>JAMJFZ010000320.1:932500-2267500 GCA_026225945.1 Cricetomys ansorgei
ATGTGTCAGACTTCAATCTGAGACACAGTCATTAATATTTGAAGGTGGGACTTACCTATGCAGTGTTGGCAAACCCTTGTACTATGTCTGAGTGATAGACCAGTAATTCATTTTGAGTCAAGCTAAACTCTTCACTGTCATCATTTTCTTGGGCTTTTGTTATGATGATTGAAACAGCAAATTTCATATTGGGGAACTTAGGAATGCAGACATCTGCCACAGCTCCGAGCCATGCCTCTGCCCCAAAGGAGCAGCATCAGCGAAAAAGCCAAGGTGGGGCGTCTGCAGAAACTAACAGGTCTCCATAAACCAGTTCCACGGGCCTGTACAGCCCTCCTTCAGCTAGCACAGGAGCAAAGGTGATTTCTCTTCTCCTCTACATGAATCCTTAGTCTCTTCATGTCATGTTTGGTTGACATTCGTAAGTAACTCGATAGACTTTTTTGAAGTGAGTCTTTTGTCCATTGTAACTGCTGCTGCCATTGGAGTTGTAGGCAAGATCCAGCGTTCAGGTTTCCTGTGTTGTTTTGGTTTTTTGTCATTGAAATGCGAGGTTTTGAAGCAGCTAATAAGTTTTCATCTTTGTTGAACACCTTTTCTACTTTGGAGAGAGCAGTGGTGTTGCTGCCTAAATACCTTAATTATGTGCTTTATTGCTGACTACTCAAAGCCTTTATATTTAGTACATTTTCATTCACTTTTTCTAAAATGCATGTCTACATGTCTATACAACAGAGAAGTTGATTTTGAAATAACCTTTAAATACACACACACACACACACACACACACACACGCACACACACACACGCACACCACATGTCTCTGTACACATGCATCCTGTGTTTTAAGATGGATGGGTTCAAATTCTTTTATTTTCATTTAGCATGTTTGATTATCAGACTCAAAACTTCACAGTAAATATTTTTTTGTAGTTATTTCCATTGCTAGTTGGCCAAGATCTGGACTTCTGTGACCACAATGCCCCTGTAGTCTATATCAAGTTTCTTCTCACTGTTGTGGCCAAATATCTTGACAAAAACAGCTTAAAGGAGGAAGGTTATTTTGACTTACATGTTGAGAGTAAAGTCCATTCTGATGGGAAAAGCACAATGGCAGAAACATATGGCTGTTTGCTTATATCTTTGTGGACTATTAACCTCAATATTATAAACCTCAGGGTCCCCCAAGCCCCTCTTCTTCCAGCTGGTCCCATTTCCCAAAAGTCAATGGACCTGTGGTTTGAGTCCGTCTTCCCAACCATTTGCATGTAAGTCTGCCCTCATTGCACATGGCTTCCATGGCTTGAGCAGGTATTGGAGAGTATAGTCTGTGGGAAATTGGGGGAAGCCATCAGGAGAAGTGTAAACTTTGCATTGAGGCTGCTTTAGTGTCATGCACACTTCTATAAGCAGCCCCTCATCCACGTCCTGTAAGGAAGCCCCATGAAATCATTGGTTCCCCAGGGTGAGCCTTGTGCAAACGTACTTGGGTTTGTCATTTGGGACCTTATAAGGGGTAGTCAGATGTGTTTAAATCTCCCCTGGCAGGGAATTTTCAAAGTAGGTTGGCACAGTGCCCCTTATGAACTGCTCTTTGGTGTGGCCACTTTTCCCATATCCTCACATTGAAGTCCCAGGACAGTTCACAGCACCTCATTATTCAAATCCATTATTTTGGAGAATAGTCAAGGGAAGCTTCTTGACATCACTTGGTACAGCTCTTCTCATAAGTTGCCAGGGTGTTAACACAATAAGAGAGACTGTGATGTTTGACCCCAGAGTAGCTCAAATTTGGTGAATTTCTTGTTTCATAGCAGAACTGTGGGGACAGAGTGTGACTGGAGTGGGGATGGCAAGTGGGACGGATGTTCAGGGCTGGATTTGGTGCCTGTTTGGACAGAGTGTTCTCTTAGGATCCTGTTTAGGATCTGCCCAGCTCCTAAGAGAAGATTGCTTGAGATTAGAGACGAGGGTAAGCAAGTCATGTGAAAATCATGACATAAATTACCTGGCTATGAAAGAGAATCACTACTCACATCAAACAAGGCCTCCAATGAATCACTTAGGGAATGTTAGGAAGAGAACTGGTTAAGCATCGGAGTAGCCTCTCCTGGTGTTCATTTCTGTGGTCACATACTTCCTAGAGATTCAGGAACCCACGGCAATGCTGGAGAGCTTGCTTTGCTCATTGCTCACAAGGGGATGAGCAGCAGCCTTCTGAGGGAAGGTCTCCTGACCTCTTGGAGCTCATGTGCTCATGCTTTTATTTGACAGTCTTTCAACTTGATTCTACATTGTTCTTACTCATCATTCTGTGTTGATGGCAGAAGTTCAAGTTTTGACCTTGGTAGTTTTCTGGAAAAAGGTAGAGCGATTCTTGTTAATAAGGTTATTGGGTTTAAAGGTACACTTCAGTACAGTTTTAAGATATAATTAGAGCTTCAAAAGCAGGGGTGCAAACCTGTGCTGCAAGTGGGCTCCAGCTCTGCCAGTGACAGCATGTCATAGAAGAAGAAGCCCAATCTCTTGCTGCCATGGGCCTCATTACCAGTCTTCCCTGAGAATGTTCTCCCTTCACCAGCATGGACTAGATCCCTGGGTTATACTGTTCCAGTCTCCCTATGTAATGTAGGTGTAGTTTTGTACCTGTGGTTCAGCTGAGCCCTAGGAGCATTTAGCACCCAGGCTGGTATTTGAGAAACAAGGCACTGTCCCCACACTCATCAAGCTCATGGGTAATATCGTTTTCCCCACATGCTTCAGCTTCCGGGTTTGTGCATTTGTGAGTAGCTGTGCCCACCGAAGCTCTGTGATAGCTGAGTTAAAAGCCAACTCCAGGCTTCCATCACTGCCCTTGCTCAGTACCTGACTTAAAGGCTGCTGAAGACACATCATCTGGCCCTTTGCCACAAACCCTACCATATGTACAAGTTGTTGGTGTTAACTCACCATACTCTTTCCTGAGAAGCTGGTGCAGTGGGGATGAGGATAGAAAGTGTGCAGATGGTAAAAATGGAAGAGATGATGAAGGTAGAAGAGAGGATAGAGATAGTGGCAGGGTGGTGTAGGCAGATATGGTGGAGAGTTGAAGAGGGGGAAATTAGTAAAGATGGTGGACATAGTGGAAATGTTAGAGGATGGAGATGATGGAGACAACAGAGAAAGATTAGAAAGAGATGATGGAGACAGTGGAGGTTAGATGGGGATGATGGAGACAGAGGAGGAGGTTAGATGGGGATGATGGAGACGGTGGAGGAGGTTAGATGGGGATGATGGATAAGGTGGAGGAGGTTAGATAGGGATGATGGATACAGTGGAGGAGGTTAGATGGGGATGATGGAGATGGTGGAGGAGGTTAGATGGGGATGATGGAGACAGAGGAGGAGGTTAGATGGGGATGATGGAGACGGTGGAGGAGGTTAGATGGGGATGATGGATAAGGTGGAGGAGGTTAGATAGGGATGATGGATACAGTGGAGGAGGTTAGATGGGGATGATGGAGACGGTGGAGGAGGTTAGATGGGGATGATGGATACAGTGGAGGAGGTTAGATGGGGATTATGGAGACGGTGAATAAGATTAGATGAGGATGATGGAGACAGAGGAGAAGGTTAGATGGGGATGATGGAGACGGTGGAGAAGGTTAGGTAGGGTGATTGAGACAGTGGAGAAGGTTACAGGATGAAGATGATGGAGACAATGGAAGTGAGATGGTGCAAGGGCAGCAGAAGCTAGGGAGAGTAGAGAGCTTGGAAGTCATCATCACACTCTCTAGCAGGGTTTTGATGGGTATGCAGCTTTTCTCCAACGTCTATTTTATTCAACAGAAATGCACACACATGCACATAAACACACATGCACATGCACATGTACCCCCACACATGCATATATGCACACAATCTCTTTAATCAAATTTTGGCAACAATTCAAAGATTTTAATTATTCTCACTAGCTCATCTGTCCAAACAATATTAATTTCTAAACTCTGCTTATACAAGCAGAGATGTTCCTGGTCTTACACTTTGTTTAGTAAATGCCATAGCTAAGGGTTAACAGCCTTCAGTTCCCAGTGTGCATTGGCCTTGCCTATAGATGAACCAATTCTTTTTCTCCATGTTCACGAGATGCCCAGTCTGTAAATCAACTTGATATACTAATGGTTTGCAGGTATCAAATCAGAATCAGAAGAACCCCATGACACAGTGACTCTCACCTACTGTACCTTGACACTCAATGGCACCATACACTGGTTACTCCTGAATAATATCCTCTTTACTTCAGTGGGAAGACATAAGAACAGCTTTGCAAGCTAGTGTGGCTTTGAAGGTGCATGGGACTGAAAAGCCTGTCATTTGCATAAGTCAGAGAAGGCCACCCAGCCCATCAAGCTCTAGAAATGGGCTTCAGGTTTTCCCCTACTACCTTCTCTTCATACCCACCCAAAGTGACAAAATGCTCCTGTTCTGGGTTGATTTTTACCTAATAGACAGTGAGGTTTTGAGTGCTCAGTGGTTTCCAGCAGCGTGAGCCTCATGCTGTAAAAGCTACCTCTTCTGACTCCATGAAGCCAGGCTGGGCCATCAATGGGAGTGACTCTTAGGTGTTCTCATCACTTATCAGTTCCATGAAAGGGTTAAACATCTCAGGAAGCCAAATGCAGTTCAATTGTTTCATTTTTAACATTGGTTGCCAAGAGACTCCAAATCGAGCTGCTGTCTCCTGTGGCCTGTATACATAAATTTTGTAGTTCAGTCTAATTTATGTCATTTTAGTATATGCTCTGTATTTATTTGAATTTGTCTACTTTGTTTTACACATACCTCAAGTCCAATTCAAGTCTTTGTAGCGTAAGTTTTAAATGGCAATAAATAAAATGATTGCTTGCCCATCCTTTAGATAAACACGGATTATGCTGTCACTGCACTACAGAATGGGGTTTCTCACAATCACAAAAGTAAGTGCTTAGGTTAAACAGTTCCTGGCTTCCAAGGAAGTTAAGCAGGGAGCTACATAGGACCTCAGCAGCCTGCCTAGTACCACACAAAGGCTTTGAAAGTAGAGACTCAAACTCACAAACACACACACACATACACACACACACACACACACATACACACACTAACAGCGGTGTTGTTCACAAAAGGATAGACTAATGAACAAAACATGGTACATTCATACAATGGCATATTATTTGGCTATGTAAAGGAACAAAGTTCTAACATATTTTACAGCGTGGCTGGATCTTGGAAGCACTATGCTAAATGAAATAATCCACCCATGAAGAATAGATCATATAGAATCTACTTTTGTGAAATACCTAAGGTGATCAAGCTCATAGAGACGAATAGTAGATTAGAGGCCACTAGGGGCTGGCAGAGGGGAATGGCTGGTATGACTTAATGGCCACAGAGTAGCTAATTGTTGGTGATGAATAAGCTTTAAAATAGGCAATGGTAAATAGTTACAGAAGCAACTTTGCTCTGAGACATTGTAGAAAAAAATGTAGTGTAATTAACACCACCCATTTGTAAATTTCTCTTCTGGCCGTGGGTAATCTTATCCTGATAAGAAGTAATTTTTAAAAATTAATTGATATAGGGCATTTGTATTATTTATCTTATTATTAAGAACCATAGAATATTTATTATGAAAATAGATGTAACTGGAATGCAGTGCTTATCAGGCTTTGGTGTGGCTGTCAGACTTAGAACTGAAGCTCCTGAACCCTCCTCCTCAGACCACAGGTCCCTGTGTCCCATGGTGGGCCAAGGAACTCTTAGTCCTGGCTACACCCTCTCAGAAGATTCTAGCATTCTTTGGTTCTGTTGCGTCTGTGGAAAGATTACTAGGTGAGGAGTGAGGGAAAAGAGCTTTGGGCTCTGTCTTTACTTCTCCCATCCAAGTACTAACCAGGCCAGACCCTGCTTATCTTCTGAGATCCAGTGTGTAGAGGGTGGTATCGTTCAGAGAACTTACTTGTACAGTTCTGGAACATGCTTTTGGGATAGAAGGTGCCAAGTGGACCTTTCAGATCATGTGTTACACATGAAAAAATGTCATGACTTATTCCTTACATAATAGTTGAAAGTGTTTCATATTGATTCAAACAATTGATGGATATGAGATGTACAGAGAACACTCCTGTATTTCCTCATTGGAGAAGGCTACCTGACAATCACAGATGGTCAAAGGCATCAGAGCAGTGACTCGATGAAAGGCAAGTAGGGACAGCCATGAGGTCAGTGTAGAATGAGCGAAGCTGGAGGCCTTAGATGGGCAGGGCCCCTGCCTTGGCATATGACAACTAAATATATGCCATCGGCTCCCTCCCTTAGCTATATTAAAATCATGTGAGAAAAAAATGCAAGGTCAACTTAAGTCCCTTTCTCCCAAGGTTTCTCCTGTAACCCTAGGCTTGATGTGAATAGTTTGTTTCACATGAGACAAACACTGCTCAAATGGGCCAAGAATCCCATGCCTTTTCTCCAAACTGCTATAGAGGGCATATGTGGAAAGTAAACTAATTAAGAAAGGGTTTTCAAAAGGTCTCTGCTTAAGAAGGTGAGAATCAGGAGATAGAAGTGCCGCCTGGTAAAGTAAACCAACTTGAAATCTGGTAGAATGTTTATAGTCAGCTCTCCGTGTGGTCCACGGTCCAGCCCTGCACAGACCCATTTGTGCTAGGAGCAGGATCTCAGGGTTGTAATTGGATCCTTTTTACTTATCCAGTGGGCAGAAACTGTGAGCTGCATAAGGCTTCTCAGAGTCCCCAGAGCCTGACATCAGGACTCCTTGGCTACAGAAAGCACCTTCTGCCATTGGAGCTGTTAAATATGGGCACAGACTGCACAGTGCATGCTTAAATCTTTACAAAGTGCTTTTTAGCCAACCTAACGAAAAGCATATGTACATTGTCCAAGCCCCACATAAGCTCTTCTGTAAATGTCATTTGTGAGCCTACTAGCTTGCTTTTCTGGCCACATACACACACACCATTTCTGCTGAATATTTTCAATTTGTAATCCATTCCCACTTGGGATTCTTTGGATTGATTGCTGGCAGGTGAGCTTCACATGGCTCCGGTCATCTCTGATCCGGGATCATAAGCCACAAAGACACATTTACTGAGGACAGCTGGGTTGAAAATTCATTAGAGGGACTATGCCCACATGGACCTTTCTCCTCAGTTTTTATGTCTTACTCTTTTTTAAGAGTTCAGGACCAAAAGACATCTCAGTCAGTTAAAAGTGCTTTCTGTCAAGCCTGATACCTGAGTTTGGTCCCCAGGACCTAGGTGGCGGAAGAAGAGAATCTCCATACATGCAACACAGCATGGGCCTGCACCCACACAATAAATATAAAAAAGTATTTTAAAATATGTCCTGTTAGAATCATTGAGTACTACACTGAGAGAAAAGATGTGATTTTATACTAAATCACATTGTTTATGTAAAAATAACACAAGAAAGCTATTCAGAGAATGATTTGGGAATCTCTAGGTGTTTGTGTGTGTGTGTGTGTGTGTGTGTGTGCATGCATGTGTGTGTGTGTCATGCCTGTGTGTACACAAGCATGTATAGAGGCTGGAAGATCATGCTAGGTTTCTTCCATTATTGCTTTCCATCTTAGGTTTTGAGATAGGCTCACTAAATCAGTAGATCATTGATAGGGTAGGACTTTCTGGCCAATGAGCCCCTGGAACTCATATATTGCTGTCTCCCCAGTGCTGTGGTTTATAGGTACAACCTACATGTACCTATATGTGGTTTATATTGCCAACCCTGGGAATCTGAGTTCAGGTGTACAATAAGTCCTTTAAACAAGGGACCATCTCCCCAACAAGTCTTTTTCATTTTTTACACCACTTTCTTGGGGATCAAAACATGGACAGTGGTGTGAGACACACAGCTGCTTCCAATTCCCCGTGGCCTAGACAGGTGATCGGGGAGCATCACTCAAGTGTCAGTAACAGGCAGTTTACCCACTTTGGAAGGAGTGCTTTCTGTCTGAGGTGATGGATAAGCTCTGGGGTGGAAAAAAATTTCATAGAAAAGAAGGTTTATTTGGGCTTATGATTACATAGGGTTAGACTTCATCATGGCAGAGCAGAGTCATGGAGACTGGACCGGGAACCTGAGAACTCACATTCTTTACTGAAAGTATGAAGCAGAGAGAACAAACTACAAGGAGAAAAGTCTTTAAACTCTCAAAGCCTGACCCCAGTGGTTTACTTCCTTCAGCAAGCTCACACCTCCTAAGCCTCCTAAAACAGCACCACCAACCTTGGACCAGGTATTCAGATTCCCGAGCCTATGAGGGAACAGCTTATTCGGACCATGTAGTGAAATTCTTGTTAGGCAATGTGTGGTGGTCTCTGATAGATCCACAGATGTGAGTGTTTCTGAGCAAGCCTCTGCACATTGTGGTGTCTGGTATGGTATAGCCTCCTCATGTAGAAGGAGAGGTGTACAGAGTACTTAGGTCCTGCACAGTCCACACACATCCTCATCCATCTGAGCTTGCAACCCCTCTCTAAGGGAGACACCAGAGCCAATGCTGCTTCTCTTGAAGAGCGTGTTCTTAGTTTTCTGGTTCCCCATGTCAGTGTCCTGAAACTGAAGAGCATTCCCCTGCCACCTGTTCTTTGTGTCACGTCCACCCTCCATGGAGATTCTGTGACCATAGCCGTGGTGACTCTACCTCAAACACCCTACAGAGTAACAGTAAGGTGAACAGGTGATGGCCAGCCGTGTGGATGAGTTTGGGCTAGGCATCTTCTACTAACTTACTCTCTATGGCTCTTTAATTCTACTAAATTCTACCTTCTATTTACTCTACTAACTTCTACTTCCTAAGGCAGGGATATATCAAGTCCTTTACCATGACAGTGAGTTTAGAGCTCCACTCTGCTGTCAATGGAGAAGGGCTTTGAAGACATAAGGTTTTGAATATCCAGGCTCATTGGTGCCCTATCAAACACTCAGATCCTGGGCCACTTTAGTCAGTCTGTGGTGGTTCCCATGGGTCAACATTTTAGAGTATCCTCAAATGGTCAAGGAACAGCGCTACAGACTAGAAAGCTCTGGTTGGAGACAGGAAGGTGATATAATGTTTACAGTTATAACTGAGGGTGTGAGGAAGCCACCAGTGGTCAACAGAGCACACACATGAGTTGTGCGCAACAGCTGGGCAACCCTGGTACAGCACTGTGATATTGCTACTCATCAATATTACTAAGTAAAAGCCCTGTTGTAACCCTTGAAGATCAGGCAATGTGGAGCCTACAGTCCCACCCCTGGCATGCACATGGTCCACTAGAATGAATGGAGAAGTAACAAGCTTTCTAAGGAGAGCACAGGCTCTCTGATCCATTTTTGGAAAATTCCTTTTCTAGTCACGTGGTTCTCAGAGTTGTCTACCCTTGTTTGGGCCCAGGTTTTTGGAAACTAGCATTTGTGCCAAAGGATTCCTAATACTGGATTGGATTTATGGGCATGACTTGGCTTGGGTGCTTCCATAATTTCAAATTGGAATCCAGAGACCTTCAGGATTATCTTCTCCAGAATTTTTTTAGTTAGCTCCCTGTGATTGTCACAATATCTTTACAGACAAATTATCTACCATCATGGCCATTCATTGTATGAGTCCTCTGGTATCTCAACACGCTGTGATATCACAGTCCAGTGAAGGACAGTGGATAGTCATATTAGTAATAGCCTTTCTATGACACAATACCTGACTGGAAAAAAAAAAAAAAACACTTCAGAAATAAAGTTTCGCTTTGTTTACAGTTCAAGGGTACAGTCCAGCATGTTGGTCAGAGCTATTGAATGTCCACAGTCAGGAAGCAGAAAGAGATGAATGCTGGTGCTCAACTCTTGTTCAGTTTGGCCCTACAGCACACAGAATGGTTCTGCCCACAATTAAATTCTGTCTTCACACCTCATTTAATCCAATCTAGAAACTCCCTCACAGATGTGTCCAGAGGCTTGTTTCCTATGTTGACAGTCAGTATTAACGACCATCAAGGTACAACGACCCACAGGTCACTGATTTCAATACCCCTTTCTCCCTACGCCATACCTCAGTGTTTTCAGAAACATACCTTGAAAATGCAAATGGAGTTTACTCCCCACCCCAAGAAATCACCCCAAGGAGACTTCCTGATACTGAGACCTGGAACACAACATTTCTTTCTTGCATTGCACTGCTCATTATTGCCAAAGCTAGTCTCCGACCAGCTCTGAATAAATCATCAGGGTGACATCAGAAAATGAATTCCAGGATGCACAGCTGTCCCTTGCACAGTCATACTTGTGGGAAATGGGGCAAAGTGAGATGATTCTGTAGGTCTTAGTCATGGACCTCTGAGTCATTCTTATGAGCTTGTCTGTGGGCTACATTGGCCCAGTTTCCATGATGTACTTTGTTATTTGTTTTATGAAAGTATCAACATGCGCAGCTTTCTTTGGTGTATGAGAACTGTGTGCCATTATTTGCTTAATAAAAGAATGCTTCCCTCGGTATGTAAAGTGGGATGATTTTTATATAGCAGACATCCTTATCTACAAATTAAGGAAGTAAAAAAGTAATACAAAATTAAAGCACATCTGATGAGCTGTTCTATAGTTCCTGCAATTTTCTGCAAAGTTCTTGAAAATATTACTTTAGTTATGACCTCTCCTCCCTCCTCCCTTCTTCTTCCTCTTCCTTTTCCTCTTTCTCCTTCTCCTCCTTCTCCTTGTTCTCTATTTTCCCAACCATCCAATCCCTCTTTCCTTCTTGAAAGTCAAAATAGTTTCTGGGATTGACTCATACAGAATATTTTCCTTCAGCCCTCTGTATTCAGCCTGACTAGGAAGATACCCCCAAATTTTGAGTTTGGAGTTTGGTTATGAAATTAGTACTCAGGACAACTTAGCAGGCCAGGGTTCATGTTACAGTTATCATGTGCCACAGTCTCTTTTGATAAGTTCTCTCCATAGAGTCAATTGTGTCATGAGATGTCCAATTCAGAGCATGGTTCTTAACTGTCCTCGTTGCTCCAGCTACAGGAGGAGAATATTAGACCAGGCTGTATCTTTCTCAACAGACAGTCATTTTTTATGCGTCTACAAACTATTCAAGCTCAGGTCACAGTGTTGGAAGACTTGCTTCTGGCGAGACTCCCCTCATGGCTTCCTGGAAGAGAGCTGATACCTTCACCATCTAGTCACCTCCCAAGAAGCCACATCTCACTGAGAACATTTCTTGGTGTTAAGATTTCAACATAGAAATCACAGAGACACACAAACATTGCATATTATGTTTCAAACAACATCTAGGGAACTAAATTCTGAACATACCATTCATTGACACAACTATGCTTGAAGCTGTTCAGAAGGGGCTCAGAAGCATGCTATGATTGGGCTAAGACAATGGGACTCACAAGCAACAGCACCTGGGTCTGAAGTGGGGAGTGGGGTCTGATTTCCAAAGTTATGCTCTTCATCACTAAATTGTCCCTGTAAATTGCATGCGCATGGTATCTTACATGTGAGTTTGCAAACCATCACAGTGTCATAAACTCCTCACCTGGCTTATGACAGCGCCCTTGTGAGTCTGCATGCCATCTAGCTATCTCAGACCCCTCACCTGGCTCTGTAGTGCACAGGCAGATTCTGAGTGTCTGTTCTTTCCTTACCACACACTGTCCTTCCTTATTCTCTGCTTCATGGTTTTGGTTGTTGTGTTTGTATATATGTGTGTTTCTATATGTGCACACATATATGGAGTGCACACAGAGGCCAGAGGTTGGTGGTGAATGTCTTCCTTAATTGCTCTCCACCTTAATTGTTGAGGCAGGGTCTCTCAGTGAACCTGGAACTTGCTGATTCATCTCAACTGGTGGCTGGTCCAGGGAATCTCCTGTATCATCCTCCCCAGCGCTCGGATTGCGAGTATGTGTATGCCTTAGCATTAGGCTTTCTTGTGGGTACCAGGGATGGCAAGTCAGGCCTATGCAGCCTGAACTGTATTGACCAAGCTACCTCCCCATTCCCTACTCCATAACGTTTATACCTTCTTTTTTACTTCAGAGCAGGGTTCTGTGCTTTGACTTTTGGATTTTTTTTTTTTTTTGCTTCCTTGTTTGTTTAAACCATGAAAGACACACAGATATTCTGAAAATTTGCAAATTGCAATAAGATGCAGACAGTATATATGCTCTAAGTAGAAAGAGAATTTCCCATCCCCCCTTTTCTGATTATTGCGAATAATAAACATGCTGACAGTTGTGTGCTGAGCTCACATTCTCCAACTCTGCTCAAAAAGAAGGCTGCCTCTAACTCTCAACTGTCTTTTTTAATTTTTACAATGTCTTCATTTACACTGGAATAAAGCTGGAAGGAGTTTCCTGATGACCCTTAAAATGGGGGAAAATTAAAATAATTGAGGCTGGGATTTGTGTGTCTGGTGTTTTGCCTGTGGGCCTGGTTCTCATTAGCTCAGCCCACAGTCTGGGGTTAATTTTGTAGCTCTCTGTTGGATCGACTGGCTTCTTTATTGTCCATGTGTACCTGTAAGCTGAGCCAAGCACCCCAATATGAAGCACTAAGTACATGAAGCCAGTCATAGGTCTGGGGCACTAGTCCTTTGCTCAAGTCAGGGGTGCCTTAGTTCTACAGAAATTCTGGCTGGGTAGATTATTTCTCATAAGGATGTACTGACTCCCCCCTATCCCCAACGTCTTATTATTACACAGACATTCCAAAGTTTAAGTTTGTGCAAGGAATTCTGAGCCTTTTCTAAGGATCTCAGACTCTGTCACACTATCCTCATTACAGATGTTGATAAATATTAGTTTTATTTATTTGAAAACAATATAGGTATTACAAATGTTTACATGAATATATTACTTTCCCTTAATTTTATAGTCATACATTTCTTTATGTTAAGAATAATGAAAGAAATGGAGACTAAATATTGTGTGTATGAGCTCACACATGTATGTGTGGGGGTTTGTGTATGTGTCTCTCTGTGTGATAAGAGCGTATGTGTGTGTATGTATCTGTGTGTGTGTATATATATGTATATATATATATATATATATATATACATATATATATATGTCACATGTGTATGTGTGTCCCTGTGTATGTGATTTGTGTTTGTGCATGGATGTTTGAGGTGTGTGTGTGTGTGTGTACATCTGTGTGTGTGTCTCATGTAGCCCAGGCTGGCCTTGAATTTGCTATGTAGCTGAGCATGACTTTGTACCTCTAATCCTTCTGTATCTACCTCTCAGAGTGCTGGAATTCCAGGACTATGCCATCAAACCCAGCTCTTTATAGTATTTTTGAAAATAAAGCAAAAAGAGCAAAAATGGGCTTTCAATTCCACTAGGGAAGATCCTAGATTAAGAATCCAAAGGAATTGGGAGATTTATGTTCTTTCCTGTTCTTATCTGCAATCCTGGATGTGGTAAGAGCTCTCCCAGCTTTATTACAGTGTCACGACCTCACCAAGCGCTGAGTTCACTGCCAGCAGGCGGGATTTGCCAGGGCACCATTGCTGTAGCTGTACAAACACACAGACCAGCAGTTCCTGTGCTTGCCTGCATTGTGTGCTCTTCTACTGGCCTGCTCCCTCCCCCTGCCATCCTGGTGTTAAGTCTGTAAACAGAGCTCAGTCCCATGGAGAGAGTCTTTACAAATTCAAGTGGAAGGAGAAACAAACATGCCAGCCATCAGATGAGCTGTCCTCCTGTCTGTCTGGCCATCACTATCCAGCTCCCAGGAAGACATAAACACCCCAGGAAAACCTCCTCGCAGCCCAGAGCTTAGATAAACAATCCAACCCTGGCCCTGGCAATGCTCTAGGCCTACACTGGGGAAGTCTGAGAGTTCATCATCTCTTCTCACCCCAAATTCCACATGCAAATCTTCCTGTCCACAACCCTGGAGCTCTGAGGAGCCACAGGGATTCTTCAAGCAGAAAAGAGCCAGATCTGACCAAAGCCTCCTATCTCATCACCATGAACTTGTCCAGAGGGCTCTGTAGAAGTTGCTTTTTATACAACCTCATACAAAACCCCTTGTGCCCACTGGGAGGAAGAATGACAGTATTTAGTTGCCAGTATTTTACTTGTATTTGGTTGCTCTGTTGAAATGTGCAGAAGGCCAGACCTCAGCATACCTAAGTTCTTCCCTTTCTCATCCTCTTTTGGCACAATCTGGGTAACTCTAAAAGTTATATTGAATCTTCACTGTTAAGTGGACCATGAAGAAAAGAAATGCCTGAGATGTATCCAGATGGCCAGAGACAAGCAGAAAGAGCAGGGAGGCTTTCTCTCAGAGGAATTAGGAGTGAAATGTCACATGTTTCTCTTTAGGTATCAGTGCCTGCAGCAAGTGGTAGCAAAAGCTAAGCTCTCCCCACCCTCACTTCCCATCCCCTCCCCCCAAGCTCTGAGCATTGCGTCTTTCCCACACCCCAGGGAATGCCTCCCCATTCTGATGAAACAGACAATACTATACACAACTTGTTACATATGTGTCTGGCCAGCTGGGTAGTGGGCTTCTTGTGGGCTTCAGGTCTGCATTCTGGCTCATAAACCAGTCCTACACTGCCTGTGTGCAGGGCTGACTCTCAGATCCTGGCTCACATTTGAGCCCACAATCCTCTGAAGCTGGTATCTGCAGTCTGACAGTGGATAGATGTGCAGAATGGTTCCAGACACCAGCCTGAGCCAGATGTGGGGCCTCCAGCTTCAGATCGGGGGAGTCTGCCCACCTTCCTCACCCTAGGTCTGATGAAAGATGGATGGCTCTGTATTTTCCTCTGGCAAATTATATATCAGAAGAGAGGAGACTGAGGAATTAATTCAAGATTAATTTACAGATGACTGCATGAGGAATTATTTGGCCAACAGATGAAAAATGAAATTTTCACTACAAAGAGAGGAAATTGGAGAAGGGTTAAATTTTAATCCCATTTCCCAGAAAGAATTATTGTGTCCCAAGACCTTTGTTGGAGCCTCAATTAATCATTCAAGTATCCGACTTTCACACACGTCAGTGAGCAAGCACACATAACCTAGGGTGCCACGTGCATTTGGTGAAGTATTTCTGTGTGTGAATAGAAGGAATAAATTAGCCCTGAACTAAGTATTAAGGATCTCCAAAATCAAAACAGTCAAGTGGATATTTAATCCAGATCAAGGCAGCTTTTTACTCTTCTTAAGCAAATGAGAAATACATTAAAGGAAGAAGAAGGAGAAGGAGGAGAAGAAAAGATGATTCGGGAGTCCGTTAAATCTTAATGTCTTATAGAAACGAGCCTTCCTGTTCATTAAATTAAAAGGAAGGTAGAGGCTTAAGGAAATGCCTCATAAAGGCACTTGGGGAACTGCTGGGCCGGGTTGTGGGTAACTGCAAATGCAGGCTAGGTGTTAGGGTCTAACTTCAGATTGTGTTTTGGTTTAGAGAAAAAAAAATGCATTTGTAAAAGTGATAGTATTGCTCTGTAGCATACACAAATCAAAAGAAAACTCCCACAATAGCCTCCTGTGGTTGGGAGTAGGGAGGGAGTGGGTGCGGGTAGAGAAAGAGTGCGGAGGTAATGGGTGGGAGTGGGGTGGGAATGGGAGGTACTCTGTCTTGAAATATTAAAAGCTGAGCTTTCTCTGAACATCTCAAAGCCTCAGCAAAGAATGTCCAGACATCATTTCTTTATGTACCCAGCTCCCTAGATTTGTATGTAAATGGCCATTTGAGAGAAGAGAAGTAGATCAACTTTCAACAATGTGTTTTGTCTAATACCCTGTGTGGTCCCATCGTTTCCTGAAAACCACCCACATGATACCTGATTTCCAAAGCACCAAAGTGTGTGTATATGTATGTGCATTTTGGGGGTGGTGGTGAATTACATGAAAACCTGGAAGGAAATAGAAAGGAGTGTAATTGAATCTGCCCTGAAAACAGCACACAGCTAGGTAAAGCACTCAGTGGTTAGGAAGAAGCAGCGAGCCCTTGCATAGAATAAGGTGGTCTGCTGTCAGCAGGGACCAGAAATCGTGCCAGATCAGGTGTCTCCTCCTGTGGGGAAAGCACTCATTTACTTGGTAATTTCCCTCTCTGTGCACCTCTAGAGCTGGCTACCTCAGTGACGGAAACACTTCTGCCTGATGGGGAGGATGGGTTTTTTTTCTCCCCAATTTTTCTTTTTTTGCTGAGTCAGCAACCTTGGTGTTGAATCGATCTCTCCCACTTCTATCTTTGGCAAGTGAGACCTGGTTAGGTGAGCAATGTCCTCCATCTGTAGACTGTGTGGAGACAGGAAGAGAAGCCCAGGGTGAAGAGGAGACTTTCATCCCAAATGTCCTCTGTATCCAGCTTGTGTTTCATCCTTGCTCAATGATGACATCATAAATTTAACATACTGATAATTTTTAAATGAAGTAGGAGATTGAAGATCACATGGGATGGGGAGAGTTGGAAGGATGGCTCAGTGGATAACGTGCTCCCTATACAAGAGTGAGGACCAGAGTTCAGATTTCCGGAGCTTGCCTAAAAAGCCAAGTAGTGTAGCTTCCTTTAATCTCAGCAGCACTCAGGACTCAGAGAATGCCTCCTTGAGCAAACTGGCTGGCTAGAGTACCCGGAATCAGTAAGCTTTGGATTTGGAAAAGACTCTGCCAATAAATAAAGTAGAGAGGAAGACACCTCATGTCAGCTTTGGGTATCCTCACTCAGGTGCACACATGTAAACATGATATGCACGTGCTATACGAGCAAAATAAAATCTCAGAGTTGAGTGGGTGGATTAATCTTTTTTTTTTTTTTTTTTAGATCCCAACACAGAAAAGCCAAGGGCAGATGTCTGGCTCAGGTCTTCATGAACATATAGGTCTTGGTGGGAAAGATTCAACTATAGTCTGTTTACTTTGTGAAGAATGTCTTGAGCAGGGCTGAGCCTTCTCCATTCACTTCTACTAAGGACCAGGGGAAAACAAGACTTGGAGGCTTCATCCCATCCTCCAGCCTGAAAGAGCTACATGCACCTCAGAGGCAGAATCTGTGATTTTATCTATCTCCAGGTTCTACAGCAGGGATTGCGAATTACCTAAAGGTATGGATTTTATAGCAAGAGCTTCAGAAAGAAGGTGGGTAGAAGCCACCTTAAGACCCATCACCCAAGACACCTTCACTTTGAGGTTTCTGTCTCTTCAGCTCCTACAAGCCCAGGAATGCAAAGCTTCCTGAGAAAAATGAAAGACTTGTACTTTAAGGTCATTCAAGTCCAATGTTTATCCAGCACTTGCTAGCAGAGCTCATGCAAAGAACACACTGTTCAGAATAAGGAGACCTGTGTGCAGATTCCTGCCTCTCCCAGAGGAGTGAGATAGAGCAATTCCATCCATCGATTTGAAACGTAACTTAGTTTTCTATTAATTGTTTATACATATACCTATTTATTATTAATTTTGGTCTGGACTCAAACTCACTGTGTAGACCAGGCTGGCCTTAAATTCATGAGAGATTTGTCTGCTTCTGCCTCCTGTGTGTTGGGATTAAAGATGTGGACTACCATACTTGCCTGTGGCTATTTCTTGGTGTCTTTGGGAAGATCAGCTACAATCAAGGTTCATGGTAGCCTCAGATTTGACACATGTGGGTGAAAACTTCAGCTGCTCACTCCCCTCCTTTCTTCTAAAAGGGGAGCTTTCTCAACTTGCTTCCTTTTTGATGCTAGGCCATGGGGTACCACCAGCTCTGGATCTGCTAACCCTCTCCCCTCCCACTCAAGTCTGGTCAGTTGTGACTAGGATAGGATGGAGACATTAAGCATTTTAAAATGACTTTTAGGGGTAGCAGGGGTAATGAGCAGAGCAGATGTTATCCAAGGGGAATATGAGCGATAGGTTACAAGTGGCAACTCTGGCATTAGAGTAGACAGTGAGACATTGGACAAATTTCAGTCATCCTTGCATAGCACAAATACTATGCTTCATACTGACTGTGTTTTAGTTGTGTTAGGTGTTGGGGAAAATGATTAGAACGCTCCTTGTTCTTCGGCAGTAGACAGTTAACTTGGAAGTAGATTTTAAAATGATATGAATAATTAATTATGGATAATAGTAGACTATATTTTTTTAAAGTAAAACTAGTTAACAGACATCATTCATCATGTCAGAATGTTTTCTCAGGTCCCAGACGTGACATCTGGTCAGTGTTCCTCATACTTTGTCATTAACTCTTCACACCAATGCCTTGACTGGCATTAGTAAGCATGGAGGACAGGCATTCAGTGACCAGCGTTGGTCCCAGCAATCTTCAGGCCCTACTTGATTCTCACTACCCTCTGTGGCTCTGTACTTTCAGCAGTGGCCAGCTTCAGGAGACCACCTTCTCAGATCTCTCTTTGTGAGGCTATGAAAACCTTTCCCAGAACTTACGGAAGGTTGACACAATGACACTGGCCAGGATCTCTAGGGTCCTATCCTCTTCAGGAGCAGAGAGGAACTGTGCAGTAGGACAAGACTCACCATGGAGATGGTTTCATTGTGAGACAAGTGTGCTGGGCCAACAAGCTGTGGATCCAGGACCTTTTCATCATAACGTCTTCAGATGTATCCTCATGAGGCCAACAGACCTTAGACAGAATTATACCGAGAGAGTGAGTTTGAAATAAATCACTCACATGTTAGGACACTAGGGGGTGGGGATGACTGTGACACCTGCAGCTGCTGGCTTTTATCAGGCTTAATAAGGTCTCGAGCATGAGTTGTCCATGTCTGTCAACACTTGTGTGTCAGGCATGCTGAGGAGTGTGCCTGGCTTGCAATTTAGAGCTTCTAAAATTTCCTTTCATTCACACACTCATCAAAGGACGTTGGTAAGCTCTGAAAGCATCCTAGGTGCTGGGGATCCAAGATGAACAGATAAGGTTTGTGTGTGAAGGAGCACACAGAGCCTCTGAGCTGGAGAATTCTACAACAGTGATTTTGAGTTTCTTCATCTGTGAAATGGAAGTGTTCACACCATTTATCTCCCCTCCCATGTTTGTGTGAATGTGTGTGTGTGTGTGTGTGTGTACATGCACAGGTGCATGCATGCACATGTGGGATGGTAAGCACCCTCATGTGAGTTTCTACATGAGCTAGAGGAGATCATTGGATGCCCTGGTAGATCGCTCTTTGCTTTATTTATCCCCTCAATGTAAAGTCTCTCATTGAGATTTAAGTGTGCAATTTTCCACTGAGGCTGGTTGGTCAGCAAGGCCCCAGCAATTTCTCCCCTTCTTCCAGTTCTGGGGTTAAAGGTGCATTTTGGCTTCTTTATAGGGGTGCTGAAGATTGGCACCCATGTATAAAGTGCACAGCAAGCACTTTACCTACCAAGCTGTTTCTCTAGCTCTTGAATTGTTTGAGGTGGAACTGGGCTACTAGTAAGAATGCTAAGAATTTCTATATGCGTAGCTTTCTGCCTGGGATCAACAGAGCAGTGGGCACACAATGGGCATCCGGGAACTGCTAGGTCTCATGGCTTGCCCCATGTCACAGCCTCTTCTTCAGTTCTCTCAAGGGAACCTGATCTGTTTCTTGGATCCATTCACGGTAGATGATGTCTTTTTTCACTTGAGTATTTGACAAACAAAAAGTCTCTTTTGCACACATCCACTTCATTGTAATTTTCTTGCTGGAACCCTCTGTACTTACTACTGTTCCCTCCCTTATTAGATATAGTGCATAATTGGAAGTGGGTCTTCTCTCCAGTGTTCTGGGTTGGTAGAAATGCTTGATATCAGGACAGTTCCACAGAACTGTTCACCACACGGCTATTGACCCATTGCGAGTCTGTTGTGCCGACTGGGGGTCTGAATTCTTAATTAGATTTGGTTTAAACTTAAATTGCAGTACATGCATGTGGCTACTGTATTGGCTAGTATAACTTGAAAGCATTGAGACCCTCAATCAGAATATCAGCAGTTCTCACACATATGCCACCCCCAAAGAGATTTAATCAGACAGGTACCAGCACCAACATCAGGGAAAACCAGTCAGTAGGTACTCTTGCCTGCCTCCTCCCACAGTAGCATTCACACCACGCCCATACTCACCCTGACAGGCTATGAGTCAGGTCCAAAGCACAGCCAACAGAACTCAGGGAAGCTCTGTGGCTCAAACACATCTCCCTGTGTGGGGAAATCGAGACAATGATGACTTCCTTCCAACTTCATATTCTGGGACCGAGTGTGAAATCAGTCTCCTTAGCAGGGCCACCTTGTGTCCCTGTTTTGATGTAGGCAGAAAGGATAGGAATGAGACACACTCATGTGGGTGTCCAGTGGAGGCTGCTGAGCACAGAGGGGCAGGGCGGCTGTGGGTGCTGGCAGACCGCACCATGTGGCACTCAGATGCCAGGGTGGAGGACTGTGATCCCAGACGGCCACAGCCTTGCCTGCCATCTGCTAGCAGTTGGGCAGAGTTCAGTCTGACAACGCTGAGCCAGACAGCTGGTACCAGATATTAGAAAATCTAAGCTGAAACTCAGAGTAGTTTTTTTTTTTTTGTTTTTTTTTAAAACAAAGCTGTTCCTGAGCCTGGATTCAAGCAAAGGAGCAGAAGTTTGTTACAAAGCTAGCTAAGGGGCTGAGGGGCTTCTGAATGTACCATGCTCTCTTTGTTTCCCTCCTTCCTTATGTTCTTCCTTCCTTCCTTCCTCCTTTTCCTTCCTCTCTGTCCCTCCCTCCTTTCCTCCTTCCTTCTCTCTCTTCACCTACCCATCTTTTCTCTTTTCCCCTAATTTCCTCCTCTCCCTCATATTTCATTTCTTTCTTTCCTACCTTTTTTCTTTTCTACCTTCCTCCTTTTCCCCCTCCTCCGACTCCCCTCTCCATCACCAAAGCAAGACTCCACTATGTAGCCCAGGCTAGCCTGGAAGTCATTATTGTCCTGCATCTTTCATGTACCATAGGCCCCATGCCATCAAACCTAGCCAGAAAAATATATTTTCAAGGCCTCTTTATGTACTCATGAGAGAGTTTATCGTACTTTAATTCTTCAAGGAATCATGGTGTGTTCAAACACCATGTTGTCCCATGTGTTTAGATCAGGTCTTTTGTAATGTCATTGTAAAACACATTGCTTTTACCCTCATGGGACAAAGTTTGGTAAGAAGATGAGTCTAAGCAGGGTTACTGTCAGGAACAAACCTCAGAAACTAACTTTCTTCTAGTGAAATCAAGAGAAGGGGTTGTGTTCCTGGGTGTCCATACCTCCTGGTCAGAAGGGCTTCTTAGTTTCCACTAAACCCAGGGTCTTAACATCAAAAGTTAATCAAAGGTCTGACCTGTCCACACTGTGGCTTATGATGTTCTAGGACTGGTCTTTGTCATGCATCAGGAATGACATTGGAAGATGGACACAGGTGACTAACCTGCAAACAGAATTCTTTCTGTTAAAAATTATAGTTTCCTACAAAGCAAGTTCTAGGATCAGCCAGGGCTACACAGAGAAACCTTGTCTTGAAAACACAAAAGCAAAAACAAAAACAAAACAATTATAATTTCAAAACAAAAAAAAGGAGAAAGAAAGAGAGAAAGAAAAAGAAAAGAAAGCAAATTTTAAAAAATTAACTCAAATAAGTATAGTTTCCAAGCACAGATGTGAAGGAAAGGACGGCTGGTCTGTCCCCCACTGGTTGTGTCCTGGAAGGAAGCCAAGGAAGTGCATAGCTGCAGTGAGCTGCGGAGGTGGAAGATTTCCAGTCTGATATCACAGCCATGTGACAGCAAATCTGTGTTGTCCCAGCTCTTAGAGGGCTAAGCATGTAAGAGCCTTCCTGAATAACAGCCTTGCCAGCTGAAAAGGAGCACAGGACATGTATTTCCCCCAGAAAGTGGTTTCTATGGGACCCATGTTGAAAAGACATTAGTGGGGAGATGCTGCTGCTTGAGGATGGGGTGCTGGGAAGCAGAGCCTGGAATGATTTATAAGGCTGGGGTTGAACACCTCAGCATCTTTGGTCAGTCTGGGCCATGCCCCTCCTCCCTCAGTAGGGAGGCTCAGGTTAGAGGTTGGAGGGCCTCCAATTCTTCCATCCATTGGTCTCTCTGGTCAAAAACTTTGATTGCAGAGTCTGCATGGGGTCTTTTTGGTAGTTCTGTTTTGATTCTGGATCTTGAGTTATATAAATGACAGTTGTGTTCCAAGCTTGGGTCCATAGGTGATTCTAATTCATGGGTATTTTGGAAGCCACAGTAGGTTTTACTAGGTGATTTCACTTAGTGGGGCCAGCGCTGAGGGTAGTGAGCTCACAGCATGGAAGTGTTAGTTTTGGAAAATGTCCTCTTGTGTATATAGATATCTCTGATTCTTTGAATATAAAAAAGAAAAAAAATTAGAACTTGGAAGAGAAATGTTATGTGGGGAAAGAACCTTCTAAAGGAGATGAAACTGATCAGAGACCCTTTATCAAATGCAAGCTGACATCCTCTGTAAGTCATGAACCTCATGGCTGATATTGCAGTCATCTATGTCCACAGAGGAGACTCTCTTCCACAGAGGAACCACAGCATACTCCTCATGTACAGCAAGCCTCCTCAACACCCTCCAGCCCAAGAGGGCATGGAAGCCACCTGGCCAGAAGGATATCCACCATTCCTTCAGTGATATATATCCTGGGGTGCTTGGCTTGAGCCAACTATGTTAGCTTGTCAGACTAGGGGGGGTGCATATCCTATAGCATTTTCTACAGCATTGCCCAGGCAATAAATAAATAATTAATTAATTAAATAAAAAAGAAAAAAAAAAAACCTGGTTTCTGG
This sequence comes from Cricetomys ansorgei, assembly GCA_026225945.1. NCBI lineage: Eukaryota > Metazoa > Chordata > Mammalia > Rodentia > Nesomyidae > Cricetomys > Cricetomys ansorgei. Next base: position 955,310 of record JAMJFZ010000320.1, read on the forward strand.
AGGAATAGTGAAACATAGCCAGTGCCAAATCAGACAGAAGCCTGTGTTAAGGACATCCACCACACTGGATGACAGAACACAGGCTGGGGATTGTCTGTTTGTCCTGTAATTATCACGGAGAACTTGATGTTGAGGAGGATTGGGATACCTTTGAGGAGAGCAGATAGGACCTACGGAGCTTGAGAGTTGGAGTTTAAAATATTCTGCCTATTTTAGAGAAGCCTCATACCTACAAGGATGGCAATTATCAAAGGAGGGGAAGGGAGTTGGGGAAGATCACCAAAAACAGTTGATGGGACTACTATAAAGGAAATCTACTTACTACACTGAATGGTGGTTTTTAAAGCAGCTAATAAAAAGAAATAAGTAACCCAGGATATCAAACGATGGCAAAGTGGAGTTAAAAAGGGCGTCTTGGTGAGTGGCTGGTTGAAAGGTGGGTGGTGGGCACAGCCATCATAGAGATGTAGAGTTCCAAAAGAAGGTACTAGAACTATACAGGACTGAGCAATCCCACTGTAAACACACATGCAGAGAAGATGAAGCCACCACCTCAGAATGCTATCTGTCCTCTAGCATTCATCATAGCTCTGCCCAGAATGGCAGAGATATGGAAGCAAGCTTCATGTCCACTGTCAGCCAGGTGGGTAAAGAACATGCTGTAACATTCACTTTGGGATAGTACTCAGCCTTAAAAAAAGGAGAAAAGCCTTCTACTTAGTGAATGGACATGTGGGAAACTGTGTGAAATGAAGTAAGCCAGACCCAGGAAGACAAACACATACGTTTACACATGAGACGAAAGGAAATTGATAATCTCAGGACAGAGGGAGGTAAGGAAGCTGGGGTTCCTGAAGGCAGAAGACACGGGGAGGATTAGGCTAAGGGCTATGAAGTAGGGGTGCACGGGCTGAGAAAGCCTGAGACCTTATACACAGCAGGTGGACTGTTAACCAGACTGTATTTGGGAAATGTATTAAATAACTAGGTGTTAGCTACTCTTGGAAAGAAAACGTAACTATGTGAAATGGTAGATACATTCAATGTCACCATGGAAACCACTTTGCTACCTATGTATTTCAGAACAGCCTGCTATCAACCCGAAGTATACATAAGATAATATTTTCCAAAATAAACTAACCCGGGATGGAAGTTTCTAAGGAAATGCTTACCTAGAAAGCAATTTTCTCTCTGCATCTCACAAGAGAAGTGGTGTTGCTCAAGCATCCATCTATTGGAATTGGGCTTGCACTGTTGCTGGAAGGGTAAGCCATGCTCCCTCTGTGTCCTCTCACTGGAGCCCCAGAAGTAGATCCCAGAGCTAGCAGAGCTGAGATGAATCCTTAGGAGGTACAGTCATACCTGAGGGTTGGAACACAAGGACAGATGTCTGACTCTTGTCTGAAAAACTGTCAGGGTGGATTTTGGGGTGGGGCTCACAAAGAGACTAGAGAGAGCTGGGCAGCAGAGCTCTGCATCTGGAGGGGAAGCAGGTGTGGAACTTGGCAAAAGTGTGTTCCAGAAAAATCCACCCTCTATAAACTCTTGAGTGCTGGATAGACTAGCAAGAAGTCAGAATTCTAGAACACTGGATTTGGGGTACATATTTCTTGCCAAAGCTGACTTCTATAAGAACCAAAATGATATTGTAAAGAAATATCAGCAATTCAAAGCCAGTGATACTTCTGCTGTTGTAATGCCGAGGAAGAGGGAGAGGAGTGTCCATCAAGAGCAGCACTGTGGAATTGACAAATGATGTAGAACCCTCTGCCTTCTGTAATTGCCAAGAGAGTAACACTGTAACAGGGGGGATGTGGTGGACATTCTGAAATGCTCTCAGTGAACTTTCAGTGAGGCTGAAAGTGTTCCCTCAAGTTCCTTCCTCTACCTGGGGCAGCAGCCCCTTTCCCAGGCTCAGTAGCAAAGCTGGAGGGTCAAGGAGAGTCTAGTCAACATCCTGCTTGACCTTGTCCAGCAGTGGTGTCGTATGCCTTTAATCCTGGCACTGGGGAGGCAAAGGCAGGTGGATCTCTGAGCTCAAGGATAGCCTGGTCTACAGAGTAAGTTTCAAGACAGCCAGGGCTACACAGAGAAGTCCTATCTAGAAAGAGAGAGACAGAGAGACAGAGAGGAAGGAAGGGAGGAAGGAAGGAAGGAAGGAAGGAGGGAGGGAGGGAGGGAGGAAGGAAGGAAGGAAGGAAGGAAGGAAGGAAGGAAGGAAGGAAGGAAGGAAGGAAGGAAGGAAGGAAACTAAAACCCCAAAACATTCTGTTTGATTATTGCAGAAAATGTGACTGATCTGGAGAACATGGGTGAGGGTGGGAAAGCCTATAGACAACAGTCTATGAGGAAAATGAAGGAGCATTTCCCAAAGCTTCTTTTGAAAACTTAAGAAACAAAATACCCTATAAAACAAAGCAAAACAATCCCAAACCCCCTAAACCCCGAATAGATGAAGTGATAGAAATTTATACCACCACCTCCAAAGAGCCCACAAAATGCACAACTTGGAATAACCTAGAATCACCTGGGAATGGTCTCAATGAGAAGTTCTCTATATTTGGTGTTCCTATGAAAATGTCTGTAAGGGATTTTCTTGGTTGGGCTAGTTGAGGTGGGAAATCCTGCCCCTGTCTCAATGAAAGGGACAAAAAACAAATGAGTGCCAGCATGCATGTATTAACTCATGGTCCTCTGCCCTTGACTGTAGACTGAGTATGTCCAGTTGCTTCAAGTTCCCACTGCCTTGACTTGCCCTTCAGTGATAAACTGTAACTAGATCCTTTCTCCCTGAAGTTGTTTTTGTCAGGGTATATTATCATGGCATCCAAGTTACCAAGCAGCTGAATGTCCATCACATACTGCTTTTGTCGGGGAAAAGTACTCCTGAGCCTTCATCCAGTTCCATTCCTGTCTCTCTTTTTTGTCTTATCTGTTCTAGAAAAGCGGGTCTTATCCAGATGAGAAATCTGTGGTAATTTAGCTGGGACTCTCACAGACTGAGGACAACTGTGGAGATGATGTAGTGTTAGTGTGTAGTTTTGTCTCTGCAGAGTTTGTCTCTGCTCTTGGAGACTCTAGACAGTTGTGGTTCTATCCAGGCTCATTATGACGTTCTGAATGGGAATGCCCCTTGTAAGCTCATGTATTTGAACACTCGGTCTCCAGTTGGAGGTTATGAAACCTTTTGAAGATGTGGCCTTACTTGAGAAAGTATGTCCTTGGGGTGGGCTTTGGGAGTACATAACTTCATCCCATTTTCAGTTCACTCTCTGCTTCGTGTTTATGGCTTCCTGCTCCTGCCTTGCTTCCTGTCACAATGGACTCTTAGCGCTCTGGAACCATAAGTCAAAATAAACTCTTTTGGTCAAGGTATTTGATCATAGCAACAGAGAAGTAAGTGATGTACTCATGTTCTGTAGATGTATTTTTATGTTTGTTTTTGCCATATGCCCAAACAGAAGTATCCTTATTGGTGCTCTTCTTCATGAGCTGAGAAAATATTTCTTTTTTCCAGCTAATCTGAAATAATACAGTGTAAAGGGCTGGGTTTGGTTGACTCTGGAGGAAAATTTAATGAGTGCCTCTTTACTCAGCTCACTGGCTGACTCGGTGGTTCCTTTTACTCAAAATCAAAGTGAAGTACACTTTGGGTTCAAAACCTAAGCAGTACCTAGCTTAAAAAGACTTTTCAAAAGTTTTTTTTTTTTTTTACTTATTTTATAGGTATGTGTGTATGTCTGGGTATCTCTCAGGAGTCTAAGGAAGACAAGAGAAGTTAGGATCCCTCAAAACTGGAGTCATAAGCAGTTGTAAGCTGCCATATGGATTCTGAGAACGGAACTCTGGGCCTCTAGAAGAGAACCAAGCACTCTTAACCACTGAATCATCGCTCCAGCCCCATTATTTGGTATTTGAAGGAACCACAAAGAAATATTCGTGTGATTTTAGAATAGGAGCTGTCTTACCGCAAGTCAAAAGACAAGCTAGTCATTTGCATATATCACCGTTCAGTACTGATGTGAGCTTTATCTGTTATTGAGGGAGTGCGATACACTGGATGTAATCAAAGTCTTATTTGCAGCATTCTTGACCAGAACTATGCTGAGTAAGCAGGTAGAGCAGGTGTCATCTGCTCAGCTGGTCCCCGTCGATTCAGAGGCACCAGCACAGACAAATAACCTGTAACACTGCGTGACCTTTCATGATAAGCAGAGGACATAAAAACAAAGGTGATAAATATTAACCCACTTTGTGGACCTTTCTGCTGGCCTACTGACATTTCAGACTTATTTCTTATGAGATTTTAAGTGTAAATAACCACAGCGGGGTTCTCTTCATTTTTTTTTTTAATATTATTTGGAGAAACACACAAATTTATAAAATTGCATGAAGCTAAGGTCCTTGGGAACCTACCCAGCCAGGAATACACAGATTTGGATACCCACCCTTTGTAAATAGTTAGAAACACCAGGAGACAAGCCTGCAGGCTGCTGCCAACACTCAGGAAGATCTGCAACATCCCCTCAGTGCCCAGACATGACATCGGCAGTAATAAAAATTGTTTCACTTATGATTCAGGCTGCTGCCTAAGCCTCTTTAGGGGATGGCTCACAAAACCTCAGTGAGAAAAATCCCAACCCCTTTCTGTTCAAATCTCCCAGCCTTGACCCTTACAAGGGTGGTAAGGCAATACACACATTAAAACAGAACAGCAAACATCTTCACATGCACAAAACTTCATGAAACTTAAAGGGGAAAAAAAATGATATTTGAATGACATGGACTATGTGAACAATGACAAATGCTGGTTGCATCAAAAGAAAACCCCAAGCCAACTTGAAATGTCATCATAGAAACTGTTTACCTAAAGTGTGAGGCAACACAGCCACTTTTAATAAATATTCTAGATCTTTCAGAATCCAGAATGTTTGCATTTGGCATCCCTTAGAAAAACAGTCAACTAAATACATGTATGACTGGGTTATTATGAGACACTAAGTTTTACAATTCTGCTTCAAACACACATGAAGAACTACTTAAGGCAATTGCTTTGAAAGCCTTGTTGACCTTCAAGAATGGCACGGTATCATTCATGGCTGAGAACTAGTCCTCTATGTAAAAATGGCATGTGAATTTGACAAAACACCTTTCAGTTTAGGACATAAGAACAGCCACTCCCAGCTGCAGGCGTTCTCCATGCAGTAGTGCAAAGGACCACAGAAGAAACCTAAGTTCAAGACTGTTTGTTGTTTGATTTCATCTGTTTGCTAAGGTGCTACCTCCATAGGCACCAGGTGCACATGTGGTATGCATTCAGACATGGAGGCAAAATACACGTGCACATAGAATCAAAATATATTTTCAGTAAAGAGAGAGAGGCAGAATGGTGTAGGGCTCTGGGGTGGCGTTGTGTGGCCTCAATACAGCTTTGATTTTGAACACAACATGCATGCTACGCATTGTACTGCACTGCACATGTCTCCACACCACTCAGCACTCACTAGAAGGCAATGCCTGAAATGCCTCAACTTGGATCTGACCTCACATGTGTCATTAACTGCAGTATTTTTTACTGTGCATGCAAAGTTTTCTGCCCTCACAGAAGTGCTCTACTTTAATTATAGAAACAACATTTAGTGTTTTTCTACTATCACTCCTTAGGAGACAAGCACTAAATTAGGGTTTCTGTGGATTGTTCTGTGTTAGAATGCTGGGTTTAAGTTTTTATTTAAATTCTTGTGTTGAGTTACACACACACACACACACACACACACACACACACACACACACACACACGCACAAAATCCATTAAATGAATTTCAGCTTGGAACGAGGACAGAATTTTCAGCAACTTCTAAAATGATCTTTAACATATTTCTGCTATTTTGAACTATATGATTATGTAAAGCGGTGTTCTAGGCACTGAGAAAATTGGAAATTGGAAAATCAAAACATAGATCAATTCCGAAAAATATTGAATGCTTAGTGTCCTGCAGCTTCAAATATTCAGTCAATATTATTCTTAATGCAAAACCAAAGAGTACATTTACATTATTATATATAAATTTGCTATTGTCTTTAATAAGTGATTAAAAGTGTATGCATACCCCCAAACAATTTTAACATAAATTTCTTTATGATTTATTATAAGCCACTGTTTGAGTGACACTCCTTTGTCATATGCTTACATACCTGAGCCTGTGTAGATTTTCTTATATGGAAAGAGGTGAGTCCGGAGATTAAAATCTGGATGATTGGTTGAGGAAAGGACTCAGTGAGGAGGAGCACTTCCTGTGCAAGCTCAAAGACTGACTTTGAATTCCAGCACCTGTGATAAAGCTGTGCATGACTGTGCATGTTTGTAATCTTAGCTTTGGGGGATGAGGACAAGAAGACCTTGGAAGCTTGCTGGTCTGGCAACCTAGCCAAACTGGCTAGCCTCTGGTTTGGTAAAAGACCATAACTTAAAGCAATAAACTAAAACATGATTAGAGGAAGATGTAATATCTTCCTCTGGTCTCCACAGGTGCACACACAGGACCCCCACTACCACCACACACACAACTGCACATTCATATAAATGCACTGTACACACACACACACACACACACACACACACCATTTCTGTTTATCTTCAGGAGTTGAAAGAGGCCCTGATTAAACAAAAAGAAGAAGAAATTGTATTAAGTTAAAGAGACCCAAGATTAGAAGTTGGACGTTAGGATTTGGGGGTTGATAATGTCTTGGACCAATCCCCAACTCTGTATATTTGTGACTATCTAGACCACACTGGGGGGACAAAATGCCTCTTTCCAGGGATGTGCTATGCAGACAGGGCTTTGTCATCCAAGGGGAATGTGGCATGGGAGCAGACTGCAGGGTTCAGATGAAGACAAGGCAGAGAAGTTAATTTCTGGCTGAATAAATTTCAATAAGTAACAGGGACTGCATTACTTGGTGTTATCGCTGTGATGACCAAGGTTGCATCTGACAGACACAACCTAAGGGAGGAGGGGTCTAGTCAGACTCACCATTTATCATAGCATGGAAGGCATGGTGGCAGGAGCCTGGGGTGTGTCTGGTTGCACTGCTTCTACAATAAGGAAGCAGAAGAGAAGAATGATGGTCCTTAGCGCACTGTCTCCTTTTTTCCTTTTCCTTTTCCCCAGCCCTTGGCCTAGCACATGAGACAGCAATCATTGTCCACATTTGAGATACATCTTCCCATTGCAGGTAACTCTCTCTGAAAACACCACTCTCTGAGTGGTGTGTCTCCTAGGTGATTCCAAGCATGGTCAAGTTGATGATGATGAAGACGAACCATCTTGGGAGAGGACATGAAGTGGTCAAACTAAGTTCCTTATCACTGTAGCAGAAGATGAACCCTGTGATTGTTGCCTCAAACTTTTAAGTGTTTTGATTTTCACATGCCTGATGCTGAAGTCTCTATCTCCTGCTTCCCATTCAGGCCTGTGAGGAAGTATAGAGAGGACAGAAGATCTGCTCTCTATATGTCAGTCTTTCCCCTGTTGTTGGTACTAACATGATTATAAATTAGCATGTGGTTATCAAGGATGGTAGAGCATGTCTACCAGAGCCCCAAAGGCTTTTTGTTCATCCTTAAAAATTAACTGGATGTTGGAAAATAGGTCATCTGATCCCTAAACATTTTTGTTTACATATATTACATATGACTAGCACAGGACTAGAACCCAAAGTCGGAAATTAAAAGCTAAAGAGGTATGAGCCTGTGGTTGTGAAGCATAAATAAAGAGAATTAAAACTTAAAGGTATAGAAATTTGTCTATGAAAACCTCTTTCATGTATTTTTATAAAGAAAGTCCAGGGAACAGAATGTAATTTCATTCCTCATCCATCCCAGGGTTCACAGCTGAGACCCCCCATAACCAAAGACAGATTAAACAGAGAACAGAGAACTAAATTTATTTTGCTATAAGTCTCCTGTGACTTGGGAGTCATCAGAAATCAAGATGGGCGTGAAGATGACATCAGAGGACAGAGCATATGGTGGAAAACAGGTGAGGAGGGGGGTGGGCAGCAGAGCTTGCTCAGATCCACCTAGTGTCTGGTGTAGGTAGGACACCTGCCACAAGGGGGTCCTTGTGTAGAGGGACAGTGAGTCTGAGCACCTTGGGGTTTCAGGACTGCTTCCAGGTAGGCACTGGGACAGGAGGGAGTAGACATCCTGCTTCTGTTGTTTTCTCGAAGGCCAAAGGGGTGGACTTGGGGTAGCATGTCCTGAATCAGTCAGAGATGAGTTTGCCAAATGATCATTTATTTAGGAATGGAGGGAGGATCTGCTCTGCCAGAGAGCAGCCCTTCCTCCAGTGTGTGGGTAGAGATTCTCTTCAGATATCAGCTGGTGGGAAGGTCAGAGGATCTGTGTGAGAGACAGAGAGATTACTTGATCCAGTGAGTCACTGTTGAGGAAGAGGAGACCTTTGGAGATGCTGAAGGAAGCTCAATTCTAGGCATTCACTCCATTCCTGGCCAGGGAGTGAGAAGGAACCAGGGGTAGTCCATAACTGATACTGAGGTTTGTCCCTAGACAGCTCAGGAATGTCCATCAAAGGTTAACTTTGATGGAACTGATGACTCTTCCCTTTCAGAGCATAGCTTAGGTACCAAAAGATGTCTGTCAACTTTACTCTTACATGTGCATGATTCATCTCCAAGAAAATGGTGTAGGATTTAATATATGTCACTTTCATTGTAAGGCACATCTTTCAAAGCACACCAGAGATACAAGCTGTACCTTCTTCAGTCACAGCATTTGAATATCCTCAGTGTACCTGACAATGGAGAACATAAGCTTCCAAGTCAGGGACCCTCCTATTCCAACCATGTAGTATCTCTAGTTGAGGGCTCTGCCTGCTCAGCTACAACGGGGAATTTAGTGAGCAGTAGGTATATGTTGATGGTGTTAATTAGGAATTATGAGCGATGCATTATACAAGCAAGAGGGGGATCCCAGAATAGCCACAGACAGTGCTGAGCAAGACCTTTGGCCAACTCTTGGCTCCTGTTACCCCCGGGCTCCACCCAGGCAGAGGGAGGAGCTGGGCCAGAGGGGTACCCGAACAGTCCAGCCAGAGGTGCACTGCACCTTGTGGGAACTTATGCTTCCCAGTGAGCCTGCACTGTATATGCTCTACCCTCACTGGTACCCTTGCTTCCTCACTCAGAAAGCAAATCTATGGTGGGTTGGTGGCTTCCCCTTTTATTGCTTTGGACATTCTAAGAACTAGCTGGCACTGGGATGTCCTTGTGGCCTGGAGCTAGGGGGCAGTTGGCAAGCCTAAGGATGAGTAAGTGGAACACACCACAGGCCCAGAGCTCAGGATGATTAAGTAAAATGGTCAGAGAGAACTGTAGTCCACATAATAATAAAGTGTCAATAAATTACTATACATGTCATGAGTGTGAGTTGGGTGACAGAGAATAAACTGGGTCTCAGAAGGCCACAGGGAAAGAGCTGAAACCTAGTAGGGCCTGAGACACAATTCACATACCTCATGACTTGGAGACACAAGGCATTGCTCTCTCTGTAAAGGTGGATGGAGCACCCGTGGGACTCTTTTCTTTCTCCCTCCTTCTTTTCATTCCGCTTTCCTAACTGCAGATCTATTATGCTAGAAGCAGGGCTGAACCTCTGTGGTGGTCTTTCCATCACACCGTGGGATATATCAGAGCGGGCAGCCCAGGGTTGGTGGACGTGAGAAGACACAGACTGAAGCTTCCAGCCTTGAAATGGTTAATCCTATTCCCAGTCTGCTGCCCACAACCATCCCCCACTGTAGGCTCTCTGAGAGCAGACATTCAACAGCCTTTGCTTAATGACTCATCAGGGAGAAATTAACGTGTCTGCATTCCCTTTTCAAAGTGGCCTTGGAAGTCACACAGGATCCCTCTGGCAGAGTTTTAGGGCCTTATCCTACCAGACAAGGTCACTCACTGTGGGGGTTGGAGAGGTGGCCCAGAGGGGAAAGTACTTGCTGTGCATGAGGACCCATGTTCAAATTTCCAGTGTAAAGGCAAAAACCTAGCACAAAGGTATATATCTGCCATCCAATTGCTGGTGGGGTGGAAACAAGCAAATCCTTGGGTACTCTGGCCAGAAAGACTGGAGGAAATGGTGACCTCTGGGTTCAGTGAGAGACACTGTTTCAAAAAGTAAGGAATAGAAAGAAGGTATCTTAGTCAACCTCTAGCTTCCATGTGCACACACACAGGCAAGTACAACCACCTATAAGTATGCATGTATTACACAATTCCATATAACAAACACACACACACACACACACACACACACACACACACACACACGGGAGGGACTTGGACTTGGACACACACAGTGGAGACGTAAGAGGCATATAATGTTCTTGGAGTCTGCCTTCTGCAGTCCCACTGCGTGGTTGGATGTGCTCTCTGAGGATTTCATTGCTGTAGATTTAAGTTGTGAAACCATTCAGAGGTTCAGGAAATGCTGGTATTCAACTTGGCTTTGTAAACTGAGCCTGCATAACATGAAAATGTGTTCTGGTGTTTTTCTAGTCAGTCCAGGGAAACCTAACCTAACCCTAGGAAATGGAAACACCTTGATGCTGATGGACCCGCTTCAGGAGAGACCCATTAAACTCTAGGAATGGGGTGGGGGACACTCTCTGGCTTTCATCAGGGTCTCAGAGACACAGCTAACAGCATACATATGGAAGTGCCAGGGGGATTATGGGCATTGCTTATGGGATTAAGAAGGCTCTCAGCTGTCTGTGAGCTAGAGACCCAGCAAAGCTAGTGGTGCAGGCCAGTCTGAGACTCAAGGCCTGAGAATGCCTTTACTCAGTCTGTGGGTTGACATACTAATACCTTCTAGAAACAGCATCATAGACAGGGATAGTAGGCAAAGCTGTAGTCCTGGACATCTGGGATTCTCTTAGCTTAGTCAAGCCCAACACAGTTATGAATTCAACACTGAGCAGTGAAGATGGAGTCTCCAGAAACATCCCAGGAAGAGGACTGGTTGGTATCACAACCAGGGAATGCCAGGGACAGGAACAATGTCTTCAGGAAGTGACAATCATGATAATGCTGGAAAGAAAGAGTGTGTACTCACAGGAGGGCATGTAGGGAAGAGACACTCAGTGGGCAGTGTGACACATATTTCAGGGTGGTAGTGGTCTTGAAAGACAGGGAAAGTACAGAAGGATTCTGTAGCTCTATTCTGGGCAGTCAAAGTCTTGGAATGTTTCTGAGCTGTAGATCTGGAGATCTGGACCAGTCCTATCTTTCTTGCTGTATTGTGACATACACCGTGATGGTCAAACACAGGCTGGAAGCGCAATCCAGGAGTAAGCTGCAACTGTTGGACTTCAGGGATCCAAACTGGGACCCCCAGGGTCCAAACCGGAACGCCACATCCCCGCAGAGACTCACAGATGGGATATCGATACAAACAGCAAGAGGATTTATTCCAGTGCACTGGGACCGTTCTAACACGCAGGATAGAAGCGGCCCCAAGGAGCAAATGGTGAAGCTTTTTGAGGCATTACCGGCGCGCGTCCGGGTCCCGCCTATCCCACGCAGGAAATGAGCATGGCGGGCCCCGATCCCTTCTCTCCCAGCCCTTTTATCGGGTTAGGGCAAAGGGGTCTGGGGATGGGGGCTCGTGCAGCTGATTGGCTTCGAGCTCTCTATGTTAGACTAATTGGTCGGGAGTTTCGCGTGCGTGGGTTCCGGGGGGGGGGGGCGTGGTCAACCTGTGCCCTTGGACTAGCCCCTTGGGACAGGGTGGCTCCTGGTATGCTGGGGAAGGAAGAATCCTGCTGATAAGCTTAGTGGTCATTTCCCTGTGGGTGGGGAGGAGACTGAAGAGTACTGTTAATGGCCGTACTTGGGAAGGCATTTCCCCCTATATGTGATTGCATTTCTATGTTTCATATTTCTTAAACCCTTTCACAACAACCCACTATGCTGTAAGACACAGAGTGGGCACTAGGATGGGATAGGCACTGGGGCTGGGGACAGGAGGACAGGAGAAGTTACTTTAGCCTGCGTATCTCCATCCTGCTTTCTCGGCTTGGGCATTGGTTGAGTTGTCAGTCAGCTACAGCACATTTCAGACTGGAATTCTCAAACACTCTAGAGAGGAAATTCTCGAAGTCTCTCTCACCAATGGCATTAATTTCTCTTATAATATGCTTTCTACAGCACTAAACCCAAGACTGTCTATTTGCTATCTATGACCACAGCGCTTGTGCAATTACACATTATTTAATGTGTTAAATATGAGAAAAAGATGAAACCAGCAGCACTCAAATTAGTATGTTTAAGGGCTGCTTTGCTTAAATAAAAGCCCCAACTTGGGAATTAGTGGCAACACAGTGTGACAGTTCAGGCTGACTTGCTTCTTAGTTTATTCTTTTGACTTTTGGTGAGAAAGGTTCTGATGAGGTCATGGTCAAGCTCACAAAACAATTACACATTTATCCCAAAGTCACTAAGCAGTGGATTCAGCCTTTGTAAGACTTGGAACAGTTGGTCAAGGTAGGGTTCTACTTAAGGAAATGGAGAGGAATAGAATGTTTCCTGTAAGCGGCCTGAGGAAAGCCATTTCCAGGAAGACGGCGATGCTTGGGTTATTTTAGTGTTGTGATAAATCTGTCCCTTGGAAGTTCCCAATATCAGCACTCCCCACAACCTCGCACATAGCAGGTACTTAATGAATATTAGTTTCTGTTGACTTGCTCTTGAAACCAGGCTGAATCTTTGCTACAGTCATGTCCAAGGGAACAGAATTGGTCCAGTGACCTTCTGCTAGGGAATCCCTTTTGTAAACAGCCACCTAGGCAGTCAGATCTCTTAAGGTCTTCTGAACAAAAGGCAGAGCCATTTACAATGAAATTACCTAATCCATCAAGGTGATCAATACAACCTAAGAATTGGGCAGTGTTCCCCAGAAATAACAAGTCCATTTAGTCCCAATAATCGAGCTGGCTTTGCACACAGACAACATCAGTCTTGGAAAATGAATCCCAATGTCATCATTTGTTTTCTCCTGCTGACTGCGACCTTGATTCTTCTCTGCAGGTACATTTTTTTCCCCCCAGAGATCTGAAGGATAAGGTGCTAGGACTCAGGCGACCCTGTTGACACCTACCTGTGAGGGTCTGAAGCACACAGCCCTTTAGGCAGTGTCCTGATTTTAATGCGCCTGCTAAGGTAGTAAATGAAATATGGCTTTGCATATTTTCTCAATTATTTGGTGCCATCTTTAAGCAGTCAACTCATCCTTGATTAAAAATAGAATCAAATATTGAAACAAATTGACATACCTCTTCAGGAGTGTCCAGGAGACTCACCGGCTCCCCAGTAATAAGTTTTGTAAACATGTGCTTCACAGTCGATACTCCAGTGACATAAATCAGCTCTTATCTTCTTCTGCCCAGCCCCAGTGTAGAACAAACAAGGCAGAGAGCTGCTGCCTAGGGTGCCATTAGGGACTTAGGAGAGAATTTGGATTCTGCTGAATGGTTGTTTGCCCTTCAGTGTCCCCCTTCGAAACTCACAGAGAAGGTGTTTATGTCACCTTTCAAGATATTCTTTACCTCTTAAGTTCTGTATTCAACCCAGAGGGCCGTGCAAGAAAGAAGGCATGGTGCCAAATATGTTGGAGTGCTGGGAACCCATCCCAGGGAGGCCCTGGAACTCAGAGGCCGATTAAACAGAGGGCGATAGCTGGTTCTGCACTAAGAAAGGAGAGGAGTGGAAGTGCTCATCAGGTGAGCACTAAAGAGAGACCAAGGGACTTCCAGGGCAAAGGCAGGGAAGCAAAAAGGAAAGCAGTTCCAGAGAAGCAAAGCCAGGGTGGGCATGAAGGAACAGAAGGGGAACATCACTGGTCAAGTGCGTGTCCTTCAGCATCCTTATGGGATCTTAGGGCAAAATGAAAGAATTCAGAATTAGAGAAGTGCTAAAATCTGCTGTGTGTATAGACTGTGTGTGTGGCACCTGCCGCAGAAATGATTTTCAGGTCAAGGTTTTCAGTGCAAGCGCTTCTACCTTCTCCTCTTATGGTGAAGTTCCTAGGCTGTTTGTTTGTTTGGGAATGACATATATATATATATATATATATATATATATATATATATATATATATATATATAGAGAGAGAGAGAGAGAGAGAGAGAGAGAGAGAGAGAGAGGGAGAGAGAGAGAGAGAGAGAGAGAGAGAGAGAGGGAGAGAGAGAGAGAATACAGGATGCTAAGAGGGCTTAATCCACAGATCTAAACAGATAATCATACCTTAGTTTTTGCTTTACTTTGCAAAGACTTAAAGAGAAAACAAAAAAATCAAAAAGTCTGCAACACCCCTTCCCCCACCAATGCCTGCTCTAAAAGATTAAATCATGTTTCTCAAAAACAATGCATTCCATTTCACCCCAGGAAGAAAAAAAAAAAAAAAAACCGCTTTTGCTGAAAATGACAGCAAAACGAGTTTATAAAGTACTGAAATGTTTCCTATCAAATAAATATTTAAAACAATCATCTTTCTATACTGCATCTGTAAGCATCTATAAAACATTTATACCCTGATCTGCTTATGTCCGACATAATCTATGCAATAAATGTGATTTATGGGGGGGTGGGCGTTATCTACCTGTGCGTGACCTCCATTACGCTGGAAGAGGTGCCTGGCCTGGCACAGCCTTCTGATAATGAACTGCATAAAATGAGGGTTGACTCATTGTTCTCTGCTTTATCTCCCACTAGTCAGGCTGCTGAATCATTTACATTTCAAAACAGGGATTTACGCAAAATATTCAGATAAGCCTAAGAACACCTGCTTTTTCAGCTTTTGCAAATAATATCTGTGTGTTTTCCCTAGAAGGCCCAGCCACCCTATCTTATCACCAAGTAAATAAATGTGTGTGTCTAAAGAGGTGGAACAGTAAAATGAAGGGTAGCGGTGGGGTAGGCTAGGGTGGGTGGGATTGAGGGGCTGGTGACAGAAAGGGCTTCGAAGACGAAGAGAATTAAAGGGGTCTGTGATTGTTGCCATGGAAGACTTCAGTTCTTTCTAAAGATCTAACTGTATCAGCTGGTTTAATTCTGCAGACACACGCACAAAGTCTTTATGGTTGTGTTGGAAGAAGTGATAGGAAGATGAGGCTCACACAGATAGATAAATGTCTGTCCCTGGCCTCATTGCACGCTTCTTTGCAGACCCACCCTGCAGGTGGGATTTGGTAAAGGCTGAAGCCTTTAGGAACCTCATCCAGGAGGTTTTGGTGGAGCCTGTGGATGCCAGGTTAACCCTCTTTGAATCTCTCTCCCATCCATCCTTCAGTCCTTGTTCTCAATGGGTTGAACTTGGAGTCTCAGTTTGTATCTGTCTCTGTATGGCCTAACTGTGTAGCCTAGTCTCAGCTTTACCATGTGCAAGCTGCTGATATTATGAGGGAAATCAAGGTCCTCTCTGGGGTTCTTAATCTCATTCATAAAGCAGTTTAAGGGCAGACTCATCCAGAAGCTTCAGGACCATTTTATTAGAATTTAAAAGACAAACTTCAGGACAGGCAGACTGTAACTTCAGCAGCTGCCTGGAGGAGGATGGAAGAAAAGGAAAATAAGCCTTGCTGCTTAAGCTGGCTTGAAAGCCAGACACACTGCGGACAAACAGCCGCATGGTGGGGAAAGAGGCTTTAGAGAAAGAGTCAGGAAGCCCGAAATGTTGGGGAAAATGCCAGAAGTATTAAGGGAAGAATGTTTAGAATACAGAGAAGAAAAGGGGAATAATTCAGACAATCAAAGACAAACTCAGGAGGTTGCATGGCTGTGAGCCCAGTAAGCTACTGTACTAGAGGAAAGAATTCTGGGAAGGAAAAGTGCCTATCTCATTAAAGGAGTAATTAATGCACCCATTTTTTAGTGTGGTTTAAGGGGAGAGTCTACATTCCTAGAGTCTGTCTTTTGACCAAGAGATTGTCTTGAATGTTGGGTCTCCACCCAGTCCGTCTCTTCTCTTGAACAGACGTGTGCCGTTTTATTTTGTTTTTTGCTTCTTTGTTTGTTTTTGTTGCTGTTGTTTTTCCTGCACTTATACTGGGAGGGTTGAGGGGAGAGAGAGGCACTGGGCACCCAGTGGTTCTGACATAGGGTTAGGAACCCTCACTCATTCAGGACAGGCCAATGGGAATTAGGCATAGACCCAGGGAAACAATCAGACCAGAGTTAGCAATGGGAGGGAAGGTCTGGCCTCTAGGACAGACAACAGCCAGGCAGGAGAGCAGGATCCAAGTCATCAGTGGGCCTCAGCCTGCTTCTGCCTTCATCTCGGTGAAGTCCACTTGAGAGTCTGTAGAGCTGCTGGATTAATGCTACCAGACCTGACAGCAGGTAAGTTGATCCCGTCGGTGCCAGGAGCAGCTAGCTTTGGTGGCTTGGCAATCGGGCCCCAGGGTCCACAGGGGACTCCCTCTGATTGCGATGGCTGCCATCTGTGTCTAACCACAGCTGCTACTGAGCTAGCTGTGAAGGCAGGAAGAGGTAAGGACAAGGTTATCTCTGGGCAGGCGACCAGAACACAGGCTGAGGACAGTTAAGTATTTCCCCTGTGACATGGCATGGTAACCGACATTCACTGGGTTGTGTGATTGATGCCATGTACATTTGCTGGGCAAATGTGTGAGGTTCTTGGACACTGGGACCCTTGGGGGAAGCAGGATGCATATCCAGTTGAGATAGAACAAACAGAAGTCACCATTATCCGGACTCTGAAAATTGAAGTTTGCTTTGTGATTCTATTACTTAGGACTGTGAAAACCAATCTCTGTCAAACCCCCTCACCACAGCGATCACTAGGGATCACTAGGATCCCATATGGTTCTGCTGCCTTGTGGGGCTCAATGGGATGCTGTGAAATCACTAAGTGAGTTTTCATAACCTGCCAGGGTGAGGAAGAAATGGAGTGTGAAACTTTAAGGGGCTTCCACGATAGGTGGAACCTAGCAAGACTGCCTATTCTTCCTTGTATCAATTATTCCTTTCACTCAACTTGCAAAATCAGTGTGAATCCATCATTAGAGTGAAGGCTAGATTCCTACTTCCTACTGTGTCTTGTTCCAAGTTCAAGATTTACAACAGGGATGGCTTATCAAAGAACGAAGGCGCAGAATGGCAGAACTTATTTAAAACTGTGATAAGAGATGTGGGGTTTCTGTAACCTTCTGCACCATAAAAGAAAATAGAATTCTGGCCTCCTGTTTAACTGTGCTGTGTTCTTACACACAGAAAGCAGGGTCTGATTCTGGTCACTATTATTGATGATATTTGTGGTAGAGTACAGAATTCTAGGAGAGGCTGGGTAAGCAGTTAAAGGAAGAGAAAACCTTGTGATCTGGCTGGTTTTATGTCAGCTTGCCACAAACGCAAGTCATCTGAGAGGAGGGAACCTCAAGTGAGAAAATGGCTCCATAAGATCCAGCTGTAGGGTATATTCTTAATTAGTGATTGGTGGGGGAGGGCTCAGGCTATTGTGATTGGTGCCATCCCCGGACTGGTGGTCCTGGGTTCTATAAGAAAGCAGTCTGAGTAAGCCATGATGAGCAGGCTGGTAAGCAGCACTCCTGTTTAAGTTCCTGTTATGACTTCCTTCAATGATGACCAGTGATATGGAAGTATAAGCCAAATAAACCATTCCTCTCCAAGTTGCTTTTGGCTATGGTGTTTTATCACAGCAATAGTGACCCTAACTGAGACAAATTGGGACCATGGCCACCTTGTGATATGAATGATGAGCAGAGGCAGTTCCTCCAGTGATCTACACACTTGCTGCACATAAGGGCAAATAGGTACCTTATCCTTGAGGGGTGGGCTCACCTGCTCATTGGTGGAGAAATAAGCAAGACACTCCTCTAGAGGCTTGTGGATATGAGATACAGATTCTGGACACTGCACAGTCAGTCACTCCCTTGTTGCTGGGTTAGTGTCTTGGGTCTGCCTTGACAGAAGTTCCAACTCACATATCTGTTCTCTTAGAATCCTAGACTCTGATATCCAAGGGCTAGAGGCCATACTCCCACTGCCTCTGATGCCTGCAAAGGGAGTCCTTTCTGGCTTCTGCCAGCTCAGCTCCCTGAGTGCTGGTGTCACTTGGAATCTCACAGTTTTCTTAAAATGACATTAGTATTGCATTGGGGACCTTCCCTACCTCAGAATAATGTAATATTAGCTAGTTATATCTACAGAGACTTTTATTTCCAAATAATGTCACATTCAGAAATTCTGGTTTCGTGTGTGTGTGTGTGTGTGTGTGTGTGTGTGTGTGTGTGTGTATTTTTTTTTTTAAACTGGGGAGGGTAGATAATTCAAACTGGGCAGCATGCCACCTTGGCCAGTTGAATAAATAAATGTATATATATGTATATATAAATACATGTACATATAAAATATATAATGCACATATATGAATATACATATATATGTATATACATGTATATATTATGTGCATATATATATATGTATATGTGTAGCTATATATATACATATGTATTACACATTTTATTTTATGTATACAAATTTATTTTTGTCTAAATTTAGTTTGATTCATGGTAGATAAAATCTGGTAAGGAAAACCTGAGCAAAGGAGTCTTGCTCTTATTCAGGCCTAGGCAAAATAATAGCACGTGGAATAAACTATAATTGGCTGAAAATTGCCCGAAAATGAACATTATTTCAAGTGGTCTGTGTATCTTTTTCCTTTTCCTTTACTACCTTTCTCCATTTTCCTGGGTTTTTCTCTTAAGTGTGGATTGGCTTTCCTTGTTGTGTGTATTTACATCTGCCCTGTGCCTGGGGAAAGTCCCTATACCTGGGACTCAGAGCACACTGAGTGGAAATTTGAATTCACACCTAACTAGTTTCTAGAAACAAATATGGCACCTGATTCTGATGTTCCTAAGAAGAAAATTTGTGGTTTTCTCTCTCTCCCTCTCTCTTTTTAATTGAAAGGTATTTTTTAATTGAAAAATACTGGCAGATGATTTTCTTTCTAACAATTCCCAGTTACAAACCTGTGCTGCACACCTGAGTGCAGCACTTCACTGATATGTCACTCACCGAGGAAGACAGAGAGGCATAACCATGGGTGCAAGTGCTTCCAGACCTCCACAGAGGGAACAACCGTCGTGGTCAGTGCTATCCTCAAGAGTGGAA
Organism: Cricetomys ansorgei; assembly: GCA_026225945.1. NCBI lineage: Eukaryota > Metazoa > Chordata > Mammalia > Rodentia > Nesomyidae > Cricetomys > Cricetomys ansorgei. The sequence continues at coordinate 974,546 of JAMJFZ010000320.1, forward strand.
CCCAGAGCATCTGAGCTCAGGTGTGTTTCTTCTTTCAGAACTCGTCAGGTGCAGATCATAAGTAATCAAACATTCCCTCACAGAAATCCAACACTTGCAGACAATACAAAACATCAAGACCTAGGATAGCCTCTCACCCAACACTGCATAAAACAATTTTACACATAACTAAAAAATAATCTTCCACAACATTTCCCTTTTTCTATATGAAAAAGAAAATTACTTTACCTTTACAACACAAATTAACACTATACCAGCGAAATCATTTACAAGAAGAACAATCATGAGGATTGCTAAAGCACAGGACCAAATGAAACCAAACATCTATCAAGCTTCTCACAATGTCTTTGAACAAAAGAAAAATATTATCAATGTCCAATTATCTGGAATTCATTCATGATCTTCCAGGCTCCTCCAAAGGGCTTAGCTACCGTCTGCAGCACACACAGCTCCACTCCACTAATGCTGATGTACTTGGTGGTCATCCCACGGTACTGGCATCTTCAGAAAACTGGGATCCCTTGTTACACTTGCACCAACAGCCTCTCCTGGGCTCTCTTCATGTTAGCAAATCTCAAGTTGTTTTTCATGGCTCCTTCAAAATGGGCCTTCAACTGCCATTGAGGCTGTACACTCACCAATAGCCTCTCTTGGCCTCTCAGTGCCAAGCTTCAGCTGTTCTCTAAAGACCTCTTCATGCCTTCGAAACCAGTAACACCTGGTGACTCTTACAGTATCAAGTTTGGCTGCCAGCATCAAATACAACCTCAGCCAGTTCTGGAAAACAATTCCTGTGTGCTGACCCCGAGGAAGCACTTTCCAGATTTTAAGATAGAGTCTGGTTTTCAGGAAAGATAACTGGTCACTTTGTCTGCAGGAAGTGTTCCCTGGTGGTGTATAGTTACCACTTGTAGACAAGCTTGCAGAGGAAAAAAAAAAAAAAAAAGACCAACCAACCAATCAAACAAACAAAAACTACTTCAGTTAAAGAGGTATTTGGGCTCTAAGCCCCTGCTTCCATAGCAGGCAGTCCTGGGCCTGTGGGAATAATATCTGGCAAAAATCTTGGCAGTTTGGCATTCTCCTTCACCACTGCTAAGGGAAACATACAACCCTTCCTTAGATCTCAAAGACATCTTGAGCTTCACATGCATATAATGTAGCTACCAGAAAACTCAGTTTGTGAAGCAGCATGCTCCCACCAGCGGTGGGAGGGGGCTGGAGTGTTGGCTGCATGATCAGGAAAAGCAGTAAGAACCTTGCTTTTTCCTGCTTCCACCTGAATTTTTTATCTCTAAGGGCCTCCATTCTGTGGCTCTCACCTCAGAGCTTTTTTTCTCATTTCTTTATTAATTTCATAGCCTTTTCTTCATAGAGGGTTATTTCCTTTCTCTCTCTCCTCTTCCTTCAGGAGCCTTCAATTAATATCTTATCTCTATCCTCTGGTAGCTTCCCTGGTAGCATATTTTACTGGACTCTGTGAGGTCTGGAGTTTCTTTCTCTTCTTCCTTTTCTCCACATTGAATCAGCTCATCTGATGTCAGTGCCCCACATTGCTACACCATTTGTAGTAGTATGTTGCTGTGGTGGCCCAGCAAGGAGACAAGGAGGCATTTTCATACATGGAAGCCCTGACATACCTCAGCAGAGGGAACCACTGTCATGGCCAGTGCCATACTCATAGTGGAACCCTGAGCATCTGAGCTCAGTTGTTTTTATTCATTCAGAAGCCCTCGGGTATTCTACTGATACCATATGCAGATCATTACCAATCAACATCAACAACCCAACACCTGCAGACAAAACAAAACAAACAAAACAAAACAAAACGATCTAGCATAGCCCCTTACCCAACAGTGCATAAAACAATTATTTTATAAACAACTAAAAATAAACTTCCACAACACATGAGAACATCTTAGGAACTCACAGAAATGCCCAAAAACTACCATCTTCATTCCAGGATCAAGACACATTGAATATATGCAGCTTAGAGTTAGAGAATAAAAGGGAAGTGAAATGTGTCTGATACTAGTGCTATCATGACATTGTTCTTCTAGATCAGCAGCATTTCTCAACCTCAAACTTTCAAAGAGGTCACCTAAGACTATCTGCATATCAGATATTTATAATTCATAACAGTAGCAAAAATTACAGTTATGAAGTAGCAATAAAAATAATTTTATGGTTGGGATCACCACAACATGAGGAAATGTATTTAAGAGTCACAGCATTAGGAAGGTTGAGAACCATTGCTATAGATATTCCCTGGATGTTATTACTTCTATGGATCCTTTGGATTTTTGGGTTTCCAGGGCATCTGTCTCAGTGGTTCACCTGTGAAACCTCCAGGTGTCATTAGAGTAGCACACAGAACCTGCTCCAATAGATCTGGATCCTGGTTACAAATTATGCTACCAGGAAGGGAAGCCATTTTCTCTGTGTTGTCCCCAAGCCTCTTTGCAGGGACTCACAAGTACAGCCACACTGGACATTACCTCTGCATTCAGACACACCTTTAGTTTCTTTTCCTCACATAATATGCATTTAAAAATATGCCTATGCTAATGTTATTTCAGCCAAATGTACAGAACACTTACTCAGTGGTAGATGAGCACTATGCTAAGCTCTTGGGTGTTTGGGTATAAGCTGAGCTTGCTAGGTCCACTCCATGCTTGGAGGAAAGCACTAAGGTTTGGGTAGTCCAAGGTCCCTTGATGAGCTTGACTTTAACAGTTGAACATCTATAGTTTTGGGCTGGAGAAGCAGCTTAGTTGGTAAAGTTCTTTCTTGCAAACATGAGTATCCAAATTTGATCCTCAGGACTTACATTAAAGATCCCGACTTAATGGTATACATTTGTAATCTTAGGTCTGGGGAGATAGAGACAGGCAGATCCCTGCCACTCACCAACTAGCCAGACTAGCTTAATTGCCAAGTGCCAGGTCTCAGTGAGAGATACCATCTCAACAAACAAGGTGGAGAACACCTGAGGTTGACCTCTGGCCTTCACAAGCAAGCACACATATGAAGATACATATGCACACACACATACACTCACTTGAGCACACACATACATTGCATACACACACACACACACCACACACATGCTCATACTCTGTGTTTATTGCCAGGCAGGAAAGAAGGGTGATTTCCTTAGACACAGCTCAGTGCAACTCTTCACAGTGCTGGATCTTATCCATTGGATTCCAGATCTGTCTTTGGAGCTGTCAAGTTACTCCATTGTCTCTAGCTCCTGGTCCCTCTGTTCCGATCTACGGCTAGTGGGGTCCAGTGACCAGTGGAGAGCACAGAGCAGACTGGAATACCCTCAACTAACTCCTTTGTCTCCAGGAAGTGGAAACAAGGACCTCCTTGACTCTCTTCCCTTTCTTTGAATCCTTAGCAGGAAGTGCTTAGCAGGAGCCCTCTTTGACAACTGCAAGCAGCTCTGGATGCTCATCTGGCTAGTTGAAGGAAGCTGGAAATGTGTCAGACCAAGGTGACTTAGAAATTATTTTCCAGCAAGAAAAAGCACTATGGTGAAGCTTCCTCAGAAGCCACCTGCAAAAACCTGTACTTCTGATCTAGCGATCATTTATCTATTGATCTATCTATCAATCTATGTATCATCTATCTATCTATCTATCTATCTATCTATCTATCTATCTATCTATCTATATCTGTCTGTCTGTCTGTCTATCTATCTATCTATCTATCTATCATCTATCTATATCTATCTATCTGTCTGTCTGTCTGTCTGTCTATCTATCTATCTATCTATCTATCTATCTATCATCTATCTATATCTATCTATCTATCTGTCTGTCTGTCTATCTATCTATCTATCTATCTATCTATCTATCTATCTATCATCTATCTATCTATCTTCCTCTATCTCCCATGGAAAAGTTGAGCAACAATCATTACTATACCCTTCCTTTTCCCAAGAGACAATTTCACAAAATAGAACCTCAATCTGCTGCCCACACATCTGTGAGCCTTCATGCAGATGTTGCTGTCCTTTACCTGGGAGTTACAGTGTGCTCAATCTAATGGCCATGACAATACCCAATAAGCCTGAGCAATCGGAAGTGCAGGTGACAGTGGACTCAAGTGAAAGCATGGAGAGAGGAAGTCCCTGGAGGGCATCTAATCTATATCTTATCACTGGGTACTTCCCGAAACAGGAAATTAGACTGCTGTCCTAGAAGGAGAAACATTTTCCAGTAGATCATTACTTTTCTTGCTTTTGTGACCAAATACCTGACAGGAAATAACTGAGGGAAGGGAAGGTGTGGAAGATGTGAGGGAGTCGATGAGATGATGGTGGGGGTTTGTGGCTGGGACTTCTCAGCTCAATGGGCAGGAAGAAGAGAGAGGGAGGGAGAGAAGAGGGGGAGAGGGAGAAAGAGAGAGACACACACACACAGAGACAGAGAGACACAGAGATAGACAGACACATAGAGAGAGAGACACACACACATACATACATACACACACACACACACACACACACACACACACACACACACAGGACTACTTAGCTTCTTTCTCCTTTCCCCATCCATTTATAGTCCCATGTCCCAGCACATGAAATGGTGCCCCACATTCAGTGGGTCTACCCCCTCAGTTAAGCATCTCTTAGAAACACCCTGACAGATAGACACACTCAAAGGAGTACCCTAGGGATTTTTTTAATCCAATCAAATTGACAATAAAATTTTGCCATCATCTAGTGAAAAAAAAAATTTCTTTTTTAGAGATGTCTCCAGGGGCTGCCGCTGTAGCCCAGGTGGTAGAGTGCTTGTGTTCTACCTATAGAGTGATGTGCGCTCAACGTATAGAGTGTTGGCCAAGTATGCATCAAGACCTGGGTTCAATAGCCAGCACCACATAAACCAGATATGGTGAGGCATACCAGTAATCTTAGCCCCTGGGAAGTGGAGACAGCAGGAAGATCAGAAACTCAAGATTATTCTCAACTATTTAGTAAGACTGAGGTGAGTCTGAGCTACATAAGACCCCGTCTCTAAATAGATTACCTATAGAATTGTATGTAAAGTCTGTTGAAACGTGGAGTTAGAATGCACAGGGCTTTAGACTGGTTCAGTTGGACTCTTTAGAAGTCCTAACTTGTGCTTTTTGTTGGTCTGGGTGTGATCTGCAAGGCAGCAAACAGATTGAAAGCCATGTTATCCCCAAACGTCTAGCATAATTAACTTTAAATTTCCACTGTGTCTTTGTACTCTTGTTCGACTCCAAAATGTAATCCAAACCCTGCCTGGGAAGATCTGAAATGCTGCAAGGATGACGTCATCCTTGGGTTGGTTTCCACCCATCTTGTATTATTGTTGCTGCAGCCCTCAGCCTGATTGGAAAAAGGGCTCCTCAAACCACGGCCTGACCACTTCCCAGTCCAGATGCCCAAGGACAGTGGGGTTAGAAATGAAAACCAACGAGAGCAGAGCAGTGTCCCTCCCCAAGGACTACCTGGGTAGCTGGCATGCTCTGCTTGGCCAGCACTGAGCCCCTAGATTCAGCTCCAGAGCCCAGCAGGGCATCAATCCTCCTCCAGTTTCTCCTGTTGCACCTGTAGGCACAAGAGTTTGCTACTTACATCACTGGTCCCCTCAAACAAATGTCAGAGGCAAAAGTGAACCGCAGCCTGCAGTTGGCTTTTCCGGGGTGTTTGTCTGAGCTGGGTGTTATGGGTTAGCTGATAGAAGCAGCAACCATCTGGCTCAGGAACCTCTGGAAATCCCCAAAGCTCTTGGGGACATCAGGACTCTGTTTTCTCCCCCATATTTGTTTTTCTTTTCGCCTAAGAGCACTTGAGTTAATTGGACCCCAATTAAGCCACCGTGAATATCTAGATCTTGTTCACTCCTGACTCAGGAACAAAGTCACAGGTGGCTCTGGATTCTTCTTTCAAACTGTAGGAAGGGAGAAAACAACCTTCCAATGGCGTTCAGCCTGGTGGCCTGCTCAACACAGGTTTTCAGAGCATGAGGCATACAATGGCCACTTGCTTTTCTTTTTTAATTTATTTTTTTCTGTGCAGGACAACGATGTTTAACTATACTTAGACTGTTTATATTGCAGTTGAAATGGGTAATTCTACTTGTAGACCAGACTGTTGGTCTAAGTAGATAGAGAGGAGCTCTCAGTTGGTGAGAGCGGGTCTCCTGGATCAGCAGCGCTGGGAACCTGGGAGAGTCCCATCTGTCACGTGTAATTCACACACACCTCAAGTTCCCTTCTTTCTCTGGATGGTGACAGCACTAGTTGTAGAGCTCCTTACTTTCTACATGAAATGCCCTTGAGGGCTAAGGAGATGGCTCAGTCCTTAAAGTACCCGCTGAGCAAACACGGTGAGCTTAGCTCAGTGCTCAGCACGCATGTACAGTGGTGCCCATCTGTAATCCAGCAGTAGGGAAGCAGAGACCGGCTGATCCCTGGAGCTCAATGGCCATTCAGCCTAGCTGAATCAGTAAGCTCCAAGTTTTCTGAGAGATCACGGAAAGTGGAGAGCAACTGAGGAAGACATTCTGGCCTCAGTATACATGCGTCCACATACGCACATTGGCACTGCACACACACACACACACATACACACACACAGAGTCACGTGAGTGTGTGCATGTATTTCATACACACATACACAAGGTCGACAAGTACATTTAAGGTATTAACTTAAATACATTTTCTATTTTATGTATACAGTGCAACTATATTTAAATTATACTGTGATAAAATTAGAAGTTTTAGGGTCAGAATAAAAATATAAGTTAAGTAGGCTGCTTGACATTAAGTGATTTTACTCTATCATATAAACAAGTGTGTGTGTGAGTGTGTGTGTGTGTGTGTGAGACTACTTAACCTTTCCTGCTCAGTGGGATGCAGATGTAAAAATATAGAAGAAAAACACATTTCACTGCATCTTGAGATGCATGCTGAGAAAGTATCGGTGCATTTTAGGCTTGAGTACCCACTGTCCATAAGGTAACTTTCTCATGCCAGTGTTTAACAGGCATCTTTATATGTACCCGGCACTAGAAAATACAGTCCTTTTAACAAACACTAGTGATGCACATTCAATTTTCACAGAGAAAATGCCATTCTAAAAGCATAAAATATACTGATTTTCCAAATCCTAATCCACGATTAGATGGGAGTCTGTCTCCTAGGAAATATGCAAATGAGGAGGGAACAGGGGTAAAATCACTGCAGAATCAAGCCTGAACCAAAAAAAAATCACAAAAGAACAAGCTTCACTTAAAAATGGTAGAGGGACGCTTCTCCTTCCTTTCACCTGTTTATGAACCTGCTCCAGCAGAAGGCTGCTCCCCCCTTTGTGGCCCAGGCTCACGTAATCTGGGCCCGAGAAGCATCTCCAGACAATTGTGGCTGCAACTTTACACCTCCCCCAATGCCAGGGTAGAAAATTTGGCCCACCCCAATGACACACCACTAATTAAGCTGAAGCTCGGAGCTTGCAGAGAACAATGGTGTCGACAACCGGCCTCCAGGGGATAGAGTTTCAAACTGCTGTCGGCAGCCGTCCACATCTGGGCCCTTAAAGGGGAAGGAGGCGCGAACATCTGCCAAGGTGCCAGGCAAGAGAGGCCTGTCTGATGTTTGGAGACTGTGCCTGCTGGCTTTCCTGCATTCTTGTCTGCAGGATTTGGAAGTTCTGATAGCAAGCAACCTGCCCAGGCAAAGGCCGAAACAGAAGACAGTCCCTCCTTCAGCTGCTGAGCAGAGGGAGGGGCTGAGGACCTGCTGATGAGCCGAAGACTGCTCTGCTTCCAGGATGTCCTGGGCTCCCCCTGGTCTTCAGAGCTATTACTGCAGGAAGCTGGCTTTATTCAGAACTCCTGCTGGCTCTTTCCCACAGGGTGGGGCCTAACTCTAGTAGTAGGCACAGTGAATTTGCCAAGCCTTTGCCTGCAGGGCTGGGGCGGAGAATGCAGTATTTTCAGAGTGTCTAAGACTCAGGGGCAGATTTTCTTCCTTTCCCTCCAGGATTAAGTTGGTAGTACTTCAAATAACTGAGGCTCCCGACAGAAAAGCCTTCCAACACTAGTTCTATGACGAATTAAATCTTAGCCAGGTAGGGTGGCACAGGTTTGTAATCCCTGGTTGGTAATCTGATGCAGGAGGATCAGGAGTTCGAGGTCAGCCTTGGCAACTTAGTGAGACCCTGACTTAAATAAAATAGAAAAAGCAGAGGATGAGCTGGAGAGATGGCTCAGCTGTTAAGAGATTTGGCTGCTCTTGGAGAGGACCCAGGTTCGATTCCCAGCATCTATATGGCAGCTTATATATGTATAGTTCTAATTCCAGGGGATCTGAGTTTTCTCCGGCTTCTGGAGGCACCGGGAACACAGAGATGTCCAGACATATGTACAGACAAAACTCCCATACATGTAAAGCAAAAATACGTGCTTTTTAAAAACAGTAAAAACTGAGTGATGTAGTTCACAGACTTTGCTTAGCAGAAACACAAGTCTGGGTTCCCCCTTCACAAAATAAAAAGAGAAGGAAAGAAAGAAAGAAGAAAAATAAACCTTCCATGTACAGTAGAGAACTGTATATTTTTGCCATCATTTTTCCAATTTCTTTTTAAGAAGAAAACGGAGAGAATCCTATAAAGAATGAACGCTGATCTAGGTCTGGCTTGCGTCACTCCTCTGGGAGTGTTTTTTATGCAGATCGAGATCAGCATATGGCTGCAAGTCATTAAAAAATAGATTAGACATCAATGTAGAAAGCATGAATAATAATGTCTGTACTACAAGGGCCGAGGGGCTGTAAAATCTATCCCTTTTTCAAAAATTGTTGTGCAGACGCTCTCTAGAGCAAGAAAGACGAGGAACTAAGTAGGCAGCATGCTAGCACCCACATAGGATCAGTGCATGTGTGTTTTTAGTATCTCCGACTGTTAATTATATGCCATAAGCACATCTGCATGGCAGTGCACATTGTAAGAAAACTGAATCGTGTCAGCTAAGTTAGCATCCTGATCTAGTCTGGTAGAACATGGGACTTTATTCTCTTTCTCTTCTTTTTAGACGTTCCTCTCTGTTTCAGATCTTCCCTCTCACTAATTACCTAATATGTGACACATACAGGGCCAGATACGTTAAGGGGTACGAATATAACTTCTTGTGGAGCCTATTAACGATAGCATGGAGCTTGAGAAAGAAAACCTAGCGTAGATCTGCACCTTTTTCATGTGATGCTACGAGAAAAACATGGTCAGGCTTTATGAGATATTGGAAATAGAAGTTCTGGGTTCAAGTCACATTTTTTTTTTTTTTTCTGCGGGTTCCCTGTGATCTTGGTAAATGAAAATTTCACCCAGGGAATAAATGGAATCACATCCGTCCTCTTCCTCAAGGGCAGTGACATAATGATGACTGAGATTGTCACAACACTGTCTGAAACCATGGGATTTAATGGAAGTTTTTATGTATATAGGCACTTGGGTGGATGTCAGCTCTCCAGGTTGGTGCTGAAGTGAAAGAGGAGGTAAACTGGATGTTTGAGACTCAGCAAACATCCCCCATCCAGAGCTCATAGAGTAATTCTGGGTCCAAGTCTCAACAGAAAGGCAGATTAGATATACAACAGGTCAGAGCTGAGGGAAACAGAACCCTGTTGTAGACCTTTATTTTTAGTTATGTATTAAATAATTGTTTTGTGCCCTGTTGAGTGAGGGGCTGCCTAAGTCTTGGTGTTTTATATTGTCTGCAGGTGTTGGATTTATGTGGGGGATGTTTGATTGCTAATGATCTGCATGTGCTATCCGTAGAACACTTAAGTTCTGAATCAATAAAAACACCTGAACTCAGATGCTGGGGGTTCCACTGTTCAGTATGGTGCTTGCCATGATGGGTTTTCCTCTGCTGAGGTCTGGAAGGGTTTGCAGGTATGAAATTGCTTCCTTGTCTTCCATGCTGAGTCACCCCATAGGCATACTACTATAGAACCCCCATGTGCATACACAGACTTGTTTACACATGTTCTTACAAATGTCATGTTAAGGGCTTAGCTCATTTTGTGACCAAGAAAATGATATAATGGTTGGTTGCACTTCCAATTGCTGATGTTGGAGGAAGGACATGACATGAGGTGTGGAGGATAACCTCCATGGAGACTTTCTTTAGTCTGACCCATGAGGGACAAGGAAGGTCCTCAAGCTGGCTACTGCAGCAACTGGTGTGTTAGTTTTACAGGACAATCCATGTTTCTCTCAGTTCTTGAGGCCACAGGTCCCAAATCAAGGTCTGGGAATGTTGATTCCTTCTCAGAGAATCTTCTAGGCTTCTGCTGAGCTCTTCTAGGTAAAGATCCTTTGAGCACCTTAGCTTGCAGGCATACCACTGCCTTTGCTAGAGCATAATTTCTCCATTGAATAGTATGATCAGCTGCAGGTCTCGATTCTATATCTATACGCTAACCACTGGCTCAGAGCCTGCAGCTATCCAGTGTAGCCTCAGCTGAAGGAGATTCCCTCTGCCAAGACCCTATTTAAGTTGAAGTAAGATTTCTGGGTTTCAGGATTTGGGTTCATTGTATGTTTCCAGGGGGCACAATTCAAGGAACAGCACCAGAGAAAACAGTCAATGGAGGACTCTCCTGCTCTCTCCAGCATCTATTGAATCAGCAGCTTTGAAAACTCTGACCAGTAACCTGCCTTTAAGGGCTTTCAGAGCCTGGCTCACCTCTAAGCATCCCTGGCTCAGGGAGAAAGCAAAGAGAATGTGGAAAGAAGGAAGTTGCTGATTTGGGGGAAGGAGAGTTGCAGACTGGATTGGCAGCAGAAGGAGACAGTGAGAGTGACTTCCTCAACATCTGTGGTTAAACTCAACATGATCAAGCAGCTACAAAATACGATAGAATCTTATAATTATAAATGTAAGATGAAATAAAATAAAATTTAATAATTACAGGATTTATCGGGAAACTCAGGGAAACCAGGGTAGGATGTGGAAGGCCTTATGGTGCAGAGGAAAATGCTGTTTTCTGCCTCTTTTGACCTTTTCTATTTCTATCTTTCTTTCCTATATGGTTTCCTGTTCTATCTCTGGTCCTCGACTTCCTGTTCCCCATCCTCATCTCTCTGTCTCCTTTCCCCTCCCGCCTCCTAGCATTCCTATCATCAGTGATCTTAGAACATCTCTCACCCTTCTATGTTCATAGACGCTGAGTTCTTGTAGATATGTCCCCTTAGGAGGAGGAATCTGCTTGGCATACAGAGTCCTATCTGGGACTTTGGGACAAGACTATGGCAGATCAGCAAAGCTACCTGTACATACCCCTGAGAGGCACTGGTACTCCTCAAAAGGTTCTGCAGACCTGTCAGCTACCCCCAAGCTGCAGGGGGGGTCACAGAATGTGAATTGTAGACCTGTGGAAGAACGCAGGAATTGAATGACTAAGTGGAAATTGTAAATCTAATCTAGAGCTGGGGAAAGGACGGTGTGTTGGAGTTGAGTGGAGCCAGGATTAGAGATAAAAGCCAGACACAGAGTCAGCAGACAGCATAGAAACTTAAGTAGCCAAGATCCAAATAAACAAGTTTGGAAACAGGGCCGGAAGTAGGATAATGCTCCATCTCTGGAATCAGACTGCAAAAGGCCAGTGTGCTGTCAGGTGCATCTCAGGACTTCCCATTGCAGGCACCAATTGGAAGCAAAATGAAAAGAAAAAATTAAGCAAGCTATGAAGTGGCCATTTCAGTGGGATTTTCTTCTAAGACATAAAAGGAAATGGGGGGATCCATTTGCACACACACCTTTCTGTAAAGCTCAAACGACATCTTAAATAGCTGTAAATGTACCCAGTGAGTCCTGTACTGAGTGGTCTTAGGAGAGCTGGGCCAGCACTGTCACTACCGGAGTTGCCAACCCAGAGCACTATCTTGTAAGCAGGGTGTGGCATGGGGCAGCCTACAATGTCTGGAGAGTCCCAGGGGACACCTCAGTGTTTGTTGACATGCGGTCGTGAGTTGAGCTGCCCTGTTTGGAGAGAAGAAATAAAAAGAAAACAAAGAGCCTGGGTAAAGGCAGCAGAGAGAGCTAGTGGAGACTCATTTGTGCTCTGGATGCTCTCAGCCCTTCCTTTACATGGGATCAGGGGAGAGGAATTCTTTGCTTTTTCATAAATCCAAATAATCCCTGTGGATTTGCAGTAAATTAGACACACAGTCCCTCAGCCCTTGACACACATTGTGAGGAAATTATTTGATTTATTTTCTTGATGTACTTAAAGCATTCCACTGGTCCGAGAGCAATTGGATGCATGAAGGAAATACAAATGTAACACTTAAACAAACCGCCGTTGTAACAGCCTCCCAGAACACGGAGACACATCTCCACTTCGATTGGATGCTGCAAATGAGGAGATAGCTGATAGGAACCACATGGGGCTTTCTGGACGAGTAAACCAAAAGCCAATTATGACTGGCCATCCCTGACTGTAATTCTATTAATCCTCAACCCGACAATTCTAAAGGAGGAAACCTTGGAGGCAATGTATTTCCATTTTTCTCCAAGAACCAGGGGATAACATGCCAAGGCTCAAATCAGATGAGGCTCCATTCCTGAGCTCTGAGTGGGTGCCTTCCATATCACCTGGTTTAAATACTCAGGTAAATGCAAGTATCCCAGCCCATGAATCACCCACAAGTCACCTCTTAGGACCCAGATTGAGACTTACCCCAGGACATCAAAGTTCACAAGATGGTAAGCATGGCACTGGATTTGTATGTGAAAATGCTTTTCATGGTGGTCAGGGGAGAAGGAGTGACTTTTTTTAACTTTCCAAACATTAACATCTGTTTTGTAGACATTCTGCCTCACACGCAAATGTGTCTGTCATTTGTACAGTTCTTGCATGTTGATCTTAAAAATTACAGCAACATTCTTCTTGTTAGGTGATGCGTGTATGTGTGTATGTGCTTGTTAGTTTTTGTCTACTTGACACAAGCTAGAGTCTCCTGGGAAAAAGGAACCTCAGTTGAGGAATGGCCTCTATCAGATTAACCTGTGGCAAGTCTATGGGGCTTCTCTTGATTAACGATTGATGGGGGAGGGCTCAGATGGTTGTGGCTGGTGTCACCACTGGGCAGATAGTCCTGGGTCATACAAGAAAGCAGACTGAGTGAAGAAAGAGATGGAGAGGGAGTCAGGAAGCATCAGCATGTCTCCATGGCCTCTGCTTTAGTTCCTGCTTCCAGGTTCCTGCTTTGAGTTCTTGTCCTGACTCCCCTTCTTGATGGACTGTGACCTGTAATGATTAAACCCTTTCCTCCCCAAGCCACTTTTAGTCACCAGAGCAACAGCAAACTAAGGCATCATATCTCATATGACATAGCCAGTAACTTAAAGCTTTTTGGCAACTTGAAGATAACCAAGCAGTTACCGATTGTACCAGAGCTGGAGCCATGGTCTCCTGACAACCCAGACAATTTGCCTCCAACACAGCTACCCTCATATAAGGTGAAAATGAATTCTTAATACAGCACTGGCCTAAGAATGTTGCTGGTGAAATTTCAAACCTATTTTCTTTTAAGTCATATAAAACAGAAAGACATTCCAGCTCAGCAGCTCTCAGCATTATTCACAAAGGGAACTGTGTTTGTAGAGATGTTCATGTAGGAACAGCCAATCTATTATTATATAAGTACTAGATTGTAACTATAGATAAGTAACAGCAGAACAGTCTTGGCTAGCTAATGTTCCATGTTTCCTGGGGAAGTCAACACTCCAGCTGGGGCACACTCGAGTGCATACACACACACACACACACACACACACACACACACACACACACATGAGTGAAGGTGTGTGTGCCACAGAGCATGAGCAGTGTTTAGAGGACAACCTCCGGTGCCAGGCCTCGCTTTGAACCTTGAGGCAGGGCCTGTTGTTTTCCACTGTGGGTGCCAGGCTTGCTGACCCCTGAACTTCTGGTTTTTCTCCTGTTTTTACCTCTCATCTGCTGCGGGAGTGTTGGAGTTGCAGGTGTGTGATACCACACCTGTAGGGGTTCTGAAGATTTGAACTCAGGTTAGCTACCGACCCATCTCCTCCACCCCTGGTTTGTTGTTTCAAATGGGCAACTACAGAGCTTTGGGTTGTGCTCTGCAACAAGCTGATGAGCCACTTAACAGCCTGGGCTGGTGTGTGTCCACCCCCAGGCCTCAGGGTAAGAAGTCCACTTTACTGTAGTTGACTACAAACAGGGGTACTGTTCCATTGGGGCAGCTTGTTTTTGCAGAGTGTGGCAGTGACTCAGCCATTGAATGCATACTGCACCCTGGAGCTAAATTCTTAGGGCCAACCATTGCACATTCTACCAGTTGGATGCCCTTGATGAGCAGCCAGTCCTTAGTTTCTTCTAGTAAAAAAGTGTGTAGGTGGGTGGACATATACCTAGAAAAGGGTTATTTACAACAGATACAAGATATTTATTTTCACAGTTCTCTAAGAGTGGACCAAGTTCAGGGAGTTGGCTGAGTTATTGTCTTGTGTGGCCTTATTTCCTGGCTCTACCTTCTCACTGTGCCCTTGTGTGGGGAAAAATGCAAAAGGGCTTTAACATCTCTCTTCTTCTTCCTCCTCCTCCTCTCCTCCTCCTCCACCTTTTTTGATATTTTATGTCAGAGGTTCTCTGTATAGGAACTTGCTTTGTAGACCAGGCTGGCCTCAAACTCACAGAGATTCGCCTGCCTCTGCCTCCCAAGTGCTGGGATTAAATATGTGTTTCACCATGCCCAGTTTTCTTCTGCTTTTTCTAAAGACACTGATCCCATGGCAAATGTTGTACACTCATGAATTGATTTAAATCTTATTACTATCCCAAAGGCCTCCTTTCAAATACCGTCATGCTAAAAGCAACGAAAGGCTTCAGTACATGGACTTGGGAGGGACTCACCGCAGCTTCACTTTCCTAGCCCTGAGAATATCCAGACAACCAAATAACTCACATTCTGAGAGTAACGCTACACAATTAGTGCTTCCAGCCCCCACCCTCCCATCTCTCTTTCTCTCTCTCTTTCTCCATCTCTCAGTAACTTTAACCCACTGCTGAAGCTGAGGGCAGTTCCATGAGAAAATTGGCTGAGGTCAAAAGCAGAGTGAGAGCCACCTGTTTGGCTATTTTAGATGGTAAGGTCCTTGATAGTCTTGGCTGGATACTTTGTGTTCATCCCTTTCTAGGGATGGGGTAGAGAAGGCAATGGCCTCTGAGTTGGGGGCTCCCACTCCTCTCTTTTGTGCCCTGGTCTCGAGCCCTGGGCAATCTGGAACAGTGCCCTCTAGAGATCAGTTTCCTGACCCAGCAAAAAAGAAGAGTATTGTGTAAGCTTCTATGTTAAGTCCTTTCCTCATTAAGTTTTGTAACCCATGATGTCAGAATTAGGTAATGTTTATAAGTCTTTAAACCCGTAGGTTGATGTGTCTAATATCACTTCTGTTCACTTCGTCTTATATTTTGAGATAGGGCTTCACATAGCCTAGGCTGGCCTCCGTCTCCTTATGTAGCAGATGATGACCTTAAACTTGTGCAAGCATGTGAAGCATCACCTAGCACCTTATTTATGCAGTAGTGAGGACTGAACCCAGGACTTTGCTCAGACTAGGCAAGCACTCTATCAAGTAAGCTACATACCTAGCCTGATTTCCCTGCTTTTGACTTTTCTATTCCCACCTCATTGTCATGGGCAAGTAGCAGGGTAAAGGAAAGGGTGTGTGAGGAATGTGTGTCCCCTCCAGAGAGATACTAGTAAGCAGAAAGCCATCTATGAGTTAGGGGCTTTTTTTTTCTGAACTAAAAGTCTCACATCTTGAAAAGAAATTAAGAGCATTTTTACAGCTCATGCTATGCATCATAGCTGACAAGTTGCCCGACTTCCATCTTCCACTTGTAGAACTCATGTAACCTGAGAGGAGATTAAACAAAAGCCCACTGGACAGCACAGAAGGCTCCGCAAACTTCATAGAAGATGCTCAGGTCTCCCCTACTTCACTATTGGTGTGTAGGTTTAGCCTTCTCCCCTTGAGGTTCTATTGAGAGTTCTCCTGGGCATTGTAATCTGGAAGGTTCTGCCTTTGTTTCCAGCCCTGTGAATGGGGTGTGAATGTTCACTGTTTCAGGCATTAACTGCAATAAACCCCTGGCAACCAGAGTGTTGGTTGGATTCCCTTCTTGGAAATTAGCCTCTCTTGGATCCCAGCAGCAGGCACTGAATGATTGAAGATGTATGCCATGGGACTGAGGAAATACCTCAGCAGCTAAGAGCACTGGCTGCTCTTCCAGAAGACCCAATTCAACTCTAGCACTGGCATGGTGGCTCAGAGCTCCAGTTCGGGGGATCTGATGATCTCTTCTAGTATCCATGGGCACTGTACACTTATGGTAAACAGACATATAGGCAAAAAATACATGTAAAATAAAAGAAAATGTATAAAACATGTGGAGGGTTATCTGTGTTCTTTGTACTCAGTTGCGGACCTGGGCAGTGGGTAGACGAGTCTGTGCCTCCTGTCAGTCACCATGGTCCAGTCACACTCGCTGTCCTCTGTGCCTTCCATTATTTGTGAACATTTCCATTAACAAACCACATCACTAAACTCCTTTCTGCACTCCCCAGGAACTCAAAAAAGTTAATTGGAGTTAACACTCAGGGTCTGTCTTCAAGATGGAGAATGGTTCAAAGTGGAGCCAGCTTCTAAACTGAAGCCATGACTGACTGAATAGCAGACAAGCAGCTTGGAGGAACAAGTGGAAAGGACCGAGCTTTAATCTCTCCACACTGAATTCTCATTAGTAACCTCAGAAATGACATACAGATGTCCCTGTGTCCTCTGATGAAAATACAGACTGTAACCTTCAGTGCCAGTTACTCTGTAACCTTCAGTGTCGGTCAGTTTAGTTCTGGCCTTTAGATGCCCAGATGCAACCTCTTCTCTAGACATCCACAGGGCCTGGGCATGCTTCCTGCTTGCTGCCAAGGGCCTCACAAAGTGCATATGTCACAGCAGTAAAGCATCAGCCTTCGAAAGCAGCTCTGAGGGTTAACGTAAGGCCTTCTAACCAATGGAAGGTGTGAATTCATAACAAATCTGGCGTGCACAGATTTTATCAACCTGTCAGGCATGTGATTTGAAGACAATGAATTCGAGTCCAGTGGTGGGGCTTTTCACTGGCTCACTGGATTATAAAAGAGATGACAGAGAAACAGGAGTAAGCTAGGGACAAGCCAGAAGTAAGGCTCGGAGTAGGGACTCTCTGGTTGCAGGCAAAGGAGTTGCCAAGAAGAATGAGTTTGCTGATGATCCTCCTTTCTTATGAAGTCAAGCATTTGAAGCCATCAGAGAACAACAGCAAAGAAGCTGCTTTGAAATTCCAACACTGTATCTTCGGAAACCCTATCTGAGTAGTCCTGTAGGTAGCCACAGGTCATGAGTGGCTTTTCAATCATGGCCCAAGTAGCTAGTCCAAATGGAAATGTCTGTAAGTGTCCACCTACAGGATGGATTCTAGATTTTGAGTGCATATCAACCCCTGAAAGAAATACACTATTGATATTTTTGGATGTATTTTCTATGGAAACGATTACATTTTAGATGTAGTAGATTAAATAAAATATGTTGTTTAAATGAACTTTATCTCTTCAGCTTCCTCCAGTAAATTAGTAGAAAACTTAGCCCAAAGCACAGTTCGTATCCTTCCTGATATGGTTCAGGGTGAACCTGAATGAAGATATGACTTTGTAGGTGCTCAGGGAACCATTGGATTTTTAGGTATTGTGTTTAGGTAGAATTCTCTTTGCTTGGAGGATTTTAAAAACATTGGTTTATTTATTGAATGCATGTTTGTTTGTATATATGTGTGTGTATGTGTATGTGTATTGGGAGGATCATGTGACCATGTGTGTGCACATGGAGGCCAGAGATCCACATAGAGTATCTTCCTTTATTTTTACTACCTTAGTTTTTTTTGAGACAGGGTCTCTCACTGAAACAGAGGTCTCTCCTGTTTTGGCTATAACGGACATCCAGCAAGCCTTGAGGAGCCTCTAGTCTCTGCTTCCTGAAAGCTGAACTTACAGATGTACACGTCCACTCCCAGCTTTTTACATGAATGCTGGGGATTTGAACTAAAGTCCTCATGCTTTTGAGGCAAGCACTTCACTGACGGAGCCATCTCCCTAGTCTACTTGGAGAACAGGTTATACAGTAGTTAATGATTTCATTATTTCACAGATGTCTGCCCAGCCATATACCAGGTTTTATATTTAAATTCACACTTAAACACATTTTTTAAAAAAATTACCCAGATGGCTGGATGTGGATCTCAGAGGCAGAGGCATTATCATGAGCAGGACCCTGGGCTCAATCACGCTCCACAGTGGGAGCTCAGCAACCCACCTGCAGATGCACAAACACACACACACACACACACACACACGGCACAATTTTTAAAAGAAATTGTCTCCCGAGCTTGAGACAAGCTGAGCTGAGCAGAGCAAAGGACAGACTAGCAAGGGAGGCTGGAGCCAAGTTCAGAGAGAACTGGGGTGTAGGAGCTGGACAGGATGAAGCAATGGCCATAGTGCAGTGTCAGCTGCACTATGAAGCCTGTTGCTAAAAAGCTCCTCATCTGTTCCCATCCCTAGACACTGTGTTGTTTGTGGAAACCGCTCCATCCTTGGGCTATTCTTTCCTGGAATATCTCCACATCTACCTTCTCAAGACTTTAGAACCCACACTATCCTTCTAGCACTGGCTCAGTTTAGCTCTCCAAATCCTTTCCTTTTATCATGCAGGATCATGTCTTGCTCAGGAAAAAAAAAAAAAAAGCAATTCTTTCCTTGGACAAAAGATGCATCTGCTCCCATGAGTCTAGAGGTCAAGATACACCTGCCCCTGTGAGTCCAAAGGTCAAGATGCATCTGCCCCCCGTGAGTTCAGAGTTCAAGTTGCATCTTCTCCTGTGAGTCCAGGGGATCAAGATGTACCTGCCCTTGTGAATCCAGGGGTCATGATGTGCACCTGCCCTCTGAGTCCAGGAGTCAAGATGCACCTGCCCCTGTCAGTCCAGTGGTCAAGATGTGCACCTTCTCTTGTGAGCCCAGGGGTCAAAATGTGCACTTACCATCATGAGTGCAGGGGTCAAGATGCATCTGCCTCCATGAGTCCAGAGTTCTTGTTGCATCTTCCCCTGTGAGTCCAGAGGTCAAAATCACCTGCCCTTGAGAGTCCAAAGCTCAAGATGTATCTGTCCTTGTGAGCCCAGGGGTCAAGATGAACCTGCCCCCATGAGTCCAGAGGTCAAGTTGCACCTTCTCCTATGAGTTCAGAGTTCAAGATGCACCCGCTCTTGTGAGTCCAGAGCTCAAGATATACCTGCCTTTGTGAGTCTAAAGGTCAAGATGCTCCTATCTCTGTGAGTCCAAAGGTCAAATTTCCCCTACTCTGGTGATTCCAGAGGTCAAGATTCATTTGCACTTGTGACCCCAGAGGTCAAAATGCACCTACTGTTGTGAACCTAGAGGTCAAGTTGCAATATTTTTTAAAGCAGCAATTCTTTCCTTACAGGAGCAGGACAACACAGAAAACTCATAAATCACCTGGCACTGGGGCTCCTCAGGGTGCAGGGGAACCAGGTTCAAGAGAAATAGGAACAAGGACCAAAGGAGAGGAACAAGGAAGTGGTCACTCACCTGTGAGAATGATGAATTTCATGAATGTGAGATTAGATCATGTCATTTATGAAGCAGGACAAGAATCACACAATTGCTGCTCGAATCCAGGAAAGTTTTCACAGGGTCATGGGATGGCTCATTCCGTAAAGTGCTTGCTATGCTGGTTGGAGAATCTGAGTTGAATCCCAGCATCCATATGGAAAGCTTGGGAGCTGAGCAAGTGTTTGAAACTCTGGCACTGGGAAAGCAGGGACAGGAAGATCCCTGAAGCTTGCTGACCATCCTGTCTAGCATCATGGGTGAGCTATAGATACAGTGACAGACTCTAGTCAAAAAACAAGGTGGAAAGACGCCAAGGAAGACACTCATGTGGACCTCCATTCTCTCTCCACACACACTTACACACACATACAAACACATGCAGACATAGATGAACACATGTATACAAGAACACAGATGACCATACAAACATATGAATACAATCATACACATATGAGCATATATCAACATGTACAAACACAGGCACATACTAACACACATGAATACACATCCATGAACACTAAGACATGACACAGGAATATGCACATAAGAATATAAGAACACATAAGCACATGGACACACACATGAATATGTGCACACACATGAAAACACATGTGCATGCACACATGTGCATATATAAAAAACATGCCTAAACACACATGCACATACATGCACACACATACATGAACACACCTGCATACATATGGACACATGAATACACATGGACACACATGAACACACAAAAGATTTTCACTGACAGGCAGGCCAAAAGGCGACTGCTTTCAACTTCCCAGAGCCCTTCACTCAATGCCTCTCACCCACAGCCCCACTGTTGTGGGTAAAATGCCAAATAGTGATGATTTCAACAGACTATTACTCACCCAGAAAGTTTTCTTATATCATATTTCTCTCATAGATCACATTTCTCCTAAAATGTAACTAATAGAAAAATCTTTCCAAGGAAGAATCACCCCGAACCTTCTGAAACAGAGGGTGTGTCTGAGATGGAGAAGTCTCCATATATCAACTGATGAACTTCACGTTTGCTATCCTTACAGTAACCAGCAGGGTTTTTTTTTTTTTTTTTTTTTTCCCTATTCTTTTTGCACTCCACTCTGCTGTAACTAAGGGTGCATTAATTTGCAAATAATGAGACTTGCAAACATACAAATGCTCCTTTGGGGAAGATGTCAAGAGATTTAGTTTATAAGTATCAGATTGGAAATATGTAAAGGAGGATAGAAGCCAGAACAGCCTTCTCAGTACTGAACGCAAAGGAATGAGGCTGCAAGGGTATGCAGAGAAGACCAATGGATTACTAGAATTGTTAAGGGGGTTTGGGGCCAGCAAGGGACTCTGTTCCTTAGGAGTGGCAAGTGACAAGAAAGGAAGGATGTAGTTGAGGAAATGAGGTATATGCTTCACTGGGTACCTCCTGCACAGGTACCTGGATGTGTTGACATGGAGGATAAATTAGGAATGGGCTTGACTCTTTGCTACCTCCTCTGAACCATCTGGGAGTGGCTGTCGAGTCCCCTCCATGTACAGCCCAGTCATTTTCCCACATCCTCATCATAGTCTGCATGTACTGTTTGTCAGGAGAACAGCCGTCCAGATAGCCAAGCTTCAAGGCCTTTGATGGGATGTCATCGGAAGGTGACCTTGAAATGGAATGGTTCAGTCACCCAGAGAACAAGAGCGAAGCAGAGCCACATACTTGGCTGCTGCTCTCCTTGCTTCCTGGAAGTCCTGTCTTTTTTTTTTTTTTTAAACTGGCATGTGTCAGGATCTACTTTCTCTTCCTTGCCTACCCTCAACACGCCTTCATATCCTTATGCCAAGATTCCTTCTAATTATCCTCACTCTCTTTTCTGGACTCACCTATTCTAGAAACACTTAACACATGGAAACCAGAAATCTGGACACATATCACTTTACTCTTTTCCCAAACTATCTATCCACCTATCATCTCTCTCCCTCTCTGCCCCCCCGCCGTGTGTGTGTGTGTGTGTGTGTGTGTGTGTGTGTGTGTGTGTGTGTGCATGCGCGCGTGTGTAGGACAACGAACAACCTCAAATGTCTTTCCTTGGTTGCTGTCCACCTCATTATTTTGAGAGGCTACGAGGACTACAAGCATGTGCTTTCACACCTATTCTTATAACGTGGGCCTGGGGATAAAACTCAGGTACGCATGCGTGGGTGACACGCATTTTACCCACTTGGCTGTCTCCTCGGTCACACTCATAACTCAAGTTTACTAAGTCGATTCTTTTCAGCCAGCTGTGAAGCTCTCAGTGAAGCCCTCCTCTCCATCCCCCGCAGGGCTGATGCTGTCATTCCCTGCTCAGCCTCAGTCCACCTTGTCTGCTGCCTCTTTCAGACTATAGCTCTGTCTGTGCTTTTCTGGGCTGTCTTCCTGAGTCCTTTGTCTCCTGGCAACCCTACCCTCTTACCTGCCCCACATCTTCAATTTCTCTTCGGCTTCCTGTGCTGAGTTCATGTGGTTCTGGCATCCATGATATGCTACTTAAACTGTTGATTTATTTTCCCAAGCAGAGTTCCCATCTCCTCCAGGAAATTAGCCTCTCTGTGGGAGAAGGAACCCTGGCTTCAGTTTGTTTGAATATCAAAAAGCTTTTGCTGCAATTGAGGTGTTCAGCTGAGCTATAAGAGAAATAAAGATCGGAGTAAAAACAAACACACACAGCAGCACAACCTCCCGCTCTCTGGCAGCAATTAAACTTCCGGAAACTTCAGCGTAGCCCACTTATCTGCCATGTGCATGAAATAACTATGAGGTTATTTGGGATGGGCAATGAGACTTGAAAATAAGTTCTCACAACATTGTTCTGCTCTAAATAAGGTATTTAAGATTCGGAGGTTAATATGAACAAAATAGACAGTTACTTCACGAACCAAAATTTGTGAAAAGAAAGATGTTTAACTGTTTCTTAAAGGTTATGCTCAAAATTTATTTTGAGCACATTAGATCTTCATTTTTAATTTCTATTTTTATTTAATTTTTTGCTGTTGTCACCTTGGCTGCAGAATCTCTGTGATGCTTGAGCTTCAGCAAACGTCTCTGACTGCGTGAGGTGTTTGGGGATCAGAATAAGGCCAGCTTCCTGAAGTCATCCCGCCCTCCCTAGCCGCTCATGCCTCTTCCCTCCTAAGTCTTCTTAGCTTGGGGCTAGGGTCAGGGTTGATGCTCGAAGTAGGGCTAGGGTCCAGTTAGAGCTGGAAATTGTGCGCGCTATGGTGAAAGCATCATCTATTCTCAGTTCCTTTTAACGTCTGCAATCCTTGGAAATGGAGTCTTCATTTGCAGTTGCTCTTGTCTGTCCCACTAGTCCTTAGACTTGCTTCCTTCGGGATTTGGGCTTTGTGCTGCTCCAAGACAGTTCCCACTACAGGCAAGGAGCCGGTCTCGCTTTGTAAGTGGGGAGTGAGTTCCAAGTGTGGAGCTCTCTCTGCTCCAGGAGCCTTCGGTGTTGATGATGACTCTGCCTTTTCTTTTGCCCCTAGAGGAGTAGACACCCAGGCAGGCGCCTTCTGCAGATGTGCCTTTCATCTCCCACAGGAGCCACCTGCTCTATGTGGTCTCCTGACACACTTTGAGGATTTCCCAACTTGGCAGCCACCATGATGTAAGCCACTACCTTGATTTCCCTAAGAGTCAGGAGCTCTGGTTTAAGGGTGGGTGGGACTCCTGCCTGCCTCCCCTGCAGTGCCTTCTGTAATTCTTTCCTTCTGAGCCAGCTGCAGCCTCAGCACCCTTCCTGGCACAGTGTCTCTGAATTGCTCAGGTAGAAGGTCTGTTCTATGCTCTCCTCCCAGGAGCCATACATGGTGTCTTTCTCCTGGGACCTCGGCCTGCCACGCCCTCTCCAAACCTTCAAAACATCCCTTGCTTGCTTAATTCTTATTCAACCACACACACCCCTGCCCTTGCTTTTCAGTTTCTTTTCCTGCTCAGCCATCTCTCTATCTAAACTGAGTTTGGTGACAAATGTTCTATTTTATGACAAGTGTTAAAAGTGTTAAAAGTGAATTCTTAACAGGGCCAAGGCCATTTCCTGCCCATGTTTTATTGTGTGATAAGGCCTGATGCTCTCACAAGTGCTGTCTAAGGACAGTTGGACAGCATGAAAATCAAGCGGTAATTCATGTGTTTATGCATAAATTTATACATAGTCCAGCTATCTTAAAATACACAATTGCTAGTAGGCCCTTCCCATTTAAAAAAAAAATCCACTCAGTTGTGGAGGTGGGGTGGGGAGGGCTCCTCTTGAGTTCCCAGGATCAGAAGTTCTGGGACAGAGCTGTGTCTGAGCTCAACCCCGTACCGCATGTCAGCTTCCCCCTCCTCAGTTTCAGCTGGGCCCACCTGGCTCTGGTGAGCCTCTGCTGCAGAGATGGCTGTGCCTTTTTAGGCTCTCTTCCTTGGATGACCCTCAGCATATCACCTGTATATTGTGAATCCAGGCTGAGCATTCATCCTTACCACAGAGCCACGGCCCTAGGCGTGGCTGAGAAGAGAGAAAGAAGTGTGTGCATCCATCAGGGCAGAAGCCTAGCTCATCGGGATAGGTCTTGTGCAGGTCCATTGTCATGAGTAGGTACATACCTCACACTGACCTCTGACAAGGATGAACAGGGGTGGGATGAAGTGAGATAGGAAGACACGGACGTTGGTGTTGCACACTGGCGTCGCCTTGCAGGCCTAGTGTACTCTGAGTTTGTGCCAGGAGAGCAGAAGAAAGGCGCACTAATAATTTATAAAGGACAGACTTTCCTGTCTTTCAGCTATGGGTTTGGAATGGTGATGAGCAAGACATTGGCACTTGCAGCCTGTCTGCCACATCCTCACACGGTGGACAACGGAAGGTGAATGCAAATACACACTATATCCCCATGTGGGAAGGAGAGGAAGCCCACTCCCACAAGCCCACGTGAAGACAGCATCAGTGGGTTTTATGGGAACAGAGTTCTCACGGCTTCACCACCTCTCCAAAGGCGCTCCCTTCCAACACCATAGCCTGGGCTTAAGCTTCCAACTCATCCCTTGTAGGGAATGCTTCGGACCACAGCAGCACCTCCACCTCAGAGCTTTTTGGAAGGTCTTTGGAAATTCCCTCTTAAAATGGAGCTATGGATGCTGAAGGCAGAGGGCTGCAGGGTCATGGACAAAAAGCATGTGCATGCCCAGGGCAGGATAAGCTGCGCCTTCTTTCCTTTTGTTGCAAAACATCTAGTAAACTTATAGGGTCACTGGTGAATTTTGTATTTGACGCAACAGGTGCCAAGATTATGCCCAGCATCCAGACAGCATGGAGTGTCCAGAGTAGAATGGCTCATTTTTGTTTTCTTCCTTCACTCCCTGTCTCTGCAAGCTGCCTTGTAGAGCAGCCTGATTTTTATTGCTCTTGAGCCTTACCTAATCTGAGACTGAGGCAGGACTATAACAAGCAGGAGCATAATGCAAGAAGTTTATTAACACCAGGCTCCTCAGCGACACAATTAGTATGACTCTTTTGGTCCCCGCCACAGGGGACTGTCTAGCCAGAGCGCAGGCTATGACGTGGCAGTGAGTGTCAGCAGCTTGCAGTCTTTGAGCTCCTTTAACCTCAGGCCACGCCCCTGACCTTGAATTCCCTCCGCCATACCCTGCTTTTAATAACACTTATTAGCTCTCTAGCTCCATTGAAATTGTACGAACTCAAAAAGAAACATGACATTGTTCCTCAGTTACCTGTCTGCCACAAATAACCAGGGTTGATACCGTGTTCTGTGTTTCCTAGTCAGTCTTAGGATATATTTAAAGTCATATATTCTCAGTGCTAAGATTTCATAGATTACAAGGTACGGCATTGTTGTCCTTGTCCTGTCTGGAATGCTAAGAAGGAACCACCAAAGACACCTTCTGATCCGGCTTTCAGCCTCTGTAAGACATGCCACAGTTTACAAACAAGGAGATGTGCTGTGAGAATCACAGACATATAGGCATTGGTGTCATGTGTGTGTGTGTGTGTGTATGTGTGTGTGTGTGTCCCCCGTCCCCCCGCCCCCCCATCTTCTAAACCTCCCAACTTTATGCATCACTGCTCTTTATATTCCCGCAGGACTATGAAACCAGGTGCACCCTACAGGATGCAGTGCTGCCTGGCCTTTTCCATTCCCAGGTCTCCTGGGAATTTTCAGATAACACACCGAAAGATGTATCCTCCCTCTGAGCCCTCTGACTCAAAGCACCAATCACTTTTGATCCCAAACCCCATAGAGAAAGCAATCATTGGCCCAGCAAGATGTCTCACAGGTAAAAAGCTCGCCTCACAAGCATGATGGCCTAAATTGGATCCCTAGATCTTGTGGTAGAAGGAGAGAACCAACTCTTAAAAGTTGCTCTCTGCCCTCCGCAGTCTGTACATGCACCCCGACGCAGATGCATCTGCACTCACACACAGTATCCAATAACAACAGAGGTTTACAGGAGAGAAAGTAAATAGAAGCAACACATAAGATGTGCTTAGCATCCCCCCTGACAATGTTATTTGAAGGGTACAATGTAGCACTTTTCGGTGACAGAGCTCTCTCCCTCCCATTTTGCTCGGTCAGCTGGTGGAGTTCTTCTATGCTAGAAAGTTCTAGAAAGTTCTTCCAGACTTGTCCTCCACAAATATCTCATTCAAGCAATGCTTTATACTTAAATTATCTTCATATGCACTCAGACCCGGATGCTTTCTCTAACATGGTATCCAATCTCAGGTTTTGTCTCCCCTAAGCTCCTAGAAAAATCCTACATTTATGCAATACAATGTCTCAGGCAGGGAGCTTCCGGAAGCCAGAAACCCAAAGAAACAGTTGACTCCCCCAAGGCAAAGTAGCCTGGAGCACAGAAATAGGCAATATTTACAAGACCTGGGTGAAGGGAAGCTGTCTGCTTACTGTCCTCATCAGGAAGGAGCTGACACCTTCAGAGTCTTCTCACTCATTACCGAGCCTGGACTCTGCTGTGCTGAGCGCCCAATGGTCCCTGTTGGTGTAGTCACATGTCGGAAACAAAGAATTCAAGTGCAAGTGGCCCAGCTGGGAAACATCCATAGTCCTTTCATTGCCACTGGCTGTGTTCTGTAGAGCACTCCAGGATGAGGAGACGAAATAGGAGGGTGTGGATCATTGGGCAAGCCTTTGGCCCGTAAGGACTCCCTATGCTCCTCCTGTCCCACAGAACCACCTGCGCTCTGGTCACAGTCAGGAAGACTTGCCTGTATTGGTGCATCGTGAGCGTGGGGCTCAACGTTGTCATTGTGACAATATTGCTGCATTGTGAGAGCATGCAGCCTCCCAGGTTAAGGTCTCTAACTTTATTTGCATGTTTTGACATGTAACACTGTGCAATTGCAGGTACATATACATATTTAGTTTTACATGGACAAATGCTTATCAACTACCTTATGACTAGCATGTATATGTTAGTAGGACCATTGTTACTACTTCAAATAGAAATTTTGAAAATATTTTCCTTTTGTTATTGAATAGCTATGTAAGCATGTTCATGCACATCCTGTTTGGTATGTCTCTATGCTCTTAAAGTATACATATATGTGTATGTATGTGCATGTGTGTGTATAATCTCCTTGGAAAAGTATGATTATAAATGCTTTATTTTTCTGGATACTTAACACATTATGTTAGCATTGTGATATCTTTCCTTTCTCATTTAGTACATATTTAGTTTCCATAATGGTCACTTGCTCTCTCTCGATCAATCTCTCTCTCTATCTATATATCTCTCTTTCTCTCTCTCCCTATCTCTCTCTTCCTCCCTCCTTCCCTTGCTCTTTCCTCCCTCTGTGTGCATCTATGTCAGTCTCTGACTTTTTTCACTGATTATTTTCCTGTTGAATGAACAATATTGAGTCTGGCTTTCCAGGATTGCACACCATTTCATCAGGTAGATGTTTGCCATAATCCCCACTGCTGAAAATCAAATTTGATTTCTCTTACTTGCTCCATGCACATCTCCA
The DNA here is from genome assembly GCA_026225945.1 of Cricetomys ansorgei. Classification (NCBI taxonomy): domain Eukaryota; kingdom Metazoa; phylum Chordata; class Mammalia; order Rodentia; family Nesomyidae; genus Cricetomys; species Cricetomys ansorgei. Next base: position 1,002,335 of record JAMJFZ010000320.1, read on the forward strand.
TGACCCATGTCTTTCTCAGGATCCCTTCATGAGGGACTCTTGGCTCTTTTTAAAGCACATGGAACATTTTCCACAGGACCAGGAGGAAAACTGACAAGTCATACTTTGCTCAGGAGAGGGCGTTTTTCATCATCTCTCCATTGGTGTTTGTGTTTGTAAGACTGTTACCCGAGAGGCTGCAGTAATATTGCCATTGAAACGTGTCCTGATTTGAAAGCAAATGTCCCCTCAACCTAGTCTGTTGTTCCCAGATGGTGGAATTCCTTTGGGAGGTGGTTGAATCCTAAGGGGTTGGACCTGACTGGAGGACCTTGGACACTAGGTAGGTATGAAATTCTTCAGGTATCTTGTTCCAGACACTTCCGGCCTCCACCCTGGGTCCTGTCCACCATGAAATGAACGGGCCTTGTCCCCTGCTCACTCCTACAGCCTCGATGTCCTGCCCAAGTCCACAGGGCAGAGCCAGCGGGAACAAAACCTTCTTAAACTGTGAGCCCAAATATGTCCTTCCTCCCTGTGGGTCTGACTTCCTTCACAGGATTATGACTTAGAGGACTTGGTGTCAAGCTGTCTTGGGAGGTTGTGGAACCTTGAGGAGGTGAGATCTAGCTATAGGAAGTGGGTCACTGGAGGGCCAGCCTGAAGCTGATAGCCTGTTTCCAGCCGTCTATCTGTTTCTTTGCCACTGAGACATGAGAAGGAAGCAGCTTCTGCACGTCGTTGCCTACAGAGATGCAGGCCATGTACCTCCCTGTTAACATTGGGCTGGATCCCCTCAGACACTTCCTTCCTCTGATCAGACCCTTAGTCACAATGGCAAGAATATTGACTATTCCATTATTGTCAGCTGTCTGGGGGAATTTTGGTAATGGTGACAAAAATGAGCTATTATGATTGGTGAGTTTGGAGAAGGTACTACTGAAACAATATAAACCCTCTGAGCAGTAAGAAAGGTAGGGCCTTGCAAAGGTTAACCCAAGAAACTTAAATGCTCAAAATGAGGTTTATAGTTCTTCAAGCTTTGGGGTTCTATGGCTCAGAGCGAGGCTGCCTTCAGAAAGTAGCTCAAGTGGCCAGATCATCCAACAGGGAAACCTTCCCCTCCTCTGCCTCCACCGTGGAGCAGAGACTGAGCACTAAGCTTTCCCAGCCATGCATAGTCGTCTAATCTACATGTCCACAGGAGCAGTGGTCTGAGCCAACTTACGCTCAGTTAGGTCCAATCTGCTACTCTTGAAATGTGATAGTCCTCTGTACAAAGCTCCCTCTTCCAGCAAATCCATCACCTGCACAGGTGTTAAGACCCACTCCACCTCCCCGTTCCATCCCGGAGCAGAAGTGGCTGTGGCTTTACTCCCTAGTGCCAGCATTCTTTGTCTGAGATGGTATCATTGTCAGAGCCGATGGACTTGAGCAATCCAGAAATGTACAGATGGGAAACTGAGCCTTGGAAGCAGCTTCAGGTAGCTACCCCAACATATGCCTGATTGTTTGGTCCCTGAAATAAGGTATACAGAAATGTGGTTATAACAAGTCTAGACACACAGTGCATCCTGGTGCATTCTAGGAGTTGATATTTGATGGGTATTTTGTGGTCAAAAGTTACTAAGAGCCAGGGGTAGATTTCGCCCCTATTTCCTGATCTTGATGCCTTTCTTGCATAGGCCACTTCCAGATTGAGTTGTGTAGTCCAGTGATTTCCCTAGAGGCTGATGGAAGCTTTCTGTTCAAATCAGAGACCAGGTCCTTAATGGCAGGAGGTACATGTTAGATGTCAGCTCCCTGAAAGGGCAAGGAAGAAAGTCCCTGTGAGTGTTAAGTGTGACCATGAACAATAGGGCTTACTTAGGAAGAAACTAAGCCAGGAACACAAAGCAGTTGGGATTACCCTAGCAGTGTGAGAGCTGTATCTCAGAGAGAGACTTGTGTTAGTAGCTGTGAGCTTGTATGGTTGGAGAAGGTGTCAACCACTTCTGGGTGTCCCGCTGCACAAGCAAGGCTCTTTCCCTGTGTCTTTGTCAGCCTGACTTTGGAGCTGCTTAACACCCACCCCACCCCAGGCTTGAGAGGGGCAGGGCAGGTCCACAAGTCCCTGTGCTGCGTGTATATTCCTGTTCCAAACATTGTAATACCCTGCCACAAATCAACCCACAAAAGTGTAAATAAGAGTTGAAGATGCTGAGTCTAAAAGGATCCATTACTCGCGTGGACATAAAAAGGTTTGGATAGATGCTTGGAGAAAAGGTGAGGGGTGAAGGCTTTGGAGGTTAGTGTAAATATTTGCCTGCCTCACAAATGTATACAGCTAAAAGCCAGAGGATAGAGACTGTCGGGGCTAAGTAGCAACACGCACACTGCTCCACATCAAATGGGATTTTCTGATAACAAATTTGACAGTGGTTGGTAGAAAAGCACCCCAGAGCTCGAGAGGAGGGGACCAACCAGAAGGCCACAAATGACACCACTTCTTGCCTTCCCCATTGCTGTGTGCTGCGTCTCTGGAATTTTACAATCTCTGTGGTTTCTAATGGAAAGATTTAGAATTGAAACATAATTGAAATGCAATCGAATTACACTCTAGATACTTCAATCCAAACAAACACCTTAAACTGATTGTTTTTAAATGATAAGTGCTTTGCATGTTCAGTACAGAGAATCATGGAATGGTAGGAAAATGAGTCCCTGAATCAGTAATTCCTGAGGTTCAGTGCTGCTATGAATAGCGACAGTTCAAAAGCTATGGAATCTGGAAGCCACCTCTGGCCATCTTTGACCTCTAAAGCCCTGTGCAACCCCACCCCCACCTCTTGTGCTTTGTGTTGTAGGGAAGAGAAAGATTAGTGAAGATGGAAGAGGAGGAAGAAAACCAGGTGTTAAAATGCTTATTCTAAGATAGAACTTAGAAAAGGAAGTACCGGAATAAAAGCTTATGAGGTGGATACCTACTCCTCTGTGTCTCCATTTCAAAGACAGCAAGGTGCCCATAATCTTGGCATCAGAGGACCAGTTGCAGTGACTATTCACTGCAGCATGTGTGTTCCTGTGTGACCCTCAGTTGTTGGTCCGTGTTTTCTCCTTTCTTTGAGACAAGGTCTCTCTCATTATCTGCCCCTGGATATGTCAGACTGGCTGCTGGCTGGGGAGCTGCTATCCTCTCTGCCTGTGGGACTCACTGGGATTACAGATGTGTGTACTGCTTCTGCTGTCTTTAATGCAAGTTCTGCAGAACCAACTTCAGTTTACCAGGTTTCAGTGAAAACATTTTACCTTTTGAGCAGTCACCCCTGACCACGTCTTTTTTGTTTTTTTTTTTTTTAATTAGGCATGCATCCAAGCTGGGGGATTTCAAAATTCTCCCAGTATACCAGCCAGTCACACTTGATTTTGTGAAATTTTCATGTGTATTTTGTTAGTTGAACCTCTGAACAATACCAGTGGTAGACAGACATCTGTATCATGGGGTTTCCACTGTGGAAACCAAGTGCTGAAATAGATGTCATTGCTCTGAGTTGGTTCTTCTCATGTTCAGATTAAAACTTTGCCTGTGTATTTGACTGATTGTCAGTTTTACTTTTGTTTTATTTAGGTTCTCCTCATAGAGTTTCATTGAAGTGTCAAAACGTAAATGGGGCAGTGTTATAGTTTCCACATCAAATGCCCACCCCCAGGTTCACAAGTTAGATGCTGGGTCCCAGCTGGCAGAGCTATTGTGGAAGATGATAGAAATGTTAGAAGGCAGAACCTGCTAGAGGAAACAGGTCACTAAAGACCAGCTTTTGAAGGATATACTTGTTCCTTTATCTCTTCTGTTCACTGTGAGGTAAAAGCTTTTTTTCCATAGATGTCATGGTGGTAAAGTTCTACCTCACCCAGCCCAGAATCAGAGAAGCTGAGGAATAGGAACTGAACTCTCGGAAATATGAGCAAATAGATTTTTTTTTCTGCCTGTGGTGGTTTGAATGGGCGTGGCATCCATAGCCTCATATGTTTGAATGCTTGGTCTCCAGCTTGAGGAATTGTTTGGGAAGGATTAGGAGGTGTGGCTTTGTTAAGAGGAGGTGTGTCACTGGGGGTAGACTTTGAGATTTCAAAAGCTATTGCTGTTCCCAGAATATCCCCCTTTTCTTTTTCTCTCTGTCTTCCACTTGCAGAGAGTGATATAAACTCTCAGATACAGCTACAGCACTATGCCTGCCTTCCTGCTGCCGTGTTTCTCATGAAAATAGTTATGGACTCACCCTCTAAAACTGTAAGCTCCCAGTAAACTCCTCTATAATTAACTGAGTCATAGAATCTAACCACAGCAATAGAAAAAGTAACCAAGACACTCCCTCCTAACTGTACTTGCAGGTATTTTGGTCTCAGAGCCATAAATGTAACAGATACAGCGAGCTGATTGCCATTTACTGACTTCATGACAGTGTCCCTCTTTCCACAATTGAGACACAATTTATACAGGGCTATCTCTGTAAGTTCTCCTGACCTTTATCTCACTTAATTTTTATAATCTCTACATTTCACTTAATTACAGTTTCTTACTGTAGGCTGTGGAATTGAGTCCTTTCAAGTCACCAGGAAGGAAGTTTACAGAGCTTCACAGTCGTAAATATACTACTAAAGATTTCTGATAACTTCACAATTTGGTGTTTTAATTTTACATCTCTGTGTTTTTCAGGAATGCTAAATGTCACGACATTAATTTTTACTATAGTAGGAATGCTAGGGTCTGACAGCTTCATTCACAAGCTTGTATGTAGTCATCGAATTATGGGGACCTGCTGTATCCCTGAGATCTTAACTTCAAAATTGTGTCAGTGTTTAGATTCTATTTTTATGTTTCTGTTTTTCTACCCTTTACTTGTCTTTGTATTACTCTAGGGATGTGTGTGTACCTGAGCGGACCTCTTAAAAATAGTGAGGCACTTTTGACATGAGTTCTCACATATTTTTGCACTCACATTCAGGGTCAACCTGAGGAAGACTGGGGAGATGATAGATCCTTGCCTGTGCAGCTTCAGAGATGTTCAGCTTGGGTTCCAGGAACAACTCCCCTTGAAGGTGGACATGAACTAGATGGGAATATGGGCCTCCTCCTAGCCCTGTTCTCAGCCTTAAGAAGTCATAGGAAGCCAAAATCTAACATTAAGGCCTCCTTTCTCAAGTCAGTTTCCTGGGTAATTCTGAATATGGGAGAAATCTTCTGTATAGTAGAATCTTGGCCCATTTTTCTCTTTAATTCAAATATCTCTCTTCCATTAGGCTCTATGTTTTAGGGAACATGAGCTGTTTACAATTCATCTCATTGTCCTTTCCTACAGATGTCAAATACCCAAAGACTAATTCTTTGAAGGAGAAGAGGACCTTCCTGTCTTCCTCTTTCATCTGTGATTATTACATTTGTTGAAAAGGTGAGACTATGGGACATCCCATGAGCTCACTTGTACCTACACAGAGCAGTTGTTGAGTTAATTGTTTTGTTTTTACCATGAGAAAATTGCTTTGAAAGAGTATATTCAAGAAGAAAAGGTTTATTCTGGCTCATGGTTTCAGAGGTTTCAGTTTATTGTCATCTAGCTGAAACACTCTGGACTGTAGGTGAGCCAGAAACCCATGGGAAGGTATGGAGCTTCAGCTTCTCACTTCATGGCTACCAGGAAGTAAAAAAAAAAAGTGAGGGGAAGAATGCAGAGAAAATCCATGCCTCCAGTGACATGCTTTCTCCACCAAAGCCATACCTCCTAACCCCCCCAGCTACACTACAAACTGAGGACCAAGTGTCCAAATACTTGAGACTATGGGGGACATTCTTCTTCAAACTATCACACCCTATAATGAGGGAGGGACAATGCCTCTGTCACACACCATGGACTATAAAATTAAAAAGAAACCTATGCCAGATGTGGGCTACCCAGGCTGTGAGTGGATATCATAGATACCCCCATGACATTATAAATGATTGCCATTGCTTTTTGTTACCTTCTAGAAGTGGATGGTATGACCCTATTGCTGAAAGCATCACATACTTGAGTCACTGAACGTGGAAAAATAACATGGGTACTGACCTCGAAGCTTCATCTTTACTGGTTATATTTCACAGTGCTGGATAGTGGAGAAGAAAAGTAATTAATAGTTTTGCCTTGCTCTGAACCCTGTGAGCTACAGTAACAACTGCCCTAGTATGCTATGGTCACTGGTGCAATATTGGCACAAATGTCATGGGACTAAGCAACCAGCCACTTTCTGATTAGAGTTAGGGCTGCTCCACAGAATGAAACCCATACCTGGCACTACTACTGAGGACAAGAACCTATGGATAGTCAAGTCATATATCCTAGGAGAGAACATACTACTATCACTCTGCTAAATGGACAGTATTAAATCAATTCCTAATGAGTTATTTTACCTATAGATTAGTGTGTTTCTCAATCCTTAATGGAGAAGCTTCTTTATGCAGTAAAGGGTGATTAATACAGCTATCCATGACATGTCAAAAAGCAGAGAATAAGAGACCATGGAGATCTTGCCTCTCAATAGGACATTTATATAACATCCTTTTTCCTCAGTCTCAGGGACCATCATGGAAGAAGGGGCAGGAAGACTATAAGGGCTAGAGGAGGTAGATATCTGCAATAAAACTGTATTTATATGGGCATGGCAGGGTCACTGTACTGTGAACTCACAGTAGTTGTGAGTGCATAACAAGATCAAATCATCCAAAGTCCCAGCATGGATCAGGGGTGCAGTCCCCAAAAATATCCTACACTCACCCACACACTAGCAGCACTAAGTGAACTCAGTGGGTTAAAAAACAAAAACAACAACAACAAAAAAAAAAACAGGTGACGTTGGGAGGAAAAAGTAGTCAGGCAATAGAGGTGGAATTGGAAGGGGGAAAATATGGTTATATTTGATCAAATACATCTGTGTGTAGCAAATCCTTAAACAATAATAAAAAAAAAGAATTAGTAAAAATTTCATTTCTAGCCATTCATTTACTGCAACTTCCTGACCAGGACTGAACATGCTCCTGTGACATTTTGTGACTAAAATGTGCTTCACATGGATCATACTTTTAAATTCTGGGACTTTTCAAGTAAGCTGTGCATTGACTGTATACCACAGAACAGATTATAATCTCCAATTTTAATGCTCTCTTAATTTAATGGTAAAGTATTAATAGAAATAAGTGCAGTATAAATTCTGGTGATAGTGTAAGATGATTTATAAGAAGCAGGTTTCACACTCCCAGTAAAAGCAAATGTTTCCCCCAGTTGGATTCCTGGTGAATACAGGTCAAAGGGCACTGAGAAATTTGAGCAAGTGTCATTCATCTGTAGGAAGAGGAAATGTGATGGTCAAATTTCATTGTCAACTTTATGCGATTTAGAATCACCATGGAAACAAATCTCTGGGCATGTCTGGCAAAGAGTTTCTAGATTAGATTACTTGGAATGGGAATTACTACCTTAAATGTGGGCACCATTGTTAGATGGGCTGGGAACTAAGACTGAGTAAAAAGGAGAAACTTGACAGGCATGGTGGTGTCTACCTTCAATGGGAAAGGCAGAGGTAGTTGGGTCTTAGAGTTCAAAGTCAGCTTGGTCTATAAGTGAGTTCCAGGCAAGCCAGGGCTACAAAGTGAGACTGTGTTTCAGAGAGGGGAAGAGGAGGAGGAGGGGGAGGAGGAGGAGGAGGAGGAAGAGGAGGAGGAGGAGGGGAGGAGGAGGAGGAGGAGGAGGAGGAGGAGGAGGAGGAGGAGGAGGAGGAGGAGGAGGAGAACTTGGTCCTTCTAGTTGGCTCAATGGGTAAAGACACCAAATGTGAATGTTATCCTAATGATGTTGCAGATGTCCTAAGTTCAATTCTTGGGACCCACATTGTGAAAGGAGAGAACAGATTCATTTGATTGTCCTCTGACCTCCATACACATGCTGTGGTTCATGTGCACCCACACACACACACACACACACACACACACACATCAAATACATGTAATTTTTAAAAAGGAACTGAGATGAGCACCAGCCCCCAGAACATCTACTTCCTGGCTTGTGGGTGCAGTGTGACCAGCTTCCTCAGACTCCTGCCACCATGATGTCCCCGATATGGACTGTACCCTTGGACTGTGAGCCGACAAAGGCCCTTCCTAAAGTGGTTTCTTATCAGGTAATTGATCAGAATACTGAGACCACATTATAATCTGTGATTTGATAGGTATCAACTTTGCCTAATCTCCTGCTGCTACATGCATTTCTCTCTGTGTATCTGTGGACCCACAGCACTTCTGGAAGCCTGGTTCTGTGCTCTCTGATTGTACGCACTACTCTAAGCTCTCTGACTAGAAAGGTGCTGATCTCCAGAGTGGAGCTGCCCAGTGCTCACTGAATGGGATCTTTCCCACAAATGATACATCCCTGACTATAGTACTTATAGTGTAACTACCTCTTATTCATTAGCTCTTCAATATTTACATATTTCATCCACTCGTTAGACCTAAAAATCTGCCTCATTCTCACACAGAGATTCTGAGATGTGAATGTCCTCTATGCTCTGGAATGTTTTTCCAGGTTATTTCCAGTGATCTTATCAGCTGAGCCATGTGAGGTTCTCTAAAAGGGTTTGTAGTGTCCAGATAATTATGTGCCCCACATAAGTATGTGCCCACATTTCCCATCAAGGGGGGATGTTCACAACAGCCTTAGCTCTACTGGCCTCTCTTTCCAGGTAAGTATCTCTTCTCTGACTCATTGCATCCTCTTTTCTTCTAAACAGAAACAGTTATGAAAATGAACTTGTGACTTTTATTATTTTTTTATATCTCTGTGTGTCTATTGTGTGTTTTGATCTTGTCAGCTCCCTTACATTCTCCTATTCCCCTTGCACTCTTGCTGGTCCCCTTCCTCTTCTCAATTAGTCCCTCTTATTTTCTTGGTGTTTTTTTGTTTTTTTTTTTGGAGGGGAGTGGCCCACTGAGTTTTGGTAGGGTTGCGTACATGAACACTGGTGAGCTTTTGTTTACAGGAACATGGACACCTCACCAGTAGGTATATAAATGAAGACAACATATCTTCTTCACCTGACAGTCTTCAACATCCTACAAATCCTCAGGAAGGGGTAGGGACCTCAGGATCCCCTCTTCCAGCCATGATGGAATGTGCCTTCAAATTTTCCAGAACCTGGGAAAACCTGCATCTTGATGCTCTAACATGGGATGTGAGGATATTATTTTGAACAGATAGGAGAATAACATCACTTGTGAAGAATCTGGAAAAATACTTGAGAAACAGCTCATCTATATAATTTAATTTTATGTTTTAACTTTCCTGAAAGTGTTTAAGAATGTCTGTAAACGGTGAGTTGGCCCAAAGAATTGTCTTTTATAGCACCCCTCTGTACTAAAGCACTGACCTGCTCTGACAGATGTGCGGTTACATCATTCTTGTATCACAAACAAGAGTAGCTTGCCGAGTTTTCCCAGGAGGCCGGAGATGTATGAATTTGAAATATAAGAACCTTTATTTAAAATGAAACTGGGAGCTATGGTAGACTGTCATTGTATACACAGAAACCAGACTTTTTAAAATGATCGTTTATCCGAGATTTCATTGCTCACAGCCTGCTGCTGACACTTCTAGAAGCAAAGGGAAGAGTCTGGGATCTGGATAGGCAAGCTACGGTTTCAGTCACTTATATACATTTTAATAGGTTTATAATTGGATTCAGGATTCCAGCTGGATAGCAAGAGAAGGAAGTCAGGAAAATGTGTCCCTGGGTGTTTCCTCTGCAGAGATCTCTGAGAAACAATGGGAGCAAGGGGGAGGTGGGAACTGACATTCCTAAAAACAGAAGGCGGGGAGAATGAATGGAGGGCCTTCACAGGTTGGTCCTAACAGGCTCAGTCTGTAGACAATCAGGGGAGGCAGACAGTTTTGATGCCCTGCCCCATCATTCCCCGGATGACTCATCTGAAGCAGAGCTAAGTCATTTTCTTTGCATTAACTAAGTAACTTATGAATAGACTTCAAGCTGGCTCTGGCAATAAATGGAATATGGAGTTTCCATTTAGTCCTCTGGCAGAAACCCAATACCTTTTCATTTCCCCCTTCCTCTCACCATGAGCACAGCTGGAAGCTCACACACATGAGCAAGAAGGGCTGGGGTGCTGTTTTTCTTTCCTCTTATATTCTATGACTTTCACATTTATAATTTTGTTAATTCAGACGATTATGACATAGCTCCTTACATAGCTAAAACAAAAACTGTTATTTCCTGCAGCCAAGCATACAAACACATTCTATTCCCACCTACTTAAAAATAGTTATCTATTCAAATCTGATAATAAAACAGAACTTGAAGTATTCAATAATCACTGGTAAATTCTATTTAGTCATTAAACAAAAATTGAATTATGAAAACTCTTACTAAGCCAGCGGCAATTAGCAGAGCCAATTACCAGCAGGTCCCTAAGCGCTGTGTACTCTGCAGGCTCTTTGCTTTGCAGGAGAACATGGCCTTGGGAAACAGCCCTCTTCAGTTGCCCAGGTGTGCCTTGCCACTTTGTAGCTGATCCTTGCCATTTGTTATGCCCTGTCAGAGTCACTAGATGAACTTAGTGTTTTTCTATGATGTCTTTCCTGGCTCTCAGTTGCCACAGCCAGGGCAGCCTCCTTCACATGGAGACACCCTCTTGGAATCAGCTTCCCTTGCCTTGCTCCTTTACTCTGTGTTGACAGGCAGCACTGGCCCCTCGCACATGTTTTTCTGGTACTACTCTTACTGAAGGTCAGACCATTTTGTAAGTGGAACTGAAAGGCTGTCTCACGTTTTCTTCCTTCTCTCTTTCAGTCCACGGGCATGCCTTCTGTCTGTCTCTCTATGTTTGTGACTTTGTCTGTGTCTGTGTCTGTCTCTCTCTTACACACACACACACACATTCCTAACAACCAGAGAGTAATTGGATCACAGGCAAATCTTTACATGCCTTTGATAATTAATGCTCACTTTATTTGACATATATTATTTTGCCCTTGTTACTGTTTGTGATTCCATAAATTACACTGCTCAGTGAAATGTTCCTTTGAAAGAAATTCAACCCCTGTCAGAGCCCTTCCAATTCCTCTGTTCACTTTATACTATGTAGCAATTTGGTCTGCACAATAGCTAACCAATAAAGGCTTTTAATTCTCTCTTCTCTTCCAGAGCCCTGGTCTACCAGGCTACCTGGTGACCTAACCACAATGGTCTCTACAGCCCTGAGGTCATTCACAATCCCCCTCCTGTTCTTGCTCATGATAATGATCACTGCCATCAGCTCCTCTCTACCAGTGATTTCCACTGGTCTCTGAAAGCCATATAAGAATGCTTTGTCTCCTGCATGAGTGGTGGCTGCTTCCTTGGAATGAGCAGGAAAGCAATCGGGGCGCTGAAGTCGGGTCTCGCCTGCACAGGTGCTCTCAGGAAGGATCTTGCTCCTATGCTGCTCTGAGCTTTGTGTAAAACAAGATTTTGAGAAAAAAAAATGAGTGTAATTATAGCACAAGCTCTGACATGAATGCCCAATGTTTGCACTCCACAGTGGCTTAGGAAAGACCAACACTGTGACACACAGTCTAGGGGTCAGCCATCATCGTCCCATCCTGTACCTAAGGGAGTCCTCAGTCTTTGATGAAATCATTTCCTCACTTTTCTTTATAGCTTTGCCCTTCAAGAGTGCTTCCTGGTGCTCTGTATTTAGCTTGCTTACATATATTTATTTTCTTGTAATAAATTAAAGACTCAAAATCAATGGCCTTCAAGGCATTGCTTTCATATGATACGTCAGTAGATTTTCTTCTGTGATCTAAAGTTAGCATTCAAACACTTATACATCCATCCTAACGCTCTATCCACAGCCAGCTGTACCTCAACCTGTATCTAAGCCCCACTCATCCCCCTCTCTATGTATCTATACCTGTGTCCATATACAACATTGTCTCTTAATTATTGTCTTGATTTTTAAGCCATTAAATATAACGTATCTTTACTATTCATAAATATTAATATAAACATTAGAATAAATGAACAATTGCTACCTATATACCTCCAGGTGTGTGGTCATCTGCTGGAATGTGGCCAACTTACCAGACACTACAATCTTAAAGAAAACTGAGTCTCCCTTAGAAGCCATCAGCTGTCAGTAGTTCCTCAGCTAAAGGTGGGGACTTATGAGCCCCTTCCCCTTCTGTGCTGTGTTACCCACTGACTTGATCTCGTGCAGGTAACCACAGCTGCCGGGAACTCATGAGTGCACTGATTCTATTCAATACCAGTGCTTGGCTCTGATTGTCCCTCTTCTTAAATTACTTCTCCTCAGATAAATGGACACAAAAATGATGGGGCTTAGCAAAAACACCAGAGGCCCAGCGCAGCTCTCCTCACCAAGGGTGGAAAAAGAGAGATCAATACCATCTGTAAATACACATCTACCTTAATTCTCATAATGTGGCCTGTTCAGCACAATGGTAGGTCTTGATAAATAAATATAAATTTGTCTCACAACACACAGAGAACACAAAACCTCCCGTAGTGCTGCATGCCTATAATAAAGTTTCCTTTCAATCTGACACACATCCAATGGCTTGATTGCCAGATCTTCCATGATCATTTGCTTAGCTCTTGGCTCCTTGGTGGCTCTTCCTTACATTTTTAAGTGCTACTTAATCCATTTAAGTCACTTAGAAGCCAGGAGAAGTAATTGTTTTAGTACTCCGAATGCACATAGCTATCTGCACTGCAGATTCTCCTTGTACGTACATGACAGGCTAGCTTGGAAAATGCAGAGGTAAAACATTCATGTGTATTCTGCATATGTACTTGTTGGGTGAAAGGGAAAGTAAAATGTGGAGCATAGATTAACATTTCTAATAATGTACTTACTTTAAAATTTTTCATTATCCCAGGAGCTTAAAACAGTTTTAAAAAATATTGTTACATATGAATTTAAACCTACTTTTTTGTTGTTGCTTTTAGGCAATGTCTCACTGTGTAACCCAGGCTAGCCCAGATGCTGTATCCTCCTGTCTCTGCTTCCTGAGTCCTGGTTCTACAGATATTCAGCACTATATCTGGTTATGCTTCCTTATCAAAGGCCTTGAAGAAAGATCTGAGAAACTATCTCTGGTCTAAGACACTAGGCTTCTGAAATGAACAGGCAGGATGGTATCTTCTTTAGGTTGCTGTCTGTGGAAACAGAAACAATTTCTGGTCTCAGGGTTTCTCTGTACTTTGCACTTTTGACTCAGATTGAGCTGAGAAACTGATCTAGCATGGAGTGTTGCTGTACCTGGGACTGTTAAGTTAGATCTACAAGCTGGCTCTTCCAAGCACCCACTGACAAAGAAGAGGCTGCTACCAGCCTTGCTGGAGTATTGAGAGACTCCGTGGGATGGCAGAGAGCTTCGGCTTGACATTCATACATGGTGGACATACTTTCCTGCTTTTATCCCTGACCGAGGCTTAACTGCTCAGCCCTGTAGACTGTTTGAAAAACCCCTATCTGTCCATTTCATTTGTAATCAACAAAACTTTCCCCAGTCATCATCACTTGTTAAGTAGAATTCAGAAACTGGCTCTCCTTCAGTCTGTGTCCATGTTGCTCCATCCTGGTACACTCTCCCGTCTCCAGTCAGACAAGCCTTCTTCAAAAAGAAAGCTGAACACAGAGGCCTCATTCAAACTCTGCAGAGGCCCCAAGTCCCCAAGATGAAGTCAGTCTCCTTAATGTGGCTGACTGAGGTACACAAAACAGAGGCTGTCTACTTCTCGCTGCCCCCAAGCTGTCTTTTCAGCGCTCTGTGCTCCAGAGCAGCATTTAGTCTGAGTGACTAGCTGCAAAATGAACTTCATGAGATTGCCAGATATATAAACAGCATTTCTCTGACATATGAGCTTTAATGCCCTGCAAGGTTGAGACTAGAATAAACATGGATCCTTGGGTAAAAGAAGACTGAGACCGAGCATCAGTGATAGGGCCCTAGAGAATCATTTGGTTTTTATGTGTCCTAGGTCCTTGTGTACAGTAGAAGGAGTCATGGATGAAGGAACACCTCAGATACTGGAAGAAGCTATGCCTCAGAGATGTTGTGGTTCAATTGTGAAATGTCCCCCATAGGCTCCTGTGTTTGAATATTTGATCCCCAGAGAGTGGCAATGTTCTGGAAGGTTAGGGAACCTTTCAGAAATGAAGTCTGGAGGAAGTGGGTCATTGAGCATGGACTTGAGGGTTTACAGCCTTGCCACACTTCTTCCTTTCTCTCTACTTCGGGACTGCTGATGGAATGGCTAGCCTCTGCCTCTGCCTTCATCTCATCTTTGACAGACTGTATTCACTCTAGAACTATAAGCCAAGACAAACCCCTTTTCTCTTAAGCTGTTTTGTCAGGACATCCTATCTCAACAACAGTATCAAAACTAAAAAAGGACTGTACATCCATAAGGCACCCCGTTATTGAATGCACATATTTCATGTCACACTCAAATTGTGCACTAATTTCTGTATGCGTGTGAACACATACACAGCCAAGGAAGGCAGTACACTAATGGAGGCCAAATCTGTCATCAGAATTAACTCCTTTGGGGACTGAAATCTATTGTTTGGTCCATATATTTTAATTGGTAGCAAGAGTGAACAATTAGTATTTTATAGAAAACCCAATGAATTGTTCTTATTTCTTCTGTTAATTCCACCACAGGCTAAATCCCTATGTGTTCCTTTCATTTCATTCCCCAATAGCTTTACAAAATGGATACTTTATGTAGCCTGAGACTGAATAAAATAGAAATACAGTCATAGCAATGTTCAACCTCATCTCGTAGCAGGTAGGAAAATGGAGAAAACCAAGAGTTTTTGTCAATAGCTTACCATTATCCTAGAGACACAACTTCTGGTACTCCACCTTGCTAGGGTATTTTCTGACAATATTATGAAATACCTTCGAGCTTTCGAGGATGAAAGCCCAAACAACCTGGTTCCAGTTCAGGCGGTGGTCCCCTTACTCTTCCAAATGAAGGGTCATCATTGCTGTGGGATCTGTGTGAGAAGAAGAGATTCCATAGCAAGACAGGAAGTTGGAGTATGGATGATGGGTTGCCATCTCCCACTTCCTATATTATATGACCCATTGCCTCTTAATACTACCACCAAGAGATACAGGCTTCCAGTGAGTGAACTCAAATTACATCCAGAACACAGCAACTGGCAGCTCCAGATTGCTGTAAATATTTCCCTTCATCATTATTTAGTAAATTTCCTCTACAATGTTGTATGCCTTTTGATTCTAAGGGATAAATTATGATCTGGTTAGAAATGATTTGACATTAAAGCTACTGTCCACTACTGTAGTTCTGGGAATGTTCTGGATCCAGGACTCCAAGGGGTAATGTATTGTGGTAGTACCTCAGTCCTATCTCTGGATGGCAGTTATGAATGAGATCAAGCTTGAAGTGCTTCATTCCTTAAGACCCTCAGTATTTTCCCTGGAGCCATCAAGGATAAAGCCAGTTATTAACACATGCTGGGCATTAGGGCCTGGCTAATATGTATCATGGTATCAAGAACTGTCCAATTTTAGCTCGCATGCACAGCTGTGATGAAGGTTGCAACCTCCTTTGATGGACTCATCTTTCCACTGAAGTGAGCAGCTTAAAGGAGAAATCTCATTACTCTAAAGTAAAACAGGGAAAGCAATATGACCTGTCATGAATGCATGGGGAAGTATGTGCCTAACTTACATATGTGTAAAATTGAAAAGAAACACCTGAGACTCAGTTGGTAAAGGCTTGGCTTGTAAAGCTTGAGCATGTATGAAACCAGGCATGATGGTAGAGAACTTTTAATCTCTGCTTTGGGGAAGTAGAACTAGGTGAATCCCCGGGGCTCACTCTCCAACCAGCCTAGTCTAATTGCTGAGTTGCAGGCAAGTGAGAGACCCTGTCTAAAAGGAAGCATAAAACAACGAAGTAGGTGATACCTAAGAAATAATAATTGAGGTTATCTGCTGATCTCTACATGCAGACTTTTAACTACATATCATGTGCCTACCAACATAAACACACGGGGGGGGGGGAGAGGAAGAGGAAGAGGAGGGAGGAAGGGAGGGAGAGAGAGAGACAGAAAGAGAGAGAGAGAATGTGCAAGCATCTTCTACTCAAAATCTTCAGCTCACCCAAGTTCATAGGCTCCAAGTAGAGACACTTGTAAGGGTGGAGTGGATGGGGAGGGGTTTACTATAACTATGTTTTAAAGAACAGAGAACAAGGAAAACAGGGTGAGAAAGGGAGATGGAAAGAGAGAAAGAAGGAGAGGAAAAGAGGAGAAGAACTGACTGCTCATCTTATCTGTTCCTGGTGACTCAGCCCTTAAATGTTCTCATAGTCTGAAGAAAAGGAAGGGATCAAGGATGCACAAGTCAGCATTCCTCCCCTAGAGTTCCTACCTGACCCCCCTCACCGGATGCCCTCATGGGATCTGTTTCCTGAGCACCACTGCCAAGCTCAATCTTCACATTGTTTCCTGGTAGAAGAATAGTAACCCACCTCTTCAGAGTGCTGTACTTAATTTCATAGGAAATTATGGTCACAACAAGGACTTAGAAGCTTAATGAAGATATAGCAAATAGGAGAGCAGGGCCTGAGGGCAGAGCCAGGATCCTTGAGGTACCTTAGCTTGGGAAGATGGCACAGCAGAAATGAAAGGGACTTGTGAGAGTCTGTCAGTGGCCAGGTTCCACAGAAGTCCTTTAAGCTGTAAGAAGAAGGGAGATTCATTTCTCACAGGCTGTCACTGTGCCTGGAGAAAGAGAGAGTTAGCATGTTTCTTCCATCCATGGTGACACTACACTGTGCTGTCACAGACAGTGACACCATCTGTAAACAAATGACATGCAGGTCCCTTGGAGGGGGGTGATGTCATGGATACACATGAAGGGGCCTGGGAGTTAGTCAGGAGACACGTGAGATGGTGTCATTGGGAAATTTCTACATCTCAGCCTGATGCTATATTTTATATTCCCTTGGGCATTTGCATCGCCACTCTTTGTAAAGGCAGGTTGCTCAGTTGCTCACTTCTCGACATTATTTTAAGTGAAGGAGCATCTCAGAAGAAGAGTCCTAATTCCTGGTTCTGCATTGCACACTACTGTTTCAATTGTTAAGGCTTTTCTCTCTCCTCTCTCCATGTCAGTATCACTGCTTTGGATTGTAAATGAATTGTTATTATTTTTTTATTCAGGGATTACCTCCAGAAAAATAATGCATCTCACATTTCTATTTCTTAGGCTGTGTTTTAACCGTTACTGCTGGCACCGCTAGTTTCTTTTAATCACATGCTGCATCCCAGATAGGGCACCTCATACACCCAAGTTATTACTCAGAACCAACCCTGCCTGAGAGCATTTTTGTTACTTTATAGGCATAGGAATGAAGTAGAAGAGATACATCTTGCTTAAGCCTATACCATTACAAAGCAGGAGAGCTAGAGTCCTAGGAGAAATACAGACATAGAAGAGAAAGGAAGTCCAGGTTGAGGCTTCTGTTCTGGGCAAGACAGGGATGGCAGAGGGTGCCTGGAATTGACCAACAGCAGAGAAGAGCCCTTTAGAGTGTCTGGCACAGTTATCGACCTTGGAGGATTCCTCACCTCTAGCTATGCCCGTAATGTTATGCTGAAAGGGTTCCACTCTACACAGAGGGGTCTCACTTCAGGTCCTTCCTTCTGTTGCTTTTGGGGGAGAACAAAGATGTAAGTCGGGTGTGTTTCTTCATGCACAATATAGTTTAGCAACAATACCAAAATGAGGTTCAGCTGAGGAGTCCTGCACCCAGAGTAGGTCATTTCAGATAAACCTCTCTGAGCTCTTCTCTCAACAAAGAAGAACCTCAGACTTAGACCCTCTCTGCCCAAGGACCATGCTCTGCTCCATAGTGCCACCAGTATAGCAAGTCTGAACTTGAAATCTCTCCAAATTGATTTTTTAATTGTGTGCTATGATGGATATGTTCCCATTTATGTGTACCTATATATCTGTACATATGTATGAGAAGGACAGAGCTCCATGTTGGGTGACTTCTTCAATCTCCACCTTGAACTCAGAGCAACCTAATCCAGCTAGGCTGGTTGCCCAATGAGCCCCAGGGATCCTCCTGTCTCCACCATCCCAGTTCTTGGGTTATAGACATTATTGTTGCTCCTGGCTCTGCTAGCTGGGTACTGAGAATCAAACCGACAAACTAAATTCAACTTGTATCAGAACTCTTTACAGGAAAGTAAGATTGACCCTGCTAAAGCAGAAGTGAGGCCATCCTACCAGGGACACCGTTAAGAAGGGCACAGCAATCTCCAGAACCTGTTTATAGGGAACATTGTAAAGAGAACAGCGAGAGGTGTATTTAGCTCAAATTTATGGGAGTTCAAGATCATGGAACTGACATGTTTTACCATACTGGCAAGACGTTATGGTAGATGGTGGGTGTCACTGTGGTAGGAAATCCTGAAAGAGGAAGAACAAGATGGGAAGCCAGAGAGAGTGGGGGCAACCAGAGTTTCTAAAGACCTACTTTAATCCCTGCTAAGAACATACTGCTAGTAATCAAGGACTGGTCCTTCCTTTAGTATCACCACACTGGGAACCAAACTTCTAAGGCATGGAATCTTCCAGGAAGTCTCAAGTAATATTCTGACTGTAGTCTTGGTTCCTGGTCACCCTTATATTCAGCCTCAATATTACTCCTGCTTGGCACACACCATGGGGCTAAGTGAACAGAAATCAACCTGTCAGCTTCTTAAACATCATCAACTGGAGCAATCCCCAGGTGTCTGGGGCTGCCAGGCTCTGAGACCATCTAAAGACGACACCCAATTTCTTGTTCTTTGAATGTTAAACGTTCCAACATGCTCATGTGTCACCATAGGTGGTGATGTTTTAAAACATTAAGGAACCTTTAGGAGGTGGAGCCTAGTTGTAACAAGTAGGTCATTGTGGGTGTGGCTTGAAGTTCATGGTGGGGCTCTATCTGGTCTTTACTTCATGTTTCACCAGCTGTGAGGGAGAGTATAATCTGTCTGCTGTCACCCATGCCTTCCCCACCATAGCAGCCATTAAGCTTTGACCCCAAGTGAGTCCCTCCTTTCTGAAGCTGCCTCTGTGAGGGTTTTGTGAAAGCCTGTGAAATACCCTGTGAAAATAGAGGAGATGAGACTGAAGTGAGGCACAGAAGAGTGTCCCGGAGAGCAGTCAGCCCAGCACTGAGGCCCCCAGAGGGAACGAGAGAATGTAGAGAGGAGAAAGAGGGAGAAGAAAGAGAAACAATAGGAAATCAGCCTCGAGTGCATTTTTGCAAGACTTGCTGATATATATTTCTATGGTCAAACATATATCCTCATCTGGACAGCAATGCCTAGCATATTTCAAAAAGTTCAAGCTACTTAGAATGTTTTTTTTTTTTTTTTTTTGACAACCACACAATCAAAACCTAAGTAAATAACAGAAAAGATACTGGAAACTGAATTATATTGGAGGATTAAGTACTTTTAAGTAACCCATTAATCAATGCAGAAATTATAATGGAAATAAAACATTATGAGTAGAATTGTAATAAAAACACCATATATCATGATTTTGTCACGCCAATAAAACACACCTTAGAAAGGAAATTTTATACTTAAAGTAAAAAGTCTGAAAATAATGAGCCAGGCATTTATCTCAAAAATGAAACCCACAAAAACTCATAAATGTAATAGCAGAAGAAAGGACCAGAACAAATAATATAAAAAGGCAGAAAGTACAAAAGTGGGATATAAGTTCAGAGACCATGTTAGCGCCTCAGAATTAGACAAAAACAAAGGTAAAGACCTTGAGCCATGGATAAGAAGAATTAGTCCTTATGGACCAGGCAGATGTCACAAGTTAGGGGAGAGGTGATCTGAACATCTCTAAATCAATAGATTAGAGAATTATTTAAATAGACAAAAGACTCTAGAAAATGTATTCAGCAAAATTGTATCCCCCACAGAAAATGTAATTGTCAGAAAGACAGATAGTCAAATTTCCAGACGGACAGAAATATCCACCAAGAAAATCTTAGATCTAAATGGTTTTCCATTTTCCTTTACAATATAACCCCCATATTACACAAATTCCCTTCACGCAAAGCAGTCCCTGTGATGATAAACCTTCATCAAAGTGTTGGTCAGCATTATTGGACATTGTGGCAGCATGAACTGAAATCACAGAGGCAGTTCATATCTCACACAACATGGGAAACAAACCCCCGAAGTGCTGCTAAGCTACGGAGCAGTGGGAGCATGCAACCCGATGCTGGCACTTGGGGATCCTCACTGATGTGTAAACTTGTGCGTAGCTCAACAATAAATGCACTCAATAGGCAAGAACCCAAGCTAGTAGAAGTCAGAAAATGGGGGGCAGGGGTGTGTGTGCATATGATCATATTTCAGTATATATACATATGAAATCCCCAAAGAATAAAAAAGAGAGTATAACCTGAAAAATGTACAAGGGTGCTTATTGTGGGAATGTTCATAAATAGCTCAAACTGGAAAAAGTCCAAATAGCTGCCATCACTTCAATGGGTAAAAACTCTGCAAAATCTCTAGACAATGGGGCATTGTTTACAATGCTTCCCATGACTGATGGGCTGACTAAAAATATGTCCAGAAAAAAAAAAGAAGAATTCACATTGTGTATGGCAGCTTAAGTCCACATATGAGTGGAACTGTAACAGCAGGGCTCCATACCTGGATGGTGACAGCAGGCTAAGGGATGAATCAGGAAAGCAGCCTTCCCCACGGCAAGGGCTAGAGCAAAACACTTGTTCTGAGGTCCCCAAGCTAGCAAAAGTCATTGTGAGGGTCATATGATGTTTGCAATGATTTGTTAAAACATTTTATGTCTTATGAATTTTCTAGGGTCTATATTTTGTGATATCAAGGTTAAATAGTAACTCTTTTATAGATTGTTCATTTTCTACATAAGAAATATATTTTTGTTCTTTCATTTATTACTTAATTTTTGACGGTGTCCTACTTGTATACAATTCCATGGTTACATTCACCCAACTACTCCCTCCTACCCATCAGGTACTTCCAACATCTTTCCCCTTCCTCTTCCCTTCATTTCCTCTCTTTAAAAATAAATTTGATAGCCTACTGAGTCCAATTAATGCTGTCTGGAATACAGACTGACCTCGGTGTGGTGGTATTCAGGTCTTCTGTAGGTAATCACAGCTGCAGTGAGTTCATGGATGCAATGGCCACAAGTCCAGAAGAAGCACTTCAGGGCACTTCCCCCTATTCTGTCCTTTAAGTCCTTCCCATCCCCCATTCATGGAAAATTTTGGGCATGGTACTTGATACATTGGTAAAGTCGGAAAGTTATGTTTCACAATGTTTAAAATGTCAGTTGTGTCACCACTTCCATGCAGGGTGATGAGCACACTAGTTCCATCACCTTGTTGTCAGATGGCCAAGGAGATTTAGTCAAGCGGATACACTATTCTTACTCCGCCACCCAGGCTTCAGATAGGGACCCACGACTACAAGGATTCAGGTTCTGTGGGCATCTGAAGATGATGACTTCAAGGTTTTCTGTATCTGATATAAATGAGTACAATATGACTTAATAGAAAGAGTCATAGGAATATCTAAAAATTAGCGGTTTTGTGTGTAAAATACAATATTTTCTGAAGTTAGAACATTTTCTTCTTTTGAGCCCTGCTTGGTCCTCTGAATACTGGTATTGATATGGGTGGGGTAGGAGATTCATGAACCAAGGACACACTTATGTAGAAGTTTATCCCTAATCTGCACGGCTGCTAGGCATCACTGCTATTGACTAAACACATGATTTTTTTGGAATACCCGACTGACTTCTTTTATTTTGTAATAGGAGGCATATTTCACCCAGATTCAATAACTGTGGGAAGGACTCTGAGGACTCAGGACTGTGAGGAGTGTGGTGTTTCCAGCCTGTGGGTATGGGCTTTGACACCCTCCATTAGCATGGAAGCCCTGCCACATTGCCTTGACATTAGAGGCCTCCTCTTCCTGGCATGATGCAACTGGGGAGTTTAGCTCAGTTGTATTTTCCTACACAGAAGCAAGAGCTATGACAAGCATAGGTCGGGAGCTTGTAACTTTAATATTGTAGTCATGAGATAGTACGGTTCCTTTAAGATGATCAAAATGTTTTTTTTTCCTCTTAAGCAGTGGTTCTCAACCTTCCTAGTGCTATGGCCCTTTACTAAAGTTCCTCATGTCGTGGTGACCTCAACCGTAAAATTGTTTTTGTTACTACTTCTTGCTATTATTGTTATTTTTCTGTGCTATGAATTGTAATGTAAATATCTGGTATACTGATGGATTTAGGTGACCTCTGTCAAAGGGTTGTTTGACCCCCCCCCCCCAATAAAAAGACTCATGATCCACAGGTTGAGAACTGCTGCTCTTAAAGATAGTAAAATCACCAAGCAAGCAATTCTAGTCATAGGTTTAATGAATGAAGGTATGTGATTTAAAAGAGAGTTACTTGTAGGTAGAGACATGCTAATTGCTTATGAAAGAAGGGAGGATTAGCCTGCCCCTAGAAAATACTCCTGGGCTGTGCCTGTCATTTGGGATCAGATCACTCCCTGAGCTTTGAAAAAGACTATTGTTCAAAGAAGGTGTGTCTTATGAGTGCCACCTACTTCAAAATGGCAAACCTCATTGATGCTAGAATGTCATTTCTTTTCCAGTTTTGTCTGCTTAGCAATTTTGTTGATGGGAAAGGTATTCGAGCAACTCCTTCCTAAACCCACCCACTGTTCTGAGCTAGCCTGTCTCTCCTAAACTTCCCCAGCAACACCAGAGGGAAAAAAGAGAGGCTTGATGAAGTTAACTAGGTCCAGTTTCATCTGAAAAAGACTTTGATGGAATATGACTCTGAAGTCATTTGGTGCCTCAGCTGAGACTTTAAATCTGGCGAGACTTTGCAAATGATGTCATAAATGACATAATTTATTTTGCTCATCTAGGCTTTTGTTTGCAGACAGATAACCCAAATTTGAGGCTCCATTGTGGGGCTCGTTGGCTGCTTGATTTAAATGGAAACGTTTACTTTCTCTAAATTTAAGAGAATAAGGGTAGAATTACCACGGGGCCCAAGTGAGGACCTGCATCTGAAAGTGTGTAGAAGCCAAGGACTCTGGCTTTAAAGGTGGACAGGTGATGCTTGCTAAGCCACTCAAGCTTCCGAGCCGTGGTAATGGTATTCACGTACCTGTCACCAGCTTTTGGGTACAACTCAAGTTCAGATGTCTCCTTTAAGAGTATCATGTAAGTGGGGCTGAAGTGATGGTTCAGCTGGTAAAATTGCTTGCCTCACAAGCATGAGAATCTTCCTTTAAGTCCCAGAACCAACCAAAAAGCCAGGTATAGTGTTGCATGCTTGTTATCCTGGCACTGGGGAGGAGACAGGTGAAAGGTCCTCTGGCCAGGTAGGCTTGCCTAATAGGCAAATGCTAGCCCTGTCTCAAAAAACATGGTAGGCAGGGCCTGGCACACTACACCAGAGGTTGTTCTCTGGACTTTGGACACATGAACACACACACACACACACACACACACACACACACACACACTGCACTCCCACATAAGCATACATAGCTACATTGTGGGGAAGAGGGATGGATCAGTCTGAACAGATTTTACATTTTAGTGAATGCTTTATAAACTCCATGAGTGCTTGCTGTCTTTGAGTGTCGTTACTATACAGTGTGTTTGTTCTTTGATTGATGGACTCTTGTGCATCTGGATGACTGTAGTCTGAATGTCTGTATGCTCCCAGTTTACACGTTTGTGGAAGTGGAAGCTTCAGCTGGTTACTAGTTCCCCAGATTGATGCCCCCCTCTTCCTGGAGTTAGTGCCCTATGTGAAGGGCAAGAGAGGTAGTGTTCTTTTCAATCAAGGGAGAATACCATGAAGAGACAGGCATCCCAGGCCAGAAAGTGGTTTTCACCAACAACTGACCTATGGGAATGCTGACTTTGGGTTTCCAGGCCAGAGTCACAAGACTTCTATTGAAGTCTGTCATGTCAGCTGCCCAGCTGGTGGCATCTTGATTATGGGAGTCTGTTGTGGCTAAGAGAAGATATAGAAACCCATCTTTTATTCACGTGCCAGAGATATAATTTGAGGGGCCTGGAAGAAATAAAATGCAAGGTCACTTGTCTCTCCCTTGGTCTGTCTCTCTCTTTGTCTTTCTGTCCATTTCTCTGTTGCTCTGTTTCTCTGTTTCTCTTTCTCTCTGTCT
Source organism: Cricetomys ansorgei (assembly GCA_026225945.1). NCBI lineage: Eukaryota > Metazoa > Chordata > Mammalia > Rodentia > Nesomyidae > Cricetomys > Cricetomys ansorgei. Next base: position 1,026,677 of record JAMJFZ010000320.1, read on the forward strand.
GTCTCTCTCTCTTTCCTCTCCAGAGTCTCACTATGAAGCCTATGTGTCTATGTCGTGGATCTCCCTATGAAGACCAGGCTGGCCTTGAATTCACAGATATTATCCTGTCTCTGGCTCCTGAGTGTTGGGATTAAAGGTGTGTGCCACCACACCCAGCTGTAGGGTCTCTTTTAAAACAATCACTACAAGAGTTGGGTAACTGTGACTACTTTTCTGGCTTTGTAGCTGGGTCCTGCTGCTGCTTAATTTTGCAAGTACTCTGAACCAAGAGGTTATGAAAAATGAAGTAAATGATGTGATTGTTTACAGAGAAATCTATCATTTGTCTTTTTGTAAAAAATGATCCAAGCAGCAGAGCAGTGTGGAAAACAGAAGTGGAAGTGGCCCCTTCCATCCCCTGTCCTATGTCCTCCACCCAGAGCTCACTCCTTTCTTCTGAGAGTCTGATTTTTGTGACTGTGATTATCAGTGGCCTTCATTGTTGCTCCTGACCACAGATGCACACTTTCTTCCTTCTGTTGTATCAAACAGCATGTGAATTTAATGTATTATTCTGAAATGTATTCTTTTCCTGAATCTAATTTGACAAAATACTTTCTTGTATATATTTATAAACCTAAGACATTGTCAAAATATTTCATATTTTTCAAGATTTTTTTTTTTCTGTCAAAGATCAGAGTTTCTTACAATTGTTTTTCAGTCAGTGTTGTATTAGACACCCTTCCTAGTGTGTCCCTGTCTGTGCAACTTCACGTATTTCTGTAGTATGGTGCCAAAAAGAACAATTCTTAGTGAGAATTGGTGAGAATTACATTTTTCTTCCATGGTTCCCAGCTCCTCATCTGGAAGGCAGGGCTAGACAACCCTTTCTAGAAGCATCTTTGCCTCTACACACTTTCCAACTTGAATTATTAACTCGTATTATTGTTTGAGTCTGAAATACACCCCGCCCCAGGCTAATGTTTTGAACTCCTGGTCCTCAGCTTGTGGGACTACTTTAAAGACTCTCAAGCCTTTAGGAGGCAAAGCCTGGCTGATGTAAGCAGGTCACCACATGGGTCATTGAAGGCTATCCAGTTCCTGGTTCCTCTGCTTCCTGTGTGTTGCCATGGGGACAACCATGTTCTACATGCTCCAGCCATGATGGAATGTAGTCTCCTGGAAACCATGAATCAAAATAAATCATTTCACTGTCAAATTGCTTCTATCAAGCATTTGGTCATAGTGCCTCAAAAGTAGTGGCTAAAGATGATGATGGTGATGATGATGATGATGATGATGATGATTTTGCAAGTCTAATGGGCAGATAAATGGACTATGTATTTTTTGTTAGTTTTGGGCCACAAACATAACTAAGTGAACTTTTGTTAGGTTTTACCTTCTGTGCATCTTCTGTTTGTATCTGCCACTCATCTCCATTTTGCTCATCCATTGACCTGTATTTAAGACTTCATGTTCCCTGGCTCTATACGACTCTCTTCAGGGCCTTTAAGTCATTCCCCAGCCAGCTGCTTATATTTTAGGGTTGCAGTCAGCGAGGTCAAATTCTTCCTTTTTAAGACCCAGACTTTCTTGTTAGAACTTTCAGCCTCTCAGAAATGGAAGCTTGCTGCTTTCCAGGACAGCTCTGAGCCCTGCTTCTGATCTGCTTCTAAGATTCTGAAGAAGAAGCCAGCCAGGCATGTGTCTTTCTATTTCCCCAGAGGACATAGGCAGTACACCCACTTACAGAAAAGAAACTATTCCAAGGAGACAGGGGCATTTGTGTTGAACCACCTGCTGAGCTGGAGGAGACTCGCACCTGACCCCTTAGACTTCTTAGATATGCCCCAGTTATGAAATTATGTAGAGTTGAAGTCATCCAAACCTAAAAATTCTGCACTTTAAAATCTATTCTTGTAGCTACTTATAAAGAGATGACTGAAGATTTTGCACAACTGGTGTATTCTTTCTCACAAGGACATCTGATCCAAGAGAAACCAGGTTACCATACAGAAAATCAGGTTACCACCCAGAATTGATTAAGGTGAAATGAATTCTTAAAACACAGAAAGGTTATGGATATTTAGCTTAGACCCTATGCTCAGAAGCAACAAGGCATTTCATCCCTTCACACTGGTGCCAGCATCCCACTTCAGATGTAGCTACCTATTTTCCATTAGACTTTGCAAGTTTGTTCTTGAATAGTTTGGTGCATTATATATTTTTACTTTTCAATGAACTGCTTTATACGCACAAAAAAACTTAGTGAACAAAACAGAACCACTGAAAGGTGTTTCAGAGAGGGGAAAATTGTACTTAGTCTCTTGGTCCAGTTCTTATGTTCAGAGGTCACTGACAGAAATAACCCTCCCCATGTTGGCTTATCATATAGCTTCTACATGCAGGTCTGTGATCCCTTCCACGTCTTGGACTCGTTACTTTTCAGTGACAGTACACTGAGTAGTTGGTCACTAATTATATATTTTTTTAATTAATGTATTTTTAAAATTCTTTTCTTCTCTCATACAACTTATAGAATACATCCCAACCAGCTGCCTCCCCTCCCTCCACTCCCCATCTCTCCCCATCTCCTCCAGATCTACCTTCCATCACCACCCACAAAATCCCCCCTTCTCTCCAGAAAAGAGCCCCCTACCCCCCAGGGTTACAGCAAAATCAGAACATGACATAGTGGATGGGACAAGGCCGGGCACCAATCCCTATATCAAGGGTGGGCCAGGCAGCCCAGCAGGAGAAAAAGGGTCTCCAGGGCAGGGATTCCAGTCTGTAGGAATTTTTCAATAACACCATTCCAGACAACATAAGATGTACTTAGGGGATCCTGCAAGTTCTGTGTCTATGGCTTGAGTCTCTGTGGGTCCCTAAGAGTGCTAGTCAGCTGACAATGTGGGGCTTGTTCTCCTAGTGTCTTCAGCCCCTCTGGTTTCTGTCATCCCTACTCTCCCTCTTCCATGGGGTTCTGTAACTGTTACGTGGCTATGTCACTCACCAAGAAAAACATGGAGACATTCTCATAGGTCCAAACCCTGCCAGACCACAGCAGAGGGAATCACCATCATGGCAGGCACCATACTGAACAGTGGAATCCCAAGCATTTGAGCTCAGATGTTTTTATTGATCCAGAACACTTCAGGTGTTCTTCTGATAGCACATGCAGATCATGAGCAATCAAACATCCCCCACATAAATCCAACACCTGCAGACAATACAAAATGCCAAGACCTATTCAGCTCCTCACACAACAGTGCACAAAACATCATAAACATAACTAAAAATAAACTTTTACGACAGGATTCTCTGATCTCAGTATATTTGGCCCTGGGCTTCTCCATATGCTCCTCTCAGCTGCTGGAGGGGGGAGGGAGCTCTCTGGTGAGGACTCAGGTACCTGTTTATGAACGAAGCATGACATCTTAGAAATTGTCTCCATGTTATCCAGTCTCTAGTTCTTGGCTTGTCTTGCAATTTCAGGCAGGGATTCCCTCCTTTGGCATGGAGTTCTGCATTTCCATTGTCAATAAGGATCTTGCAGGGCTTGTAGGCCATAAGTCAAAAGTTTTCTGGCTGGGACAGTGTCCAAGTTTCACCATTGGAAGCCTTGCCTGGCCACAGGAGATGGCCTGTTCAGGCTTCTATCCCCGATTACTAGGGATCCTTGCTAGGGTTTCCCGCATAGATTCCTGTGAGTTTCACTACACTAGGTCTTCCAATCACCCCATAATTAACTTCTACTTCTTGTCATCTCTCCATATATTTTCTACCTCCATTTCTCTCCTCATCCTGGTCTCCTCCACTCCCATTCCAGTCACACCCTCTGTTCAATTTCTACTCTACCAGAGACACCTCTGTGTTCCAACTAGGATCCTTCTTGTTGCATAGCTTTTCTATGTCTGTGGATATTAGTAGCTTTCTCCTTTGTTTAGCAGTTAGTATCCATATATAAATGACCACATACCATGTTTGTCTTTATGTTGCTTGGTTACCTTACCCCATGTGATTTTTTCTAGTTCTGTTCATTTGCCTGCAAAGTTCATGCAGTCATTTTTTTTTTAATAGCTGAGTAATATTCCATTGTGTAAATGTACCGCAATTTCTTTATCCATTCTACAGTTGAGGGGCACCTTGGTTGTTTCCAATTTCTGGCTATTATTAATAAAGCTGCTATGAACATAATTGAGCAATTGTCCTTCCGGTAGGATGGAGTGTCTTTTGGGTATATGTCCAGGAGTGGTATAGCTGGATCTTGAGGTAGGTCGATTTCCAATTTCCTAAGGAATCACCATATTCATTTCCACAGTGGCTGTACAAATTTGCATTCCCACCAGCAATGAAGGAGTGTTCCTCTTGCTCCACATCCTCGCCAGCATGAGCTGTCCTTTGTGTTATTGATCTTAGCCATTCTGACAGGGGTAAGATGGAATCTCAAAGTGATTTTGATTTGCATTTCCCTAAAGACTAAGGATGTTGAACATTTCTTTAGATGTTTCTCAGCCATTTGAGATTTCTCTTTTGAGAATTCTTTGTTTAGATCTATACCCCATTTTTTAATTGGATTGTTTGTTTTCTTGATGTCTAGTTTCTTGAGTTCTTTATATATTTTGGATATTAGCCCTCTATCAGAAGTGGAGTTGGTGAAGATTTTTTCCATTCTGTAGGCTGCTGTTTTGTCTTATTGACAGTGTCTTTGGCTTTACAAATGCTTCTCAGTTTCATGAGGTCCCATTTATTAATTGTTAATCTTAGTGCTTCAGCTATTGGTCATCTGTTCAGAAAGTTGCTTCCTGTGCCAATGCATTCTAGGCTCTTTCCCATTTTCTTTTCTATCATGTTCACTGTGTCTGGTTTTATGTTGAGGTCTTTGATCCACTTGGACTTCAGTTTTGTGTGTGGTGATATAGATCAATTTTCATTTTTCTATATGTAGACTTCCAGTTAGACCAGCACCATTTGTTAAAGATGCTGTCTTTGTTCCACTGTGTATTTCTGACTTCTTTATCGAAGATCAGGTGTCCATAAGTGTGTAGATTTACATCTGGATCTTCGATTCGGTTCCACTGATCAACATTTCTGTTCTTATGGCAATACCATGCGATTTTTATTACTATAGCTCTGTAGTATAGCTTGAGGTCAGGTATAGTGATACCCCCATAAGTTCCTTTATATTTCAGGAATATTTTAGCTATCCTGGGATTTTTGCTTTTCCATATGAAATTGAGTATTGTCCTTTCAAGGTCTGTAAAGAATTGTGTTGCTATTTTGATAGGGATGGCATTGAATCAGTAGATTGCTTTTGGTAAGATGGCTATTTTTACTATGTTGATCCTACCAATCCAGGAGCATGGTAGGTCTTTCTATCTTCTGAGATCTTCTTTGATCTCTGTCTTCAAAGATTTGAAGTTTTTGTCACACATATCTTTTACTTGATTGGTTAGAGTTACCCCAAGATATTTTATGTTATTTATGGCTATTGTCAAGGGAGTTGTTTCCCTGATTTTTGAATCATTTTCTGAATCCATTTATCATTCATATATAGAAGGGCTATTGGTTATTTTGAGCTGATTGCTCTTTTAACCTGCCACTTAGCTGAAGTTGTTTATCAGCTGTAGAAGTTCCCTGGTAGAATTTTTGGGGTCACTTATATATACTATCATGTCATCTGCAAATAAGGATACTTTGTTTTATTCCTTTCCAATTTGTATCCCCTTGATTTCCTTTAGTTGTCAAATTGCTCTAGCTAGGACTTCAAATACTATATTGAACAGGTCTGGGGAGAGAGGCCAACCTTGTCTCGTTCTTGATTTTAGTGGAATTGCTTTGAGCTTCTCCTCATTTGATTTGATGTTGGCTGTAGGCTTACTTTAAATTCTCCTTATTATGTTTAGGTATGTCCCTTGTATCCCTAATCTCTCCAAGACTTTTAACATGGAGGGGTGTTAGATTTTGTCAAAGGTTTTTCAGCATCTAGTGAGATAATCATGTGGATTTTTTTTCTTTCAGTTTGTTTATAAGGTGGATGACATTGACTGATTTCCATATGTTGAACCATCTCTGCACCTTTGGGATGAAGCCTACTTAACCATGGTGGATGATCTTCTTGATGTGTTCTTGGATTTGGTTTGCAAGTATTGTATTTTTGCATCAGTGTTCATGAGTGAAATTGGTCGGAATTGGTTTGGGTATCAGGGTGACTGTGGCCTTGTAAAATGAATTTGAATTTGGCCGCATGCCTTTTTTTGGAGGGGGAATACTTTGAGGAGTATTGGTTTTAACTCTTTTTGCAATATCTGGTGGGGAGACTTTTAATGACTGTTTCTATTTCTTTGTAGGTTATAGTTCTGTTTAAATTGTCTATCTGGTCTTGATTTAACATTGGCAGATGGTATCTATGGAGAAAATTATCCATTTCTTTTAGATTTTTCAATTTTGTGGAGTGTAAGTTTTTAAAGTATGATCTTATGATTCTTTGGATTCCCTCAGTATCTGTAGTTATATCCCCCTTTTCATTTCTGATTTTGTTAATTTGGATATTCTCTCTCCGTCTTTTGATTAGTTTGGATAGGGATTTATCTATCTTTTTGATTTTCTCTAAGAATCAGCTCTTTGTTTCATTGATTCTTTAAATTGTTCTCTTTGTTTCTATTTTATTGAATTCAGTCCTCAGCTTAATTATTTCTGATCATCTACGTGTATACCAAGAACACCTCTTGGATGTTCTTGCATCTTTTTTGCTCCAGAGCTTTCATATGTGCTGTTACTTTACTAGTATGTGATCTCTCCACTCTTTTTTGGTAGGCACTTTGTCTATGAATTTCCTCTTAGCACTGCTTTTATTGTGTCCCATAGATTTGGGTATGTTGTAGATTCATTTTCGTTGAATTCTAGAAAATCTTTAATTTTTTTATTTTTGTCTTGACCCAGTTCATTCAGTAAAAAGTTGTTCAGTTTCCACGAGTTTGGAGGCCTTCTGTTATTTCTGCTGTTGTTGAAATACAGTTTTAATCTGTGGTGGTCTGATAGGATACAGGAGGTTATTTAAACTTTTCTGTATCTATTGAGACTTGTTTTGTGACCTAGGATACAGTCAATTTAAGAGAAGATTCCATGAGGTGGTGAGAAAAAGGTATATTCTTTTGTGTGTGGGTGAAATGTTCTGTATATATCTGTTAGGTCCATTCGGTTTATAGCATCTGTTAGCTCCAGTGTTTCTCTATTTACATTTTGTCTGGTTGACTACCTATCCATTAGTGAGAGTGAGGTACTGAAATCTCCTACTATCAATCTCTCTGTCTCAATGTGTGCATTAAGCTTTAGAAACGTTTCTTTTATAAATGTGGGAACCATTGTGTTGGGTGCATTGATGTTTAGAATTGAAATGTCTTGAATTTTTCCTTTGATGAGTATGAAGTATCCTTCCCTATTTCTTTTGATTAAATTTGGTTTAAATCTATTTTGTTAGATATTAAAATGGCTACTCCAGCTTTCTTCTTGGGCCCATTTGCTTGGAAAATCTTCTCTCAAGTCTTAGCTCTGAGGTAATGTTTATCTTTGTTGTTAAGGTGTGTTTCTTGTACGCAGCAGAAGGATGGATCCTTTTTTTGCATCCATTCTGTTAGTCTGTGTCTTTTTATTGGAGAATTCAGTTCATTGATGTTGAGAGATATCAATGACCAATGATTGTTAGGTCCTGTTATTTTGCAGTTGTTGATTTTGTTTGTGTGTGTGTGTGTGTGTGTGTGTGTGTGTGTGTGTGTGTGCATGCTTGTCTCCTTCTTTTGATTCCAGTGGTGACGTTACTTATTTTCTGTGCTTTTTGCATGTACTTACCCTCCTTAGGTTGGAGTTTTCCTTCTTTTTTTTACAGAAGTTTTATCTTCTGTACGACTGGATTTGTAGTAGATGTTGTTTGAATTTGGATTTGTCATTGAATATTTTGTTTTCTCCATCTATGTTAATTGAAAGCTTTGCTAAAACTAGTAGTCTGGGCTGGCCTCTGAGATCTCTGAGTCTGTAGGAAATCTGTCCAGGTTCTTCTGGATTTTAAAGTCTCCATTGAGAAGTCAGATATGATTCTAAATAGGTTTACCTTTATATGTTACTTTTTTTTCTCTTGCAGTTTTTAGTATTCTTTCTTTGTTCTCTATGTTTAATGTTTTTATTATCATGTGGTGAGGGGACTTTTTCTGGTCCACTTTATTTAGAATTCTGTATGCTTCTTGTACCTTAATAGAGATCTCCTTCTTTAGGTTTGGAAATTTTTCTTCTATGATTTTGTTGAAAATACTTCCTGGGCCTTTGAGGTAGGATTCTTTTCCTTTGTCTATTCCTATTATTCTTAGGTTTGGTCTTTTCATAGTGTACCATATTTCCTAGATGTTTTGTGTTAGGGATTTTTTGGATGTAACATTTTCTTTACTGATGTTTCCAATTCTTCTCTAGTGTCTTCAACTTCTGAGACTCTCTCTTCTATCTCTTGTATTCTGTGGCTTGTCTCAGTTAGTTCCTGATTGCTTTTCTTGACTTTTCATTTCCAAAATTACCTTTGTGGTTTTTTTTTATGACTTATATTTCCATTTTTAGGTATTGAACAGTTTTGTTCATTTTCTTTAATTGTTTGCTTGGTTTATTTTTTTTTTAACTTTCTTTAAGGGATTTATTTATTTCTTCTAATTTTCCTTTGTGCGTTACTGGCTTTCTTTTAGGAATTTACTCAATTCTTCCATTGTCTGTTTGTCTTTTCATCCATTTCTTTAAGAGATTTATTAATTTCCTCTTTATGGGTCTCTATTAGCTTTATAAAGTTAGTTTTGAGGTATTTTTCTTGTGCTTTGGCTGTGTTGGGGTGTTCAGGACATGTTGTAGTAGGATAATTGAATTTTGGTGTTAACATATTGCCCTGGTTTTGTTGCTGATTGTGCTCCTATGTTGGCATTTAGGCATCTGGAATTAGCGTGATTGTAGACTTAGGTGTTGAATTCCTGTGTTTGTCTTTATTGGATGAGTGTTTTGTTCCTTGTTATTCTTTTCTTTCCTTGCTTTCTTCTCTTGTTGTGTTCTTTGGGCTTCTTTTCAAGCTGGAGATCTCCATCTGAGTTGAGGGCTAGAGCTCTGGTGGCTTACTTGGCCTCTGGTCCAGCAGGACCTCTCTACTTGGGTTGGGGGCTGGGATTTGATTGCTGTTCCTTTGGCTGTCTGGCCTGGCCTGTGCTGTTCTTCTCCCTGGTTGGTCTAGTCTGAGCTTGTTCTTCAAATGAAGTATGCTGAAGGGTGCTGTTTCTTCAGCTGTTTTATTGGCAAATTGGTTCAGGAATGGTGCTGGGATCCTTGCTCAGGTCTCTGGGGCAGAGGAAGCAGGGCTGGAGGTGAGTGGAGAGGGGCTATTGAGGAGTGGGTTGTGGGGACAGAACCAACTGTACTGCAAGAGGTGATCTCTCTCACCTGGTCAGTCTTCTTGCTGGCTCTACAGTAATTATGTTTTTTTAAATCCTGACATCCCAGAAGTGGCACCTGTTCAAAGACAGCAACCATATAGGATAACTGGAGCTCAGGCCTGCAGACAGGGTGATTTCTGCATAATTAGTGCACATGAGGCTTGCATCTGAAAACAGTGAAGATGTGTTCTTGACATATCACCTTGTGGAAACCAGGGTGCTTTCTGTGTTCAGTTTAGTCCAATCAATGAAGACTGCTTTTTTCCTGGCTGTGGTGGTTTGAATATGAATGACCCCCATAGGTTCATATATTTGAATGCTTAGTAATCAGGGAGTGGCACTATTTGAGAAGGGATGGGGGTGCACTCTTTTGGGAGTAGGTGTGGCCTTGCTGGAAGAAGCGTGCCACTGGGGGTGGGGTTTGAGGTTTCAAAAGCCCAAGCCAGGTCCAGTCTTTCTCTGCCTATGGATCAGGATATAGTTGTCAGTTACTTCCCCAGTGCTACCCTGTCTGCTGACATACTCCCTGCCATGCTGATAATGAACTAAGCCTCTGAAACTGTAAACAAGGCCCCAATTAAGTTTTCAAGAGTTGCCTTGGTCATAGTGTCTGTCTCTTCACAGCAATAGAACAGAGCCTCAGGGACGAACATCATTGGCCAGGTTGATCTTGAAGAGAATCTTGTCTTCAGTGCTGATCAGTTGGGCACGCAACTCTCTCTTCGTTTTTCCAGCCGTGATAACCATTTGTGTTCATCTCGCAGGGATGCTGTGGAAACAAGTAAGCAAAGGAGGCTGGCATAAAGAGCTTTGATGGGTACAGTTGTGAAATTTTCAGGTTATTTCCAATAAACAATAACAACAGAAATCTGAATTGAGGTGACTATCACTTGAGGAACTCACTTATGTTTTAGCTGTATTGTGTGCTATGAATTATTTTCATATTTTAGTTACTTTAAATTTAAGTATCAACTACTTAATTATTTAAAAGACTGTACAATATTTTTATGTGTATGAATATTTTGCTTGCATTTATGTCTGTGTACCACATGTGTGCCTGGTGCCCATGGAAGGCAGAAGAAGAACTGGAATTATGGTCAGTTGTGAGCCACTGTGGGCATGCTGGGAAACAGGACTTGGGTCCTCTGGAAGAGAAACGAGCACTCCAATCCATTTGACTCATCTACCCAGCCTCAGTTTTGCTTTTTAACTATTTTTAAACATGTCACAAATTTAGTAACAGACACTTAGCTGTGTCCTACTTTCTCTGATACTTCTCTGAGAAGTCCTTGTCCCTGCTCTCGTCCCTCTGCTCTTACTGCCTCTGAGCAGGTCTCTCAACTCTTGGGCTTCAACCTATATTAAAATCCTCATTAGCCCCCAAGTCTGTGTTGAAAATCATGAATTTTCTACATCAGCTCACTGTATCCTGAACTGAGAACTCACAATGTGTGTCAAAACGAGAGTAGTTTTCATAACTCATCCATAGTGAACTTGTTTACAGGGCAACACGTTCCCAGCAAAGCCACACCTCCTAATCTTTCCCAAACAGTTCTGCCTACCGGGAACAAAGAAGTCAAATATGTGAACCTCTGGGTGCCACTCTCATTCACACCACCACGATCACCAACAATTTAATTCCAGAGACTGGGTTATTTTATTTAAAAAATGCTCTGATGTTCTTTGTTCTAGGTCTATGCCTAGGTGGCATAGAACATCACAAGGAGACAAAGTGAGCCGTGTTAGGAAAGACTGCAGGTGTGTTTTGATGTTTATTCTTATAAAGCTATCAAAACTTGATCCTGGGGTCTCCATTCTGTTAGTAGGTTCTAATGATTCCCTAAAGGTAAGAGACACCAGTAGATTATGTTTACACCCTTTACTTTCTCGTCTTCCAGTAGGGACTGTATTTCAATACTAGAATATTGATGACATACATACTCAGAAAATATCCAGACCCCAGCAGCTGGACTCTTCTCCAAGATTTGGTTTTAGATAGGAATCATGAATACTCTTTTCGAATGGGACATATTCCAAACATTCTTAGAACACCTTGGCAGGCAATATATCTCCTCTTGTAACCTCTTTCTCCCATTCTTGCTCTAGTGCCAATATCTTATTTGTAACTTTGCACCTCATGCAGATTCCTGCATCTTGTTGATGTCAGATGACAAGCAGGAGATAAGCTTCCCTCATCAATACTGTGGAATCCCATCAAGCGTTGTCTGTATCATGACACTCCACAGACAAGGAAGCTTGGCAGTGGGGCTAATGCTCATGGGAATCTCTGGCCTTATCACGAATGTTTATCATAGGGTCTGCTAGAGAGTAATGGCCCTTAACATTTATTGCTTGAAAGATCTAGAAAGGTCTATGAATCTAGTGTTCTCCAAGGCGCTTCTTGTATTTTTTTATGGAATATTCTGAAGATCGGAAGACAAAGGGTGGTGTGTTTATGGTACTGCATAAGGAACATGGCAAAGGCTGTTTGTCTGGATCCTCTCCATGGCCTCAGATGCCAGTACTTCTTCCAAAATAGGGTAAGACACTGACATCAGTGCCCTGGGCAGGAGCAGGAAGGAGTGAGGATGACTGTCCTGCTGCTTAACTTTTCTTAACTTTCAGCTTGAAACAGTCACTCTCCCAGACTGCTAGTGTGTGACATTCTGAGGCGTGGTATTCCAATCCACCACACAATTCACAAAGGCAAAAGCATCAACATGTAGCATGCTTACCAGTCCCAGTTGGCACAGGCCTATAATCCCTGCTTCTTGGGAGCCAGAGGCAGAAGGATGACAAGTTCTCAAAGGTTAGTCCAGTGTATAGTCCAGTGCTTGGGAATAAGAATTCAAGGTCAGCTTGGCAGCTGCTCCAGACTCCATATCCAAATAATAAAATCTAGAAATAGCTGGGGATATGGCTAAGTGGTGGAGTTGTTGGCATAGTGCATGTGAGCACATCCGCCAGAGCCAACAAATGCATAAATATATCATTTAAAAAAGATATAGACTTCTGTAACAACAGATATCCTAGTGTAGAGAGAAGTAGAGGGAAGGTTTAAAGCAGCGTTCAAGTATAGTCACAGAAGCTGAGGGCTGTGTTCAGTTGTACCTCCTTCCAGCTAGTGTATGTCTTCTGTGTAACACCGAGATAATTAGAATTCCATCCTAATTTCAACCCACCAAGAATATAAGAATTTTTTTATCCTAATTTCAACCCACCAAGTATGTTTAGTTTAGTTTTGTTTGTTGTTGCTATTTTTTACAAGGTTAATGTCACTGTTCAGAGATAATTGTCAGGTGGGCCTTTTATTAACATTTCAATCTTAGAATGACTGATTAAAACAGATATTAACCGATTACAGATGAGCATTAACAAGGGTATACTTCTAAATTGAAAATGTAGCGTTTTTTTTTGCTGAAATATTTGAGGAATAATATACCCTGGACTAACCCATGTTATAATATCTTCATTGTTTCTGATACTATAAAGAATATTTTAGATTGTTATTGAGTAAAAACAGTACTAGGAAACATTGTAACACTAGTTCCCATAAAGCTGGTACTGTTGATGCTTATGTTGTTGGTTTAATGTAAATTGGGTTTGGTTCTACTGTGTGGACACAGCAGAAAAAGTAACAACAGCCAAGAGGATGTTTTGAATCTATGTATTGGTGCACATCAGTTAAAATAATAATAAAAATGTATGTTTAATCATCTAGAGCCAAATCTTCAAATCATGAATTTTTAAATCACCTTAAAGTCTCCTTCGACTCAACTCTGGCTCCCTCCCTACACAGCTGGCTATGATTTCCCTCTGGTCCAGGTACCCAGCATTTGTTCCTGATTAGCTGGCTTGTAGTAAACACCCAATCAGAACTGTTCTCCTGCCTGGAGAGCCCTCCATCTCCACAGAGGAAATTCATCTGACCACATGCTGGCTTTTTCCACAGTCACTTGTATTTAAATCAGAGTCACAAGCCTTTTTCTTCAGTTCCTTCCATCCCTACCCCACCCCCCCCTCTGCAGACCTGGTATATTTTCCTTAGCATTTGCACCGTTAATTGGAGTTACATGTGTGTGTTCAGACCTGATGGAGCTTCCAGATGTGACTTTTGTAAGCAAGGCTTTGCGGACAGACCCCCATCATATTTCAAATGCTATTTTTCTGCAAAAGATATCTTCAATTAGGGGAATTCCAAAGGACCCAGACATTTTTTAGGATCAAACATAACATAAAATATAAAATTACATCCGTGTTCACTATTAGATCATCTGAGTTTGGTTCTTAATTTTCCTCCTTACTTTCTAGTTTACAAATTCAAAGGACTCTAAGGAGGTGATCTCAGAGAACAAATCTCTGCTTTTCCCTTTAAAAACCATCCAGTTCTGTCTGGCTTCATTGTAAATTGAGGACGGTGCTTGAAATCATGTAAGAATGGCAATATGTTCAGAATTGGACAATCTGACATTAATTTTATTTGTGATTCTACTTAATTTTTTTTTTGCATGTGTGTTATTGTCTGAGGACAGTACAGACTGGACAAGGATACCTGGCCATTTGTGTGTGTGTGTGTGTATGTGTGTGTGTGTGTGTGTGTGTACGTGTGTGTGTGTTCTAGAGAGTAGCTGGGGAAGGAAACACAATTTAGACAGGAGAAGGCTCTGTGAATGGAATGTTGGTGCAATTAAATCTCATTTGCTACGGGTCCATGCAAAAGCGCAGATATGTTTCTATGGCCACTCGGTCTGGGCTGCTTGTATTTGTCAATAATTCTCTCATCTTTTAAGCCAATGGATTTTTAATTTCTTTCCTGGAATTTCACAGAGTCCCACTTTCAGTAACAAAGGACACCCTTGGCTTTTCAGGACATACCTCTCTGTGTCATGTGGCTCAAAAACAGATTTCAAATTCCTCAGGTTTGGTAAAAAGCAGAGTAAATAATATTGCAGAATGAATCATGTCATACTTACAATCCAATGACATGCCAACAGGGGAGACATTCCTTTCCTTCAATCAGGGAGGATGGGAGAAAATTCTCCATCAGTCACCATGTGCCCTGTCCAATCACACTGTGAGCTAAGTTCTCAGCCATTTGTGGGCTCATCTGTACCTCTGAGCCTGGCTCTACTTCACCGGCAAAGGCAGTTGCCAAAACAAGTCATTACCATGATTATTTTGGTTCAAGATTAAATCCTTTTACAGAGGACACATTTATTTTATTTTTGGTCTGGGTTTTTATTCTCCATATACATTGGGATAAAATGTCTATAGTGCGTATTTATGAATACCAAGATACTTACAAATGCGACCCAGATGCTAATTTGATATATTCTTTCTTACCCCCTTTGACTCTTCCCTTTTGTTTTTTTTTTTTTTTATCATTAGTTTCCTTTTCATTTCTGTTTGGGAATACACAGTAACATGCAGATTGTAACCTCACATATTTTAAAGAAAAGAAATACGCCCCCCCCCAACAATTTAATAAGAAAAATATTCAGTTAGGAAAAAAATCCAGTCTGAAATCCAAAAATAAAACCAACTGTGTGATGGCATATTTTGTTTTACGGGCTTCTTTTGATCCATTAAGCAGCCTGAGACCAGAAATTCTTTGAGTTCGTATTTTAATGCCGATATTGGTGTGAGCTGTGAAATTCTAGGCTGCCATGCTGAGTGAGGTGCCTATTTCATTCTTATTAACTGAAATACTTTAAAAACCAAAGTGGTTAGATGTAATAATTTTATTAGCCTGTAATAGTTATTTTATTAACATTTTTCTCCAAGGATCCCCCCCCCCGCCCCCGCCCCCCGGCCTGATGATGAGGTTTCTGCGATTTCAGACAGTATGATGGATGCTACTTTTCTATGACAAGAATTTTAACAGCCCTTCTTCAGCACTCAATGCACACCCAATTATGCATCTGAGCTGGTAACCTTGAATTTATGTTGCCATGGTGACAAACTGGTCATGCATTATGGATTATCATTGAAATTCTACACCCCTACCTAGCATAATGGGAGTTGGGGACTTAATCAAATCAGCCATTCTGTGCGGCACACACTGAAGAACTACTCTTATTGTTCGGGGGCCAGGCAAGGAAGCAGGCCTGATGGGGTGGCAGCTGCGGCACGGCAGCCTGATAGATGGCCCTTCTATACATCTGTGAACGTATAGACACATGGTGTTCAGTGCCTGCCATTTCCAGCTTAGGCAGCAGCTGGTCGGATAACCTCTGCCGTCTCACCTTGTTGTCACGGAGCACTGAACAGAGACTGAGACTGTGCGCAGGGACGTTGACACTGAATTTATACATACTGGATGGTAGAGTGGGGAGAATGAATGCCGAATAGGGGCAGGAGGGATAGTGAGGTGTAGGGAGGGGCTGGTGTTTAGATGGGCAAGACCAAGGGTGGCCGGAGCCTGGGATTGGACAAATATGGATTCCATTCTGCAAGAAGACAGACAAATGCACGAGTGGGGTGGACTTCTCCTTGGACAAACAAGGTTGCTGCTTTTTCAAAGCCCAGAAATGCCAGACGGAACTGGTCTTCCTACATAAGCTAAGTATCCTCTTGCCCTGTAGGTAAGCATTATCATCCCAGCTTTCTGCTTGTTAAGAAAAAAAAAAAATCAAGAACAAGAACATCTACTAAGGGTCAAAGAAGCAAGTTGCCATTGGGGCAGCATGCAACCAAGGAAGGGAGAGCATTGGCCACTTGGTGGCTCCTTTCCAGGGCAGAGTGAGTTCCCAGTTTAGGAGGGTTGGTTCATGAATGGACTTATTAAGCACAATTTCTAATACGAATCGTCAAATGAATGCAGTGTTCAAACAGGCAGAGGTTTTGAGCAGGGTGTCAAGCTCCAGAAATCTCAGGGTTTGTGTGAATGCTTGTCAATCAAAGATTGAACAATTCTAATCATGCAGTTCTTTTACCTGCCCCTTCCTCTCAGCACTACATCCCACATTTACCAGCAAAGGTCACCAAACAACCCTAGAAGCCCCTTTCCTGCAGAAGCAAGTGTTTTAGCTGTTTATTTCCTGGGACATTTTCTATTCTCCCTCTCTCTGCAATATATCTATATCTATCTATATCTCTCTATATATTATTTTCTATTATATTATTCCTTTTTTCCCTATTTATTTTCCACACCTTTCAACCTCAAAACTGAAAACCAGTCACTTGGTTCAGAAGGGTTCTTCATGTGTGCAGGCAGAGAGACCTTTCGTCAATATTTCATGGGACGTTGGGTGTCTCTCTCGGCACAGTGGGGCTCGCTGACTGCAGAATAAGCAAAATGTCTTATCGAGGAAACATGCCTTGACCCAACAGATGAAAATGGCTCTGTAGAAGCCATTGCATTTTTCAGGGTCATGCTAAGAAGCATCCCAGTGAGGTCCACAGACAGAAAAAAAAAAAAAATCTCAGAAGCCAACCAGGTCTGTGGCTAGTAAGGAGCTGGCTCTTTATAAGTCTTAAAATCAGGTCAACATTAGACATTTAAAAGCCCCCAGGGATCTATGATTGACAGGGTTAAATACATAGAAAAATTTAAAAATTAATGCTATTTAAAAATTATGTTCTTAATGCTCTCACAGGCTACCTCCACATTCACACTCAATAGAGATATTATTTTAGAATGCAAAATGTCATTAAATGATACTTTAAAAGCAAAGTACACTACATGAAATTAAGTATCTGAATGGGAAAGACAGGTAGAAAGTGTGTGGCTGCTAGGTGTCTGAGAGATCTAGCTGGTGTCTGCGTAGGATTGCTGTTTATTTCAAAAGAGTGGAGAACAATGTTCTCTGGAATTTTCTCTCTCTCCACATATGCACAGGCAACATCATTAATAGATTATCACAGAATCTGCTTTATTTCATTTCCTGTTTTTCCTTTGAGGTAACGCTTAGTGATTCATTTGATTTTTTTTTTTATCTTCAGAAGTGTAACTGCAGAGCAGCACGCTAGCATCTGTCTAGCACTTCAAGTTCTAAACATGTATTTTAAATTTCCTACACAGTGAAGCAATGAACTCAGCCATTTCCATAAACATATATCTTTAAAATGTACGAGATCAAAAGCAACACTTCCTGTTCTCTACAAAAATAGTCATCAGGTTGTTATCTTACCTCACAGAGGGTCTCTAAACAAACACACTATTCCTATTTTGTGAAAAGAATACTTTCAGTTTTTGTGAAATTTCAAGGACATATTTGTTTAATTTATATAATAAACAATCTGTTTACTCTGTATACAGTAAAACAAGTTAATCCATAAAATTATGGACGTTAATAGGAATCCATTCCAACAAAGCAGAGGTCCATTGATTAGACTGTGGGTATCACCACATCGCTTAAACCAAGCACATTCTCAATTGTGAATACTGAAACATGGACTTGACAGTCAATTAGGACAAAAGGAGACACTTCGCCAGCTTATTAGGGCTTTGGCTATGCCCATCCATTAACTCCACTATAGCCGTATGAGAATCAACTCCATTTTCTTTAGTTTATTAAACTATTTTCAATTTTTAAATTCATTTTTAACTAATACGTAAAAATGTAAAAATTGTATAAATTTGTGGGGCTTCATGTGGTGTTTAGACACCTATACATCTTCTGTGAAACTTAATAAATTTAAATTTATTCACATACTAATAAATTTAAATTTACTTCCATCAATATTTATTGTTTATCTGTGGTTAAAAAAAGTTTAAAACCATTTCTTCTAGTTTTAATTTTCCGAGATTTATTTTTATGTCTATGAATGTTTTGCCTGAATGTAGGCATGTGCACCATGTGCGTGCCTAGTGTCAACAGAGACTAGATGAGGATCCCCTGGAACTGGAGTTATAGATGGTTCTAAGCAGCCATGTGGGTGCTGGGAACTGAACCCAGGTCCTTTGCAAGAGCAAGAAGTACTTGTAACCACTGAGTCATCTCTCCCGCCCCCTGCCCAGTTTATTTATTTATTTTTAACATATGATATATTAGTTTCTATCTTCGGTCAACTGCTCCACCATAGCGCAGCACAGCTTCTTGCTCCTGCGTAGTCATTAGTTAGCACCCATTAATCTCCCCACCTCATCCTCCATAGCCTCTGGTCTTCCCCATTCTATTCTCAACTTCTGTTAGAGCAAATGTTTGGCTTCGCGGCATGTGAGTGAGCCTACATGGTACTTATATTTACATGCCTGGGTTGTTTTGGTTAACACTACGGTTTCTAGTTTCCCTCATGTTGTCATGAATGACAGAATCTGATTCCTTAATGGCTGAGTAGTAGACTATGGTCCTTTTCTTTACCCATCGCCAAGGGATGAACGCTTAGGGTGTCTGCCTTTCTTGGCTGTAACAGCAGCTTTACAGTGAACATGGATGCATAGCCCTTGCCTTGACCCTCTGGCTTTTCCTCCTCCGACTGGATGGCATGGAGTGGGAGTCATGGGTACAGTGAAAAATTTGTCTTTGATTTTGTAAGGAAACTTCAAGTTTCTTTTTCCAAAATGGCTGCAGGCATTTATATTCTCTGGGGTGCTCAGGGTTCCCTCTCTGTGTGCTTGCCTGTACTTATCTTCTATCTTATTGATAAAGCTCTTCATACTGCAGGGGAGTGATATCTGCTGCCTTGAAAGGATGTGTTTATGGAATAATTTTGAGTAGGTTATCACTGGAGAAATGTTAGAGATAAGCGGAACTGCAGAGAAAAAATGTTTCTGGCAGTCATCTAGACTCTACTTTTTATGACTTCATTGCTTCTCATATACAAAGTCACTCTGACCATTGCTTCAGTTAAGCACATTGCTGGAACACCAACGTATGTAATACTAAACTTTCACAGTATTTACTTAAATTCCGTACACAGGTAGGGATACGATAAAGAGAAAAAGGAAGAAGCCTTAAAATTAAATACACAAAAAATGTATTTTTGTTTCCTTAAGTGGCTTAAAATTTGGAGTTGCTGGCGAGCTAAAAGGTGGCTTCCCTGAGTTATAGTTAATGTCCTTGTGTATGATGGAAAACTGGAGAAAAATACACTCAGAATGTCCAGCACGTACACTACATTCCCGAGGCCAAATGATTTCTCCAAACTTACTCAACATGCCCCTGTGAAGAAGGCACAAAGCACTGGGTCACTAATCCCTAGGAGTTCTAGGATCAGAGAATTTGCCAAAACACCAGTTACATTTTTCAGTGAGTGTTGAACAGCGATTGTAAATGGTTCCACATTCCCAGTATTCAGAGTTTCAGCAAGTAGTCCTCTGCACAGGGCTTTGCATGGTCTCAGAGCAGTCTCAGAGCAGTCTCCTGCCTCCAATGTCAAGGGCTTACTGCTTGCGCCATGTTGTAAAGGAGCCACCTCAGTTCCATAAAAAATGATTCTCTGGGGACAGTTTTGTACTGATATCTCCTGATAGACCAGAGTGAAGACCACTAACTTCATATTGTTCACCACTGAGCAACCGGGACTGTGTCCTTGTTACTGAAGGAGGAGCTTAGCTCAACTCAGCCATTCAGTTCAGCCCTGCCTTCTGTTTTTTGTTTGTTTGTTTGTTTGTTTATTAATAGTCTTTTGAGACAGGGTTTCTCTATATAGCTCTGACTATCCTGGTACTCACAATCTAGACCAGGTGGTCTGCAGACTCACAGAGATCCTCCTGCCTCTGCCTCCCAAGTGATGGGATTAAAGGAGTGTGTCACTACGTTCCATGTTTTATGCATTTTTAAATGCATAAACTCTGACCTGTGAGTCTCAGCTTGAAGGTAATAGATCTGCCTACTAGGCAGATTGCCTCTTAGAAGTCATTATCCTTGCCATGGTAGAAAGCTAGACTGAGATTGAGCAAGTAAGAAGAGATAGTACAGGCATAGGACGCTCCACAGCATCCTGTGGCCCTCAGGTGGCACCTTCTCTTTCTCTGTTCACCGCAGTTATTTCTGACCCCAAGGTCTCTCCTGACACATTCTATTCTTATTCCTGCTGCCACTAAGGGGAGACTAAAGATGTAAGATCAAGGCCCCCCTGCCTCACATGCACCTGAGTTCATGGCCTTCATTTCTACATCCAGAATCCTGAAATTGGCTCCTCAGCTCTCAGCCACCCTTTTTTATGTGTCCTTCCCCAATGAAGTCTTTGTGGCTATGAGATATGACTGGATCCTGGAAGCACAGATTCTGAAGACTTGGAAAGAGAGGTGTCAGTGCTGTGCTGCATGGGTGACAGGGTCTCCCAGGAAGATGCAAGACGTGAAGAAAATACTTCAGTGACTGCTGCCACCTCACTGTGTGTATGTGACTCTGTGTGCATGTTTTAAACACACTCTTTAAGCAGCAGATTGTTTAGTGTGTCTCCACTGCTCCCCACGATGGTCCTTCATCTTTATATTCTCCCTAGCTCCTAAGTGCACAGCTATGTTGTGAAGCATTGATGGCATAGCAGAGAGTGTGTGGGATTTGGAGAGCGCACATAGCCACTGTACTAACTCTGGGAGGTCTGAAGTGGGTCTTTTTATATTCTAGGGAGGTCAGGGTTTTCTGTAGTAAGCAATGGAAATCCAGTGATCAGAAGATAACGACATGGTGAAGTCTTCACATGCAGGCATCACACTCCTGAAAACCTGATTAGGAAAAGTGGGTCTTAAGCTTAGGTAAGAGGCAATTTTAGGAAATTCTGGAAATGTAACAGTCACAATTTGTGGACAATGCTCTTCACTGTCACCATCAACTTTCTCTTACAATTTCATCTTAACATAGATTCCTGGACACATGACAATATACTCAGAAATATTCTCTAGCCACACAGGTCATAGACCATAGGGGAATATACTCTTATTGTTCTTCAAAATAGATATTATATTAAAGTGCCCTTCAAGAACTCATCTTTGAGTTTTGTTTTGTAATAGATGATGGCTAATACTGGGTGCCAGAGTGCAAAGAATAAGAGACCATGAATGGCTCAGCTCTAAAGGAGTTAGCTGTGAAATACCAACCCCACAGAAGTCAGGCATCAACCCAGACAAATTGTAAGAGCAAGAGGTGTGTGTGTGGGGGGGTGACTGTGAAGTGTTTGCCAGACACATCAGGGCCAGTGCACACAGGAACTCACAGCACTTGTGGCTGTATGAATGAGATCTGTACAAGATCAAGTTGGCCCACGTCACAGCAGACATGGTGGAAGGGCTCACAAAGTCCCAGTCATATCTGAGGAGGTACTTGCAATTGGTAACTGCTGGGAGTTGGGGAGCTGTGGATTTCTTCATTCCCTCTCCTCCTCAGGTGGTAGCTAAGTTGTGGCCAGTGGCACAGCTCCCGGGAAGAAGAAGTCTTGGGTCCTCATAGGCCTGGGCATGTTTTTGTTCATAGGGCTGAGAGCCATGGGAAACAGATTTCCTGGGAGAGTTGTCAGTGGAACATCTCTGTTTATTGAAGCAAGGGTGGTTACATTCATAGGATAAAGGTAGGGGAGGGTTTTTGGTACTCAGGGACGGGGACCATTGGTTAAGACAGGGATACTGGAGTAGCCTCATTTGCATGTGGGGCTCTTTATCTGAAGGTCAAAGTCCTGCAAGGGCACCTTCTGCATAAGGTGTGGTCCCACAGGGAAATCATAAAATGGGCTCAGCCCTAGGCTTCAAGCTTCAGCGCAGATAATCACCAACCAAGCCAAAGACCCTCTGTGAGGCAAGCAGTACTTAATATTTAGCTGAATTTCACTAGGACTAAGAAAATGAGGAGCAACTGAACTCCTGCTGCTCTCAGGGTGAGCACACTCGGCACACTTGGACCCACTCTTATCTCTAGGACAGCCCCACAAAAAGCCAGTTTCATTTAAGGATGTGGCCCCATTTTAGTCTACTTATGCTCTAGTAGAAATTTCTATAACCGTTCATATACCTGCACCACTGAGTGAATTCAGTGGGCTAAAAAAAAAAAAAAAGAAAAATGCTCACAAACTTGGGTGGGAGAATCAGTGATACAGATTTGGGAGGAGCTAGAGGAGGAAGGAAGCGGTAGGTGTGATCAAAACACATGTGCTGTGTATGATGAAATTCTGAAACAATGAAAATTATATTCCCAGGCCACCATGTTATACCAAGTGGGGATCAACTGTTTTCATTCACGAATTCATATGAATTGTACTTGGTTTGTACCAATCAGCTTAATTGAAAACGATTGCCAAATAATATAACCAGGGAGCAGGTTGAAGTAGCAAATTGATTTCTCATGGTACAGCTCATTTTCATGAATCCGGCTGTTGTTTTAGGTTCTGGTATCTGGCAGGTTTTGCAAGTGTGCATCAATAACTTATGATCCAACTGTAACTCCAGGCACGTCCAGTTCCCGACCATGATAACGCTTAGAAGCTGACGGGTTTTCATCCTTTATTTTCAGTTCTCATACATATGATGTTATTAGTGCGTGAATGGGAAATGTTCCCATAAGCATTGCACACTTGGTCCTCAGATCAAGGTGATGCTTGGGGAGAACGCAGAAGAGTCCTAGATGTCAGATACCTGCTCTTGTGAGTAGGGTTTCAGAGTTATAGCCTGGCTGCAGTTCTGGGCCAAGCTCCCTGGTTGTCTGCTGAGAGGTGAGCAGGTCAACAGAAACCCAGCCCTTCCCGTGATGAGCTATGAGCTGTATTAACCCATTTCCCCTTGGGTTGCTTCTGTCAGGTATTTGGTCACAGCAATGAGGAAAATGACTAAGAGAGGTGCTACATTAATTTCTGAGAAATGAATAGAAGAAAACTCGGCAACCAGATGTTCTGAACTGTCAGGACTTCATCAGAGATGTCAAGAAGTTTTTAAAAGTCTTTGCAAACACAAGTACACTGCGACATATTGAAGACTAACTTGTTTATATGTAGGAGGGCTGAGTATAAAATACTAATTATAACTGATACATACCTCTTTGCCCCTCCCATGTGTGTGTTTCTCTCTTTCTCTCTCTGTGTATGTGTGTATGTGTGTGTGTGTGTAGGTGTGTGTATGTGTGTGTGTGTATGTGTATGTGTGTGTGTGTGTATGTGTGTGTGTGTGTATGTGTGTGTGTGTATGTGTGTGTGTATGTGTGTGTGTGTATGTGTGTGTATGTGTATGTGTGTGTGTGTGTATGTGTGTGTGTGTGTATGTGTGTGTGTGTATGTGTGTGTGTATGTGTGTGTGTGTATGTGTGTGTGTGTATGTGTGTGTGTGTATGCGTGTGTGTATGTGTGTGTGTGTATGTGTGTGTGTGTATGTGTGTGTGTATGTGTGTGTGTATGTGTGTGTATGTGTGTGTGTGTATGTGTGTGTGTGTATGTGTGTGTGTGTATGTGTGTGTGTATGTGTGTGTGTATGTGTGTGTGTGTATGTGTGTGTGTATGTGTGTGTGTGTATGTGTGTGTGTGTATGTGTGTGTGTGTATGTGTGTGTGTGTATGTGTGTGTATGTGTGTGTATGTGTGTGTGTGTATGTGTGTGTATGTGTGTGTATGTGTGTGTGTATGTGTGTGTGTGTATGTGTGTGTGTGTATGTGTGTGTGTGTATGTGTGTGTATGTGTGTGTGTGTGTGTGTGTGTATGTGTGTGTGTGTATGTGTGTGTGTGTATGTGTGTGTGTGTATGTGTGTGTATGTGTGTGTATGTGTGTGTGTGTATGTGTGTGTATGTGTGTGTATGTGTGTGTGTATGTGTGTGTGTGTATGTGTGTGTGTGTGTGTATGTGTGTGTGTGTGTGTGTGTGTGTATGTTCATAGGTAGGAGGACTAGGTACAAAATGATAAGCATAAATGAAACCAATTATATCTACTGTGTCTGTGTCTGTGTGTGTGTGTGCATGTGCGTGCAGATGTGTGTCCATGTGTCCATGTGTCCATGTATGTTTGTGTGGTGTTTAACATCAGATTTTTCAATCACTTTCTACCTTATGTTTTGAGACAGGGTCTTCCATGTTACCTGGAGCTCACTCTTTCCCCTACTAGCTGGCCAGTGAGCCCCTAGGGTCAACCTGTCTCTGTCCTTAGTATTGGGATTATAGACATGGGTTACCATGCCCAGCTTTTAGTTGGGTGCTGGAAATCTGAGCTCAGGTCCTCATGTTTGTGTAGCAAGTGCTTTAATCTCTGAAAAATCTCCTCTTCTATATGTATCTTGCAAAAGTATATTGGTGATTTCATTGATACAACACCTTAGCCAGATACACTACTGCTACTGCCTTGTAACACCGTTTCACACTTGTTCACGTGCTGTGTCAGACATACTTTCTCCTTCATATCAAAGGATAGGTACATTTTACTCATCTACTTTAATTCTAACATGAAGTTACTGGAGCTCAGAGAGGTGATTTATTTGAATATACAACTATTTTATCTATCTGTTTGTTGATGTGTGTGCATGTGTGTCTGTGTGATAGAGGAGGCCAGAGAAGGGGCGTCTGATCTCCTGGAACTGGAGTCATAGGCAGTTGTGAGCACTTGACACAGGTCCTGGACCTGAACTCCAGTCCTCTGGTAGGGAAGTAATGACACTTAACAACCGACCCATCATTCTAGCTTCTGTTTGCTTACTTTTTCATTTGTAGTTTTTACTTTCTTGGTAGAATTGAATTTGCTGAGAGCGCTGATCAGCAGCTACACTAGGAACAGAGACCTTGTCAAACCACAACACAGTGTCACCCATAAGGCCACCTCCAGCTCTCCAGCTATGTTGCTGCAGCTGGCAGGATGGCCACGCAGCTCAGCTTCTTGATCCTCTAGGAAGGGGGAAGACAACCATTGTCAAAGCCAGGGCAAGTTTACAAGCTTCCTCAGCCATGGCAAGTGCAGCTGGGGCAGCTAAAACACAATCCAGCCAATTGTGCCTTCTCCAACAATAACCTTCCTCATGAATAGGGCAGCCATATGGTGCCATTTCCCGGACGCAGTTCTGGTTTATTCCTACTGACCCTGTGTAGCTGCTCAGAGCATTTCTTTTCACTCCCAGACTATGCTGAGACGGATAATAAACATTACGATCAACCTGCTCGTAAACATTATTGTGCGCTGTAATTAATTTATATCAGCAGTGTAAGTCAAGATACAAGATAAATGCCATTTAAGTAACTACCCGTAGGTTCAATGCAAGAGCTAGGCTAACTCCGTTTATGTTATTAATTATCACTGCCTAAATTAATTAAATATTCCTTATCTGAGCTACCCAGAAACAGCCTTCTGCCTCCCAATACTCCTTCAAAGCCCTTTCTTCCAGGTCCCTCCAGGGATGCACGGCCTCTGGGTTGCACTGGTGCAGGTGATGGCTTTGAGGCATGTCCCTGCCGTCTTGGGATAGAGGCTGACATGTTGTCTTGCTCAGCTGCCCTCAGCCATAGAGAGACAGCCACTCACCTCGGGGTTCTCTGCTGTTAGGGCACTAGCTGAATCCTGTTGTTTCTTTCTTTGGAGTCATGGAATAGACAGGATCTGAGCTACAGTTCAGGGGATGTGAAAACAGAAGAATCAGGGGCATGGCTGCAGCTGTGTGACTGAGGCTGTGTGAATGTATGTTGAACTGTGTATTCTAGCTCCTTTACAACATGAATGCAATTTCTTAAGATATGGTAGGACAAAGCATCCCAGGATGAAGGCTGAGACCAGGTACTATTTAGTTGCTATTAACTGCTAGTTTGGGTTCTTTAAGAAAGACAGAGCAGAAGATGAAGGGAAAAGGGGAGGGATGTTACCCACAACCTATGTTTGATTTGCTAATACTAACCAAATACAATTTAAATTGCATTATTAAACAAGGACGTATTTTGGAACCACAGTATGTTTTGATTACCTTACCAAGCCATGCATTTCCATGATCAATTCTCTGAAGATAAACTGTCACCCCCTCATATTGTGTGGTTCATTTAGTGTAGAGAACAAAGGCTCAAATGGTCCTCACAAGAGGAATGAGAAGGAGAGCTGGTGCCGAGGGTCTGGAGGTCACTGTGAATTACCGAGGGGCACAATTAGTAACATCCAATAGCAGCATATCCAGCGTACAAATGACTATAAACAGGAGTGAGAGGAATCTGCCCCTGGTCAGATGACCCTATGACCTCAGAACAGTTATTGCAGGGTCAGCTTAAGAACTGACATAGCTCTGGGAGGTGGGTAGCACAAAAGGAAAAATGAACATGAACAAAACCAGAAAAACAGAACAGAGAGCTGAAAAGGCTGTGGCACCCACCCCAGTGATGCTGCTGGGTTGGTCTCATAACAGACTTTCTGTAATTGGGAATCCATTTTTCCTTCAGGAGACAGGAGAAGGGGGAAAAAAAAAAACCAACTGCAAAGCTGGTCAAGTTTATGCATGGATAATTTTTATTGAAAGCAAGAGAAGTAGGCATTTCTTTCATAGGTGTGAAAATATTAGGATGTCACTCTGAGGTTTTCTTCCCCACAGGACATACGTGTGTGTGTGTGTGTGTGTGTGTGTGTGTGTGTGTGTTTATGTGTGTATGTTTGTATAAGTTTGTGTGTATTTGTATGTGTTTATGTGTTTGTGTGTTTGAATGTGTGTGTGTATATGTTTGTGTGTGTGTATTTGTGTGTTTCTCTGTGTGTGTTTGTGTGTGTATGTTTGTGTATGTATGCTTGTATGTGTGTTTATGTGTGTGTTTGCATTGTGTGATTGTGTCTGTGTATGTTTGTGTGTGTATGTGTGTGTGTGTGTGTGTGTGTGTGTGTGCATGCTTGTCTGATGTTTTAATGCTCCCATGGATTGGGGAGGAAGGAATGCAACTGTCCCTTTCAGATGTGCCCTTCTCATGGGGCATCTCAGAATGCATCACCCAGTACTTGTGGTCATTTCTGCTGCCCTCTGCTCTTAGACCAGGGGTCTCACTATTGAGGTGTGATGGAGCTGGCCAGGCAAACTCAATCTGTACTGGGTGTCTAAATCAGGAATCAACTCAGGGTTCTGCTAGTCAGAATCGTCCAGTGTCTCATTTTTGTAACCAAGTCTCCTTATTGGAGGAAGCCACTGTCCATTCAGCTGCATTTCAGCCTAGCTGCTTTCTTTAGAGCATGGAGCTGAACAGTTGCTGCAGAGATTGGGATTAGGGTCAGGGCCAGGGTCAGGGTCACGGTGATTGTCCACTCACCTCTAACTGCTCCCTTGATGAAGGTCAAGATCACAGAGATTTCTTCTGGTTTGATGGGGTGTGTGCTAGTTAGTGGTTTTCAACCAGAAACAAACTAGAGTCACCTGGGAAGAGGGGAATCTCAGATGAGGGATTACCTCCATCTGACTGGCATTTGGAGCTCTTTCTTGGTTAATGATTGATGTTGGGTGGCCCAGTGCACTGAGTGATGACATCCCTGGAAAGGTCGGTTGCATAGGAAAGCAGGCTGAGAAAGGCGTGGGGATCAAACCAGCAAGCAGCATTCCTCTATGGCTTTGTTTGTCCTGTCTCCAGTTTCCTGCCTTGAGCTCCTGCCCTGGCTTCCTTTGATGATAGACTGTAACCAGTCTATCTGGTTACTCACTCTAACCAGTGTAACCACTGTAACCAGTCAAATAAACCCTTTCCTCCACAAGTTATTTTTGGTTGGTTTTATAAGAGCAACAGCAAGCAAACTAAGATTGGGTAGTTATCAAAGACTGCACAACCTAGTATGTGACATGATGATTTTGGTAATGCAAGTCATTTGTCATTATCTAAAAATCAGGAACAAAATAGGTTCTCTATATGTAACATAGGTAGGACCCTCGAGGATGCACTTTGGTCTGCTCTTAGCCACCCAATTTATGAGGAACAATATCAGTAAAGCGTGTGCAAAGTAAGGCAAGCGAAGTGTTAGAGTGTCAGCGGACTCAGAAGCACCACTACATAGATACCAAAGGAACTGCAGAGAAAGGAAACAATGTAACTTCCTCAAGTACTTTCAGGACTCTGATGTGCCAGAGGGCTTCAATTCATCTTCTGCAGCCTCGCAGAGAAGATAGATGCTTAGTGGATAGAGGAGTTAGGAAATTAGATCAGACACAGTATTAGAATTTCTAACAATACAAAATTTCCATGAGATTCGTGGCTTCCCCTCATTGAATATTCATGTGATAGGGTCCTTTTTAGCATGTGAGGCACGTTGTATTGCTCCCTCACCCCATTACTTAGGGATAGTATTCCCTAGGAATCACTAATTGATATAAGAAATGAGTCCCAGAGTGACTTTCATTGATCTATTACTGACCATCAGAGCTGATAGTAACTGTTCTCTGACTCAAGAGGCTGACCTATGTTGGTCTTATCAATTCCATGGCTCCTGTCTTCTCCAACAGGAGGCTCCTCTGGAAGATAGGAAGGAGTATAAGGGTGAGAAGTCATCGTGGACTGCCCTTGTCCTTGAATGACCACCACTGTTCCTACAAGTAGTATGTCCTGTCTGGATCCCTCTGTTTTCATTAGCTCCTTCTCTGTTTGTCCATCAGACCAGTTATGTGCAAGGTCCTTGCATTCTTCCATGTTTAATCCTTGTATCCTACACACTTCAAAATAGTTCCTTTCAAACCAACCCTCCTCATATCATTTTAACACAAGCATACTTGGCAACTCATTGGCTTTCTGGATGCCAGGAAGATACTGCTAAAGCAAAATAGAAACTATCATGTCATGGGAGCTCTAGGTGAGTGCACCTCCTGTTTCAGGATATTTACACTGGTATTCCCTGGATGCCTCTGTGTTACCTGGAAGAGAAGACCGGCTTTTGTGAAGGTTTCCTGCTATATCTGAATAATGTTTCTTCATCCTGGGGTTCCTAGCTCTTCTTACTCTCAATCAGTATAACCAATTCATGTCTTCATTGGTACCAGTCAGGCAACTGCTGTTCAAAAAAAAAAAAAAAAGCCAGGCTTGATGTCTTGAAGCATCTTAAAGAATGTCCTTGCAGAAATATAAGGTAAGCTTCTGAGAACAAAGATAACAAAGATAAGAATGTCCCTTGTTTCAAAGCCATCACAATGGGGAAATTAAATGGTGTTTTTATGTAGAGAGTGAGAGTTGTACAGAAACTGACCCATGTAAACCAATCCAGGCATCTGAAGGATGGAAAACTGGTGTCATGGAAACCACTGTTCAGTGCCCATGATAAGAATATGGACCTTAGCCAAAAGATGCCTGGAGAGTGTCCTAATCTGTGACCTATTGCTGATTGAAGAGCCCATAAATCCAAGCTCTTGGGTTAATGGGAGAATAATTTTTCTTACTCATTCTGGGGGGGCTGTGTAGTATCAAACCAAGCCTAGACTCACCAGGAAGACAACCATGTTCTAGATCCCTGCTCCCCTCATTCTCTCCTGGAAGAAGGTCCTTAAGGAATTATTCAATGAGAATTCATCTGAGGCTCTGCACCCAGGAATGAGGCTTATTGTAACAAGGTGCCAAGACTACAACACATGGAGTAATAGCAATCTGACAGACTCCTACCCTCCATACCTCTCTGCAGCCATCACAGCTTATACAGCCAGGTGCCCAAGGGATGTGACCCTCATAGAAGGTCTGAAATACCTTCTATTTGACCCTCACAGAAGGTCTGAAACCCTGGATGCAGCGTAGTGGGGAGATGAAAGAGAGTAGGTATTGGTGAATGTCAGCAAAACACCAACTTTAGATGCACCTCAGATTGTGTTGACTTTGGTGTTCTAACTCTGGTTAATGGGGTGCCTTTATTAAACAGAGAATGGAAAGATAGCTCAGTGGATGAAGTACTTACTGTGCAAGCATGTGGGTGTGCATAGTAGCCCACCTGTAATCCCAGCACTCAGGAAGCAGAGACAGTGATCCCTAGGGCAAGCTGGCTACCTGACCAGTGAATCAGTGAGACACAGGTTCATCATTTGACCTTATCTCATTAGAGAAAGTGGACAGCATTCAAGGAAGACACACAATATCAACCTCTGGCCTTCACATATACATGCACATGCACACACATGCAAACACTCATACTTGTGTGCACATGTGTACACACAGAGAGACAGGATAGGTTGGTATCAGTAGCTGGACTAGGAAATGAGAGGAGCTGGCATCAACTCAGACATCGTGTGTATCCCTGTGAAAGACCTGGGATCCCAAAGACAGCAAGGAGAGGTGAGGTCCCATGACCTCAATGTTATGACTCATAATACACAGGCTTAGGTACATGAGAAGGCAACTAGGGGATCATGCGAGAACCCCAATTTCACCTCTTGAAACTTTGGAAATAAGTTAAATATTCCTCTGCTGTCTTGCCAGGGATAGGAATGAAGAAGATTCTATGACCCCTAGAGTGCTGATTTCCCATTGTCACTGTTCTGAAATGAGCGAAATCCCCCTTTTCACTTTCCCATGGTGAGTTGGTGTTGCTCTAGGGCTTGAATTCCAACAGAGCAGGGGCTCAGTGTTAAAGGGCTGGGAGTTAATGAGCTTGAGGTGACAAGACCATAGTGACTGAGCATACTTACAGCACAGGCTCACTGTGTATCCTTTGTATCCTCTACTTTGTAGAAAGCTGTTAAATTATGAAAGAGTCTTGAAGGGAACCAGGTAATCATCTGAGAGTAAGTCACATGTTTCTGTGCGATATAACTGGATTTATGTCCTTTTCCTTTTTGGCAGGAACTTCCTAGGGTTAGTTGTGATATAGAGATGTGGTGAAGGTAGCAAGCAACTGACTGTGTGGATGGAAGCCATCCTTTCCTTATGCCGTGTATTTAGCTGGCTTGATCAACCTGTTCTCTCTCAGGAGGTTTAGAAATTCCACATGTAGAACAAACTAAATCTAAAGGTCGTGGTGGGTAATTTTGGGCTTAATTTGCCATGACTGTGATATATCCAACTTGGCAGCTTTCAAGCTGGCTTCAGATGTTTAAATGCACTCCATGCACAACCTGGTTGAAGACTCTGCACATAACACTGCTCCCCTCTCCTTTCATTCCCTATGGGATTTAGTTTCACATGAGAAGGGTTTACCTGGTGAAGGAAGTTCACCTGATCAAATGTTCCAAATTTGTGCTTATGTATCTGCACACTCTGGATATGCTGGTCTCCCCTTACTCATCTACAAACTCCTTAAGGGCACAGAATCTGGATCTTGGATCTTGAGTGAGGTAAGAGGCACACCTTTTGGTAGACCTATGGGATACTTAGAGAAGAGCTGACTACAAGACGGAGAGTCTCCCCCAGAGTCTGCAGCATCTTCTGGCTCCCATCCAGATATGAAGGCTTCTGAAAGGAAAGCAGTGTCCTTTGCCTGCCTGTCTCACTTCTTGCTTGTGAGTGCATCTACTCTGTTGCTGATTCAGCTGCTGCTTCTATCTTCAGAATGAAGCTTCCTTGACCTTTCACTAAAGACCTACAGTTCTTCAGGAATCCTCCAGATCCCTATCAACAGATTGGGTGATCCTGAGGATTCTGGTCCTGTGGATTGAAAAATTACCAGGTTCTCAGCTTTGCCATCATCTAGCCAGACCACTGGACTACCCAGAAAGAATCATGTAAACTAGTCTAATTAATCCCTCTTGTACTATATGTTCATCCTTTTGATCCTCTACAGAACTCTAATACCATGTGATATTTACACATGGTCTTTCACTCCTATGCCAGTTGAGTAGATGAAGAAAAGAAAGAATGAAAATGAATGGATACAGAATGAATTGGGAGGCCTGGAGGAAATCTTGATACAGAGACTTTCTTTGTACTTTAAAAGTTTAGTTATATTATTTTGTGTGTATGTATGTTCACCATACATGTGTCTCAGGGTCCAGTGCTCATGGAGTCCAGAAAAGGTACTCAAAGAGTCCAGCAAAGGTGCTCACAGAGTCCAGGAAAGGGTGTTGGGTCTCCTGCAACTGGAGCTACAGATCTTCATGAGCTGCTGTATGGGATTCAAGGTTGGGACCTCTGCAAGGACAGCAAGTGCTGTTAGATGCTTAGCCAACTCTCCAGCCCCAGAAACAGTTCTCATACTGTGAAGAATGTTATTCATCCTACTAATTTTAAATAATCAATATTCAAAGCTGATCCGTCTGTCTGTCTGTCTGCCTGTCCTCCCCTCTGTGTGTATATGTATGTTTCTGTATTAAAACATTTTAAGGTGTATTTCACCTTTCTGAGGCAAAGTAGTTTTGTAAACACATGGCTTATCACACTAATCAAGGTTACTAGAAATTAATGTGGCTGCTTTTTGGATAAAAACAAGCTATATCAAATGGAAAATATCCAAGTAAGGGGAAGATTTTATGGATTGAGAGGTGACTGAGAAGAGAGACTAAAAGAATGAGCACTGCAAAGCAAAGCAGAAGAAGCAAATACCAGATGGCACACAAACCTCTGTAGGCAAGTTGGAGAGAGGTGGAAGCAGAACTCCCGTTCAGACCTGCAGCACTCACAAGTCACAAGTCATCCCCTGACTTCTGTCTCCAGTGGATGATGGGAAAGATAGGAAGTCTGGCCACTCTGCCTGCACTGCCATGCTGAGTCAGAAGAAAAAAGCAGAGAGGCAGTGCTTTATAATTTTATTTTTCCCCATTACCAACATTTGTGATTTAATTAATGGTTTCTTTGAAATGAAGTTTAAGAAAAAACACATACATTCCACTTTGGAGATAACTGAGTGTGATCATTCAGTTTGCAGAGAGGTTCATGAACTCAGCTTTGGCCTTTTCTGGGAATCCGCTGAGCCCTTGTTCCTCTCAGCTCAGCCTGAAGAGTCAGGCTTCCTCCTCACCAGCCTGCTTTCCCAGAACCAGCTGCCAGTGCACTCAGCTCCTGTGGCCTCCTCTTGCAGTAAGGTGCAGAATCACTGATTTTGTTTCTCATGAGCCAGACAGGATGTCTCTGATCTTGTAGACTGGGCATCTTCTTGGGGGCTCTTCTCTGCAGCTGCAGTTGGGCTGGGTGGAGGATGATTCCACCATGACCTCAGGTTGTCCCATCTGGAGCAGGTGCATGGAATGGGCATTCCTCTGAGGAGCAAATGAGTAGCATTACAGCTGGCTGCTGCAGCTGGGGCTGACTTCCCTCTCCTGACATGACCTTGGTCAATCAGTCCTCTCTTAGATACTTCAATACCACCAGCAGCAGGAGCAGAAGCTCAGTTGCTTGATATGGAGTTTCTGTGCTGAAGATGTGTGTTGGGTCTGGTTTATGAACTCCTTTGTGCACAGGTCATCAAGCCAGACCTGTCGTTAGGAGCTCTTACGGCACCTGGAACCATAAGACATCAAGTCCACACATACACTACCACCACCTTTCAATGTGTACATACAATCCTTTTCTCTTTGCATGTATATATGTGAGGCATACATGTGTTACCTATGTTCATATCTGTATGGGCACACATGTGTATATAGGCCCACATGTAGAGGCCCCAGCTTGATAGTGTGAATCATTTTCTCATTTTACTCGAGGCAAGGTCTCTCAATTAAACCCAGGGCTTTTCTATATAGCTAGTCTCACAATCAGCGTGCTCTGAGAAGCCCCTGTCTTTACCCCCTAGGACAATGAGCCACTACATCTATCCATTGTTTGTATGTGTTCTGGAATCCAAAATTTGGTCCTCTTGCTATAAAGCTAATGTTTTTACACCTGAGCCTTCGCCCCAACCCGATAGCACCTATGTAAAGCACACTGGCTTCCAGGATGATACATCCCCAAGATTTTCTGGACAGCCTAGAAAATACCCTCGTGGGGCTGAAGAGATGGTTCAGTTGGTAACTCACACTGCTCTTATAGAGGATCTGATGAGTTGGTTTTCAACACCCACATCAGATGGCTCACAACTACCTGTCACCTCAGTTCCAGAAAATCCAATTCCTTTTTCTGGCTTTCTTGGACAATCATATTTATACACACACACACACACACACACACACACACACACACCACATACACACAGACTCAAATAATTAAAATAGATAAATTAAAAAAATATAAAATGCACTCTTAATGCAAGTGTAAAGAGCACGGGGGTTCTCTGAGACTCTGGCTTCTATTACCAGGATTGTGAGACAGTCACTTTGCGCCGGCCTGTTTCCAAAGTGCTTCTACCACTGTATGTGGTTCGTGCACAAACTCAAGGCCTTTGTACTTGCAAGAATGAGATTCTAACAAGGAAACAACACTGGTTCAGTTGGTTCAGCATGGCCTGCACCCTGCAGAGTTGCTTGTTCCTTCTATTTTTCTTTTAAGGTTCATCTTTGAGACAGGGTCTCTTCTTATGTAGTCCAAGTTGTCCTTGACTAAGCAGGGATTCTTCTGCCTTAGCCTCCTGAGAGCTGAGGTTATACGCGTGAATCACCACGGCCTGCACTATGCATTATTTACTAATATGCATTTATATAAAGCACATACATAATGCATGCACATTATGCAACGTACTTTTTCTATATACACGCTAACCTACTACTTACAAATGATATTTCCCTCTTTTTCCTCATTGAGAAATCCACACAGTGATTAAGTGCAGTAACAGGTGAAGCAAACCGTGGCCTCTCCTGCCTTCTGATGCTGCAACATCCTTGTCCTGGGTCAGTGGCAATTTTTTCTTTTTTTTGCTTGCCATTCCTTCGCAGCTTCATGTCACAGTGAAAGTGGATCCTGACCCTCAATCGAGCCACCCACTGGGTGATGCATTACCCTAAGTGTCTTACCTCATCCTGTCTATGAGTCAGCGTCATTAGGTCGGAATGAGATCATGTTTAAAGGAAGATTTAGAAGAAAGCGGCTTCTGGGAAGTGGTGGGGCAGTGGGAGCTTACAGGGAGCTTCTGCTAATGACATTTTACCTTTATTCAAGTCAGCGACACAGAGAGCTCTGTGCATTTCAGTTCTTGGGATTTGCATTCTAATCAATATGGATTCATTATGGGATCAAGACTTGGGGCACTCACCCTAAGTGGATATCACAGTGTCTGCTATAGGCAAACCAGAGAAGACCCCAGGTAGCAAATCGCCTATTGTTCTCCAAATTGGGGAGGGGGAACCCATTTAAAAAATGTAACAACAATTTTGGCATTGCTGGGTTTTTGTTTTTGACAATTACAATGCATGTGTTTGGAGTCTAATGGCTCCTGAAAAAAGCTCACTGACCTTTCCCTGCACAGCAAGCGCTCCCTACTTTTTGTGATTTCTCTGCTTTCAATAATGTTGGAATGTTGGCTGCACCTCACCAATCTCCAACATGGGGGTCGGCCCTTTTCGCTAATTTCCTGTTTTCTATCTGTAGATGCACTCATCTATTCATTTAGCACTTGTGCATATGTAAACACGTATGCAGGCCAGAGGTCAACCTTGTGTGTGGTTCCTGAGGACAACCTCCACTTTTTTTTTTTTTTTTTAAAAATTAACACAGGCTCTAGCACTGACCAGGCGCTTGCCTTTTTTGGTTAGAATGATTGACCAACAATACCCAGGGGACCTACCTTGCCTTACCTCCCTAGTTTTGGGATCGCAGGCATACGTCACCAGGTCTAGCTTTTTTATTTGAATTTTTAAAATTGAACTCAAGCCTGCATGCTTGTGTTGTAAGTACTTTACCCACTGGGTTGCTTCACCAGCCCTCTTTCTAGATATTTGGTAAGAGTTCAGAACTAGTGATGGGTTTAAAGTGCTTTCTGGAATCTCTGCTTAGCTGTGTAGACTGGGTCACTGCTCAGAACTGGCCAGCTTCAACCTTACCTGAGAACTGCAGGTGATTTGGTTATGCCTGCTTCCTGTTCTGCACCAGAGTTTTTGAACCGATTTCTCTCTCTCAGGAGACAGTATGGATAGTGGCCATCAAGGGCTCTGTGTGCTGCCACTGCTGGGCAGGTTGCAGGATGGCACCCTTGTTCAAGGTTCTTTGCTTCTTCAAATGGAATCCAATAGTGATTCCGTACATTCCCACGAGTGCTTCAGTTCAATGAAGTCAGCTCTGAAGGTGAGCTCTTGTGCAAAGTGACCCTGATGAGTGGACATTCAACGACTCTATTCCATGTCACCTTGCCAGGTAGCCCACTCCACCTGGGATAGACTATATATATCATGAGGGACACTTCTCAGCCTCTCTATGTTGTGGATCCTTGCCTTTACCTCCAGTGCTGCTGATGATCTGGAGAGAGCTGCCCTGACCCCAACAGGGTGGAATTGTAGATTGTCTGCATCCAAAGAGAATTGCTCATGTGTAAGAACGATGGCAAAAAAAGTCAATTGTAGCATTCCTAAATGGCATGTTTCACTTGGAGGGAGAATGTCCTGGAAAGGATGCTGGCTTCATTCAAACGTTTAGAGCTGTTGCATGAGGGAAACTTGATGGATTATCTGTGGCTAGGAGGGTAAACTTGAACATGTTCACAGTACTTTCTGCTATAATGTAGGGGAAGAAAGAGACACAGTTTTGAATGGCAGTGCACAATGAGAAAATTGGGGATATCTTGCTTAAAAATCAGGTAAAGTTTGCAACCAGAAGAGCCCTGCTGCTTATCTTCCTGCCTGAATAGGCATGAGTATACACAAACACACACACACACACACACACACATTTACACACATATATAGATCAACACATGTACATATATAACACGCATATACACATGTACATTTTACTTGCTAGTTTTTGTCAATTTGATACAAATTAGAGTCACTGGAAAAGAGAGCATCTCAAGTGAGGAATTGTCTCCACTCGGCTGCCATGTGAAGCCTCTGGGCCATTTTCTTGATTAATTATTGATGTGGGAAGGAAGATCCAGACCACATTGGGTGGTGCTGCCTCTGGGCAGGTGGTCCTGAGTGGAACTAGAAAGCTGGCTAAGCAAGTAAGTAGGCAGCATTTCTCCATGGTCTCCACTTCAGTGCCTGCCTCCAGGTTCTTGCCTCAAGTTCCTATTCTAACTTCTGTCAATAATGAACCATCACCTGTAAGATATAATAAATTCTCTCCTTTACAATTGCTTGGTCATATCAATAGAAAGAAAGCTAGCATATACATACCCACACGTATGCATGCACACATATAAATATATATACAAATATGCATACATACATATATTTGACATGTTTCCTAGTTATATAAGGGAATGACAGGGTCCCTAAGGGATGTTCATACAAATATATGATCTACTTTGACTGTGTTCACTCTCCTTCCCTCCCCAACTCCCTCATGTTTCTCCCATTCATTCCCCAATAGGTGCTAGAAACATCCTTAAGTTACTGAAGAACAAGAGGGGGACATATTCTCTGACTTCTCAATAGTACTCATTAAAGTAGGTCAAGCGCTAGGTTTTCTTGTTATTTCACAAGCAATGTGTTGGTGTAAATTTCTCTAACTCTCTCAGCCTTCAGTGTGACCACGAGTTTTGATAGACCATGAACTAAGGATAACCATCCCTAATGGGTGGCTTTTCAATACAAGGGCCCATGGATATGAGACTCACCTTAACAATGGGAAAAAGGAGAGCACCACGAAGGTCCAACCTAGCCTCATAAACACTTGAAATGCAGAGCGATTGACCAGTCCTTGATGGCTCTAGAGAGGGAGGAAGCTAAATTTGTGGCATGTTGGAAGTCCTTCAAGCAGAGTGGCTTTGGCTAACAGCCAGTAAGGAAAGAGAGCCCTCACGGCCATGACAATGAGGATCTAGATTGTGCCAGTAGCCCCAGAGAGCTTAGAAGTAGGAATTTCCCATGCCATCCATGTCTTCTCATTAGAACCCAGCCTGGTAGACACAATGATATCACCTCATGGCAATACCAGTATCTAAATCTAAAATAGAAAGAACTATAGAATCCTCTGGAGTCCCAGATATTACTTAAAGCAGCTACACCCATGACTGTTACTCAGAACAAAAGCAAATCTCCTGTCTACCAAGTTGGAATAAAGCATTATGCTTACTTACAGTCTGCTCTTCCAAACACAAAATATTTTGTACAGTCACCCACAGTCTAGAGTAGAAACCTGTTTTGTTTATGAGATGTTTATTTTTCTAACAAAGGCCCAACATCATTACACCCCTGTCCATGATATTGTCAGCCTATGGTTTTCTAGAAGTTTCTAATGAGAAGGCATTCTTTCTATAGAGGTTAATTGTTTCTCTTTGTTAATTATTTCTAAAGTTTTGGTCATTTGCTTTGCAGGCCCATGGGCTACATTTCTTCTCGATTTTTTATCTGTGTGAGTTTTCTTTCTTATCTCTAGATTTAACTACTGCCAGCCTTTCTTCTGCATTTCTTAGCACAGAACCACAGCTTATATTGGGGTTTACACTTTTGCCTCTTAGTGTCACTGGCTCATGCCACTGGGCCAATGGGAATCCTGACTCAGTTCCTCTTCTGTTTATATTGTTTAAGAAATGGTGCTGCTGAAGGTGTAACTGGAGACCAGTTTTGGATTAGTCCCCTCAGATAAGGAAAGGCTTTGCCCAGCATCCAACACTGAGAGATAATCATGGAGGGGACTTGACTGCTGTTACACTTTATGGGGGGGGTTCTGCTTTCAACCCAGGAGGGCCCAGCTCTAACTGCACTTGTGCTTTAAATTTTCTTTGTGGCTCATAAGAATGTGCAAAGCAGGGCTGGACTGTTAATCTCTGTTGACAGTCAATGCCAGTGGCCTCTGCTGAAGACATGAGTTCAAGTCAGGAGTTCTCAGGGCCATTTCATCTGGGAAGCATTTATTTCATCTTTCTTGCTTGCTTCAGTTTCCTCTTCTCCAAAATAGAGAAGGTGTGTGTCCTGGCTACTTTAGAATTTTGTCAAGAGAGCCAATAGAAGAATACAAAAGTTATTTTCAGCTCATTCCTCAGGAAACAGGGATGACAGGCAGTCTCCGATGGAAGTCCAGAAAGCTATCCAGGGAAAAGGCTGTCCCTTTCATGTGTTGCCTATTTCCTTACATTAGTGGTGTGGATTATAGGATTGTATATTTAATTAGTTTATTGATTTTACATGCATGTTACATACAGCGACACTCACAGAACCCTACTCATACCATCTGAGACTTGAACCAGTAACTTTCACCCTCCCAGGACCTATAACTCAGGACAGCTCACAACTTTCTGATGGCCAGAAATGACATAGTTTAACTTGAAGTGACTCTTGAGACATTTAAGTCTCCAGGAAAACAATGGTGGAGTATAAATAAACACCTGGTTGGTCTACATGGGCTTCCTGGTGATGTACACAGGCTTTTTGGCATGTCTATCCAGGGGTTTCCTCATGAGTCTGTGGGATTCCTGGAAGGTCTACATGGTTTTACTGGAGGGCCTAGACCGGTTTCTTTGTGGGTCTATGTGGGACTCCTAGTGAGTCTGCTTGGGCTTCCTGGGAGATCTCCATGGAACTTCTGGTGGATCCATGTGAGCATCCTGTTTAATTCCATGAGTACACATCGATTTTCAGTTGAGGAAGGGAAGAGTTAGGGTTAGGGTGTGGAGTTCCTCTGCTCTCAAGTACACACACTCTCATAAATTCATGTATTGACATATTCACAGTTGAGGCAGGGAACCATGGAGGATGGAGGAAACCACATACATACACGTATGTGTATGTGTGTGTGTGT
Organism: Cricetomys ansorgei; assembly: GCA_026225945.1. Taxonomy (NCBI): domain Eukaryota; kingdom Metazoa; phylum Chordata; class Mammalia; order Rodentia; family Nesomyidae; genus Cricetomys; species Cricetomys ansorgei. Next base: position 1,066,622 of record JAMJFZ010000320.1, read on the forward strand.
GTGCGTGAGAGAGAGAGAGAGAGAGAGAGAGGAGCTAGATCAAGGTTTGCTTTTCCTGGAGAATTGGTATCCACATTAGCTTGGAAGAAACACAGGTGTGTGTGGGAGGGGGTGGAGTTTAATCTGGCTTCTTCTGGGAAATGTTGCTCATTGTGGGGAGGGAGAGGATTCAAGAGCCAACTGATCTCAGATTGTCCTTGTCTGGAAGCCCCTGTGTGGAATGCTAAGCTTCTGGTTGGGGGGAGTTTCTAATGAGAAGTTTTCCTTCAGTTCCTTCATCAGTTGAATACCTTTAAAATTTATTTTTCTGGCCTGTTCTGCAGAACCACTTTGAGAACTGAAGAAGAAACCATTTTAAACAGTGTTGACCAATGACTCCATAGGAGAGGAGACTTAGTACATTGAAGCACAGCAGAGTGATCTTAAATTAGGATGGGGAAATGTGTATTTAAAACATGAAAGGGAAATGCAAATAAATGCCAGAAAGGCTACAAAAGGTTCTCTCCCTTGACACTCTATGGGCATTTCTACTTCTTCTGTTTGAAGGTCTCCAAGCAGGGACTTGGCCCTATTCATCTAGGTGATGCTTGTTCTCAAGCAGGGCATGTGAAAGGAACCTTCCATCAACTCCCAGAACTTCTCATGCTCTCCTTCCTGGAGTCCCTTTGTTAGACTTTTGATCTTTTTTATAACTTTGATCCTGAAGACATTTAGTTTGTGTTTAACATGGATGGCTCTTATATATTTCATCAACACAGAGTTTATTTTAAAACCCTCCCACATTCAAACTTCTTAGTAAGCTGTGATACCTTTGTGTAACCGAAAGAAACACACGCAGAATAGGCAGCTAAAGGAAGGTGTACAAGTAGTGAACCATATAAACGTTGAAGATAACACATACGTTTGTCATCATTAAAAACTCAAGAGTTCTTTTCGCTCTGAAGCCTTCTCCTGAATGTACATTTAAGACCCAGAGGTTGTACAATGGCGTGTTAATTCATTCCCTTTCTCTTATTCTGTTAACCCCAAAGGTTCACTTCATTATGTACCCTTTCCTGGATGCTGTGCACAAATGAAAAAAATCATTGGAGGCCCATCTCTTGCTTCAGGTTGGCATGTCTTACTGTAACTACTGACAATCTAGGAACAGGAGGGCAGGGTGAGGTGAGGGCTTGGAAACACCAAGTGAAAATTTAGTTTCCTCCAAGGGAGTCTCACTGGGGAAACAAACTACTCTTAAGGGTAGGCTACATGCCCAGCAGTAGATGGCCAACAGAAAATGAACTCAATGGCATATTTGGAGGTTCCTTGTGACACAATGTCATGTCAGGGCTTTCCACTTTTTTTCCCTCCTATTTTTTAAATTTTTAAAAATTTTATCTTTTTAAATTTTAATTTAATTTTATTAATTAAATTTTATTTAATTTTAATTTTACTTTAAATTTAGTTTTATTTAATTTTATTTATACATTTTTCTTCTCTCTTTTTTTTTTTTTTACAGAGAAATCTTTTGTGTGTTATCCAGTTTAGTGTTTTTATGAGACTTCTGAGTGTGGGAAAAAGTGAATCTCTGTTCTTGTGCTTTCTCTTGGGCTCTTTTATTTGGTTTGTTCAATTCTGATGTGTTAGTTTTTGTTTAGTTTTATTTTATTTCAGTTTACTATATTTTATATTATTATTATTCCTTAGAAGACTTTGTTTCCTAATGAGAGACAGAAAGGGAGTGGATCTGGATGGGAGGGGAATAAGGGAGGAGTTGGGAGGAGTAGAAGGAGGGGAAACTGGAATCAGGATATATTATGTAAGAAAGAAAAAATCTATTTTCAATAGAAGGGGGAAAAAGGCCAGAAAAAAGGTGAGTGCAGCTTTGCTCCGTTTCCATGGAGCTCTGCACTGGGTTGGGGCCCCCTTTGACAATTCCACATAGCTGCCTCTGGGTCCGTGCGTAGAACTATTCTCTGTGCAAATATCTCAGGGCAGAACACACACCTGCAGAACTAAGGACAAGAGGAAAACGCTGTTCTACAGGGATCAAAGTGGCCTGGCTAAAAGGGGCAGGGAGGGGGAGGGCAGTTCATCAACATTCCATCCAGCTCCAGGGCGATCAAACCCACCTCAGCAGATCAAAAGGGGTGAGGTTGGCACATGTAGACAGGCTCACTGCGTGCCATGGACAGATAGAGAGCTGAGATGGTCCAAGTAGGCTCTGAGGGTCAGTCTTCCCCAGGGTCCTTGATGTCTTAGAGCCTTAAAATGCTTGCTAATGAGGTACACCTCATGGAAAAGTGGTTATCACCATGGCCACCATTCTAACAAACAGGAGCACCCTCAGCCATTACCGTTATGTGGTCAGATTATAGGGCAGAGCCCATGTTAAGCTACAGATTTGCCAGATCTGAGTCACCTCACTCTGAGTAGGCCTTGATTAGTGATTGACACATACTGTGTGTGCAGAACAGTAGCCTGCGCTTCCTGCTTCTCTTGACATTTATTACTGGGTATCACATCATACCACACACTAATATACTATAACCATGTATGGAAATACATGACTGTATATTTATTTACACAAAATATTATCCTACACGGTCACATAATATTTAACATTACCACAGTACATTATTTCTCAAATCAAGGAGAGGAGATATGCCATGAAAGTCAGCTAAATGGTCATTTCGCTGGCATTCTCTGGGCCAAAAGAGAATGGAAGGGGGCCTTATGGAAGGAGGCCAGCACTACCCTTCCTTTTATACCAGTTCACTGGTCAGGATGGTAAGTGACCAGGGAGAGAGGCCATCCTTGTGGGGCACTGCTGGGTCCCACAGTGGCTGCAGCTGGATGGAGCCTGAGAGGACCTTTATCCCCAGGGAAGCAGACCTGGTTCACAGGGGTCTGGTGGCTATGAAGTTTGGTCTGTTGTTCATTCCCAGGGCCTGTTGTTGGAGAATGTGGTACCCAAGGAAGCTTGGTCTGATTGGTCTCAATCACATTTTATCAGTTGCAGATGGGATGTAGCAGAAGGCCTCCGGCTGCTATTAAATCGTTTGTTTGGGAGCTGGAAGGCCTGGATCTTTGAGAATTTATCTTACTTCCTCTTTAAGTTTCCTTTCTACTTTCCTACCCCTCCCTTGTTGCCCCCAGCCCTGTCCTTCCTATCTCATTGTTCCTCTCCCACCTGTGACCTTCCCCTTCCTGGTCATCCCAGACCCTCTCTTTTGGGGTTCACCAGGTCCTGTAGTCTTCCATGCATGCCTGCATCTGGCTCTCTGGGAGATGGAGAGAATATTTTCAGCAAATCCCTTACGTTTTGTTCCAGAAATGCAAATTCTTGCCAGAATGGTTTCTCCAATTGCTGGTATCCTTATGGTGTGACCTTCTTCCCTATGAGAGTATTGCTCACTGGATCCTGCTTTCATTGAGCTGTTTCTACTCTAGCACATGTACAGGCTAGGCAGAGAGGGAGTTGGCAAGGGCAAGAGAAAAGTGAGGGGGGGATCAAAGAGATTGAGAGAGAGATTGGAGAGTTTAAGAGAGTGTGCAGGACTTCAACAGTACATTTTTAGTTCAGACCTAATCTAAGATCCTCTGTGAGGTAAAGGAGAACGGGTATAACCTGGTACTATAGGATAAGGCTCAAATTCTCTTTGCAGAGCTGCTTTGAAAGGCTACGTACTCCCTCATGAGAAGTGAAGTCTACTTTTATGCAGCCTCAGATCCCATTACTGTGCTCAGTTTTATTTGGACTTTGGCAAGGCTTTAGTTTATATTGATTTGAAAGTCAAAAAGGACTTTCAATCACTTTATACATAGAGATCCTCTACAGGCTGGCTTTTCTTTCAGGACAGTATCAGGGAAAAAATGTGTTTTCCTAAGCAATACATGGCAGGTAAGGACCTGAAGTCAGCAGAGCTACAAAGGAAGGATGTGAGTTACAAGTCTGTTTTAGCAGATGACTTCATGGCCTTTTGGAGATATGGAGGCATCCTAAAGGCTGGTGCCAACCTGAGATGATTCCCTCAGGAACATGCAAGAGAAAAGAGCTTGGACAAGGACCACAGCCACACTGGCAGAGCCACAGCCTGCTCACTGACTCTGCACTCACCTCAGGTTGCCTGCAGCAGGCACACAGATCTCTTTCTAGATGCTTTTCATCTTGTGGAAGGAGAGCAGGGATGTCGAGACAGGCTGATGAAAGAAACCCATTGACAAAAAGACTGGAAAACCTTCCCCATCCAGGCTACATGTAACCGAGTACATGCAAGAAAAGTCTGCGCTATACAAACAGAAGAGAAGGCAGGAGCTATGTAAGTGACTCATAAAGCAAAGGTCAGGAGGTCCTGGCCCAGAGCCTCTGAGTGGATGCCTTTCCCCTACTCAGACATCCACTCTGGTCTCAGCGCTTACTTTCCTAATAAACGGCCTCTGTTTTTACTATCTTAGGGTGTGTCCCCTGTGCAATTCTTATGTTGAAAAACAAGAACCTGGGAGTCTCAGTAGGTGGCTCCAGGACCTATTAGGACCTCAGATCTTCAGCACTCTCAGGCATGTGTTCAATCTGCAAGATCTGCCACCCAGGTCCTTTGCCTCTTCCATTTGCTCCCCACCTTCACAAACATCTCTGAATTATATTTCGAAACAGACCGTGTATGTATAGCTTCAAAAAATACTTCCTCGGTGCTGTCCTCCTTGGAGCACTTAACTCTTAAAAAACACCAGGAGCCACCTATTTTGTTAGAGACCACCATGTCTTTCTGTGTCCATGTTAACAGAAGTTATTCCTCATAGTCTTTTCTAACAGACGTAGAGAATTGTGGGTTTACAAAAGTCTTTCAGTGTGGAACTCATTTTACCCTGCCTGCTGTGTCAGGCATCCGTATCTTTTCTGAAGAACCTGGACCACTCTGCTTACAAATGGGGAATTTTAAAACACGATGATGAAGAGCAAATTCTAAAGGCAAACTAGCTGCCTCTCCTTAGTCACTGCTTTGGGTTCAGTGCTTTGCTTTTCCTCTCGGAGTAAAATCAAACCTGCCCAGAGCTTAGATGAGATGTAGTTATCTACAAACACATTTCATGCTAAATGGCAGATGGGGCCCTCGCCCTTTCCCAAATCCTAGCCCCAGGCTTCCTTAGAATGAGACAGATTGTTGCTTTGGAGAGGAGAAACATTTCTCCTCAAGGCTTCGGGCTCTCCCTTTTAATCCCCTTTCAAGTGGCACCAGTTGTGAGGACTGCCCCCTTTTGCCTAAGAACAAGCTCTTTCTTGTCACAGTGAAAAGCCTGCTGTAACTATGACCAGGGAGGAGCTGCTGTGGGCTGGGTAGAAGTGACCTTCAGGTGCTTCTCATTTCACAGCAAACTTCGGATCCCAGGGACAGCCCTGAGCCAGTAAGGCACATATCTCAAAACCTGGTTAACAAATCCTTAGGAGAGGAAATTGTCACATCGCCAGACTTAGAAAGATGCCTCTAGTAGAGAGGCTGAGGCAGGAGGATCTTCAGTTGAAGGTGTTTCTGGACTACAAAATGAATTCCAGGCCAGAGCTGATCGTTAGTGAGACTCTAGCTCAAAGTAAAAGGTAAGAATAGCCCCAGAGATGCACCTCAGTGCTAGAGCACCTGCCTAAAGGTTCTGGGGCTTTAGGGTCATTAAGGGGACTTTAGATGACACAGAAAGGGTAAATTTCCTTGTGGTGCTTAATGACTTTCTCCCAAAAGCCAAGTCACTAGGAGCAAGGATTCTGTAACATTTTAAAATATATAATATTTAAAGAGACTTTGCGAATTGTTTTTCACGGTATTAAACTAGACTGGGCTAGACAGATCTGTCAGGGACCTGGTGACCACACAACTAATTGAGCTCAGCAGGCTTTCTCTATCCCTGTCCTGTGGGTCCTCAGGGATGCTGTGTTCTGTGGGGACTTCTGTTCTCACCTGTAAAATAGTGCAGATGAGGTGAGATACATACTAAATGTCCTTACAGTGTGTGAGAGAATATTGAATGTACACTCTAGGAGCGAGTGTGGATGGAACACCGGAGTTTTGCAATCCTGCCTATAAGTATGAACGTGACTCTGAGATGAGACCTCAAGGACAGCAGGAAAGCTCTGAGAAAGTCAAGACAGCTCTCTTCCCTCCAAGGGCTTGTCAGAGGCCCATTCACACCAACAGATCTTTGAACTGAATTCCAGTCTGTAATTCACATTAGACGCCCAAGCTTCACACTGAGGTAGATATCATGCCCTGAAACAGCTTCAAAATTTAAGTAAAAAGTGTAGCCTCCTTAAAGATCCCTCTTCAGCTTGTGTGCTGAATAGGTGGACGAAACTGTCCTTCCCTGCTTGCCATCTTTAACTGGACCACCCAGCTGCTTCCTCCGTCCACCAGGGGGTGCTCACCCCACTGAAAGCTGGGACTCCCTTCCAGTCAACAGACACTGGCCCACACACAGGACTGTCAAAGCAACTCTCTGAAATGTTAGTGGTTTGGTTACTCCAAGAGAAAAGCATTTCTAAAAACTTTGCATACGTTTTGATTCAAAAGTTGTTGCATTTAAACACGATTTCGTTCAGTTTTACCATAGGAACAACAGTATAGTCAAGCACAGATAGTATTATAGCACATCTATGTAAGAATGTATTCATTTAGAAAGTCTATAAAATACAGAAAACTCTAGCCAAAAAAAATCTGTCATGTTGCAATTCATTTTTTAAAGCATTGTTCTCCAACATTAGTCCATCAAATTGCCTACTGGGAGCCAATATAGTATGTAAAGCTCCTACCTTGATGAGTTTTGCTTCATTTCATCATAGCTATGGAAGAAAACAAAGTACATTTATTTATTATTTTCTTTTGAATTATCATATACTAACTGTTCATCTATGCACTATAATGTCTTATATCAGTATCTGACTACAGTAACAGAATCTTTTCTGGGGAGCATCGCACGCTGCTAAACAAACTTCCAACTACAATTAGAAAAAACAAAACAAAAACTGAATGTGCTGGTAGCATTAAACACAGATAAACAAACTGCCAAGTTTATTAGGAGAAAGAACTAAGGTGCCTGCAACTTTCAAAATTCTCGGTTTTCTCCTAAAGATTTCAAATTTGCCCTTTTCTCCAAAGAAATGACTCACACACAGTCCATTTTTAACTAGACAAATTTGAAGGCAGACTTAGGCTTTGTTTGATCAGCACACAGCATAGAACACCTGTTTGAAAAATTTCCTCATGTATATATTTAATTTTGAATTTCAGCCTTTAACTTATAAGAAGCCTATTTCAAAACCATGGATGTACACATCATGAAAATTTTAAATAGTTTTCTTTCTTTACTATCTAATGTTGGTTCAGATAATTTGGTGCACCATCACTGCCTGAGATACTCTTGCTTGTCTCTAATCTAGCCTTGTTTTGGTGTGTGTAGCAGTGGGTTTAACTATGTGAGTGGGAGTTGGCAGTATCCCAAGGAGAAAGCCTACAGCAAAGAACAAAGAGTTGCGTGTGTGTGTGTGTGTGTGTGTTGCCTTAAAGTTTGGATCTTCATTCTGCCAGTATAGTGCAGTTGGATCCCATGTCCTGTCGTGTTCCTTCTAAAACACAAGCTCACTGTATCCCTCTTACAAACTCTTCCTTACTTCAGTTGCTTCTCATGTATTTGGTCACAGTAACTAGAAAAGAAAGTAGTCTATGCTCTCTGCCCTGCAAGGCCCTCTCTCATTCCAAGGGTTGACTTAGCCAGTTCCTGAGATTCCTGATAGTTCCTGTCACATTCATCCCTCTGTCTCCACTCAGATATAAACCTGCCTCCTAGATGCCTTTGATCTGTTACCAATTTTTCTTTTCTGAGTAACCCACATCAGAACAATCAAAGTGAAGCAACAGCTTTCATCTCAATCATGGCTGTGCAACTCACCTTTCTGCTCAAACCCCTGTCTGCATTCACACCTGAGATGTTCTGCGAGTGTGTGTTCTCCAGCTTCTACCCACATGGCCCTGTCAAGATGATACCCACACTGGGGTCTTGCACTAAGTTCTCAGACCCCACTTTACTAAACCTTCCAGAAGAAGTTGTCATAGTTCACTGATGCTTCATTTTTGTAACAACCTGAACTTTGCTTCAGGACACACATAGTGTTTGAATTTTGCCAGGTCTGACTGTGTTTTTCTGTCCATTGTAGTGGCTCCAAGAGGAGCTCATGGTTCTTTTCCAGTCTTCTTGTAAGGTGGCCACATGGAACCAAGGGCTGTGATTTTTCAATGTTGAAAAATTCCCTCTCTGCTGTTATTACTCCCCTGGTCTCCAGACTCATGCATCCCACTTGGTGACCAGCATGGACATTCAATATGCATTTGAAGTCTATTGCAAGCCCTCTGTGTTGGCGGTTCCCTCAATAGCCTCACCATTCTCCCAGTTCCACTCACAAAGTTGTTCATGACAGTAGCTCCTGAGTCTTTTTGTAACTCATCTCTTTTCTTCCCTCACCATTTCCAACCTGCCACAGAGTCCCAGCAGTGAATTTTTCTTCTTGTTTAGTACAATGTTTCAGCTTTGATCTTTTAGCCTATGATCAGAAATTTATCTCCAGTGGAGTTACGGAGACCAAGGCAGGTGTGAGCAGAATGATATTCTCAATGGACTCATATCTTAATTAAAACAATAATAAAAACTATGCTCCACGCACCTGTGCCACTCCATGCACTCCATGGACATGAAAGGTGTATACCCACACTCACCTTTACAAAGACAACTATTTGGTATATGGAGCCATGTTCTTTCTCTCCTGATATTTCAGGAATGAACCACATAGATCCATCAGTAGTATCTTCTCTGTGTAGGCAAGTGTAGACTGTATACGTGTGCATGTAGACAGACTGACACACAACTGCTGTATGATACAAGACTCCTTTTCAAACTTGCTTCCTGATGAATCAATGGCCATTGTTTTTGTTACATTACTTTTGAGATAGTGACAGTTCTCATGAGTGTGACAGTGAGGGAGAAGAGTAAGTCTGTGGATGGTTTTCCCCCAACACGTACTTTGGGGGAGTTGATGTGACAAAAACCCTCTTCTAGTCACCTACCAATAATGAGTTAGCCTTTCCCAAATATACAGACTAGCCCTCAGTTTGTAGTGCTAGATTTAATCAGCTTAGCATTTATTAGAAATTAGTTTTACGAAAGTGACTTTTTGACTTCTTATCTAGGATAAGTAAGGAAGATAAAGAAATAAATAATTACACTAATTAATGCTTGTATAAACTTTTAATGATTATGGGTCACACGAATAAAGGTGGGCCTTGAGTCTTCGAAGATACAATGAAACTGCTAATATTACTGTTACTTCAGAGACTAAACAAGGGGGGATTTATGGTAGATTTCAACCGAGGTGCAAATCCTAACCATGGGGGTTTATGTTGAATGGTTGTCCTTTCTCCATGGTAAAAAAGAGAGTGAGCAACCACACATGAGGTGAACAACTTCCCTGGGGGCCTTAAAAGCTCTATTCACCCAACTGTTTCTTCCCCTTAGATAAAGATAATTTTTATTTTTATGTATGTATATATCTATGTCTATATGTGTGTATGTGAATGTATGTGCTGGTTCCTGCAGAGGCCAGAAGAGGTCACTGTGTCCTCTGAAACTGGAATTATAGGCAGTTATGAGTTGCCTGACATGGATGCTGGTAACCAAACTCTGGCACTTTTTATAAGCAGTGAGTGATTGTAACTACTGAGCTGTGTCCCCAGCCCCATTGCTCCAATGTTTGAGAAAGGACTGAAGTCAATGATCATGACATCATTGTTAAAAGTGTAACCATTTTTTACTGTGGATAGGAACACAGACTAACTTAGCTGTCATCTTTATCCATATAATTTTTGCGACACAGCCATGCTTACATTTCAGAGTATTAATAAGTAAGTATTGAAGGCTTAGTCTCAAATGCAATGCTTACAGGTACAGATTTGGGAAATGATTTGATCATGAGGTCTCCAACCTAGCCAATGGATTAATTTGTGGATGACTCATAATCTGTGGTGCCATTATTGAAGGGTAGAACTAGGAAGTGAGAGACATTGAATGAAGTGGGTCACTATAGGGTACCCTTGAAGGGCCTAGGTAATTCCGGTCCCTCCCTCCTTGTCTACAATGCAATGAGCAGATTTGGTTTTCATCATGACCCCCTCCCAACATATTTTGCCACACTGTGCTGTAGAACAAACAGAACCAGGTATTTTCAGAGCCAAACCAAGGCCCTCTGAAACTGTGAACCCAAATAAACCGTTCTTCATCCTTTAAGTTGTTTTTCAAGGATAGTTTGTTACATCTTGGACTGAGAATTGGGGCTGTTCATTATATCAAGGGCAAAGAATCTACCTCCATTTTTTATTCATGCCCAAAGGCTCTGCAGCAGACTAATGTGCTGAGAGGCATTTAGAAACAGCAGAGCAAACAGGCTGTGTCATGGTTACTGCAGGCTGCTTTTAGTTAGATTTATAGTGAGGACAGGGAATAAAACATAAAGCAGAAGAACTTAAAAAGCTTGCTGTTTGGCAAGAAAAGGACCATGTGAATGAAAGAAGACACGTTGCGAAGGGTTCTGGCTTTAGCTGCATTAAAAAATAGCCAACTTTTTGTTATTGTTGTTGTTATGTATGTATATGGTGTATGTGTGTGTCCTTGCATGTGTGTGTGTGCATCTGTGTGTGTGTGTGCGTGTGGCAGCCTGTAGTTGATGTGGCTGGTGTCAGAAATCATCCACAATCACTCTTCCATTCATTAAGGCAGGGTCTTTCAATCAAACCCATATGTATGTTTCTAGTCTTCTTACCCAGGTAACTCTGAGGATTCTTTTGCCTCAGGCTGGACTTACAGGCTGGCCATCATTCCCACCTAACATTTATATGGATTATAGGAATCTGAGCTCAGGTCTCATTCCTACAAAAGAAGCACATTAACCACCAAGCCATCTTGGCAGGTCCAGAAGTAGCCATGTACTTTAAACTTAAGTAAGAGGAATACTTTGACCTCAGGTGTTAACAAAACTATATCTATGGAAAGCTCAGGGGTATAAACTCCTTTCTTGAGAAGTGAGCCCTAGGGTATCCTGGCCACATACTGCTGTCTAGGAATTTGTTTCTTTGGAATTTATTTCCATACAATTTACTTCCATGCAGTTTCTTTCCAACAAGGCTAAGCTTTCCAACTACTCAGAGGCTAGTGCAGCTGTGGTCCAAATGGGACTGAATACTGTTAGGGCTGGCAGCAGATCTTGGCATTGTTCATGTACTGTTTATTTTGTAGGCATGAAGGATGCAAGAATTATGGGGTCATAGAGGCTTCCACTCATATTTCTAAGAAAGGCCTGGGCTGTCAGGCAATGTGTGTCAAGGTCAGAGCTCCTACATGGCAATGTGTGAAGTTATGAGAGGGAAGCCAAAGTTGCAATAGGGCTTCCAGGAAGTGAGAGATGCCAGGAGCATGGATGCCTGCCAAGGAAAACCAGAGCTAGTGGGTAGCTCCTGGCCAAGACAGTGGTCACGTGGGCTGCTACCAGCAAGACCGCAGGAATGTAGTTGCTTAAGCCCTTGGAGGATTACATCAAAAGACCACATGCTCCAGATGCTGGGCATGGAGCTGTAGGAACTGATGTTTGCCCTGCTGGGTTCCAATCTTGCTTTGCTTGAATCTTTCCTTGGTGTCATGTTCCTGCCTTTGGTTATGAGCTGTTGGCTCTAGGCCATGTTGGAGGTCTGTAATCTGTATTTTGATCTTTACAGGGGTTCATAGTTGAGTGTTTTCCTTAAGTCTCAGTGGAGACTCTAAATTGGGACTTTTGAGGAATGCTAGACTTACTGAGACTTTGGGGATACCTGGAAATAAAGTGCTTGCTTTCTGCATTGTGTGACTTTAGCCTTGGGAGTCAGGGAGAGGATACTATGGCTTGTATATTAAATGCCTCCCAATCCCAAGTCATTCAATGAAGGCTCCCCTTTCAATGTTCAGAGTGGGATTTTTGAAGAGTGTCTGGATCGGAAGGGCTTCAGGTCCTAGTTGATATGCTAATACATGGGTGATGGAATAAAAATTTGATGATGTTTTGGGAATGGCTGGAAACCAGTAGGTAGGGTCAATCTGTAGGTCACTGGGGTGAGCATGCTCTCAAAGGTAGATCTTCCCCCAACCCTTGCCTTATTCTCCTGTCCTTTCCATCAAGAAATGAACCCTCTTGCTTTACTACTATGATTTTTTTCTATGTGGTTCTCTATGATGCTCTGCCTCACCATGGTAGGAAACAACAGAGTCAAGTGACCTACGGAACTGTGAGTCTAGAGAAATCCTTGCTTCTTACAGTTTTTCTTTCAGCCTTTTTGTCAAAGACAAATGATGTGAACAGACACATTCCAGATTTTACCCTCTTTTCTACTTTTGGAAGGTTCACATCCATATGTGAAAAGCATGTATACACTAACATTATTACATAATGATGCAGATGACTTTGGATTTTAAGACAGAAAACTTGGGGGCTGTAATGATTTCTCAGAAGTTAAGAGCACTGGCTTCTCTTGCATAGGACCTGGGTTCAGTTTTCAAAACCCAAATGGTGGTTCCCAACCATCTGTTACTCCGATTTCATGGGCTATGACACCCTCTTGTGGACTCCTCAGGCACTGCATGCATGTGGTGCACATACAGACATGTAGGCAAACACTCATACACATAATATAAAAATAAACAAGCAAAACTTAAAAGCCACCTATAAATGCTGAACGCTGAGAAAATATCCAAGGTACAAGAAGATTTAAGTCATCTCCCAATTCTTTATTTACATCCAGGTCCCCATGCTGCAGAAGCTGTTGTCCCCTTCTAATCTAGGTGGATACTGAAGATATGTGTCCACTGTTGTTGAATGCCTTTACTTATATTATTTCTGTGGCCATATGTCAGTAACCACAGTGTCATAGTGAGCTTCAGCTGTCTACTTGACATAAACCTAGAGTCATCTTGGGAGAGAAAATCTTAAAAGAATTGCCTTGATTCAACTGGCCTCTGGCTATACCCATGAGGCATTTTCTTAATTGTTAGTTAGTGTAGAAGTGTCCAGTCCATTGTGAGCAGTGTCCATTGTGAGCATGCTTAGAGGTGGGCCTGGGGTGTATAAGAAAGGTGACTGAAGCCAGCAGAAGAAAACCAATACACAGCATTCCTCCATGGCTTCTGCTTCAGTTCTTGCCTCCAGGTGCCTGCCTTGGCTTCCCTCAGTGATAGATTGTAAACTTTAAGCCAAATAGAGCCTTTCTTCCTTAAGTTGCTTTTGGACAGTGTTTTGTCTAGACTGCCAGGCAGTCTAGAATTTTACATTATAGTAAAACACAAAGCGTTTAGTCATGATGGAAAAATATATTTAAAATTCATATAGTCATAATTTTACAAACATTTCATATGTTTATAAACAAATTAACATTAGTAAAACCCATGATTTAAACTTGATTGACCCATTTAAAAATTTTTAAATGATAATTTGTTTTATGAGTCACAACGGGAGCATTATTTGAAGTAGTCATATTGTAATGAAAGTTCAAAAATATCTTATTAACAATATTAATTATTTTAATTATATGTTTATAGTGGACTGTAGAATTGCCAATACATACAAAGTGCCCAGGAAATCTGAAGGTCAAGCAAGTCGTGTGTCCAGCTTTCTCTCCTCCACACCTGTTTTCCAAGTCTCAACAAACCAAGTATGATCACATAAATTCTAGCCACATAAACAGGTAAGACCATGGCGCAGCCCTCTGGGACAACTCTATTAATTGCTACAGGTGCATACATGAGGTCAAAGGTGAAATGGAATCACATGCTCATGTCACTGATCTTGTGTTCTTAAGGAGGCCACACAGGAGGGGTTGTGAGAGTGGACCTGGCTTTCTTTTTGTCTGAGAGCTCTTTGCCTTTGTTATCAGTTCATGTGTCTAGCACGATGCTGGCCCCAACTCCATCCGTGAGAGGACACTCTGTTTGGAGGAGAATTGGAATTTACTGTGCACTTTAGAAATACCAGTGAAGGATTCTGTGTGTCTGTCATATTGGACCACTCTTGACTTCCATATTTTTAAAGAGATTTTTACCCTGTACTTTAGTGCTGACATTTAGCACATCCTTCTGGATCTGTGCAGTGATCTTATTCTGTAGTCAGAGTCAGCTGCTCAGTAGCCACTCAATGCTTAAGAGAACTTCTCTACAAGTCTCTGAATAAAGAGAGTTCAATTAAAACAAGAAATCTGCCTGAAAGACACATAGGTTACATGAGTTAACAAAACACTTTCAACATGTTTTCTAATAATACACCTGAATTTCTGTATAATGATGAAAGTCCATTAAAAAATAGGTAATAAGAAATACAAAGTTTGAAAAATGAGAGCACAACACAGATATTGTAGGCAATGCATAGTTGGGGCCAGAATCATAAACGCAGTCAGGAGAATGGCAGAGAAGTCCTGCATATAGTTATTTTCCTCTCCACAGAGTTCCACGGCTCCCCGCAGGAGAATCATCTGCTCCATGCCATCTGCCAGCTGTGGAGTGAGTGAGCCCAGCACGCTCAGGTCCTGGAATACACAGTGTAATTAGTGCACTAAACCTTAATTTATTGGGGAGATTGTAAATATAAAAACAATTACAGCTTAGCAAATCGATTTCTTTGCTGTCGTAGTGAATGTTCGGTGTGGGATTTTATGAACAGCTTTCCTTTTTATATATTGGGCTACATGATCCAGACCTTCGTGTGTCACAGAGACAAGGAATTGTATTGTTACCTGTACACCTATATCTTCCACATTTTCAACCATCACCAACATTCACTGCTTCATACGGATATGTGAAAAGAATCGAAAAGTCTATGATGATGTAGCATTCATTTTGAGGTGGCCGTAAGCTCACTTCTCTGGTAGCTTTTCAGTCTTTGAATAGGATTCACTATCCTTCCTGTCCAGTTACTGGTTTCTCTCCCTACCCATTCTACTTTCCTTATTTCCTACATTCCCCTCCTAGGATGGTCCATCCTCATTGTCAACTTGATTGGATTTAGAATCACCATGGAAACATACCTTTGGGTATGTCTATGAGAGTGTTTCCAGGTTAATTGAGGTGAAATGACCCACCATGCAGTAGGCTGGAGTCCTGAACTGAATTAAAAGGAGAAAGCAAGCTGAATATCAAAGCATCCCTCTCAGATTCCTGACTATGGTCACATTATGACCAAGGACTTCCTCTTCTGCCACCCTGTCTCCCACTTGATCTCCTTTATCAAACAATGTCTAAAGTAAACTCTTCCTGTCTTACAGTATGTTTGTCAGGTTTGTTGCTCTCATCCCACTCACCTTCCCCTCCTCCTCTTCTTCTTTATAAAACTGGTGATAGTGGCCATCATTTTCCACCTTCTCTCAGACTATTTGGAACTCACTGCACAGCCCAGGCTGCCTTTAGACTCAAGACAATTCTCATCCTCTTGTTTTTGCATAGTCCGGAGAATGAGCTACTATAGCTGATAACCACACTTGGTTTTGAATAAAGGGTTTTTTTGTTTGTTTGTTTTTTTAATAAATTGAGCGAAAGTAAAAGAGCAGTGAGTAGCAGACAGATAGAAGCAGCAGATAGATAGCAAAACATCAAGTCAGGAGTTTACAGCATCCAGTGGATGACTGGGGGCAGTCTGATTGAGAGAATAAACAAAAGAGACACCCTCAAATTGAAGGCTTACAGCATCCAGCAAAACCTCACTGGGGAAGACGAGGCAGCTAGCTGGAGTTCCCAGTTGAGTCTTGTATCTGTGAATGATCTTCTGACTTCTTATTCACACTACAGAGAATTTTATATTTTAGAATAAGAAGTAGTATAATGTTAGGAATGTCTTAACTTTTAGCTGTTCTCAAGGATGCAATGTTTCAAATTCCCATTAGCTGCTTTCCGTTTTTCTCTCTCCCTATTACAGATCCAGGATGGTGGTCAGTCTAATTCAAGACAAAGGGCCTTGGAGGATACTCTCAGACAAACATGCTCAGATATGCAATTGGGGCAGCAGGTATACCCCACTTTCAGATCCTGCTTTTCAGCAAGCTTCAATAGCACATGACAATTTACGAACACAATACAGATTATGTCACTGGGATTACAGCCATGTGCCACTACATTTGACATTGTTTTCCATCTTAAAAGAGAATTCAGAAGTGTGTGTTCCAAAGTGGGTCACCAAATACCTGTAGACACTTTTGTAAGAACAACCTGCAGTTATACAGCGGTTCCCTTTTTAAGGGTGAGGTCTGCATTCCTGTAGTGTTTGAATGTTTGGAGAAGTGTGATGACAGGACAGGATGCTGGTTGTTGCATTGCACAGGAGCTGGGACTCTTATGTTCTACATTCTCAATTTCTTCCAAATGACCTTGAATCGGAAAGCTGCTTTACAAAAGGGTCTCCTTTATTTATAGGCCATCTGTGCTGAATGGTTTTATATCAACTTGACACAGGCTAGACTGTCAGAGAGGAGAGCGCTTCAATCGAGAAAAATGCCTCCCTAAGATAAAACTGTAGGCAAGCCTGTAAGGCATTTTCTTCATTAGTGATTGATGTAGGAGGGACCAGAACATTGTGGGTGGTGCCATCCCTGGGTTGTCCTGGGTTCTATAAGAAAGCAGGCTGAGAAAGCCATTAGGAGCAAGCCAGTAAGCAGTACCCCTGCATGGCCTCAGCATCAGCTCCTAACTCCAGGTTCCTGCCCTGCTCGAGTTCCTGTCCTGACTTCCTTCAGTGATGAACTGTGATGTGAATGTGTAAGCCAAACTCTTTCCTCCTCAACTTGATTTTGGTCATGGTATTCCACCACAGAAATAGTAACCCTACCTAATACATGTTGACACCAGGATAGTGGACTTGCTATGACAGACAGGACAATGTTGTTTTGGGGAGGGCTGTGGAAGGATTTTGGAACTTTGGGATAGAAAAGTTATTGAGTGTTGATAGCTTAGTAGGTTCTATAGGTGTCTAGAAGATAAGAGTGGAAAACAATGCGGACAATGGAGGCCTGGCTTGTGGCATTTCAGAGGGAAGCAAAGACTCCACTGGGCCATTTGTATGACGAATCTGTGGTTCTCGTTCAGCTGGAGCTGAAGGATTGGGTGTGGTTAACAAGAGCCAGAGACATTAAAGTAAAGCTTTTGCTTTGAGAGGACAGTGAATGTGGGTGGGCTGGAGCCGAAGAACCAGCTGTAAATAAGAAAAGGGCAGCATCACTGAGGGGAAGTTTTCCCCAGAATCAGAACCCAGAAGCTGTGTTCCAGAAGTGGTCAAGGCTGTACCTCTTGTTGGCAGCTGAACCTGATAGTGCAAGAGTCAACCAGGTGATACTGGTTTTGAAAGAAAAAAGGGGTCAAAGAGAGCAGGTGAGGCTTAGCCCTGTGAGAGGCCAGAAGAGGGAGGATACTGGAGAAGTCTCAGTAGCAGTTGAAGCCCAAGTTGAGACTTGGCACCATGATGAAAGCCCAGGAGAAGCGATTGATGGAAGTGTAGCCCACTTGCAGAAGAAGATCCCAGGATTTTGGAGATGGTAGTTCCATAGGATGACAACCAAGAACAGCAGCAGTGGCATAGTGGAACCTTCCTGAGCTTAGCAGACAAGCTGTGTGTACTGCAGAGAGCAGAGCTGGAGAAATGACCTAAGCCCCTTGGAGAATCTCAGAAGATCATGACTGAATCACAGGTATTGGACAATAAATTATTTATACTGTTGTAGTGTGGTTTTGTTTTAATCTGATTGCAACTTTGCCCTGGTTTTTGCCTCTTGAAGCAAGTATTTAATTTAACTTAATTTTGATTTTTACAGGAGCCCACAATTGAAAGATTTCAAACTTTTAAAAGATACTTGAGATTTTTAAAAGAGACTGGATATAAAGGGACTGATTTTTTTTTTCTGTTGTGTTTTGTTTTGCTTTTTGAGATAGGGTTCCTCTGTTGTACCTCTGGCTGTCCTGGAACTCACTCTGTAGACAAGGCTGGCCTTGAACTCACAGTGATCTCCCTCTGCCTTCTGAGTGCTGGGGTTAAAGGCATGCAGCACCACCACCTGGCTAGGACTGAACTTTTAATGTTTCTGAATTTGTAAAGACTTGGTGATTCTTAATATCATTGATGTTTTTAATTAAAGATCTTGGGGATGAATGAGAAAGGAAAGGTCGAGGCTTAACAGTGATGTGTTTGTGTGTCAGTTGACAAGGGATCAATTGTGCTGCATAGTTTTTTGGTTGTTTTGTGTTTTGTTTTTAATTTGACAAGCTATAGTCATCTGAGAGGAGGTAATGAAAGGAACCTCAGTTAAGAAAATGCCTCTGTAGAATCCAGATGTAAGATATTTTCTTAATTTCTGGGTCTTCCTTTGTGGATGGTTCTGGGTTTGATAAGAAAGCAGGCTAAGCAAGTCATGGGCATCAAGCCACTAAGCAGCTCTTATTCATGGCCTCTGCATCAGCACCTCCCTCCAGGAGCTGCCCTGTTTGAGTTCTGGTCCTGATTTCCTTCAATGATGAACTGCGTATGATATAGAAGTATAAGCTGAATAAGCCCTTTCCTCCCCAGGCTGCTTTGGTCATGGTGTTACATTACAGCATTAGTAACCCTAACTAAAACATCTTTTACAGAGTTTATTTTTGGGGGAGCAGGGAACATTTTGTGTTTCTGTTTTGTTTTGGTCATAATGGCTTTATGAAGGGGCCAGAAAGTAGAGAGGACAGAGTCTGTGTGATTAGTGTCTCAGCTGGCCCAAAACTTAATGCTCAGGTGGAAAACACTGCTTTCAGAGACATGAGCTCAAGCTCTGGAGACAAATAGCAATGGTGTTCTTGGAGGTTCTCAGAGAAAGGTTTGCGGGACAAAGTCCTCAAAGGAGAAATAATGACAGCCAGGAAACAGCTGGAGACTCTGCCTGCCTTGGGTTCAATTCAGAATCGCCTATCTACTGTCACAGGGTGAAGAAACCAACATTTTAGCTCTGTGGCAATTAAAATATATCTCAGCTGTTTGAAATGCAAGAGGCTGAGATGAATGACTTCCCCACATCTGAGTACTGCAGAGCAGAGCATGTTGTTTCTGGGAGGAGGTGTGTCCTAACGTCCAGTCTCTCTCTCGAGTCACCTGCATTGGGGTACACTGATGCTATATTGTAGAGATATGCATTTCTAATTCGGAGTGTTCCAGTTACAAGCCCAACATCTAAACTTCTCCAGTCCTGGTCAATACCTTAAGTGTATCACAAGTAGTCCATGTGAACAATCTTCACCCACCACACTGGTCCTTTCTCCCGAAGGCTACTCATGATCCATTCTCAATGCCAAAGTGTTTCTGTTTTTGTTTGAACTGCAGTAGCAGCATGGAACCTTCTCCTACCAGACAGGGTTATTCTAATGTCTGTGTTCTTGACCTTAAGTGGGCTTAGGGTGCTGGGGAACCAATAAAATCAGTATTTTGTGATTAAATGCTCTAAAGCACAATATCTAAGAAAGATTGTTTGAGGCAGAATAAAGAAAGCGAGGGCCCTTAGGAGAGGAACAAGGCCGTTGAAAGGATTTAGCTGGAAGGAAGGACTACAGTTCCGGCCTTATTCAAGGAGGACACCTTTCAGGAGCAGTGATAGGCTCCAGGAACCTCAGGTGGTCCTCTGTCTATGTGACGGTGCTTTAGTTAACAGTTATGATAACATTTAGCTTTTAAATTAGGCAAGTGGCATATGAACAATAACTAATATAGTAGAGTGTTAATACACCACTGTAATAAACATTATATAAAACTTGCTAGTTACTTAGTTCTAGCATCTTTCATTTGATATTTTCAGACCGTGATTGACCATGGGTAACAGAAGGCTGAGAAACTGAAACCTGTGATAAGGCAGACAAGCAGCTGCTACACAGGAGGAGCCTAGAGAGGAAAGCAGTGATGAGGGGTCCAGTTTCCAAAGCACAGCAAGGTTGTATTTTAGAGGTTATGTGAGTCCTTGTGGACCACAGTGACAGAGTTGGTACATCCTACACCCGGAGCATGGCCGGGATATTCTGGTATCATCTTCAGTACACAGACTTCATGATGACAAAATCAATGTGCACACGAGGCAAAGGAGTGGCAGCTTGCATCTTCATGCTCTTCGTGCTTGTCATGTTTAAAGCGAAACTCATATATGAGGATAAATTAAACTGTTTGAAAGTAATTGTGGCATTTGAGGACTCAGCATCATAAAACAAGGAGTGGACACAGGGCTCAGCACTCTCCGCAGAGCACAAGGCAGCCTCAGGCTCTATGCAGCTTGCTTTTATTTGTTTGGTAATTCATTGAAGGTTGATGGGGTCGTTTGAATTAGAATGAATGGACCCCTTAATCTCATATATGTGAATGCTTATTCCCCAGGGAATGGCATTATTTGAGAAGGATTAGAAGGATTAGGACACGTGGCCTTGTTGGAGTAGGTGTGGCCTTGTTGAAGGAAGTCCCCAAAGCTGGGGATGGGCTTTGGGGTTTCAAAAACCAATATCAGGCCAAGCATATCTCTCTCTCTCTCTCTCTCTCTCTCTCTGCCTATGAATTGGGATGTACTCTCAGCTACTGATCCAGTGACATACTTTCACCATGATGACAATGAAATAACCTTCTGAAGCTATAAGCAAGCCTCCAATTAAATGCTTTCTTTATAAGAGTTACCGTGGTCATGGTGTCTCTTCACAGACATAAAACATTGACTAAGACAACTGTTCTTACTGATCTCTACTGAAGATCCTGAAGTAATTTATGCATGTGTGTATGTATGTGAACATGCACACATGTGAATGGCTGTGCATGTTCATGCGTGTGCAGGTGTGTGTGTGGATGAAGTGTATATATAAATGTGTGTACCCACACATGTATATGTGTATATGTGTGTACATGTGTGGTTATAGCCCCAGCTTCTGTTTCTCAGATATTGTCCACTTTGCTTTTTCGAGAGAATATCTCACCAGCCTGGAACTCACCAAGAACTCTGTGCTGCCTGACTTAGAATCCCCAGGGATCTTCCTGACTCTCCTCCGCAGTGTTGGGATTGCAAGCATGTATACCATGCCTGGCTTTTTTTCTACAGGTTCTGGAGACTGAGGCAGACTCAAGCATCTTATCAGCTGGTCCCAGTGCCATCTGCATACTTCTGAAGCTCTCCTTACTGTGTTCCATAGCCTGCACATGTGTGAACATTCTTCGGGAGGAGAACACTGTCTCTAAGCAGATGAAGCTGTTGGAATGCAGTCTGTTTGGATAACTTGTGGAGACTGATTTGATAACTCACAGCAGCACACACAAATATTTCATTTTTTCAAGGGGACAGTAACCCTTTCGCTTGAGCAATACCCAGCTGAAAAGAGGAGGCCACATCCAGCAGAGCAACACACACTGCCGAGCAACGCGTTGCTTGGCACTGGCAGTCTGAAGATCAGCCCCGTCCTGGCTGCAGAGAGCACACTGAATATGGGAATACATGTCACCCATGATGACTGTGAGCATGTTGCTGGGTGGCTCCAGGGGTACACACTGATAGCTTGGGGAATTAGACATTAACTTCTAATTTGGAAGAAGTCTGTGCTTCACAGCTCACACTGTGAGCTCCTGCAGATGTGGGGATCATTATTACACTGTGCTAAATTTAGTGCTCCCAGCTCAGTAAAAGGTCAGGGAGATCAGGTCATGCACAAGGGCCTTTGGGGAGGATCCTCTCCAGGTGTATAGACAGCGTATATTTTCCTGTGTCCTATTCTTTGTTTTATTCATTATTGTATTCAATCAACTAACAAACGTGAGTTTCAGGGATATAAATAGGAAGGAGACACAACCTATCTGCTGCAGAGCCATAGCCCAGGAGAGGTGAAGCTTGCCTCAACCACAGTGTAGTGGGCTTCCTGCAGACATGAGGTTTGAGGAAAACAGCAAGGGAATGATGACAACAGCTGTGCGTTGTTGTCAGGCTTCTGAATGAATGACGACCTTCACCTGCTTCCAGAAGTTGAAGGCTGAGTCTAGAAGCGCCTCCAACTCCCTTGTGCAAGCCCTCCTCAACAAAGACAGAGCCTCACAAGTGTAAAATAGGGGCTTCTGGCTATGGTTATCCTGTCCCTGTTCCTGCAATGAGAGATATCTGGCAATGTCAACAGATGGCTGGGTTGCTGGCATCTAGTGGGTAGATACTAGGGTGCTGTCAGACATCCTACAATGCATACACCCACCACTCAGAACCAGGACTCTATGTAACCAAAGCTCTAAAGCAGGGAGTAGGCGGTCACTAGCTCATGGATTCTACTGGGTGTTTGTGGGGTGGAAGCTATCTCTCCCAGATCTCTTCTTGGTTCCTAACTTCTTGAAATGCAGACCTTCACTTTAGACTCTTGGGCTCCTCCTGCCTGATGCCACCTGTGGCCCTCTGTGTGGTCAGTGTAGGCTCTCTCTGGTTCTCACCCAGTCCCACACAACTGCTGCCCTCCAGTGAGTCAGACCTCCGGTCTAAGTATAATCTGTTTATCCTCTGCAGCTGTCATCCTCCCCTACTCTTTGACCTTCTGTTGTCTTATCCCTGTTCTCTCTGGGTTGGAAATTCCCTATTCTGTGATTCCTATGACCAATCTCTGATGGCTTGTGTTTCATGGAAGACAGCTCTTGGTGAGAATCAGAAGATAAATTTTGTTTTTATCAACTGTTTTGTTTTTTTTTTTAACAGAATATCTATTCCTGAGCTCTGAGTGGGATTGATGGATTCTACCCAGTCCTGTGGTGATGGCTTCTTCACTCCCAGGAGTCCCTATTTTAGAAGGAACCATATAGACCCTAAGACTTTCCCTCCTTAATGACAGGTCCTCTGGAACATGCCCCACCCATGGTCAAGTGACTGGAAAACTTTTACTTCATGAGTAGCCCTAGAATTCGTCTGACCATTCCAAACTTGTGTAATAATTCAAACAATTTGTTTTGTTTTGTTTATATTTACATACTCATATACATGTGTGTTTTGTTATTCATGAAGGTGGAGGCCAGAGGACAACCTTGAGTGGCCCTCTTCAGGAACTACTCACCTTGTGTTTTGAGACGAGGTCTCTCACTGGCTGAGACTTATCAAGCAGGCTAGATGATTGGCTGGCCCAGGGATTCCCTTGACTCCACATGCCTGGTGTGGGGATTATAAGCACATTCCACCACTCCTGGCTTTCTTACAGGATTCTGGGGGGTCAAACTCAGGTACTTTATCCACTAAGCTGTGCCACCAGTGCACAACTCATTTTAAAACAATATTGATAGTGTTGTTCGCATGAATAGTTTGGTGTGCTGAGCCCATGAGTCTGGGTCTTCCCTGATAAGTCAAATACATGGGAGTGAAGACCTGTAGTTGGCCTTCATCATTACCTCCAAGATGTGTTTTTTTTTTCTAGTCATCCCAGGCACAATTATTTGATGTGCTGTGGTAATAGCTATAGAGGTGTTAGCTAATGTTTATTGGCCTATTACCATGCACTGGTCATTGTGAAAAATGGCTACATGATACTGTTTTTTACTCTGATAAAACATCAGGGGGTTGAGGTCTTTATTAAGTTCATCTATAGAATTAGGACACTGAGACTTACAAAATTATTTAATATATTCCTGGCCATTTGTAGGAAATGAGCTGGAATTCAGTTTTGAGTTGTCAGTATTCTCTGATGACCCTCAAGGCCTTGATAGGAAAGAAATATTATCTTTTTCCTAATGGTACCATAGAATAACTCAGGTGCTGACATGTGAAGTATACCTTCTGAAAGCTTCTGATGATTACTGAGAAGATGTTCAGGACCTCTCACAAAGCCCCTGCTCCTGGAACACACAGTTAACTGTAGTGTCCCTTGTTTTTCTAGTGATGTGTAAATGAAGAAGTGTACTGATCTGTTGAAGATCACAAGACTTCTCTACATCACACACTCCTGTATCTTAATTTGTTATGTATATCTGTACATAGGACTTTAGTATCAGTCGTGGTATACACTATTCTCTAGAAAACAGTCACAGATGCCATGTAAGTTGATTTTGCCTTTGTGCATAATATTAAAGAGGCATCTACACTTTTAGCCGTGTCACTATTCGTATAATGATTCCTTGGCTGGGGGATGGAGAGTTTGCTCAGTAGCTACGAACGCTGACTGCTTTTACTGCATTTTGATTCCTAGCACCTGCATTGTGGCTCACAACCTTCTGTCATTGCTCTCCATGTTGTTTTGAGACAAGGTCTTTCCCTGGCTTAGGAGTGAGGCTGTCTAAGCAACAGGCCACACCATCTGCTTGTCCCACCTTCTCAGTGCTGGGATTATAAGCGACTATGACCCCATTCTTTTTTTTAAACATGGCTCTGGGGATCGAACTCAGGTCTTCAGTTCCCATCCTGGCTGGGATTTCTGAATAGCAAAACAATTCCACTTCTTGCTGCTATTACCAAGTACCCCTTGATTTCTTTCTCAGCCTGTCCTTGAAACTTGTATCTAGTTCTCTTAGCTCAGGTCTCATCTCCTTAGATGGAAATACAGCTGTGGCTTGGGAGGTCTTCTCCCCTCTGACCTCTGCAGATCCTCTGTTCTGCAGCTCTGTTCCCAGTGGAGCATGGAGTACCAGCTTGTTCACGGGCTCGGTACTGGCCTCAGTGCTAGGTAGCCTCCTTAGAGCTCCTTTTTGTCTCTTTGCCACACTAAACCTTTGCCATGATGAATTGTCCAGTATAGACGTCTCAACAAGATACAAGCCAGAGAGGCAATTCTTCAGCTAATTGAAAAATTGGAGTAAACAGTATGTCAGAAAATGGATACACAGTGTCGTTAGTATCTTACTATCACAGGAAAGATAAAGATTCACTCCTGTTTGCCAAAAGCTGATGTACCACTAAGACTCTGAACAGAGATGGGTTGAGTTATACAGTATTCTTCTTATATGAATTGAAGATGCATTCCTTAAATACAATTTCCAGATTTGGTCTTTAAAATGAAACGCAAAGCAGACCACATTTCATGGGCCCTTTCTCCAGACTTCTGCAGTTGCTTTGCTTGTGTTTAATGCACATCTTTTTCTCTTACTTAACTACTTTCTCTGATATTTAGTCATGGCAACACAACAGTAATGGTTCCCATGAGCAGGCTGTGAGCCACTTGTCAGATGAATAACAAGTGGCCAGAGCAGAATCACAGAAACGTTGGGAAGGGGACACTAGAGAAGCCTGTGGGATGAGTGGTCAGAGCACAAAGCTCTTGACACCCACAGAGAACTGGGCAGTCAATGAATGCAATACAGGTAAGAGATCTCCTAGGTGCATCTAGGTGCCCCATGATGAGTGACTTTTCCTGGAGAGCTAGGAGAAAACATCATTTACCCTAGAGAGCCCAGCAATGACAGTCCTAAGAAATGACTCCACTCAGGTATAGCTGACTGAACCACAGATAAGTTGACAGGATTACTTATAGGAGTATGGGTAACTCAAAGGCATCTGCAGCATCAAATCCTACCCAGCATGGGTGACTACTCATGAAAACTGCCTTCTTGGAATTCCCTGCATATCATGTAGGCAGCTTTCTCCTTGAGCAGAACCCTAAGAATCTTTTAAATCTCAGTAGCTTCTTGATCCTATGACGTTTCCTCTACTTCCCAAGTCTTCAGAGCCTCCCTACTCCCTCAGAGAGAGAATATTAGAATTCAGAGGAAATATCTATACCACAATGTTGCCTTCTGCTATTGGGTTATGCGTTTCCCCTGTACAGAATGTTCTACCTGATACTTCCTTATGGCTATGGTTTAAATGTGTTCTTTAAAAGCTCATGTTTGAGAA
Organism: Cricetomys ansorgei; assembly: GCA_026225945.1. Classification (NCBI taxonomy): domain Eukaryota; kingdom Metazoa; phylum Chordata; class Mammalia; order Rodentia; family Nesomyidae; genus Cricetomys; species Cricetomys ansorgei. The sequence continues at coordinate 1,092,508 of JAMJFZ010000320.1, forward strand.
TTACATGCTGATGCAATCTGGGGGTGGGGCCTTTGAGGGTATTTAGTACTAGGTGAGGTCCTGAGGGTCAGCCCTCATTACACCCTTGGGTATTCTATAAGGATGAAGCCCTGAACTAGCACACTGCTGTGTCTTGCTGTGTGATGTCTCTGCCATGGAAAATGCAGCAAGGAGGGCTCACTATATGCTGAGCAGATGCCCATGTCCTCAGATTCCTCAGCCTTCAGGGCACAAGCCAAATGAACTTCAGTTCCTGAGAAATTACAGCTTCTCATTTAGCAAAGGAAAACAAATCAACTTTCCAAAGTCTCACTCTTACCACTCCATGTACAGAGCCTACCTAACTCCACTGCTCATACATGCTTTCCTCACTACCTCAGAGACCAGAGATCTATGCACGGCCATAGTTTCATTCTTTGTCCTGTCACCTGTCCGAGGCAGGGTGCTCAGGGTGGGGCCTCTCCTTTATCCCTGTATCTCATCTCCAAACAGGAGTGGATACATGCTCTGAACTTGATCGGTTGAATGAATGAGCAGCCATCCAGCTCAGTGGAGTTTAATTCTTTTGTAACCAGTATCCTGTGTTGTGGGGATGGTTTTTGCCAGCCACAAGTGGCTCATAAAATTTTAAGTCAATCACACTAAAGTACAATGAGGAACTTAGCTTTCGGTCACCCCAGTAGCTCTGCTGAGCAGCATGTCCGTCCTCACTGCGAAGGCTAAGGGCCAGCACTGATAGTCCTTCCAGTTGCCTAGGTGTCTCAAGCTGCTCTGCAAGATTCTACCTGCGACTTGTGAAGATTTGTCATCCTTGATATTTTAGTACCTCACTACAATGTAACAATATGGCTTATTTCTTAGAACAAGTGAACTCTGAGTTCTGTTTGCTGTCTAACTGACAGAGTTTCCTCTACCTGTGACTCCCTGACTCTGGGTTCTCTTAGCATAGTCTTTATGGGAAGTCACTTTGATGATGGCTACTCAAGATAAAGGTTTCCCATGCACAGGGTCTCGACTACAAATACCCTATCTATGGTCATCCAGAATGTAGTAACACAGTTTCTCAGCTGATAGCATCACAGGGGTCCTAACAGAAATGGCCTCAGTTTGAGGAGTTCGGTGAAATTTAACTGTTCATGATATTTCAGTAAGAACCGGGCTGTATTTAGGAAACATTCCGCTGTTAAGGAATGTTCCATGCTTAGGATCCCTTGCTGAATCCACCCCCTCCCTAGATACTGTTTCTGGATTTGTCAGCTGGGAGGTGTTTCTTTACTGCTCTACATGATCTTTCCATGTGTCCCCCAGCTCTCCTATCTAGACTGACATTCACAATTCACATTGATACTAAAGTCCCAGGCAGGACAGAGACAACCCGAGCTTCAATCACAACTAATCCAACAACCAATCCAAATCAAATACAGTAGCCTTTTGCAACTTTTACTTTTGACTCTCCCTCCCTCCCTCCTTCTCTCTCTCTCTCTCTCTCTCTCTCTCTCTCTCTCTCTCTCTCTGTGTGTGTGTGTACATGTGTGCACTCATGTGTGTGCACACATGCCAGAACATTTGGAGATGAGAAGACAATGTCAGGTGTCCTCACACCATCTCGCTTCCAGTGTCTCCTGCCATTAGCTTTTGTGCACAGACTCACTGACTCATGAGTATCTCTGCTTCCCAAAGGGCACTGGAATTATAGACATGTGCTATCTGGCTTCGTGTGCAATCTGAACTCAGGTCCTTGTGCTATTGGCATGGCAAGAGTTTCACTCACAGAATCACATCCCAGCTCCAGATTTCAGCATTTATTAAAAAGGTAACCTTTTTGTTTGTTTTCCCATGAAAATTAGGTCACATTTTACCTATTGAGAAGTGGGGAAATGATTCCCCTTCTTAATGGCCCTCACTATGAGCTGTTGGTAGGAGAATTAACCATCAATTTAAGTGTTACACATAAAACAGCAATAAATATGATATTCATAATCCAAAATGAGCCTCATCAACCATTTCCAAAGAGCACCCCGTTTGTTTAATGGCTCACATTAATACATTGCTGTGAAGATAACAGCTCCAGACTGCTCAGATAATGTGAGGCCACTGGGGTAGACATTCAGCTCATAGTCATGAGCCTATTGAGAAGGTGAGAAAATGTAGGGTTTCTCCTTCGAGGCAGGAAATAAAAGTATAAATAAGTCATAAACCTCTACCTGAAGGGAGCAGGCAGGGCTTGCTTGCAGGCTAAAATTGTGCACATCTTTCTGTTTTCTCTATATGTCTGAGATTTGTAGATGAGAGGATTCAGTGCTGACATCCCTCCCTGGAGGGAGACCTGTGAGCAGAGGGCTGCTTACAGCTCTGTTCCATGATGCTCTGAGTGCCTGTCCGGTCCCACTGATTCACAGAACTGTGTCCAGCATTCTGTTTGTGATCTATATAGTATGTACCAATAGCAAGGCTCCCCAAAACATTCTGGTCTATCTTTTAAGAGCATAGGGATCTTTGGAGATGTGGTTAATGACCAAGTTTGGCTTTGTCTTCCCAGGCTTAATGAAGGCTGAAGGTACGCTTCTGAGGATGGTATAGTCTCCTCCGAGTCCTCTCTCAGTCTCTTCTCCATGTCCCTGTGGCTGCACTAGAATTCCTGTTGCATTGATTCTGGAGGGGAAATACAATTAGCTATGAGCTAATGTGCATACATTTGTTTCATAGGCTCAGATAATGGAAGCATGAGTTTAGCATATCGTGCTCTATTTTTATATTTTGACAAAATAATTCTGGGAAAAGAAAATGGATTTGCAAAAGAGAAATGCAACATATCAGCAAGTACAGAAGTAAAACACTGACATTAAGAAAACATTCAACAGCACATGTGTGTGCACACTGTACTAACATTAAGGAACATCAGCAAGTAGTCTTCATTCTCACTCTTCCTTTAGTATCTATGCCTCAAACTTCAGCCTACCTGCTCTCTCTCTCTCTCTCACTTCTCATTTATACAGCAACCCTTCAGCTCCACTCCTGAATGACTGTCTGGTATCGGCAGGTCTTTCCCTATTATTTGCAGTCTTCAACTCAAAATGATCGTGTGTGTGTCTGTGTGTGTGTGTGTGTGTGTGTGTGTGTGTGTGTGTGTGTTCACCTACCTGTGCATGAGGAGGTCAGAGGTTAACACAATATTTTTCTCAGCCACTCTCTACCTTACGTTTTGAGACAGGGTTTTTCATTGAACTTAGAGCTTAAACTTTGGTCTGGACTAGCTGGCCATCAAGGTCACAGAATCTACCTACCTCTACCTCCCCAGGCCTGGGATTATAGGTATGTGCTACCACTCCTGGCTTTTATCATGGGTTCTGCAGATACTGACTTGGGTTCTTTGGGTCCTTATGCTGCACAACAAGCACTTTGCCCATCTCCATAGCTCCACAGCTATGAGTCTTTTCGTGATATGAGTCCCAGGTATGGAACTCAGGTCAACAACTTTGGTGAGCCTTTACTCACTGATCTTGGTGGCCCCCACAGAACTTTCTTAATATAGATTCTGGCTTACATGCTATATAAGCATTCCAGTGTATTCCCATCAACTGATAATGAAGTCCAGACTCCCTCGTGGCCTGGAGAGATAAATGAGAGGGCTCCCTCCCACCCACCATTCGGTGTTTCAGTTTTTCCCTCACTGAGCACCTAAGCGAGCTTGTGTCCATCAGGCCCAGCTCCCACGAGTTCTAGTTGAGCTGTGATCATTTGCTGCTTGTTGCCATTGTACTCCGCTGATACCTGTTGACAAGAAGGCTCCATTCCGCTGCACTGTTCACAACTGAATAGTAATACGTAGCAGGCATTGGTAAATAACAGGAGATGGGGTCCCAGTGGACCCCACTTTCTGTCCTCACCTCCTCGTCACCCTCTCCTTTCCCTCCCCCTTTTTCTCTCCCTCTCCCTCCCCCTGCACGTACCTATAATCCCAGGCTTGGTGAGGCGGAGGCAGGTGGATTCTTTGTCCCATAAGACATCCTTCTCACTGACCTTGGCTTCTCTCAGTTCTTTAAAAGCAATAGAGTCAGGGACTGATGCCTCTGAAACTGAGGATAAAAACAAATCTCTTTTTCTGTAAGTGTTTCTTCAAGCATTTTGTCACATCAATAGAAAACTGATTGGAATTTTCCTGGGGCTAATTCTGAGCCCTTTCAGGAGCCTTAATCTTTCTTACTTTTTTCTCCTAAGCTCAGCAAGTTTTTGTTTTGTTTTGTTTTGTTTTTTCCACACAAACATAAAACACTGATGGGATGAGGAACGTGGGCTCGGGGTCATTTTTGTAGTATCTGAAGGGACTTTTCATAAATGCCTGTTGCATAATAGGAGATGGCCCTTCTTGTTAAGCCTTTGGTGTCCTCCTAATTATTTCTGCTGTTTATGCTGTGTGTGTGTGTGTGTGTGTGTGTGTGTGTGTGTGCGTGTGCTGTGTGCACACATGCGTGTGTCTATATCTGACTATACTTCTGATAACTGTTTAATTTTACAGTCTGAGAAATCAGATCATCAAGTTCATTTTCATGTATTATCAATATTTCTTTCATGGTTCTGTGTTCTACCAAGGATAAACAAGAGTAAAAGCTAACATTGACAGACAGTCACTGGGGCATTGATGAGTCTTAGGCTTCCATCTAGAGTGTGACTAACTCATCTTTGGAGAAAGAGTGAACTGCAACAAGAAAGGTTGATGACCTTACAGACACTGAAAGATGTACTCTTATCACTTTGAGTTGGTCTCTGTGATTTTAATTTTTAGCTAACGTCCTTCGTGTTGAGCTGTGGGTCTCCACACACGCACAGTGGTGGCATGGCGATCACAGTGATGAACACGCTCAGGTTTCAGCCTGCTCACTCCTCATTGTGTGACCATCTGTTGAGCATGGTGTTGCTCTACGGGCTCTCCATCCTGAAGCTAGTTCTCATGAGGCTTTCTTGGGCAGTTCAGTCTTCCAGAACGTTAGTGCAGTGAAGGTTAAATCTGGAAGTGGCCAAGGTCATTTTTACTTCCCATTGGCTGCATGGTCTCGGACTCACCTAAAGGAGAGGCTGCTGTAAGGGCAGCAGGAGTTAGTAAATAACAGGAGGTAGGTTCCAGGTAGAAGAGGCTTGTCCATGGAGACCCTTACTCGCTGTCCTCAGCTCTTCCTCTTCCTCTCCTTTCCTTCTCCTTTTCCTCTCCCTCTCCCTCTCCTTACATGTACCTATAATCCCAGACCTGGGGAGTTTTGTTTTTTTTGTATGGTGACCACTGTAGAAAGGTACCACTGAACTTTCTTAAGTGAGTCCATTAAACAAGCACATTAAGTAAGGAATATGGAGTACTATGTACTAGATGCCAGCGGGAGGCAGTCAGACAGTTGAAGGCAAGAAAAATTCATGATGGGAAGACATCAGTGCCTTGATCTGATCTTCTCATTTGTAAAAGGAAAATGCAGACTCAATGCCCTCTAGGGTTCATATTGGCCATGAAAATTCTCTCTCCTGTCTTGGAACTGGAAATTTAATTACAAATGTAAGACACAATAAAGCAGTCTCTGTTAAAAAAAATCTATAATTGCTTAGTGAAGATTTAGTAGGAAGGTCTCATGACTCCACAGCCACAATGCAGGTGTTTGCCATGCCACAGACTCACATGTGGCATAGGAATGCTCCCAGAACGTGACATCCTTTCTCTGTATGTGTTTCATATTTCAGTCTCTCTTACTGTTAGAAGGAGTATCCCACAGATACTTTCAATGGGGCCAGTGGAAGTGCATGTGACTTTAAGCTTTAGTGGACACACTCTGTGTTGCAACATCTCACCTCTGAGGATGTTGAACAAAGTATCCATGGTATTATATGAATAAATGTTCATGAATGTGTGTTAATAAAGATTTACTTATAAAAACAGGAAGTGAATGACATTGTGCCCAAAGGCCATAATTTATAAATTATAAACATTTAAGTTATATATATATATATATATATATATATATATATATATATATATATATATATTACAAATCAGTCCTCTGATTTGGGGTTTTAGAAACTATAGGTAATGCTTCAAAAAAATTTTACATGCTCATTTTACTGAACTTTAAAGAATATCTTTAAACCAAACTTTCCATAGTTTAAAAATTATCTTAATTTCCAAGAATCATTCATATATTTGCACTATATAACATGGTGATTTGAAACATGTGTCCAGTGTGGAGTGGCTAATTGAGTTAAATGTCAGATGCATATATATGTTCACGTATCTATTTTTTTTTGAGGTGAAAAAATTGATAGCATTTTCAGGAGTGTAATACACTTAATGCCGACTCAGCAGTGGTAGCTGTGGGCTGGGTGTACGTGGAATAATGATCTATGGAACCTGGAAAGGCATACATATGAAAGGCACCATGCCTTGATTAATCATTTGTCTAGCTAAATGTGTTTCTACTTGTAAACAATAACCAAAATGCTAAAACTAACATAAGCATAACATTTTAAACTGTATCTATAATAAAAATCACTTAGTCTAATGCTTCCCTGAAAAGGCTTATACAGGGGCTGGGGAGATAGCTCAGTCAGAAATGCTTGCCATACAAGCATAAGAACCTGACTTGGATCCCCAGAACCCACATAAGAACCCAGGCATGTTAGCATGCATCTATTACAGAATCTTTGAGGCAGAGATAGGAGAATTCCTGAGGCTTTCTGTCCGGCCAATGTAACTTAATTAATGAACCACAGATCTTATGAGAGACTCTGTCTCAATAAAGAATTTGGATAGTTTCTGAGAAATGACACCTAAGGTTGACCACTGGATTCCACACACGTGTGCACACACATTTATGTGTACATGTACATACAGGAACATGTATATATATACCCTAACGTACACAAACAAATATACACACGCACATAAAAGAAAGGCAGCCTTGTTTTCATAGGATTGATAGGCCTTCCGGTAGTTTTGTGTGATCCATTGTTGTGGAACAAGACACAGGAAGAAGTACAGGTTACGTCTGTTTCACAAGCATCCTTCCACTACCTCAGCTGGTCAAGTGAGACCTGCACTGTCAAGGTAATGGATTCAATGAGCACTTTCCTTGATAAAAAGGCACTTTGCTTTCATATGGCAACATACAAGGCCATCGCTTCTAATACTGAGCCAAGGAAGGTGGAAGAGAGAATACTACAGGAGTCTTGAAGTCAGATTGCAAAATAAAGCTAACCGCACACAGTTAGAGACATGCTGGCATTTCTTTATTTTTTATTATGGAATCTACTAATATAGGATGCTGAAATACCACTCAGAAGAAATCCGGCCCTTGGTCCACCTCAGAAAGCCCTGGGTACATGCCCACAAGGAGGATGTGCTGGGTGCATATGAGTTTTGAACTTACCCTTGTCTGGGTTTGGTTGAGCTCAAAGTTCTCATTCAGTTTGGGGTTCTGTAGAGACTCATCTCTGGTGAAAATGACACTAACCCTTTGTTAGTAGAAGTCCTCATTTCCATGATTATTGTGTACCCATGCAGAAACAATGCTTACTTTTATGAGGCCAAGAAGAAACAGGTTTCTACAGACACTGCAAGGCCACCATTAAATCATTCAGGACCAGAAAAGTTAAATATTCATAGCTGGCTTGGGTTGTAGTAACAGCCTCTCAGATTCGACTTCTGGACAGAGCTAGCTCCCACACCAACCAAAGGCAACTTTGGAGTCTATGCTATCCCCAAAGCAGTGTTCCTGGCATGGCCAAGGGTCTGCAGGCTGGACACAAAGGCTATTATCCAAATGGTGACGGGTTGTGGTACGACCATCTTATCACACCCCAGGCTGAATCTCTGTCAAGGTTTGACATGGTGTAGATATTTCAGTATTCAGTGACAGGGCCTTTGGCTACTCTGGGGCCATTTTTAAATGAAGACAAGAGGCTTCAAAAAGAGTATTGCTGAGGTGTTATTTCTTGTCCAGAAATCACTGGCTATTTTTCTTCGATGCCAGCTCTACTCCTCATGCCAAGTTGAGGGCATTGGCTTGTGGCCAAAAGCAATAACAAATGCAGGTGAGAGTTGCAGCTCCTCCCTTTGGAGAGTACCTGACAGGCTATTTTGGGAAATTCTCTGCTGCTCTCTAAAGAAGCTGAGGAGAGGAAGCTGATGGCAGATATCAGTTCTTGGAGCTGCCCAAGGACCTGGCCTGTGATGTCCCATGCAGACATCTCATTGTCTTTGTTCCCAGTTCTAGTTCAGCCCTCAGCTACTGGAGTTGGACAGAATAAATAACAGTACTCTCATTCAACTAGGTAGTTAGATTAATGTCTTAGTCAATCCTGAATTAAGAACCTCACTTTTACTAAAATAACCTTTGGGCTTAAGGGATAGCTTAGTCGTCAAAGCGCTAACTAACCTGGCCGCACGAGGATAGTGTTGGATCTCCAAGTATCCAGGTAGTGTGGGCTTGATATTTCAGAGATAGGTAGAAAGAGATGGGTGGATCCCTGAGGCTCATTGGCCAGTCAGCTTAGCCTTCTCAAAGTTACAGGCTAAAGACCCTGTCTCAAAAAACAAGGTAGAATGCACCTAAGAAATGACAGCTGAGGTTGGCTTATGGCTCCACATGCATGTGCACATATGTGCATATACACACAGTCACCTGTATACACACATTCACCTGTACACATACACATCTACCTCCACGTATACACATACTTAAAAAAATATTAATGTTTTTATGTGTATGTGTGTGCATGCAGAAACCGTAATGGCCAGAAGTGAAAAAGTCCTCCTGGAACTGGAGTACATGCAGTTTTCAGTGACCCAATGTGAATGCTGGGAACCAGACCCTGACCCTTTGAAATATTGATACAGGCTCTTAACCACAGAGCCCGTATCTCTCTGTACTAGTTAGTTTTGACTGTTAGTGATACATCTTTGAATCACCTGGGAAGTAAATCTTAATGACACATTTTCTATATCAGGTCATCCTGTGAACATAACTGTAAGGGACTGTCTTGATTATTACTTGATGTAGGAAGACCCAGACCCTTGTGGATGGCACTGTTTCTTAGCTGAACAATACTAAAAGAGAAAGCTAGCTGAGAGCAAGTAAGCAAAGATCATGCATTGTTCTCTGTCTCTGTCTGTCTGTCTGTCTCTCTCTCTCTCTCTCTCTGCCTGCTCTTGACTGTGTACGTGATGCTTGAGGTTCCTGCCTTGACTCCCCTTCAATAATGTACTCCGACATGAACTTGTAAACCAAACCATCCCATTCCTCCCCTTGATGCTCTTTATCTGGGTATGTACTTGTCACAGCAACAGAAATGAGTGCAGACCACATGCAGACATCTAACATTAGTGCATGAACTTTAAAATCACCCCTGCACTATGATAGCAATTCATCAGCTTTAGCCGAAGTTCTTGTACAAGCCAAGGCTAACAGGCCTGGAGACATCTGTGTAGCTACTAAAACCTTATGCTAGAAGGGTCAGTGTTAGAAATGCTGTGGGCAAAGGTCATCTGAGCAGCAGAACCTTACTTGTAGTTTTGTGGAATGTTTTAAAATTCATGTCTGTGCTCAGTTTTCGAGTTGCATTGTTCAAAGACCCATTTTACCTAAGGTGGTAGTATGCAGCTAATCACCACAAGAGAGTGATCACACTTTTGAATCAGCACCGGGGTATAAGGAGCCCTGATGGTTATCAGTTTGGAATTTCAGAATGTTATATTTCAGAAAAAAAATGTTTTATTCAATATTAAGACTTCATAGGCTCCTTTCATGGAAGTTTCAGCTTCCCTGAGTATTCTCCCTAGAGACATTATTGTTTCCATCAGAAGAGATTCCAGATCTGGTAAAGCAGATCCTTGCTCACATGACTTCTGGATTGCACTGTCCTGGATATCCTTTTACAGTAGGAAACACCCTGGACCACACAGTCTAGCCTGTGTATTAGTCACTTCTCTGTTGCTGTGACAAAACACCATGACCAAGGCAATTTATAGAAGTGAGAGTTTATTTGACCTTAAGGTTTTATAAAGATAAGAATCTATCACCATGGGGAGGCATGGCTGGAGGAAGGCATGGCACCCGGAGTAGGAAGCTTGAATGCCCACATCCTTAACAGCAAGCATAAATGGAGAGAGTGAACTAGAAGTAGCTCCAGGCTTTTGGTCTCAATGCCTGGTTTCAATAGTGACTCACTACCTCCAGCAAGGCCACACCTCTTAACCATTCCCAAGTGATGCCACTAGTTGGGGACTGAGTATTTAAATGAGACTGTAGGGACATCTCATTCAAAGCACCACCCATGGACAAGTGCACTGAGGCTGTGGGTCAGGTTGACCTGGAGACCCAACCCTTATAAGCCATTGAAATATTAACCAAAATAGTTTTGTGTGACACGACTTCTACAAAGTACTCACTGAAAAGCACAGAGCTAAGACAGTCCATGCAGGAGCATTATCTGTTTAAGGAATGAAGGCGACGAAGAGCAAGGGAAGTGGATGCAGCGTGTGGGACACTCGGGCTTTTGTCTACTCTTCACGGTTCTGACTGCAGGGACCTATGGGTGAGTTTGTTTCCTCATTGCTGCTGAGGTCAGGGAGGAGACCCACTCAGCATGAGCTTCACCTCCCACACTCCAGTATGTGTCTGGAATTTCTGGCCCGAGGGACCACAGCGAGCCTCAGATGCCCATCACACGGTATATGTGGAGTCTCTGAGCCAAATGACCCCTGGACTCTCAAGGCATATGATTTGCACTCATGTTCAGAACCATTAATTTCTTACCCTATTTCCACCTATGCTGCTTTTATTTTTATTTTTCTTCATTCTATGACAAATCCATCCTTTGCCTTGTACTCCTCCTTCTTTGGGCTGATCCTGGCTTGCCGATGAATTGCTCCATTGTTACCCAAGCACAGTTTGTTACCAAAATGCCAGTTTTATTTTCCAGTTCGTGCCTCTTCTAAACGACCAATTTCCAACACAGAGCTTTGTGCAGTGGAAGGCTGTCTGCAGTACTCTTCTTTCTCTCTCCAGCCCCATTTTCTTGGTTTTCAGTTTTTCAGTTTTTGTAATAGAAATACAGAGATGTAAGGAAAACCCCTGCCGTGGGTCTGCAGGGAAATTGGAACTGTCTAGAAATGAAGGCTGGAAACATTTTTAAAATTGATTTCTCTCTTGAGTCTTCTTGCTCCAAGTTTACCATCAGTTTTTAAAAATATAAATGATGACATTAGTCCTACTGGACCAGAGCCACTCCAGTCATTGCCTGCTAGACCTTCCTTGGCAAAGTACTTCAGTATGATGCTTTTAATTTTCCTTTGTGCTATTCTATCTGTTCATTGAAGGATGCCTGGAGACGGTTTTGCACTAATTATGTTCAGATGTCTGTTTCTGAGATTTCTATCTAAGTATGGAGACCAACAGTCATCTCTCTCCCCATCATGTCACGGTGAGTGTAACTTATTTTAAAGGTTATTTAAATATCTGCATAGTTTTTGAGATTTCAAACATTTCCTTTCAAATATGCAAAATATGATTAGTGCTATCTGAAAACAACAGCAGATCAAGGACCTAGAGTTTAAAATTCCAGAAGAAAAGAAATGAGAGAATAATGTCCTACAGAGCTGGTAAGCAGGCCCCGTTCCTGCTGCTCACATCTTCTGTCCTTCTTGTGTATATGTCAAGGTTGAATATCCTTGATGGAAGACTTGAGAGGAAACTCCAGCTGTGGCCTGCCATAAGTTGGGGTGGGTGGTCTTTCAGGAGCCTGGCAACAACTAGAATCCTGAGCGCTTCTGCACGGAGTGGGTAGTGAAGTTCTCTAAGTTTTAGAGTTACTCCTTCAACATGATATTTGAAAACAGGTGGGGCTGGGGCGTAGCCAGGACTGAGGATATAGCTCAGTGGTAGAGCACTTGTTCAGTGTACAAAAGGCCCTGGGTTCCAGCTCCAGCAGGATGAAAAGGAAGTAAACAGATAAGTCAAAACATAACAAGAACTAAACTTTTGCAAGACATGATGGGGTGTGTTGGTAGGCCATAGTATGAGCAACTCTGCTCGATTGACCTGTGCTGAGCAGAGACCCTGAGGAGTCCTTTGACTTTGCTCTTATTTTTAGGGCACAACTAAAATTATCACTCTATAATTAAATGTGCACTTCCAAATTTAGCGTGTTCAATCAGGGAAACATAGGTTTATATTCTAAGGACCAGGGACTTGAAGAGATTGTCAGGCTGAATCTTCCTAATTCCTGTCATCTTCGTAGTCCTGTGCGTGGCATTCCTCTAGGGAGTTACAACAATCCTCTTTACAAAGATGCCTTCACAAATGCTGTAAAGAACACTGTCTCAGGACCTTCCCCCATCACTAGAAAGAGAAAAAAAAAAGTAGTCTGTCCATGGACTATAATAGAATGATAAATACTATTTAAATATCTTAATGCTATTATTTAATGATCCTATCAGAGAAATGCAAAGCTGAAAAGAATTTTAACTTAGACTTAGATTCTAAAATCTTTCTAGGTAGATGGTGACTCTAAGTCTTCACAACAAACCACCAAAATCTCCTGATGAAGAAAAGTAAGGGCTGCATGGTTCCTGCTTGACACAGATGCTACAAGATGGGAATTATCAGCACAGTGTGGTAGGAACAGGCACAGAGATCAAGGAGGCAAATAAAGAGCTCAGAAACAAACCTAAGAGCATATGATCAATGAATTCTGTACCAAAGTTTTAAGATCTGATGGGGAAAATAAAATCTTCAAAATACTTGGTGATGAGCAAATCAGAGTTCAACGTGCAGAGGAATGATATTGGGCTTTATCACCGTCATATACAAAAAATAAAAACCCAAGATGAGCAAGAATTAAGTGAAAGTCCAGATGTAACAGGTCCCCTAGGGGAGAACATGGACTGCTCATTCACATGGTCTCTGTCAATGATTGTTTCCATACCATGACAGACAGGCTGCAGAGCCAGAAGAAAATAAATAGGTCTATATCAAACCAAACTTCTACTGCATAGAAAACGAAACAACAAAATGAAACAGTAGACTATGATTGAGGGAAAACCTTTACAGTGGTACCTCTGGAGTTAATGTCAGATTCAACTCGGTTGTGAAAAATAAATGATGTGATTAATGGGCAGAGAGCTTGCAAAAACCTTCTCCAAAGAAGACATAATGATGGCCAACAGGTGTATGAAAAGGCTGTCAGCTCTGCTACTCAGCAGGGGACGCAGACAAATCACAGCGAGGTGCCATCCTCCACCTGCTAGGGTGGCCACTATCAAACACTCAAAAAGAAGAACAGATTTTTCCAAGAATGTGGTAAAAAGAGAGTGCTTACATACTGCCAGCAGGAACACACACTGGCTCAGCCATTATGAAAAATGTAGACATTTCTAAAGCATTTAAAAATACAGCTCTTAGAAGACCCATAAATCCATCCTCTGTGTGCACAGCCGGAGGGAACGGAATGAGTTCCTCACAAGGGCATCTGCAATATGTACTCCCAGTTCACTATAAGCACGATTTGCACATGACCTCAGTATCTGATGGACAGGTGGACAAGGAAACCACAGTTCCTACACACAGGAGAATATCATCCACTGGAAATTAATTCACAGCGGGGAGAGGTGCACACCAGTGCCTAGAATTCTGAGGAACAAAATGGGAACCTACTTCTGCTGCCTGTGAGACTTTCTCCATGTGTAAACAAGAATAACCTTGTAAATATACATATGTGTGTAACGTGCAATGGGTATTTTCCTAATTAAAATGTAAATTCCCGAGGGAAAGACTGCAATGCCATACCTTGTTCATATGCTTCTCCACAGTGTTACCCAAATCACAGACAACCAATAGAGAGTCTTAGAATCTTCCTGATGACTCATGCTATGAAAATGGTACCAAAACAAGTTGTTTCTGCAGTAGTCCTAAATCAAATGATTTATGCCTGGAAATATTCAAACATAGAGTCAAAAGACCTGCATATTTCTAAAATGTCCAATGTACCAGCGATGTTTTACATGAATTGAATAGGAGAAAACAAACAGAGAATTGAGTCAGTTCTGACTCGGGCCTATGATAGAAGATGATGTAGTCACCAACATTTATCCTAAGAAATACTTGAAAGAGGACAATACATCCACGGTATTTTTAATCTGATAAAATAGCTTTGATACAGTATATAGCTAAGACTATATTTACAGAGAGAGACCTAGTCACAAATTAAAGGTGGTGAACAAATGGAACCCAAGATCAAATCTGCCAATGGAAGGACAAATTATCCCGTCTCAACAAGAACCAGGAAGCGGTGTCAGAGCTAACACCCCTCCCCATAGATGTTAACACATTTCAAGGATGTCCTTTCAAAAATGTCATGCCAAACTGAAACAAGGGCTATTCAGGTATTTACTGTAAAGAGATAAGTAACTTAAGAAAACTACACAGCTTGTACAAGTGTCATTCAAAACACACCCAGAGGGGCCATCAATTCTTTCCCTAGTAACCCTCCAAAGATGTGAAAACTGAAAAAATGCTGGGAAGTGCCCCACTTTCATCACCACCAGCCCTGTGTACATTGCTCCTGTCTGTGCAGGTTCTACCATGCTCTGCTAAAGTCTTCACCTCCTGGAGGCTCAGCTCCACACTGGGAAGTCTTCCTTGGCTGCTCAAGATAGAGTGGCTATCATCTTTAGGTTTTTGCTTTCTCTCTCAAACACATCTCTTCCAAGTAGTCATCATTCTTCCTTACATTTTTGCTCTCTCCTTTTGGTCATCCCAATCCTGTTTCAGTCACCTTGACATCCCTCTATCTCAGCTTCTGAGACACTGCAGGGACTTATCCCAATCCCTGCTAGGATTCAGCTACATAGGCATCACTGAATGGATTCCCTTGTTTGCATCCCCTATCCATATATCCTATTGGTACTCAGAGCAAGCTATTTCACAGTCTGCAAATATTATACCCACAAGCAGATGTTTGTCGGTGGGAGACCTGGGGCACATCTGTTTTACTTGGCCTCCCTGGCATATTGTCCCAAGATAAGTTGCTTAGGTGAGATCTTCGCAGGCATGACTGCTCTGTGAATAGATAAGAAATTACAAATGATGCATGCACACATGTATGAAGGCACATGTGTATGTATCCAAGGAAAAGTAAGCATCAGAGAGCACAAAACAACATACAAAGCAAAATTTAATGACACTGATGGTCATGCATTGGGCTGAGAGAATCTGTACTTATTTTTGGAGTATTGGATTTTTCTGGAGCACCTGAGGATATAGGTAGATTAGAAGGATTGACTCAGAAAGGGAAAAATTGAAAGAGACTGAAGTCTAGTTATGAAAAGGAGATGTGACTTAAAGAGTCCCCAAGAAGGGAAGAGAGGGAGTGAAAAGAATTAACATGAAATGAAGGGGTGCAGCTTAAAAGAATAGGACAAAGAGGAAATTATCCCCAGCGCTCAGAGAACTGTTCTCAGATCCAAGATTTTACGTTATCTCACCAATGATCTGAAAACTCTCAAGGTAGGTCAGAAGTCAACTTTTGACCATTTTTTACCATTTTTTTGGGGGTACCATGAGTTTCTCTGTGTAGTCCTAGCTGTCCTGGAACTCTCTTCAGACTGGCCTTGAACTCACAGAGATCCACTTGCTTCTGCCGCCTGTGTGCTTGGATTAAAGATATGCCCCACCACATCCAGTTCCCACCTAATTTTGGAGGCAGAGTCTCTCACTTAGATATGGGGCTCACCAAGTAAAGAGGGTTAGCTGTTCAGCAAGGTCCAGTGATCCACCTGTTTCTCCTCCTCACAAGGATTACAAGAGTACACTATCAGAGTTCCTTTGTTTTTTTTTTTTAAATGTGGGTTCTGTAGGTTGAACTTGGGTCCTTACAGTGAGGAGTGTCACGTGGTAGGAATGAAACCTACAGGGTTGCCTCTGATTCTAACTGTGAGAATCCTGTTTCAGTTCTTGGCATCTAGGTCATACTGCAGATAAAGAGTGAACATCTGCCAGGAGGATGGGAGGACTCATCTAACCACATGAGAGGTGACAACCTGGTGGTCTGATTACAGGTCTCTCAAATGGATGAGAACATCTGAGGGAACATTGTTCTGGGTTCTGAACAAGGTTAAGTTGGTGCTTGATACTCAGTATGTAAAGTCTCTTCTGAGTATTGAGATCAAACAAACAGTAGACAAAAGTATAGAGTGGAAATTCAAAGGGCATTCTAAGTCTAAAATCTCACTTTCCCCAAGTCAAAGGGGGCAGGAAACCCAGCCAAGCCTAGGCATCTCTTTTGTTCAGGCATGACCTGTTATCATCATGCTCACATTAAGCCTGACCTAATACATCTAAACAGCTCATCCGTGAGCTTATTGATAGTTTTTGCTAAATCTTGAGGAACTGAAGATGGACTGGACTTTGTAGTAAGGGAGGACCTCTGTGCCTATAGGTGGAATTTGGGGTGCTGTGGCAATCTCGCTGAGGTCTCTGACCTCATACGACCTTCCCCATTGTTTCCCTGGGTTAGCTTTCTGTTCTAGTCTTGTTTGTGGGCTCTGAATTTGGGGTGATGCTTTTCCCTGCTCTGTCCCCCTGTCAGTCTGTAGGAAGCCTAAGGCTTTCCCTCCCCACACAAACTCCTACTCCCAACTCTCAGACTCAGTGTCCACTCTCCTGTTCATAGAAGGGTGGCTTCTAGCTTCCCTCCTCTCAGCTTCCAGAGAAACTTCTCTTGAACCTGGTTGGGTCAACTCCCAGCTTCTAAAGCTTTTTTGCAGACGTGGCTCACCTGGCTATGTGAGGCTTTCTGGGGTGTGTATAGGAAGCCAAGGTCACCGGTGTCTGCTCTCAGTGTTTGAATGGTACAGGTGAGGCCAGGGTGATGCTCTCTGTCGGATTTCCAAGTTCCTTATTAGTATTCCAGAACAAGGACCAAACACAAGGCTTGTTTTCAGTTTATTTCTCTGCTTCCTGGGAGCCTACCAACCCTAGCCACGCTGCTTCTTCCATACATGCTTTCTTAGCAGCGATGACCTAGATTTCATGTGCTTCAAAGATATAAAACAAGACACAGCCAGAAGTAGACAGCACAGGGGGAAGGGTTTGCTCACATGCTACCTGAGATCCATGGAGACATGGCTGTGTTCTCTCCCCTCTGAATTTGAAGTAGATGATTGGCCACAGCCAGGCCATCAACAGCAGGGCTGTCCATGTCACTGAGGCCTGGCCCCTTGGCTGGATACCTCTTACCTCTTCATTCCTGTCTTACCAGGTGGCTATGGAAGGTCTAGTCAGCAGGTCCCATCATAAAATGAGTGCTTTCAGACTGAAATCAATTGATTTAAAAAAAGCTTCTTGGAACCATGTTCACTACAGGAGACTCAGCTCACATCTGCTGTGTTTAGCTATAGTGAAATTCTAGGAAGGAAGCATGACATGCTACACCATTGTTTTGCCTCGAGGAAGCCAGATATTAAAAGAAAAGAGAAAGACGGGAGATGTCTCAGTTGCTAAATGCCTGCAGTGCACAAGGACTTGAGTTTAGAGCCCCACAACCCACATAAAAAGCCTGTTGTGGTGATGTGCTCTTTAGTCCCAGAGTGAAAGCAGCAGAGATAGGAGGAAACTTGTGATTTAAAAGCCAGGCAGTTTCTGGTTAAATTGGTGAACTCTAAATCAATGAGAGACCTGATCTTAATGGAGATGGTATTGCAAAGGACAATATCTGAGGTTCTCTTTTGACTTCCACCTCCACATGCATCATGCGGGCACATATGCTAGAGTATGCATATGTGTGTATGCATGCTAACACACACACACACACGCACACACACACACACACACACACTAAAAAAAGAGAGAAAAAAGAAAAGTTTTAAGGTAATTACCAAAACATAAAGAAATAAAGAAAACCAACTCCTAGAAATACATACATGCATTTACAAATACAAATATAAATACAAATACAAATACAAATACAGATACAGATACAGATACAGATACAGATACAGATACAGATACAGATACAGATACAGATACAGATACAGATACAATACATTTCTTACAATCAAGTTTGGCAAGCAAAAACAGTTGGTTCAAGTCTTCCCAAACAGCACAGGCTGGGTGACAGATGCTGTATGTGCCTGGTGACAGGATTACAACCTCACACGTTTTCACTTGCTCTGTGGGCTTGCTGTCTCCAGGCCCTGGCACAGACTCTCCTACAAGGCCCATCCCAAGTCCTAGTAGTGTTCTGCCTTACAGAGAACAGTGCCCCAGGAGAGAGGTGCAGAGCAGGGACAGATGGGCCCTAAAAGGAAGGACTTACCTGCCCAAGTCACAATTATTACAGGTCTCTGGGTTCATTGTCAATTGGAGTGGCAGTTGAAGGCGCAGCAGCTGGGACAGATGGCGTATCTCCAGCTAGTGTGCTAATGGGATCTCAGCCAACTCAAATCTTTTCTTCCCTCTGGAAAGAAATAGAAAAAGAAAAGACCACACAGTTGTCAATTAGTCAGCACTAAAGGAGAGGAAGCACCAATTCTACAAAGGGCTTGCTTGTCTGCTTGCTTCTAAAGCCCGCTTGCATTTTGTTTTAAAGCAAAGACTCTGTTTATTTATTGTGACTTCAAGCATGTTTGGGGTAGAATGTTCAATCTAGCGGGCATTCCATGCCGAGTCTGTGTTCCACGTGAGCTCATACATAAACCATTTTAATCAAGTGGTTAGAATTTTAATTAGCCCGGACTTGTTTCCTCCCCCCTCCCCAGTTTTAATTTATAGTGCACTCTCCTGTTTACACAGTGCAGAGGATCAAAATAAGAAAGGTTTGTTTCTATGTGGGGAGACATTCCCCAAGTAAAGTGCACCCCAGGGACCTGGATTAGATACCTTAGTGAGCAGAACCTTCTCAAACACTCACATCTTCAGATGCCACACCATACCGAGAGTAGCTTGCACAGGATGATGGGAACTCAGGCCCATGGTTAGGGCAGACAACAGCACTGTCTCAAGGGCTGTGTAATCAATCACATGTGTACAATGCTCTGTAAAGTGGAAGTGTCACACCGTAGTGGTCGACAGCTGACAAGTGACTCTGGATTTGCAGAGATTTAAATTATGGCTCCCCTTCCATCTTGGTTTCTTAATATCAGTGAGATCTGAAGGGTTTATCTCTCTAAGTTTCAGGTTTTATCCTAAACAATCAGAAAGTTCATTTTTCTGGATGATGAGGCCCTGTATAACGAGTTCCATGTGATAGCAGTGGAGTCCAGGTCCACAGGAGCAGGTAGGGTGTTTCTCTGTGTCCACCCATATGAACTCTTCCTCTGACACACCCTCTATAAACACAATGAATTTTGAATAAAATGGTGACATTCTTTTGCACACACTTTTCAATAAATCTACATACTCCCTCCCTCATGATGGTCATTTCGGTGTCTGAGGCAATTGCACTGTGGTCACACGTGACACGGCTATAGTCAAGCACCTGCCTGTGTTTCCTGTATCCCATTCTCCACTTCCATCCCTGTGCTCTGTATCTAAAAGTGTCAGTCTCCTGCTGAAAGGACTGCAGTGAACATCCATTAGCCTTCACAACTCTCTGGGAGATGGCCTTTGCCTTCCTCTCCCAGGGCCTCCTTACACCATCTTCCTTGGGTTCATCTTCCAGAACTTATACCTCTCTGACTTGGGCTTTGCATGTGCTGTCCCCGTTTGTAAAATTCTTTACTCGCTCAGCAACCTTACCCCCATGTACAGCTCTTACTTGCATTGTTGCATGGAAACATCTTTTCCCTGTGTGCTGAAAAGAGACAAGTCACATGGCAGTTACACATTCCAAGAGTATTTTAAAAATTTGCATCATGCAAGACTTAACTTTGGGAAATGCCCTCACTTACTGTGCATGTGCTCTTTGCCTTCCTGCCCCTCTAGTGTCCACATCTGCCGCCTTTACTTCTGCCTTCCTCACAGGGCACAGAGTTGCCTCATGGTTGATGTAAAATGTTTTCATTAAATTCTTTCATAGGTGTCATTTATCAGCCTGATTCCTGGGCTCTTGATTATTTCTTCTATGTACTTCTAATTTCCTTTTCCACCCATCCTTCTGATTAAAAACAAATATATATTCAGCATGTATATAGACACATGTGTTTGCATGCTCCACAGTGAATAAAATGATTTCAAAATTCTACATTTGCATAACTCTCCCACTGTCTGATCCAGGCTTTTGTGGACTTGACTCAGCTTTCCAGAAGAAGTGATTCTTTTCATAGTCTCTTCTCACTTTAGAATGTGTTTACAGGCAGTAGCAACTACTGTTTAACTACTTTTACTTTTTGAGATCATTTATAGAAATATTGCTTATATGTAAATAGCTGTTTGCTTAATGACACCAACCCAGTGGGTCTAAGGATAAGTATGACCACCATCAATCCATGCACATGTCAATCATTTCCCCAGGATTCATTCTATCCCATTGGTATTACCATGTTGTTGTTATTGGTAGGTGTGGTAGTCAGAACATTAAGCATTATATTTGTGCTTCTATCAAAACTCCAGCATAATACAGCACTATTAGCAAGCAGACTCTCTCCATAGTTTGTATGTTTAAAGACAGGATGCTTTGATGGTTGTTGGTGTGTCACCTCACGTCTGCCATTTCTGGGTGAGATGGGGTGGTAGGTTTTGAACAGGTACCTTAATATGTTAGTGTGTAACTCTGAAGACTGGAGGTATCACCACCGACTACTGCACACGAAACTCAACCAAGGGATATTCATCACATGAGGTATGGCTCAAACTGTTACAAAAATGAAAAAAATATTTTTTAAGATCTCACTTAATTATGAATGCATGTCTCTGTGTGTGTGTGTGTGTGTGTGTGTGTGTGTGTGTGTGTGTGTGTGTGTGTGAAGTTGCTGTGGAGGCTGGAAGAGAATATTGGGTCCCCTGGAGCTGGAGTTACAAGTAGTTGGTAGCTTCCAGAGCTGGGTGTGGATCTCCACAAGAATAGTATGTACTAATATTAACTGCTGACCCATTCCTCTAGCCCCAGGAAATATTTTTTTTTCTTTTTTCTTTTTTTGAGATAAGGTTTCTCTGTTGTAACTCTGTATGTCCTGGAACTCACTCTGTAGATCAGGCTGGCCTTGAATTCACAGAGATCTGCCTGCCTCTGCCTCCCAAGTGCTAGGACTAAAGGCATCCACCACCGCCACCCCACTCCAGGAAATAGTCTTAATAGAAGCAAGAGTCAAAGCTAAGAACTACAGTTTCTTTGATATTTCTGACCCCAGAGTTCTGCCAGACCATGCTACAGCCATATGTTGTAAGTTCAGTGTTGTCCTGTCACCTTGAGAAAGGGTTGCCTGCCTTGTGTCACTATTCCTCTGGCTGTTGAGCTCTGTAACGCCATTCCTGAAAGAATAAATTTCACAGAAGGACTATCTGGACAGAGTTTGAGATAGAGCTTAGGACCAAATTTCTGATAAGAAACGCAGTTTTAAAGCCAAAACGTATGTGACGAGTGTTTGATGGCATGCCAGCAAATATCACTTAGTGCTTCCAAACTCACATGAATCACACAGAGTTCTGAGACATTGCCCAGAGTGTACATGCCTAATGTGCATTTCCTCACTATTAAGATAGAGTGTGCTATGTGTAAACATGGAAGGCACAGTCACAGTTGTCATCTCCTGGGCTTACAAGCTTTCTTCCATTGTGTCCTTGTTACTTGTAACTCTGTTACCTGTAACAGGGTTACCAGTATCTCTGGTCCTGGTTATTCCCTGGTGTTTTCTTCATTATTCCACCACAATCCATTTAGTAAAGAAAACCAGCATCTTAGCTGTACTAATCAAGAAACAGGAGAAAGTGCTGCCACAGTAAGCTTCATTTTCTGTGACCAAATAATAAAATATTCTAAGAACAGAGGAGTCATTTCACTCTCTGCCTTCTCTCCCATCTCTCTGGCTCAGCTCAGAGCCAGTAAAGTTAAAACTCTGGTTCTCAACCTCCCAAATGCTGTGATCCTTTAATACAGCTCCTCATGTTTCGGTGACCCCCAACATAAGATCATCTTCATTGCCACCTCATATCTGTAGTTTTTCTGGTGTTATGAATCATAATGTAAATATCTGATATGCAAGAAGTCTTAGGTGACCCCTGTGAAAGGACCATTTGACCCCCAAAGGGGCTGTGACCCACAGGTTGAGAACCACATGTTGAAAGAAAGATCTGCCCTGCTTCTAAATCTGATTGTCACATGCAAGCCCAGGACTTTAGATAGCCAGTACTTGACTTCAGATAACCAATCAAAAATCACCAAGCAGCTGAGTGTGGTGTGAAGTTACAGACATCTAAGTGAGAGGACCTGCTGGAAAGAGGAGAGGATTTAAGGTTAAGAGAGAATTATGGAAATGAATACCATCAAGTACTCATAGGTATGAAAGTGCGAAAGAATGAATTAAAAAAAGAGATTCTGGAAATGCAGCTTGGTCTGGGATGTCTATTTTACTCTCATTTTGAGTTAACCTTGTGTTTCAAATGTGGGTGTGCATGTGGACATGAGTGTATTTGCATGTTCACTCACATTTCTATCAGTGATGGTGGACCACATCACAGGATCCATAGAATCAGCCATAAAGGACACAGTCAGGCCACTTGTGATCACAAGAAGCTGGAACCCAGAAGTCACAGACATGATCATAGAGTCAGAACTCTGTCCTGACTTCCAATTTAAGGCCACACACTGGCCTGGCAAGTACAGTAACGCAGAGTCACACAGCCAGCCTCTTATGGTCTTTATTTTATTATAACTACATGGTTTCAACACTATAAAAATTCTTGTATAACAGATTTCAGAGTTTGATCATGAATAGTTGCTTTCTATATTTCTGAGTTTCTTACTGTGGCCTCTGATTTCTTTCTAGAGTCACATGTTTTTCTGGTGTGTAGCTAGGCTGTTGCAATGTCCTTGCTGCATCTGCCCTTTGCCTGGATGAAGTATACCATGACTTCCAGAGTACCCTTGAGTTCCAGGACAGATGGAGCCTCTGTTCCTAGGAGACCTGGAGGTCATGGCAGCTGCTCAGATCTGAGCATGCTGGGGCAGAGGTTTCACACCTGAACTGGAAAACCTGTGGTAGAAGTCCAATTTAGAAGTCTAGAGAGACTCATCCTTTCAAAGTGTCTGCCCTCCAAATGCCCTGTAACTCTTTGAAGCTGTCTGCTTTCCCAGGGTGAGAGCTGCCAAATTATGCAGGTGGAGAAGTCTCCCTTCTAGAAAAAATGTGTCTCCTTCTGGAGTAAATGTGTTTCCACTTTGCTTGCTTGATCATGAATTCTAAAGTGAAGAAACCTGCGAGGAACAACATATTAGCTCAGCTCAGCCAAAACCGATCATACAGGACTAAGGAGCGAGTCTCGCTCTCAGGAAGATACCAAACAATTTTCAAAAATTTGGAGAAGCTCGTTATCTCAGACTTGCTTCCCACAAAGGATCCAAGTCATCTTTGTGTTTAGAAGTGAAAGGGTAGGGAAAGTCCCTACTACTAAGTGGTGACATTGGACTTTCTACCTTCTGCATTCTCAGCTAAGGAAGCTCCTCTTGGCATAGGGGTGGCAAGTGAATTGTGCACCACAGGGAGATGAGTCATTCAGACACGGTTCAGATTACAGCCCATTCATGTCTTCCTTTAATGTGAAGCAGACACTTGCACCAGGTTGAATGCATGACTGGCCATTGTGCCTGGAGTAAGGCATCTTGTTCATAACTCATGGACCTGGGTTCTTACTGGGTATGTTGAGTGACATCAGAGCCTGCTGTCTTCTTCAGTTTAGACTCAAGCATAGAGAAAGTGATGTACACTCTGCAGGAGAGTGAGGAGCAGTGACAAGACCTGGGCAAATGTCTGAAGTAAGAAGAGCTCAATGAATAAGAGCTCTCACTGCAAACACACACACACACACACGTACACAAATTCATAAACACACAAACATACAAATATACACACATGCGACATGCACAAACACAGAGACATACACACATATGAACATATGTTCACATACACACTCACATGAACAAACAGATAAATTCAGACATGTACACATACATATACTCAAAAGGTACAGACTCTCATAAATACATACACACTCACATGCACACATACAGAGATACACATATATATAGACATACTCACATGCACAACACACATGTATACGCATACATTCAACATGCATAAATACATACAGAGACGTACACACATACACATGTGTACTCAAATACACAAACACATAAGAAACACACATGTATGCACATACATTCACATGCACATGCTCATATTTGTATCTTCTATTCTACTTACAGTGATGTGTAATATATATATATATATAACCATAATGTATAGACAAAAAATTTTATTTACCAAGCAGACAAGGTGTTAATTATGAGGATCACAAAGCTGGGAGCATCTATCCTTGAATTATTCTAGTTTGGACACAAGGCTAGCAAGGGAATAATGTCAACCTGTGAAATGCAAATGTGAACAATGTCTGCTGTCTTCTTGCTCTAGACGGCCTCACAGTGGGGTGGTTCCATACCTCTGTGATGAACCCTAACTGTGACCTGAGGATATGCCAGAGCATGTGTTAGGAAGGGCCCTGGATGAAGAAAGTGGGCCTGTCAACCCTTCTTGTCAGGATCCTGGAATATGTGTTCTCTGAACACCACCTTCCCTTAACACTCGAGAAGTGGAACTGGCTATTCCTTCTCTATGACCAGTTCCTAGACACCTCAACAGAAATGAGCATATGCTCAACACCTGCAGAGGTTCTTGCAAATCACCATATCCTTGTGCTTGTCCGGTATGGGTATGGTCTTTTCGTGAAGAAGTACTCACTTTGTGACTTCTCTCAGTCTGTGCTCTAGGTATAGTAGAGTCCATAGTTAGATTCATTTAACTGGGAAAAATTCCAAAAAAGTGACATATTTAATCAGGGAATGATGTTCTAGTTCAGCCCCAGCATTTGGGCAAAACGATCTTCCTTCTGAGTTAATCTAGCTGAAACAGGTGTCTTTGGGTTCTGAGGTCAGATGATGTGATTTTCCTTACTGCTGAAGTCCTTTACTGTGCCCTAGAAGGATACAGCAAGCCAGAAGCTCCCCTAGGAATTCTTCAGCCCAAGGTAGGGCCCACGTCTACTTGAAGCCTGGAGTACATGGTAATTCCAGGATCCTGCAGCCTTCCTGCCCCAGCCATGAGCAGGTAGGGAGTGGGAAGAGCATCCTCAAACACCACAGGCCAAGAGATTCCTTCTGTACTGTTGTTCACAGGAAAAAAAAGTTCAAAGTTTGACCCCTGGTTTCTCTTACCTACACAATCTAATTATGTATGTATATTTGCCACTTCTGCCTTCTATAAAACTTTTTAAATCAATGTGTGCTCTTTTGCTTCAAATCATGCTTTGAAGGGAGATAGCAGAGAAGGAAACTATGTTATTTTGTAAATCTAATTCATTTCTTTACCCATCCACCCAAGTTCCTCCATGCCAAACGCTGAGAGCCCTGCAATGCTTATGGTATTACAGGATGCCTGTTTTCAATTTTATTTTTACCTCCCAATTAAGCTGTCATGGCTGAGCAGCCTAACCTTGTGTGCAGTGGTAATTGGCCTTCCACGATCTGGTGGTGTTGATTTCCCAGGAAATAGTAAAGAGAGTCAGTGTAACCCCTTCTGGCTTGTAAAATTCTGTGCTTGTGTCTAGTAAATGCCAATTACTCACAGGCTTCAATATGACCATTAATCTCACAACAGATGGGGATTCAAAATGAAGGAAAAAAAAGACACAATCAAGACCAAAACCAAATACAAGCAAACAAATAAAGACACCCTCCCCGATAACTCACAAAAACAGATAAAATGAGTACTGAAAGTTTGGCTCTATATTCAGGACAGACATGAACCCACAAGTGTGGAGACAGATATCAGCCTCTGAGCTGTGGGTTTGCCATAGTGGTCGTGGATCCTTATGTGTTCTGGATGTGAGGACAGGGGTCGTGATTGGAATGGAAGGTGCTAGAAGGGTTCGGGTGAGCTACTGCCCTTGGAGCATCTCTCTCTTTGGTCTTCCTGACTTGATTCCTAGTTTGTGAATGCAAAGCTAGAACTGTAGTGTTTGCTGCAGGTTGGTTTAAAATGGAGCCGTAGCTTTGCATTAGGACACAGGATTAGCTTAGGCACCTTCAGAGGCCCAGAGCTGGTGGTGTCACAGGCCTCAGCCGACAAACAAGGTTATACAAGATCTGTTACCAGTGGCTCAGCTAGGGGTTTGCATCCACGGTGAAGATCAATCTCATACCATTTTCAGTATTTCATGAAATCTAAGAGATGTTGCAAGGAAATGATATTCAAATGGAGGTCAACACTGTGTTTTTCTGCCTACATGTCTGTAGTTTGGTGTGATAAGAGATAAGTCGGCCAGGTGCCCACTGTGCAGCAAGCAGGTATTATACAATTGTCTTAGTCAGTGTTCTATTGCTGAGATATCATGATCGTGGCAACTCTTAAAAAGGAAGCATTTAATTGAGGCTGGCTTACAGTTTCAGAGGTTTAGTTCATTACTGTCCTGGCAAGAAGTATGGTGACACACAGGCAGAAACTGTGCAGGAGAAGTAGCTGAGAGTTCTACATCTGGATTGGCAGGCAGCAGGAAGAGAGTAACACTGAGCCTGGGTTAGGCATTTGAAATCCCAAAGCCCCAAACCCCAGTGACATACTTCCTCCAAGACCACACCTCCTAATCCTTCTAAGTCATGCCACTTTCTGATGACTAAGCTCTCAAATATAGAGCCTATGTGGTTCATTCCTAGTCAACTACCATTCACAATCTTAATTGAATTCCCACAGTCTACACATTACCAGAGACTGGAGAGTCTGCAGCTTTGAGAGGAAGCAATGGTGGAGTTTGGAAGCAGCACAGGATCTGCATGGACAGTAGCTGATCCTTCCTGGGTCTAACCTCTGAGTTAGGCTTCTGTTAATCCAGTCTTCCTAGAGCAACTCTGATTGACAGCTATTTGGACCTAACAGAATTAAAAGAAAATGCTTCCTTCAGTTCAGTGATTCTGAGACTAATGGAATGGTAGATGCCCGATGCCTGGAGGGCCTGGACAGCGGCAGTGAATGATTCCTGAGGTCCAACCTGGCTGGAGGAGCTAGGAGCAGTGGCTATGCTCAAAGTACGCAGGGAATGGTTTTGCTCCTGATCGCGATCCCCTTGGGTTCTCAAAGTCACCTTAGGGCCTGGGATGTTTCAGAAATTGCTAACTGGAATGACTCTGTACAATAACTTCATGTGTTTTAGAATGCATATGTGGCAGTTTGAATAAGAATGGCCTCCATAGGCTTATATATTGGATGCTTAGTCATCAAGTAACAGTACTACTTGAGAAGGATGAGGAGGTATGACCTTGTTGGAGGAAATGTGTCACTAGAGGCAGGCTTTGAGGACTCAAAAGCCCAATCCAGGCCCAATGTCTCAATCTTTCTGCTTCCCGTGAATCTGGATACAGAACTCTCAGCTACCTGTCCAGCACCGTGTCTGCCTGTGTGCTGCCATGCTCCCTGTCATGATGATAATGGACTAGACCTCTGAAGCTGTGAGCAAGCCCGATTAGATGCTTTCTTTCATAAGAGCTGCCTTGGCTGTGGTGTCTCTACACAGCAGTAAAACATTAACTAACACAACATAGAAAACCTTAAAGAGACTGTTTATATAGTAAAAATAAATTTTGCTCTTAATCCCATAGTGTGGATGAGAGTATAAGGAAACCCCAAGGGTACCGAGGCCACCGAGATGGATGGACATTGTCTGGGCCATGTTGAAGCTGGGGTGCTGGATCCTCTCACCACACATTCAGAGACCGTCAAACTCTTTATTTGTATGCATGTGTGGGCAGGTGTACATGTGTGTGCTTGTGTATGGAAGCCAGAGACCAACCTCAGATCAATCTTTTGTTGCTATCTGCCTTGTGTTTGGAGATGGAGTCTCTCACTCAGACCTGTAGCTATACTGGCTGGCAGAGACCCCAGAGATCTGCTCATCTTTGGCTCTCCAGCGTGGGGCTTACCATGGTACTAGGCCAGACATGGCTATTTTACCTGGATTCTGGGGACAGAGTCGGATACTCATGCATGCTATGCAAGCACTTTATCAAGAGTTATCTTCCCAGCCTCCAGGGTTGTCTAGTTATGACAGAGTTTTGTCCCTTGCTTTACTTAGAAGTGCCTTCAACTTCAGTGACAGGTGAATTGAAAAGGAGCTTCAGGGGACCTTGAAATCTAGATGGACAGCAGACTTCCCAGAGAAAATGACACTTCAAAAAACCCGATTAAAATGTATAAACATTGACACTTTTCTACTTGAGGGGACAGGCAAAAGGGAAGGATTTTCTTATTTCTGTGAATCCAATACAATCTGCCAACTCTGCTTTCTAAGACACAGAGTTCAGATACCATCCTAGTGCCAGAGTCCACACTGCTCATGTGGAAGGGGAACTTCCAAAGAAACATCAAGCCCTGGACCAAGCATCTGAGTGCAGGAGCCTGCACTGAAGGTACAGACTTGGAACTGCTGGAGAAATTCCAGGTCCTGGCTCTGGTGGCCCAGCTGGCCATAGCCCTGGAGCAGGCTTCCTGGAGCTTGCATACACATGTGCACAGGTAAGCATCTAAGAAATGCCAGGCCCTGGCTGGGTAGAGCAGCTGGCCATGGCCCTGGAGTGGATGTCCAGCAAGGAACTGCTCTGTGTTGGTAGCATAGTGCTGCTCATTTTTATATAACCACGATGGGATTGTGAACTAAGATTTTTCTGAAATAATCTGAATGAGTGCTCTAATTTTTAACATCCTTCTACCTACACCCATTTTGCAGAATTCTGTATTGGAATCTCCTGTGAAAATATGACTTTATAACTGCATGTAGATGTGCATTTGTCTTAAATATCATATTTTGAGGTGAAATATGCCCCCAAAGGCATGAATGGGTTCTTTTCCTCTGGGAACCAGGAAGAGATTCTGACCCTGGGAACCTGTTGGGGAAACTGAAAAAAAAAATAAAGCTGGCCTCTGCACTAGGGAGACAAGGATAGAGGCTCAGTCAGACATCCTAAGAGGTGACCACATTTCATGTCAGTGTCAAATGCCAAAAGCTTCAGTCTCCCCACATAAGGGGAACTTGCAGACCCTGCCTCAGAGGCCTGGAGCCAGGTGACGTCTGCCCTGACTTTGGACAGAAGGTTGCGAGGTCTGCTTTCATCTTTTTTTCTTTTTTCTTTGGAAGAAAAGTATTCACATATAATAATCATGTAAAACAATGTGTTCCACTGTAATGAACTTTGACCATATTCACCTTGCTATCTCCTCTAGGTCCTCCTCCTCCAAAGGTCTCCTGTCTATCTGTCTATTCTCAAGCTGTCTTCCCTCTTTCATTCTCAATATACACTTGACCCTCAGCTTCTCCTTCTTAGTGAGGCAGGACCCACTTTCTCTGAACTCACCCCATGCCAAGACACCACCGTGCCCTCTACCACAGTCAGCGCCCTCTGGTGTGGTCTTTCTTGGAAGAGGGAAAAAGGGAACCATCCCATATCTTGGCACCTGGGGTTTTTCTGTTACAATACACTTTGATGTTGAGGTTATTTCAAATCTTCCATTGAGATGAGACTAAGAAATAGTGGGATGTGGGCATTTGGGGGATACTTAGCTGAAATGTCTACGAACCAATGGTTTCATGGAGAAAGACTTTACGAAGAACAAACTTCTTAATGCTGGATTTGGTGAACCTTGATTGTGTCCTCGCAGTTGGGTTGCTGAGGCAGGAGGGACCATCATGAATTTTAATCTAGCCTGAGATACTACATAATAAGATCCAGATGTCCGTGGACTAAAAAGTGAGTTCCAAGCCAGGTGGTGGTGTCACATATCTTTAATCCCAGTCCTTGGGAGGCAGAGGCAGGTGGATCACTGCGAGACCAGCCTGGTCTACAGACTTCTGATACCTTCTCATGCTGTCCAGCTTCAGCGCTTGCTTTTCTGAGATGGGGCCAGCTGCTTCATGGAGAGTATAGGCAACATTCTTTCTTAGAGATCTTTAGGATCTGAGGAGTTATAGATGTCAGCACCCTGCTGAACACGCAACATCACACACAGGATTCGTAGATGAAGTCAAGACTCCAGATCCTAGAAGGTTCTAGAGATCCGTGTGTGTGTGTGTGTTTGCATGTATGTGTACACACACTTAGCTTTGAGCATAAGGTCTCAATAACGTTGCTCACACTTGCTTTGAACTTGTCTCCCCAGCAGCTAGGACCACAAGTACACTCCGAGGCTGGTGACCTTTCTCGAACCCAGCAAACATTTGTCAAATGGAGCTACTTTCATGCCAGTGTGAGGACACTGAGAGTTGCTGACTCTGTGTGAGGTTTCTTGTGTCTGTTCTTCCCAGGAGGTTGGGAAGAGGAGGGAGGCCAGTGTCCATAGCACGGCTATGTGGGAAGACAGTAGGAAATGGACACCTGAGATACCAGATACCAAAATGAGCTTGATGACCCACAGTTCTCCTCTCAGTAGCTCTGTTGGCATGAATGATCCCTTAGCAACATGTCCTCAGTTTATTCATCTATAAGATCCAGTATGGGACTCAGGCTCTCTGAGGTGAGCAGATACTGGTACAGAGCAAGAGCACAGCCCTTTCTCAACAACACCGTTTATTTTTAGTTATATATAAAATAATTATTTTGTGCGCTATTGGATAAGAGTCTGCCTAGGCTTGGAGTTTTATATTGTCTGTGGATGTTAGATTTATGGAGGGGGGTTGTTTGATTGCTTATGAACTCCACGTGCTAGCACTAGAACACTAAGGAGTTCTGAATCTATAAAAACACTTGAGCTCAGATGCTCAAGGTTCCACTGTCCATCCAGTAAGGTGCTGGCCAGGATGGTGGTTCCCTCTGCTGAAGTCTGGCAGGGCTACTATGAAAATGCCTCCTTGTTTTCTTGGCTGAGCCACCACAGCAGCACACTACTACATACCTTTAATATGCTTTGCTCCTGTGTTCTAGAAGCTCACACACTCAAACTTTCCTATAGAGCTGTTTCCCTTGCTCCCAGTCAGTACTTGTAGATAAGGGGTATCATGTCTCCCTTCTCAAGATGATCTTCTGAGTTGATCCAGCATGAAGGAGATCCAAAGATCCAAGAGAAGCTGACAGGAAAATACTCTTAGCTTGGCAAGAGAGGGTGCAGGAGTCCCTTAGGCAACATTTAAACCAGTCCACTACTGAAACCCCTGTTTGAAAGACACTCACACATAGGGAATATTGCAGCAGCATACAGGATACATTCTGTATTAACAATTCACTCCAGAAATGAATATTTGAGTCTTCACATAGAAAACATGGACAATAGATTCACATGTATACTCTGAGAAAGCATCGGGGAAAGTGGCTTAGGGTTTCTGTGTTTTATATAGGGTACACCAGGGCTAGGTATCTAAACATAGCTATTCTTCAGAGAAAACCTTTTAACTCCATGGACAGTGCAGAAACACCCTTTCCTTTTGCAGGCATATTCTACAAATATCTCAGATGATGAGAATCACTCTCAGTAATGGAAGAAAGGTCTCAACTAATTTTTGTATTTATACAATTAGATTCTAAAGATTTTACTATTCAGGAAAGCACATAGGAAGGTTTAATGAAAGTCTAGCAAATCGTTTATGCCTTTTAAGATCATTTGGAAACAATTGAAATGAAGACATTGCTCTGTCTCTGCTGGAAGCGATAATGAAAATTATCTCACCAAACTCAAGTTTATCTTTTACAAGACATTAGAAGTTGCCCATGAAGAATATCAATGTGCAATTATAGAAACTTAAGCATGAAATGCACAGAATAGACAAAGCAGTGTTAAGAGGGGCTGTGTTATTCATAGTTCCCCAGAGAATCAGATCCATGAGGAGACAGGAAGATTGTGTTCTGCAAGCTGAGAAACGCATGAACCTGCTGACTGCAGACAGTCTTGCAGGACGGTAGTATTGCTTCAAACACAGAGGGAGAGCCTTTTAGGTCTAGATTAATTTCTGTTGCTGTGACAAAGGCCCAGATATAAAGCGATGCAGGGAAGAAAAGTTTCATCTGACTGATTGTTCCAGGTCACAGTCTGTTGTTGCAAGAAGGCCAAGGCAGGAACTTACAGCAGCTGGTTACATCCATGGTCAAAAGCAGAGAGAATGAACATAAATCCTTGTTTGCTTTCTTGTTCCCAATTGACTTTCTTCTTTTTTCTGCTGTCCAGGACTCTGTGCCCAGGGAAAGCAGTTGCTCACAGTGGTTGGGTCTTCCAACATCAACTAACAATCAAGACAGTCGCCCCATAGACATGCCCATAGGCACTCTGATCTAGATAATTCTCTATTAAGATTCTCTTCCAGGTGACTCTAGGTTGTGTCAGGTTGACAGTTAAAATAAAGTAGCACTCTGCCCTTCCTGCACTTTTCCATACCCTCCCAGGCCTCAGAATCTTGGGTGATATGACTTATCTCAGTGAGGGATCTCTACTGGACCAGAGCACCTCACCTTTAGGAGAGCCTTGGCAGACACCCCAGGCGGAATACTTTGTCATCTCTCTGTGTGACACTTGTCCAGAGAAATTGACACTTGAACTTATTCATGGATGTCTAAGCTTTGGGCTTCTCTGTGCCACACAGAATGTCTTTGCTCACACATTACATCCAGGAGTGTCCAACCTCTAGCCCACAGGTCGCAGAAATAGCTTTTGACTCATACTTCCACAGAGTGTTGTCATCTACAAAGGTCATGCCCGAGAAAAGCTCAGCTGAATTACAGCATGAAGAAAAATAAGATCACCCTCGTCAACAATAACAACAACAACAAATCCTTGTAATGTTTAAAGTCATTGTGTAATTTTATGTTGGGCTCCATGTTGGGTTATATGTTCTCAGCTACCCAGGGAACTCATGTAGCCCAGGGACTGAAGGTTAGATGTCCCTGAACTTAACTGTAGCTAGATGCTCATAGCCCTTGGTCATTTCAGCCCTTCAGTACCTGAGCGATCCTCCCTCCACCCAACTCCTTTACAAATGATCCTTCTTCACTCCTTAGTTGTGAGTTTCCCCATTGCTGGTCAAGAACAGGGTGTTTTATGCTTTATTGGCAAAGATTTTTGCTTTGAAAAGCAGAGCCCCTGACTCAGTATGCACAGAACACAGGCCCATCTGGGTGTATGGAAGCCAGAATCAGCTGGCTTGTACCTACACTCACCCTGTAGAGTAGAGGGGATTGGGTGGAGTCACTCTCATCTCTACTGTGAATGCTGCTGGTCCTACACTCAGCACAAATAGCTGCAGTTCCAAATGGTCTTTTCCTTCCCTGACACTGGCACAGCTGGGCTCCTGAGGTCACAAGCAGAAGATGACAAGGGGTTCTATTTGGGGCTCTACCCATACTCTCCATGCTCTCAAGGAAACGTTCGTATGGTTGCTTTCAGAGGGAACCAGAGCCCTTTAATGTGCATCTAGAGCCTGGGACTTGGGAACACTGTGTCACCATTGTTTGCTTGTCTCCCATGGTCTCCCTGGACACATTAGAAAGCAAACCCTCCCTGAGAGGCTTCGTTATGTAAATATTCACAAATGTTAGTGAGTTATATAAAGCAAAGGGCTTATTCAGGACACAACAGGAAATACCATCAAGTCTCATAAGAACTTTCATCTATATGCAGTGGCCAAGTACAACTATACAAGGTTGAGTTGTATATAATCAGAAGCACACATCTTGCATATACCATGCAAAATAAAGAATCCCCGTGTATAGTCATATATTTTCCAACAGTGGGACAATGTTCTAAGGAAGGCATTGTTCTATGGTTCAGTCAGGTCATTTTGTCATTTTGCAAACACAGTAGGATGATCCTTTATTACTAGGTGACATGATCCTATGGGATCTTCATATGTGATACACAGTTGACCTGCATGGTGGTAAATATGGCAGTGACCTGTGACCTGCTGGGAACCACAACACGTTTCAAGGTGGAAATACGCTCACCATTTGCCAGCATAGCTCAGTTGTATGGTTTGTTGTATGCTCATATTGATGGGCATCTTTGCAACAGTAATTTAAAAATATTTGAATAATTAATCTTGAGTAAGTACAGGGCTGAGTTTTTAGTCTATAAAGATCTTTTGTATTTTGACAGTGATAAATACAAATTTTTAGGTTAAAAAAATAAAGGGTTCCAAGAAAATACATTGTCAAAGCAATTCAAACCAGAATTAACTCAGTGTGGCTTCCACAGGGAGCACTGGATACAGCTTCATAGAGCAACTGCGGCTGGGGTTTCATGTGTCTCAGATAAGACATGGTGGTAGCCATGGTTCCAGGTTAGGATAGAACCTCTCCTTGGTCCAAGTCTTGCAAATATCCAAGAATACATAGGGAGGGACCCATAGGAGACTAGGAGTTCAGATGCCACCTCAAGGGTTTCATTCTTCAGATGTTTGGCCAGACAGACCTTATTGTTGACAGAAGTCTGGAAGCTGGTTCTCCAGAGAATATTCTCCAGTAACAGAATTAACACATCTTCTGAATGAACCACCAAGACTGGGAGGTTGGCCTGCTGCCTTTGTACAGTGTCTGCAGGAGTTTAGGACACATCCAGAGATTCTCCCTATATATTTCAGATGGATTCCTTAGCAGACAGGGAATTCTGAGTCCAAGCTGGTTGGAATCACTAACCAAGAACTTAGGAACGAAGAATTTTAATCCCCCTGCCCTCAGTGATTCCTCACTTCTACAAACCTATAGCATTAATTAATTTACTAACAGGGCAGTCATATCAGAACTTTATTTTTTTTTAACAATTTTACTAAATTAGTTCTGATGATGAACTTCTGTTTTGATTGAATTGCTACCTGCATCTTTAGCAAATCTGATTTTAGAACAAGCTATCCTTTCCAGTGTGTTAGGCACAGAGTGAGCTGATAATTTAAAGCTGCCCTTGCCCTCTCTGCCCTACAAGGCAGCCACGCAAATGAATACCTGCATTTAAGGACATGGGTGTTTCATGTAGTTACACAAAGGACAGAGTAAAGGGGGAGGAGTCCTGGTAGTCTTCATGTTCCTCCCTTATCACTGAGGTTTTCCTAAACTGTTTTCTTGAAGACAAAATTTCTTATAGCAGAAGATGGAGGTCTGGGCTGGGAGTGAGATGTAACAGGAGCAGGGCAGTAATAAGCATAGCGGGTCAATATTGCAGAAAAATGTGACTCCTGAATCCTCCCCTCAAATTTCCAAGAGCCTTTCATCTTCCCAGATCTCCACGCACAAGTCAAGCACCCCAGGAAACATTTTTCTGGGGTAGTCACACATGTAAGTAGCTCACATGCCAGACAGCTGCTGGCGTTTCCCATTCTGGACGGGCTGTATTTAAATGCCATCTGAAGATGTGAACACCAACAAAATTTTACTCTCTGTCTATGTTTAAGACCCAATCAAGGCAGAATTTTTAAAGCTTGCTATGCTCGCACTTTTAATTTAGCATTGGTGGGACATCTGTGATCCCACAGAGACACTCTCCATAGGGGGAAGGCCCAATTTCGATTTGCTCTGAGTCTGGTTATTAGTTGGAAACACGAATGCAGAAATAGTCTTTCAAACACTCTGGAAAGCTGTGACAAAAGAGAAGAAGACAGAGCTAAAGTCTTGAGAGTCCCCAGTCCTACCTATGATCCAGAGGCCACTGGAGATGCACACCATCAGGAGGTATACCATGCCTCTGTTAGGAGGCCAGAGGACTTTGCACAGTCAGTCCTGCATATCAGGATCTACTTGGGCTCATTAAGCTGTGCTTAGCTGCCTTCCCACAGTATCTTATGATGCCTTAAGTTTTACTTCTGGATTCTGGGGACCCTCTGTGTTCATCATTACGTGAGGAAGTTTCCTTTTGGTGGAACACTTTAGAAGTGAGATCTTGTCGGCCTCCTGCGATGGGGTTCGAATTATCATATCATTCTCTTCTAGGTTCCTCTGAATTCATTTGTAACTTTTGGATTTAATTTCTTACAAAGTCCCAGGCTTGTTGAGTAGACTTAGGGTAACTCAGAGGTGAGATTCTCCAGTCTGTGATAGGGCTGAGGGACAGCAAGACACCAGGTGATGACTAATATGCCATCTGGGGTAGATTAGGTTTGTTGAGGAGGGCTGAGCTGGGACACTCTGGGCAGCCAGAATCAGTGCAAGGACTCTGGAGGGCAGAAGGCAGAAGAGCAAATTAGAGGAAGGAGAAAGTGTTGTGGTCTTCCACTTAGGGTTTGAGATGGAAAAGATTGCTTCTTTAAAATGCTATCACATTTTTTTTTTCTTTTGGTGAATGGAAAGATTTAGGCATAATACATAGGATTTGACTGATTTAGCAAATTCATAGAGCCAGCCTAATTAAGGTAGACCTACCCTTTTTGGCTCCTTGTATATTGGATTTGCGAAATCACCTGTAGGGCTCCCTGATTCTCTTTTCCCATGCATGCAAAGATAGGAATGAGCTCCCTGGATGCAATCAGAGGAGGCTGAGCTCCAGGCTGTTGCTGTGGAGTCAGCCAACAAGATAAAAGTCTCCCCGTATTTGAAGAGCATTTGGGTAATTTAGTCCCTAATAGCTTCAGTGCATTTTCTATTTCAAACATGAAACATACCACATTTTAAAAACAGAAGAAAGGGAAAATAACTCTGCTTATGGGTCGTCCTATAAAACACTGGCCATTCCCTTCATAAATGGAGAAACCAAATTAAAGATACCTTTGATAAAGCAGGATAATGTGCCTAAATGACTAAGTTATTGGAGAATAAAATGGAATAAAGAAGTCAGCAGCATCTAGCAGTTATTATAGCATTTGTGTGTATGTGTGTGTGTGTCTGTGTGTGTGTGTGTGTGTGTGTGTGTGTGTGTATAAAACAAAGCAGTCTAGAATCTCTTCAGAAGGAGACCTCCAGTCTGCCACTGTTCAGGAAGAGGCATATTCTAAGCTGTAGGTATCCTACAAGATTCAGGATGATAACTTTAAGTGCTAACCTGTATTCTAGTGTAGAGACTTTTCTTTACAGTTAAGGAAACTTCATATTAAATAGAAAGAATACATGCATGTAAGAATTTGTGTGTATATTGTATATCCTCCAGAAATGCCATATTGCTATGATTCAAAGGGATTCCAACGTTTTGATATTGCAACACAATATTATGTAGTCATTTACCAAGTTCACATTTGAGAACTGTGTAATAAAATTACAAATTTAAAAAAAAAGCTAATATTTTAAGTAAGTTTTCAAGTTTACATTCATAATAATCCATGTGCATGTCTGTGGACTGCAGTTTGGACCTGCCTGGAGTTGGTAAGTGCTAATTAATTTAACAGACACTCACAGAATACAGAGTACTTGGTTAGAGACCATGACCTAGGAGAGCTTTGTAGCAGATGATGCCAGGACTGGCTCATTAGAAACAGATAAGTGTTTACCCAGAGATAGAGCAAGGAAAAACGAAGAGTAGATGGTGACAGCTATGTCTGCACAGGTGTCAAGGTACATGTAATATCAAGGAGGGAAGAGGTGACAGTGGAAGTTATAGTGTCCATGCATAGGGAGGTCTGAATGCAAATGCAGTCCTTGGGCTGAGAGAGGTGGCTGTGGAATTGATGGTGCTCATACATATACACACCAGTCTGAAGGTTTACACCATCCAGGGGTTGGGAGGGGCGGCAACAGGATAGACAGAAACTGAGGCACCCCCACCCCAACCCTGCTGTTGCTACTACCAAGGACAGTGACAACTGACCCTGAGGCTTCCTGGGCCAGGACTTCCGTGTCTTGCACTGTCAGTGTCCGCGTTCTGTGAGCCTGCCTCTGAGACAGACACAGTTATTATCCTGATTATTTTCTTTCTCTTTTTCATTTAAAAAAAATTCACGCAATATATTTTGATCATGTCTTCCCTTCCCCCAGCCCTTCCAACTCTTCCCCACCTCCCTCCCACCCAGCTTCTTATTCTTTCTCTTTCTCTCTCTCTCTAAAAAAAAAAAATTATCAAAACACTGCCAAAACAAAAGACCAATATATACACACACACAAATAAAACACAGAGAACAAGAGAACACAGAGTTTGTTTTGTGTTG
The DNA here is from genome assembly GCA_026225945.1 of Cricetomys ansorgei. NCBI lineage: Eukaryota > Metazoa > Chordata > Mammalia > Rodentia > Nesomyidae > Cricetomys > Cricetomys ansorgei. The sequence continues at coordinate 1,130,769 of JAMJFZ010000320.1, forward strand.
GCCAGCTATTCCTGGGCATGGGGCCTGTCCTGGAGTGTGTGGTTGATTGACAGACCCTCTGAGAAGACCTAAATCTACATGAGGAAACAGGAACTTAGGCAAATCCTCAGAGCTAAGGTGTTTTAGAATCACCCCTTTCATTTTAGCCTGTAAGCTGTCTTTACCCAGAGACCTGCTCTGAATTGGCACCCTTAGTTGAGTTTTTGCCTGTGGTCTTGAAAAGCACCTTATCAAGACCTGGCTTTGACCTTGAGTCTCATCTTCCCTCCAAATCTGCCTCTTCATCTGCCTTTCCCACAAGGCTGCAACTACCCAAGGCAGGAACTCTTTCCTGTGCCCAAGTAACTACAAAGCCAGTGTCCAACACGACTTGAGGAGTTAGTGAGCAGACCAAGGCTGGCTGGGCCTCAGTGGAGAGGCACTCAGAAGAGGCAGAGAAAGCAAGGAAGGATGAGTCAGGATGACCTTCCCTTGTGAGTCCTCACTGCAGCATTCTGAACTCTGCCATAGGAAGAGGTTCATGGTCTTTTGCAAGACAAAGCAGGTTGGATCTAAGAAAGATTATTCAGGATTAGTGCAAATGGAATAAAGGAGAAGTCGAAGACATCAATTAAGAGCAGACTGTGATCACACAGCAACAGATGCTGAGGCTCTGAGCTAAGTCGCTGTGATGGCTAATTGTACCTGTCAACTGTACTCTGCTATAGGGTACTCAGATAGCTGCCTGATCATTCTGGGTGCTTCTAGGAAGGTGTTTATGGAAGAGATCAACATTTAAATCAGTGGACTGAAGTAAGCCCTTGCTGATGGGAATGGTCCCCTACAAACTCTTTCTAAGGTGCATCATACATTGCCTGGCCCAAGCATGACACCAGTGTCTCCTACCCTGATTTATATCCCTACCTCATTATCTAATATGAAACTGGATCTTAATAGTTATGGTTGACTCCGTCATCCCATATATTTCCCATGTCCTATTAAGCAATGTCCTGAGGACTGACTCTCCAACAGTAATTTTATATTCACTCATTTTTCTATATCCAGCATTCTACTTTGTATTAATGACTGCAGAGGAGTCGATCGCTCTGCCAGCATTTACTATTAATATCTCTTTGGGCCTCTGAGGCAATTATTAATCTCTCTATGATGCAGATGAAAAGTGTCTCAGAGCTGTGGAAGATGAGGAAATATTAGGTGCCAAGACATTAAGTCACTTGCTTGGTGACTTTGATTCATTGATTCCAAAATTCAAAATCTAAGCAAGCTTCTAGTCTCTTTCTTCACACTCTTCGTAGACAAACGAAGAGTGTTTGGTTTGAATAATTTACTTTTCCTCCAAAGGATTCATTATTTGTTGTGATATTCCAGGAGTTGTGCCTGGTGCTAGATGTGGGAAAGTGGAACCGATACAGTTTCCAGTCACAACTGGTTGAGACTTGGCTAATTCATTTATCTCATTTGTGAATGAGCATGCATTTTTTAAAACTGCTGTCAGTATCTAAGCTGAGGTCAAGCAGTGGAGAATGACTAGGGAAGCCCACTATCTTGTGGTCTTCTGAGCAGTGCCCAGGGTGATGTTCCCCGGGTAGAGAGTTACCTGTTAAACATACTACCTGCCCTCCACCTCTCTCCCCAGATGTAACAGCAGAAGTTAGTTTTAACTGGTAATTAGCGATAATGTACAGTTTGATCCTAAATGCCAGTGTTGGTGACTTGATGATGAATTTTCTGAGTTCCTTGCAGTGTTTAAAATAATCCAGAGACGGAGTAAGCTAGACTCTGTCATACACATTCATGCAGCACAGACCTTCACTGTCACACTGACTGCTGACAACTGAGGTGGCTCACCAGAGTGGCTGTCCCTCCTAATTTATTTTCTCAGAGGAGAATGCATATTCATGACACTCTGCTGTCTGTCTGTCACCCGGAGAGGCCCTCCCTATCTCAGTATTTCAATTAAGAGGAAATATGCACATTTAGCTAACAAATTCAGAGAACCAGAGGTCTTTTTTTTTTTTTAAGCCTTTCTTTCTAGAATAAAGCAGCAGTTATCTGATCAAGTGGTTATCCTGAACTGTTAGTCTGTGGGCAGTCATGTGTCAGGCTCCTAGGATAAAGCATTCAGGAGAAAATATATATATTTGTTCCCTTTGGGGTTACATGGCTCCATACATTTCTGAATGGTTTATTCTCCTCAACACTGGACAAACACAGACCTTGCAAAATAGAAAAGTGGGAACTGATCAGGAATGGTTCACCTGTCCTCTGCCAGGTTGGCTGACTGCTGAGATTTCCTTCACCAATCACAGGGGAGCTGCGCTCATGTGATAAGCCAGTATCGTGTTCACTCCAGAATTTTCATTCCAGGAGTTCACAGTGTTTCTTTAGCATGTAGGCAAGCAGCATGGCTGTGTTGCCCTCGTTCAGTTGGGCTGAAGTCAGCAGTGCTGTAGCTGACCAAGGGAATTGCTCTTCCTCGCTATAAAAGACTGCATTTGTGAAGTTGCACAGAGTAGTTGTCTACTGAACTTGGACACCTGTTTTGTGTAAAGGTTGTAACTCTCCTCAATGTTCTTTCCCGTGAGGCTAAATAAGTTTGGGGAACATCAATTATAGTTGTGTGCTGCAGTAAGGTAAGAGCATGGGTACATCAGCCTCCTCTGAAAAAGACTCGGCTTATTAAATATTGAAAAAAAAAAACTTACACGTTTTCACAGAGCCTCCACGCATCCCTTCTGATCTAACGAGGCTAAGATCGGCTCTGCTGGCAGTATTCATGTCAGGGACACGCTGATTAATTTAATATTCTGATTGAATGAGCGGCAGAGCTTTAACGCCTGTTAACTTTTTGGCAAGTAGCTCTGAGAGGGCGATAATGAGATTAACATCAGGAGACTAGATTTGCTTTTCTGCTGTATTTAATTACTACTTTGACACCAAATAGTACTGCTATGGGTTTTCTAGACAGCACCTTATTAATCCATGTTATGTCACACAGAGGAACCTACTTTGAAAAACCTGTGGAAAAATGGGGCCTTTATGCCCTGCCCTCCGCAAGAAAAGGAGACTGTCTGAGCAGGTAGAGTCAGCAGGAAGTGCTTGGTAATCATTTGGGCTTCTATGCCTGTTCTTTAGTGTCATGTAACACAGTGCTGAATCCTCATCATATACCCCCAAAACATTTTCACATTTATCACATCAGCTGATGATTGCCTAAAATATTTTAAGTGTGATATGCATTACTTACCTTAGGGAAGACTGGACTAGAGTAGCAGCTCTCAACCTGTGGTTCACAAGCACTTTGGAAATCAAACAAAGCCTTCAAAGAGGTTGCCTAAGACCATCTGCATATCAGGTATTTACATTATGATTCACAACAGTAGCAAGATTACAGTTATGAAGGAGCAATGAAAATAATTTTATGATTGGGGATTCACCACAACATGAGGAACTGTATTAAAGGGTCGCAGAGTTAGGAAGGTTGAGAACCACTGGATTAAAGTCTGGATGGTGAGGTTAGCCCACGCTCGCTCACACTTGCTCTCTTCCGCTTAACTTTAGGTTCCACACTTCATGTGGCCATTTAGGATCCAGAAGTGTCTTATCTTCCTTGCTGTCAGGGCTGGGGATGGTGCTCTGGCCTTCCACAGTAGGAGAAAGCAGACACCACTCTCTGGATGAAGAGCTATGTGCTTACATGTGACCGGATTGGAAATATTTTAAGAAGAATTAAAAGAGGATGTATGAACTAAAAATTAAGGAAGCCAAAGGGAGGTGACCAAGGAGGGATGTGTCTGGTTGTGCAGCTGGTCCCTTTGCCTGTCTTACAAATACCTGTGAATGGGTCGTTTATTGTCAGCAGCTTTTTATTGCCCAGTATGGTTCTAGAGGAGTCCACTGTTGAGGGGTCAGCTGACTGTGTTTCTAATGGAGACCCGTTTTCCCACAGACAGGGCCTTTTCAAGATACCCTCCATAGTGAAGGGGCAATCAGCACCCAGGGGCTTTTTAAGAGCTCTGTCCTCATCTAGGACGAGCAGTGTCCTTGTGACTCGGTGGCAGGAATCCTCCATCTCTTGCCATTACCGCAATGTAGGTTGCTTTCAACATAGGAATTTTGAGAGACACAGATGTTTGATACTGGAAAGGATCTTGAATAGCACTCACCTTCAGTATTTTCCCAATATAAACTAAACATTCCTTAAATTCTTTCCACATTAGTACTCGATAACTACACTTTCCAAAATTTTCTGTTTATAAATCAGTGAAAAAATACATAGAAATCAGCAACTTTAAGTTTACAGTGATTCTACTAGTTTATCTATGAACTCTTTAAACTCATTCATATAGTCTTGTTGATGTGACGTACTGATTTTTCAGTTAGGAGAGTATTTCAATGGATTACAATGCATGGATACACACAAAGTATGGTAGGAATGGATTGAAACCTTATAACTGTTCTGAATGTAGCTACTTCCTGGTATCAGTATTGCCACCCACACATCTACCCATCCAACCATCTACCCATTCATCCATCTTCCCACCCATTTACCCATTCATCCATTTACCACCTATCTAATCACTCACCCATCAACCCACCCACCCACCTATCTACTGGTCTGTCTACTTACACACCCACCCACCTACCTATCTATCAATTTACTTACCTACTCATGTACCAATTCATTCATCTACCTACCTACCCATCCTCCCACCTATCCTTCTATATGCACATCTGTCCATCTATGTGCCTATCAATGCCCCAATCTACTTTTAAATCTACACAGTCATCTATCCATTCATATAGCCATTCATTTACCCATCCATCTATACACTTATCCATCCATCCGGCCATTGTCCACCCATCCATCCATCCATTCATCATCTATCCATCAATTATTCATCATTCATTAGTAATATATCCATCTATCATCCATCAGTTCATCCATCCACCTGTACAATAGTGCTATCTTATCATGTCTCAGTTGTAATGCACAAAGTTGGAAGCGTATAGCCACTGGCATTGTAAGCTACTGTTTAAAAAGTAAACCCCACTGTTAATAGTCAAAATAAATCAATTATTCACAAAAATGTCACATTACCATTTACTCATTTATTAACATATTTATTTGCATATATTACCTGGGTATTTTTTCAGGAAGGCCTAAACTTAATCAAGTTAAAAGTTGTTTTCTAAAGTATCAAATAAAGACATTGAATATATGAGACAATGTTAGGTTATGTCATTGACTGTCTTTCTTTTCACAGGAAAACAATCCTATATTGCCATGAGATGAACTCAGAGAGAAAAGACTATTGGAAACATTCTATGACTCTTGAATTCCCAAAGTACTTAAGTGCTGTTTTCTATGTTGTCATTTTAGCTAATAAAACTGGTACCCATTTCACGTCTAAGGCATTTAATGTTGCTTTGAAGATGAAATCTACTGTAGACTGATTCTGCCATTGGTAAGTTGCCATGGAAATAGCATGACTGTTGGCCTGTTAGGGTGCAGTGTGTTAAGTTCTGTTCCCCTGGTGCCTCACCAAGGGAGGAGGTACCCAGCAGTATGAGCTCAGAAAACCAGGTCCAGTGAAGCCTCTGAGGGGCTCTTCCCAGGGGAACAGGATGGCTCTGGTTCTTTCCAGGGAGGTATGATGGTCAGTCAGTCTTGTCTAACTTCAGTGGCTATTTCTTTAGATAATTACTGGTGAGAGTCTCAGGTTAGCATCTCAAAGATGTGGCAATTATAAAAGAATTATTAAACCACATCACAAGTGATGTCAGTTCACATCTCCCAGATTTGCTTTTGGCGTCTTTACTGACTGCTAGTATCACCATAGACACAGGTGCCCACATCACATCCCCTTGATACATTATGTCCTGGAAAGCCCCATGCTCCTTCCTGGTGCTACAGAGCCAGAGCAGGAATTGGGGCTATACAGGGTGGTCTCTCATGCTCTAGGCAGAGTGACTGAAGTGATGAGTCATTAATGGAGAACATTATAATAGCTCATGAGCGTGGTCTTCATTCCTCCACAGGCTGTTCTGTGGAATATCAATGTTTTACCAATGCAATACTTTTTAATGGTCAGAGATTCCTAAACAGACCAGATTTTAGGAGAAAATGAGTCTCCTGTCACTTAAGATGTTTAGAAATTGATTATGGGGAAGTAAGAATACACATACCTACACACTCCATGCTGGATTTTTAATTGGCTTGATCTTGCGCAGGTCTTGTGCCGGCAACCACAGCTGCTGTGAGTTCATGCATCAAGCAGTCATGTCAGGAAGAGATTCTTTCTGGTCCTCCTTATTATGAAATTTCTGTCACCTCTTTCATTACATCCATGAGCCTTGTAGGGAGGGAGTATGATGCAGAGATACCATCTTTGGCTGAGCTCTTCAAAGACTCTGATTCTGAGCACTTTGAGCAGTTGTGCCTTTACAGTAACTGTCATCTAACACATGAAGGAACTTCTCTGATGAGGTCTTTGAGCTGCATTAATATATGTGTATAATGATATGAATTTAGAGGGGAGTTTGATACTGCACCCATTTTGTGAAGCAATAGTAGTGGTTTCACTTTTAGTGCGTATAAGCTACCCAGCCATGAGTTTCTGGGGAGACTTATAATACCAGCCATGTGTTTCCTCATGCAGAACAAACCTAGTCTTATCAGAAAGTGGTGGCTACTCTCACACGTTCATGCCACTGTTACATCCATGGACAGACCTTGCCAACCAGGCCTTACTGTAGATCATAGGTTTACAGCTATATAAGACTATTTGTGACCTGTTCTCTCAGCTAGACAGCAGGGAGGAAGCTTCCTGATTAGTATCAGCTTTATTTATCTTGGTGTTATGACTCAAATATGTGATATCTTCAACATTTGGATCATACCATCAAGTTCTGGTGGACAAGCAAGAGCAAGAGCAACAGCCAGCATTGTTTTGGAAGTCTCGGTGACAACCCTGAACAACAACTTGAGGAAAAATATCCCATACTTGACATTGGGCTTTGTATTTGGCAACTTCTGTCTTCTGGGAAGAGCATTATTGCCTGTGTAGGGTAACACCAATTAAAGATGCTCTCTCACACACCTGTAGATGTGATGCTTTTAAAATAATGGTTTCTATATGTCTGTTTTAAATACCTTTAGTGTTTGAAAAACACCTTACCTCCCCTCTTGCCTCTCTCCTACCCTTCCATCTTTCTCCCCAATGAAACCTCCCTCCCATTATTTTCCTTCTCTCTCCATATCCATCATCTCCCTCCCTTTCCCCTCTATATCACTTTGTTCTACTATTTCTCCTCCCTAATACCTTTCTTGACCTTTCATCAATAGCTCCTTTCTAGTTCTCTGGCTTCTGCAGGTACTTCAATTTAAATACAACAAAACTAAAGAGTGTGAGAACATGGGCCATTTGTTTTTCTGGATATGGTTACCTCAATCCGCATGATATTTTCTTGTTTCATCCATCTACCATAAATTTCATAACTTTAAAAAAACCTAATGGAATACAGTTCCATTATTATGTTGATATTATGAGATTAACATGAGATATTGGGGACAAAGAATTATAGTTTAAATTGATGTGAGAGCATGTCAAGTTGACAAGGGGTGGAATGTCCTACTTAGCTTTAACTCTCAGCTTGACACAGTCTAGATTCATCTGAGAAACTCAATTGAGAAACTAACTAGATCAGGTTGGACTTTGGTCATGTATATGGTGTATTGTCTTGATTGGTAATAATGTAGGAGGGCCCAGCCCTCTATGGGCAGCACCATTCCCTGGGCAGGTGGTCCTAGGCTGTTTTAGAAGGTTAATTGAGAAGGAACCTGTAAGTAATGTCCCTCCATTGTTTCTACTTCAAGTTCTTGCCAAAGGTCCTTCCCTGACTTCCCTTGATACTGTTCTGTGACCCAGAATCTTCAATAAATGGTTTCCCCCTCTAAGTTGTTTTGATTATGTTTTTACTTCAACAGCAAAAAGAAAACCAGAACATGGAGATAAAAAGTTTGCTTCATCACAACATGTATGCTCAACATGCAGAACCTTCTGAGAAGCCCCAAGAAGACCTCATAATTATGTACACAGGGTGATCAGAAAAACTGTTAGTCGGCCCCATTCCCTTGGCTATGCGCAATATAACAACCTTAACTCCCTTTCACATCTCTTTTGAATTGCAGATTATGGGGAGACCTGGAATGACACACTCTTGTGTGCTCAAACATCAGCCCCATGGTTAAACATTGTACTAAGCTGACTAAAGTTTACAGCTAAAGCCTCTGATAGAGCTGGAGTAAGATGTGGCATCAAAAGACCTGAAGTGAGTTCTAGAATACACACAATCTACTCACAAGGCATTCTGTCATTCACAGTGATACTTAGTGGTTACATTTTTCTGAGCATATTGAAGAGCTGAAATAACGGGGATACAAATAAAAGTCCCAGAGTTCAATAAAGGTTGCGTGGTGGCCTTGGGGGTTCTAATGATCCCTGACCTTCTCACTTCTCTCTTCATTATTGTCTTCAAGCTTATGACTTTGATCTAGATATAGTACCCAAAGTTTGTTCCAAACAGCACAGTGAAGGAGGGGTAGGAATTAAAGTGTGGAGGATTTTTTGATAGGGTCTGGATGCGTTCAATCTCTTTTGTAAATCAGTCCATGTTTATGATCACACTCAGTGGCTTTTGTTTGTTTGTTTTTCAAGACAGGTTTCTCTGTTGTAACTCACTCTGTAGACCAGGCTGGATGCAAACTCACAGAGATTCTCCTACCTCTGCCTCCCAAGTGCTGAGATTAAAGCTGTGTGTCACTACCACCCAGCACAGTAGCTTGTTTTAAACACAGCATTTTCTTCCACAGTAGAAACCTATATTAAAATGTCAAGGAAGGTATTCAGCCTGAGTCTCAGGAACTGCACTCAAAACCACTTGCACCCAACTAACAAGGACTTAGATTTGTGGCCACACAGTGTCATGAAAGCCTTTTCTGATGCCTGCTTGATAGGTCCCAGTCTGCCTAACACTTATTGTTTTGCAAGTTAGCAATTTTACTGAATTTCTAAACTGCACATTTCATGTTCTGCCAAGTGTAGAGTTATCGAGGTATTGTAGTTCCTCTTACCTATCAGGACAGGTGTTTGGACTTCTCTAAAATTCCTCCACAGTGCTTGTAGCTGTGGCTTGCTTTAACTTTGTTAATATTCTATTTAAATTATCTCTTGTAAATTGCCCCATACATAGAAGCAGTGCATAAGCAGATGTGATGTATAATTATTATTACAAAGTGAAGATTAGTATAACCATCCAAGTATCAGTGGCACACCATTGTCAAAGCCTCACATTGCTGCTATGCCCCCCCAAAACCCTGAAAGGTCACCCACACCTCAGTCCATCATGTGGCCTTTCCTTAGGGTGCTTTTCTTCTGCTCCAGAGTTGATCACATGGGCAGTGCCAGAGAAGCATCTTTATTTTGGATTTCCAATAATTCTATCATCTAGATTACACTCTATAGAATAATAATGTAAAAAAAAAACCACAAATGCGTATTATATATGTTGTTTTTTTTAATGCTCTATATATCTGCGTAGTGCATTTGTGCCACTCTGTTTGATAATTTTCATGTCTTATTCTCACTGTCCCGCATCAAATATGGCTTCATACGTGAGAATGTGGTCTAGGATTTGGCATATAACCTTTACCTCTATTACTATTTTAAAGCCTTGTTTCATTTTTCAGTGTGTGTGTGTGTGTGTGTGTGTGTGTGTGTGTGTGTCTACCAGTGCCTGTGAAAGCCAGAGGTGATGAATTCCCTGGAGTCACAGGTAGTTGTGAGGCACCTGATAATGGGTGCTGGGAAAAGAACCCTAGTCCTCTGCAAGAGCAGTACACATTCTTAACCACTAAGCATCGCTCTACCCCTGCTATGTCTATAATCTATTTTGATTAAACTGTGAAGCTTGGGATTTCTGTCTGGACCCTTAACTTAATGTATGAATATTTGATGATTGCAGAGCTGTCTACAAACAGACACCACGTCTCATGGAGAGACCATTGCTCCTTGGTCAAGTGTCAGTTTACTGTATTTATGTGAATTTTTTTCCCTTTTTTTCTCAGTTTTTAAAATTAACACACAAAGCAAGGGGTTTCGTTGTGGTGTCTTCATTCATACTTTGCAGTTGTGAGTCACTTTCCCCGACTCTCCTCCCTTGTCCTCCCTTCATGTCCCTTCCCTTGTGCTTCCCTTCCTCCCTCCCCTTCCTCTCTCCCCTCTCTTGTCCCCTGCCCCTCCCATCAGCCCTCTTTTCTATAGTAGCTCTGTCCTGATACCCTGTTGCGTGAGTCATCACCTACCCTCTTTTGATTTATTGTCCCCAGACCTCTTTTCCTGCCCCAGGCTCTCCTTCCCAAATCTGTGACCTACCTGTGTAAGTCGATGTCTTTTCCTTTGTACAGATTTATTTTTGCTCATTTGCCAACACCACAGTAACATGATCACTGTAGCTCTGTAAGAACTGAGGATAAGTTGTGTGAGTCTCGTATTTGCTTTCTTCAGTATCGCATTTCGGAGTCTTTCAGCTCTTCTTAAGATGAATTATGTTTTGCTTGTTTTCTTTGGAAACAAGGTCAAACTAGCGTAAGCTAGTTGGAACTTGCTATGCAGACTAAGCTGGCTTCAAACTTAGGTAAAATTCTCCTGCCTCTTTCTCCTCAGTGCTGGAATTGCAGATATGTGGCAGAGCCATACTTTAAATTTATTTATTATAGGTGGCTCACAACTGTCTACAGCACTGTGGCACACAGACATATATAGAAGCAAAACAATCATACACAAGAAATAAATCTAAATTTAAAAAATGATTGTGCGTGCTCACACATAAGCACATGGATGTGTGTGTTTACATACATGTGTGTGCACAAACATGCTTGACAAAGCCTTTTTTGGAAGTCACAGAATAATCAGTGGAAATTGTTTTTTTTTTCTGTTTGTTTGTTTGTTTGTTTTTCTAGAATGTGGGTTCCAAGGATTGAATTCAGGTCATCAGGCTTGGCAGCAGACATACTTACCTGTTGACCCATCTCACATATCCTACGTCCATATATTTTAAAAATAGTTTTGGTGACATACACACAATGACTTGCTGGGGTCAAAAAGGGAAGTTGAAAAGGATGATCATTTTAATAATGTCTGTTCTTCCAATTCAGCACACACGGAATGTTCCTCATCCATTTAGATATTATTTGACCTCATCAAGCCATTGTATAAACCTTTATGTACTTCGTAGGAAATTAAGTATTTCAATTTTGATGTTAAAGCAAGAATTCAATTTCAATTTCTACTTTCAATTTTTTCATTGCTGTTATACAAATCTAACAATTTATATACTAACTATATTCTGCCTTCTTGCATAAGTTCCAAGAGTTTTTACTGATGTTTTTGGGATTGTCCACATAGAGTTAATGTACCAATGAACAGTTTTTCCCTTCCTTCTCAACTTGGGGAACTTTTCTTTCCTTTTCACGTTGTAATGCATTATCCAGGCTCCAGATAGACACTAAGCAGGAGTGTAGGCAGGGGTTTTTGACATGTTATCTATCTACAGAGCAAAGATTCTTGTGTGTGTGTGCTTGTAGTTGTGTGCTTTGTGCATTTTATGGTCATGGTGGCCTTTTCTCATCCAAGTCAGCTGATGTCTGTGAACAGCTGTAGGGTGTGTCCTTTTGCTTATACATATGTTGTTTATACAATTTGATATTTGAGTTTCTATCCAGCTTGGGACATCTAGGTTAGCTTGCATCTGATCGTTAGATGAGATTCTTTTAGGCACTGCTGGGTTGTTTTATTAATGTTAGTTCAAGCTGGTGCTTGCTGACAGGGTTTTGTCAGGCTTAAGCCTGCATAGGTCTTACACATACTGTCTCACCCATTGGGAGTTCATATGTACATTTGCCCTGCTGTGTCAGGAAGAAACTTCATTGAATTTTTTTTTTTGCTTTATTTTAATTTAAATGTTTTCTTCAGTGTGCTTTAGGCATTTGCTGCTCTTTGATTTCTTGTCTTTTAAAGTTAATTTTTATGTATCATAGAGAATCTATTAGCAAACTCTAAGCTATAACTTTAATTTAGAACACTGCTTTTGTTGCATACCACAAAACATAACATTTTGTTTTAATTATATGTATATATGCGTGCATTATATAGTATGTAGCATGTACTTATTATATACTAATACTGTACACTACATACTACATACTGTATATTACATATATATACTATTTTCAACATTGTATTCTACATGGTACATATTATGTATGCTATATTAATATATTATGTACTATAGAGAGAGAAGGAAAGAGGATCTTAGAAGTATTCCATTCAATTTCCAACCATTGGGAGATTTCTGTGATTTTTCTGATGTTGATTTACACTTTACTTGTGTGATTTCCCCTTGCCTTTTGAGTTTGTTAACAGGTGCTTTATGAGCCCACATGTAGCCTATCTTGGGAATTCCCATTGGGAGCTTGGGAAAATAGCACAGTTCTAGATTTTCGAGAGTTCTCTTTAATTTGCCCATGTCTGCACTGAGCTAATGAAGCCCAGATCCTTTGATCATTAATAGATGGTAAATTGTAGACCTTGCAGAGCCCCGAGCCACTGTCTGCTCAGTTCTCACTTCTTCTGCTTTGCTGCTCTGCAGCTGTGTACTAGTGAAGAGTTGACTTTTGTCTCATTAAGTGAGGCTCTTCCTCATCCCTGAGACCTTTCTTCCCCTCCCTACTGCCTGCTTTGTCAGAGAGAATATAGCTTCCCCAGCTTTATTTTCATTAGCATCCCATGATCTATTTGTCTCTGTGTCTTACCTTTTGATTCATCTGCATCTTTACATGTAAGTGGAGTTCCATGTAAGTGGCACATTTTGCCCTGTCAGATTCTCATACATCTCTTTAATGTCAACCTCTCTAGGTATGAATGTTTGTCTCTTGTTTGCAGCCCACCTTTCTTAACTGAAGTAAAATTGTTTGGATTTCCGCTGACGTTTAGTTTATTTACACTTTCAGTAATTGCTCATATATTTAAGCAGGTCTGTGTCACAGAAATTTTTATGTTTATTTTTTCATGTTTTGATTGTTCAAGGTTCGTAATTACATACACACAGATGCCCCATGAGGCCTTCAGTCCTAGTAAGAGAGTCAAACACGTCCATGTTTAGCAAGTATGGTCACAGCCAGGTTCCTGTTAATTAGTGGTCATCAGCAAATGATCAATGACTGAAAGCACCTCACTCGCAATTTCACTTCTCTGAGTCTCACGACGAGTAGGCTAAGTAATCTTTTCTACTACATATCTGTAAGAATAAAAACTGAGCTTTAATGTGTTTTTCTTTACTAAACAATAACATAGGGCCCAGAGAGATGGAAGAGCAGTTAAGAGCACTCATTGCTTCTGCAGAGGACCTGAGCTTAGTTCCAGCACCCACGTTAGACAACTCATCACCATCTGTAACTCCAGCTGTAGAGGATCCTTGACTCTGTGGCCATTTCTCTCTTGTGTACATACCCACTCGTAACACACACATGGACGCATCAATATAAAATTTAAAGAACAGCACAGAACCGTAGTTTCCCTCTGCAGCAGGGACTCCACGTGTGTGTCTGTCTTTCAAGCTATGAATTAATTTGATTTTTAGACATTAGTAAAATTATCAAAATTTTAATAACTGGAATTTTTGAACCTTGTGTTCTTTCATATCTGTCTCTACACTTGTTTAGGGTTCACTCATTTGAGATATGCCTTTAAATGTGATCTCTGCCCACATGTTGTGTGTGTGATAGAAGATGGTGAGACCCCGTCCCATTCCAGCTACTGCAGCACCCTTGGCAGAGGCTGCAGTTTTCCAGATGTTGAAAGCAAACTCTTCTCTCCCGGACTTGTTCGTCCATTTGGGTACTACCTAGGATCTGTCTTACTAGCACTCCTTCAGCTTACCCCTGCACCCCCTTCCTCCAGGTATGGGATCACCTTTCCCAAGCTGGGTGTTCAGTAAAGGTTAAGAAAATGAATGAACTTAAATCATGAATAGAAATCCATCCACCAGAGAGGACAATGTTTGTGATCTCTCAGTTATTATTATAAGTAATTATGTATAAGTGCTATAACAGATTATAATATATTACATTATACTATAAGTAATAATGTGTTGTTGTGGCAGAAAATCTTTGAGAAGCATATGTCTACGGTGTAAAAATCCCAAAGGTGTTTGTGATAGATACTCATTTTAGGAATGCTTGAGATCAGACTAAAGTTAACATGATATCTCCATGCTAAACAAAACAAACTATGACAAAAACTAAAGTTGAGCATGTGGGGTGTAATTATATGTTTCTCAGGTACCAGGAGGAGAAATGCAAGGCTTAGAGAATAAAGTTTACTTGTGGAATATTACTTGAAATAATATTAAAAGATAAAGACAATTTATCATCTTGAGTGTCCAACCTTATATATAATTAAATAAAACCAATAAGAAACAATGCTGGTTCATATTAAATTCCCTTACTTTATGTTATTTATCTAGGTTATGTTCACTTTTATTTAATTGAAATTAATTAGTTATTAATTAATTAGTTAAATATATTCATTAAAAATTTAAATATAAATGTAAGAAGAGATAATTACTGTTTATTAATAGTAGTTATTAATTATTGTTATTAATAAAATGCTGGTTATTTTATTTATTACGTACCACATTAACACTCCTGTTTATGATCCTGAACTTATCTTGGGCCATCTTTCCCATCATCAAGTCTTCTACAGCTGAAGGAAGGAAAGTTCATTTTAGCTTACAGTTTGTGTGTCCAGCTCATCATGGCAGGGAGGTCACATGAGCAGCTGGTCGTACAGCATCCACAGTAAGGAAGCAGAGAAAAGCAAATGCTGGTACTCTCGTGCTAAGTCCTCTTTCTCCAGGACCCAGTCCATGAGATGGGGCACCCCACATTGAGGACAGGTCCTTTCTACCTCTACCAACCCAATCTAGAAACTCCCTTAGAGAAGGGCCAAGAGTTTGTCTAGTCATTGATTCTAGATTCGTCAAGTTGACAACCATAGCATGACACACACCCCTAACATGGTCATAAAGGACAGATGAAGTTTAAAGGCCAGATACCAGGTGGAAGGGTTGGAATATCCCTCCTTCTGAAGGTCTCTCACTGAATTGTCAGCTGTCTCCTGGCCTGAAGGTTGCCCCAACTTTCTGGAAATTAACTTTTCCATCTCACTTTCTGCATCAAAGGTCTAGCCAGCTACTTTTAATAAAACTCAGTACTATTTTGTTTGATGTAATTATACTTGAAATTGAATTCATTGTCTGTCCGTACTAGAAAATAGAAACAGGGTTTCATATTTAGTATATTGTTATCCACATCTTCATTTATGAAGGTCTTCCCTTACTGCCCTCTCATCCTTCCCATACAGCCATGAGATTTTTTTTTCTTCTTTTTCTTCATTTCCCATCCAATCCAGTTTGTATTGCTCAGCTAATCTTGGGGATGAGGCTTGTCATGGTGGTAAGCCTATCAGGATCACACCGCTAAGGAAACAGACTCTCCTTCTCCCAGTAAAAGTATCAAAACATTCTGCTAAACTTAAACATAATATAATGAAATGGCAGAAGACTTCAAAAAATAAACTCTAACTGTAGAATGTCTCTCTCTCTCTCTCTCTCTCTCTCTCTCTCTCTCTCTCTCTGTGTTCTCTTTTGAGTCTGGAGAAAAGCTTAATATTCATTGCTCTTATTATTTTTGCTGAAGCTACAGAGAGTCTCATTATGTCTTCTTGGTCACTGGATTTTATGCTGAGCAACAGACATGATCACATCAGTATCATTAAGTTTAGAGTGCTGCCCTTAGGGGTAATACAAAGAAACACAAATGCCCAGGGTGGGAGGTGGCTCAGTGGGTAAACTGCTTGTCTTGCAAACACAAGGGCATAAGTTTGATCCCCATCATTCATGTTTTAAGAAACCAGGCATAGTGGTGCATGCCTACAACCCAAGTGCTGGAGAGACAGAGACAGAAGATACCGTGTGTTCACTGACAAGCCAGCCTCATTTACTTGGCAAGTCCCAAGGTCCCAGTGAGTAACCCTGTCTCAAAAATAAAATTAAAAAGGACAATGCCTGAGAAACAACATATGAGGTTGTTCTTTGACCTCCACGGACACATGTGTATGTGTGTGTTCACCAGGCAGACTCATATCTCCACAGACACATGGATATTCTCCACATACCAAAACTCCCTCCCAAACTTCATTGCCTGTGAGAATAATTTGAAAGCCACAGAGAAGCGTGACTGACCTTTAATTTGATGTGACTATTAAAGTTAACATTAAAACGAACCTGATAATTTTCTGAATTCAGAAATAAGAAAGATAAGCAGAAAAGTGTCCTCTTCAGTTAGAAACATGACATTCAAGGTCTTAGGTTTCTCCAGATATAGAACACACGTGAATCACACAGATAACAATGATTAATAATGTTTTATGACTTGCTCATTCAGCGAGACTAAGTGAATGGAGATATTATTTCAGTACCTATTCTCTGATGGTGACTAAAAATAATAGTAATACAAATATCCCATCTTTATTGGCCCTCTCTACCAGGCTATAATGTAGCCATCCTATCAGAGAACACTGGGGTTAGGTTGATAATAATCTCATGCTACCATTTATCTGTATTAAATGCGTGCCTCGGAAACTGATTTCCTGGAGTGAGTATTCTGCCCTGTATTATGTCATATTATTGCAGCTGACTCATTTTTACTTCCATTAGTCTGTTTTGCTTGCAACAGGCCAATCCCCTGGAAGGTAATACAGATTGATATCTCTCGTGAGTCTTTGCTGACTTCCGTTTCTGAGGGTTGTAGTGAGCTGTAAAGAATTGTCTACTGCCTTCTCAGTAGGACAGCACTGCCGCAGAGTCCAGCCTGCCACCCTGCAGCCCTCTATGAAGTTCAGCATTATACGCTTGGCATTGCGAGAAAATTGGAACAAGGGAGTTATATTTGATCGAAAACCAACATACACATAAATAATACAATAAATGATGGCCCAATGGCATCATGTTAGCATATCAAATTGTTTGGGGAAAATGATTATGTATTCAATTTACTATTTTATTGCATTAAGAGAAAATAATAAAAGGGAGTGATATCCTTTCAGTTTGGCATGATAATTTACAAAGATTTATAAATTGTCTTAAATTCTTATCTCAAGCTTTTGTGATTGACAGGAACAGAAATTATGTAAATTTTACAAAGGATAAAATTAGTTAGGTATTTCCACATATGAAAGGAGAAATGGTGTGCTGGCTAGTTTTGTCAACTTGATACAAGCTAGATTCCTTTGAGAGGAGGGAGCCTCAGCTGAGAAACTATCTGCATAAGATCCAGCTGTGCCAAGCCTGTAAATCTTGGTTTCATTTCCTTTCTCTTTCTTTCTTTCTTTCTTTCTTTCTTTCTTTCTTTCTTTCTTTCTTTCTTTCTTTCTTTCTTCCTTCCTTCCTTCCTTCCTTCCTTCCTTCCTTTCCCTTTTCTTCCCTTCCCTTCCTTTCCTTCCCTTCCCTTCCTTTCCCTTCCCTTCCCTTCCCTTCCCTTCCCTTTCCCTTCCCTTCCCTTCCCTTCCCTTCCCTTCCCTCCCCCCCTTTTCTCTTTCTTTCTTTTTTGAGACAGGGTTTCTCTGTTGCAACTCTGGCTGTCCTGGAACTCACACTGTAGACCAGGCTAGCCTCAAACTCACAAAGATCCACCTGCCTCTGCCTCCAAGTGCTAGTATTAAAGGTATCCTCTACCACTGCTCTGCAAACATTTTCTTAATTAGTGATTGATGGGGAAGGGCCCAGCCAATTGTGGGTGGTGCTATCCCTGGGCTGGTGGGTTCTACAAGAAAGCTAGCTGAGCAAGTTATGGGGAGCAAGCCAGTAAGCAGCACCCCTTCATGGCCTCTACATCAGCTCTTGCCTTCAGGTTCCTGCTAGGTTTGAGTTCCTGCCCTGACTTCCTTTGATGATGAACTGTGATGTGGAAGTGTAAGCTGAATAAACCCTTTCCTCCCCAAGCTGCTTTGGTCATGGTGTTTCATCACAGTAACTTTGACTAGGACACATGGGCTTTGCTGAATAATCAAGATCAGAATTAAAGTGGAACCTCATCTTTGAATGAGTGTTCTTTCCTTATGCCTTGATTTATTTCTACTGATCCTCAGCCTTATACTTTGAAGATATTTACACTGTGAGGAAGAGGTAGGAAAGACTTGACCGTGACATCAATTGGAAAGACGAGTCAGGCCTGTTCACGTAGGGTATACAGGTGTACACTCTAAGCTGCCTTAGAATGTTTCTAGTGCAAGTCAAACTCACCCAAAAGGTCTCAGTTTCTATCTAGAGTTTGTCCATACTCTGAACAGCTAAGCTTTCCAGATATTTCTCTGTGTCAGAAACCAAGTTATGGATCTTACTGATTGTAAGGCTGAATTGTGTGTTCCCAGAAGATACACCTCAACTTCCAGAAGTTCAGAAAATGACTTTGTTTAAAAACAAAATTATTCCGGTTGTGATTAAAATGAGGTTATAAAGGAATAGAGCAAGCCTGATTATCACTTGTGTCTTTATAAGAGATACAGATGTACATAGACACCCAGGGAAGACACATGGACACAGACAGGGACTGAATCTATGCTGCCACAGGCTGAATAGCACTTGAGGATTTGAGGACCTGGTAGGGGCAAGAAAGAATCTTTCCAAAGTCATCAGTGAGACAGATGGTGCATTGCTCAGGCTGCTAGCCTGCAAACCTAAGAATTTATGTTTTGGTTCTTTTGTATTATAGAATTTTGTATGTGAGTATTACATAGACTGTGGGATCCTGTCATGACAAATAAGAGCAACAAATACAAACAGTTTGAGATTTCCCTCAGTGACTATTTTATACACAAATAAAACACCCAATGCAAAGAGTATGCAGAAGTGAGGCTTGAGTTCCCATTGCTGTCCTGTGTCTTCAGGTTTAGAACAAGTGGAAACTTCTCACACAGACACAATTAAAGAGGCAACTCTGCAGGATATTTAAAATCCACTGGAAAATGAGGGGAAGTTAACTCAAGAAAGCAACCAGTAGAAGCAGAATGCTAAAGTAGTTTTCCTTTTATTTAATTTCTGGTAGTCCTTGTCCATTAGCTGAGGAGTGGATAAAGTCATGGTGACATATATACCATGTAGTAGCCACAATGTATATGAATGATCTCTTTTTCAAATTGAACTGAAGTGAAATGACTTGTTCCCCATGTAGTAGAAAGACTCCCCTTCTCCAGTGATGAATGTCATGAGTTGCAGCCATTGCATGTGTGTGATCAAAATATTCACTAGGAGCCTGGGCTTGTATTCCAGTGATGCAGAGGGGGGAGGGAGGAAATGGAGTGCTGTCATGAGCTGAGGGGTGAACCTGGACTCAAGCAAAGACAACAGGAGGTGGCTTTTCCAAATCAGGAGGACTGAATTGCAAAGCCAAGCTGGGTTTGCGGAAAGCTCCCTTGTAGTCTGAGGTACAGAAGTTTCTGTACAAGCAGCTGGGATGTCAAATTCTAATGAAGCCAATAACAGGAAGCCTGCCCCGCCCTGTGAGCTGGTGCACCATGCAGATTCGGAAACACCAAGGAACTTCTCCCCAGCAGCCAGGCTGCACCTGGCTCTGACATTTGACATTGACCTGAATCAGTCTCAGCACTCAGTGACATTACTGAAAGTATAAAACTCAACATGTAGATGCATTCAGTTACTGAGATATACCCCACCCATGTGCATGTATGAAGTGAACTCCCAACAGGGGTGGGACAGCAAAACCCGCTCTCGTACAGCTGTTCAGTTCTGTTCTGAGTTGCATGATCTTCAGGGAGAATTTTAGAGTAAGTCCCTAACAGAAACTCACAATTATGGCGTGGTTCCACAGTCTTTATCAACAGTTGAGATCAGCCCTAGCATCTGCTCCTTACCCATCCTCTTTCTCTGTTAAAGGTGTCAGAGAGAGGGGAACTGGCACTGAAAAATAACTTGCATTTCTGGTTAAGGACTGATGGCTTGATTCTTTGGTCTCAGATCATATGGAAGACTCTACACTTGTTAATTTTCAATGACCCAAAATCTTTTGAAGGAGAACGGACATTGAGGTATACATTTATAACCTTGACACTTGAGGAGTGCATAGGGAGGACCAGGAATTTAAGGTCATCTTTTGCTACATAGTGGATTAACAAGTCTGGGTTAAGGTCCCCAACAAACAAAACAAAACAAAAAGCCATTAGAGCTAACATTTAGGGACAATGATGTTGACTTTCTAATGGGGCATTCATGGGATGGGTGCTCCATTTTAGGTGAAGCACAGGGCCTTTCTGGGCAAAGAAGCTGGATTTCACTTTGCTAGTGCTCCTCATTCTGGAAAGAGGCTCCTGTCTCCCAGCTATGCAAAATGGGAGATTGCATTAAAAAGCATGGAGTACATTAATCAAAGCTAAGGGAAGAGAGGAGTGCTGTGGCCCATTATCCCTGTACTCCACAGTGGAGTTCCCTTCAGTTTTTCAGGTTTTTTTTTTTTTTTTTTTTTTTTTTGTAATGTGGAATTAGCTATAGTTCTCATCTGGCTGGATAAAAATTATAGCATACAATGATAAACAGGTTCTTCTAGGGACTGAGGAAATGAGAAGGCAGGATGAACTGCTGCTCTGTGAAGAGACCCAAGCAGCTCTGTATTGAGGAAGCTAGGAGGTGAAGCTATGAAAAACTGTAGAAACCGAGAAGCTTCATCAGGTCATCTGGGCCTGTTCTCACACACAGATTAGACCAAGCACAGACACTGACAGTGAGCTCTGGGAAGTGGAAAATAACATGATAAGCTGAAATCTATCATTTTTTATGGTGGTACATGTTGCAGCATTTGCTCCTGTTTTTTAATTTAATTAAAATATAATTAAGTCACCCCTCCCCTTTGTCCCTCCAGCCACTCTTAATGCTCTACACTCACTCCCTTTCAAATTCATGGCCTCTTATTTAATTATTATTATTACATATCTACATATATAATGTAAATGAATAAATATATAAATGCAACCTGCTGAGACGGTCTAGTGTTCTTTTGCATATATTTGTAGAACTTACTGCTTGGAATTGGATAACCATTTAGGGGTCTCGCCCATGGGTGTTATGTCAACTTGACACAGCTAGAGTCATCTAAAAAGAAAGAACTTAAATTGAGAAAATGCCTATATAGGATCCAGCTGTAAGGCATTTTCTTAATTAGTGATTGATGGAGAAATGCCCAGCCCATTCTGGGTGATGCCATCCCTGGGCTGGTAGTCCTATGTTCTATTAGAAAGCAGGCTGAGCAAGCTATGAGGAGAAAGCAAGTAAGCAGCAGCCCCCCCTTATCCCCTGTAGCCTCTGCATCAGCTCCGGCTTCCAGTTTCCTGCCCTATTTGACTTCCTGTCCTGACTTCTTTTGGTAATAAACTATGATGTAGAAGCATAAGCTTAAATAAACCCTTTCCTACCCAAGTTGCTTTGGTCATGGTGTCTCATAACAATGGTAACCCTAACTAGTACATGGGGAAAGACTAGTTTTCTTTCTCAATAGTCATTAGTTGCCTGTAGTTCTTTGTCTAGGGGTGGGGCCCTGTGAGATTTCACCCTTCTGGAATTGTTCAGGTCTTGTGTAGGCAGCATTGTTCTTGAGATATCCTGGGTGAAGTTTCCTGTCATTTGTAGAAGACTCAATCTTAGAGCAGACTTCCTGGTCCTCTGGCTCCTACAATCTTTCTGCCCTCTCCTCTCTGATGTTTACTGAGCCTTAGGTGCAGAAATTGCACTGTAGATGTGCTCGTTGAGGCTGAACAGCCCACAGTTAGTTGGTTTCTCCACTTTGATTAGTTGCAGATTTCTGTTTTATTCTCTGCTGCAGAAAGAAGCTTCTTTGATGAGGGGTGAGAACTACATTTATCTGTGGGTATAAAGATATGCATTTAGGTAGCAGTTAGGAATTATACTAATTTGGGAAATTTCCTGCCAATCTCTCCTAAGATCCATTACTCACCAGGCATTGACAGGCTAGGTTTCCTGTTTCAGGCATACTTTCTTTCCTGTTGAGCAAGCCTTAAGACCAATTAGCCAGCTGTTGATAAATGCCAAGAAACGAGTGTCACTGTTGCATCGTTAGGTCTATCTTGTCATGCTGGCCATTCTTGTGGTTCATAATCATCACAGCTAGGTAGGACTTCTCATTGCTTTCCTCTCTTGGCAGCTCACATAACATCTTCCTGTATTGTGAAAGTTACCCCTTAGGAAGGAGGCTTTTGGGTCAGATCTAGCTCAATGCCTCTGAATCAGCAACAATAATAAACTCATGATTGAAAACTTAAACAGTTTAAACTCGTAAGTATGTCATGGTCGTGATGCATTTTAAGACTCATTTGTCACCTTTGGGAGCTGCCATGGAGCTGGTTTGTTATTTTTAAATAATAGTCACAAAACAGAGTGACCATTTTTCGTGCTTTTCATAATCTCTCAGATAACTCAGGGTAAGCAAGCAGTTGAGGAAGTGAAACATAGCATTATGGGAAAATTACAGATCATAAAGGAAAAGCAAAAATTTTACTGTTCTGTAACACATAAATTAATGAGTTTTTAGTTAATGAGTTTTGAAGGCATGATTTGAAATATTTCCATAGCTTTCTCAAAGTCTTTAATTAATTAATTAATTAATTTATTTATTTTCCTGTTGATGGGATATGCTTTTATTCTGGTCTATTCTAAATAGAGAGTTAAAGAAAAAACTTTGTCAACATGTTTCAGGGCACCATGAACTCACTGGATAATTTACAGGAAGGTCTTACATGGCTTCATAATGTGGACAAGTAGAGTGTTCTCTTGAGCTGCTGACTGGAATCCTTTTTAATGAGAGGTCAAAAATATTGGATAGCCAACACCTGTCATGTGTGTCACACATTGTCTCTAGGTCTACAGACAACACTGCAAGACTTCAGTCTTTTCATCTGTAACTAGCAGATGAGGGAACAGAGGGACTCCAGCTGATAGGTCAAGAAAAAGGTGACTTCAAACTCAGGTCCAAAGCTCAAATGCTCTTCTTCTCCCACTCTTATCGTCTTGCCCAAGTATCCTTGGTGTTTTTATTTTTTTACTGATGTACAGCCATAAAGTTGATTCTAGTTTTCTAAAACTGTATCTTGACTTCATGTTAAAACCAGTTCTTATTATCCTTAGTATAGTTACCAATGGGGCCAGTAGTATAAGATCTAAAAATAAGATCTAAAGATCTAAAGATATGATCTAGTATGTAAAAGAGCTGGGGCTCAATTCCTAACATCACAAAATGAGAAGAAATAAATTCAATATATTCAGTTTTATACTAACTTTTAGACATTCCTTTTTATTTCCTAGTTAGCCTGAGATGAAAAGAGTTGATGTGTTTCCATGATGTTAGCAAGCATACCAGGACAAAATACAAAAAAAACGAACAAACAAACAAACAAACAAAAACTGTGCCTGTTAAATAGTACTGAGATTGTAGGGAACAAAAGATGCAAAAAATAAGAAGTGGATCTCAAATACAGTCTGAAGGATCTGGATGTGGCCTTGCATGCATGTAATCTTAGTCACACACAAAAAAGCAACAGGAGTAGAGAAAGACCCAAAGATAAGTCCCATTCATCGGAGATTAGGTGAGTGACAGCTGACTCATGCTTAAGATCAGCGTGGGCTCCAGGTGTGTGGAAATAGCCCTGATCATGGTGGGTCTATCACAAATGCCCAGTATATGTGTCTACAGTTTGATAGAAATCATGATGAAAACCCACAGGCGTGAAAACATTTTATCTTTCTTGTTTATGCAAATGTCAACACATTGTGTGGGAGCCAAGAAACTTCTCAGAGGAGCTCGATGGACAGAACGTTGGCTGCAGTGTGGTTCATGTCAATCACATTGGAACTTATCCCTGAGATTGTCTCTGTGATCCATCATGAAGATCTGAAAGTACGTGAGTGTAAATAATTCTCTAAGCCTTAGTTATGGGCTTCTGTTTAAGAGCAACTAGGAATTAAATGGAAAATATAAAGATTTTAGAAGCTGAGTAAATGAATTCACTATGTACTTCAAATAAGTTTTAATTTTAGGAAAACATATGAAAGTCTTAGTTTGAAGAAGTAGGTGAGGGTAAATGTACCATATTTTACGTTTTTATCAATCTATAGAAAATCTATATTTATTACTATTTAATACATTTCAAGTGCCTCTAAAATAATATTTAAATATCCTGTGATATGGAGAGTTTAATATGATCTACTGTTTGTTTCATGCTTTACATTTTTGCATATGGCTATCAAAGACATATTATTTTTCGTTTTGAAAGAGTTATCGTGGTGCTGGGGAGAAGACTCAGGAGGTAAAGCGCTTGTTAAGCAAATGTGGGGACCTGGATTTGGATCCCCAGTACCCCCTAAAATAGCCAGGCATGGAAACACTCACTTATAACCCCAGCATAAAGGTCTGAAGAAAAGAGTATTCCTGGAGATTGCTAGCCAGTCTAGCCAATCAGTGAGCTCTGGCTTCAATGAGGAATTCTGGCTCAAAAAATAAGATGGAACATAATAGAGGAGAACACTGGCTGTCCACCTTGGCCTCTGTATATTCACACATATGAACATGTGTGTATATATATGCACAAAAATATTCTCACTAGTATTCTAAAATTCAAACTAACCCATAGCTGTGTGCTTCCCTATTCTATTACTTTATAGGCCTACAAATACCTCCATGTCAGTGTTATTTTATCTGTAATAAGTAGACTTTGGGGAGAGTAAGCCTACACTTTTAATTTCCTTATTTAAAACTAATTATCTTTTCATTGATAAATAAAAGCACCAAAATTGCACACATTAATGTGGTATCACGTTGTGTAGGGGTAGATTTTTGAAGTTGAATACAGCTCCTCAGAGTCTATCATTCATTTCAGCTGAAACATCCAAAACCCTTTTATCTAGCCTTCTGAGTGTGAACCACAAATCCATTACCTATTATTCCTGTCCTCATTAGCTTTAACTGTCAACTAGACACAGCCTGGTGGCACCTGATAAGGGATTCTCAAGGAAGGGATGGCCTAGATTAGAGTCTCTGAGGGCATGTCTATGAGGGTTGTCTTGATTGCTAACTGACAAAGGTGGGCCAGTCTACCATAGGCAGCACTGACATGTGGTCATGGCATATAAGAATGCTAGCTAGCTGAGAATGAGACAGTAAATGAGGCAGCGTAAGGAGGCAGTGTCCTCTTTACTTGATCGTGAGTTCTTTGGTTGGTGGTAGTACTGTATGAATAGCCAGGTATGCCTTTGGGTTCTGGCTTTCAGTTCCCGCCTCAGCTTTATACAATAATTGACTGTCACCCAGGATTGATGGTAAACCGATAAACCCTTTCCTTCTCTAAGTTTTTGGTTTGGGTGGTTCATCACAGCAGCAGAAATGAAAATAGAACAGAACCCCACTCTGTATACCCTGGGACTTCTTAGCACCCGCTGACCAGTTTCCATTACGTCCAGGAGTATATTTACTGAGGTCCAGGATAGCTAGCACTTCTTTCTTCTATTTTTAGATACCTAGGATTTGAAGTTTCCATTTTTATTAAGAAGTCTTCATTCTCTCATTCATAAATACGTTAACATATTAAAACTGGAATGCGTATTAAATTTATATTAAACATTAACACAGATAATGTGTTAACAAATGCTTTGTGGCTGCTCTTCACAGAGGGTGAGTCACACAGTGTTAGAGAGGATCTCACTTGTGTTCTGTATATTGGGAGGCACCCATCACAGACCCTGATGATATTCAGGGAAGCAGGATGCACCAAGTGAGACAGAGGCATCCAAATACCCTGCTGCAGATTCCTGGGGACTTACTTTTTCTGCATTTTTGTTTCTGTCTTAGTTTCTTTTTTTTTTTTTTTTTTTTTTGCTGTGATAAAACACCATGTCCAAAAGCAACTTTGAAGGAGTTTATTTTTTCTCATACTTCCAGGTAACTTCATCATTGAGGGGACTCAGGGCATAAATTAAAGGCGGGAAACCGAAGCAGAGGCCATGGAGAAATGATCCCAGCTGGCTTGCTCCCCATGGTTTGCTCAGCCTGCTTTCTTATGTATAACCCAGGACTACCTGCCCAGGTGTAGCACTGTTCTCAGACAGCTGAGCCCCGTCCCCATATCAACCCACAATCAATCTGATTGGAGGCATTTTCTCAGTTAAGATCCCCTCTTCCCCAATACGCCTAGGTTTGTGCTAAGTTTATGAAAACAGACAAGTAGCTTCCAAACTGTGTGTTAGAGACACAGTAGAGCCCCATTATCCCCAAGATTCTGAACTTTTTATATTAAGTAGCAATGAACATTAAGAATAAAAGCATCAGCTGATCTTCACCTTGGGCTTGTCCTTGAAGTTCTCTGAAAGTTTGGGTTAAGTACCTGTTGAGGTGCTCCTCCTACATCAGACAATGAAAGTCACCTGACAGGGTCAAAGTGTCACCAGGATACTTGGGTACCCTCTTATGATGCCTTCATTACAAGGGAATATTTACCCTTAATTTTCTGACAATAGCAGTATAGAATAGGCTTTGTGTGTTAACTGGGAGTAAGAGTGTTGAATCTGCTGATATATGGCCTTCCAGAGAATTGCCTGAGGTTGTGTGTGTGTGTGTGTGTGTGTGTGTGTGTGTGTGTGTGTGTATGTCTATACTGGTCCCGCTGGGACTCCTCTGATACCTTCATGTTATATAGAAGGCTGTGGTGGTTTAAAAGTGCTCCTCATGGGCTATTGTATTTAAATACTTGGTTTCCAGTTATTGGTGCTATTTGGGGAGGCTTAGGAAATGTGACCTTGTTGGAGAAAGTACATCACTGTCCACACTGAGAATTCAAAGGCTTGCATCTTCCCAGTTTGCTCTCTCTGCTTTGTGCTTGAGGTTCAAGACGTGAGCCCTGCAGCCTCCTGTTGTAGCTACTGTACTCCTCCAAAACCACAAGCCAAGATAAATTCTTCTTTCCTAAACTTCCTCTAGTCATGTTGTTTTAACACAGCAACAAAAAGTAACTAACACAAATGCCTACTTTTAAAATCTCAAATGTGTACTACTTTCCATTAGGCATTATCTAATTATTCCTCTTCTACCTCACAATGCCTAGGATTTCTTATCCCCTTTCATGGCCCTTTCCTTCTGACTAAATCCTTTACTCTAGTTATTTTTCACTCTGAAATAAATAAACGAACAAATAAACAAACCAAACAAAACGTTTTGCAAACTGAGTGTTTCTCCTTAGATATGGCCACCCATGGCTGTGAGTCTCAGCAGACTTCCCTTCTGGAGAAAATAGCTCTTGGGTCGTGCTATCCCTCCTGGACAGTCTGCCAGCCATGGAGCCAGACAAGTAAGACCTTTTGGCTTCTGGGTTGAGAAATCCATCCCTTCTGAAAAAGATAAAAGAGAGACCTTCTCTAACCAGCTTCTCCAGAGCTTCTGGCTACTCGCCACACATTTGCTCAGAGAAGTAAAACTTGAGAATGAAGTTTGTTTTGACTTTTGTGTAATTGTAAGACAGTTCTGGGACTCACTATGTAGCTCAGACTAGCTCAATGTCATGATCAACAATCTTCCTGCCTAGATGGTGAATTTAAAACAATGTTGACAGTCACTTTCTCCTGAACCCACAAGTATCATCTACGTGCAAGCCTGGGCATCCTGTGTATGAACTGTGGCACCAATTCTTTGATCTGCATAGAGATTAAATTAAAGCCACTGCTTCTTAGAGAAGGCTTTGCTCCAGGTCTCTGAAGCCCATCAAGGCTTCTGTATTTATGAAGCTTTCCTTCCTGCAGATGTAGGGTGTATGTGTTTGCGCGCGCGCATGTGTGTGCAGGAATCCAAAGAAAACTACGATCCTAAAGTATGGATCAAGTGCCTTTCACCTCCCCATCATCCCAAAGTGCATTCCCTTAAGAATAATGTGATAAATGAAAAAAACATACGTTAGAAAAAAAATGCACACTGGGTTCTTGAAGTGTGAGGAGGCTGTCTGATCATCTATTGTGAAACATGTCCCTACACATTCCTGAGATAGCACATCCCACTCAAAAGTGGTGCTGCTGACAAGTTATAACCTGGAAAAGCATGGGCAGAGGGTGTGCCTTGTTCAAGGATCCTCACCATAGTGAGAATTCCTGTAGCTGCTGCTGGACATTGAGAGGACTCCATGCAATTTTCACACATGTGCACAAATAAGTTCTTTACCTTTGCCATTTTCTGGGAATTAGAATAACCATAATATACTCAAAGTTTGCAGTTGGGGCCTGAGGCTCAGTGGGTTTTCATGTGTGCTGGACTCAGTGCTATGAGAGGAGCTGAACCGGAAGGGAGCTGAGTGGCAGGGACGGGAGGGGGCTGAGTGGCTGGGAGGAGAAGCTGAGTGATTGGTAAGGACCTGAGTGGCTGGGAGGGGATGGGAGTGCTTGGGATGGGAGGAAAACCTAGAAAACCCCTGGATGTGAGCTGGGCTATTGCATCTCAAGTGAGCCCAGCAGGGGAAGGAGCCTCAGGAAGTTATTCTTGTCATTTTATCGGTCAACACTTATAGACTCACTAACTTAACTTGCAAAGTTAAAAACCAAAGTCCTCTGTCCTGACTCTGCATTACTTCCTAGCATCCCTTTGGTCCAGGGTGAGTGGGTCCCTTCCCAGGCTTCTGTTCCTTCCACTCGTCTTTCTGTATCCTGAGGAACAAGTGTCACCTGGTCACATTCCTCATTATACTCCAAGTTACTGATCCCAAGTTCTCCTCATCTTGATTATGGGCTATGCTGTCTAGTTCATATTGTATTTTTCTATATTCTAGGTCATTTTCTTTCACACCCAATAAGTAAGCATTTGTTTGTTTGTGTGTGACTATGTATGTATGTATATGTACATAAGTGTGTATATGTGTTTATATGTGTATATGTATGTAAGTATGTTTATATGTGTGTATGTGTATATATGTGATTATGTATGTCTGTGCTGTGAATGACTATGTCCAAAGGTCTTGAAATTATTCTTTAACCTAAGAAACAATTTCTTTGTGGGTCGTTTATTATTCATCAAAATGGCAGCAATTCATATAGGATTTGTTTTTCTTTTCATGCAATATTTCAAAACTGAAGAATACAATAATTATGCCATATATAAGAGAAGTAAGTAGTGATCAGCCTTTTGGTTTTGAGGGCTAAGTGGCACTTTTCCTCCTCACATTTCAGCTTCTGTCCATGCCCGTGAATTTCTAGAGAAGATATAAAAAACTTAATCTGAGCCTGCTGTTGTGAAGTTCAGCCTTACTCCTGGGATTCCTCAAAGATGGTGTAAGAAGCAGGTCCCATCCTTCACTGGTGTCTCTACAATGACTGCTGATGTAGCTCTCAGAAGCCAATTTCACTCCTGCACTGAATGTGGAAAATACAAACCTTAGCTAATCCTTGATGACTGTCACGCTGTGTCTTCCACAAGCCACCTCTGAGACATGGGTTTCCACTGGGGTGATACCTGACAGAAAGCAGGGTGATGCAGAGATTGAACTGAACTGCCATGAGAGCAGACACAGTGCATCACTGCAGTGGAAATGACATGCTTCAGCTGTCTCTGAATCGTTCAGGCATCTATACCCTCTGCAGCTGCTCAGTGTCTCCCTGAGGAACCCCAAGAGATGTAGCTCATAGCATCTGAGGAAAACCCTGAAGGGACACACTTCTGAGACACATGGACCTCTGGCAGAGTCTGGGAGATTCATCTCTGTGCCTGTCACAAAATATTGAGGGGACAGGGTAAAAGAACCTGCCTTTGCCTATGAGAGAGTTTGACATGTCTTTCTGATTTATTGTTTTATCCTGAAACAATAAACAGATGAAGCACAGAACTGTAGGATACTGAGCCAGTGTGTGGCACTATAACAGATATATGTTGTTTTATATTTGCAAAGCCCAGAGAACACACAGAGCCAAGAGTGAATCCTAATAGAAGTTGTGGGCTTCAGTTAATAATGGAATCTCACATCAGCTCATTGCTTATAAGAGATACAATGACCTAATTCAGGAAGTTTGTAGTGGGTGAGGCTGTGTGGATGTGGGAAACTAAGGAGCTTGTGGGAGCTCAGCTATTTCTGCTCAGTTTTGCTCTGAACCTAAAACTGCCCTAAAGTCTAATGAGCATAGCAATAAAAGTAGAAGACTACACCTAAGTCCTCTAGGGTCTGGAAATGGCATTGCGGTCTCAATTATACTTGATAAGATGTGTAGTTTTGGACCTGGAGGGTATGCCTTGGAGTAACTTAGGAAAGAAAATAAAAGAAAGTTATGAACAAACTTACTTTTGAAAAAATGTGCAAAGATCAAATGAGCAGAATTTAAGCATGACCAAGCAAGCACACATATCTAATCATGTATTCTCACTGTGCAAACTAGGAAACACACCTCAAATCGGAGGCCTGAAAGGCAGGACCCCTCCCCATGGGTGAGCTAATCCTGGGCAAGGGCAGACCCTGGTGAGTGGGCAGCACTACCATCTTTGTGCAACCTCCATCACTTGTTAGGATCACAAAACCATGTCAGTAGATAGCTTCCCCACAGAACAGGGATTTCCCAATACCAAGCTTCTGTACTTTTGACCTCTGCTCTATAGTCAACCTCTGATCCCGTGTTCAGGATGCAAGGTCCCCCTGATAGTGGCTACAGCTGGGCCATTTCTGTAATGCACATTCTCAGATCCCATTCCTGAGGTTGAGTTGTTCCATCCATGATCCCAGTTCACCCTTGATCCCATCACCCAACCTCTGAATTTCTTCCTGGCCTGGCTAAGTGTATGGTTCAGGCAACACCACTTCCTTGAAAGCCTACTAAGCGTCTTAACTCTCCTGCCCACTCCAGTAATTTACCTATCAGTGCAGAATGTCCTCAATTATCTTCTTTTACCGAAAAGTTGACTGTGACTGGATAACGCTTTCAGCCATTTTGTTGTCCTTGCTTAAAAATTATAATCACAGGGGACCAGTACCATGATCTCTTCTTGTGTGTGTTTATGTGTTCCTGTGTGGTCCAAATGTGTGCATGTGCAGTTATGTGCATATGTGAAGACCAGAGATTTATTCCATGTGTCTTTCTCAGTTGGTTTCCATTTTATATTTTGAGTTCCAGGTCTCTCATCAGAATTTAGAACTCAGCAGCAGGCTAGATTAGCAAGCTCGTGTGCTGCAAAGATCCACCTGTGTCTACCACCTGGTCTTGGGATCATCTGTGTCCTTCACTATGGCTGGTATTTTACCTGACTCTGGTTATTTACCTCAGATCCTCATATTGTTTAACAAGCACTGTTCCAGCTGAGCCAATTCTCCCAGCCTCAATGGGACTCAATCTGCCTTTGAGAGTCATTTCAGAACAGTCCTGTTCCAGACATCAGTAGCAGGGACATTTGTGACAGGTTGTGCTCTAGGGGGCATTCTGCTTTAGCTACAACAGACAGAGCCCTGCTTTAAAATTCCACTTTTAAAATTTTATTATTATTATTTTATGTGCATATATGGATGGTCTCTCTGCATGTATGCCTGTGTACCATGTGCATGTAGTGATCATGGAAGCCAGAAGGGGGCATCACATTCCCTAGAACAGAAGTTATAAATAGTTGTGAGCTACTATATGGAAGAACAGCCAGTGTTCTTAACTGCTGAGCCATCTCTCCAGCCCCTTAATTCCATTCTGAACTGACCTCATTTAATTCCTTTAATTTCCAAATTATACTGGTTTTAAATTTTTATAATAAAATATTATCTAATAATCTGTCTGAAAAATTAATTTAAACAACTATATTCATAGACTACTGGGCCAGGCACATAAGACATGTCCTCTAACAGTGTTGATACCTATGAAGAGATTACGCTTGTGTACCCAAAGAGCGTCTCAGAAAAGGCAGTGTGCAGACTGACAACCGAGAGATACACAAGGTGGGTGCTCAGGTATCATTACACTGACAGAGACATTAGGAATAGATATAGTTATGGCAAAAGAATGAATACACGAGTTGGCATTAAAGGAGCAAATTATTTTAATGAGACATATGAATTTATTTCCACTAGTTTGCATAATTTGATTAGTCAGATTTTATAAGGAAGAAAAAAG
This sequence comes from Cricetomys ansorgei, assembly GCA_026225945.1. Classification (NCBI taxonomy): domain Eukaryota; kingdom Metazoa; phylum Chordata; class Mammalia; order Rodentia; family Nesomyidae; genus Cricetomys; species Cricetomys ansorgei. Next base: position 1,163,067 of record JAMJFZ010000320.1, read on the forward strand.
CTGTTGAATATAGAGAATGATACAAAGTAGCGAGTCATCTGTCATCTCTTCCCATTTCTGTTCAGTAAAATTCTAAAGCCCTGAAATGTCCACAAGTTTGTTCTTTGACATTAGCAGATGGACGCCATGACACTTGACCACTTGGGAGTATTGAATCCTAATCCGGTAGCCAAGAAGGGCAGCAAGAAATCGGGCTCAACATATGATGGGCAAAACATAATACAAATAATACATTCTTTGACAGTAGCTGGTAGGAGGTACAGACTTTCTGAAGTTAAGCTCCGAGTTCCAGGAGAATGTATTAAGAAGTTACTACCACCCAACCCTGAATTCTTGGAATTGAACTACAAGAAAGCTTACAATTAGTTCTCTGTTCTGTGAACTCGAAGTTCCCCCAGGAGGTAGTTCGGGTCAAAAGTAGCTGCGGTACCACTTCTAAATGTGTGGAGGGTGAGAGGTAGTGTGAGAGGGAAGAAGCGTGAGGGTTTGCCTTGTAGAGAAGACAACTGAAGGCAGGACTTGAGCCAGTGGAGAATCCTGACTTCCTGTTGAGTCCTTCTTACTGGGAGGTTAAACCATCTGGGACTCTCTACAAAAGTCAGAAGGTAGCTGCAAACACCATCCTGGTTATCAGGATAGAAAGATTTGAAAGATGCATAGACTGTTTCTGAGCACCGCAAAATAATTACAACTTACCTGACTCAATTACACACTTGATATACCTGGACCTTTCCCCACATCAAGAGAGTCCCAACTCAACAAAAGCAAATGAAATTGATGCAACTTTTCAGAACTTCTGATTTTACCAATCAGCTTCCACACTAGCTTTCCAATATCAAATGGTTTGTTTTTGTTGCTTTTTCTTCTAAATCTTTTTTTTTTCCTAAAAATATATGTACTCTTACTTATGCATATACTCAGCTATAATCCTTTACAAATCTGTTATCCTCCTTCCTCTGTGATAATTGGATGATTATTATTCCTTCCTGCTTCTTCATACAGGACTTTCTTACTTCAGGGATCTGACACATACAAATTTCAGCAGAAAACACAGAGTCTGTAGGTCTATATTTTGCTGTGAACGGGTAAGAAGAGTCAGAGGATTAATGAGTGGCAATATTTTCCAATCTACTTCTCTAACATCCTGTATGGCTATTTCAGTCTGTAACATCACTTAGTTAAGTCTGATGTGTCTCTGTTACGGATTTGAAAGACACAGCTGAAGCTTTCCCACATCCCACAAGCAGAACAAATTCTTTAGTGAAGCACAGAATGAGACCAACATGGGACCAAGAGCAGGTTCCACTTGCTGCACAGGGCATTCCTGATTCTTTCCAAAAAAAGTTTTTTGAAGGAAGGGATACAAGACTAGTTCTTTACGGATAGACTGCTGTATATGACAAAATGCTGTACCAATCTTACAAACTGGCATTAATATGCAACTGACTTACAACAGCTAGTCAACCTTGTGCATTTATTTGTCAATTAATTATAAACTTTGCGTTAATAAAATTCATAGCCTCACTAACTCATTCAGACTGTTGATTTCTTGAAGAGAAAAAAGAAGAACTACGAATGTAAACGATACCACCTTTTAAAACACATTCTGCATTTTTATCGAAAAGTTCTAGAATAATGGATGTGTAGACTTCTTTCAGATACCCTTGAAAACTCTTTGAGGATTAACCCATATCTGTGTTTTTATATTAAATTCTATATTCTTATGTATTTATTCATGCATGTATGTGTGCATGCACATATGTATATGTGTACATGTGTATGTGAGTGTTCATGTGTATATACAGCCATGCACTTACCAAGTGTGCATGGTGTAGGGGGTGGTCAGAGGACAGCCTTGGCATATTGGCCCTCACCTTCCACCTTGTTCATGACAGAGTCTCTTGTTCACCACTGTACAAGCCAGGTTAGCTCATGTGGTTCTGGAGATTCACATGGCTCTGCCTCCCATCTCACTGCAGGCACACTGGGATTAAGAACCACCACCCAACTTTCCTGTGGTTTCCGGGAATTCGAACTCAGGTCCTTATGATTTTGTGGCAAGCACTTTACCTTACCGAACAATCTTCCCTGCCTGTAACACAGTGGGGTTTTGTTGTTGTTTTCAAAGTTCAGTGAACTTTTATTTTTTCCAACATAATACTTTTTATAAATTACTTGAGTTTCATACAATGTATCTTTATCACACCCTCTTCCCATTCCTTCCAGGCCCATTCTTCCACTTCTGAACCCTCAAAAAATAAAAATTTAAAAATAAACTACAAGATAAAGAAGAAAAGAAAAAGAAAAAAATAAAAGTCTGTGTGGCTAGAGCATGGATCACAGGCATGACGATGGTTCTTGGTGGAAGCAGACAGCTCTGATCTTGGACATCCACCTGGCCAATATTAGCTTGAGATCAATCATGACAAAGTTCAACCTGAAGTTGGACCTTACTGCCCAAACATGCAGGGACCTGGACATCACACTGGCTCCCAGGTATCCTGCAGGCATCCAGCTGAGTTCACACAGGCACATGGGCATCACTGGCACCATGGCATCCTGCAGGCCCCCAGACATCAAGCAGGCTTCTGGTTATCTCACAGGCACCCAGATTTCAGGTAGACATCCAGACATCATACAGATCCCTGGATTGCCTTCCGGAAGGCAATTGATCCCCCGGAAGCCAGGGTCGAGTACCTGGTGAACTCAGTGTCAGCAATGCAGAGAGAACTCTAATTGTCCTGGTCCACATGACCTCCCAAGAGGAGGAAACTCAACCCCAATGATGGACTATTCTTTAGCTGGAACATCTTGTTTTTTCTCAAGATCATGGTGCTCTCGTGGCTTGGCAGCAGATGTAGGGGCAAGACCCATTTAATCTCCAGGATTTTGGGAACCTCCCTACCCTCAGCATCATCTGTCATGCTACCTTGGCTTTTGTGCTTGCAGTCCACAGGCAATGCTGCAGCTCTTGCTCTACTTTACCCCATCAGGGAGGGCACTATGGGTGGTGACCACATCCACGGGAGCAGTGGCTCCCGTAAGGCCTGGTGGTCTGGGTTCCCTGGCCACCTTGGGTGCACTCCCATGCTTTCCACCGCCTCCAGTTTTGTGCTGAAACACTTGTTTTAATACCATTTCCCTCATGTATATCCTTTTATTTCCTGGTTAGACATTTGATTATCTTTCTGGTGGACAAGAGTGACCACTGTGCCCTTAAATATACATCTCTAAACTTTACCCCAACTTTATCCCCTTCGATCTTTAAATAATATTTGAAATGAAGTCACTTGAAGTCACTCTTGTCCTTTGCTCTGTTGTCACTTTTCACTGACATTGGGTCTGACTGTGTGTCATGTATGGTGCCTAGGAGGCTGAGGTAAAATGCAGATCGTAAGTGATCCATATGTTGAAGATGCCTGCATTTTAACATGATAAGCAGTCATGACACTCACTACCTACAACACACAGGTGACAGAGTCCAACAGACATGGGAAATATAAAGAGAACACAAGGAAACTAAAGTGTCTTAATTAACATCACTGTGTGTTTATAAACACAGAGAGTGAGACTTGCATGCTAAATAAAATACACTCTACCTGGAATATCAGGCTGAGCAAGAGAATTCAGCTTTTAGCTGAAGTAGGAAATGCCATTCTCTCCAGCAGATGAATATGTGAAAGTGCACAGATGCTTGGCCCTCAGGTCAGGTGAGTTCGGCTGGGCAAAGGACAAGGATTCCATCCTTTAGATCACAGGTTGGCACAGGTTTCTCATACCAGGCAGAAGCAGTAACACAAATGCAAATACTCAGGCTCCTTCCAAAGCCTACAGAATCAGAAAGGGGTACAGGGTCTACTAACCTTCACTTAACAAACCCTCCACAGCAATTCTTACCCACCCTCTGGGTTCAGAACACTGCTGTGGGATCTTAAATGAGCTGGATGACACAGCAGAGTCAAAGTCTTTGTAAGATAACTGAATCCACGGTGTGAGGAAACTCACTGGAGGTGGGAAGGGCATGCGTAACCTGACAAAAGCCTATTGGGATGCCATTTACCATGGGGAAGTTGTGCAGTAGAAAGTAAATGAATGAAACAAAAGTCCTGTAGCAGTTTTAGGATACGACTCATAAGCTGATTTTCACTCCAAGAGCCTGGCACAGCATCTGAAGCCACCCAAGGCTCTGGTAATGTTCCTGGAACACCGAGTAGGGACAGTGAGAGAGGGACCCACCTCAACCAAGGCAACAACCAGAGTGGCTCTGAAAGAACTTGGTTGACAATTCACACCCTAGCTTGAGTCTCCCTTTGGAGACCTTTGTGACGTTTGTTCCTGTTTCCCCAGTCTTCCTCAGAGGTCCAGTCTTATCCTCCTGGCTGGTCCTTCACTGTGATAGGAAGTGAAGCTTCTCTGCTATGGAATCCACCCATAATGGTGCCTACAGGCCAGAAGCAGGTGTCTTCTCCCTGGAATTTTCTTCAGAAGCATCAAGAGTGTGAGATTTGTCACAGCTCTCATTGTCATAGACATTTCCCTTGCCTGCTGTTGACCATAATTATACCTAACATCCATTTCTGAGACTTCCACAGGGAACAGGGAAGGCATGGAAAGGGGTAATTCAGCAAGGACAGTGGTGGTTCATGGGAGATGTCAGCCACTGGACAGGATGCCAGTGAGATTTATAACACCTGTGCCTTCTCTGAGGACTGTAGTCAGAAAATATGTATGAAAACTATATAAACAAGGTCATTCTATGCAGACATTAATTACTAATAACTAGGGCATGCAAGCTGTCCTCTCACCTCCACTGGGGACTATGGCACACATGTACTTGCTTCCCCAGAAATAAATAAATGCAGATATACTAATTTTAAAAGTTACAAATAATCAATGACTATGAATATCCTGCCTAACTCCTTCTATAACTGAATGCTTTAGTGTTGATAGTTCAAGGCAATGTGATGGAGATAAAGAATGTCTGTTATGTCTATATTTATTATCTATCTATCTATCTATCTATCTATCTATCATCTACCTATCATCTATCTGTCATTGTCTATTATTTGTCTTTTATCCCTATATCTATAAAGAAATATTTTAATGTCTCACTGTAGAGGAATATTTAATTCTTTAATCTGTCAGCATGGCTGCTCTAGGGTAGAAAAAATGTTGGTACACACCTGTAATCCCAGTATTCAGAAAGCAGTGGTAGCACACACTTTTAATCCTAGTATTCAGAAGGCAGTGGTGGTGCATACCTTTAATGCCAGCACTTGGGAGACAGGAAGCAGAGGAGGAAACAGAGTTCAAAAGGAATCAATGTCAGACGGGAAGTAATATCTGAGATGAGTCAGTGAGAAGGTCAGGCAAAGTATTGAATCAGAGGAAGAGTTGTCAGAGTGAGTCTGAGTGAGGACATGCCCAACTTTCATGATAGAAAAAGCAAGCTTTCAGCTCAGAGAACACACAGAGAGTAAGAGGCAGAAAAAGGACAGGACACAGAGATGGTGAAGAGGTCAAGCTGAGGATAAGGTAGAGAAGCAGAGAGGCTGACTAAGGCAGTATGGAGCAGTGAGAGTTTAGAGAGGGACAAATTATAGTGGAAAGAGGGGAGTCTGAGACAGAGACACAGAGGCAGTTTGGGAGAAGTCAGTATCAGACATGAAGAGTGAGTCCGTTTGAAGTTGAGCAGAGTAGTGCAGTCTGAGGCAGTCAGAGAATCAGTCAGTCAGAAACAGTAAGCCAGTTCAGAAGATCAATCTGAACCAGTTCCAGTGGAGGCTTAAACATTCTAGATTGTATGGAGACTGAGGATGAAGCCACCTAGGTGTAGGCTATCAGCTTAAACATTTTAGATTGTATGGAGGCCAAAACACTCTAGGGTTCCAGGGATAAGAACCAGGGATCGGATTAAACAAATGAATAAAAGCCTTTTGCCCTGAGTCAACATCTACGGTTCACAAAACAATGAGGCTGACAAGTCCAAAATCTTTAGAATGTATATTGGCTAGACACTCAAGGTAGAGGAGATTGTAGAGTCTTTTTAAGTCTGTTTTGCTTTAGAATTTAGGGTTTCAAGTGACTGAATCAGACTGACATTCATGGGAAGTAATCAGCCTTTTGGAAAATGTATGGATTTAAAGGTTCATTTCTTAAAAATACCCACACAGAGGGGTTAAGGTATCATTGGTTCCAGTTGTGATCCAGTCGATCACTAACCACGTGGTGTTTGGCCCTATTGCAGTAGGGACATTCATCATCTCTCACATCCTCAGGCTCCCAGGAGCACACATCTCTTGATCCTCTTTCTCCTTACACAGTTATATTTAACCCACTGCTGTGAGCTCACACTGAACCTGCTCAGCAAGGCTCCTGTGTGAACCCAAGACTCATCTGATGGGAACATGAACCAAGTCCTGAAACAAACTGAGGTTGCACAGGTAAGTTGTTTTTGTTTTTTTTCCCTCAACACACCTGCTTATTGAACTATTTTATCATAGTAAAGAAATATCTATTCACTCACGTGATCGGAAGTATTTTTCCTTATCAGGGCAAGCCAAAAGATCATGTGTGATATAAAACAATGATTTCAAATGGGATGCCAAAATGCAAAAAATATAAAATGGAAGTGTTAATAAATACATGTCCAATACCCCCAAGCACCTCGGTACACAGTAACCACCCCAGCTGCCATGCTGTGGCACCTGTAGGATGAATCCCTTATTTAAACGGATGCTATTTTTACAAAATGGCTGCTCCGGGAGTACAGCTGTTTTTACACAGGATCTTGATAGAATTCCTACAGTATCCTCCAGACAGGCCTGGAGCTGTGAACTAAAAGCTCATCCAGAGGCTGCCTCATTTCATTTTAGGACTGTTCTTCCACCTAGGAGAGATCCTTATCTTATTATGATACTGTACATTTGTCAAGTAATGGAGACCTTTGTCTCCATTTTGTCTTGCAAAAGGAAGAAGTGACTGCACTTATGACCCCTGAAAGCCCGATGAAGCAGGTGTAGACATGCATCTCTGTTACACAACCACTCAAGCGTAGCAGCCGACCCAGTCTTTTATTTCAGCTGTTTCCTGCCCAGGCAAAGGGAGTACCCTTGCAAAGCATACCTTAGCTTACAACCTTTCATGACTAGCTTCCATCACAACTTTACAGTTTCTTCTTCTTTTCAGTTCTTATCATTACACACTAGTGGTTTCTTTCACATATCTTGTTCTATAATCACATGATATATTGAATAGTGCATGAAAGCACACTATTTTATATATTCTTTAAAAATGTTTCTTATAAAAAATATTCTTCTCCTCATGTTCTAAGGCTTACTGCATGGCTTTTAAAATTTCTGTGTGTGTGTGTGTGTGTACATGTATGTTTATGTGTCTCTGTGTGTGACTGTGTCTATGTATATGTTCATGTGTCTCTCTGTGTCTCTGTGTGTATCAGTGTGTATGTTTACGTGTCTGTGTTTGTGTGTATGTGTCTATGTGTCTCCGTGCGTGTGTCTGTGTGTCTGTATGTCTCCATTTGTTGTCATTTTTCTTTTCTCTTCTTGTTTTCTTTTCTCTCCTTTTCCTCTGTGTTATCTATCAAACTTTTCTTTTAATAACAAGAGTTAATCTATATGCTACAATTAAAAAGCTAGAATATATTTTTCCTATTTCATTTCCAGAGCATTCCCTGGTTTCTTTCTGCTTTATATCTTATTTCAGTTTGGAATGATCTTTAATCCTTCATTCTGTTTTCTTCACTTGTTTATGCCTTTCTTTTTTTCTGATTTTTAAATCAGTTTGATGACTCCTGTCTACTTTGTAAAATCTAAACTAAATCGATGTATTATTACTAACAAATTATGAGGGCTTTTTAAAAAACGAATATTACAAAATTTATTTTAGAACACTTTAATTCAGCTACATTTGCATTTCAGGATTAACACTAATTTACTACCAATTGATTTCATTTTTATTAATCACAAAAAAAAATACATTAGTGTATTGACCAAGAGCTTAACTGGCATAATTAGTAATTTTGAAATATCTTCAAATTGCAATCTGTAGGTCATATCTCTATGACTTATGTAAAAATGCTTCAATTACCACAAAGTTTTATGTCTTGAAGAGCAGAGTTTTATTGCTTCTTGTTACACATTTTTGAATGTTTTGATCTTTGCCTCAATTACTGGCTGGGGCACACAAACACATTTGAGGCTACGATTAAGCTCCCCGGAGCTGAATTCTTAGTCTATCTTAAACTAATAGGCAGTCAGGTTTAAGACCTCAATATTTAGGAAGGTATTATTTTCACAGTTCATCAGTTAGGGAAGTTTGCAGAAATCCAGCCTACGTGTGGATTCTGTTGGCTGCCCTGATCTCACATGAGCAATAGTTCATTATAATGTTCAGTTTTCAGGGAAATGAAGAGATATAACAAAGCTGCATCACAGAAACTGCTCAGTAGGTCTTCGAGGAGCAGTGATAGTTAGGAGGTCAGCATCTGGAGTGCACCAGGATGCCCTCAGTAGAACGAAGTGACTGCCCTGTAATCTGACCTGAGCCCTTCCAAGATACTTTGGTTGAACATGGCTTTGGAACATGCAGTCTCCTAGGCTCTGTCATCCAAAGGATAGATGTAGGAATAAGCTTGGACTGAAGATGGCGCTGTATTTGTGCCTCATTGACAAAGCAGAGGAGAGAGGGACAGCTATGTGGAAATGAGAAACCTGCCTGCAGCCAGCTGCTTCCTGTGGTGTCCTCAATGAGTCTTATTCTAAAGGTTCATTGGTAGAAAACATATTATCTTTAATACCAAATGGAGAACTCTCAGAGTGGGAGTTATAAGATGTTTTTATAGGCCTTTTATTTTGATATCTATTAGTTTGAGTGCAGAAGACTAGTTTATCAGTGATACATCTTGTCGAATTAATAGGTACAGATAAAACCTTCCATAAATATTCATTACACCTCATTACTGCAAATTAATAAGATTCTTTCAAATTAAGCCTAGACACAATCGGCACTGAAGACCCTGTTTTAATATATGATGCTTAGATATAAATTATGATTGGGAAAATGATTAAGTTCATTCCAAGGAATTTCTAGATCAACTGATTTAGTAGCAATTGGGATGAGGACTGCCGATTTTAATAATTACAAATTCTTACATCTCTGTATTTCTAAATTTTGCACACCAAGCTTTGTTCTCACATGCAATGGCAAAGCAAAAGCATCTTATGTAGGATTGCCAAAGCATTTGAACAATTCAGAAAACCTGCACTGAGTCAACCTTTTAAACCAAATATGAGCCTTCCCCCTGAATAAATAAAGATTCAGTTTTTCATCTGCATTGGGAACTTGAATAAATCATCAGAGATTATTTTTTGGGGAGAAATAAGTCTGTAGAGTTTAGAAGAACATCTGTGAGCTGATTAGAACTGTTTTCACACTCGGTATTCCAATCTCTGAATAGCTCTGTGGCAGGAGCTGGCAATCGCTAATACCTCAGGTTCTCCAGGAAGTTGAGGGATTGAGGCAGTCTCTGCCATTGTAAACTTTCAGAAGGCCATTGTCTTCTGGCTGAACTGGATTCTCCTCATACTTTCCCTTCAGACAAAGGGCTACTGAGAACCTTTCTTGAATTACACAAAAGACTTCTGGAATACAGGCTTTCCTGAAGTGTCAGCTGTCCCATGAGAGAAGGTCATCTTCTTAGCTATCCTTCTGAGTGACTGACATTGAATGGGAACTGTGGACCCATGAGGAATAGGAGTGGCCACCCAGTGTGCATTGTCACTAAACTAAATTCAGAACCTTTATGAAGACTAAGCTCTTACCTGGCTGATCATTCAGTTCACTCCACCAATAGGTGGACTTAGCCCAAATGGAAAAGCTCCCATGGTCTGATGATCTAAATCTGGATGGGTCCCACTGACCACTTCAAACCAGTTGTTTTTCATCAAAAAGTGAAAAATTGTCTGATTGAATTATAGCTGAGTGAACTCCTAGCTATGAAGTACTATGGTTCTCATGATTTTTCATATTAGTGCCTTCTAGAACATACAGTTTGTATGGAGTTTGTGAGCCATCCTAACTGATATCTTCTGGGACAAAATGATCTTTCATCTTAACCTTTTAAACATCTGCAGCCTTTCATTTGTCAGTTTTATCTTAGCGTCTCTGGGATGCAAGCCCGTGAGAGATACTAGCCTGTCCCAAGAGCTTCTGAGGCCACAGGACTCAGATAAAGCCAAGCACAGAAGGCAAAAGCTGGCTCCTATGACATCTGGAGATAATGATACAGGGTATCTCCTCATGAGACACTGTTAATCAAGTAGTAATGTCAGGGAACATACAAAGTAGCGAGGGCTGAGATACACCAGGAGTGTGGAGAAAGTAGCATCAATCCAGGTCCCAAGCTTTCCGCTGTCCCAGCCTCAGAGCCCTCAGGAGACAGCACGAAGCCTTTAAGAAGAGAATTCTTTTTAAAATATTTAAATCGAATTCTTATTTATTTACTTTAATGTGTTAGGGAACACATGTGCCAGGATGCACATCGGGGCATCAGGCTTGTTAAGACTACTCACTGAGACATCTTCCAGGCCCTGAGAAAACTCTTCAGACCCTAGATAAAGATTCTGTAATCTAAAGGCAGGGATATCTTGCTAATTTATCCCCTTTGCTCTATTCTAGAGTCAGATAGTTTCATAGCACATATGCTGGTTGTTTTTTGTCAACTTGAACACAAAAGATAATATGATACAGTGACACAATAAATACTAGGAAGCCATCGGGAAGACCATCTTGTCCCAGTCTGGTTCTCTGATAACTCTGTGTTATATACTGGCAGAGCACAGGCCACATAACCTGAGGTTATGTGCTCATAACTGAGGAAGTTATGGAGGGAATTCCTGGCAGGTGCTGTACTTCCCACAGGAAGCCAGCCTGCGGACTCCCTGAATGAGTAACTCATTCCTTTATCCCAAACCACACTACTCTGAGTACATAGCAGCTCACTTTCCTGCAGAAGAACAGAAATACTGGGGAAAAGCACATGAAGTTCTTGAGGTATTACTGCTCACCTGGCTGTCAACGGCCTTAGAGACAAGGGACTGTGGGAGCTGGTGCTGGTTGGGGAAGATCATCTTTCCTAGCTGGGAGAATACCAGGAGAATACCTGGGTTTCTTGGTGCTCCAATCCATTAGCCAATGTGCTATTCATAGTCTTCCCAAGGGTGATTTTACAGATTCAGAAATCAAAGTGCTAGGAAGGAGTGAGCAATTCTCATAATGGCACCTGCCATAAGAGATGGCCATAAGAAAGCATGAAGATCCCACGAACTGAAGTTAAGTCCTGAAGTTACAGGAGATTGTGAGCCATCTGACTTGAGTGCTGGGAACTGAACTCAGGTCCTCTATGCTCAGAACCACTGACCCATCTCCCCATGACTGATTTATCATCTGTGCCCAAGAGTGTGAGTCGACTTCTTTGAAATCCCGAGAAAGCCAGTAAGAATTTCACAGCCGAGTGGTTTTCACAGTCTTTGTATTTTTTCCTGCTGGTTAAAGATTGGATTCCCTATAATTTCATCACACAGTAAGCATCATTTGATAAAGAAAAGAGTTAATTTGGTGAGAATATCAGATTCACTGAAACACTGAGTTTTCCTATTACACTGTAGGGAAGAATAACATGGATGAAAAACATATACATGGCTATCCTGATGCTCAGGTAGAAGCTGCCCGGTTTTTGACCCTCCATTCAGCACTGGCAGCATTGTTTTGAGGTCCCCACGTGTCACCTTGTCATGCTTGCGAGGAACAGCGGCTAGAGAGTTGCAGGACAATGGTCCATACACATAATAATGTGATGTTTGCTGTATCTTGTGTTCCTCTGCTGGCAAGGTACAAATGAGACCTCAATATGTATGTAGATTATGAGGCAGTATGTTGCTAGGTTTATATTTACATGGGAGTGTGATCATCTTCTTCCTATATGCATGCATACCGCTGTCCAGTAACGAGTGTGCTTTTGCTTTCACAGTTTGTAATTAAGTTGCATCTGAACTGAAAGGGAGCGTATGGAGACAGGTGAGAGCTTTGACACTAGTGTAAAGAGGAAGTAGACAGGATTCATGATCTTTAGTGGCCATTTATGGTGAGGGTTGTTTTCCATCACAAGGGAGCATCTGTCCCTTCATTTCCTGGCTGCTTGTCTCCATTCCCTTTCACTCTCTCTTGCTTCCTAGTGGGGACACCAGATACAAAGTTGAACGGGAGTGGTGAGTGTGCTCATTGCCCCCTCATCCCAGAGCCGAAGGATCTAGCTCTCTGCATCACACATGATGCTTTCACGGGTGTCCCATGATGGCCTGAAGATGTTTCTTCTGTCTGTGGTAGTCTTAGTGACCTTTTCCTTCTCCTTTCATCACAGATGGGAGGTTACAGGGAGCAAAGGTAAAACCACCTGCAGCCTTTCCTTCATTTTGTAGGCTGATCGGATGAGACGACTCTTGCACCTCTTCACGCTCATTCAGGGAGACCTGGGGTTACCTTCCCTTTTGTTTTTAAGCTATATTTTCCTCATCAAGCTGACTGACTTCCCTAAAAGTGTTCAAGGAAGAAAATTCTTGTTTAACGCCACGTCTGTTCATCAGTCAGTGTCACTGGGAGAATTTTTCATATAGTCATTATATTTTCTACCTCTAAATCACATTAATTTATTTTCCTTTCATTTTCTCTTTATGGTTCTCCAAAAAAAAATCCATGGATCCTTTCATGACTTTAAAGTTGTTGCCTGTTAAGTACATAATGTTTTTCATTTATGCCATGATTCTCTTGGTGGATTTCTCTTTAGGTGAAGGGTCAGCCCTTTTTCCTTTCTTACAGTTTGTTTTCTTAGAACTCTGATGTAGCTCAGTTTTGAGTCAGGGTCTGTCATCTTCCTTAACAGGTTATGAAGTTTTTTCAGAAGTTCATCACAGATTGACTGAAACTTTGGTTGTATTTAAGGTCTGTAGATGTTGGTGGTGGGCTCTTCTCCAGAGCTAGTATAGCACACACCTCAGGCAATGCTCTTCTAGACTCTAACTTTTGGTTTCCAACGTATTTCCCTGGTTTCAGGATAAGAACTCTAGCACATCTGCCACTTTGACCTCAGCAGCTGCTCTTTGCTATCCTTGTGCAGCTCTGCTCTGTGTACAAGGAGATAGACACAGACACAGACACAGACACAGACACAGACACAGACATAGACATAGACAGACATACATAGACATAGACAGACATAGAACAAGACTCAGCAATAACCCTATGCAGTAGTACACTTACTGTGTGGGCTCAGCAAGGAAGACAAGGAGCCATATTTCATAACTTCAAACCCTGCCAGACCTCAAAGAGGGAACCACTGTCCTGGCCAGCGCCATACTTAATCCACAGTGGAACCCCAAGTGTCTGAGCTCAGATGTATTTATTCTTTTAGAACTCCTCAGGTATTCTACTGATAGCACATGCAGATCATTAGCAACCCCCACATTAAACAACCCTCACAGAATCCAATATCTGCAAATAATACAAAATGCCCTAGACTTAGGATAGCCCCTCACCCAACAGTGCATAAAACAATATCGAACATAACTAAAAATAAACTTCCCCAACAACACTATGCAAATTTATGAAGCCCCTTTTCTGGGTAGCTCCCTGCTCATTGCTGTGCAAACTCTGCTTCCTATGAACTTACTGATACTCTAACATTGTATCTGAAGTTCAGTGAATGGAGACTTCTGCTTGAGTTCCTCACTCCTGAAGCATCTTCCGGAAACAACTCTTAGGTTAAAACAAAATCTCAGAAAAGAGTGAGTCCTTGTTACTAATTACACTTACTTCAGAAACTTGTCTCATAATCTGTATTGTCCAATACTTAAACACCTTGCAATATAACTGTATTGTATAAACTACCTAATTTTTTTTATTATTTCCACAGAATTGTAATGAACTGGTCATGTATACATTTATGAGTGGAATATTTTCAGTTGCCTATTACAATAATATGACATTTTCAGTATCTTGAGTATGGCTAAGATGTTACATGAAATTTAAAATATATTGCCATTTTTATTTTTTTTTATCTTAAACGAAATCTTAGAAAGTTAGCTTTCTTGCTCCAAAAGGAAAGAATTGGGGCACACACGCGCACACACACACAGACACACACACCACCCCAAAGTAAAAACAAAATTCGGAAGTGTAAATCCAAATCCTGCAGCTCAGTATCTGACAACTGGAACTCGCTCACCATGTGATCTTCTGGGCTCCTAAGGGTATGGACAACTCTTCCTCTCCTGTTCTTCCAGTTAAATCACATACACACACAAATCCCTCTTAGGCTGTCTCCATTCCACACTTGTAATTCTTCTTGGTGGATATTCCATGATCCTGACATTTCCAATATCCTAGGGTCTTAACTGCAGCTAATGCTTAACCTTTACCAGAGGACTGTCAGGGCCTGCTCTGTAGGGACCCTGACCCTGTCACACAGTGCTTGGTCCCAGCTGCTCTCTACAACCTTTTAGGCCTTTAAAACCATGTGGACAACTCTTATATTGCCAAGTTCTTTTACAGCAATTGCTCTCTATCTTCCTAATGCTTCCTTAATACAGTTTCTTATGTTGTGGTGACCCCCAACCATAAAATTATTTTGATTGCTACTTCATAACTCTAATTTTGTTACTGCTGTGAATTGTAATAAAAATATCCAACATGCAGATGGTCTTAGACAACCCCCATGAAAAGTCATTTGACTCCTCCCCAAAGGGGTCGTGGTCCACAGGTTGAGAACCACTGTTCTACAGGCTTAGGATGTAACCTGGCCCCCTCGGGTCACAGCTATATAAACTCAGTGAGATCTCAAGGAAACTCTTTCCTACTGTCCCAGTGATGCAGAGAAGGTTCCCCTAAGTAGTGCTGATCACTTATCTGTCACAGCTGATACTTCATCTCCAGCCTGATTGGCACATACAGATTTTTTAACTAAACCATCACACCAATGATCCCTGGAGCAATTGTTAATGAAGCCCTTGTTCCTTTCTAAACCTCATAAGCAGGGTCTCAGCTATCCACACATCTCACAAGCATTATTGTCCTCCAAGCTCTCAAGAGAATAATTCACCAAGCTCTGAAGTTTTTGCAGCCTGAAGTTCCAAAGTTCCCCTCCTCCCCTCCTCCCTCCTCCTCCCCCTCCTCCTCCTCCTCTTCCACCCAACACTACCACCATCATCACCCATGAGAAAAAAAAAAAGCATGGTAAAGTTCATCACAGTAACACTAGTCCTTTGTACCAAATTCTATTCTAGTTTCATTCTACTGGTCAGATAAAATACTCTGAAAAAACTCAAGATACGGGAGTGTGGTGTTACGTACTAGATCACCTGGTGCCAGTTGATGGCACTGTATAGGAGGTGGAGATCATATGAATTTTAGGATATGGAGTTCTGCTGGAGGAAGTCCAACTGGGGACAGGATTTGAGAGTTTGTAGTCTCACCCACTCCTCTGTTTCCTGTGTGGGATCTGATCAGCTTCCTCCTCCTTCAACTTGCCTTCCCTGCCATTGTGGACTCTAACCCTCTGGAACCATAGCCCTAAATAAACCCTTTCTCATATAAATTGTCTTGATCATGGGGTTTTATCACAGAAGTGAAAAGGTACATGGAGAAAAGGCTTAATTTGGTTAATTTGGCTTAGAATTATGAATTACATTCCATTACTTCTGGAGAATCAAGGCAGGAATGCAAGCAGTTAGTCACACCCAGATTCAGGAGCAAAGAGAGCAATAAATGAATCTTTGCTTGCTTGCTTAGTGTCATCTAGCTTTCTCTTACACTGCTTAGGATTTGCACAGAGTAGGCTATGTCTTCCCACATCAATCAGTAATCAAGACAATCCCCTACTTACATGCCTACAGCCCAACCTGGTCTTGACAATTCTTCATTCAGATTCTGTTCCCAGGTGACTCTAGGTTATGTCAGGTTAACAGCTAAAGCCTAGCAGTACAACAATTCATGCTGCATGAAGCAGGCCTGCTTTTGACACATGTCCCTTGATCCTAGGCTTCAGTGATCATCTGCCTGCTGCTCAAGTCTCTATAGTATCTAAAAAACTACCAATAAACCTTCTTATAATCGAGATATGAGTTGATAACTGAAGAGTCAAATACTATATCTGCTTTCTTCTTAGAAACAGGTACATGGTTTGTTTTATTTTGTTTTGTTTTCGTTTTTGTTTTTGTGGATTGAGCCCAAGGCCTTGTGAATGCCAGGCACATGTTTACTCCTGGGCTGATTGATCCTTATGCTGAGATATTTGCTTTTATATAGAAGCTTTTGAAGGTTGAAATTGTCTTATAAATTCAAAGGATGATTTTCCCAGATAGGTATAGTGTTTGTTGACTTTTGTTCCTGCCACCAAGGTGACCAATGTCCATGGATATCCCAGTAAGAGGCTGACCTTTGCACTTCAAATATTATATTTGTAAATAAAGTGGCAAAAAATGTCATGAATATATCATAACACTCCACTATTGACATACTTACATTATAGCCCAATATGGAAATACACAAAGAAATGAACAAATAATTTGATGATTTTATGTTCGTGGAAATTAAATTTATTTTTATTGTGAATATATGTTCTGTTGTCTTTTCCTCCCCTGGGAGAAGTTAGAAAGACTTTCAATACCAAAAGTTTCAAATTACTGATCCCTTCAGAAAGCTGGAAAAATATTCTCCAAGTCATTTGTAGGAGGGAATTTGAGTTTGTGTAATTATTACTGTGAGTAGAAAGACTAGATATTATTCTTGGAACTATTTACTCTCATTATCCCTATCCCTGGATGTCTAACCTTGTGGGTCTGTTTCTTTATCATTTGTAATTTTAATAAATATTAGGCTTTTCTAAAAAAAAAAAAAAGGCCTAATGGCTGTAAAATAGCCTGATTCTAGGTCACAGGTGTATTTTGAAAGAACATTCTACTTTACTTGTATGAAATATTAATTGGTAAAAGATTAAATAAATGAACTTTATCTAGAATACAATTTTAATAGAAAATATACCCTGTATGTGATGGTTGTCCTCTGTCTTGGAACACGTTGTCTTGCTCTGAATACTCAGTGCCTTGAACTGCTTGTTAGATTCTGGGGACAATTTAAAACTGAAAGGTAGAGTGGGGATTTGATAAAGTTAGTAAAGTACTTGCTGTACAAGCAGGAGGATTTGAGGTTGATCTTCAGCGCTTTCTGAAAAACTGGGCACAGTGATTCACATTTGTAATCACAGTGCTGGGGAGATAGACAGGAGGATTCTGGCCTCCTTGCCAGGCAGCTTAGCTTAACCAGTGAGCTCCAGAACAAAGAGAAATCCTATCTTGAAGACCAAGGAAGACAGTGCCTAAGGAATTTCAACCAAGACTGACCCGTTTTAGATACTTTCTGTAGCTGTCCTAAAATGCACCGATGAAGGAAACTTAAATGACAAAGGGTCTGTTTTGGCCCACAGTTCCAGAGAGGTAGAGTCCATCATGAAGGTTAAGAGGCAGGAAATGGACAAGAATGTTGTGGTAAGAGAAAAGGGAAGTAGCTGGTCACTCAGGAAGCAGAGAGTAAATAATAGGACCAGACTCTAAAGGCTCAAAGTCCTCTTCAGGTCACCCGTTTCCTCCTGCAATCCTCCACTTCCTGCAGGTTCCACAACCTTGCCAAGGAACACAACCTAAAGTTCAAACACATAAGTCTATCGGAACAGTTCACATTCAAACTCTGCCACCTCTGCCCTATACATATATGGTACACATGTGCGCATGTGTGTGTGTGTGCACAAATACATACATAAATAAATGCATAAATAAAATAACATTGAAAGGATAATATAAAAACCTCAAATTGTTTGGTTTCTGATTCCTGAAAAAAATCTCAATGCTACATTTTTTTTTTTTTGTTTAAACAGGACACGTGTATACAAATGGTCTTTCATCTTCACAATTTTGGAACTACTTGAAATTTTTTGCTTAGTTTTACTACTAGCTCAACATTTATGAGAAATTTTCAGTTTTATTCCTAGTTCTTCAGGTTGTCCTCTAAAATCAGTTTAGATGAAAAGAAAGTTTATTATCCTTAGTATGCAATGAGATACTTTTAACAGATGTTTTAATTTAATGTAGATTTTTATATATCTTTTTAATTTGGATTGTTAATATGAGGAGACACTCAGGTTAGTAGTTAATCAGGGCAAAAATTATTCAAGTATACAGATACACATCATATATATATATATATATATACATATATATATATATATCACATATGGTATGGAATGACAGATACATAATAAAATTATTTTTGTGGCTTAATTTATTTTTACATTATTAGAAGTCCCACAAGCTACAAAAGATTTCTGCTTTGGAAGCTACTATAGGCCAGAGTGTCAAATAATTTTGTTGATATTCTAGAGTAAGTTGTACATTGATATTTCCTATTTACCAAGGAAGGAGTAACTTGAACTGAGAAGTCATTGCATGTCTGTCTCTTTCTGACCTCCCACCTTAGAGTTATAAGACATATGGACTTGCCAGGCAGTGGTGGTACATGGCTTTCATTCCAGCACTCTGGAGCCAGGGTCAGGATGATCTCTGTGAGTTCCAGACCAGCCTGGTCTGCAAAGTAGTGAGTTCCAGGACAGCCAGTGTTAAAACAGAGAAACCCTGTCTCAAAAAAAACCAAACCAAACCAAACAAAAGCAAAAAAGACATATGGAGTCAATGCCAATTTTTCAGTAATTTTGTAACCAAATGATAAAGAGATGACACAAACACATAACTCCATATATTGTGTGGATTAGCTCACAGGTGCATTTATTCTAAAAACCTAACTAACTAAAGCTATGCAACAAGTGAAATCAATATCACAAATCTTGCAGTAGAATTAAGTAAAGAAACATTAAAATAATATGAATGGCTTGATAGGCAAACTCATTTAAATCACTGAATATCAAGAAGAAAAAAATTGTACCCCTCTATTAAAGATAAATCACTAAATCGATTCTGTTTCTGTCCCCAGACACTGAATTTCATAAGTAAACTATTAAAGCAGCTGTTAGCGTTGCTTAAAAAGCTGAAGAAAACAATGCCCAAAGAATTAGTGAATGTACAATGCAAAACTTTTGATCAGTGAAAGATAGAGGTGTTAAGACCCAAGAAAGAAAGTTATGAATTAAAAACTACAGCAATCGACATGGAAAATACACTAGATACTAAAAGCAGATTTTAAATGATAGAGAAAACAATCAATAAACAGTAAACAATCAGAAACAGGTGCATGTTAAGGATACATAGGAAAATACTAATGAAGGAAGAAGCCAAAATGCGGGTGCATATGATGTTACACCCCAAGTGGGAGAAAAATCGTCAATCATGGAGAGACATGGAGAATAAATGAAGAATGTTAAAATGTCACATCTAATATACATCAATAAAAATTTTCAACCAAGGCCAACAAACTTCAAGCAAATAACATTCAAAGAAGACATGGCCATCAAAAATGCTCCCTGCTGTATTAATGCTTTCTGTTGCTGGGATAAAACACCACCACCACGAGCAAGGCAGCTCACAGCAGAGTTTATTTTGCCTATGGTTCCAGAGGAATAAGAGTCCATCATGGTGGGTTGGCATAGCAGCAAGAGGCAAGCATGGTGGCAGGAACAGGAAGCTCATGTCTGTAAATACACACAGGAAGCAGAGAGAGTGAATTGGAAACAGGGATACATTATAAAATCTAAAATTCCACTTCCAGTGACCTAATTCCTCCTACAAGTCCGTACCTCCTAAACCTGCCCAAACAGTTCACCAGTTGAGGCCCAAGCATTCACATATCCAAGTCTTGGAGCCATTTTCATTCAAATTAAATCACCTAACTGGGCTTGTAATGCTAATAATCCCTGCCTTTATTTCTTTTTCACATCTCTATACAGGAACTTGTCATGGACCCCCTTTCTGCCCTAGAACCAGATGCTATACACAACTAACCACTGGTACATTTTTGGGGGATTCCCTACACAACCCCACTGGAAGAGAGCCCCAGCTCCAACATCCTCCAGCAGGGAGAACCCAGATTCATCATTTCCCTAACTCCTTAAATGGCGGTTAGTATTACCTGTGTGGAGGGGTAACAACAAAGGCAGGAGATAGAAATGGACAGGGAGTTTGAATGTTTAGAGCCATGTACTTTAAATAACTGAGTTCATTAGCAAAAATGTTCCATCAGCAAGAGGTTTCCACATACATACTCGAGTCATACGCCCATGAAGGGTTGGGAAGAAGAGTGACGTTGAACCTTGCACAAGGAAAACATTAGGGCAGGAAGTCAAAGATCAGAGTTCAGAGCCAAGAAGAAGGCTAAGATCATCATTTCAGGGTAGAGGTTCTGATGAGGTCTAGAGTATACTCACTAGGAGATATTCCTAGGGATACAGACTATAGAGAGTCTTCTGTATTCTGGAATATTCTCTCAGTACAGATTCCTGGCCTCATGTCATAGCCTAGTTTCTGTCAACATATGGCTCCTCACCTGCCCAGACCGCATTGATCTCCTTGGACAACATCTGGCTCATGCAACTCCTGATGGCTCCTCTGATTTTGTCATCTTACTCTGGCTTTTGCATAGACAGACATATTTCAAAGAATTATCTGTCTTTACTTGTCATACTGACTTAATGATGTTGTTGTTCTCAGAGTGGCCTATATTAAGAAAGATGTGTGTGTGGGGTGGCGGGGGGTGGTGATGCTTTGTTGTAACATTGTTTTTACCAATAAATATAGAAAAGTGTATCCTATTCTTATGAGATTATTTTTAAACATCAATAAAGCAGAAGTATATTTAAATAGAATGAGCAATAAAATATACACCTAAGGCCTGTGCATATCTATTTGTTACATTGTTGCTCATGACATCATGATATAATTATTGCCTGATTTGATACGACAGCCACTTGATTAAGTAACAAGGTCTTCCATTTCTCCATTTTATTTAGGAAATTAGATATTTGGTCAAATTAACTGCTGTGATTATCAAATAAATTAAATTTTGTCAGCATTATTGGTATTATTGTAAAAGCTAGGCTCATGCAAATACGTCACGAAATGCTATTCAATGTTAAATGTAATTTTCTCTTCAAGCTAAAAGTGTAGTAGAAGAAGAGTTTTGGAAAAAATAGAATTCAATAATAGACTTAGATGTTACTATGATGGTTAATATCATCAGTTTGACAGGGATCTAGAATCAGCTGGAAGAAAACCCCTTTGGCATATCAGTGATTGAGTTTCTCTTTGAGTTGATTAGTGAAAACCCACGATAAACATGGATGGCACCAGTCTACAGGTTGGGATCCTAGAGCGAATAGAGACAGTGAGCCTAGCACCAGCATACATCTCTCTCTGCTTCTTGTAAGCAGAGGCAATAGGACCAACTGCCATGTTCCTGCTGCCATGACTTCCCTGCCACGATGGGCTGCGCCCTAAAATTATGAGTCAAAATAAAGACCTTTCCCTTTAGTTGCTCTTGTCAGGTATTCTGCTGTAGCAATGAGGACAAGGATATAAGTCATGTTAGTGAACATTTAGAACCCACCCCCATGTGTATCTTTCTATGCTTCTCCATGCTGGATAACTCATTTTCTGTTCATTTTCAGTGTGATGATTCTCATAAAGACTAGGGACACTTGGGTTGTGCTTAGTTGTAACAGAAACATTAAGAAGCTTGAACTGGAGTCAGACGTGGCTTTACTGGCTCTATGTCTGTTACATCACCACTACTGGCCTGCTGTTTGTGGCAGCTGCAACACACTAAAGCATTAATACAGGAGGTCTACGTACAGGGTAAGAGACTCTCTGCTGGTTTCCTGAAATCTAACCCCTTTGTAAAATGAATTGTTTTTAGGGTGATACTAGTTCTAAGAGTTTCTGTTTATGGCCCTAACTGGCTTTGGTGGGGATGTTCATGGTTGTAAGTGAAAAGAAAAATGAAGGTTGGTTCTGTGGAATGTTGTGCCTCTTCAGTCCAGAATGGCTCAGAGCTCCCTGTAGCAGCAAAGAATCCAGGCAATAACTCTGAGGTGCACAGTAGGGACTTTGTCTCCTCAGCATGGTCCTGGCCCAGCTGGCCCAGGTGCATTGGACAAGATTTTGTGTGTTAGGTCCTCCTTGCTGTTTGTTGAAGAGCTGGCACAACTCCACAGATTTAAAAAAAAATTACTAACAAAAATCCTAGCAATTTCACTGAATGGTTAGCAATAACACCTAACTACAGGCAAGAAAGAATCACCTTAACAAAAATCATTGTGCTTCTTGTCTGTGAGACTGGGAAGCACCTGATGGGTGGATATTTCCTGTTTATTTTGTCCCATGAGCAGTTCATAGACATAGGCAGTGTTTTTCCCAGTGCTCAGTAGTCTTCCCTTAGCCACATCCACCACAGCAGTGTTAAAATTGGTACCCAATATTCTCATCCTTGCACTATCAGTGCAAAGGCAGTTCCTTCTCAGCATAGACTGAAAGAGTAACCCAACTAGAAGGGATTGACTTTGCACTGATAGTGCAAGGAATAGAACACTGAGCATAGAGCTGCATGGGAAGTATCAAAAGGCTTGAACTGGGGCCAGACACAGCTCTGTGTTCTGCTGAGGCTCACAGGCTCTCACACCACACCTCAGAGACCAGATGCAGGACTGTGAGCAGAGTAGGGGTGGGCTTAGGGCATCTGTCACTCTCTAGGGTTAACAATGTCCTGCTGAAAGGCCCCACTCAATGATGGCAAGCCATTCCATACTATTGAACACAGCATACTCAAGTCTCAAAGTAGCATTTCTATTATGCTTAGATAAGTGCTACTCTTGACAGTAGCTGCTATAAACTGGTCAAAGAGAACAGACAGAGGCAGACTTCCAACAAGGGCACTCTCTCTTGTTGGGTATGTAGCTCTCTGTGGAAAGGTAGAAGTTCAAGACTTTGGAGGAGAAAATGTTATGGAGATGTCATCTAAGCCCAGAGGATTTGCATCCCATCTGAGATACCAGCCACCCCTGCCTTTGAGCTCCTGTGAGTACATGACCACAAACACTGTGAAAACTCTCACCCCGTATGAGAACAAACGTTGGGTTCTCACACAAATACCTGGGAAACAGAGCTGCCTGGCAATTCCATCATGCTGAGATGTTCTGCCTGGGATGCCCGGGGTCAAGGGTGACCTGGCACATTCCTGATGTTCAGTAGTTTCTTAACCAATGTCAACATCTGGGTTAAGAAGTATTGCTTCTCATTTTCCCCTGGCCTTTCAGGCAGAGCCAAAGGAAGATCAGGACCACATGACAGAAAAAGGTCTTAGGCACATACTAAATGGCATCACTGAAATGTATATATTAGTTCTGTGTGTTGTTGACTGGATAGTAGCACTCTATCCATAAGCTAAATGTCTCAAAAAGTTGATACATTTTCTGAGCTTTGAGAACAAGGCCTCTTTTAGAATAATTCATATCTGTTACTAAACTTGTAAATTATTCATCTTTTGATTAATATGCTAATTAAGAATTTGCTGTTAAAAGGTATAAATATCCTTCATTGCCTAAAGTAATTAGAATAAGTAATTACTTAAACACTATGATTCTGCTGTTAAATACTATGAGAAAGGAAAAGAGAAGATGCAGAAATATGTTCGATACAATTTCAACTGTTGAACCAGATGACAATATTTTACACTGTTTATGTAAATATATACATATGTCTTCTCAGGACTTCAGTATTTGCTTCTTTTTGGACGAGCCATTTAGCTTCCATTTCACTGACAACCTGGAACTCTAATTTTCTCTTTGTGAGCTTCCTTTTGTTTTAATAATAAAAAGAAAGTATGAACTCATTTATCATGTAATGGAGCTTATTTTAAAGTTATGTTACAGTTATTCTAAATGACTTTTACTAGACCATATGATGCAAGATGCTAATGAGGCCAAGTTAGATAAAGCTTGCAAGTATGTCCAGCCCACAGACTTTGAGCTGCTAGCATT
Organism: Cricetomys ansorgei; assembly: GCA_026225945.1. Lineage (NCBI taxonomy): Eukaryota > Metazoa > Chordata > Mammalia > Rodentia > Nesomyidae > Cricetomys > Cricetomys ansorgei. Next base: position 1,187,170 of record JAMJFZ010000320.1, read on the forward strand.
CAGGATAGCTATGAACACAGCACAAAACATTGGGGAGTTGACAGCAACATGCTGCCATGCAGAAAGGCTGGACAACCTTGCTAGAGCATCCTATACCTGAAGAAGATGATTCTGGTACATTCCCAAGCTTTCTGTCCTTCAGACAATAGCATTTAAACAGTACACCATAATCTTTGGTGAATATGATATGATCTGTGTGCATTATTTTTTTTAAAAAAAAACATATTATGCTGTTCATGCGATTGATTTGGTCCTCTACATTGTGTCCTAGTAAGATAAATAAGCTGATAGTGGCCAGGCATCTCCCCCTCTGTCAGAGAACCCCAGTCAAGGAAGCGTCATCATGTGTGAACCTGTTTGTGGATGAAAGTAATCTCAACCATAAATCAAATATCAATGCAGTGCTTTAAACTTTTAGATGAAAATGTTTAGAATTGCAAATTTAATACTTTCTTCCCATACCACAGTAGGTCACCTTGCATATCTCATAAGTGGGATGATTGACATACAGCTTAGGTGCAGCTCCCTTCCAGTAGCATGGTCCTGATGCTGCCAGACTGAGACCATCACTTTCTTTAAGACCATTTTTCTCTTTCATCTATCACACACGTTTTACCTATATGCAGTAGCAGCTGGTGTGTGTAACTGCTAATCCTCCTGTGACCCAGGAGCCATTGCAGATCATCAGTTCTCTCCTATCCTTTTCTGTATCATTACAGCACTAAAGAGCAAACACTACACAATGGAGATTCTTAGTAAGAGTCAATAAGAGAAAGACTGACTGTTTCATTTGATCCTAAACTTTCAGGGTGCACAAGACCAGACATGACAGTCATCCCTGACACTGAGGTTACTGTGACACGGATTAAGGTGGATACTTGCCAAGCCTAGTACCAAGGAAATCCTAAGCCAGATTCGTTGTTCCTGAGAACCACTGTGTACCTGTCACTGTAGTTGGGTCTCTGTCTTGCACCTATTGGCTCACTGATAAAGGCATCTTTGAGATCAAGTGAAATAGATTTAGATACAGGGATGGTATTTTTTCTGAACCAAGATTGACAAATATCACAAAGTCCCTTGAATATTATTTTTTGGCTATAAGTCTAGAATGTCACACAGAGAGAGATGGAAGCCAGTCAGGGTTGGCTTTAGTCTGAGCCATCATCTCTGACCCTGTGAAACTTGCTAGGTAATTCTCCCTCTGTAACACAACCAGGCTAATAGACTCCTACTTGTAGCCATGCACCTTTTATGAGGTAATGAAGATGGCAAAGGATGATGTCTCACCTACTTGTCTACAACACCTAGTTTCCCTCCAACCTTTAAGTCTCCCAAATTCCCAGTGAGCTTTGAACTATCTCACTAATTAAAACTGAGTAACAGTCAATTTGTTACTAAGATTATTTCATCAGGAAAAAGAACTTATTTTGAAAAAAGAAAAAAATCACTTTAACTGATGTCAACAAGTTTGTCAAAAAAAAAAAAAAAAAAAAAAAAGAAAGAAAGAAAAAAAATCAAATGCTAAGAAAAGTCTCCTGGAGTAAATTTGGATTTCCTAGAGAAACCAATTAATTGCATCATGGAAAAAAACTCATTAACAATGTCAGGGAGAAGTGTGGAACAAAAGCAGGTAATGGGAACACTTGAAAAGATGCTTTCCTTTTTTCTTCTAGTGGATCCAATCTCATAGCAAACTTCCTGTTCCTCTACCTCTTAAAATCTTCCTACCCATGTCTTCTGCAATGATCCCTGAGCCTCAGGTGCAGAGGTCGTGTTGTAGATGAATGGACTGGGCTCCAAAGGAACGTTTGTTCCTTGTGTTTTGATAGTTGTGGTTTGCTGTGATGGTCCAAATCTGCTATAGATGATTCACCTTCACTATCTTTGTTCACTGCCGGTAAAGTATTGTAGTAAAACTATTGAGAGTCTCCATACATCGAAAAGCAAAGCTTGTAGAGTAGACATGACCTGGGAGATGGAGATCTATGGTCAAAGCCCTAGTATAAAATCTCCAATCACTTAAGGAGCTTGTAGGCAAAGGATTTTCAGGGTATACGCCCCGACTATGACATTTATGAAGCAGTGCATTATGTCTGAACTTCTTTCAGTCAAAAACAGGTGCCGATGCTCATGTTTCCAAAGGTCCATGACAGCTGTAAAGTATAGATGATGAAATATTCCACAGAGGCATTTATTTGCTATGGTCTATTTCTACTGCGTGTAAGATAGTTTTTAGATACAGAGCAGACATTCTCCACCCCATGTGTCCCCACTGTTGGCTCTCCATGTGTGGTCCCTGAACTGTCAGTATCAACATCCACCAGACATCCATGGCAAAGATACAGTCTTTGATTTACTCAAAAATAATAGGGTCAGAAAATCTTGGGGGCAGCATTCAAACAAAGCTGTCAGGTGATTTTGATATATGCTCAAGTTTTAGCAACGCTGACCTGGACATATGATATGTCCACACAACTCTCCTAGTTATCTTCATACCAGAAGACTCCAGGACTGGAGACACCAACAGGCAACCCTTGATCCCTGCTAATTCTATCAGCCCCCTCATCAATGCTTAGTTTTTAATCTTTAACTTTAATGCACTGTCAGGTAGACGGACATAGCTGTAAATATAGATATCAGTTACAGGAGACTGTAGTCCTCATCTTACTTCGGCTGCTTGCCTTAGACATCAGTTTCACTATCTGGCCACCATGCTGGAAGCAGACATAGAATGTGATTTGAACAACCTCTAGCTGTCTCCTCTTCTCTTCCTTGGTTCCCTTAGTCCTCTGCTTTCTCCCACCACTCCAGCCAAAGAGATGCTTTAGGGACATGAGATAATATGCAGATTAAAGAATGCCACAGGTGAGAGCTTGTGAGATGGCTCAGTGTGTTAAGCCTGATAATCGGAGTTCAATTCCCCAGACCCACACAGTAAAAAGAGGATTTGACTTCCACAAGTTGTTCTCTGACCTCTGTATGCTCCTTACAATAGGTAAAGGTAATAAAAACTTTAATGTTTGAAGGAAAAAAAGAATCTTATAGGCAAAAGGTCCTAACCTTCCCAGACCCATACATTTTAGTAAATAGAGCCCTCCTCCTCCTGAATCTGGCCTTTCCAACCCTCTGGGATGCTATCAGGAAAATTCTCCACTGTAGTCAGTGGCACTGAGAAACAATGTTGTTCATCCAGGGAACACCCAGCAAAGAGAAGGCATTACAGCCCTCAGTTTGAACATGGACTTGCTGGTCATAATAAAAAGAAGGGTTCAAGTAGCTTAATTCTTCCCTAAGGCTTACAGCTGCTGAATTCCACAAAACTTGATATGCTTTTACAGTTTCTATACTTTAAGGGGGAATGAGCATTCAAAATGTCCTTTCTTAAAAACAAACAAAAATATTTGCATTTTCTGAAGAATAGTTATATTAAAAATTAGTCAACTTACATTCTGAGATCTTCACCCAAGAACATACTATATGTTGATCCTCTCTCAAAAAGGGAATTTTTTATACTAAGCATATGAATAGAACAAAAAGCTCACTTGTTACTATTTTTTCCAGAAGTGTGTGTCTGTTTGCTAGAGTTTGTGTGTGTGTGTATATATATATATATATATATATATATATATATATATATATATATATATATGTGTGTGTGTGTGTGTGTGTATACATACATATGTATATACATATATATGTAAATAAAGGTCATATACGGTCACAAATGCAATTAAAGTAATATTTACAAGGCACCAGAATAATACAAAGGAATAAAAATTATTTTTTCCAGAAGGTGAAGAAACTTTTGCACCTGACTTTAAAACTGAAGCTGTGATTGGAACCATGAGTGTGAAGGGTGAAGAAATGAGGGTAGAGACTGGATAATCTGTGAAGGAAAAGCGGCAAAGCCAGGGGCAGGTACCTTGCCTGTGCTCTGCTAAGCTTGTAGAATAAACTGTGCCATTCTGATTCGCGATACAGTTATAATCATATATTTAGCCACAGGTTTATCCCAAGCCATTTTGTGAATGTTTTGTAGACTTTCAGTGTCAATGACCACTAAGAATCCAATGTCCATGAGAACCAATTGAGTACTTCTCTGTTCATTGCTATCACCTTTTTCTATAATTGACTGATTCTCCCAGAACTATGGTGGTTTGTTCTGTAATTATACTGAACACATTTGTTTGAGGATTGTCTTTTGCTGCACAAGTTATCATGGAAGAAATGAGCTTTTACATGCATCGTTAAACTGCAAGATTTTATCTCTACGTGTGTATTGAGTGTCAGATGAATGAATAGCAGGTCTACTCTGGAATCTGGATGCTCAAACATGGCAGCATTCCCCTGTACATCATCACTGGAATAGCTTCCTGAGGTCTCTGAAGTAAATATGCTGTTGAGATATGAAATACACAAAAGACTCAAGAGAGTTATGTCCTCCCATTGGGAATGGGGAAAAACACCTTTCATATGATCCACAGCCTGCATGTCCTGCAGTAAAGCCAATGTGGAACACTGTTAGAATGTGGGGGGATATTTTAAAACACTTATTTATGTGAATATGAATGGAACGCTTTTTCCTGGGGGTGGCAGGATGCAGGGCAGTAGCTTACTATCCCACGATATACTGTCATTGGTTAGTTGTGGGTTACAACAGGTTCCTTTATGATCTGTCCCCACTTTCCGCCCCAGTGATGTGAGTGATTAGTAGCTGATATATAAACAACAGATCCTTTGAGGTGAATATCATTTTCTCTCTTTAATGGGAGCCCAGGGAGTATGCCAGCTGTATGGAGTTTAGAAATTCTGGCTCATTAGTGAAAGAGCAATGTTTACAGGTCACTGCTCTGCATTGCACTGGATGTGTCCTTCTCTGTGCTCCCTTGAGTTCGGGGACACACTCTGCTCACACTGACTTTGCTCCCCTCCCAGGGAACTGCCTAGACTCCTTAGTCATCTACATGCTCAGAGTCCCAGCTTCCTCGTTTTAAACAGTGGACTGGGTCTTACCTTATAACATTGCTCAGTGGAACCATCTGCAGACCACTTGTTGCACATGCACATCATCCTTCTGAATTCGTGTCTCTGCCCAAGTCCTCCACAGTAGTGGGTTGTCTTAAGAATGCCTGTTCAACTGCCCCACTGTTTATAATTATTGAACTCCAGTGCCTCCCAGATTTAGGCGTCAAGGAGACATACAGGAAGTAGATCATCACTTCAGTGTGTTAGTGAACTGGTATATAAGACCGCTCATTCTCATCCACAAAAGAGGTGAAATAGCATCTGGGATTCTCAAGATAAGAGCAGTTCTTGTACATGTGAGCCAGGGGTGTGCCACCACCCCCATTCACTGTCTTATGCTGTTACTTATCTCATACCTCACCTTAGAAAGGGATGGTGCTGATGAGAGCTGCAATGCAGTTAAAATACTTCAAGCCTTTGCATTTAACTGGCTGCAGTGCACTGAGATCACAGTCCCTGCCCACCCTCTCTCACCTCCTCCCATTCCTGCTGGCCCCTTTCTTCTTCTCAGTTAGTCTCCCTCTTACTCTCATGTCTGTAATTTTTCTTTAATAGAAAATAACTGCACTGCTTTTAAAAGATTTATTTTATGTATATGAATGTTTTACCTACATGCACGGATATGTACCACATATGTGCTTAAGTGTCAGATCCCCCCAGAACTGTATTTAAAAAGCCAACATTGTAGGTGTGGGACTCAAACCCAGATCATCTGCAAGAGCAACAGGCGCTCTTAAGCACAGATCCAGCTCCTCATCATCATGAATTGCTTTTGTGCAAAGCATGGGGATAAACAAGGTTGGATCTGCTCATGACATAGACAAAGCTGTTTCAGCTTGCTTGTCCTGTTTGCGACATTAATTTATAGCAACTACCTCTGTGCAGTTAACTTGGCTTTAAGACTTTTAAATAATGAGCCTGGTCTCCCAGAATTGCTGACACTTCCCAGTGAATAAAATAAGTTCTCCTTCACACATGCCTTTCACCTGTCTTTTCCCTTGGTTCTGACTTCATGTTACTGCAGTCTTCTTTTCTGTGGGGCACTGAAGCTGGGGCATTGTTCAGCTAGAGATCACCAACAGCTCCAGTATCCACTGCTGAGAAACACCAGCCCTGCAGCCCTCTGACCCCTCGATAGCCCTGCTCTTCCAGATGGGAGTCACCTCACATGGGACCACTCTGAAGCCGCCCATCTCTCAGCCCTGGGGAGAATGATCATACCGAGCAAGATAACAGAGTTGATTTTGCAGGAGTTAAAGCCCTCAAAAGTAAACATTCCACAGCCTTGTATATGTGTGTCTATTTTTCTTTAACCTTGGATTGCATCAGGCAAACATTTCCTGAGGAGTCTTGATAGCTCAAGGGTGGCTTGAAAAGGAGATTTTCCGGTTACCATGGGGACACCTGAGTGTGAGAAAACATAACCTTCCCTCCCCTTAGCTCTTAAGATAAGTGCAAAGCTCAACCTTTTATCCGTGGCCATTTATTTATTTATTTTTCTTCTGCCTCATGGCCTTTCTTTAAGGTTTTATGAAAGGTGGTGTCTGTGTTGGGAAGGAAGCAAACTGCTGTGGGAGCTCTCACTGGCCTTGGATGGCTCTTAAAACTTCCAGACCTACACTCCAGTCCCGTCATCTGCAGCCTGAAGCCTCAGGCAGGAGGCTGGGGGCACAGCTGTCAGGACTTGGGGTACAATGCTTCCATCTCTGACACTACTGTTCAGGAAAAGGGGAATGATAACCCCACTGTTTAAACTATGAAAATGCTTGCAAAGAATATGTCCACAGATGTCCACTTAGTTACTACTAGTACTAGTTACTACAGGGGAAATAACTTTAACTCCAGTATAACCCAAGGAACATTATATATCTCCCTGGCTTCTGAACCTAAGCTCCGTAAGATGAGTTTCCAGCACATGAGGGGAAAGCCACACAGGGCTAGAGAGGGCAATCCAACTTTTGTGAAGTCCAGGTATCTCTCTCCTTTTCAGGAAAGGCTGTAGCTTTCTCAGGAAACATCCCATTGCAGCACAGATTCACCCAGAGGAATAAGTCTGAATGCATGAATAACAAAGATCCAGCATGACAAGTTTTATTAGAAAACTGTGTAGGATGTGGCCATCTGCCCAGGAGGTCAAAGAAAGCTAGATGTGGCTGTTTGCTCCGCTACTGAGAGAAGTTAACAGCTCTGTGGAAGAGAGGAAGCCTCTAATCCAAAGTTGAGTCTAGCACCAGTGACCAAGAAGCAGCGTGTGGCTGGAAGAGCCACATGGCAGGCAAGAATCCTGTGCACAGGCAGGGGCAGCTAAGAGGCAGAATGGAGCAAGCAGCCTGGCTGGGGGCACCCTGATCTTCCTCCCCTAACTACTCTGGGTATCCCAGCATGGCGTCTCTCACTTTTCAACAGTTCTCCTTTTCAATTCTGCCTTTTTAATTTTACTTTTTAGTAACAGTAGACAGAAATGTTTTTTATCACTTTACCCTGAAATGTGGAAGTCATCTTCTGGACCCAGTGAGCCCGCAAGCCTTTTTCACACATTCTGTGCTGCTTTCTGAGCATGAACCAGCTTCAGCGTTGAGGGAAGAGACTTTAAATTGGTTATTGAGTTGGTTAATTATACTGTAAATTTACATCATTTCTGTCAGATGATGATAGTTTGATAGGTGATAGGGAGATAAGATGATACACAGCAAATAAAGATGTTTGTGAACAGTATCCTCACTGACAGTGTATTAGACACTAGCATGTTGGGTGCTTCTACACCACCACACCATTGACCCTAGCTAGCACTCCCCAGTGCTTCACTAGAGCCGTTAAATTAAATGACATAAAATGTGTTATATAGTAAAATTTATACAGCTGACTTGTCTGTTTTTGAGAGGTCTCTCTCTGCTTAAGTCACTTCATCATTTCGAAGGCTAATTTCTCTTTGCATGGTTGTATGAGGAACTGGTTTTCACTGGCCACTACATTCTCTTATGTCTCTCATACCTTCCCTGTGTCTTTCCCTCATCTCTCTTGCTTCTTTGAACTGACAATTTAAAGGTACTCTTCAAAGTATTGTAGCTAAATCCTCTTCATATGGGCGTATCAGACACACAAGCACTATTCTTATCCTGTCAGAGCCTAAAACTTGGAACAGGTTTACCTTCCTTCTAGAAGTAAATAAAGTGACCTCAAGGCTTAGTCAACTCCTCTGCCTCTTCCTGATCCTGTGTCAGGACTGCGCATTTTATCAGCACTAACTTTCAACCCCATGATGTGTTCATGCTCTCTCCCTAGGTCAGGGTGGTTTAGGTGGACAATCCCTTTACTCTTCCTTGTTCAGGTCCTACATGTGGGATGATTTTTCTTCTACTTCGATGTTTGTTTCAGATCAGATCTGAAACAAAAGTTCTCTGTGTTTTGTCTGGAAGTGTCTCTGCTCCTGTCCCACGTCTTGCATTAGCTCACAGGTTCAGATGAAGGCAAACTCTGACTAACACACTGAGGTTATTCCCCTGTGGTAGATTCTCTGCTTCCCAGACTAAACGTTCTGTCAGGCAACTATGACTGTGGATCTTTCTGCAGATACACATGTTAACGTCAGTTTTGACATCCTTCTTTAGGTTGTCAGTACAATAGGAGTAAGTGTAAGTAAGAAAATTCCATTTTCCCTCTGGGACTATGGAGGTGGGGGAAAGGTTGGTCTTAAGCGACCCCATGGTAGAAGTGCTTATGAGTGTGCGTGAGGCCAGTCTGTGCCAGTGAGCCCTCACAGATCCTGCTCTAAGAAGCTCAGGCTCAAATCACAGAGATTCTAAGCAGCTGTACGCACCATTCTGATGCCATTACGTCTACAATTTAGGACCTTGTTCATTTCCCTTAATAGAATTTTAGTATTTATTGTCAAACAGCCTTGTATGCTTTTATTAGCCAAATGTTTCATGGAGGTGGAGTTGTTTTTGGTCTTTTGAATGGCACCATCTTTTTAAAAGAAGTATTTTTTTCTGATATCATGCAAACCCTTTTGATTTTTGAAATTCACATTTCTGTGTCCAGCCTCTTTGCTAAAATCTATTTTTGATTCTACGTTTTCATCTTAAGAGATCTGTAGAGAAATAATCACATCATGAGGAACCTTGAGAGATTCGGCCCTGCTTCTCAGACCTTCTTTGTTTGGTGCCCTCTGTGGGGGCTACTGTAGACAGTGATTTACTGTGTGTGTGTGTGTGTGTGTGTGTGTGTGTGTGTGTGTGTGTGTGGTGTGCACATCTGAGTTTGCATATCTATGCATGTGTGTGTTGTGTGGAAGGAAATGTTGAATACATGTATTATGTTATGTGTATATACATTGATATACATATATTTTATATATATATATGTATTATATATATAATCATTTTGAGGATACTTCAGTTTTGAATTTTCTGTTCATTTAAATAAAAATTTGAATTTTATAAAATATATTTTCTTATTATCTTAAGAAAATTGTATTATTTTGCCTTTTGTCCCATTCATGAGCAAGGTTTGTTGATATTTCTTATTAAGAGCAGTTCTTCCATTGCTTAGATAGTTACTGGTCAAGGTGAATATCTGAATATATTATACACACTTATTTTGACGTCTTCGACAAATTCTAAGGTTGTTTTCTGATCTCTATTCATTTTGTAATCAAATGTATATTAAGACAACAAGCATGAGCTAGTTTTATACTGTAGTGCGAGGGTTAAGAAGAGTTTCAAAGTCTTTGGTTATGTTCAAATCCAGGCCAGGCCATTGGCTCCCCTGAGAGTTTAGCTTCTTTGCAAGTCTGTATTGACATTTTAAGATTTCTGGAAATGCACATTTCATCTGAGCGAACAAGTTTATTCATGCACAAGTTTAATTCACTTTTATCTAGTTTCTTTGCACAATAGTTAATTGTAATTGTCAACTTGACACAATACAGTCATCTAGAAAGAGAGTGTCAATGAGGTATTTATTTAAATTAAGATAGCCAGTGGGTATGATCTTGATTACATTGATTGTGGTGGGAAGCCCCGCCCATTGTGGGTGGGAACACTCACTGAGTAAGAGCAGGCTGTGGGAAAAGTGTGCTGAGGACTAGCATGCACACATTCACTGCCCTTTTTCTGACTGTTGATGCCAAGTGAGCATCTTCCTCAAGCTACTCACTATGACAGATTACAACCTGAAACCCTGAACCAGAGAAAACCCTTTCTCCCTTACATCTCCTTTGATGGGCTGTTTTATTACAGCAACAGAAAAGAAACTAAGACATTATTGTAGGCTTAGTTATTTCCCAGTTTCTTAATTTGACGTTTTACTTGTATTTTTTTATGTCAGTGTATTTTGTTTGGTTTTGATTAAGTCCAGCAAGGGGTTTGTTACATTTTCTTTATTAGTCCTTCTAGCAATATCTGCTCTGGTTTCATTAAATTTCTCTATTACTTTGCTTCCATGTTATTTCCTATTTCTGTTATGCCCTTATATGCATTGTAGCTTTCTGCTCTGTTCCCTCCAGTATATCCACCTGTTAACCTTCATATATTTTTTGAGACAGAGTCTCACTGCAGCCAGTCTGTCCTAGAACTCATTATGTGGCCCAGGTTGGCCTCTAACCCTTGTCTCCCCTCCTACTTTAGTCTCCAGAGAGCTGGGATTACCTGTGTGAACTCTTGCACCTGAGTTTATTTTGAAGTCTTAGCTCATTTGTTTCCTGATGCATGTATTTAGAGATATAAAATGACATTCAGTAAACTAAATAGTACCAACCTACTTCTCACTCTGACACATAGAGCTTATACTGCCATTATTTATTTCTCCATCTCCATCTCTTTCTTTCTTTCTTTCTTTTTTTTTTTCAGACAGGGTATCTCTGTGTAACTCTGGCTGTCCTGGAACTCACTCTGTAGACCAGGCTGGCTTTGAACTCACAGAGATCCGCCTGCCTCTGCCTCCTAAGCGGGATTAAAGGCGTGCACCACTACCACCTGGCTACATCTCTTTCTTAGTTTTATATTATTTTGTTATAACACTTCTAGATACCTCAGGTTTATTTTAATATTGAATCTCTCCATGTTTCTTCATTTCTATTCTACTCATAACATGTATAAAATTGGCAAAAAAGATGGTGTGTAAATGAAAAATACCTATCTAATATTTATACATCTTTCACAGATGATTCTATAAGTTCAGTGTCTTGTCTTTTAAAATTCATGTATAGGTACACATGTTAAATCTTAAAACACTTTCATGTATTTGAACAATTCTAGATCATTTTTACTACTTTCCTCTACTTAGGAAAGTGCCTTTATTTACATATTTTCCTGATAATCTAATCTTGCCTGTTGTTTCTCTCTCATGTTGCTACTGCCAGTAATTCAAATGTTTATAACCATCTATCTGTCTGCCTGACTGCATGCCTGTCTGTCTGTCTGCCTATAATCTATCTATTTTCTATCTATCATCCGTCTGTCTATCTAGTCTCTGCCCTCTCTCTCCTATATAGAACTTGGGAGATAGAAGCCGTATGATCACAAGTATGATCAGAATTTTAAGACAGTCTAGGCTACATGGTGAATTCAGGCCAGACTGAACTACATAATCCACTATCCAAAACTAAAAACAAAACAAAAAGCAACCGCCATTCCCTGATCTTATTATATAAGGGGACAGTTAATATCCATTTGTTTCTCTCTGCATCTTTACTCATATCTGTAATTTCTAAGCACTGTTAACCTTAATGCTTCAAGCTGCTCTGATGCTCTAGAACTGGGTGGATACAATTTTACTTTCCACCCTCAAATCTGACTGACAGCACCAGTGCTGGTGTCTGTAGCAGGCTTGGCCAACGGTGCTTTGTTTCCACGGAAGGGGCTTTGCTTTGAGTAGTTTTAGCCTTGGGTACATGACCTGCATAGACCTAGTTCCAGCTTTTCTTGGATATATTCTCCCCTGTAGAGACCACAGCCAAGTGGACATTACTTAATGGCTTTTATTATCAGGCCATGATATATTGTACACAAGCAGAATTAGCTAAGGCTGTTGCTTCTACAGTCATTGGTAAAGAGTCATCTATTATATTTTCTATACATTAGCTAAATATAGTTGCAACGTCTTTACTGTGAATCACCACTAACTATATGTCCTAAGGCAAACTCAGCCGACTTATAATCAATAAGAAATAAAGAATAAAGGCATAGTAGTCATAAAAAGGCTGCATTTCTATAAATTATGTCAGAAAAAGTCAAAGTGTGTGCGAGTTCAATTTTGGATAATGCACGGAGAAAGCCCGCTATATATAGCAGGCTGTGATTGAACTCTCACCAGTTCACGCAGTTAATGGGGGTTCTGCCTTCACAGGTAAGTTATGTGCCGTTACCACCATCTCCGTTATTGGTGAAAGAATAAAATTAGAGTGCTAAGTAGTCACTCTAAAGGAAAATTTAAAAGTATGCTTTAATTTTAACTAAGGCTTTTAAGGAGGGTTACAAAAGAGGAAAGCCTTGGCTTGAAGTTGTGAGATAAATGCCCTCTCAGGATGTGATTCAGACAACAATGTAGCTTTAGATCATGTCTTTAAATGTTTCTCCATGCCAGTTTTCAAAAGGAGTATGAACACAGACACACACACACACACACACACACACACACACACACAGACCATACACATATTTATTCAAGAGAGTTTGGCTTTTTACCTTTCCTAAAGAACACATGAACATCTTGGTAAAGAATGGATCATAAGGTGTAACACTATCAGTTTGCCCTCTGAGCTCTTGGAAAGGTGAAACCGGTGTGTATGTGTGTATGTGTGGGGTTATTTTTCTTTGCTGTTTACCATGTGTTCCATGCTAACAGTCACTGCTCTGTTTTTCCTGCTGATGTAAAGGTCTATGCCATTTTGACGGTCAGCCAAAATGAAAGTGATCATCCATGGAGCAATATTAGACCAGTGTGGCTGAGCCCCCGGGCTGTGCAGAGTTCTGAGGTGGAAGCTACTGGGCAGATTTCTTTTCTACAGTGGGAGGCAATCTGCAGCCCAGGGGAGTTTCCACCTTGTCAAGTGTGCTGACAGTAAGTACCTCTGAGGTGCTGCCTCTTGCACACACTTCTGTGCTTGTATCTCACCCCATAGGTGGTGGATAGGCAGCAATTCTGAGTCACACATCATTCGGGCCGTCCCAGGAGCCACTTTTAGATGTCAGATTCCAACATAGCAGGAGGATGAGCTCTCCTGCACTCCTGGTTAAAGGTAAAATGTGAGTGTGTGTGTGTGTGTGTGTGTGTGAGAGAGAGAGAGAGAGACAGACAGACAGACAGAGACAGAGAGAGACAGAGAGAGACAGAGAGACAGAGAGAGACAGAGACAGAGAGAGAAACACACCATCCATGGCTTTAGAGATGGTTCTGAGGACTAGCAGAAAACAAAGCTATTTAAGAAAAATTTACAAAATTTGATCAGATAGAAAGAGTTGTGGTTTGTAAACCAAGATGTTTCCTTCTCCCTTCCTAGCTCAGTGAAACAGGCTGCACCACTGCAGCTGAGACCACAGGGGGCTTTCATTCTCCTTTCTCCTGTCTCTCACGTAGATGGTTTTCTCCTTGAGGAGACAGATACAAGTTGTCTCTAGACCTTGACAACGTTTCACTGTGGTGAGACCCAAGAAAATGCAGTTAGAGGTACTAACATCCAAAACACACACACACACACAGAGAGAGAGAGAGAGAGAGAGAGAGAGAGAGAGGGAGAGAGAGAATATGCCAGAACAGGTTAGCAGAAGGGTCAAACTCCTCTCAGACCTTATAGTAGAGTGTCAGGTCAGAAACAGTCTCTAATTATCTCTAACATGACAATGTCTCATTATCTCTAATGTAGTTTCCGAGCCTTGACTGTGAATTTACCTGCATTGAGGAAAAGCTGTTCATAAAGTGAGGACCCCTTATCTCTTCACAGGTGAAATGAATCTTTGAACAGAGCAGGTGACAATTAAAGCTCAGGGTTCTCTGAAGAGCAGTAGAACTGTAATGCCCTAGCCAGTGCCCTTATGAAGATCTGTAAGTGGATAATACAATTATAGCAACCCTAACACTTTAGCAATGGTAGAAACAGAACAAAACATGTGAAACAGTTACATATCTGAGGAGAGACAATAAAATAGCAAAGCAGGAACGGCTGAAGGCCCTGGACAGAAAGTAACAGTTACAGATCTGAGGGCAATTAACAGGGTCAGAGCAAGCTGACAAGGAACCGAGAAACTCCAGTCACAAAAAGGAAAAAGAACAAAAATGGCACACTTCATTAGAACAGAGGAACACCTTCCAATAAGGAGATGGAGGAGCCCCCAGAGGCTGAATTACACCAAGGGTCTCTGGGTCAGACTCTTTATGGTTTCCCAGGTGTTCTCTTCCATTCAGACTCCCTTTCTTCCCTGGTTTGCCTGCCCAGGGTATCTATCCTCCCTTGGATGGGCCATTGTTTGTCTGGGACCTTCACAATGGTACCACTAGACAGCCACCCTCACCCAAAACTGCTGAATCTCTTCTCCCTTCCAGAAATGTCAGGGGAAATAAGCCTGTTTTCCCTCTAGGGTTTATTGTTTGATAATTTCTGCATGAAGAATTATGTGCTTCAGGGTTGTATCTTTGGGAATTATGAAGCAAGTTCAAAGGCATTAAAGGCAACACATTCAATTGGAAAATCTTTGCACATTTTACAATCAGTAGACTTGATGGTGAAATGATTATGACACTAATGCTCATCTGTGGACTCAACATAGATTCCACTGGAGGCCTGGTGGCTTTTGTGTAATTCAGCAAGCTGATCCTAGAGTTGTCGTATCTCCTGGGCACCCACAATATTTAAAGAATCTTGAAGAGAAAGAACAAAGCGGGTAAGTGCGTAACCCATGATTTAAAACTCACTACACATTCAAACCAACTCTGAGAAGGTGACTGTGGCTTACTGAATCAGCAAGTCTGTGACCAAGTCACCAATGTGAGGACTCCAAAGCCACCCAGCGCAGAAAGCACAACCTTTTTAACGGCACTGCTTGAAGAAGTTGGCTGCAACTGAAGCCGAACCAGAACTACAATCTCAACTGAATATTAAAAATGCACACACAAAAAAACAAACGTATAAAATTCTTAGAATAAGACACAAGGGGAGTCATTGCAACCTTGAATTTAGCAAATGAGTCCTTGATGTATCAACAGAATCACAAGTGCTAAAATAATCTTTGGATTTCAGAATGTTCTACAAAGCATGCAGTTCATGGCACAATGGCTCCTTTGTAACTGATTCCTGAATGCTCAGGGAGAGAAGCAAACCCCCATATCAGGACTCCCAGGAGATCATATCAGAGGATGCCCATCAGGCTGCTCAGGGGCTAGATCTGGGGAACTTGTCAGGCAGGTTTGTGTCTGACTGTTAGGATCTAGCTCCGGGTTTCTGAGCAAGGAACAGCTTTTACTGTGTGATAGTCACATGTAAAATAGGGATTATACATACCTCATTGGAAAGATTAAAAAAATACATAAAACTAGCCAATATGGGACAATATGGGACTTATCTCTTCTCTACCTCCCAAGATTGCCAGAGACAAACAATAGAGACATAAAAGTAAGAGGGGAAACTGGGAAAAAGTAAAATGTCAAAGAGGGGAGCTGTGAGAAGGTAATGGGGAATATGAAATCATCAAAGAATAAAGTTTAAAAATGGGGGAGGGGGTGGAGAGCATGCACAGGGAGAGGCTTGGACTATGAGAATGTAGACACCTGAGGGAGCCATCTCATGGTACAAAGAGTTAAATACTTGAGGACAGGGGTCTTGGGGTCTCTGAGAAGACATACTAGTACTGTCTTCAGAGTACTGACAACAATATGCAGCTGCTGCCACAGAAAGAAGCACAAGGTGGTAACATATCAAAGGGAAAAAGAAGTTGTCAGGACAAAAGGAAACTTAAGTCCTTACTTTTGTCTGCCTGATTCTTTCTTATAGAAACTTTTGGCAAAACAACATTGACAGGCAGATAAATTTGGAGAACATAAAAATGCATTATGGGATTCCCAACCCAGAATAACAAACCAAAATAAAAATGTTGTATGAATAAGAATTCCTGAGAAGAGTTGTGTCCGCAAAGCCTTACATTAAAATTTTAACAGCCATAGAGAGTTTGGAAAGTTGCTGATCAATTTATATTTGGGCTATCTTTAATCCCCCAAAGGGCCATTCCTTGCCCATTTCTGCATCAAATATAACATCTTGATAAATAGATTAAAAAAAAAACACTGGAGTTTATTAACTTAACCAAGCCCTAATGTCTACCATGAAAGGGCTAAGAATGCTATCAGATATCACTAGAGACCTATAATTAAGAT
The DNA here is from genome assembly GCA_026225945.1 of Cricetomys ansorgei. Lineage (NCBI taxonomy): Eukaryota > Metazoa > Chordata > Mammalia > Rodentia > Nesomyidae > Cricetomys > Cricetomys ansorgei. The sequence continues at coordinate 1,203,559 of JAMJFZ010000320.1, forward strand.
ATCCCCCATCTCGAGGTAATTAGCCTCTATGATATTCCCACCAATGTATTTTTAAATTTTTGATTTACAACATTTTTGTTCTGCTACAATAAAAACTCTGTGAAACCACTACCATGTTGGAACGTCTCTGAGGGAGACCTATGTTCCCAGTCCATTGTCACTCATGTTTTGACTCTAGAATAAGCTAGCTCTTATTTCACTTGAATCTAAAGATGCAATTTTGCATTGTCAGTTGGATTTGAAGCTAGGGGATATGAGATTAACCTCTAATGCTAGTGATATATCTGTCTGTTTCGTGTTGTTGTAACAAAATGATGTGGGCAGGATACTTTATAAAACAAAATGGTTATTTAATTCATGACCTGGTGGCTATAAAATCCAAACAGTGTGACACCTCGACCTGTTGGTGTCATATGATGTGACAAGGGAATGAGCTGCAGAGAAGGGGCCAAGCACGTGGGTTGGCTTCACTGTCATAACTGCCAGCTTTGGAAAGTTGACTGTCTTTGAGCTCAGCAGCAGTTCCTTCTGTTGGAGAACACCCCCAAAGACCAGTTGACATGCTTTCCTTACAAGCCTCTAACTCTGAAAGATTTCTCCATCTCAAAATCACCATGCTGAGGACCAAGACTTAAGTATGTGAACATGTAGAGATTAAGATTACACCAAACCAACAAGTATTCCACGAGGAGTTAGGATTAAAGTCCTAGTCGTTACTCTAAACACAATCAGCATGAGCAGAAAATCTGGGACTGTCCTAGTTACTGGTCTATTGGTGTGATGAAACACCATCACCAAGGCAAGTTATAAAGGAAGCATGCAATCAGGGGCTTGCTTCCAGTTCCCTAGGGTTACTGGAGCAATAGCTGAGAGCTCACATCTGATCCATAAGTTGTGAGGTGATGGCAGGGACTAGCCCTAGCATGGGCTTTTGAAACCTCAAAGACTACCCTTAGTGACGAACCTCCACCAACAAAACAATACCTCCTAATCTTTCCCAAACAGTTCTATCAACCGAGGACCAACCATTCAAATATATGAGCCATTGTGGGTCATTCTCATTCAAACAACCACAGTGGAAGACCACTGAAATCAGTATCCCAAAATAAAGCACCTTGATTTGATGACTTCATGCCTTTAGGGTTTTCTGTTATCCATGTGTCCTGGCTAGTTTTATGTCAACTCGATACAAGTTAGTTATCTGAAAGGAAGTAACCTCACTTGAGAAAATGCTTCCATAACATCCAGCTGTAGAGCATTTTCCTAATTAATGGTTGATAGAGGAGGGTCCAACGCATTCTGGATAGTGCTATCCCTGGGCTGGTGGTCCAGGGTTCTATAAGAAAGCAAGCTGGGAAAGCCATGATGAGCAATCCAGTAAGCAGCGCCCCCTCCCCCATGGCCTCTTCATTAAATCCTCCCTCAAGTTCCTACTTCGTTTGAGTCTCTGTCATGACTTCCTTCAGTGATGGATTACGATGTGGAAGTGTTACCGAAGTAAACCCTTTCCTCACCATCTTGCCTTTTGGTCATGGTGTTTCATCACAGCAGTAGTAATTCTGAGATACCATGTGCCAAAGATCCATGTGCTTGTCACCCCTAACCCCTCTCAGTTGTACACATTTAAGAAAGCCATGCAGGCCATGTACATCCAGGATGCTGCTGTTCCTTTAAGCACAGTAAACTCTTTGCTCTGAGGAAATGCTTAAAAAGAAGGAACTGGAAGGAAATATTTAACAATTCCTCCAAGATGACAATCCTGCTCCTGCTCTCCTGCTCCTGCTCTCCTGCTCTCCTGCTCCTGCTCTCCTGCTCTCCTTCTCCTGTTCCCGAAGGGACTGAGGAGCTGTGGAGGCAGGGCATGGGCTTGCTTAACTTCTCAGCCATCTCACTGTTTCCTTGTAATGAAGATTCCAAATCTAGGCTAGGATTTGTCTCTAGCTTCCATATCTGTCATGTTCATAGGGTGTCTCTCTCCTCTTATAAACACAGACAAACAGAATGGTTTGGAAACCAGCATTGAACCAACATTGGCCAACATAATTCAGTGTCTCAATGGTAACCCTAACATGGGTTGTAGGTGTACAGTATCATTGCTGTGACAAATGAGGCAGATGAGAATGGAAGCTGGGTCAGTTCTTAGAGTAATAGTCAAAGACATGGCAGGGGACCTTCCTTACAGAGGGTGTGATGGTGCAGGGGCCAAAGACACTTGCTCGGCCACCCTCACAGACACTCTATTCATAACAGCAGATGGAAACAGGTTTGATGTCCTCCAACCAAGAACTGATATTAAAATGTAGTACTAGGAGACGATGCTATCCAGAGGGTAGTAGGCAGAATACGAGTACTTTAACTGACAGTAGTGGAGTAAGGGTAATACACAGAGAGCTCTGGTTTAGAGGAAGGACCTCACTAGATATAGAATGACAGGTATGTCCAGTCTACAGCCAACAGGCTGCATGTGGCTAAGGACAGTTTCCAATAGGACCCAGCATAAGACTTCCTTGTGATTATTTTTAGTAACATAATTGTACAGTTCTTAAGAATGGACACTGAAGAACATGATGTCTTATTTGAAGTATCAGGAGGTTAGACATGCCAGTGTGCAGAGAGATGCATAACTCAAGATGAGACTCTTGGTCCCCAGGAGTTTGTGAATTCCTTTGGAAGAAAAGATACCGACTTTCAAATAGCTGAGCTGGAAGGTCATTTAGGGGTCACCTGGTACAATGCCCTGGTTTTATAAATGAGAAAGAGCGGACTCAAAGTCATCCCTGAAAGAGTGCTTTGGTAGACATGATCTAATCTGGAGGTAGACCTGACTTTGTCCGGTCTAATTTCTAATAGTAATTATCTTGAGCCGATATCTGAGATGGGTATCTCTGAGCAGTAATTACTCTGGGAATCAAGGAAGGAGCCTCCACCATGGGGTGATGGGAAAAATTGTGGTGTCAGCTCAAATCTCATCTGCATTGTTAGGAGCTTTTCAAAGACACTACCTGGACAGAAGTCCCAATGCCCCAGTATCAACAGATGTGAGTACTTTGTGCTCCTCCCCAGGTGACTTGATGGAAAGAGTCAGATATAGGAGAACAAGGAACATCAGCAACACTTTAAGAAAGGTGCTCCAAAAGGGTAAGTTCTACTGCCCAGTGGAAAATAGAAATGTCCAATGGACAATAGAAATGTCCAATGCTGTAAAGACTATGAATAGAAAAGATTACAAACGTATGTAATATTAAATAAAGTAAGATTTGCTGTGTACTTTGCTTATTCATTTATATCAGTTAAAAAAAAACCACTCAGTCTTTCAGATCAGGAGTAGCTCAAGGCATGTATTTGTAGAACTCGTGGGAGCTGAAGCTATTTGCAGCCTCTGCCTCCAACAGGAACCATGGTTGAATTTTATGAACGTGATGGCTATTATATGTCGACGTGACACAAGCTACAGTCATTTGGGAAAGGGAACCACAATTGAGAAAATACTCCTACCAGGTTGTTCTGTGGGAAAGTCGGTGGCATGTTTTCTTGATTGATGATTGATGTGGGAGGGCCTGGTTTACTGTGGACAGTGCCACTCCTGAGCTGGTGGTTCTATTAGAAAGCAGGATGAGAAAGCCAGGAAGAATAAACCAGTAGGCAACACTCTTTCATTATCTCTGCATCAGCTCCTGCTTCCAGGTCCCTGGATTGAGTTCTTGCCCTGACTTCCCTGGATAATGGACTTGAGACTTGTAAGAGGAAATAAACCCTTTTCACTCAAAGTTAATTTTAGTGACAGAAATAGAAGTTCCAAGATACGTGTACTTCAAGCAATGGCATACGGGACTATGGTCCTGCTTCATTTTAGCAGCTGGGTCCTTTCAGTTGGGAAATGTTTTATCATCCTCTGTGGGAATTTTCTCTGTTCTTAGGCTTCATATTTAGTCTTGTACATTTTGATAGGACAGCAGCTAAGGAGAAACAATAAGAAGTCAGGTATGTAGTAGCCTTTCTAGGTACACTTGATCCTCATAATTACTATTTTTAGTTCAGTCTAGTTCAGGAGTGGCTGTAACCCAAGGAGTCAACAGACATGGTATTGTGTGAGAGATTTTTCCTTCAGAGGCCCAATCTCTCCTCCCTTCTCTCCTCTCTCTCTCTCTCTCTCTCTCTCTCTTTCTCTCTTTTTCTGTGTGTATCTATGTGAGAGAGAGAGAAAAGAAGAAGAAGAAGAAGAGGAGGAGGAGGAGGAAGAAGAGGAGGAAGAGGAGGAAGAGGAGGAAGAGGAGGAGGAGGAGGAGGAGAAGGAGGAGGAGGAGGAAGAGGAGGAACAGGAGGAGGAACAGGAGGAGGGGGAGGAGAAGGAGGAGGAGCAGGAGGAGGAGGAGGAACAGGAGGAGGAGGAGGAGGAGGAGAAGGAGGAGGAGGAGGAGGAGAAGGAGGAGGAGGAGAAGGAGGAGGAGGAGGAGGAGGAGGAACAGGAGGAGGAGGAGGAGGAGGAGGAAGAGGAGGAGAAGGAGGAGGAGGAGGAGGAGAAGGAGGAGGAGGAGGAAACGAGAATCCACAACAGACCAAAGTAACGATTGCATCAGAGTCCAACTTGGTGAACCAATGAATTTTTATCAGGGTTATTACAGGAATGTGGGTGAGAGGTTACTTATTTACAGGAGCAGGGATGACTCAAAAGTAGCTAATTACCTGAAAGCCCAATATGAGTAATGGGTTACAGAAGCTGCATCTCTGGAGGTCTCTGATCAACTTATAGACAATTCCACAGATCTGGGAGATCTCCTTTCTGCAGCTCTGCTGCTCACTCTCCTCCACCTCCATAAAGCTATGGGATATTCTTCCAGAATCTTATGCATTTCAACTTTCCCAGATATATGACCTTTGTTTACCTCCGAAATCAGGAATGCTCAATTCAAAGGAAACGGTCCTACAATACATAGCACCCTTAGCCATTGGACAAGCAGGTTACCAGTTTCCCTCTGATGGAATCCTTCCTGTTTTAGTTTTCTTTGTTTTGTTGTGATAAAACACTGATCAAAATCAACTTGAGGAGGAATGGGCTCATTTGGCTTACAGTTTCCAATCCATCATCAGTGAGGAAGCTAGGCATGAACTCAAGGCAAGATCCTAGAGCAGGAACTTGAAGAAGAGACCATCAGGTATGATGTTTTCTGCTTGTTCCCATTTGTTCAGCCTGCTTTCTCATACAGGCCAGACCCACTTGCCCAGGGATGCACTGCCCAGTTATCTTAGCTATCCCACATCAATTAGCAATGAAGAAAACACCCCACAGACATACCCACAGGCAAATCTGATGGAGGCATTCCTCAGTTGAGATTCTGTCTTCCCGGGTATGTCTGGGTTTGTCTCGAGTTGACAAAGTCTAATCAGCACAGACCCCATCAAAAGCCTGGGGCATAGCTCCAAAGGAAGCCTTATATAGATCCCTGGTGCTGGCTTTCCCTCCTCGATTCTGACAGCATTATTTCCTAAAATGTATCATCATTAGTGGCTGCATGCTGATTTTCCTTTCAGGTAGATTCAGAACTTTTTCTGACCTATTAATATTTATACCAAGCAATACTTAATAGTCCTAAACTATTGCTGTTAGTATTCCACTATAAGGATGGATCTATGGGGTTCCTGGTTGAGGGACCATCATTTAGGGGTACTGTTCATTCCATGGGTCAGAGAATTGCATGTACTAGAAAGATGAGACACTCAGGAAAGTGAGCTAACAGTGGAAGAGCGAGGGACTACTGACAGAGAGTGAGAGTCCCCTTGCTCCCAGATTGAACCTGCCCTGACTATCCTCCCTTGGATAGGCTTTTTCCCCTTACTAGCCTTCAGCACTTTGTAATGGTTGCACTCTCCTGGAGCAAGGAACAGCCTTCATAAAGGAGCCCTACCTTAGTCCCAGGTAGGTCCTAATTCTGCTGGCCGCATGTCAATGGGAAATAGTTTGCTGAAGGTGTCAGACACCTCCTCTACCTCTGCCCTCTACCTTTGCTGTGGATGGCATTGTAGCTTGTTGAGATTCCCCATGATTTCCTGCTTGTGTTTCTACACCCAGCTGTGGTTGCTCTGACTGCAACCCTCTGCAGGCTCCAGCCTACATCAACACCTTCTCTTCCCAGGCTACAGCATGCTTGTGCTGCTTTGCTTGAATTCCCTCAATATTTCCCACCCTCGAAGGCCCAGGGAAGTATGGTGTCAGCAGCTAGCACAATGTTGGGAGGTAAGACGCTTTGTGCTTGTTCATGGCTCCTACTATAGACTCTCTTTACGCTTTCTGAATTTGACTTCAATTAGCTTTGTAATATTAGCATTCTCTGGACATCTGCCAGGTCAACAGGTAAGACAAGATTTTCAAAGGCTTAACTTATTCAATCCAGGCCTGTGAGGACTTCAGCACTCAGGGAGGAACTCATTTCTGTGTTCTTCTCCCACCAGGAAGACCTCAAAGCTGCCTCTCCAGTCTGTGAGTTGAAACATTCACTCAAAAACCCAAGGTCTTCTTGTCACATCTTAGTGTCAGTTGTGAACTCATTGTCAGGACGTGTTGATAGAGTATCCCCCAACTGGTCTTTTGTATACCTTAAAAAAAGATTTATTCTATTTCATTGATGTGTCTGTGCATATCTGTACACATGTGTGTACAGGTGTCCATGAAGACCAGAAAGGGTCATCAGATTCCTCGAAACTGGAATTCCATGTGTTTGTAGGATCCTGATGTAGGACCCTGGCCTTTTCAGAGTGCTTGGATTTCAGCTTGAGTGCCCTCTAAGCTCTTTAAGAAGCCATGCTTGTGTGCTTGAATATGTGTGTGCATGCGTGTGCATGTACGTGTACGTGTGTGTGTGCGTGTGTGTGTGTGTGTGTGTGTGTGTGTGTATGTGTGTGTGTGTGTGCAATCCTAGTGAAGAGCTGAGAGATTTGTAGCTGGGAATGCGTTTGTTCCATTTGTGGTTCATCAGATTAGAACAAGAGGGAAGAGCTGTCATGGAATGGAGATTGAGCAGCAGGTATTCATGAATAATCTCAGAGGACATGACAAGTGACTGATGGATTGTGGAAGGAGGGCAGAAAGGAGAGGATCAAGCACACTCAGGGTTGTTGTTTGGCTTATTGTTTGGTAGAGAGATTGTTAGTGGAGCCATGAACTGGTTGGCAAAGAAGCTCTTTTGACCTAGTTAAGAATTACCATTTGGAATTAGGAGTTAACAACTTTAAAAGAATATGTAAATGAAGTGGCATTGCATACAGTAAGTGTGGTTCAGAGAAAGGCTGAGGCTGGAAAATGGGCAGCAGTTGAGGGGTGCTCATCAGCACACCTGGCTGTCTCTGCAGCATGCTGTGTCTTTCTGGCAGAGTCATACACTCCGCCGATGTGTCTATCTTACATTGAAATTCCTTGTAATGATGTAGGAGAAGAAGGGCAATTCAGTGGGGTAAGGCAGAGGAGGTCCCAAGCCTAGCCAGGGCACAGTGTTGATGCCTGATTGTTCTCAACCCTAGCCAGGGAAAAGTGTTGATGCCTGATTGTTCTCAACCCTAGCCAGGGCACAGTGTTGATGCCTGATTGTTCTCAACCCTAGCCAGGGCACAGTGCTGATGCCTGATTGTTCTCAACCCTAGCCAGGGCACAGTGTTGATGCCTGATTGTTCTCAACCCTAGCCAGGGCACAGTGTTGATGCCTGATTGTTCTCAAGCCTAGCTAGGGTACTGTGTTGATGCCCGATTGTTGCCAAGCGTGGCCAGAGCACTGGGTTGATGCCTGATTGCCCAGGTCATACCTCACTCCTCTAAGGGGCATATGCATCTTGTTAGCTTCCCAGTGCCAGGTGCAGGATGGCTGGGTAGATCATGTGCCAAACTTCCTCTTGTCTGATCAATGCAAACTAGGAACAGAAAAATACGTGAGGCTCTGAAGACTGCTTGACCCTGATTTTATATGAATTTTAATATTGGAAAAGAATGTAAACAGTCTATTAAATTTTATTCTTATCTTTTATTAACCCCCTTTTTGTAGTCAATGGCTGTAGGGTGAATAGCAAATAACTAACATAATTAAAATACATTTAAAATAAAATTCTTAAAAGCTTCTGTTACTTTCCTTTCCATATTGGAGAAACGTAGATCAGAAAATACCTACTTTACACCTTCAAGTGAATTATGAGACACACAAAGTTTAATATTACTGAAAAAGGCTTCATTTCTTTGTATTTATATGACTCCTTCAGAAGCTTGGCCTACCTCATTGTTTGTTCGATAAGTTTTTTTTCTATTCTTTCATATTCAAAGACTAATTTTTATCACTTTTAATTCTCTTGAATTAAAAGTTCAAGTTCACTTGAACTTTCTTGTGTGTGTATGTGTGTGTGTGTGTGTGTGTGTGTGTGTGTATGTATGTTTGTGCACACGCGCACACATGCACGCACATGCATGCAGATGTATGCTGAGCTCAGCTCAGCTCCCTGGAGCTGGAGTTTCAGGTATTTTTGAGCTACACAAAGCGGGTGCTAGAACTCCAACTCTGGTCCTCTGAAAGAGTGGTAAGCGCTGCAAACTGCCAAGCCCTGTCTCTGGCCTCCTGTGCCTTCATTTTTAAATTTGTCCTCAGTAATGTGTCACACAGAGTTTCTCGGGATTTATTTGAACTATATAATTACAACTTTGATTAATGGAGAAAACAATTTGGCATATCTAAAGTTAAATTTGTTTTGTTTTGTTTCCAATGTACTGTTTTAAACAAATTTCAGGAGGTAGGTAAGAGCCTGCTTCACCATCCAGCCGTGAGATGAGCTGCACACTGGTAAGTTTCACATTAGTGAAAGGTGCACTTTCCTTTACATCGCTCAGCTGTTCTACCTAGCACTCAGGGAAAGGTTTTTATGTTGCCATCTACTTCCTATCTTTACCTGAAGCATCATCTTGAATAAATTAACAAAGATGAAGCTTAGATCTGACATGGTCCACAGCATTCCCTCCCATTCCCACTCTGATACATTTTCTAAGTCCTTTTGAAATAAGCACTAAACACTGGAAGCACCCACTGGGAAATATATAAATGGTTGATTCAAAAACCTCCTTCAAGAATATTCTCCACTCCAGTGTATTTGTGAAAAGAATGCATGAGAGAGTGTAATGGAGTTGCAGAGAACGCCTGACCTTTCTATTTATCATCTTCTGGACACAAATCCCTCCTGATTTTTGTGTCAATAGCGAAAAAAAAAAAAAAAAAACCACCCCCTTCCAAAAAAAAAAAAAAACAGGAAAAATGACGTTAATCACAAGGTACAGCTATCCCTCTTGTGTCTGCCTCACCCTCTGCTGTAGAATACATGTAACCCTCATTGAAATTAGCAAACAAAACTCTATAGAGTTTTCTTCCAGCCCCGATCAATTTTAAAGCTTTGAATTGATAGTGTTAAAGGGAGATGAGTGGTTTTAAAGACAAGCTGTTCTTTGGGCTAATTGGCTCGTGTAGCTGGCCATCCTGTGACTGGTAAAGAAGTCAAGGTGAGGACACAGGCGTCAATACTCATGATTTCCACCCATGATAACTGGGTCAGCAACAGTTTTCTTTGAATCTGGTAGAGTATGCAGAGGTTTCAGCTTATGAATACCAGGAGCCAGAAGAAGGCTTGCTTTAGGTTCACAAGTGTATGTGTTGGAAAGGGTTTTTTAATCAATTTTTATTTATTTTTATTTATTTATTATTAAAAAGGTGTATCAGATGAAAAGAGATAGAACAGAGATAGAAGATAGATGGAGAAGTGAAGCTCTTTTGTGATGGACCAGGGACTACACAATGCCAAAGGGAAAACCTCCCTGTAGAGGTGGTGCAGTCCTGAAGGGAGAATTTCCCAACAGGACTGATGAGTTGCTCAGCCCAGCGGAGCGGAGGTGAAGTGTCCAGCTCTGCTTGACCTCGCCTCTTCTTATCTCCTGGAGATGATGCAGTTCTGAAGGGAGAATATTCCAACAGGGCCAAGGAGCTTCTGGCCAACTGTCCCTGGTGTTGCAACTCTATAGGGAAATATCCCAGGCTAGCTGTTCTTCTTTCTTCTGTCCAATGATCTCAGCAGGCCAGTGACTGCTTCCGCTCTGAGGAGAAACAGCAAAAACTGAGGGTTGCCCAGTCCTTTTTAAGGAATTCTGGAGGGGGTGGGGCTATCAATATGGCCTGTGATTGGTGGAGTTTCTTTGGCCTGTGACTTGTGGAATTCTCAGTCCAGAGAGGGTTGGGGAATCCAGCTCAGGGTCATTTGTGTTAGTTAGGACCCCTTCTGTACTGTTCCATCAGGTTGGGGAACCCCACAGCCAGATGGGAGTGGGGTCCCTGATAGTCCCAGGGGGCAGATTTCTTATGAGGGGTTTCAAGTCCCAGAGCAACCCAGCCTTGCAGAGCTAGATTCCTCCCAAAAGGGAAATATGCTGGCTCTTCAGTGGTCTTTGGCACCATTTGGGGTTCCTGATGGGCACAAGGAATGGTGACAGGGCCCACAGAGTACCCAGCAGGGTAGCAAGAGAGGCAGGCATTAGTCTTGAATAGCAGTTGGACAATAGGAGAGGCTAGGTTTGCTGGTAAAGTCAACTTTGCTTCCTGGAAGAAACACAGATGGCTGTGAGGGTCCATCTTGGAAGGAGAGGGGGTGTCAGCCAGGAGCGCAGATGGTCGTGAGGTTCCATCTTAGGGGCAAGGGGGGGGGCGTCATCCAGGAGCACAGTCCTCAATCAGGTCCTCCTTCTGTTTGACAGTTAGCCAGCTGGGGGTTGGGCCTGGCAAAGAGGTGGAGCTAAGGCAGAGCTTCCTTCACAGGGCTGTGGAGGCTGATCATAGATGAATGTGGAAAGGCGTGTCAGAGCTTCTCACAGAAGTGGGAGCCCCACACTGTAGACTGTGAGGGGTGGGGGCAGAACCCCTCAGAAGGAACCATGGGCTGTGGGCTGAACACATCTGAAAACCAGCTGTGTCTGAGGACTGACAACTCAAACTGTGACCAATCAGAAGAATGACTTGAGCATTCCCTGTACAGTTCCTTCCTAGCCCACTGTTCTAGCTTGCTTTCTATTCTTGTGATAAACACAATAAGCAGAAGTAATTCGGAGAGTAACAGGTTTGCTTGGCTTATACATCCCAATCACAGTCTGTCATTAAGGGGAGTCAAGGCAGGAGCTTAAGGCAGGAACGTGGAGAAAGGAACTGAAGCAGAGACCGTGGAGGAGTGTTGCTTATGTTGCTTACCTGCTTACTCAGCCTGCTGCCTGACTACCTCCCTGACTACCTCCTGCCTAGGGTTAGAAATGTTGACAGTGAGCTGGATCCTCCCACATCAATCATCAATCAAGGTGATGCCACACAAGTTTGTCCATATGCCACTGTGGTGGAAGCATTTTCTCAGTTAAGGTTTCCTAGGTGACCCTAGCTTGGGTCAAACTGGCAAAATAGCTAACTAGTATACCTACTAAGTGCTATACTCCATTCGTGAATCATAAACTATCATCTCTGAGTGATCCACACATAATGTTATCAAATCCTCAATTTATCCTCAATCTGGACATCACATAATCAATAAAATTAATCACTGAAAGTTCCTTTGCATATGATACAATACAAAAGAAGAAGCAGATAAAAAGAAACATCGCATCCATTCAATAAGCTACTCTAGGATTCACCATTTTTTCTTAGAAGAGGAGTGCTGATCACTGTGAGATAGGGAGTCGACATGTGTAACTCCTCAGCTCAGCAGAGAGGGAGCCTTCCCTGGCTCCAGATACAAGTATATCAGCTGTATATCTGCATGGAGTTGTTTTGATGAAGGTTGTGGGTACCAAACTGTAGGTGTAGATATTAGCTCAAAGCCTGGGCTAGATGGGTAGAGTTTCCATGGTACTAGTCATAAACAGTCAGGACTCACTTTTCCATTGTGTGTGTATATGGGGGGGATGTCTCAGATTTCCTTCTTCTACCAGCTGTGGTCTCCTTGTCTCAGTTCCTTCATCCTGCCCTCTTAGAGTCTTCCATAGATATGGCAGGTGTGTTGTTGATGTGATAAAAGATAAAATGTTGAGAAGATGGATTTTAACCAATCACTCATTTTACAACTGACTGCATGAAGTTTCAAGTAACTTCTCTCAGCAATACCTGCCTTTTGGTGTCCCATGTTGCTGTGCCTTCATCACACCTGCAGCTGGACAGGCTGTGGAATTTCAGTCTCCATCAACACATACCGGGATTCATTCAGACAGAGTCCTACGCAGGTAATTATCTAATAAGAAGAAAATAAATTCTAAATGTGATTTAAAAGCAGCTCATTGCCGACTTTAACCAGATCAAATGGAGTGGACTAGCAGTGGCTGTCGCCCTAGTTGTGAATTGGATCTGGCTCTCTGACCACTGTGGTAGAGGAGTTTGCCCTAAACATCTATCACTTGCTTATTGGTAAAACAGTTTTAAAAGATCTCAAGTTTCTAACAGAAAAAATTCTGGTTAGTTTGTTCAAGTTCATAATTAATAAACGTAATTTTTCCTAAAATATTTTAAAATGTTGGAAAACGTATACAATTTCATTTAGAGCTAATTTACTTCTTGCTGATATATATATTCTTTATAAAGTAGTACGTTTTTATATTAAAACATTTTAAATTAAATTTTAACTTCGAGACATTTGCATATTCACACACAGCTGTAAAAGATGCCACATAGGTTTTCCTTCTGCCTTCCACCCACTTTTCTCCAATGGGAACACCTTAATATGTTTAGGATCATTTAGTATCAGAGGTGTTACCACCCGCGCAGAGCATCCCTCACTACCCTTCCAAGATCACACCTACTTCCTTCCTGTCCCCGTTCCCATGTCTTGGTGATTAGGCGTTCCTTTCCGCCATCTTGTCAATTCAAATTCCATTTACACATTTCAACTGTTACCCACAACCTTCTTCAAGTACCTTTTGACTCAGTGCAAATTCCCAGAGGATGAGTGCCTCCTTTTTCATTGCTGAACTGGGTAGCCATTCTCCAGCTGTCTGAAAATACCTACATTATTTCCTTTCCTTAGCTGTTACACAGGAAAGCCTGTGAGCACATGTGTGCAACGGTACTTAAGTGAACACACCTTCTCAGTTTGGGTGAACAAATGCCCAAGTTTGTGGTTAGTGTGTAGGGTTCTAGGTAAATGAGTAAACTGAGGAAAAGGGAGTGAAAAGAGAATAAAAGCAACTCTAAGTCAGAAGGAAGGGATCACTGTAACTCACTCAAGGCTGCTGGAGGCTGTTTTCAGTGATTTGCCTGCTTGTTATTTAGCTTCAAAATGAGTGTGAGAGATAAATGAGCATGATATAGAGAGAGAGGGTGCAGGGAGAACCATTGACTATATTTTATCGATAAAGAAAATCTCATGTGACAGGAGCTTAGTATCACAGGGCTTGGGATACAGGGTCAGCCCTTCAATCTGGCTCTGCACAGTCCACCCCTCACACCCAACCAGACACTCTGCTGGGATCCTTCCTACAGACTTGGAAGTGAAGGGCCAAGGCTAATAAGATGTGAAACAGGCTCTCTGGACCTGGACTCTGATCTCTGGAAGTAAATGCTAAGCTCCTGGCATCTGATACTGACACTTAGAGTCAATGCCAAGATTCCTTCCAAGATTCTTTCATAAAGTTCACCTTCCAGTGTCTCCATTCAATGATTTTCAAATCCCCTGATCCATTCCTAGTATAGAAGTTTATTGTATAAACATTGCAGATCTTCACAATCTGAGTGAAGGTCATGACTTATGTAGGAAGTACTCCTCCATTACCTATGTGGCTCTCAGACTAGTTTTCTAATCCAGTTTCTGCTCTTTGGAAGGATGAGGAGGAGTACACCAAAGTAGGAAGGATAGAGGACAGGCCACTATGGAAAGGGGAGGAACAATGATGTGCATTGTCACGTGGATGCATTCCATCCATGTGCATCTTTGTCATTGATGCTGCACAGCTGCTAACAAATGACTTTCCACATATATGTAAAAGAATTCAATTTTTCTGCCTGCTTTGTTTCATACATGTCTCTTGACTTCCTGGGTTTCTCTGTGGGCCCTGGGACACATGCAAGAGAACAAGAGAGCAAGAGGAGATGGTGTTGCACTGGCTGCCAGAGGACACATAGCCATGGTGGTTACCACTTCAGTTGTCACTGAAGACAAAGACATCTTCATTTTCTTAAAGTCTACCATTATTGTATGCACGTGATGTATGTGTGGGTTGCATGCCATGGCGAAATCAACTCTCTCTGTGTTTACATAAATTAATTTCCAGACTAAAACTCAAGTCACAGGCTTGCACAAGGGGCTCCTTTATCTCCTGATCCATCTCAATTATATTTTGACAGCTGAGACCATGTAGCATCACAGTATCTTGTGGATTTGGAGCAATGACACTATCTATGAAGAATTTTCTAGAAGAAAGACAGCACGTGTTCAAGAAGACATTCATTATTTTCAGAATCATGGTGTTCAACAGGTTAAAGAAAGTCTGGGAAGAAGGAAATCCACACATGAAAACGATCTTGGTGAACTGGTGTTATCTCCTGAAAGGGAATAGGGCATCCGAGAAAGGCACCAGGAAAGATAACATTACAGTAAGATTGCTCACTCAGCTAAGTATGTGTGGTGCCTGTCCCTTTGGCTTCCATCCTTCTCCCTTCAGTGACTCACAAGGATAAGTGGAAATGTGGGAAGGTTAATTTTTTCCTAAGAAAGTCAAGGACAATGTACACAGAACTAACTGTCCGCAGGCAGAACTGCATTGTTTGCTGTAATCTAAGCATGGTGGTGGATGACACTTCTATTATAACAGACTTTTTAATACGCCTGGAGTGTCTAGTATATCAGAATGCCTCACCCATTGTTTGTTGCAAGAGTAGAGAGTTTATTTATTTATTGAGGAGTAAAGAGTTTATTTAGCTTACATGTCCCAATCACAGTCCACCAAGAAAAAAACGCCATGGCAGGGAACTCAAAGACAGGAACATGGTAGCAGGAATTGTAGTTGAGGCTATGGAGGGTTGTGGCTCATTGGCTTGCTCCTCATTGCTTACTCATTCTGTTCCCGCACAACTAACTGCTCAAGGGTGACACCACTGTGGGCCAGACCTCCCCACACACTAATCAAGAAAATGCATCAGAGTCTTCTATACAGGCCAGTCTGATGGAGACATTTTTTTTTTCAATTGAAGAACCCTCTTCTCAGGTGACTCTAGCTTGTAGTAAGTTGATAACAACAATGACAGCAACAACAATAGCAACACCTAACCAGGGCAGATCACTAGAACAAACAAGATGTCCTACTTAAAGTCAAAGCTAAAGTTAGAGTTAAATCTCAATCTGACACAGTCTAGTTACATGAGAAAGGAATCTCAGTTGAGGGATTGACAAGATCAGATTGGCCAATAGGTATGTCTTGATTAAAGATTTATATAAGGAAGTCCAGCCCACTGTGGGTGGCATAATTCCCTGGAGAGGTGGTCTTTATTAGGAATAATGCCACCCACAGTGGGCTGGACCCTTTTATATCAATTAATGATCAAGACAATCCCTCTGCTTTAATTCCTGCTTGAATTCCTGTCCTGACTTCCCTCAGTGATAAACTGTGACCTGGAAGTAGAAGCCAAACAAACGCTTTCCTCCTGTAAGGCAAGATGCTTTCGGTCATAGTATTTGTCACGGATATAGAAACGAACTAGAACACAAGGACATGAAGAAGGAAGTGGGAAGGGCTATCTCATCCACCAAGGTTGAGACATGTAGTCAGATGTCTTAGCAAAAGAGCAAAGCTGTGACTAGCTTCTAAGCCTCTGTCTGCTGGGGATGAGCCAGGGAGGCATCTGTGTTTCCTTCCCTTTCACTTCAGAGTGTTTGCATCCCATAGGAGAAGCAAATGTTTCTTCTCTCAGCCTTCATGAGTTCTTATTTGAAGTGGACCCTTAAAACAAAAGACAGATTAACAAGGGGAAGGTGGACAAGAGTGTATTTCATGTGAACCGGGGAGATCTCTGTGGAATTGGTAATTTTTAATGAGAGGGCTTTAGACTCCAGCTTCCATGGCTTCTTGGACAGGAATGGAAGCTTTGGGTAACAACATGTGAAGGAAAGGTTTTTACTCTCTTAGAGTGAAAATCAATGAATGGTAAGCAAAGGCCATTTGCAAACCTATTACCTTACATTCCCCTGTGTTTGTCTCTAGGCCAAGAAAGACCTGAAACTTTCCTAGAGATCAACCTTCTTTCTCCCTGGCAGGAGGAGGGGGGGCATGCTTTACCTTTGCAGGTGGCTTTTACACAAATGGAAGGCACAGAGCCATCTCATGTGTCTGCTTCTGGATTCTCTTCTGCTCAATAATTCTCCTGTAAATGTTGGAGTGGCACTTTCTGTTCTTCCACACGGTTCATCTATTTGGTTTTTTATAAAGATTTATTTTTACTTTTATTTATATGTATATATGTATATCTGTATGTGTTTGTATATGTACATGTATGCATATATATTTATGTACACATTTATGTTTATACATACTGCATATAATTAAGCACTGTTATTGTCTCATTAATATGAGGTAAATGGACATGTTAAATAGTATGTAGTGAGCAGGACTTAGACCTCAATGTTTTTTAATTTCTTTAAGAAAGAAGCGTGTTGCAGACTGTGTGAGTTCACTGAGGATCTTCTTACTGGTTAAAGTAGCCTCTGGTTCCAAATTGAGCAGCTTGCGGTATTAGGAACTGTTTATATCTTCATCTGAACAAACTTACTAAAATACAGTTTGATAAAATTCGGACACTGGTTGACATACGGATGGCACAGAGAGACACTAGGAAGATTGCAAGTGGGAAAATGGACTGCTTCGGTATGTTCACTTACGTGTTTGAAGATTGTTGCAAAATATTCCACTGACAACAGACAACTAGCAAACATGGAGGTCACGGGATCAAGGGAGACAAGAGACTGACAAATGCGGAAGCTTGATCACACCTCACTTAGTATATATCTGAACGTTTCCATAAATGTAAGGTTTTCGCAAATGTGAAGTCATCTAAGCGCAGAGTAAGAACGAGCCATTAATCTGTGAAGAAATTTGTCAGTATTTTATCAGAATATTTCCAGCACTAGATCCTTCCTTTATAAATTAGGGGATATCTGCGTAGTAACAGCAGCCTGTCAAAGGCCTTGGCATCTGGGGTTACCCGGCCAGGCAGGTAGACCATGCTTGTCAGCGCTGCTGTAGCTCTGGAGGGAGGCAGTGGATAGGTCCCAAGCAAGATCAGCTGCTAGAGAGTAGAGAGCTGCTGTTATCTCACAAGAAAGAAGACAGCATGGTAAGCTAGCATTCCTGGCTGGCTCATTGCAGCTGTAGAAATCCAGTGACCCCTTGAGACTCCAGGCCATGGTTTGGAAAATGCCACAGACAGCGTTCTTTCTCCATAGTCAGGAAAATGAAAGGGGAGAGTGCATGAGAAATCAATTCTAATTGCAAGTAACCTGTCCGTGCCCAGTTGTGTCTTTGTTAGCCATGCAGGGTGCATATAGAAGACTCCCAGTCACTGACATTGTCAAATAGCTCACTCAGCTCAGTGCAGTATTCTGTTGTGACCAAACAATGGTGTATATACTTCTGAACAGACTTTAATGAGTTACAATCATGAATTTACATATATAATCATGATATTTGTCATGTTATATGTGTGTGTGTATATATATGTATGTATGTGTGTATATATAAATATACATCATGAAGTTAGAATTGTCGGATACCTAATTTCACTACATACCCTATATAAAATCATGTACTATATCATCAAATTCTAGGATTTAGAGCTGAGTTCACTAGATTGAATTTCAAAACTGTGCCCTGAAATAAAATTCACTTAGTATTTGGTAAATTCATTTGAAAAACACTCATAATTAATTTATGAAACTATTAATTGGATTTTCACACCAAAACTATCCTTATTAGAAAGGGCTACAGGGGACACATAAGAAAGCAATTGGGGGAATCATAAAGAGGAAATTAAATACTTTTATCTTTTATTTCATTACATTTCGCACTAATCTGACTCATTTGTTTAACACCCAAGTCTGTGCGGGTACGGGTGGGAATGGTGAGATCCACCAGGCTCAGTGGTTTGGATCTCAGCTCAGGAGCACCTGAGGGTACTGATTTCCTCTGCAAGGCTGTCAAAGGCTCTCCTTTCTCTGCCAGCTTGTGCACACTCCATTAACTCAGCTCTTCCTATTCTTTTCACATCTGTCATATAATCATGATAATGAACCAGGAAGTGGTGATATTTGAGAAAAACACACTAGACAGAACCAATTTATCATGTTCTATTTTGTGAAGGAATACCATTAAAAATAAAATTGCCCATGGCAGTGGGAAGCCTTCCAGAGGGATTTTTGATGGACAGAGGGCAGCGCCACTAGCTGGCTAGCAGTGGCCTCTGCCCAGAGGGCTCTTTCACTCTAGAAAAGACACAACCTCTGTTAGTGGCATTGAAACCTGGTGTTCAAGGCATGCCATTATTCTCATATGCACAAACGCGCTGCTGAACTCTGGGCACTAAAGACTTATAAATAGGAGTCGGGGTTTTAAGAGATGAACTCAATGAAGGAGAGGTGCTACACCATGGAAAAAGAGCTGGAATAATACACTTTAAAGAGCAGATTTACAAGAGGCAAAGGGAGCCGCATAGATGATCGCCAGAAATGCCAGGACCTTACCATCCCCGGAAACAAACTCAGTGAGACTTGAACTGGATGTCCAGTTCATTTTTTGATAGTTAGAACAAGCAGGAAATGCTTTTGTGTGCCAAGGTAGGCTTTCCTCTCATTTTCAAATGTTGGTATTAGTTTTACTTTCTGGAATAAAACTGATAAATCCCATACCCTCCTCAAATATTTGAGGATGGGAAAATAAGGGGTGCTTTTTGTAGCTAAAGGTTTGTTCCTTGTTCTTTTGTCATCTGGACTAGGTTTGCATTCGCTTCCTCTCATTTGCCACAGAATTCTTACATGACTGCTTTGATCAGAGTCATCTATAAGATCCACAAAAGCCAGAGTAAGATGAAAATAACATCCTGCTTGCTCTACTCAGGAGACCCAATGCCAGTGACTCCAGTCATCTGGCTTCAAAATGGTGCTGCCAAGCAGAACAGGTATCAGGGATGTGAGAGAATGAAGGAGTGCATCCACCTTATCCACCCTCTATGCAGCAACAGACTTCTGAGGGTAGGCAGATCACACTACAGAGTAAAAAGCAACATTGGTGATGTCATCCTCTCAAGCTGGGGCCTCCTTTTCTCTAACCATTTACTATACGGTCCAGGACCAAAGACTGACAAAAAAAAAAAAAAAAAAAAAACCACCCTATTGCAGTAAGGTATTTGAAAAGAGTTGTTTGCATAGCACATCACTGATGCCAGTTATCCAATTGTAGGACAGATAAGGAATTTCCCTAGATGGGCACAGAGGAGAAAGAGCCAACATGATTTGATATTCTGGTTACGTAGATTGAATTCTCTAACGTTATTTTGCAGATAATATTAGTAGCCTTCCCACCAAAAAATGTACAAAGTGGCCAAATATCATTGAGAACACCTACTTCAAAGGAAATACGACGTATTCCATACAATATCTTATAACTATGCACTATAGCATGCTGTGCATCAAAGGTTGTTTTTCTGTCGGTGCTAAAAAAATTATAAAACATATCAAATGTAGAATAGGAAATACGATAATTTAATAGAAATCTATCATGTCATTAACACTTTTAAATTACATGCTCCAAATTACTTATTGCTTTTAAAGACAAAAAAAAAAATGTGATCAGCATACATTCCTAACCTCAGCAGTTGCTGGAAACCTCACTGCGCTGGGATTAGAGTGTGAGCTTCCCATTTGTTTCATCATTCAGTTGGTCTTTATCTAACACCAAGTGTGTCCTATACCAGCTGAAGAACTGAGGATGCGGGAGCAGGAGAGAGATCCACAAACATCAGTTAGAAGATAGACTAGTGGGAGCAGACAAGCAATCACAAGAGGGAATGACTGAATCGTCTACCAAGTAGTGATGATGCTTTTGAAGAAAATAAAGCCAAGAAAGAAGATTAGGGTCTCAGAGAAGTCACTCTAAAAGAAGCACACTCTACTCAACATCAGAGGGAAAGGCTGGGAGGGAGGGGATCCCCACAAGCAATGCCAAATATAGGTAATTGTTACGTGTGTTTGTCTGATTACTGTGACATAATACCTGATACAGTTTTCAGAATGCTGTTCATCCTGGTTAGGAAGAATGGTGGTGGGGACTTGAAGTAGCTGGCTGTGTTGCATCTGCATCCAGGAAGCAGAGAGTGATGGATGCTGGTGCTAAGCTCACTTTCTTAGCAGTGACATGGTACCACCCACAGCCGTATAGACCTTCTCATCTCACTTAACCCAATATAGAAAACTCCTCAAGGACATTGGTCTCTTGTATAATTCTTGATCACATCAAATTAACAGTCAGGATTGGCCATGACAATGAGACCTTACCTGAAATGCTCCAAACCCAACAAAGGGCCTCTGGGAACAGAGAAGAAAATGAGGGTGGCAGCGTGAGATGATGAGGCAGAAACATAAGCCAACCCAGGCACATGTGGCTGTGCGACCTACTTTGTTGAGTCAGAATAGAAACATCCCGTTCTGACATGCAGTGCAGACTGGCCACTCTGTACACCAGTGGTTCTGGGGCCTCCCTCGCTCCTGCAAAGCTCACCTCCAGGAGCATTTCTGGTGTGGCAGATAACTGCTCTTCTCCCTTCCTGTGCAATGTGGATACTGCTATGGGGCAGCTCTGCGCCCATTCTATAATGAGTATGCACACCTACAAACATACTTCTGAACATTCTGGATACTGCCCTGGTATGCCTGGGAAAGGCAGAGCTAGGGTGGGTCCTTGGGTAGGGCCACCCTACTCCCTCTCCACATGCTTGGATTTCATTAGACAATGTTCAAGGTGCCAAGTTCAATTTCCCAGCAGTGTTTGAGCATCTATTGGTCCAGCAGGACAGAGGTCCCCCTCAGATTCCAGTGGTCCAGCAGCACAGAGGTCCCCCTCAGATTCCACTGGTCCGGCAGCACAGAGATCCCCACTATAATCCCTCTGGTACAGCTAAATAATTTCTTAATTCACTTAATTTGTTTTTTTTCACCAATTTTATTTTGTCTTTGTAAAATTGTAAATGTCATGAGGTTTTGTTTTTTGTTTTTTTGGTTTCTCTTTTTCTTTTTTTTAAATGAACTACTGATTGTCATCTCTGTGGTTTTTCAAGGCCTTTCTCAATTCTGTGACTATCTCTTCATTTTCTCTCTCTATTCTTTTAATTAAAAGCTGATTTTTATGAACTCCTTTTTTATAACATCTTATTTAATGCCTAATAAGTTTTTATCTTGTTATCTATTGAATTCAAGAAATTATTTGAATTTTACTTAAAGCTTTATTTTTCATTATTCTCTAAATTTTTATCAATGAGGAATTAACAACATTATAGATAGTATGGAATAAGACTTATTTAATTTTTTAAGTTCCTTTTTTAAGTTGTTCCAGTGAAGTTTGATAAAAATACAATCTTCTGCCCTCTGTTCTGCAATGCCACAAATGACAACTGTTGCTGTCATTTCAAATATTACAACTATTTCAAATAAAATTTGAAAAGTCATAACTTTTAACATTTCTAAAATATATCAACAAGAATGTCTTTGAAAATTCAACTTAAAACTAGCCCATCAAGTCAAGTGTAAATATTTCTATATCTAGTCAAGTCAGTGGCCCAGATCATCATTCAACATCTTAAGAAATGAGAACAAAAGTTAACTATTGGAAGTCAGTAAGTAAAATGAAATTAACTCACAGGTTACAAGTTACACAGAGAGAAACATCACAATGCATACAGGCAACCATGAGCCACTAGCAAAGTACATTAAGGAAATTAGAAAAAACCAACTACTATACAAAAGATAGACATGTAGAAATGTGAACCAAGAAACTAATTTAATGACCCATTACATGTGTGAGAATGGAAAGTATCTATGAGGATGTTCATAGATCGAAAAGTTTCAACTGCTGTAGAAAGTCCAGGGCATGTGTGCTAAACAATCACAGGTGTAAATGTGAATTCCTGGGAAGAAGCTGTGCCTGCAAAGGCTTAGAATCACAATGTTGTAGAGAGCCTGGAATGCTCCGGTTATCTTAAAAGAGCTCAGTTATCTTGGGCCATCTTTACCCTCCATTTATTGCCTCCTCTGTATATGACCTAACATCCCTGTGACCATTAGGTAAACCCTTTGGAATGTATACACATAAAGTTTCCACCAACCCAAGAACAAGGATGTCTGCCAGACAGCATCTGAGGCCTGGAGCAGAGTTCTCTCTGCTTTGTTCTAGCTCACCTGCTAAATGCTCTCAGCATTGTATTTGAAAAGTGTGGGATCTTATGACACTCTTTGTCCTCTTACTATAAAAATTTCATGAAATTGCCACCTCATTAAAACATGGTCTTTGAGGAGTCTCACATTATGTTCGTGAACGACTCATGTCTAGCACCAGAAAAACAAAAACAAAAAACAAACTAACAAAAAAAAAACCACATTCTATTCCTTTTGGGTGAGAGCTGTTTCTTTTGCAGACAGTCTTTGCGACAAAGGCATAGGAGAAAACTCAATCGGATGAAATGTACCTACAAAAATACACAGGAGTCTTCTCTCCCCCTTTCCCTGCTACCTTTCCCCCTTCCCTTTCTCTCTATCTCCATTGCCGGTTTATTTTTCTATTTCCACCTCCATTCCTGTCTTTCTTTCCTTTCTCTACAGGAATAATCCTGCACAGACTCCTCCAGGCAGCTTCCCACAGGTGGGTGCTGGAAGAAGGTGCTGAGTTCTGAGAAGAGCGAGGGAAGACTTCACTCTGGAGGGTGGCTTAGTATAAGATAGGGAGTTGGGATCCAAGTTGACCATGAAGGAAAAGAGGGTCTCTCAAGAGCCGCAGGGAGGAGAGAGAAGACACACTCAAGCCTTATGTTCAGAGTGTAAGGAGATTGCACACTGCAGGAGAAGCCAGGGATCTATGGCTACCTAACATGGGTTTCAAAGGAGGGGATGGGGGAAGGATGCTGGCTACACACATGATAAAATAAAGAAATGGGAGTTGGTTTTCTCACCCTGGGGAAGCAAACTACAGATGTGAAGGAGGAGAAACTAAACTAAGTCCTGAGTTGAAATAAGAGAGAGGAGGGAGAGATGAAGACACACACTTCACCTTAACTCTTCATTCCCTAACTGTGTACACATATATGTATATGTATGTGTATATATATATGTATATATATTGGAGTATGACATACCTCTCTTCTTGATTTGTAGCACAGTGAATCCCTTTAGGCTTAATTCTGGGCACCATCTGCATGCGCTGGCTGTGCTGGAATGAGAAGCTGTTCACACACTGTATACAGTGGCAGACTGCACAGTCTTGTGTTTTGGGTTTTCTTCCACATGCCTCGAAGGCTTGTGAGCTTCTGGGATCTAAATGCATGCTCTATTTCTTCACGGCGGCGTGGCCAAGTCAGCAGCAACCTGTGCAGCTGTGAGCTGCCTTTCACACCCAGGAGTGAGTGGACCCATATTCTTCACATTCTTTTCAAAAGGAAGTCCAAAGTACAGCTCTCTCTCTCTCTCTCTCTCTCTCTCTCTCTCTCTCTCTTTCTCTAGGGCATGATGGAATGTTGCAGCCTTCCTTCAACTTCTCTTCTGTCCAACACGTGTAGAAGTTGTGGTGACCTTGCCAGTGAACAGGCACACATGGGAAAGCATTCCACCCTCTGAACCTTTCCAGATGGCAATGTCCTGCTGGGCGTGTTGCCTGTGTGCAGTGCCTCCCCTTTGCTGAGAAAGTCTCTCAGACCTGCTTTGTTCACAGTGGGAGGCACTAGGAGCCACAGGGGCCTCCTCCTTGTGGTCCCGGAGACCCACACAGAAAGGCTTCAATGAGGAAAATCTAATCTGAGTTGCTTCATTCTTTACTAATCTTCCTTCCACAGACTAAGAAGCCCTGAAAGATGGTTCCTTTAAAAAAATGTACATTTACATTTCTTAATTCATATATTTTGCCAAAGTCATGTCTGTTTTTTGTGTTCAAATACTGTTTATTTCTGTCCAAACCCAGAGCTGGCTGAGTCCTTCAAACAGATTTTTTTGGTCATTAACCAGCCACAGATATATAGGGCACCTGAGCAAGTCTCCATCCAGTGATGTTTTACCTTTGTAACTAAATGTGTGAGCAAATGAGTGCTAAATTAATTAGGGACTAAGCAAGCCAATGGTACCTTCAAACATGAAGAAAATTATAGACACATACAGTAAAGTATACTCTAATTTTCTCTGCATGTGACTGATTCCCTTGGCTAAATAGGTGAGCAGGAGACGGAAGAACCAGAAATAATTGTATTTAGTCCCACAACGCTTTATTTTTACAGTACTTACAGGAGCCCGCATACTTTTAACCATCTATTTTAGAATTTTCATCACTTATTTATATTTTAGTTTGCCATTAGTCACCAATGAAAGACAGCCCCAACCCTCCCACATTCCCACATCTTTGGGTTTCAGTATGGAATCAAGACACTGGTTTTAGTTTAGCTGAGTCACAGCTGGTTTTGTGTTGGAGGTGAGAGCACTTGAATGGTAAATGGTTATGTGACTCTCCTATGACTAATACAACGTAATTTTAATACATAACTAGACCTTAATTATCTAGGAGTCGTTGGTCCTTTTGAACTAAACTGTCAGGAAAACAGTTGAGAAATGGACATAAGGGGTTTTTGTTTGTCAGTTTTTTTTTTGGTGAGTCTGGCAGATTTTATTCAGTTGAAATAGATACTGTAAATCCCACAGAATACATTTCATAATTCTTATTTTCTATTAAAGAAAATCACTCAGCGCTGTGTGCAGTGAATGTCTTTAGAATTAGGATATCTATATTCATAGTTGGATGAGAAGCCTTATTTTCCAAAATTAAAATTGGGCATTGCATTGAAAATATCTCATTGCAATTTTGATTCAAAGATTTATTGAAATTTTCAAATTACAGTCTTTTTTTTTAATTTTTAAAAAAGAAAAAGAAATCTCTGTGCCTCTCTTTGATTATCTGTTTTTCTCCCACAGAAGACTGAGTTCAGCAACTTGAAGTAAGGACGACCAGAAACAGTAAGACAGAGGAAAAGCAAATGTACCTGGAAGTCTGACAATAAGCAGGCAGATAATGAAGCCCAGAGCAGCATCAATGATTTTACCAGCGTGGGAAACAGTCTGACATTCTGACAGCCAGAGTCTGGGGAGGCAAGATCACACAATGCTGTCTTCACAATCACAACCTCTTGTGATTGTGAATCACAGCAGAAAGAACCTCTAGTATCTGTTCATCAGCAGTTACTATGCATGGTGACAAGAGATTGGGGCCTTTCTACAGTTGTGGTTTTGTCATCAATCATTTCAAGGTTACACAAATAGTACTGAAAATACTAATATGGCTGTTGAAGAGTCTGAGGTCATTCACATGAAGCCTGCTACAACACTGAGTAGGCAGAGATCTTGTTATTATGGAATGCAACAAATGGAAGCTCCAGCTTGCTCTGCACTGGGTAACTAGGAAGAGATGGAGTCTGGCCCAAGGCTTTTGGTTCTCCACTCATCCCTATGGCATATGTGTCCTTTCTTTCTAATTATAGTTTTATCGTTTGTCTAAGAGCTGATTCATAGTCTTCACGGTTAGAAAAAGTTCATCACAACTAGGGCCCTCTGTATCAAGAGACGATTTCTTATCATAAAATACTTAAACATCAGAGTTTTCCCCTTAATCACTGAGTCAAGAGACGGGATCCTGATGGACAAAGGCACTGTAGAATACACGGTAAGCGGTTAGTGCCAAACGCAGAAGAGAAAGCCCGTGAGTGTGGAGGACACTGAGATTCCTATGAAATGTACAGAAAACGCAATGGAAAACATTCGTGTATGATCCGTCTCTCCAATCCAACTTCTTTTCATTCCTCCCTTACTTTGTTCCTCATGCTTTTCTTCCTTTCTATTTCTATTCCACATGAGAACTACTGGCTTATGAGTTATTACAGGCCATAATATGCACTCAATCTTTACACTTTGAGGTGGTTGAAGAAGGCAAGGGATATAACAAGCAGAACCTTGTTCTTCTCTCCAAACAATATTTAATAGAGTACAAGAGAGCAGTGGTGATCGGTGTTAACTGAAGAAGTACTGATAATAAGTGGGCTTTTATTTGAGTCGATTGCTCCGCTGTCAAAATGGTGTGATGGGTACTTGATATCTGGAAAGATGTTCTTTCTGGATCTGTCTTACACCTTTTCTTTGGGACTGGATGTGGGAGTGAAGTGTGGGAATCTCAATCCAGGAGTGCATAAGAGATGATGGACCATTCTGTCAAGTCAGGTCCAGCAGCAGCAGCAGCAGCAGCAGCAGCAGAATCAGCCTTGCTTCCAACTCTTCCCAGGATCCCACTCACTCTAAGCTTTGAGCTGATTAGCAATGAAGTGATGTAGGCACAGTTCTGAGCATAGCTGCTTCCAAAGCTGGTTGGCAATCACGATGCATGATGCATTTAAATTCTGCTTTTCAGCATATGGCTTCCAATTCTGTAGTTTTGTATGGTCTAAGTTCTTTACCCACAGAGTAACTATTTTATTCTGCATCTGTTCCTATAGCTGTTCCTGACCCCTGAACACTTGAAGCTGTTCTTGGACTGAACCAGGTGAAGAATGTGAATCAAGATGGTTGTCACCTGTTCTTGTTAGGTCAAGAGCTTTGGTGGCTGCTTTGAAGAGTTCACAGAGCATCTATCTCAGACAGTGACAAGACAGTTGATTAAGCATCACCTCACACCTGTGGAAAGCAGCCACCTCTTCACAAGCTTCAGGGAAATAAGAAGTGTCCTGGGATTGGCATCTAGTGAATACACTAGAGATCATTAAGGTAAAAAAAGAAAGGTGACCTCCTGGATTTAAATTTCCCACTGGGGACAGAAAATACCAGAAACCTATGATTTTCCTAAAATTCTTTGATCACCTCCAGTCATTTAATTGGAATATATGGAAACCAGCTATACATTTTCTCAATGGACTGGCTAGGATAAAGATGGTTGAGGACTTCCAAGTCCTGAATTCTGCTGAATCTCAGAGCTCTGAAAACAGGATTAGAGAGCCTTTTCAATCTGAGGAAGGTGAGGTGGTTTTCCATGCATACATTTTCTTAGGAACCACTCTTACCAAAACCCATTGTTTCTTGTCCTAAGTTTTCCCAATTTTCTAAATTCTTGAGAACTTAGCAATTCAGTAACTCAGACTAAAGAGTTGATCAGCAACTGTGTATATTTGGGGATATAAAAAAAAGATTTATTTATTTTTATTTTACGGGTATGAATGTTTTGGCTGTGTATGCACCACATGCATGTAATTCCCAAGGTGGCCAGAAGATGATGCTGGATTCCATTCGGATGTGGCGTTACAGACAGCTGTGAACAGCCACGTATGTGCTGAGAACCAAACCTAGGTCCTCTGAAAACACAGCAGGTGCTCTTAACCACTGAGCCATCTCTCTAACTCCTATGCAGGGTCTTAACCCTTATAATTATTTGTCTGTTTCTTTTCTTTCAATTTCCCAGATTCTTTGAAAAATAAAATAAATATCAGTACATACTACGTAATTTACAGTTGCTCATTAAGGACATAGGTACCCGGACACTGCACAGCTTCACAAACTTTGGAGTCATTTCACAGGGCAAGTTTATTTCCACGGATACTTGATTTCCACCAAAGCAATTCCATAAACCCTTCTACATCATCGCAGAAGAAAATGAAAGTGACAAATTTCAACCAAGTGTTAGAAGAGTGTGTATGACAGAAACTGAGTGCTTATGGTTCCCTTAAAATAATTCCTGCTACTTGTGAACTTAGTGTAGCCTCTGTAGCACTACTTTGCACATTTCAAAACAATGCTGTTTTAGATCTATAACCAGAATCGAGTCCAAGTGGATGGCAGACAGACAAAACAAAGATGTATTCAAGAGGAAAAGAAGCATATTCCCTAAGAACAACAAGACAAGGGGCAACAGTTTTACACTGACTTAATGAGGAAACAGAGTAGATTCCAGGTACATTGAATTAAGCCCTGCCACTCCAGCAGGTCATTGCACAAAATTAACCCTTGTTATTGCTAATGAGTTTCGGAGTGTTGTTACATCTTAATAGAGTAGTGGAGGCATTATTAAAATAAGTAATGCTATTGTACTTTTATTTTAGATACAAGACATTTTTAATATAGAAATTGCAGTAGAATGAAAGGGAAAGAAATGTGGGTATCAGGTGAATCCTTGACAGACATAATCAAGGATTTGCTGATGAAATATTCAGCAGCTCTTCATCGTGGTACCATTCTGCCTCTGGAAAAAAATACTGAGGCCCTCTTAGTTGCTTTGAGTGGCTAAGACAAAATACCTGAAGTTAGTTAACACAACAGCAAGAGATCTGTATTGCTCTGAATTCTGGATGCTCAGAAGTCCAAAAGGAAGGCAATAGTAGATTTGGTCTCCACAGATAGAAGCTTCTATAAATGTTCACTTTAGGAGAAGGGACAAACAAAAATTTGATAAGGTCACTAATTCCATTCCTGAGGTCAGAGTCCTCATGATCTAAGTGTCTGCTGAAGGCTTGACTCTTCCTCATCACCATGGGAAGTAGGTTTTCCCATATGAACATGTTCCACTTCTAGATCTCAGTCAGCTGGGATGTACAGAAGAGTCACTGCTTGGAGTATCCATCAGCTTGCAAAGTTTAATTAATATGGAAGAGGCTATTTTTATGAAATATAGAGGGGTGGCTATTCTGGACAAGGGTCTGAGGGTGGGTGGAGAACTAACATTTAATCTGGGAATACACACATCTGAAAACCTGCAGAATTACCCAATGAAACACCATGAGCAGATGTGGAGGTGGAGAAGGCCCTTTCCTCTCAGGATGGTGTATACCCACAGTTTTGGATGCATGATGCAGTCCTATCATATTCCAAACTACAGAGAAAGGCTAAGGATCCAGTTCTGAAAATGAAGTTTGTGGAATTCCCCTTTTTTCCAATATGGCAAAACCCTTAAATGTACAACTCCAGTAGTTTATCCTCAATGTGAAATGCCACTCTGCTGTACACAGCTAGTGACTTCTTGAATGAATTCATCATTGGCTCCCCCCACCCATCTAAATGAGTACAGGAATATTCTATGTGTCCTTGCCCATATGTCTCCTTGTCATATTAAAAACACTGGCAGTCATTTGTACAACTCATCAATCTCCCCCATTAATTCACTCAGTACTGGTGCTAGACAGCAGATGGGCACAAATGTGCTTTCACCAGCCAGCCCTTCCCTGAAGATGGTAGCAGCCAGAGACCCAGGAATGAATACTGAGTTTCCAGGGGAGGCTGGTAGATTATAGCTTGTTTCTTAGGTAGTGGGTTCTCAATGGCAGCTCATGCCAGTGGTGAGAGCAGTGAGAAGAGATGTCCCTGGACATCTCCCGGGTCATAGGATCTCTGCTTGTTGCTCCTTTAATATTCCCTCCACACAGGTCTGCCTGCAGTGCTAAGCAGCTCATCCAGGAGTTTAGTCAACAGACCTCATGTAACTCAATTCTCAAATAAGACTAAGAATCTCTGCCCTAGTACTGGAGCTAAACATAAGGTACATGTTTTGAAAGTTTATTTTTAGTTGTGTATAAAATAATTGTTTGTGTGCTGTTGGGAAAAGGGCTACCTACGTCATTGAGTTTTATGTTGTCTGCAGGTGTTGGATTTCTGGGGGTGGGGATGTTTCATTGCTTATGATTTGTACCTAAGGAGTTCTGAATTAATAAAAACACCTGAGTTCAGATGATTCGGGTTCCAGTGTCCATGTTGGCACTTGCCATGATAGTGGTTCCCTCTGCTGAGGTCTGACAGAGTTTCCACCTATTATAATGCCCCCATGTCATTCTTGGTCAGCCACTCAGGAGCCTAACTACAACAAGTAGAGCCCAACATGGGGCAGGATATCACACCAGCTAATCCAACATGGAGACAAGCAATAAAAAGAAATTCCAGACCTCACAGAGTCCAGTAAATTATGCTCAGGGCAGCTCCTAGAGGACAGAGATTATATACATGCAAAAATAATGAGTAGAAGGCTCCTGAAGGAAGAGGAGAGAGAGGAAGGGAAATAAGCCTCTATAAAGAGAAAATTTTGAAAATTAAGTGAGACAGTGAGCTCAAAAGGGAAAGCCACAGAACAGAGGCCTTTAGAGAAAGACACTTTCATAATGACAACTGAGAGTTCAGCTGGGAGCAGGGAAGAAACAAGATTTCAACTGCTTTTCTTGATCATGGAGCCAACACTCCATCTTGCTGCTGGTGACAGCCAGGGCATGGGAAATGGAAACCAGAGCATATTGTTCTAAAAACTGAGTTTTTGATGGCTTTTTGTGTATGTGAAGTCCAAGCAGGTCTTGTGTTTGAGGTCTATGAAGAAGAGTACATATTTACCTGTGAACATTTTTTGGTGAAAAAGAACACCAAACTGCCAGAATGTTTTAGCCAGAGATTGTTCCTACTGGCCCAGGATCCCCTGCTATTGTGGAAGCTGTGGCTTAGAGTCAAAAAGCCTCTTAGTTAAACTGAACAGTTTGTTTTTTTTTTTTTTCTGCAAACATGTCTACAAGGGGTAACTCCACACCACAAGGGAACCCTTCCTGCAGACAAGGACTAGTTTTTTCCCTGCAAACCAGACTCTTATCTTAAAATCTGGAAAGTGTTTCCTCAGGGTCAGCACACAGAAACTGTCTTTCAGAATTGGTCAAGGTTGTATCTCATGATAGCAGCTAAACTTGGTACTGTAAGAATTGCCCAGGTGTTACTGCTTTTGAAAGCATGAAGGGGTCATGGAGTGCTAATGAGGCTTGGCGATGTAAGAGGCCAGGAGAGGCCATTGATGAGGATTCAGCCTCAGTGGGTGTTAAAGGCCCAGATGAAGGGGTCAGGTAAAGAAATTGAGACTTGGCACAATGAATAGAGCCTATAAGAGGCTATTAGTGAAAGTGAAGCCCAGTTTCAGCAAGGGACCCTAGCAGTTTTTGAGATTCCAGTACCATGGGACAACCACCAAGAACAGCAGCAGCAATGGTGTGAGTCAGTCATATCCTCGAGGACAAACTGTGTGTGGGGCAGAGATCAGAGCCAGAGTGGAGGGAACCAGCCTTTCCCACAAATGGGTTCCCGGGAACTCAACGCAGGAGGGAGTATGAGCGCAGGAAAAATGAGGAATGACAAACAAACAGGGTAGTTCGTTCTTTTATGGGACCCGAGGAAATGACACGCACGATCGCACTTTAAAATGACACGTGGAACACGCTTTAGAAGTAAAACGCAGGAGCGTTTTTAATAGGGGAATTAACAGTGTACATGTTAAGAAAAGAGAGGGGCAAGAGAGAGAAACTGACAATGCAATGTGCCTTGTCAGTGGAAAAACCACACAAAGAAGAGGAGGGAGAGACTTACAGTATACATTACCAGGGAAAGGGCCACACCAGAAAGAGAGAGAATTGCTCTGGGAAGAGGTTTAAAAAGCCAAATAGTTTTTTGATATGCAGATGTTGCTCAGGCCTTCACAGGTTTCATATGTAGATGCAGTCACGCCCAGGATGGGGGTTGGGAGTCCTTCCTCCTGCGACTTATCTTGTTTGCTAAGAAAGAACATTTGACAATACTGTTAGCTGAATAATATCTCCATCTGCCCCAGAGCAGAGTGCCATGTAGGCAAAGAAGGTTTTTATTTTACAGTTTTTAGCTGTTTGGTGCGTATTTATTTTTTCTCTATCTAGGCCCCTTTTGCTTCTGTCTGTGACTATCAATATGAATGGGTAGCTTTACATATGCCAGGACTTAGAAGCCTGCAAGTTATTTTACAAAGACAATTAATTTGAGTAAAAAATGGCCGCTTCTCCTTCTCAGCTAACACCAGCCAGCTAAGGTATTGCTACGCCATGCAGACATAATGAAAGACTTTTGTCGCCATTACAGCAAAGGGGAGGAAGGGGCAGAGTGGCTGGTAAGCCTAAGTTCCCTGCTGGGGAGTCTGGAACCTTGTCAACAGACTTCAACCTCATTGTCAGGGTATTGGGGCTCCAGCACCAGAGAAGTGACCTAAGCCCTTTGGAGGAGACCAGAAGATCCTGAGTGAATTCCAGACAATGGGACACTGATAATGTTTTTTCTGCTGTCCAAAGACACTGTGAAAACTTGATAGTTGTTTAGTTTCACTTGGTCATGTGCTTTAGAAGCCTCATAATTCTTCCTCTTGTAAACGGTTTTGCTGGTATAGTGCTAAATTGTGTTGTAAAGGTAAAGCATTTTTTTTATACAGAAAAGGGGGAATGTTGTAAAAGTTTATTTTTAGTTGTGTATATAAAATAATTGTTTTGTGCACTGTTGGGAAAAGGGCTGCCTAGGTCTTCGAGGTTTGTATTTTCTGCAGGTGTTGGATTTCTGGGGAACATTTAATTGTTTATTATCTGCACCTGGAGAGTTCTGAATCAATAAAAATGCCTGAGCTCAGATTCTCCGGGTTCCACTGTCCAGGTTGGCACTCGCCATGATAGTGGTTCCCTCTGCTGAGGTCTGGCAGAGTTTCCACCTATGATAATGCCTCCTTGTCATCCTTGGTCAGCCACTCAGCAGCCTAACCACAACAATATGGACACAGGACTGGGGTTTGCCTGTCTTCTCCATCTGAGCATGAAAATACTGCAGAGAGATCTGGAAATTTATAACAGGACATGAAATAGCATTACCTCAAGCTAATAAGTGATGTCATGTTTGAGACAGTAAGCAGAGTAACAAATGGGGGTGTGAGTGAGGAGAGAAGAAAGGCCCTCTGGGTAGAGCCAGTAGGGTATTTCTGGTGAGAGCAGGGAGGGTGCTCCACACATAGCACCTTGCTATTGTCCATGACCAAGAGGCAGCTGGCATGGATTGGAGTATTGTTCAGTTTGTTTGGTATATATTTAGAACTGAGCCAGGTCTGATACTACAACATTTTGTCATAGTTTGTGTTCCCAGCCTTCTATGCACTTTTGTAGTCTTTCCACATCAGAGTCAAGGACAGTGCTGGACGGAGTCTGCTAACCCCGAGGGATCATTGTCTAGAGGCCGATGGGAGACCAGTCAGTTTCTCTCATGTTCTTTCATATCCTGCTTTCAGCCTGTGTTCATAGAAGGCTCATTTAGCAGTCATTGCCTCTGAGTTGGCTACTAAGCTTACAGCAATAAACAAAAACAAACAAAAAACGAAAAATAAACAAAAACCTGAGGGTTCTACACATGCAGAAGAACCAGGCCTGTGGTTCAACCACTGGCATCAAGTAACATCTAAGGCTGCTGACAAAACCATGTATCCAACTGGGATGAGAGTTCTGCCCAAGGATAGAAAGGGGCTTCCAGTATGGCAGGCTTCAGTTGTGTCGAGGCGTGGAAGATTCTCAGACAAGTGAGCAGTTTGTTCATGTCATCTAAGGAAAGGGCTCGTGATGTTGTGTGCATCCTACAAGGAACAGAGAATTAACTCACCAGCCAAGGAAGGGCTCAGAGGCTAAGCTGGGGGCAGGGACTTAGTGAACCTCCTTTCTCTTCTTTAGCTGCAGAGTGGGGATACATAACTCTTAGAGATTTAGAGCACACAATGAAGGGGCTGCTGCATAGTACTGACCACATCTAAACTGCTAATGAACAGCGGTGCCGCTCTAGCCAGACAGATGCAAGCAAAGCACACTCACATCGTGGGGTGTGCTGCTCCCCACCTTTAAAACATGCAAGGTTTTTTGCATTGTTCTGCATAGCACGTAACAACCTCCATGAACAGATAGTCTAAGCACTTGATTCCAGAGATTGGTGCCCACTGCCCAGCTCAGAGTCTCACTCATGGAGAAGTGGCAAGAGTAGGCATCTCTGTACATGAATTGTAAGTACACAGTACCTTTAAAATGAAGCATCGAAAGAACACATAAGTGATTCTAATCTCTAGGGTGTTCCCTCAGCCCTGTGGCCAAGGATCAAGAAACTGTCTGTTCTAAGGAACATGCCTACATGTGAAGAGAAAGAAATTAGCCAGTGAAGGAAAGCAGAAGTGAGAAGAAAGTTGAGGTCTGTGGTACTTGTGTTCTCTCTCTTTTTTAAAGCTTTGTTTATTGTGGATGTTTTGCCTGCATGAATGTAGGTGTATTGAATGTGTGCCTGACGCCCATAAAGGCCAGAAGAGGATGTTGGATACCCCAGGACTAGAGTTGTGGATAGTTGTGAGCAGAGATATGAGTCCTGGGAACTGAATCCTGGACCTCTCCAAGAACAGCGAATGCTCTCTACTGGTGAGATATAGCTCCAGCCAGGGGCCAGTGTTCTCTTTCTCCATCCCTTCCTTCATTATTTTTTTCTCATTCTTTATTTACTTCCCCTTCTCTCTACATTCTTATCTGGAAATTTCAAGGCTTGTTCATGTGCTGCTTGGTTGTTCTCTTACCACTATGCATTGCTCACAGGGACACCTGTTCCACCCAAGTTCCACCTGATGAGTATTTCAGGAGTGTCAATCTTTGCTGTGTTATTTGTGGTTGCAGGCTAAGCCATTTAGCAGTGGAATTGGAACCCAGAGGGTAGGATTAGCTCCATCTTCAGTCTAGAAGGGGTAGAACCAGCATGACTGTCAATGCCACGAATGGCACTTCCATGGTGATTCCTTTCCCAAAGCTCAAAGTTGAATCTCTGCTATCTTACCTCTTACTCTACATTTCCATGAGTCCCCTGGTTCCCCATCCCGGGGAAAGTCATACAGTGAGATTGGACCTGATGCCCCATGGTGATTGGCAGTGAATAGACCAACCAACAAGTGTTTCTGGGCAATAGATGTTGGGAGTTTTGGGGGTCAAAGGACATCAGCAGAATCACTGTCAAGACCAGAGTTTTGTTAAAAAGGAGGCTGGAGTCAACACCCTTTCCACCTTCAGGTTTAGCAGGCCATCTGGAGGGATCTGTGCTTTCTAAATGCATAAACACCAGAAGAAAACAGCAAATAGTATAGTTCTGGCCTTTCTGTGGCCTGGCTGCCCAAAGTGCTTCCAGAAAAGTCATGTTTTGACACCACACACAGGTGCTGGTCAGTGAATTTCCTTCAATGCATTTATGATGGTATCGTCAGGATAGTGTAGTCATCAGCTGTGTTTGTGTACTCACTGTGATGGATGCACCGGTACTTTTGGGAAATACAACTGCTCCAGCCTTTCCCTATACGATGTCTGTACCCATGTCTGCTGCTGTCTATTCCTGTTCCTTCCACATTTTCTGAACACACAGCTAGAGCACCTGGCATCACAGACTTTGGGACGGTTCAGCCAACGGACTTCAAGGAGCAGAGCTGTACCACAGACACAGGTGAGTGAAGGACTTTCCAAGTTCCTTTTTTCACATCATGGGTTGGAGCTTCCTCTGGGGGGAGTTTGGAGCTGTAAGTCACCTTATGGATGGCAGGTGCCCTACATGAGTTTTTATCCACTGTGAATTTTACAAGAGCCAATAACTCAAAACAAACAAACAAAAAAATCTGTAAACATTCAGCACTTAGGTCCCAGGAATGCTGAAATGTCCTCACCACAGCACCTGAACCTGTCTGATTCCAATCACTGCAAATGGAAAAAGCTGCCTCAAAGAGATGGGGTGGGGGAGAGAGAGAGAAACAGAGAGAGAGAGAGGGAGGGAGTGGGAGAGAGAGAGGGAGAGGGAGAGGGAGAGGGAGAGGGAGAGGGAGAGGGAGAGGGAGAGGGAGAGGGAGAAAATCTCAGTCTCATTATTGCCAGAAGACAGGAGTGGGGCTGATCTTTGGAGCATGTCAGGCTCACCTCAAAGGCAAGTGATGCTCAAGACTCCTAAGGATTCCCCGAGAAGGGAACCAGCTCTGTCTCCAGGAATCAACCCTGAGCTAGCGTCCCCAGTCACCAAATCTGCAGGTAGACAGATGGTTTTTCATGGGCTTATGCACAAACTCAGGGGATGAAGCTGTTCCAACCATTTCTCCAGTTTTGACTTCTAATAAGCATTGATTTTAGCCCCTCATGTTTTAAGCTTTTCTCAGAAACAGTTTTTAAAACGTGACTTTATACTCTGCTAAACCAATAGACGACAACAAGAGGAACATGGGAAATCTCTACATTTTTATTATAATACTGAAGTAATTAGTCCTCATGCATCAACTAATGGAGCCTAAGTATCAACCAATCAGAAAGGAGTATGTTTGGCTGTTATCTGTCATGTAAGTTCGTAGAGATAGCTGAGAAGGGATGATGTACAGGTAAGAATTAGAATATGCAACCGCTGGTGAGATGTCTCATCTGGTAAAGGCGCCTGTGCCTGATAGCCTTAGTTAAGAGTCATGGTGGAAAGAGAGATCTGACTCCCACAAGCCGTCCTTTGTCCTCCAACCATACATACACCATGGGGCACTCATCACCCCATGGCACATGTGCACAGAGCAAATACATAAAACGAAAAAAGAATGAATAAAGTACAGCAGATTCTTATTATATAGATGACAACAAAATGTATCCCCAAGATAAGCTTGACTTTCAAAATTGTTGATTTCGTTGATGATATAAATGTTGGGTAAGAGTTTCTTGTTTTCTTTAATCTGGAAGCATGTTGCAAACACCTAGGTGGTATACTTAACAGTTTGAGTTGTTTGCATTTCTGCTTTTTACAGGTTTACCCTTTAAGGAAAGCCTGGAAGAATTGTGATTTTATTAATCATATTGTCTGCGTTGAGGAAAAGTTTTAACTTCTTGGGTTAATGAAAAAATTCCAGTTCCCTCCTCCTCTCTCTTTGTGTGTTCAGTTTTGGAGTTGGAATGCTTATAACGTGAGATCACAGTAACACCATTGCTATCCCTTGCTCTTTTAGGAGGCTCTTTAAATTGTCATGTATTAAAGGACAGTTTGGATCTTCTTCTATGAAAAATGGTGCTGCCATCTCATGAAGAACAATATAACCAGAAATTACTTTGGAGTATGCCAGTAGCTAACCATTTGACCTTTGCCATGCCCTGTTAGTCTGGCAAGGAGACTTGGCTTAGCAGGTGGCAAAGGTTGTGGATCATTATCTCTGTGAACCTGATGCTCACTGGGGAGGCTGAAGGGAGCCTTGCTCTCAATGTGACTGGATCACATTACATAAACAGAATTTGGTTGCTTCCTTCTAGATCAGCATCTGCCCCGAGGCTGGTCCCTGGTGAACCCATTTTGTTTTGTCCAAGGCAGCTTTCATGAGTAATGGATGGAACTGAGCCTGCTAATGCATGATGTAATTAGCAGAGGGATTTAATTATCAGCACATTTCATGTGGGATTTACTGAGCTGTGTTGGCCCCACCTCACTCTCAGGACAACTGAAAATGGCAAGAGTCACAGAGTAGTGCTCTCCACAAGGCACTGATAACTGACTGGCTCCTCTCTTTCCTGAGTAACGAGAATAACATAGTTTACTGTACTTGTTAATTTCAGTAGCAAATCTCTAACAGATTATGGACCCATATACACCATCCTCTTCTCACTGCTCAAAAGCCAACCTCACATCAGGCAAGGCTCTTTGAAGAAAGACACTCATCCAGGACACCCGTTCACTGAGTGCCAGTAATGTAAGCACAATGTCTTCAGATGGCATAGTTACCAAATATATTTTATTTAATTTCTCCATCAACTGGCCCAGAGCACAATGAAGCGTGGTCCTCTGGCTTTACCATGGATTAAAGTAAGGCATAGTGACATACTCATATTGTGTGCTTGACCTAACTGAGTGATCAGCAGGCACAGTTTCTGATGGGTACTTACATATTCCCTTGTGAGGAAATGTTACGGATAACATTGTGAGGCCAGTGTTATGCTTACTCTGGTTAAAGGGTCTTTTTACTTGAATGCTGTACACTAAGCTGGCTATGGCATAGAGTTGACATGGATATTTGCATTTATAACTGTGAAGTGACTCCTATGGTTGAGGGAACAGATTCTGAGTGCTAGGTAAACTGTGAAGGACAAGCAATAGAGGAACTTGTGTTACAGAGGTGAAAACACAAGTCAGAGATTGAGAGCAAAGAATACAGGTCCAAGGTAAAATTCAGAGCAAAATCAATGCCTAGATAACAATTATGGCCCAAGTTTGGTTTAAAATGTCTGCTTTAGAGTTGGTATGGGGACACATGCCTATAATCTTAGCACTTGGGAGCCAGAGACAGTACTGCAAGTTGGAGGTCAACTTGTGTGTCATAGTAAGATCCTGTCTCAAAAAAGAAGAAGCAAGGTCTATGCTTCCAGATCTGTAGTGTTCCCAACCACATCTCTGTAATGGGGTCATTTTCAGATGTGGCGAATCTCCTAGTGCCAACACTCCACACCTCTCTCAACACCACTTTCCACTGACATCCTCCACAGTCTTCCTTCTGCTTCATTTGTTAAGGCTCATTCACACTTTCTTAGCACTCTGCTTTCAGGAGGAGAAGCTTCGTGATATGTTTGCTGATTATCTGTAGATCATTGCATATAAATGTTGCTACGTAAGTCATGAAAATTAATTTCAAGAGAACATGGAAGTAGAATAAAGTCAGCAATGATCTAGATCTAGCCACCACTTTGCAGGTGAAAAACTCAAGTTGCAGACATGTGCTTTGTGTGGCCTGGTTACCACCCTCACTCTGTCCTGCCTTCCCTTCCGGTGATGGACTTCAAGCTGACATACCTCATACATCATCTGTTGCTGATGTTCAAATGCCTCTTATTATTACTATAATGTACTGTCTGTCTGGCACTTGCTCACCTTCTTTTAAAAGCTGGCACGGGAAAACATTCAAAGACATAAAACGACACTGCATGTGTGTGAGTATGAATGTGCATTGGCTTGATTGAGTCCAAAGCGACACAACACAACTAGACTTTCTAGAAGCCTAATTCATCATCTTAGAATCTCCCTGGAGGTTTGGTTGTCTTGCTGCTGTTGCTCTGACACAGCATGGACAAGTTCGGCTTATTTCTTTCCCGTGTTGGAGCACCGTGGCCTGTGGCAGATACTCTGGGACTCCCTGTGCCTATGGCTATATTTGTATTTCTGATATTAGATCTAGGAACCACTGTTTTAACACTA
Organism: Cricetomys ansorgei; assembly: GCA_026225945.1. Lineage (NCBI taxonomy): Eukaryota > Metazoa > Chordata > Mammalia > Rodentia > Nesomyidae > Cricetomys > Cricetomys ansorgei. The sequence goes on from JAMJFZ010000320.1 coordinate 1,242,895, forward strand.
AAATCCTAGAACACATTTCACATGAGATAGATGCATGAGGTAGTTTGTAAACCAGACAGCTTAGCAGAAATCTGTGAAACCTTTTTCAGTTGACCAACACATGTTGTCCACAGCTCCTTCTGGGTCCTGTTTTCTATTCCATAAATATCGCGTTAGTGCACTGAAAGTCAAAGAATCTTACCAAGCATGATAACTTGCACCTAAGGAGGCTGAGACAGGAGTATTAGAAGTGGGAGGTTAGCCTAGATTATATAAACAAACCTTATCTTAAACCCGTTTCAAAAAAAGAAAAGTCAGTAGCCATTCCTGGAGAGGCGGGACTTCTTCAAAGTAACTGACAACGTGCATTTTGTATTTCATTTCAGAATTATTGTAGGGAACTTGCTTGTATTTTACATATTCCCTTTATAGTCTCATCTGACAATCATGACAGTCTCTTAAAACATGTTCACAACATGTTTCCAAAGAGAAACTAATTTTTATTTCACCTCCTTTCTTTGGGCATTTGAAACTGTATAATTAAAATATACTGTTATTTTATGTGCATGTGTCTATATGTGAGTTCAGAGGAGTGCATCATATCTCCTGGAGCTGGAGTAGCAGGTGGTTGTGAGCACCTTACATGGGTGTTGGGAACCTGACTTTTGTCCTTTACACGAGCAGCAAGTGCTCTTTATCATCAACCCAGCACCCAAATCACCTAAGCTTTAATTTTTCAATGGAAACCTAGAGTTTCTGTGGGTAGGTAATAAACTGTTACAGCATTTGAATCTGTGGAGAAAATAAGAGTCCAATTCACAGACTTTATAGAAATTGAATTTATAAATTCTGGCCTCAGCTGTTCTTGCTTATGGAGAAGCTATTAGTCTTCTTACCCTTTAACTGTGGTTTATAAAGCTCCTTCAACTAAATCAGTTGCTGTGTTGAGTGACCTGTGTGTTCCTAGTTGAGTTCTGTGTTGCCCTGCACTGGCAATGAAGAGCAGGTCCTGAGCATCGAGGCTCCAGAGGCAGTGGGGAGGCAGGGTCAGGGTTCAAAGGCCTTGATCTCAGTTTGCTCCACCCAAACTACCACAAATTCACCTTTCACAAGTTGCAAAAGCAAGCTCTCAAAGAAGCTAGTGGGAAAATAATTCATAGATGCTGGTCAAAGATTAAAGCAATCATTCTGCAGGAGGCAGTGAGAGCAGTCTTCCTTGGGCCAGTTCGGAGTATCCTGTTATCACCAGGGTCGGCACAGAATCCTTGCCCTGAAGACTCAAAAGCAGGGTCCTCATCATAAGTTTTGGCTATTTGCTGACACCGACATATGCTGGTTCTCAGAGATGAGCATTGTGAGCCATCATCTACAGCAGGCTGTATGTAAACAACCACCAACTGAACATTGCCAGGCATCATGCTTGCTCAGAACATCCTTCAGGGTTCTTCTTAGCACATCATCACAGGCCACGTGCTCATGCATATAGATCACAGTGGTCAGAGCCCTTCTGGATGCTGGAGTTCCCACATTGTCTTCTAGATAAGGGCAATGCTACCTCCTCATTATCAAAGGAGATGCTATCCCTGAAACTCAAGTCGGAGCCAGTTAGGCTGATGGCTGCCACACTTCTTAGAACCAGACAGAAGGCTCCTACTACTCCTCATGTTCAGCGTGGTAGGCAGCATACTGGGAATGAGATGAAATTGAAGAGACACATCACCACCATTCCATAGTGCCATACCCAGAACTTATTTATTTTTTTAATTTTTCCTGTTGTTATGACCTTGTTTCCTGTGAAGGGTGAAGAAGACAGCCATGGATGAGTGGGCCTGAGATTTCCCAGACAGCCAGAGATCATGCATCCTCAGCAAGCTCTCAAGATCCCCTGCTGGTGGCCATCATCAAACTGGCTGGACTTAGCTGATCCCAGGAGGCCACACTTTCTCAGCTGGCTCTGTGGGAGAACAGAAGACATGAGGTGTGGATCCTAGTCAGCAGGAGACTTTCCAGAAATGAGTTTATGCCCTTAAATTAATGTCTGTGTGTTCCCTGAAAGTCAAAAGCAGGAGAATGGGGTCCAAGTATGGCCAAGGTCAGGAATGTGCTAAGGGCCACAAGGAGGAGACAAAAACTGTTGTGAGCCACCTACAGGGCAAGCAACATCACCCCTAGCCCCAGTTCATCACCTCTCTGCCTCAGCACTAGATCTGGCTGGTTCTGTGCATCAGGGCCTGTCCTGTGCACTAAAGGATACTCAGCAACATCCAGGCCTCCAGCCACCAGGTGGAGGAAGGTCTGTCCCTGTGCTAGACACTTCTGTGGCCCTGAATAGAGAGCCCAGGTGAGGTGACAGAGCCATGGCAGTCTCCCATGCTGGAACTGCTGGCAGGCCAGTCACAATTCTTCAGAAAAGGTGTCCTTACAACTTCCCCTCCCTCTAGCAAATGCTAGAACCATTTTTCTTGTTTGTATTCTGCTGTTACAAGGAAGCTTCTCTGGAGAGGAAAGGAACTCTTCATCCCGGTTTCCACGTCTTCCCAGCATTCACTGCTTCCACCTTGCACATCTTGGGAGGGAGTGGAAGTCCCTACAGGTAAGCAGTGTATGGCTTCCCACATAGCCAGCAGAGGAACACTGGTGACTCCAGCCCAGGACCTTCTCACCTGCAGCTCTGCCTACGTGGAAAGGTAGGGATCCTACAGCATCTGCTGTGTTATGTCCACCTGATTGAGCCTTTCTCTGGCCACCTTAGGTGCTTCCTGTCCCGTGTACTACAGAACATGTATCTTCACCGAACACAGAGTTGACATATGTCCAGCATGTGCCATTAGAAGGTTCTCACTCTCTTGCAAGGATATCTTTTACAGAGCCTGCGTCCTGTGCATTGAACACTGTGTGGCTTGTTCTTGCATCTTTGTCTATCTGTCCAGTTCTTGGATATTTGTAAACATCTATAGACACCCATGAAGTTACACTTCCTTTAAGAGCAATTGACTGGGATCTCTTCAGCCTAGACCTCCACTTTTCTACATTTATAAACTGCAAATGACTTGATAGTTAGAACATGTGACTGATCCACAAGCAGAGGCTCTCTCTGGTTCTATTAAGACACTGCTCTAGTGCAGCCAATCCATATAGTCCTACTAATCTCACTGCCTGACAATGGTATGGTTTTCTCTACCTCTGCTTCAACCTTTGGATTAGCAGGTTTCATTGCAAGTTATTCCTGTTCTCTGAAGCCTGTGATTCATATACTTGGTTCATTTTCCCTATGTTGTCATTAGTCCTTTAGAAACTAGGCAAGATTTTATTTCTAGAATGTGAAGCATGGCCATGCACAGGTACAGAACAAATCCACAGGGGCCTGCTTTCCCTCAGGAAGGTGACATGCACAATACCCAGGTGGATGAGTTGAATAGTCAATGGTATGTTCATGGAGAACATACCAAGAATGGATAGTCACTCTAAGAAGGCAAAGACACTCCTCTGGGAGCAGGGACACTAGACAAATCTTTGCAGCAGTTAAAATAAGTCCTTACAGGTAGTGAGGCAATATACATGGGGTAAAATTGGGGGTGGCCTTTGCTAGTGAGGGAGGGAGGCAATGGTCACAGATCTAATGATACTAGGGATAAGCCATACCATGGAGTAAAGGATAGACTGTTAGATGGGGTGAGTCAGATCATACAATGCTTGTCTACTCTTCTGCCCTTCACTGAAAACCACAGAGCATTGACCAGGCAGTTAGACAAGAAGTTCTCCTACAAAGCTTGATGATCAACCATCTATGAGGAGGCCCTAAGTAAGAAAGACATCAAGGTGACTAGGATGGCTTTGGGCAGTCTGAGGCCGACCGTGTTTTTGTTTTTGTTTTTGTTTTTCTAATTTAGATCCATGTTGATTATTACACAGCATGCAGACTTAATGCTGAGGTGCTATTGGCTGCTGTAGGGTCACCACTGAGGCATCCTTGCTGCCTTTTTATTATTACCTCATCTTCTACTGGCTCTTTGAGGTATCATTAAAGAGAAATAATTAACCTATCAAGGCAAAAGCAGGAATAAAGGCTCTGGGATAGTGCCTGATGGGTTCTCTGATTTTACTTCAGAAAAGATTCATCATAGATGGGTGCCTGAGGACTAGTCCGTGTTCCAGGGTGGCAGGAGCCAAGACTTGGGAAATACGTAAAGAGCTGTCTACTTACCGACTGAGGGATACACGGTTACAAAAGAGGGAATGACGAGAGATGCAGATCATAGCACCTTCACTCATGTGCTACTAGCTTTCAAGATGCAAGGGTCTGGGTTTTACTGGTGGCCCCTGTCATCTGGATGATCTTCGGTACCCTTGTCTTAACTGCTGGATGCCAATGGCACCTTCACACCATCCTTCAAATTCTATCAACCTAAAGTTTATCATACAGGGACCCTAGGTTGCTGCTTGTGGACAGTCCTAGCCTTGTGACTTCAGTCCAGGAGGAATTGCTTACAGATCTGCATGTCAGATGTGAACACATTACCTCGCATGTCCAAGTGACCTTCCATCAGGCTCCAGTGGAGAATGCTGGGGAAGCCAGCAAACTCAGCCCTCCACCCCCGTACTCCAGGCCTCCGAGTTCCTTATTTCCTAGTACCCAAGGATTTAGTACCTAGTACCAAAAGGATGTAGACTGTTCATTTTTAAAGTGATCAAAGCAGAACAAATTTCAGTAAGCAAAGAGCCCTTCTATCTTATTGAGTTCAGTTTTAATTCTCATTGAGAAAATCAAGAGAACAAGATGAGAGGTAAACCCATGGTGAAAGCAGGTATGGGGTAAGCAGGAATCGACTGTGGAAAATAAGATGAGCGTATCGCACAAAGGCTAGCAGAGGCCAGTGTGGTGGTGTAGCCTGCAATCTCAGCGCTGGAAAGATGGAGGCCAAGTACGCACATCCGAGGTCATCCTCAGCTCCATGGTGAGTTTAGAGCCAGTCTGGCCTAGCTGAAACCCAGTCTCAAAAGCAAACAAGCGATATAAAACATGAAAGGAAAAAAGACCTATTTTAAACATTAGTTTCTGTTATTGTAGAATATTTTATGTGTTTAAAGAAAAAGTAATTGTTTGATAGCTATTTCTTTACTCTTCTAGCTCTGTCTTTTACACATATATTATCTTTCTATCTTTCTCTAAAATAATTACTCCAAAGCTTTATATCCACACAGCTGATCATCCAACGCAAATTATAAATACATCGGAGCAGTAGGACACGCTTAACACAGACAAGCTGCCTCCATGACACAATCTGTAGTTTCCGCATGGTAAGGAGAAGGACTTCATGAAGCACTCCACTTACTCTGGCCTTCACAGTGGGGAGGCAGTGCTTTGGGCTCAGTCACTGTAGATGTTCTCCACAACCCAAGTATGCAACTCAGTTCTTGGGAATAAGTACACTAATACCAATTTTCACCTGGGACACCCGTCACTCAACACTGTGATGGAATCACAGAGTGCCCATTGTTGGGTTAATGTTGTGGCTACAGAGCAAAGCAGTCCCTCGGCCTTGATTGCAGGATGACACAGTCAGTGGGGAAAGATGCACTTGTCTGCAGATGAGATGCATAACTGTTCCACCTGCTTCTCTGCTACTTCTGCTGTCCACACCCTCCTCAGTAGGATGTCCAACTGATGTGTGGAGTTCTTCCCCACCAGATGTTAAATCTGCATCTTAGAGGGGTCATAAGCAATCAGTGACTCCACCAGTTGGTAAGTGTACTGCCCATTTTTATGTCAACTTGACACAGCTAGATTCATTAGAGAGGAGGGAGCCTCAATTGAGAAAATGCTTCCCTAACATCCAGCTGTAAGGTATTTTCTTAATTAGTGATTGACAGAGGAAGGTCCAGCCCATCTTAGGTGGGGCCATTCCTGGGCTGGTTGTTCTGGGTTCTGTAAGAAAGCAAACTGAGCAAGCCAGTAAACAGTACTCCTCCGTGGCTTCTGTATCAGCCCCTGTCTCCAGGTCCTTGCCCAGTTTGAGTTCCTGACCTGACTTCCTTTGGTGATGAGCTGTGATGTGGAAGTCTAAGTTTCCTCCCCAACTTGCTTTTTGATCATGGTGCTTCATCACAGCGATAGTAATCTTGACAAAGACAGCAAGGGTTGGAAAAAATCTCTCTGCTTACTTATTTAAAAAATGAAAGCTTACTTCCCCACATGAAAAGGTTGAAGCCTCAGGGTGCATCTGGAGCAATCTTCTGTGACTTACCTAGAACTCTCAATGTCAAGTACACCTTTGATCATATTAGTGGCTGAGATTCAACATCACAATGACAAGAAAATGACTAACATAGGAAGGGGACTGCTCTTGTACTATAGCAGGCCAGAAACCACTCCCCCAATCCACGGCTGAGTTATTGGTGCAGTTCCTACATCTATTCAGTGCTTGGTGGCAAGTGTGAGATGCCTGGTCCTCACTGGTCCTCAAAAGCCTCTTAAGGTAGAAGCTAAATTAGTTTAGAGACATGGATGATTTGCTGTATAATAGAACCGAGGAAGTAGGAAAGCAGAGTAGAGAGTGAACTGAGCAGAATGATCATATGTGAAGAGCTGTCCAGTAAGAAGAAAGAGAAATCGCGGGGGGATATGGCTAAATAAGAGCTATAGGAGATGCTTCAGTTAGCCCCACTCATGATGGTCCATCTTTGAAGGTGTCTTCTATTTCACAGTGGCAAGCAGTGAGCAGGGACTGTAATATGCATCGTTACCTACAGGATCTTGAGAGTTGATGTGGATGAGTCAGCCCTGCCCTCACGAGGGACAGTGTACGGAGTTTATTATCTGATGTAAGGAGAGCCATACCTATCTTGACTCCCTAAACACTGACTGATGAGAATCTCCTGGTTGTAGAGAATTGAAATGTGGCAGACTGGAGAAACACTGTCAGCATCTTTGGTCCTCTCATAAGCATTCACAGTTCACTTCTGTATCTGGCCTACATTCTTTGACTGTCTGGCAAAGTCACTGGAATGTTCTCTTAGCCTATCACTATGTTGACCAACCTAGAAGCTGGGAAGGTCCTCAGACAGTATCTGAACCCTAAGTGGAGACTTCCATTCTTTTCTCTAACTTGCCTAACTCATGTTCCCACCAACACATTTCTGGATTCATGACTTTCTTTTCATAAAAACTGAAGTAATGTCTTCCATGATGGAACATGTCATTTGAAGCAACTTGAATCCATATTCCTAGGCAATAGTCACCTCACATTCTTCTCAGTATTAACTATCTCTGATTACCTTTGACATAAATGTTTGCTATAATTTTCAGGCTGACTTCGAACTCACCATCCTCCCTGCCTCTACTTCACTGATGCTGGAATTACAGATTTGTTCCAGTACATTCTGGATAAGATTACACATTTCATGAACCTTTCCTTTATGAAATATTATGTTGCATTGATTTAATTAACATTCGTCTTTTTAAAAATGCACCACACTGTTTGATGAGTTTATCATTAATCTTCAGTTTGTCACATTCCAGACATCAGAAAACTGTTTAAGTCTTTAATTTACAAAGAATGTATACTCCTAAATTCAATGATAATACCGTATTAATATTAAGGTAACTGAAGTGTCAGTCAGTGTGTCTAGATCCTGGATAATAAAATGATACATAGGATAAACTGTGATTGTCTGAGTGTTTGTGTTTGGGAAAGGATTTTTCGCTACTGTGTTCTGGGAATGAACAGATGTGTCTGCTGACTGATTTGGATTAGATGTCATTGTCTTCTCTCTAAGCCTGGAAATTCTGAATACCACCTGCTCAGGACATAAAAGAGGGAAAAATGTTTTAACACACAGAATCCAACCCTCTACTCAACCTTTCTAGCTTATTTGTGATTCTCTGAAGTTACTGACAGAATGATACGCAGAATGGGTAAAGTATTATTAAAGCATGGTCTTATACAAATGCATCTTTTCAGAAAATTCCCTGCAAGGCCATAATATGAAAGATCTGAGGCTGAGACTTCTTGCATAATTATCTCCCTTTATTTATCCAAACACACATCTACTTAAACAAAATCTGCATATATGTATGTGTATTCTTTTGTTTGGGTTCTTTTTATTTTTATTCTTATGCAACTTGATGTTTCTGACTGTCACTTTCATTCTCTTTTCACAAAATCTAGACTCAATGGATGTTCACTAAGAATGTTCTTCAATCATCACTTACTGGATAGACAAATCACCCTGCAATGGGTGGCTAGCTAAGCAAATCAAAATATATATAACCCCTTAAAAGGATTCTTTCTGACAATTCATTTTGTATTTGGTGAATATTTATGATTAAATTAACAAAGAAACCTAAATGACTGCTTATGAGCAGCAGATATTTGTTAGCACTAATTAGGACCATGCAGTCTCCAAAGTAAACGCTAATCTCTCTTTCAGCTTACAGTTCTGACTCACTAAAATTCTGTCACTGTTTGAAAATATCATATTAAGCATAATGTCTTCTGGGAAAGTCACAGGTACTTGTAAAATATAAGAACCGCCACTTTCAAATGACAAGCCACAACGACTGCAAGAGATAAGCAACTCAGTATGCACACATGTGCAAACACATAAGTCAGAGGTGTTTGATGAAGTGTTTCTGAACCTGGTGTGTCAATGTGTGTTTTGCAGCTTCTTGGATGAGTGTGAGCATTAGGTGCTTGGCTAGTGAGAATACCTGTTGTTTGCCTGGCACAGTGCTGTTAACTCTTGAGTTTGCCGCTTGCTATCACATGACCACTACAGACAAGGTATTTACCAGCCCTTCTCTGTATGAAATGAGCTGGGTTATGGTGCCCATTTCTTGTGGCTGATGGCTCTCTGAATTCTAATTTCTGTTTAAACAGTAGTTACTATTTAAAACAGTAGTAATAGAAACATGTGTACAGGAATAAATACTGTATTTTCAGGAACATTTTGGTGATCTAGATGTTAGTGGGCTACTGTTCTCTCTCCTTCAGGGATGAAGCTGGCAAACTAGTATCAGAATGGAATGAACTAGTGTTCACAGGAGACTGGGAGGAGCAGATGAAAAGGGGCAAAACTCTCAATAGGACCATTAGTTTTCAATAATTACTTGATTGGTTGCAACAATCTATGACATATTTCAAAAACAAAACTGGAAGAGTGAACAATTTCTAGCATGTGAAAATGGAGTGATTTTTTTCTGTTGCATGTATATTCAGATATAAATATACTTACTGTAGCAGCATACCTGCTTCTTACCAAGAAAAACATGGAGAAAGTTTCATGTCTGCAAACCCTGCCAGACCTCAGCAGAGCGAACCACGTGTAGTGGCAAGTGCTATTCTGGACAGTGGAACCCTGATCGTATGACCTCAAGGGTTTTTATTGATACAAAAGCTCCTCATGTGTTCTATTGACACAAAAACTCTGCCCTCTCATCCGAAGGCCTGGCTCTGCCAGAGAGCAGTGAGCAGTGAGCACGTGAAGATCATGAGAAATCAAACAGTTTTTACATAAGCCAACACCCGCAGATAATTCAAAATGCCTAGGCCTAGGCAGCCCTTCCCCAACAATGCACAGAACAACCATTTTAAATATACCAGAAATAAACTTCTGCAACAAATTACATTTGTTTTAACTTCTTATTTCTGTTCCCCCAAGTGAAAAAAAAGTACATTTATTTAATTAAAAAGAATGTTAAACAAAAGTGGCTAATAATTGAATAGGGATTTTTTAATTCTTATTTGACTATTATATATTGTGTATGTATCAAAATACCATATGTACCCCATACAGATGTACACGTATTATGTCTCAGTTAAAAAATGCTATTGAAGAAAAGCCATCTAGGAAATGACCTTGAACCACAAAACTTTGCCAGGTGAAAAGTCAGCTGAGTTTGTATATGGGCAGATCCTAATTTGGTGTCCTGTGAAAAAAGATATATAGACATCTTTGACTACAGGAAGTGAGAAATAAAGAGAGTCAGACTGTTCAGAGCCAACTCAGTGGTGAAGGTGGAAAGAAGATGCGGTCCTCAAAGTGCAGCTAAGCAGAGACAACCCAGGGTGAGAAGTTAGTTAATGCGAATCAGCACAAAAGAAATTCTGGAAGCCCAACAAGGCAGCGAAAGTCAAAATTGGAAGATCTTCTGACCAATCAGCATGGTGTACAAAAGAAAAGCACCACTGAAGACTAAGGCCAGAGCTGCCCCTCTAGGAGGTGGAGATTCCTCATGGGGACAGAGCTGCCCCTGAAAGGTGTAGCTGCTCCTGAACGGTGTAACTGCCCAGTGGGAGGTGTGGCTGCCTCTGGGAAAGGCATGGCTGCCCCTATGGGAGGTGTGGCTGCCCCTGTGGGAGGCGGAGCTGACCCATTGGAGGCAGAGCTCTGATGACAGGGACCAGTATCTGCTTCTCCCAAATGAAACAATCAACACTGTGCAAACTATAAATTCAACACTGAGAGCACCTCTAAGAGTAGGGTTGCCAGATTCAGGAGAGGAAAAATGCAGTGTCTAGGTAAATGTTCATTCAAGTTTAATATGAGATTTTTATTTGACTGCTATGTGCCAAAGAGAGATGCTTGAACAAATTATGAAAATGAAAGAAACCTGAGTAAGTAAGATTCCAACCATAGCTCAGAGCTTGGCAAGGCTAGCTCAAGGAAAGATGTGGAGCTTAGCGTGCCTAAAGGTGACCGGTGTCAGACCAGATTCCAACTGAAAATGAACCTCCCACGCAGCAGGCACTGTGACAGACACAACGTTCTCTTATTATACCTTTCAATTATTTCTAGGGCAGTGTTATAGCACATTTACTGATAAGCAAAATGAAATTCAGAGGGTGAAATGTCATTTCCCAGTTTACACAACCAAACACAAGCTCTCACTAACCCCAAAAGTCCCACCCTTCCAATGGGTCACACTCCTTCACATGTACATTGATATGGCGACCTAGTTTGCAGTCAGCTTCAGAAAGCAATCGTATCTGATTGGATGTGTGATTTGTTTCTGCAGCCACAGAAACCCATGGTCACGGGCCGTGCCTACTTCTCACTATGCTCATTCCAGCTTTCCTACATACCCGTTGGTAGGAATGTAGCTTCAAGCTACATTCTAAGTGCTTCGAGCTCCATCTGCCAGCACAGACATCCCGTGTAGGTCAGCCTTTCTGAATCCAATTCTCCCCTCCACACAGGTGCTAACTTCCAAATCCCTGATCAAACACAACTGTTAATTAAGAATACTCAATATAATTCTCACCTCCAGCACATGCTGTCTCCAAACTCCCTGATCAAACTGAAGTCTGGTTTGACCCCTAATACCTGCTTGGCTTGATAAGATTGCACTCTCTTGGGGACACAGAAAGGCTCTTCCCTATCTCCTTTCGGGGCGGGGGTGGGCGGGAGTAATTGTTTTAGTTGTGAAATTTGCCGTAACAGTCTTCATGAGATCAATTTTATGGAAAATAGAACACCAGAAAGCTGTGGAGAATAGATGGAGGCAGAATGTACAGCAGGAGGAGGTTGCTGGCTCCTTCAATTGCTCCTCCTATATTATCAACAGCTCACCTAAAACAGGAGCTTGGGAGCTCAGCAGTGTGGAGTTGGATCCTAGTGTGGGAAAAGGAGTCTGTAATTATGAGATTGCTGAGGGTGTTTTGTTGTTTTGAAGTTCAAAGGCATCAACAAGAAACCAAGAACAAAACAAAAATGAGAAACAGGTAATTCTGAGAAACTGCATGTGGGTATCATTGCGTCTGCCTTGGGAGTCCGTTCCAGCTGCTTGGAGTGAGTTTGGAGGGCTGCACAGAGAGGGGACTGTAAAAGAGCAAACCGTGGGAAGTTTCTGGCAGATGCTGAGAACGCACCATGGAAGGACCTAGATGTGGAGGCCAGCAAAGCACTGAGACCCAGGTACCGCTTGTCCGTACATGAACCCGAACAAGAGAGCTACTCGTTCTCCACTGCCTCATTTCCTCTTCTAGGATGGGAACCTACATATGCAGGTGTCTCACGGCTCCTTTCTGTGTATTAAAACACTCATTAAGGCTCAGGACTCATGGTTACATGCCTTACTCTAATATGTAACATTTGTGGCAGAGGGATGTAACATAAAACAATTAATATGAGATGTAAAACCTGACACGTGAAGATTCTGTGTGCAGAGTGAACCACCTGGAACCCATTTCCACCTTGGTGTTAGGAGGAACAACTTGGTATACAGATGACAAGGTGACCATAGAGGTAGTCAAATGTGCTTCCTAACAGAGAACCACCAGAGAACCAGATGGATTCACCACTAAATTCTACCAGTCCTCTAAAGATTCTTTTAAATCATCTCAGAAGACAGAAAAGTAAAGGATGTTATGGAAGCATTTCTGGGGTGCCAGTGTCACCCTGATACCTCTAAGAACTGTGTAAGCCGAGTCCTGCCTCACTTCTAACGCTGGACAGTCCTAAGGATCAAACAGAGTGATGGACTGAAACTTGTGTAGAAGCTAACCCGGGGCCTTTCCATCGAATGCCACTGACAGGCATTTTCTTTATTATACTTTATCTTTATCCATTCTAACATTTTCATTCCAAGTCAAATCTTATGAAAGAAAAATAATCTTATGATTATGTCTGGTTTGCCAACATCTCTCGACAATCTCCTCCACCCTAACTCTAGGAGCCACTTCTTCCTAACTGCTGACAAAAAACCATGGTGATACATGCAGCTGTTCTCTGTGGAAGTTGAAGGAAAGATATGTATTTGCCTGTGTCAAGGTGTGTGCTGAGTTCCCAGTTATCTCATATTTCTATGAATTCACTAACCTGAGGACACAGATGAAGGACAATAAGATCCACCCACAGGAAGTTCTGGGGCACTCCCAGCTGCTTCTCTACAAATGGCGGGTCACAGTCATTCATTTTGTACTAAATCAATGTTATTGAGGCTCAATATTCCTCCTTGAAATGTGAGCAGCCCCCTCCACCTTCTCCTTCGACTTTCAGAAACTCTAAGTCTCTGGTTTCCTACTGGAGACATAGGAATGAGCCTCCGAGGCATCCTGACTCACATTCTGATGTGAGTCTTCTTACATCTTCACTCACTGCCAAGGAGTCCTCTCAAGCTTCTTCCATTCCTACTCATTGACTGGAAGTCACTGCTTAGTGTCTTTTTCTTTTTCAAGATGCTTGAGCAGGAGTGACATCTAGGACCCATTACATGGATGCCACTTGCTAATCTCTGCAGGAAAACCTGACAATGGCCTGAGGCTACTTAATTATGTAAGAGAGAAAGACGTATGGTAGATCTAAGGTCACATCACCCACACTCTAAGAAGCCCATAGCCAGGACTCCAGTAGTTGTCAGAGACAAAACATTATTTTATGGAAATGTGTGCAGTCAAGGGACTTGCAGAGCATGAAAGCCACCCCTCTGGCCATATCCACAGAGTATGTCTAGAGACTGAACATGCTGGGAATGTAACATTGCCAGTGGGTACTAAGCTGACCTGGAGATGATGACATATAATATGGGCTCTGATCCCCAGTGCACCTAGACAAGTTGTTTGATTTCTCTGTGTCAGTCTCTGTGTGAGCAGCGGAGTCATGGAGGGCTACAGGTGTTCTAAGATCACATTATACTCAATCCCATGCTCTAAATTTGAATATTGTACATTTAATGATTTCATTGGAATCAACATCAAACTGAAGTAATCGCATTCTCTTGTCATTTAGAATAAACTTTTAACCTTAGAATAGATTTTGTGGTATACAATGAAAAAACTGCATTGACAGCAGAGTTCCAGTAAATTCTACTGGCACGTTTCCTTGCTATTAATACTTTAGATGAAAAAGGGTGAGTTTTCATAAATTGAAGAATCAATATCCACACATTCTTATTAGCTGAAGCAAATGCCTTATTAGCCTGAGATTGCTCTAGTTTTTACTGCAGAGATTTTTTTTTCTGTTCCAGGTCTCATCTGAGACCACACCCTACTCAGTCATTGTTGTCTTCAGGCATCTGGGCTATGGAAACTTTTCCCGTACCTTGATCTAGTTTGATGGTTCTTAGGATACTGGCCAGGTGTCCTATGGACAGTTTCTCATGTAGGATGTGTCTAATGCTTCTCTCATGATGCAGAATTCAGGGAGAAAGACAGTAGGGATAAGATAGCACTTTAATCACACCATGGCAAGGCTACATCATCCTACCATGCCCTAGAATTGATAATGTTGATCTTAGTCTCCTGACTATGACTGTGTTTATCCTTTCCCACAGATTCTCATCACAGCCTCTAGAAGGAAGCCGTTATATACTGCCCAAACCTAGGAAAGAGGAATTTGCACCCCACTTGTGTATAGACAGAACTTTCACAGGACTACTTCAGAGATTTATCTTCAAAGGGTCATTCATTTTCTATTTATTGGTTCATACAATAATGCCTTTATAGTAGTGCAATGGTTAATATTAAGTGTCAACTTGACAGACTTTGAATCACCTAGGAGATATAATTTATAGGAATGTCTGTGAGGGAGTTTCTAGATTAAGCTGAAGATGGAAGATCCAGCATCTCACTGTCTGAAAGTGAGCTAAGCAACAGCATTCATCTCTCTCCACTTCCTGACTGTAGGTCCCATGTGACCAGGTGCCTCATGCTTCAGTGCCACGATTTCCTCTCCGTGATGGACTATACCCTCGCACTGCATGCCAGAATAAATGCTCCCTTCCTTTAGTTGCTCTTGTCAAGTATTTTCTCACAGGAATGAGAAAGAATCTATACAAGTAATTTGGACTCCAGAGTATTTTTTAGGCTGTATTTCAATATTACTTTATTTACTTCCTTGTTCAAATCACTCCAGCTTTGGGCACTGACACCAGCAACATTTGATACAGGCTACTGTGTTACTTTTCCATACGATCCTAAGCATGTGTAAATGGTTTCTTTGAATTTCACGTATGGCTGCCCTAACCTGCTTGTATTCCTAGAACACAATACCCCAGGTTGGTAATCATAATTGACCAGAAATACTTTCCCACCATTCTGGAAACAGGAAGTGTTCATTCAAGACATCAGCATGTCAGGCAGTCTGATCAAAGTTGTTTTCTACAAGAGCTCTGAGTCCCTGCAAGGCAGAATAGAAGAAGACAAAGGCACCCTGAAAGGCTGGTGACAATATGTGTATGTGTGCATGTGGTGTGGTGATGTGTGTGTAGGAGAGATGCCTGGAGGATTCACAAGGTGCATAAGTCAACCAAAAGACCACACCTCTCTTTGAAGATATATAAATGAGGCTTTCTTCAGTGATGCAGCTGCCCATAAGTCATCAATGCTTCCATGTCACTGTAGGCAACCTCATTGGTTCACCAAGTTAGATGCGACAGGAATCATTTCTTTTTGTTGTCTTTGGTACCCTACTTGGGGTTAATACACCTTTGTTCTCTCTCTGGGGAAAGTTACCCACAGACCCTATTTCTTTTATGGTAGGCTAGTACTAAGTATATGGACTGCCTGTCCTCTTTCTCTAGAAGGGCTTGGTTGTTCCCAGTACTTTGTGATATGAAAGCTACTACACTCATCCACGTGTTGGTGCAGTGTTGACACAAATGCTCCCAGCAGCCTGTGAAAATAGGAACACGACTGCTGAGCTGTGTGCTGGGACTTCCCTCAGCACCGAAGGGCCTCACTGTTCTCTAAAGCAACCTTACTGGTGTGCACTCTAAATGAGCGTTCCTGGTACTCTGTGACCTCACCTCACTGGTAATGCCAGTGTTTGGATGCTCACTTAAACTGCATTATGTTTTTTTAATTCAGTCACTTATAATTTTGTTTTATAATTTTATATTGCATTTTCATTATTCATGCATCCAAGGGGAATTAACTTGAATATTACCCTTCACTCTACAGCAGTGCTGGGCTTGCTTACTGATTCTGAAAGTTTCCTTTCAATTATGCGAAGTTCCTACATGACAATCATGTTGCCTGTGAGTATACAGCCTCATTTTCATTTTCCATGTGTGTTTCTTTTATTCCCTTCTCTTGCTGCTTCTTCACTATGGGTGTCTTGCCAGATGTTTATTAGCTACCTGCATGGCTTATTTCTTTCCTTTGTAAATTTGTTTTTGTTTTTATGTGTGCATGAGTGTGTATGTACATGCATGTGTGTGCATGCCCATGTATACATGGAAGAATACATGTATGTGTAAGTGTGTGAGTTTAAGAGTGTGTGTGTGTGTGTGTGTGTGTGTGTGTGTGTGCCATGTCACTGGGCATTTCCCACAGAGGCCTGAAGAGGGCATCAGATCCTCCGGAACTGAAGTTACTGGAGGTTGTGAGTCACTTGACATTGGAGCTAGGAACTGAACTCAGGTCCTGTGCAAGAGCAGCTTAACTCTTAGCTGCAGAGCCGTCTCTCAGGCTGCTCTGCACAACTTCTTTAGTGATGTCTTAGTCTATATTGTCAGCACATTTTAAGTTATATCATTTATTATTCTTGCATTTTAAGTTTTCTTTGTATATATTAGATATAATTCTCAGATATTTACAGATTGTTACCTCTGGTGGTCTTTTGATTTTCTACCATACATTTACTAGAACTGACATTAAATTTTAAAGTACTTAACAAAAATCCAATCTAATTTTTTGTGAATCATAGATGTGCATTCATATCTGAAATACCATTACCAATTCATATTTATATAGATTTTTCTACTGTTTTTATTCAACTGTTTTGTAGTTTTATGTCATGATGACTTCATACTGAGAAAGCTGCAAGATTGTATTTGGGTGATTATTATTTTTAAATAGATACTCACTCCTTCATCTCCTTCTCTATTGATCACACTCTGTCCTTCCTGCATGATCAGCACTATGCTAGTATAGATCTAATTCAGGGTTTTCCTGTCTGCTCCATTGATCTATGGGCCTCTCTTTTTCCTCCAATCCACCCATGCCGCCTTGGTTGCTAGTGTATCACAGCAGGATGAAATAGGTTGAAAGTAGGTTGCATATCCCCCTGGCTTTGCTCTGCTTTATTGCTGTGTCAGATATTTTGCATCTTTCAATTTCAATATAAAGCCCTAGAATCAATTAGAAAACATCTGCCAGTAGCTTGCTGTGATTTTCTACTGAAAAGACACTGAATCCCTAAATGAAGCCAGCAAATCTGATTTCTTGATATCACTGAGTCCTTTAATCCATGGACTATGTCCCCATTTATTCAAGTGCTCAATTCTTTTTAATGTTTCATACATTATTTTATTATGTTTCTACCAAGTTAATTAATATATTTTGTATTATTATAAACCCTTTCTCTAATTTTGAGTATTAAATTCTGTAATTTTACACTGTATTTTATTATTCATATGTAAAAACAATTAATAAACATCTCTACTGACGTCCTATTCTACATCCTTGCTCCCTATGCTAATGGGTTCTAGAAGTTCGTTGTTCAGTTCCTGGAGATTTCTCTGTGATAGTCACATCTCAGTGAATATACACATGCTTTGTTTCTGTAACCCCAGCACTTCTTTTGCCCCTGTGGTGTTGGAGTTGAAGGGATCCAATGACAAGAGAAAAAGATGGATATCAGCACTAGAGCAGAGGCGTGTACCCTGGCCTGCGGGAAAATCATGTGGCCCTTTAAAATGGCGATTCCTGGCACACTGGTAGAACCCCAAAGGTGGGAAAACCTCTGTTGAGGCTATGCTTCTACTTCCTCTGTCTTTGTGAAAACTTTATCCACCAACATGGGCTATATGGATAGACTAGAGTCTTACATACAAGCGATTAGATGATTGGACCTTCACAGACCTCACCCCTTCCTCTCCTATTAACAAGCTTTAGGTAGGCTGGTTAGATGTCTAGTAAGCGTAGATCAATGCTATTGGCCCTCTCCCTTGTACACCACCCTACTTTTTCCATAAAAACCTATTTTCCTCCACAATAAATGGATTTGCACCATGAGACATTAATCTCCAGAGTCTGTTTCTTGGGCTAGTGACCCTGCTCCACACCCCCTAGGGAACTCTGGACCCACACTGTGGTTTTACTGTGGTAACTACAGTATGTAAGGTTGAATATTATGTAAGGTTGAATAAACACCATAAGAGGAGGCACAGCCTTTCCCAGGACTTGCAGTACAACACTGAATTAACATAATATAAGAGGAGGTATAGCTTCTCCTCTTCTGTCCAAAGGACCTTCTCCTGACTTCTCACCATTGGCTATGATGTAATTTTGTATGGCTTTTGTAATTTTTTTTTAAAAAAAGACAACATTCCCTTCAACCTTCCAGAAAAGCTTCTTTTTCCAGAAGTGAAACTTTTGTCAGAGTGAAGAGGGCTAACTATGATCCTTAGCCCCAAATGAGACATCTACATCACAGACTCTCCAAACATGGCTCAGGGAACATTTCTGAAGAGAGGGATAGCTGAAGATTGTAGAAACCAGAGGTCAAGGAATATCGAAGTAAAAGAATGTCTGCTAGATATGACAGGACTGTTAAATTCATGAATTCACAGAAACTCCAAGTGACTCCATTGTGAGTGATTCTGATTTCTAAGTATGCCCTTAGCCATTATTTGGATAAGGTGTGTGTGTGTGTGTGTGTGTGTGTGTGTGTGTGTGCGCGCGCATGTGTGTATAGCATGGACACCTGTGCACATGTATACCATGTGACCATATGTGTGAATTCCAATGAGCAAAATGAATGCTCCTCATCTGTTGTCAGGAAGATCTGTTCAAGAAAATTAGCAAAACTAATTCAGTGAT
Organism: Cricetomys ansorgei; assembly: GCA_026225945.1. Classification (NCBI taxonomy): domain Eukaryota; kingdom Metazoa; phylum Chordata; class Mammalia; order Rodentia; family Nesomyidae; genus Cricetomys; species Cricetomys ansorgei. The sequence continues at coordinate 1,261,638 of JAMJFZ010000320.1, forward strand.
TTTTAAATTTTCTATGCCTTTAGGCTTCCTTACTACAGTGTTTGAAATTATTCTGAAAATGTTACAACCTTGCACTGTAAAATATAAAATAAATATTTATCAATCCCACCTCCGTACATATATATAAATAGGCATTTTGCAGACATAGAGGTACAAGATACTCCAATTATTAATAAGTGCCTCAATCTTGTCTAGTTCACACGTATTTCATTGTAGTCTAGTTTTGTAATGGGTATTAGCTGACATAAACACATTTGCTTTGAGATATTCTATTCACCTACCTATACATAGGCATGTTTCAGGAGTTATACATTCATGAAGAAGTCTTGTGAGGTTACAATCACTCATCTTCACATACTATTTGTTCTAAAGCGCTGAAGAATGCTGTTTATCACACAGCGAATTTTCAAGTTCCTGAGCCTTAATATTTCAAGCACCATGCTTAATTTTTAAAATATCTGCGGGGAAATGTTCTATGAAGTACTCCCACGAGTTCTTTGGGTGATAATGTTCAGAATAATAATTATGAGAAAAGCAGGAAAGTCTCCGTAGAGCACCTGCTGTCTGTTACTCGGTTTGTACATTCTTGTGATAGGGAACCCTCCAGACTTTGCAGTCTGGGTCTTTTTCACATATCCCCGTAGACGGAGAGACCCAATGACTTCAAATAACATTAAATAATTGGCAATTGGGAGGTACTTACATCGCAAGGTTCAAGCACTGAAACTAAGAAATATAATTAGGTCAAAACTGATGTTCTTACTCAAAATTCCACAAACTTTCTGATATGGTTGCCTTTTTAAAAAGTACATTCCAAGATTAGGTGCCTGGTAAGTGACAACAGGGTAGAGAGGATCTTCCAAGGAAGGAGAAATAGAATGTGTTGTTATGGAAAGATGAGAGGAAAACTAGAATAGAAGGATTCGATAGGGAGAGGGATGGTAGGGAAGGGTAAAGGAGGGAATACGAGGAGGGACAACCAACACTAAAGGCCATTTGAAAAACCACATGGAAATCTATTACTATAGATGCTTTCTAAAATACATACATATATGAAAGAAATCTAGATGGAGTCACTATACAATAGGGAAGAAAATTCCCCGAACAGACATCTCATGCCACCAAATAAAACTTCTTGCACTAGGACTGGGTTACATCTTGTTGAGTCATTGGCCAAAAGGGCTTCCATGGAAACCCTGAAACATCACAGACTATTGGCAAAGCTATTGGTTACTCTCTACATCCTGATGATAAGGCCCTATTCCTAACGCCATCACTTTTATGTGTCAATGAAGACTGAGAATTTAAGCTTGTGACTAACTAGCAGCTTCACCTTTACTGAGAGGTACGTTTTTGGTATTTGAAGGTACTCTGCACATTACTGAAGGAGAAAGGTAATCAGCATCATCACTGGGCCATAAACTCTACAACCTATAATAGTGGCCTTTCTGGAAGATATACTGATGCAATAGTGACACCAATGTTATGAAAGTAATCAGCCGTGTTTTGATTAGATTTAAGGTGCGCTGCATGGATGGAATTCATACCTGACTCTGCTAAAGTGGCCAAGAATCTGAGACTAGATAGATTATGGGCCTGGCAGAAAACCTAATACTATCTGCTATTCCGCTAAAGGAGAGCGTAGCCTGAAATGACTCCTAATGACATACTTGTATACAGATCAGTGCCTAGCTCAACCTCCATGAGAAAAGCTTCTTTTTGAAGTAGATGGGAATTCACACATGGGAATTTCCGCAAGTGGAAAAGGTGAGGAGAGAGGGACTTTGGAGCACTCAGTCCTAAGTGTGATATCTTCATTGGTCCTTCCCATCAAGGCTCAAGGGTCTATATGGCAGAAAGATTGCAAGAGCAGGAGGTGCTAGATGATTCCAAGGAAACAGTGTCTTCCAGAAGCAACCAGACTGATGAACATATGAGCTCACAGGGATTGGGGCAGCATTCACAAGACATGCATAGGTTGTAGTCAGACAGGGTAGCAGCACTGCTGTGGGAAAGTACACACAGGCTCCCAACCCAAACTGAACAGATATCTGCAATTGATTCCCTCTGGCGAAGGAAAAATCAGTTTTCTCCAATGGAGTCTCACTGAGAGCATTAACCACCCGTCGGGGGAGGACCCATACCTAGGAGTAGCTGTCAAAAGACAAACTCAGTAGTCTTTTTCTAGAGTTCTTGGCTCATTTTCTTTGTTTGGGCATGTTTTTGTCTTACTGGTCTTCTACTGGTTTGCTTTGACTTTCTTTTTTGTAGGTTTTTTGTGCTTCTTAATTTTTTTTATTTATTTGTTTTATTTGAAAGAGGGGAAAAGAATATAAAATTGGTGGTGGTCAGGGAGGTGAGAATCATCTGTGAGGAATTGGGGAAGAAAACATGATAAAATATTTGTATAATTTTTTCAATAAAAAATGAAAATATATTCAATATCAGTTTCTGCTTTACAAACTATAAAACCTCTGGGAAGAGTGACCAGAGCAAGCTAGGCATTCCCGTGTGATAAATACTGCTTGCTAGACATGTTTTACTAAAAGTAATATTTATTATATTTAAAATGAAGAACCAATAAGAGCAACAGAAACATCTCAATAGAATCTGCATCAGAACATTCATGAATATGGTAGGTCAGTCTGAACCCTCTTCAAATATCTTCCATCAATGGCTTCTGTCCAAATTGTTTCTGTTATTTAAAAAGGAACATGTGTTCGCCAAGGCAGCTGACTTGGTCCTTCCACATCCTACTAAGAGATTTGTGCAAACTGCTACAGATAATGGAAAGGCTTTATCTACGTGCCCCTGTACCTGCTGTGACTTTCTGTAACTTAGATGAGAAGAAACTCAAATCTCTTCTTTGTAACATATAATGGTAGCAAGAGAGTGGAAGAAAAGGGAAGAGAGAAAGGAGACACCCTGTAGAATGGGAGGACTGAGTAGATTACGAAAAAGAACAAACCCAGGTTCAAGGGTCATTCAGGGATCCTCAGAGACCCTGATAGGAAAATGTCCACAGGGCTATTAGCACAATAGATGCCAATGGGCAGTGTGAGACAGAATCTCAGATGCTTGCCGAGGAAAAGAGCTGAGATGCCTCCCAGACTCACTTTAATTAGAGGTGAGTTTGGTGGATGGAAGAAAGCTGAGCATGTGGAGAGAGCCACAGGTTCAGTGTGCCTGTGAGACCCCTACCTCCTGTCATAAAGAATGCCCTTGCCTGATAATAAGCATGGTGGTTTTCCACAAACACAGCTAAAATATAAAAATCAAAGCACAATGCCATTTATCTCTTTAGGGATTCTTAAATTCACTTTCATCATCAGTATTTATTCCAGCTGAAGACGTACAAATTTGCAAGTGAATAAAAACTAAAGTTTTCCAAGTTGCAAGTGAGCAGACCCCCTAATGCTTAACTTCCCACCTATCGTCACATGTCATACCCATCTGAAACACGCACAGTATTTCTAAAAGACAAAGCAAGGAAACAGTCCAGCATTTTTTTATTTTAAAAGGATTTATTTAATTTAACTATATGAGCATGTATGTGTGGTGGATATGAGCACTGTACTGCGGAGGTCAGAACAGGGAATCAGACTCCCTAGAGCTGGAGTCCCAGGTGGTTGTGAGCTGCTAGACATGAGCACCCCACATGTCACGCCCACACATTTCCCATCTCATATCACCATACACCTCATACTTCACACCTCACACCTCACAATTCACACTTCACACCACGCATCACCCATCACCCAGCACATCGGATCCCATATCAATGCCACACAGCACACTTCACACATCATACCACAAATAGCACCTCACATCACACCTTAGGCATCACCAAACACATCATCCCTTATACCTCACACATCACACCAAACATTGCCCTACACACATCACTCCTCACATCACACATACTCCACATATCATACCACGAATACATCACACCACACAAACACCCATCACATGACGTACAGCCTACCACATCCACACAAACTCACATGACATACATATACCACCCCCATACCACATAACATACATCTGAGCACATGCAACAATACCACATCTACACGTTGCATCCCACACAGACACAACACACCATGGGAACACATACGACTATTAGAAGACACAACTATCACAATTATACCATATGTCATACATGTGTCATACATATAGGTATACACACACAAACAGGCTAAAGGCAAACGTTTCACACTAGCATGTATATATGCAACAAGTAAATAGAAAAACAGAATTTGAAAAATTAGTTAATCACAGTCATTCCTTGATTCTTCATGTACCATGTTAGTGAATATCTGCATCAAACTTAAGGAGCATTCACCACGAATCTATGTTGCTGACTGAACAAGTGAGTTCAGGTGTAGTGTGCAGACTATCTTTTCCAAAGTTAAATGAGCTGCTGGTTTATCTCATGAGTCATATTAATTGGTAAAAGTTTATAAATATATATTCTTCTGAAAATTTTGTCATTTGCTGCCATTTGTTTAGTTATCATTAACAGATTATAAAACAAATGAACAAGCTGCAAATGAACATCGAAGGAAAATATGAAAATATTATTTTAAAATATTTTACTCTATTTTCTCATCGTCTTATATTCTGCCAACAAGCATTTTTCGTTGAGTGGCAGGATAAAATGAGTCCAATTATCACAGAATTTCAGTAAGGGAAATCTTTACTGTCCTTCAAATGAGCAAGTGTGAGCTATTACTTGGAGGACCACAGAGCCCCCCAAAATGCCTGTCTTTGGCAGAGCAGTGCTCAGATCTGGGATATGGGGGTCAGGGGACTGTGAAAGAAGACAAGTTAACATTGACTGTGATTCAGCAGCAGTGGGGATGAGGAGAGAATTGTGCTTGAATGTAGAGACATGTATAGGTCATCAGAGTAAAGCTGGAATTAACTTGCTCCAAGAGTACCACGCTGGGGAAAAATAAATCAAAATTGGTGGCTCTATCATGTTTATAGTCAACAGGAAGTCAGACTTGCTTTTTCCAGTAAAATAGTGAGATAGATGTCTGCAAATGCTTGGAACTATTCGTTCATTTGTTTTATTGTCTTCTGATAGAGAGATAATGAATAATATGTGATTGATTGGTGATAGATGGATATATAGACAGATGATAAATATATAGATGATAGAAAAAGATGGTAGGTGTTAGGCAAATCAGTTGATAGATGATCATGATAGATAGATAGATCATAGATAGCTGATATATGATAGATAAGTAAACAATTGGTGACTATGTAGATAGATAATTGATAACTACATAATTAGATAAATGATAAATAGATGACAGATGATAGATAGATAGATACATAGATACATAGATGATAGATAGGATGAGTAGATGTATCTACTAATTATCTACTAGATTATAGGTGCTTAATAGATAGGTGACAGAAGATAAATGATCAAAAGAAGATACATGGGTGGATCATAGATAGATTCATAGATAAATGATAGATATCTAACTGTTCTGGGTATGTTTAGAAGATTTCCTGAGGAGTAGATTCCCTATTCTCCTGAAGGAATATCAATAAATTGATGAAATAAGTTGTGTCGTGCACTGGGAATTGATCGATGCTTTCCAAAAGAAATAAATGAAGATGATGGAAGCTGAGAAGATGATGTTTTAGTGGAGGACCTTTCACTTTAAGTGAGATGGCAGTGTGGGATCCATCAAATGTTAAATTTGACTGGTAGCTAAAGCCAGAGGGAGGCATCACAGTGTGCCCTGAAGATGTGGTATCGTCACATGGTGAAGGCAACAAAAGGAGAAGGAAGAGCCAAAGTGTGGCCTCAGTAAACAACAGACTGTCAGGGGAAGACGTTGGAGAAGTCCTGTGGATAGAGCTTGTATTTATACAAATAATTGTGGGTTCTGCTCTCAAGATGACAAGAAGGCAGAGAATGCTCACCTAGCCCCACACAGCCTGATGTATCTTAGCCACCATTGTTCAATAGTATATTGAATAGAAGTTTGGTCAAAGCAAGGATGGAGGACAGAATCTGTCTGGGGAAGAAATAGCATTCTTAAGGGAAAAGATGGTGCCAACATGTTTTAACAGTAAGAGAAAACAGGGTAGCAGATGATCATTTATAAATACATGGTATGAGTTCAGCATGAGTTCCAAGAAAATCACATAGGGGTTGTATAAAAATGGCCATGGGGCAGAGAAGAAATGAAGAGTAAGGAGAGAGGCCAAGAGAGGAATGCCTCCTCCACACTGTGCCAAGTGCTCCTGGTGGGCTAGGAGGCCTAGGAGAGGGACTAAACATAGGATTCAGGATGGTCAAGGCCATCACTAACTTCCAAAGAACCACTTCTCAGATCAGAAGGGGTTATTGGTATAAAATGGTAAGAGGTAGATTGCTAAAAGCAAAATGAAAATGTTTCTGAAGACCTTACTGCAAATGGATTGATGTAACAGAAGTAGTTAGACTAAACATTTTACTATATTAAAAAATGCAATTTCCTGCCCCGTGTTGGTGAGGAGGATGTGTGCTAGAGAGAACAGTGTGTGACAAAGCAAAAGGAAGTGAAAGCTGATTACTGGACGATGTCTTGAGAAGATGAGAGGATGAATCTCATGTAAAGAGGGAAACTCCCACTTTGGGTGGGCTTATGGAGGAAACCATCATCATTAGAAAGCGTCAAACACAGAGGCTGGCAAGATGACTGCAGATGCATAGTACTTTGCACTGGTTTGGCTATTAGAATAGTAGAGTTATCAACAGCAACAGCAATCACGAAAAAAATTCTCAGAGGAGGGTAAACTTAAGGTCATTTCAGAATGAGATGAAAATACAGGTAAAGTCACAAGCCACAGAGGAAAGTGGGAAGTAAAGGACAAATGGGAATTGAAAGTAAGTGGGTAGATTTTATTGAGATAAAGTATATTTAATGAAACACCATTATACTCTTTATATGAATTCACTTCAATGTTATATGAATTGAACCATCTATTTCTAGCACCCATGTTCAACATGAATGTCCAACATCCAATATCCAATATATCTCTCTAACACCCACCTACAACAAGGATCTCCAATATCCATCTCCAACACCCATTTCCACTATCTATCTACAATACGCATTTCCAACATAGATCTCCAACATCCATATCCACTATCCATCTACCACATCCATCTGCAACATCGATGTCCAATATCCATCTATAGTATCCCTCTCTTTTATCCACCTCCACTAGTCATCTAAAACATGCATCTACAGCATGTATCTCCAAATTCCATCTCTACTATCCATGTCCAATATCTTTCTCCAAAATCTATCCACAACATGCATCTCCAAAACCCATCTTCAGCATCCATCTATAAGATCCATCTCCAGAAGTTTTCATCTTTCTAAACTGAGAGATGATGCTTCTGTAATGGAAGGTGTTTGGTGTAATGCATTTTTTAAAAAAGAGGCAACTGGTAGAGTGGAGAGTTTGTCAATGAGAGATGAAGAGAATGAATGTTAGAAAGATAGGATGAATGGGTAGATGGATGGATGGATAGATAGACGCATGGATGGATGCGTAGATGCATCAATAGATGGACGAATGGAGGGATACATGTATTGAGGGATGAACAGAAGAATTGATAAGTAGATAAATGGACAAGTGTATGGATGGGTAGATGGATGAATGGTAGTACTAAGTAAGTAGTATTCAAGTATAAAAAAGGAAAGAAAGAAAACAATATGCCAAAGCAACTAGCTAGCTAGAGGACACCAACTATTATCAAAAATAATTCTCATAGCATGTGCTAATTATACAGCACTCCCTTTGTTAATGAGGAATCCAATGCTCAGAACACTGAAGAATTTTCTCAGAGTCACAGAGCTAATGAATGTCACATCTTGGACTTAAGTTTCTCTCCCCCGCCATGTGTGTGTGTGTATGTGTGTGTGTGTGTGTGTGTGTGTGTGTGTGTGTGTGTGTGCATTTGCACGTGCATGTATGATTGTCTATGTAAGAGGAGGGTAGGATTTCTTGGTATGACTGAAGTGGTGGAATAGCACCACAGTGGAGGCCTTTGTGAGTGCAGGACCCGTCATTTGTATGGAGGACCATGCTTGGGTATGTATTCATCTCCATAGCCTTCATGGATGAGCTGTTTTTCAGCTACCCTGCCTCCTAATTCATCCAAATTCAATTTAGTGAAGCTCCCATTCCTGGAGATTTGGTTTTCTGGTGGCTAAGGAACTCAAACTTACCCCTGTGCAAAATCTCAACTACATGCTCCCCAATTCCACAGCTTGATATGAGTTGACATGAAGGTCTGGACAATGTGAACCCAGGACATTGTGCCCAGTGACTCTCTGAAGGCCAGCATGGACCAGACTGGAGCCTACCAGCTCAGTCATGGAGTGTCTTGATGCAGATGATGTAGAAATGGTAGAAACTTGAATAGAAATGTTGTATTTGCCACAGTGTTTTACAAATTTTGATGGTCTTCAGGACTTTGGAAGTCCTGGTGGAACCGAAGTGGGAATTCATTTATTTCTGCCTTCTTCCTTCCCAGTGCTGGGGTGATGGACACCTTGGCAGATAGAAATTTCATATACGTCTTGCTCTTATACCACATAGGCAGTGACCCTGGTGACATCAGGATCTGATGTTCAGCTGGTAAGAGTTGAACCTGTATGTATTTAATATCAAAACCTGATAAGGAAGCATCATCCAAAATGTCATTTATTCTTTGTCTGTGTATACAATAAATATAATAGATTATTTTTGAGAAATGTTGGTATCTGGATAGTTAAAGATGTATAAACTCAGGGATCACACTTATGTTTGTATTCATTCATATAGGAAGAATCTGTTTACATTGTAAGTCACCAATTGGCTGAGATTGGCACCTAGATCCACCTATTCAGTGTAGTGGAACACTTGGAAGACGTTTTTGTTATTTTGTGTTATCTAAAAATACAAAGTGGCATCACACCCCAGGTGTGATAGTTGTTTAGGAGTTGGATTTGTAGTGCTTTAGTACTCACCTGTAGTAGATGGCTATAATTTGGTTAGGAGCAGTCATTCTGGCATGTGTAGCTTGTTTTGGGGATTGTGTGCTACATGGGTTCATGGGAACTTTTGGGTTAGGGTATAAAAAAATCTGAAGCCCTGAGAGTCAGGGTAGGTGTTGGTTGGTGGTTCTTTGGTTGGGTTTCTGGCATTAGTGTGTTAATTCTTAAAAGAAAAAGGTTGGAGAGATTGAGTTTACAAACTGTGAGCTAAAATGCTAGTCTGACTCACAGTCAGCTAGTGTTTTCAAGCTAGGACAGCCTAAAAGAGGCTGTGAAGATTTCTACCTTTCATTCTATATCAAGGCTGCTTGCAAAAGTGGTGAAGATTTCTTTCTATCCTTCCTTTCTCTTTCCATAAATTGAGGGTAAAAGCTTGTAGTGTACTGCAACAGTTCAGTTCATCCATTTAAGGTATTGATCTAGTGCATGTCTGCCTTGCTTTTTCCAAGTATCCATGAATTCTAGTAAATATGTTCACCCTGGACTCTGTGCTAGACATTGAGTCCAGATATTGATGTATATTGTATGGTCCTGGCACCATATGACTACCCTGCCTGAAACCAAGGAGGGAGGTGGAGCATGGGCTGGGACTATGACGAGGAAATAGACCTATAATCTACCTTTTTCACAGATAAAGGTTACCCACCCCACACAGACAGTGTTCAGAGGGATCTGGCAAACTGAAGTCCTCTGCAATATCTCTACCCTTGAAAAAAAAAGTCACATACAACTACATAACATCTGAAAGGTGATGGTTCTTATCCCCCAGATGAACAACTAACAGGGTAATTCTAGAAGTCTAAAACCCAGTTATCAGCTCTGGTATGAAAAAAAAGAAGGAGACTCAGCTGTCCAATATGTAGCTGACCTGAAGTTGGAAGGAAAAACATCCAGGAATTAGGGCCTAAGAACAATGTACCTCAGGACAGAACTGCATCAAAAAGCCATGGAGCTCATTAAGGAGGAAGGCAAGTATAGCACTTCACAGGGTATCTCCTGACTCAAAGCACTCATTGTGAAATGCTGTATGGAAAGGAAAACTAATATTCTTAACACCCCTTCTGGGTCTGGGATGTTGTGTTTGGAATGCAAAGATAGCCACCCACATTTGGGAGCAATCAAAGCTGGATGTGAGTAAGACTATGGGATGGGGGGGCAGGCTCAGCAATACATTTTGAGTTATAACAGGCAGCAGAAGGGTGCTCCAGGGAATGTCAATCACTCCAGAGAAATCCTTGCAAGTGTTTGTTCAGGGGAAACCACCTCATTAATGTGTCCTTCCTGTCTTTCCCAATGAAAGTCTCAGAAAAATAAAGAAAGAAAGAAAATGCTCCAAAATGTGTAATGCATAGGGTATGGCCAAAAAGTAAAATTACTTAAGCTAAACTACTTTATCATCTTTTAATATCTGCTTTCTCCATGAAGAGGTATATACAAATATTCGATTACATAATATGCCCTATATCTGCACATTTCTTTGTGCAGGACAGAAAACATTCTTATTACTTGGATGACAAGGCCCTGTGAAAGTGACATGACTCCCTAAATGCTAATTTGAGTGATAGTCAGTAGATTCCAGTATGTAGCTCTGGCTTCCAAAATGAAAGTTTATATTTTAAGATTTGTGTATGAGTATGCACATGTGCGTGCAGTGCCTGTGGGTGCCAGAGAAGGCATCATATTATCTGGAAAAGGAGATACAGGTGGTTGTGAGCCACCCAGTATGGGTTCTAGGAGCCAAATTCAGGTCCTCTAGAAAAGCAGAAAGTGCTATTAACGCCCTAGCTGTCTCTCTAGCCACCTAAAATGAGTTTTAACCAAATCATTTACATTTAAAACAGTAACAGTAACTGTAAAAAATTTACCTGAAGCAAAAAGTTCTACCATAATATAATGTTTATCACAACACCTTAAAATAATGTATTGAAGTTTGAAGCTGTTATTTTAAGGATGGTATACCAACAATGGTGATATTCATGTCTAGCTGATAGAGGATGTTTTAGGCAACAGATTATGAATACATTTACAGACCCACCTATTTTCCATCTAGAATGATCTTTTCAATGTGATGCTATTAGAATACATCTCAGTTGGCCACACACTACTAAGGGCTTCTTTAAGGAAAACCCACAGTATGTGCATCTGGCAGGTTTTAGACTATAACAAGACCTAGAGATTAGTGATTTAAGGGAGGAAGGACTTGTAGGCCTCATGTTCTCAGAGGTGGTAATGCATGACTGGCTGGCTCTCTTGCTAGTAAGCCTATGGTAAGGCAGAAACTTCATTATGAAGGGGGATGGTGGGAGCACATAGCTCACCTCATAGCAGGCTATGGAAGAGGGTCTTGGAGCAAGACATACCTGTCAGAGGCATACCCCTAGTAACACATACTCTTAAGTAGGCTCTATCTCTTACACAGTCCCTTAATTATGCATGAACTCATTTATCAATGAGTTAAACTGCTGATAAAGGATCTTAACCTACTCATGAACCCATTCTGTTTTCATAATCTTACCTGCCTCAAGGCTAACGACACATTGGCCTTCTAGATAGATAGACAGCTCATATCCAGACTATAACTTTAGTCATGCCACCTGTCCTGGCTAGTTTTATGTCAACTTGACATAAGCTAAAGTCATCTGAAAAAAGGGAACCTCAATTAAGAAAATGCCTCTATAAGATACAGCTGTAGGGCATTTTCGTAATTAGTGATAGATGGGCTCAGCCCATTGTGGGTGGTGCTCTCCTTGGACTGATGGTCCTAGGTTCTATAAGAAAGTAGGCTGAGTAAGCCATGAAGATCAAGCTAGTAAGCATCACCATTTCATGGCCTCTGCATCAGTTCCTGCCTCCAGGATTCTGTCCTAGTTTGAGTTCTTGCCCTGGCTTCCTTTAATGATGGACGGTGATATAGAAGTATAAGCCAAATAAACCCTTTCTTCCCCAACATGTTTTTTGGTCATGGTGTTTCATCACAACAATAAAGACCCAAAGACACCATCTATATCTCTGTGTGTGTGTGTGTGTGTGTGTGTGTGTGTGTGTGTATTGTATAAAATGACACAGGTGATAAATGCTAAGGCATGTATGTTTCCAGAAGATTTTCCAGGTGCAAAAATGCTTTTAAATCTGGATGTATCAACCCAGTTGTTGAATACTTCACACAGTGACTGGACTCTGCCATGGAAGAACCAAATCAACACGGCAGGTTTCCTAAGCAGCTCTGGATGATGTCAATGGTGGGGAGGCAGAGTCAACGCAGGCCTCCTCAGCTCACAAGCTTCTTGCCTCAGAGTGTAACTGTTCTGTTTCACACAGGAATAGCCAGAGATTGGCCCATTGTTATGAGACAGATAACATTTTCAGAAATACTGACTCTAAGATTATAGTCATCTCTATTGTTTGTCCATTAGTCACCAGGGGACTTTCTCCTTGGCCTTAAGTGTCCTTAGCTTTACATGTGGGAGTGTCTTTCTCACTTGGGTGTGAAAAAAAGACAAGCGCCTTTGCTATAGACTAGCTTTGTTCAGGGAAGACCCATGCAAGATGGGCATTTACATATGGCCATCCATAAAAGCTGCAAACACAAGGGTGCTAATCAAGAGTTTGCTCTGGAAATCCATGAGGAGAAACTTTTCATGTGTTTATTGTTGTCACTGGTCACAGAAAGTTCAGAGATAAACTAAGTCTATATTCAACTACAGAGCTTACAAAGTTGAAGGGTATTTACTAGGAAACTGATTTCATTAAAAAGAGGTGAGATGGCCAGGTGGGAGTGGTACAAGCCTTTAATCCCAGCACTCCGGAGGCAGAGGCAGGTGGATCTCTCTGTGTTTGAGGCCAGCCTGGTCTACAGAGTGAGTTGCAGGACAGCCAGAGTTACAACAGAGAAACCCTGGCTTGAAAACAAAAAACAAAAAAAGAAGGAGAGGAAGAGGAGGAGATGGAGAAGAAGAAGAGGAAGAAGAAGAAGAAGGAGGAGGAGGAGGAGGGGGAGGAGGAGGAGGAGGATAAGGAGGAGGGGGAGGAGGAGGAGGAGGAGGAGGAGGAGGAGGAGGAGGAGGAGGAGGAGGAGGAGAAAGGGTGAGATGTAGAAATCATTGGGGAATAGACATTAATTGGAGCATTCTTGTCTCTCCAGCTTAGTTGTCGAAGACTTCCTCAGAACTTGCATCATTAATCGATATAATTCTTCAATATTCATAAAAAGAGAAAGGGATAGTGATGAGAGGACCAAACCAGAAGACTGGAATTTGTTCAATTTCCACCTACAGTTTAGGTATTTGCCTTAGAGCAGAAACTTCAGAGATCATAGATCTCATGCACACATCCCGATTGGAACTAAAACCTCAATCCAAATGCTGTGCCTTGAAGAAGAGGCTCAAGATATTTGAAATGATTAAACACTTATTGATTACAAGTAGATGTTATCTTTAATAAGTGGGCTGTTTGCATGGTAAAGCTGTTTGAGATGGCAAGGTCCTCTGTGTCTTTACTGCCTATTTAATTATTGAGTCTGTAATTGAAACAAGATTAGCATTGACTTGGAAGACCCTACAGCATGGAACTCTGTGGTCATAATCTGTCTTGTTTTCATGGATGCATAAAATATAGATGAGTTTATTTATTGAGCTCTTGCACAGGTGTGCATGTACACCCCTGTCCAGGCACCCCAGAACATGATCAACCCCTCTAGGATGGAACCTGTGACCTGCTAATATGCAGACATGGTAAGCAAACTCCAGTGGCAGTCAGGGGATTGACCTCCTGATTTCAGAACAGAGGCTCGTTTATTCTCGCCTTGCAGTGTCCTGCAGCTGTCAGACAGCCCTGCATTTTGAATCCCACTACTTGTCAGTCATTGACCAGTGAAGCAAAGAAGGCAATGGACCCTAAACCAAGACTTCAGTGGCATGAGAATGCCAGTGCTTTGTAGAGGGCACTGGACCACTGTGGCAGCACCCTAGGGGTAGCTCATGTAGAACTGCTCCAATGTAGACAGATGCTATCTTAAAATGCATTTTAAAGACCCAGGTTCCAAAAATAAAAGTAAAAAGATAAAGAATGTAAGGAGGGGCTGGGGAATAGTTCAGTTTATAAAAACTCTCTTGACAGGCATGAAACCGTGAGTTTGTCATGTGCATAGCTGGGCGTGGTGCTTATAATCCCAGTTCTGGGAGAGAAGAAGACTTATGGCTCTGAGAGACTGCTGGCAAGCCTGTATAGTCAATAGTGAGCTCTAGGTTCAGGAAGATGATAGCTCAAAGCAGAGAGTGAATGGTGACTGCATCCAAGGTTGAACTCTAGCCTGAACATGCATGAATACATTGGAACAGCTTTAAGATGTGTGTTCAAGGTAGAGGGAGGTGCTGTTCTTCACAGATAATTTGGAACAAGCTTTTAGCATATACAAAAAGAATACTCAATCCTACCTCAAGAACACTTGCTTAACTATATTCTTAGCAGATTTATTAATAAAAGCTAGAATTTGGAAACAACCTAGGTGTCCCTCAGCTGAACAATGGATAAAGGCATCGTTCCCATAAAACTCACTTTTACTGGAGGCTGAGAGACCCTTGCTGCTGTCCTGTCAGGAGCTTTGATGGCACATAATCATGTAGGCTGGAGGACAGGGAGGCCTTAAGAAGGTTGGTTCTTAGTACCAAGCTCCTTGATTCCTGCCTGATATCTCAGGTCCCATAGGCCTATGAGCTTCCAGATGGCCTGATGTGGCAAACCTCTTCGTGTTCACACCTGTCTCATACAAATGTTAACATGCTCTGTGGTGGACGATACATACTATACTCTTATGGTATTGTTTCCCACAATGTTATAAAATGTGTCTATGGGACCGTCTCTTGTTTCTCAAAGACACTATATAATGTATTAATATGAATGACCTTGCACACAAAGCAATCTCCTTCAGTATTGTGGCAGCACTTTAATTCTACAGCATTTTTTTTAACTTTAAAAAAAAAAAGGCTTAAATATGCACTCCATAGAGTAGTGAAGGATGAATACAAGGACATTGAAATGATTGTTCCTCTTGTAAATGTGAGTACAGAGAAACTAGAGAACAAAGAAATAGCTATTTTACATGCCAAATAATGCATCGAAACCACAAACCCAGTGTTAATAGTGGGATTATTTTCCTATAATGTCTTAATGAAAATCCGAGCAGTATTTTCTCTATAGATGACCAATTTTATCAAATTGCTATTCAAAAGGCTAGCTAGTTTCCTATCTTCTTCTATCAGTACAGGAATGAACTCACTGCATTTCAGAGAACTCTCATGGTGTGTGTGTGTGTGTGTGTATCTGTATATGTTGTGTGTTAGTCAATGTTCTATTGCTGTAAAGAGACGCCATGCCCAAGGAAAGCATTTAACTGGGGCTTGCTAACAGTTTCAGAGGGTTAGTCCATTATCATCATGGCAAGGAGCATGGTAGCACATAGGCAGACATGATGCTGGAAAAGTAGCTGAGACTTCTGTATCTGGATTAGCAGGCAGCGGGAAGAAAGAGACGCTGGGCCTGGCTTAGGCTTCTGGAATCCCAGAGCCCACCCTGGTGGCACACTTCCTTCAAGAAGGCCACACTTCTGAGTCCCCTGCAGGTAGCATCACTCCCTGATGACTAAGCATTCACACATATGAGCCTATGGGGGGCATTCTTATTCAACCACCATAGTGTATGTGCATTTGTGTGTCTGGGATTGTGTGTTAAAATTTTTAAGAATGTAGCTGTGGAGCTGGAGAGACATTTGGAGGCTAAGAGCATTCGCTGCCCTTCAGTGGACCTCATTTCAGTTTTCAGTACACAAATCCTGCAGCCTGTAACTCCAGCTACAGGAGATCTGCTGCTCTCTCCTGGCTTCTTCAGGCACATTCACATATTTGATGTACATTCACATGAACACATACACCCATTTTTAAAAAATCTAAATGTCACTTTGAAAGTGACATTTAAAAGGTAGTTCTCTGATTTTTGGTGAAAGTGAGCTTTATCTTAGCTAGTCTTGTTTTTAAAATGAGACGCTCACAACCATTGCTCATCCAGGCATTAGCAGCTTTTGCTTGGAGTTCAGTGAACACTAAAATCATATTAATCTTTATCTGCTTGGATTGATGTTTCTGACAAGTTTATATAAAACTTCACACTTGTATCAATTAAATTTTGTTGTAAATGTGCCTTTCTTACCTATTCTGTGGCTTTTACACTTATTTGTGAAGTAGCACTCTAGCAAGATTATTCTGACAGGAGAGTTTCTCAGACTCTATTACACTAAATTCTTCTATACGAGAGGTCATTGCTGTTCACCAGGACACTGATCTTTAAGCTTGTTAGTCATTATCCACGTAACTTCCCTAAGCTACTCTTCAGATTCCAATTCATGTTCTGGCACATGACCATCCTTCCATGTCAGAATAGATTCTACCCCTAGTACTGGCTACTTTTATGTCAACTTGATACAGGCTAGAGTCATCAGAGAGAAGGAAGCCTCAATTGAGAAAATGCCTCTATAGGATCAGGCTATAGGCTAACCTATAGAGAATTTTCTTAATTGGCAATTGATGTGGGAAAGCCCAGCCTATTGTGGGTGGTACCATCCTGGGCTGGTGGACCCAGGCTCTATAAGAAAGCAGGCTAACAATTCACGAGGAGCAAGCCAGTAAGCAGCATCCCTCCATGGCCTCTGCATTAGCTCCTGCCTCCAGGTTCCTGCCCTGTTTGAGTTCCTTCCCTACCTTCTTTCAATGATGGACTACAATGTGGAAGTATAAACCAAATATATCCAGTCCTTCCCAAGTTTTTTAGTCATGTTGTTTCATCACAGCAACAGAAAATTCAATAAGACATCCCTTAGCTGGTTTCACTGAGTCAGATGTGGCCATATTTGGACAGTTTCATCTCCTCAACCAGTGATTTGCTTTAACCTGTAATATTGTGTGTGTGTGTGTGTGTGTGTGTGTGTGTGTGTGTATTTCTTTACATTTCAAGGTCAAAAACCATTAGCTGACATAGAGTAAATATTGGGCTATTCATTTTCTCACAACTGGTATTTTCTACTTTATCTTTACTGAAGAGGAAATTGTACAAATCTCCCTTACATCAGCATATCAGACATTCACCTCTACCCAATTCGAAATGGCTGGTCTATCAGGATCATCACACATTGGAAACCATAAATACTTTTCTGAATCATGGGACGAATGACTGAATACTTGCCAATCGTGGGGAACTTGGAGCCATACACAAAGATTCCAATCATCTCTTAGTAACTGTTTGGCAACTTAAGTAATTATTTCTTCTTGAAATTTTGTTACTGGGACAACCACTTTTAAGAACATATATCCTAGAAGAAGGTTTATATGGGAAAGTCAGGTGTGGATCCTTCAAAGTAATCTTTCTTGATGCATTTTTTCTGACCCCTGCTCTTGCCAACAGTTTGGGTATTTTTACAATAATGTGACTCTCATCCACAAAATACTACAGAGTCACTGGGTCTTTGCTGGTTTCAAATGTCCATGTTCTCTGTGGAATTATGTGATTAGAGAAGTCCTTCCCACTTAATTTTTAACATTTATTTATTGGTGTGTATGTGTTGTGCACATACTACAGTATATGCATGTGGAAGTCAGAGGACAACTTGCAGTAGTTGGCTTTCTCCTTCCACCATGCAGGTCCCAGAAATCATTCAGATAGTCAGTCTCACTGGCAGGTGTCTTTCCCCTCTGAGTCACCTCTGCAGCTCAAGACTTCCACTTTTAACTTTCTGCTAATAAATAAATCCCGTTTCTTAGGGAAGACGCAGACTTTAATGGGGAGTGTGGCCATCGTGGTCCACATCTCCTTTTCATTTTTTGTTTTTGGAGGTAATGCCAACTGATTCCAAGGCACTGAAGGGTCCACTGGGAAACAGAACTTGGCACTGACACAGCTGGCTATCAGCCATCCAGCTGCGCCGCCCTGGAAAGTGTCCACTTTGTATTTGTCCTGTAAAATGTGCATACTGAAGGGACAAGGTTTTGAAGTGAGAGTTGGTATAACTGAAAACTTAGGCATCTTTGCCTTTATGTCTGTGCCTGTAACACTGAAGGCTCACTTCCTCTCCTACCCTTCAGTCACTGGACACCAGTTCATGCAATGTTCAGTGCCTTACCCTTCCTCATCTCTGCTCCACAGGATTGCCAGCTATGGTCTCACCCACAAAACTTATTCTATTGACAGACTCTCTTATGGACCACTGTAAGATCCACTGTGGAGCACCCCACTGTGTTCACCTAACTCTAAATTGTTGTGATGAGGAGAGGAGATATCACAGGCATTGTTTTCTTTCATTTAAAAGGTGATTTTAAAGTGCTTCAATCCAGAAGACCCAGTGTGAAATTTTAGGCACCATGACACTGTGACAGTATGCCATAGAGATGAGATAGCTGAGAATCAGAATAGCAGTGATCTGGTTAAGATGCATGTTCTATGTCCAGGTTCTGATTTCAAAAAGCTCCCTGGGATCCCAGCACAGATGGATGCAAGTCAGAAAGAATGGAAAAGAATCACTGTGACTGTGTTCAAAGTATTTTATCACTTATTAATTTTGACCTCATACAAAGCCTAAGTATTCACAGTCCACTGCTCAGTCAACATGGACAACGCACACCAATATTTTCTCAGAGTGGACCAGACTGAATCCTCAAGTGTTGATGTTTTTGGTAAAGGTCAATACCTGGACTCAAGAGCAACTCTCCTTTCAATAGCCAATTGTGTTAGTAGATACTGGGAAGCCCCATCTGTCTCTCCTGAAGTTTACAGCTTTTTACATATTGATCTTATTCCCTGAAAAGATGATGTGGATGAGCAGAAACAGTCTCAAATACAAATTCATATGAATGCTGAACAGAGAGGGGAGAGGAGGAGGGAGAAGGAGGGGGAGGAGAAGAAGGAGACAGAGAGAGGGGAGGGAAACAGGAGGAGGAAGGGAGGGAGAGGGAGAGAGGGAGAGAGAGACTCAGAATCCCTGGATTCATCTGAGACAGGGATGGGTTTTCCTAGTGTTTGGTTCTGAGTACTGCTGATGGGAAGCCATCTCTAAGTGTTAAAGAAAATCAGTGCTGTGGAGGATGAGAGTGTTATGCACCTGCAATAAATAAGGTGATATCAAGAGCTTAAACTCCCATTGGGACCATCAGCACAACTGCCAGGGAGGAGAAAGTGGCTGGCCTCATTCTGAGGTGTTCTTCACACATGCTGTCCTCATTGCATTGTGAATCTGGAAAGGGCTTCATAAACTGCCTGATTTCTGCTTTTGCTGAGGGTCTAAAATACCAAAGATACTGAGTACCTGCGAGAGTGAAGACGTATCTTCAGCTGACATTTACTTAGCCTGGTCTAAGCATCTCTCAGAGAATTCCCCCACTCCTGGCAGGTCATTGAGGGTTGGCACCTGGAAGTGAACACCCTACAACCAATGCAAAGATCTTCCATGAGTCTCCATCCTGCCTATCTGTGGTTCAGTGCATCTATGAAATCTGAATTTTTATACTATGATATTTTGATCTAATTCATTATACCTGCTCTTAATTCCACTACCTTTAGAGATACTTGGCCTGGTGAGAGCCTCTGCCTTCGGAAAGTATCACATTAGTATTTGCAGACTGGCACAGGTGAGAGAGAATATCAAGTAACCAGCTAAGAAGTTCTCATCTGTTAATATGGCCAGCTGTTTGCTGCAATGGGCCTCAGTCCCTTCAGATTAGGAGCAATGTGTCTGCTATACAGATATGGTTACAAGCCGAGTGTCAGAAAGGCTAAAACTAACTCAAGTTGCATGACTATCAGGTGCATAATTTGAGTAAGAATAATCTTGGAAGTCATGCTCTGCCAGCATCATCAGTTTTTACATTAACTTTAAAAGATTGTATTCTTTTAAATTCTCTCTCTCTCTCTCTCTCTCTCTCTCTCTCTCTCTCTCTCTCTCTCTCTCTCTTTCTGTGTGTGTGTGTGTGTGTGTGTGTGTGTGTGTGTGTGTGTGTGTGTGTGATGGAATACATGTAGAGGTCAGAGGGCAACTTGGAGGACTCTGTTCTCTTCCCCCATCCTACGAGGTTTTAATTCAAGTCATCAAACTAAGTAGCAAATGCTCTTCCCCACTGAGTCAACTCACTGGCCCCCTTATGATATTTTTCAGCTTCTTCTAACATATTTCTTCATTACTTCAAGTATTTTCTTTTAAAAAGTGAGTGTGGAGGGAGTCTGGGGATAGGTCAGTCTATGAAGTGTTTGCCTCACAAGCACAAGAACATCTAAACCCACATAAAAATTACAGGCACAGTGGCATGTAGTTACACCCCAAGGATGCAGCCAAGGAGGAAGGTGGGTCCCTGAGGCTTGCTGTCCAGCCAGCCTAACCTACTTGGTGAGTGAGTTCCAGGCCAGTAAGAGACTGTCTCCAAAAATCAGTTCAGAAGCTCTGAGAAAGTTTTCCTCTGGCTTCAGCCTTCTAGAACACACAGTGCACATGCACATACACACAAACTCTTTATACGCAAGCATTCATATCCACACAAAGGGAATAGCTTTTCTATTTCCTCTGTAGTAGTTAGGTTTTGATTGCTATGATAAAACATCATGATTAAAAGCAACTTCAGGAGGAAGGGGTTTATTTCAGCTTGCAATTCTTAGGGCACACTCCATCACTGAGGACAGTCAGGCTAGGAACTCAAGACAGGAACCTAGAGGCAGGAATGGAAGCAGAAGCCATGGAGGAATACTGGCTTGCTTTCCATGGATTGCTTAGTTCCCTTTCTTATGCATCCCAGGACCTCTATCCCAAGGGTAGTACTGCCCACAGTGGGCTAAACCCTGCCACATCAATCACTGGTCAAGAAAAGGCTGAACAGATTGCCTATAGGCCAATCTCCTAGAGGCACTTTCTCAACTTGAGTTCCCTCTTTCCAGATGACTTTTGCTCCTATGAAGTTGACAAGCAACTATTCAGTGTACCCCATTTCTTCAGAAGGCCTACACCTCTTTATCTAGGTAGGGAAAGCTGTGTTTTGAAAAGGAAGTCTGTTCCAAGGCTTGTCCACCTCTGGGGCTCTGGAGCAAGGCAATTTATTTTAGATCAATAGCTACTGTTTCAGGCTTAGCCGTTGGTGCTCCTCATTAAAATGAAATTAGACTGTCACCCAAAAATATCATCTTTGAACCATGTTTCAATTTGTGAGCAGTCTACAGTGGTGGAATATTAATCAGTGCATGCTTTGAGAAGTTATAGCTACAGCTATGACTATTTCCTCAGGATCTTATATAAGAATATTCATTACTGATGAGGCATGAATGGCTCGGCTCTAATGGTGTATTCTGTAGGTGATTTATCTTAATTGTCATGCTGGGACCTGTTATTATAGTGTCAGATGGGTCACTGCATTAGAAAATTAAGGCTGATGACAAGCATTAATTTTTAGCCTGTTTGTAAATTCAGACTTTGGGGACAACAACCTGCTGACTATGTATGAGTCTGAATCTTTGGTGGGCCTCAACTCAGCATTCACTACTTCTCACAGAACTGAAGGGTGCCATACCTGTGTGTGTGTGTCACACTCCATGTGGCACCAGGGCTTTGGTGACGAGGAGCAAATATAACTGCCAGTTGCTGCCTGTGGTTGCAGGGTGCAGGGTCTGGGATAGGACACGATGACCCTCGACTACAAACATCAGCTCCCTGACTACTGTCAGGTAAGTCTTAGGTTAAAATAATTTAAGCGCAGAAAGAAATTAGAATCAGAGACATGAACACAGCTAGTCTTCATCAAACTCTGGGGTTCCCCCACACACACCCAACCCCCTGCTATCTGAATTTGCCTCTAAGTCTTCCTGCTTTTAACCCGTGTTTTCTCTACTTTTGGATAAAGCATTAGGGAGCTCCATAAACTTGAAGAAAGGTGCACTTAGATAAATACAGTGTTGGGAAGACTTTTTGAGGAGTAGGCACACAAATGTAGTTGGGTGAAATTTAACCCTTTGTGTTCATAGTGATAAATATTGTGTCCACGCCTATACGTGAAGCAAGCAGTCTATTTAAACACACTGAAAGGAGGCAGCAGTGTGCGGATTCATGGCCTTAGCTTCTGGGACAGTATTTCCTCAGGGGCTCTGACACAGCCCCACAGCAGCTCTAGCAGGTGAATAAGCAAGGAGGGACTAACAGTGGCATGTGTCCAAGATGAACGGCAAAGCAGTGAAAGAATCCCTCCAGTTCCATAAATCCTTTGAGCTCATACAATAGAGGCAATTTGGAGAAGAGAAATGCAGTTTTTCACTCTATTTTTTTTCTCCTAAATGAATCCATCTTTTGTGAGCATTAAAATAGCAAATTGCCTGTGACGCTATGTCTAGTCAGCTTCTACAGAAGAATAAGAAAGTGAGATGTCAAAAAAAAACCCTCCTCTTCTATTTACATAATTACCAGATTAAAAAGGAATTGTGTAAATGCAAATGAATGTACAGGTGTCTGCCAGGCAGAGATTATCCAAATTATAATCAGTCTGTCTAGAAAAATGGCCCCTTTAGTGTCATCTCCAAGGCATGAAGCTTCAAGCTTTGAGAATCCACCCTTTCCAATTATACCCATTGTATCTGCAAAGGTATCAAGTCAGTGTGCCAGAGGAATGTTCAGCAGAGCACTGCTAACCCCACCTCCCCAGACACTTGGCTCTGTCGAATACTGGGTGTTTGTTCCTTGTGATTGAATAGAGCTGTGTCAGACCATATCTTCTTGTTGACTCCTTGCTTGCTTGCTTGCTTGCTTGTGTATGTGTGCGCGCATGTGTGTGTGTGTTTGTGTGTGTGTGTGTGCGCGCGTGCTTATGTGCGTTTACACCCATGCCACATTATGAGTATAGAGGTTAGAGGACAGTCTGTGGGAATCAGTTCTCTCTTTAGACCAGGTGTATCTTGGAGATCAAATTCAGCTTTATAGCTTCCTGGCAGAGTCATTTACCTGCTGAGTGATCTCACTGGCCCAGTATTAATTAAATATGACTTGTTTAAGTTAGCTTTATCAGCTTGTCAAAGCACAGCCTAGAATCACCTGAAGAGAAAGTAATTGAGTAATTGTTTTCAACAAATTGGTTTGTGGGGATGTCTTTGAAAATTTGTCTTGATTGGTAATTGATGTTAGGAGGGCTCGCCCCACTATGGGCAGCACCATCCTTAGGCAGATGGACCTAGGCCATATAAGGAAGCCAGAGAATAAGTGTCTAACTTAGGGTTACTATTGCTGTGATGAAACACCATGGTCAAAAGCAATTTAGGGAGGAAAGGGTTTATTATACACACAGTTCCATATATAACAGTTTATGGTCCAAAGCAATGAGAAAAGGAACTCAAGCAGGGCAGGAACCTGGAGGCAGGAGCTGATGCAGAGACCATGGAGGGGTGCTGCTTACTGACTTGTTCCCCATGACTTTCTCACCCTGATTTCTTATAGTACCCAGGACCACCAGCCTAGAGATGGCATCACCCACAATGCCCTGGGGCTTCCCCCATCAATTGCTAATTAAGAAAATGCCCTACATCTAGATCTTATGGAAGCATTTCTCAATTGAGGTTCCTTTTAGTTAACTCTAACCTGTGTCAAATTGATAAAAAACTTGTCAGCACAGTAAGCCAGCAGGCCGCACCCCACCATGATTTCTGCTTCAGTTCCTGCTCGAGTTCTTGCTCTGTTTTCCTTCAGTGATGTAAGCTAAATAAACTCTTTCCCTCCCAAATTGCTTTTGGTTGGAGTGTTTTTTATCACAGTCACAGAATGAAACTAGAAGAGAGTAAAACTCATATTATCCCACCATTGATTTCTCCTAATGAATCTCAATTGTTTCTTTGCCCCTTCAAGTCACATGGAGCTGACAGATGTAATCTATGGTATCTTGTGCTGTAAATGGCAGGTGGACCTCACTGTGTGTCTCTGGATGTATAGAACACCTCAGTAAGTGACCAGTTGAGAGGCTGAATTGCCAAGGCCATCATTCTG
Organism: Cricetomys ansorgei; assembly: GCA_026225945.1. Taxonomy (NCBI): domain Eukaryota; kingdom Metazoa; phylum Chordata; class Mammalia; order Rodentia; family Nesomyidae; genus Cricetomys; species Cricetomys ansorgei. Next base: position 1,285,734 of record JAMJFZ010000320.1, read on the forward strand.
ACACTGGAAGTCTTGGTCAAAATATGACCATAGTAGCACAGCCTACAGTTTTCCTGGATACCCTACCGTGTGCCCTCTGCTTGCCTCATGAATGGTAACTCAGGAAAGGCTGATCCCAAGAACTCCTCCCATCTTCATTATGACAAGTTTTTCATCAGTGAAAACATTTGTTAATAAACTGAGGACACTTTTTCTAATATCATTCATAATTAACTCAATCTAGAAACTCCCTCACATACATGTCCATAGGTTTGTCTCCAATACGACTCTAGATTCTGTCAAGTTGACAACCAGTATTAACCATCACCCAGCCTGAGCTCAATTCTCAACTGTCATTCTGGGATGGTAGGAACCAAGCCTTGATAAATGAGTATAAAAGAAAGAGCTTCTAGTTTGAGTTAGGTGTGACAAGGTACATGCAGAGGTCAGGGCAAGCTTTAATATGGAAACCCTAAATGTGGGTGCCTGAAAAACTTGTGTAAACAGAACAAGTTGCCAATGACAAATGTAGATGTTTCCTACATGACCCCATGGGTTGAGAAATTCATCATTGTGTTACATAGTCCTCTGTGTATAGAAATGTGTTCAAATGCACTTAGTCTCTATCCATAATTCTGTATTTATTCCACTGAACATATCCTTCAGTGTTTATTAATTAAATTCATTCATGATATAATACAAGAGCTGAATTTTCAAGAAGACTTCTAAGTGGAGAAAATTGGGTCATTAATTAAATTTCTTGAACCAGTTCTCTTCTTGAAGTTTCTACATCCGGAGTAGATATGGGTAGGTGGTTCAGTCATTTGACCAAGGAGCAAATATCATTTGTCACGCTGTGGGAAGGAAGAGACACTATTCCCTCAGAAAGGATTACAAGTTCTTAGTGGGGAAATGAAATAGAAAAATCTTACAATAAAGATGCAATAATACATTTTTATAAATAGTGCTCATTGATTGACTTCCTTTGCTGCTAGAGATGGAAGTCAGGACTTGATGTACGCTAGGTAGGCATTCCACTACTGAACTAAACTAAAACCCCAGTAACAAACAATTAAAGTGAGAATGGTCAAAATAAACTCCCTCTCCAAAGGGCTTCTGTGTGGAGAAAAGTAATAATCACCATTTTTGACATTTCTTCGTGTGGAGTCTGGAGAAAGCGTTGATTAGGGCAGTCTAGCATGGCACAGGGCACCATGAGCTGCTGGTATCACCACTTTTGGAAAGTCTAGTTTCCCCAACTTTAGACTCATCTGCAAGATTACTCTTGTGTTCCAGGTCCTATATTCCATGAAAAGACACAACCATGACCAAGACTCGATCTCTGTCCCCAGGAGCTCATAAAGCAAGGGATACACTGGTTAATGAGAAGTATAGTGTGGATGTGGCCACATTATATCTCACCAAATTGTGAACAAACAGGTCTCAGAGGAAGCTGCCTCAAGAGGATAACTTAAATGTGGCTAAAGACTCCAAGTAGGGAGCATTCTAGGCAAAGGGACCAACAACAGAGGAAGGCGTCATGTCAGAGATTTGAGACCCTTTTCATAAATGTGGACAGCTCTCCTATGGCTGGGGCCCAGGAGTTTGGAGCAGCTAAGAATCTCTGACTTAAGACAAATCAAGCCCTGCGAAGGTATCTGTTCCATGCTCACAGGTGTGTCTAACCTGAAGCCCATTGACAGCTACCAGTGGAGCCCAAGATGAAATCATAAATTTACTTAAAGCATTGTGTAGAATTTTTTGCTATTTTAATTCACAACTAGGTTGAAGTTCTTGAGTGTGAACTTTGCAGATGACAATGGTGAGGTCTTGTAGTGGCAGGAGAGGTGACAGCAGTGTGAAAATACAGATCCGCAGAGAGAAGAAAAGAATAATGCATGGAGAACAGAAAGCAGTGTATAGTTATACCCAGGATGGAAAGAAAGGAATGGAGCCTGATGCTGACTCCTGGCCTAGACTAGCAGGTTACTACCAGAGCAAAGACAGCTCCATGGGACCTTCTTCACCTCAGTATGAAACTGAGCAGAGAATGGTAGAATCTTCCTCCCTTGACTCTGGGTACTTTCTTTCTTGTTCTATTACATCAGTTCTCACTCCTATAGGAGAATCAATTACCATAAAAACCACACATCCTTTAAATTGGCTACAACTCCCTCAAAACCTTGGTGTCCCTTCCATGTCACTTAAGACAGATACCAGCTGTTTCACAGTAAGAATCAGCCTTGGTTTGAACTTGGGAGGCATAGAGGCATTGATTCAAGTTCCAGCTAAGCTGATGATTATCTGTATAATATCTCCATGCCAGCTGCGTTTCTGTGAAGCAAAGCCTAGAATTGCTGTGAGCATGAATATTTCAGGACTATCTGCACTACACTTGGGGTATGCGGATTTTCACCTTTCCTGTCCTTCCTCGGCTCATCTCTTGCTCCATCCTCTCTGCTGCCAGAATCAGATAAGACCCTCCATCAATTGCTGTGTTTGTATAACAAATCCATGGGATGAGCTTTGCATTCTTACTACTCTTTGCATTATCAAAAATAAAGACCAGTGATTTATACAAAGATCTAGTGACTTCCTGTCATTCATGGAGGTGACACTCCATGGAGGGGCATCTGCCTCAGAAATAGACGCATCTGGGACCTGTAGCCTCCAGAAGGCTCACTGAAGCTGAATGTTGTCATCATCATGGGAATTATGGTATGCATAGTGAGATATGTTTTATCATCAATGTGTACTGAAGACTGGCGTTGATACCTGGAGTACAATTTGGGAAGACTTCACCCAAGGAGGACCTTTGGAGATCAGGCTGGAGAGACCTCTACCCACTAAGGACCCCTGGAGAGCAGATTAGGAGACCTCTACCACTTAGGACCTTTTGAGAGCAGTTTTGGAGACCTTTACCCACCTAGGACCCTTGGAGAGCAACTTGGCAGACCTCTACCTAGTGAAATACATTTTTTTCCTCCTCCTAGAAGTATTTCTGAGAACCTCCAACTAGTTCTGAACACTCCTTCCTAGAAGACAAAATGTGAACTCAGGGGAGGGTGATGTTGCTTCATTAAAGTACTCAGGGCCTGAAGAGACAGCTCAGTCAGTAAAGCGCTTGTCATATAAGAACGAAAACTTAAGTTTGGACCCCCATTTCCCATGGTAAAGACCAGAAGTGTGCATCTGTAATCCCAGCTAACAGGCAGCAAAAGGTAGGATCATCCCTGGGGTTCGCTCACTACTCTGCCTGGTGGGAAACTCCAGGTTCACTGAGAGACCCGTCTGAAACACTAATGTGGAGAGGAGAGTGACTAGGGAAGACACTCAAGTTGACCTGTGGTCTCCACATATGCTCGCTCTCCCGCACTCACGTGTCCATCCATACAAAAATGCTCTGCCACAGTGAGCATGATTATACCAAACCCACACTGTCAGGGCTACTTCATGAGACAAAAGTTTCTGCATGGAGCCTGTGAATCCATGCTATCAGGGAACCAATGCCCGTGTATCTCTGAACTTTTATAGAAACATGGACATGGTGACATTTATGAAAGTAATATACTTGAGAGGGTGCTATTAAAGGAAATTAAAATGTAATTTCAGGATCTGATACCCAGTGGCTATCTAAAAATCAGCAAAACTCACAACAAATTATGCTGAAATACCAAACAGCTCCTGAAATCATTTCTCTGAATCACAAAGAATGCATAATTGACTCAGCTGAAGAAAGCCACCATCCCAAACAACACAGCTCTAATAAGTCACAATTATAAAGACCCAGCTGTGACAGCATTCACCCTGAGATGAGAATTTAATCTTCCATCTCTCTTATAAAGCCATTCTACCATCCTTTCCTGATGCAATAAATAAGGATTTTTAACATAACAAATCTACGGGAACTTTGCCAGGCTGCAAGGTGTCTTCATAATCATTATGATTTAATGACTGTAGTTATTAGCTGTTTACACCAACTTGGTAAATACAAAGCCGGTGGTAGACAAAATAGGAAATTTTATAGTTAGTGTGTGGGTCTACAGGAATCTCAAGAATCAGAGAAAGTGTTGCTTAGACCCACAGATCGGGCTGTGTTCCCTACCCAAAACCTCACTAGAGTTGATTTGGTGAATATGGAAAATGTTCTGTGTCTGGTCAATCTACAATGCATATTTGGGGTCTTTCAGTTACTTCATAGCTGTCTTGGGGGCCAGAGGTAAGCCAACCCATGTCTAGGAATAGGTTTTTAATACTATGTACAAGTAAAAAGGATACCTTTGAAGTCAAATGCCCTGTGTAGCACTAACTATATTGAAAGAACTTTATGCTATTTCTTTCCCAATTGATTGGCCAAGTCTTCACTGTCGGCTTCATTAGCACTTAGCACAAGCCTGGCAGAGAATCTGGTCACTCCTCCCTTATTAAAGTGTGTCATATATGTTTAAACTGTCCTTAGTATGCTTCTATGGGTAAACACTGCTTGTCTTTGTTATTGTACACAGCTTGAATTCATGTGAACTTCACTCATAGGATCTTTCCTAACCCTCAGAGTATAAATTGTGTGCTATTCTGAATAACGCTGGCTATTGTACTGGGGAAAAAAAGTAAATCTAAATAATGGAAAACTTTGGGTGAGGGCCATTAGCCCAGGGCCCAGTCATAAGAGACTAGGTTTGGCTGATCAGCTCTGGTTTCCACCATTGCCAGGTACAAAGCCTCCAAACCTTGGTAAACATTTTCACAAGGGTATTTTGAAAGGCATTGTGGTGGAAGGCAAGTGTCCTCCATTTCCAATACAGTCTGACTTCCTATATATCTAGAAAGACCTAGCCATTCAGTGTTCAAGCATAGCTTCCAGTTCCAGCCTCAGACATCCATTCCCCAGGGACTTTTCTTCTTCATGCTAACTCAGCATCCAGATGAACCTGTAGCTCAGGAACAGGGCTTCTGAAAGACCCATTGGTGCAGATGGGAACTAGATCTTCCCACCAGACACTGTGGGCAACTAGGAACTGTTCACCCAAGGCAAATGTCTGTATTTGGAAGAAAATTTAGTGAGTTCAGAAGAGAAGCCACAACCTTCTTTATGTGACTTCCTCAATGCCCTTTGCACTAATTCCCATTGGTATGTTAAATTATTGTAGCTCATAGAAGCAAAAGCTGTAATGGATCCACATTTCGGATTTGAGAAGTGAGGAACAGAGATGGCCAGGCAAAGACTAGAGCCGTTTTAGTAAAGATTCACAGACTGCCATATGTGCCCCTCAGCAGGGGAGCTGTGTAAGGAGATTCTGCACTGTTCAGATAAATCAATAAATAGCGGGGAGGAGTCACGGCCCCGGGGATGTGGATCTTTAGTGTCTTTACAATGCTCTTCTCCCTGGATTATAAGCAATATAAATGGAAAATTCTGGCTCTCTCCAGAATGTTTCAAAAAGCTAAATACAGACCTTTGTCTTTTTAATGTCAACATTTGCTCCATTTATGTAATTGCTCTCTACACATAGGAAAAATAGGAAGGGAAAGTCAGAAGAAGGGAACTGAATCCCAAGACTTGATCTTTAGTAGCTGATTTTTAAAAAAGACTATACTTCATTTTTATTTATGTATATGTGTATGTCTATATATGCATGTTAGCATGCACATGTGTATGTCGATTCATTTAGAGGTCAGAAGAGGGTGTTGGATTCCTTAGAACTGTAGTTGCAGTTGCGTGTAAGCTGCCATGTTGGTGCTAGGAACTGAAATGCAGGTCCCCTGTAAAAGCAGAGAGTGTTCTTAACTGCTGAGCCACCTCTCCAGCTCTTGTTAGTTGAAGTTGATGTGACCAATTTAGTCTTCAAGAGGATCTTTGGCCCTGCATAAAGCTACTTTCTCCATTGAATGTCACAATTGAATGTTAAGAACAAATGAATGAATGATTGAGGTGAGGATAGGGTAAGGAAAGTGTTAAATTCTTGGGTTCATTCCTGAGAAACTGCTGTAGAGCCCCCTTTGTGTTCATACTTTCATACCATGGATTTGTGTTTGAGGCATGGTAGGAACCTCCAGGTGACATCCTTCATCAGAAGAGACTACCCTGTGATCTGTGATGTTACAGGTTGAATGCTATCATGGCCTGATGGCCAAGGTTAGGTACGAAGATCAGGAAATGAGGCTAAAGAGCAGAGTCTCTCATGGCTGGAGTTAAAGTTCTTATGCAAAAAGAAACAAAAAGAGCATCTCTGTTCCCTCCAGCCGTGAGGGGCAACTATTTGGGCTCCATCTGCTGTCCAGAAAGGAGCCCTCATCAGCTTTTATGTGTGGCAGAGCCTAGACCTTGGATCCTGCCTTCAGATCAGAGAAATACAGATGTTTGCTATTCAGGCTACTCGTCATGGTTTGCATTACAGCAGCCTGAGCTGGCTGAATCCCATGATCAACACAGATTCTCTCTACAAACATTGCAGCTTTAGCCATGAGCATGGGCACATCCTGATCTCAGCTTTTAGAATGGAAAGTGTAGTGATTCAGAGTTCTGGAAGACCAGCTTTCTTGGAGCTGTGTGATCTCACTTCAACAGCAAGTCCTTCTCTTTGCCTGAGCTACAGATCTTTTCAATTGAACCCATAGGACAAGTGTTATGTATCTGGAGTTAGTGCATTTGAAATTTGGGATACTTCTAGATCAAAAGTACATGTAGTAGTATGCTGCTGTGGCAGCTCACCAAGGAAGACACAGGCATTTTCACAGGTGCAAACCCTGTTAGACCTCAGCAGAGGGAATCACTATCATGGCAAGCACTGTACTGGATAGTAGGGCCCCAAGTGTCTGAGCTCAGGTGTTTGTATTGATCTAGAACTCCTCAGGTGTTCTACTGATAGCACATGCAGATTATTAGCAATCAAACGTCCCCCCCACACACATACATAAATCCAACACCTGCCAACAATATAAAACACCAAGACCTAGGCAGCCTGTCACCCAACAGTGCACAAAACAATTATTTTATACATAACTAAAAATAAACTTCTATAACAAGTACATGTAGATCTTGCCTGAGTCACAAGGACATATCCCAACTACTATCCCACTTCTCATCCATATCTGAACCAGAAGCTCTAAATGAATCTAGAGGTGATGAATGAGACAGACAAGCTCTCCTGACAATGTGACAAAGGACAGTCATCTACACAGGCTGTGCATGTTCTGATGCATGAAGTATTCTGCAGATACCTATGTTGTCCTGGAATGACAGGTCTACTGAAAGGACCATTTTTCCTAGTGCATAAGAAGCTGCCAAGCACTCATTCATGTCCTGCTTAGGTCTTGATATTTCTGTGAACCACACACACTGCTTCTTCTAGTCTTGATAGAATGTGACTCTGGTTTAATTTTCATATTACGAAAATATACTTTTGGATCTAGGAAATCATCATTCACTAACATTATAAAGCATACCCTGAAGCTGGCAAGTAGATCTGTATTTTACATATTCTTTATTAGACACTCTTACTTCAGAATTATTGGATTGATTTTTCAAACAAATAAACTCTTTTCTCTGTATTCCTGACCTTGGCACAGGTCAACAGTCTCTGGTTCCTCTCTCTGGTCACTCAGTTCCTCTGGAAAACTGAGGGTCACAGAGATAGTGGTTTCTACTTTGAGGTAGTTCATGAGTGGAGGCCTACTGGGTGCTGCTCTGTGTGTGATAAATATTGCCACCATCTGTTCACATTTGAGCACATCATTTGGAAGATTCTAGATTTGAAAAACTGGCTCCTGTTTTCCACTGAGAAATTTGAGGCGTCTACTATTGTGTTCGAGTTGCATGCAAGAAGCCAGCATGAACCTACACACAGACACATATTACTCACACTGCAGGTTCCACTGCATGTAGGATGTCACCCTGGACCTAAACATGGGCACATATTACTCATGATAAAATTCCCACTGCATGCAAGATGTCACCCTGGACCTACACACATGTCACTCTCCCCTTTGCTTTGGCTCATTCCTTTCCTGGAATAAGAATAAAGGATATTCCTGCACGTGTATATGAGGCACTTTCTAGTCTGGCCATAGGAATCTGCTATATTTGTATTTTGTTAATTTGTATGAAAAAAACTCGGTATGAACAAAGATGCCTGAGTGTAGAGAAAACAACAGAAAGCGCTGCGTTGCGGAGATGCCCCATCCCTGGGGCGGTGTTATCATAACTCATAATCTCAGAGCTGGGACTCAGGGTAGTGAACAAGACTGTAGGAGACACTGAATCCTTGGGCCTCAAGCCTGAAAGCCAAGAAGTTTTCGAAGAAGGGCCCTGGCTTCTGCATTGAAGGGAAGTGGGAGGTTTTGCAGGCATGTACCAAGAGAGCATCTCTGGGGTCAGATCCTGTAGAGGTGATGGACAGAAGTCAGGTGACTGAGATGCCTTGAAGTACAGTGTTGTTGGGTGCAAATGGGAGGGGCAGATGCCACTCCAATAGGGTTTCTATCCCTGTGGACTCTGCACAGGGCCCACCTGGAAAAACCCAACAGTGTGCAACTAGAAAAGAGAAAATATGGTTTGTTGGATCTCAGCTCAGTGACATTGCCCAAGCCAGGGGAGTGGCGTAGAAGTTGCTTGATTCTGTGCATGTGTCTGTGTGTCTGTGAACAGACATGTGTGTGTCTGCATATCTAACCTGAGAAGGAGCTCTGTGTGTTTTTTCTTCTTCCTTGTTTGTTAGCTTCTTGCACCATCACTTTTCTAACTTGTAAGGCAGAGGATGAAAATGCATGCTAATAGTGTTATGCCTTCAATTACCCTGTTTATATACTTATTTTCTTGTTTTGCTTTGCAGTTAAAATTGGAGATTCCTACTCTCCTTGTCATACTCCACTTCTCAATCTCTGACCATTCTGTATCCTGTCCTCGTGGTATGTAAATACAACTAAATCCTCCCATGTGAGGGGATCGTATGTCCAAGAGATAAGGAGAAAACACGTTCTTGATAGCTACTTTTGAGTGCATCAAAATCTCAAAGGAAATCGAACGAGGTTACCAAGATCAACTTACTTATTCTAAATTTGGAAATTCTCAACTTGAGCTTTCACCTGTTCCACTGAGATCATGACAGGAATTTCAGATGCAAAGAAGTGCAGAATCATAATTCTGTTGTAAGACATAACTGATTCTCTAACCCCCAAAAGAGTGGTTCAGTCAAAATGTATTCATAAGTAAAATTGCAGCACAAACAGATATTAGAAAAATATACATTATGAACTTCGGTTTTCCACATACATAAAATAATAACGTTAAACTCTTGCTTCAGAATCACCATTTAGGTTAGAGATGATAAATGTAAAAAATTTAAGTTCTTTCAATATTAAACATATTTCAATTGTTAGAATATTTAGAAAAATAGTATTGTGCAATACAAAATGAACTCAAAATTTTTGTCGAAGATTTAGACAAAATTTTAGAACAATAAAAATAAGATATGGAGGGCAAGATGGGGTGAAGGTGAAAGAAAATGAGGTAACAGGCAAAATGAGAAGCCAAACTATTGATTCCCAATCACTAAAGAAGTAGACTTCATTCTCCTCTCTCCATGAAGGACGTTTGAAGGACAACGTGTTCTTTTCCACTGCAGCACATTCTCCCAGAACAGTGCATTTCTGTTTCAAGAGCAGGTGGGAGCAGAATAGCACTGCAGGATCTGAGGGGACAAAAGTGGGTAATCTAGCTCTCACAGTGGAGATCCCACTTCACAGAATGCTTCATGATATGTGTATGACGCTTCATATGTGTCTGCAGGTCATTGTCAAGTGGAAAGATGACTGTCCCACGTTGAAAAATTGATGTTTGGAAACCAAATAAGGAGGATAATGTAGTCAGCATGGATGCCCTGGAGCTCTTCAACTGCTCATTTTGCGGTTTTGAAAATGTAAGATGCTTAGAAGTTAGTACGTGGTCATGAACGATTTTGAAGAAAAAAAAAAGAGGCTCTTTCAAGATCCACGGTTGTAAAACCCAAGCTGGTATGACTCATCTGCCAAGAAGATCCAAATAAGTAATGTTAGTAAGGTCCAAAGCAGCATGAAAGATCCCATCATTGATGCAACTTATTCTGTCACAAGAGCACAGTTAGATATGGTGGTGTTGGGGCAGGAGACTACACAACTCTCCTTCCATAAGCCATAGTCCGAGCTACCCAGTAACCCGTCCTGACAAAGCTGATAATTAAAGGGTCTAAGACTATGACTTTTTATTCTGCTCGACCCACTTATGTACCTTCAGAGTTTGCCCCATCAACAAAAGTTTTCCAATGGTGGCATTTAAGCTAAGTGCTATATCCACCTGAAGATGCGAAAGTTAACAGGGACTAAAGGAGGAAGAGATTGCCCTCATGAAGTAAAGGTAGCTGGGTTTTTCTCATCTTGAGGTGGTTTGAATGAGAACAGGCCCCATAGGCTCATATATTTGAATGTTTGGTTCACAGGTGATGGAACTGTTTTGGGAAGGGTTAGGGGGTGTGACCTTGTTGGAGGAGGTGTGACACTATGGGTGGAATTTGAGGATTGAAAAGCCCATACCATTCCAAGTTACTTCACTTGATGATCTCTTTCTCTCTCTCTCTCTCTCTCTCCCAACTACTGCTCTAGCATGGTGCCTTCATGCCTGCTGCCATGTTTCTCACCACGAAAATCATGGACTCAAATACTCTGAAACTGTGAGTCCCGACTTAAATGCTTTCTAAGTTGCCTTGATCACAGTGTCTCTTTACAGCAATTGAAATTTTACTAAGACACTCCTGTATCACTGAATCTCTATATCTGTCTACTGCTGTGCACTTCACTGGTGCTTGTGGGCATTGCTGAGAATTTACGAGACCCCAAATGTCTTGCGTATTAGTAGGGGAATCAGCACACATAACACAACTTCATGCATGGCTTTCACTTTCAGGCAACCTTGACAACCACTCTATTATGGGAGCAGATGGGCTGATCAACCCTTATAGGCTCTCCTTCTTCCACAACAAGGAGTGAGAGGGAATCGCCTCTACCTGTTTCTCATACCTCATAAACTGTCCTTCAGTCTTTGAATCTTTTAAGAAGTCCAAAACAACACCACTTGATTTTATCTGCCTCTTTCCTAAGATTTCTGGCTTTACATGTATCTTGCCACTTTGCTTCCAAGTCCCCTTGGAAGATCTCTCTGCCTGTGTCATCTTTGGGTTATATTAGCATTTTACTCATGTCCTCAAGAGTTCTCTATGCTGTCAGAATCTTTCCATGGATTTCCAAAGTGTGATGGCTAGTTTTATGTCTGTCAACTTGTCAGAAGCTATAGCCATCTAAGAGGAGGGAAACTCGACTGAGAAAAATATTTCATTCGATTCAGCTGTAACGCATTTTCTTAAAGAGTCATCAATGGAGCAGGGCCCAGCCCATTGTGAATGGTGCCATCCCTGGGATGATGGTCCTGGGTTCTGTAAGAAAGCAGGCTGAGCAAGCCATGATGAACAAGCCAGTAAGCAGCACTCCTCCATGGCCTCTGCATCAGCTCCCACCTTCAGGTTCCTGCCCTGTTTGAGTTCCTGTCCTGACTTCCATCAGTGTTGGAAGTCAGTGATATGAAAGAGGAATACATATAAACCCTTTCTCCCCAACTTGGTTTGGTCATAGTATTTCATCACAACAATAGAAACCCTAAGTAAGACACAAAGTTTTGCACACCAGGTGGATATTTTCAAACAGATGTAATTTTTAGTCCCTTTTGCATATCCTCCACTCAAGCTACAACAACTATAGGATAGAACCTCTATCTCATATCCCCATTTATTCAGCTTACTTGTCAATCAGAAGTTAACATGGAGATGTACCCCTACATCTACTTTCCTTTTGGAATTTCTCCTTACACGGTGAAGGTTCCTCGGAGTGGACTACTCTGCCTAGGCTTCATGTTGGATCACCTATAACAAGAGCTATGCAATTGCCACCTAGCAAGTGGCTTGCTGCAACACACCACATAGAAGCAGGAACATGAACTTCTCCTGGAGATGCTCAACTTTAACTCATTTTGATGTGTTAGAGTCTATTCAGGCCTCAAGTGTTGTTTAACTTTCCTGGAGAGACATAAACACCCATGCATGTTTCTGCCAGAGAAGGAGAACATGGAACACCCTCTCCCCACAAAAGTTGTTCTATTCAAGTCCAGCTTTGAGAAAACAATGGCTTTATTGGGGTCACTTAAAGGAATGTGGGTGACTTGGTTCCTGGGTGTTCTAGTTCAGTATGAATAAATCATAAATCTTTGTACCACTGAAGAATTCAACCCTAGCCAAGTGTTTATGGACAAACTCAGAGGCAAGCAGGGCCTCAGGAGGTACTCATGAGTTTTATGAATTTATTCTTTTTGTTATTTTTTTGAGACAGGGTTTCTCTGTTGTAACTCTGCCTGTCCTAGAACTTACTCTGTAGGCTGGCTTTGGACTTACAGAAAATTTCCTGCCTCTGCCTCCAGAGTGCTTGGATTAGAGGTGTGTGCCACCACCGCCCAGCAAGTTTTATGAACTTAAACTTCTTGTAAACCTCATGATTCTTCCTCTTTTATCATGAAGGGACATTAGCAATCTTGGTGCTGTAAGGTTCTCATGAAGCTGAAAAGCTACCAGGTCAAGATAGTGAATGAACTAAAGCACTGAACTAAGACAGGAACAACACTGGCTCCAAGACAAGGGCATCACAATACTAGTCTAAGACCAGTGTTGGAATAATAATGTTCTGTGTATATACACACATGTGATTATATTACCTACTGGCATGTACGAACATGTTTATTCTCCTCACAAAACAGGAAGATGTCCTGTCAGGTAAGATATTGGAATTCTTAAGTTCTGAGACACTGAACAAACCATAATTGTGAAACAGTTGAAGGTCAATGTTGAAGGTCAATGAGCCTTGAAGGAGAAACAACACTCTTAATGGCTCCATGGTAAGAAGAGAAGAGGATAGAAGGATGTTTCAATATGAGGAGACACTATGATGCAAGATTTCTCACTAGATTATGAAATATTGATCACAAGAAGCTAAGAAGTGAAAATTTAGAATAAATAGAGATTGTTTTGCAAAAAGACTTAAAAGTCAACTGAGGAACTGGACCTACTTTTCCAAAGGGTACACAATTAGTTTAGGGCAGTAGGCAGAAGCTTTGGCACCTTTACTTCAACCAAATGTTAGAAAAATAATAAGAAATTCCACAAAGAACGTATTCAGTATGAAAGAGATAGAGAAAGCCAGGGGCTCCAAATCAAGAGTCTCCTGCCTGCCATCCTGGGGAAATATTAGTCTGTACTCCCAAGAACAAAGGATAGGCAGTCTTCCTATTCCACGAGTCAACAAACACTCATTTAACATTACACGATAGAACAGAATTCAAAATAATTGATTGAGTTTCAGGATCACTTTAACCTTTAAAGAGGAAGAGGCGATAAAAAAGAGACACTTGCAATCATCTTCAGATAGTGACCTGAGAGAAAATTTTAGGACCCAGGCTTTGGTTATTCCGTATCTATACCAGAAGAAACAGGAAATCCTAAATGTCAGTGCAGAATGAACATGTGTACCTTGTGTATTTGCCAAGAGTACAGTTTTAAGGTGTTTATCTTCTTCAACTTTTTGTTTGGATTGTTTGAGTAGTAATTTGACAGCTTCTAAAAGCAGAATGCAAATGCCCACCCTAGGGGACACAATGATAAGACCAAAATCACTGTCTTTTGGTTTCTTTCAAATCTGTCACTGAAGCTTTCAGATGTGGTTTGTCCCCAGCCCGTTGCAAGCAGAATGGTAACACGACACGAGGTTTGTCTCAAAACACAAGGAGTGCTCTGCTTCCTCCCTGTGCACAAACGTTGGGGGGCCAGCATTTCCCTTGACATTCATTAGCAAGCCATGCAGCCACACACATCCACACCTGTAATCCAGCTGCTGTGGAGAATACAGTTGCCACCACAGTAGTTCACAAGTTGCTACCGCACTGTGAGCATGTAATTCATTATACTGTGATTTTTTTTTTAAAGCAAGATAATAATAGAAAATCTTTCTGCAGCTGTCAAGGCAGCAGGAAAAACATGCCATTTTTAGAAGGCATTGACTGTGTTCAGCCCTCATGTGCTGGAGCCCAGCCAGCCATGCAAGCATCCGTACCTCTGCAGAGCACTGCTATTCACTCTCCACATGGGAATATGCGCGGAGGAACTCAATAGTGCATACTGTAAGGATGATAATAATACAGGCTGGCAGCAGTCATTTAACCCAAAAGACATTCGTGCACCAACGTCGCAGGGTGAACCAACACGAGGCACCAATACACACATCCGTGAAGTCTGCTCAAAACTGCATCTTGTTTGAAAACTGGGAGCAGTAGCAGATACCAGAACAAACAGGCCAATCCATGGCAAATAAATCTACAAGCCAGGTGTGATGGAATGTACATGCAGTCCTAGACTAGGGAAGCAGGGGCAGTAGAATCAAGAGTCTAAGACGATCTCAGCTACACAGGGAATTCCAGAGACGTGAGACTCTGTCAACCATCCCAACAAATAATTAAAAAACAAAACGAGCCAGTGTGAATATAGGAATAGACGAGCTGGCTATACAGCTTGCCTCTTGCTTTAGCTTCCCCTAAACTTTCTTCTGCTCCACATGGACTGTATTATAGGCTGTGACGGAGTTACTTTCTTTGTTCAGTGTGATAAGGAAATTTTGGAGGGGGCAGGCATTTGTACTTTGTTAAGTTTTTTAAAAAATGTGTATGTGTGTGCACGTTTGTATGTGTGTGTTTATGGATATGCCTTTGAAGGCCAGAAAAGGACATATAATCTCCTGGAGCTGGAGTCACAGGCATTTGTGAGTCATTTGAAGTAGGTACTGGAAGCTCAATTTTGGTCCCCTAAAAGAGTAGCAAGTGCTCTTTACCACTGAACCATCCCTCCATGCTTCTACCCTTTAAAAATATTGATTGACTGATTGATTGATTATGTATACTTCATGTGGAGGTAGCGTGCATGGCAAGACACATGTGAAGAGGTCAGAGGACAATACATTGATTTAAGTGAAAGAAAAAGTATAAAGTGATGGCTAAACTTTAGGAGATACTGAAAAGACTGGTGTGAATACACACACACACACACACACACACACACACTGACACAAAACAGGGAATTCAGATTGCTAAATGACATACAGAAATGTTGAATTTCAAACTTCTGATGGGATTTCACACTTGAAATTTAATTAAGGGGCACATTTAATATGCAATTAACACTGCTAAACCAATATGGAATATGCAGAACCCTTCCAAATTTTGTTTAGAAAGCTAGAATTAAGCAAGATAAGTAAATAAAAACATTCCAATACTAATGTCCACGCCAGTAACACAGCTAAAAAGACACAGAAAGGGAAGCTCCTGAGCATTTTCAGTGGGTTTGGAGCTCATGTGTTCAGTGAGGCTGTGCCTAAATGGGAAGTAAAGATTTTTGTTGATTATTAAACACATCCTTGAGGCTGTGGAGGTATCTCAATGGGTAAAGTGTTTGCTTTGCAAGCATCACACACACACACACACACACACACACACACACACTCACACAGGCACACATAAATAAATAAATAAATAAACAAATAAACAAGCAAACAAATAAATAAATAAATAAATAAATAAATAAAATTTTAGAAAGTTTTATAAATGAACTTGGAAGATGCTTGAGCAACAGCTTAGTGGAAATCAAGACTCCACACCATGGCTACAGTGTCCCGATTTGGACCTCGAATGTGGTTCTCTCCATCTCCACTTCCTTGCCTGAATGTGGCATGGAGTCAAGAACAGCTGGCTGCTGGCTGCTGGCTGCTGGCTGCTGGCTGCTGGCTGCTGGCTGCTGGCTGCTGGCTGCTGGCTGCTGGCTGCTGGCTGCTGGCTGCTGGCTGCTGGCTGCTGGCTGCTGGCTACTGGTATGCAAATGTTCCTAAGTCTCCTGCCTGCCATTCTCTTCCTTACTTCTCACTGTCATCCCCCAACCAACTGTCCCAGTCAATCCCAGCTGTTCCCTTGTCCCCTGATGGCAGATGTGCCTGCATGCTTCCCTTCACCCTTAGGTTCTGATCAAACTATGAGACCCATTGCATTCAGTCTGAATTAGCAGTGAACTCTGATGTGTATCCTGGACTCACCACCCCACTCTCCACATTCCACTTCCAGGCAGGGAGAATTCACCTTAAGCCTCAGGGATGAAGCACTGGTCAGGCCTACTGCTGACTATATGGAAGAGGAAAAGACTAAGTAAAAATGTGACTCCTCGCCCCAGTGCCTCCTAAGCCCTCAGGGTATGAACAGGTGGACCTGCCTGTTGTCCTGGGAATCCCATTAGACCCTGGGTATCACATGGGTGTAATGAGATGCTCCCCAGTCCAACATTGGTATAAGGTTCCTCCACTGGTGTTTTGGGATTCTCTTTGTTTTATTTTAATTTATTCTATTTATTGTTTGTGTGTATTCATGAAGGAAGTAAGTGTGTGGTGTGTGTGTGTGTGTGTGTGTGTCCATGCCACATGCACTCACACCAGCCTTTGCATGTGCTTGTCAGAGAATGACCTTTAGGATTTGGTTCTACTGACACCCGATTCTGGGGATCACATTCAGGCCATCTGTCTTGTGCTGAGCCATCTAGTCAGTCCTCAGGACTTGGATTTAGAGCCTGAGACTGAGATACTTTCAGAGGCTGAGTGTGAAGCACATGGAGCCCCATGCTTGGTCCATGTGTCCACCAACCACAAGCTCAGTGATTGCCACTTAGCTATTTCACCTCCTGAGTGTCTACTTTGTTCTCTATAATACAGTGGCATAGGTATCCAGGCATGAGAGTTTACACTTGTAGTTGCAGCTTCCAGGAGGCTGGGGCAGGAGAATCACTGTTAGTACAATGAGTTCCAGTTTATAAGACCTTGTCTCAACCCATCCAAAATGAAAACAAAACAAACACACAAGATAAAAGTATCCTACCCATAATACAGTGACTACACATGCTCTCTATTTTTTTTTTCTCATGTTTGATTAAATCGTCTCTTCTCATTTTTCTTTCAGGATAATTTCACTCGCATATGGAATCTGAGCTCAGTTAAGAGCATGGTCTGTGGCTCTGAGATGTTTCAGAAAACTCTTTTGTTGAACAGTATCCTGGGCATGTGATAAGAACTGGGCCCTTGATCCTGCTGGCATCCTGGCTCAGTCAGTGCATGGCTTGTCTAGGTGTCTAGAAGAAAGGAGCAAAGCATTTGCATTATCAAAGATCAACCCCTGAAAACATCCACACACTGTTTCCCTTCTCATCTCCTAAGTAATGTGTTTAGTTGATTTAAAATCTCAGCCTGTCTCGACCTCATCCTTCGCCCAGCATTGCCAGTCTGAGCCTTGAGTTCTGACCATTCCACCTCAACTAGCATGAGAAAGGCTTGGGAAGAAAGGGGCGGGCGGGTCCTGAGTTAAGACATTGGGAAGCAGCACAGCTCTCTGATCTTAGTTTGAAGTCTATTCTTTCAGACAGCATGTGGCTTGCAAGGCAGACTTCAAACACTCTTAAGTATCTGTTATTAATGAAGGAGGGCGAGCTGAAAATCTCAAATTACTTTAATGGAACAAAAAAGGCAGATGTTCCCTTGTTAGCACCCACCGAGGCAAGCCCCACCCACCGCAGCAGGCCACGCCCACGGAGGCAAGCCACGCCCACTATAGCAAGCCCAGATTCTTTTTCCAAGGAGAGGCTGGGAAGGAGACTTGGCCTTACTGGCAATGTGCACTCTTGGGCCTCTCTCTTCTCCCTGAACAGAGAAGGCCAGGTGAGCTGGCAGGGTGCAATAAGGACAGGAAGTCCCAAGGGCAACCTGGTTGTGCCAATCTGGACCGAGCCTTGATATGGGCTATCCTCACAGAGCTCCGTCTAGCACTTGCCTCCTGCCTTGGCATTCAGATCACATCTCTGCTGCTAGTACTAATTTGAAAATGATAACATTTCACGGTTATTTCTACCTCCCTCCAATGGAACTGCAAGCTTTCTCCCCTCCCGATCCTCTCCCTTCTTCGTGTATATTTGGAGACTGGCCTCGGGTTGAACCCTGAGCTCGGAGACTGCTTCTCTCAGAGGATTAGAAGCTCAGACACGCTCCCGGTTTATGAAAGCTGTGAATCCTGTGGCAGAGAAAGGTGTCCTCACACACAGGAGAATGGCTGCGCTGCCAATTAGTGGGGAGTTGAAGAGTTAACCTTCCAGTTACACATCTGGGAAATGCTGGAAGCTCCTAGCGAGGTCACTAAAAGGGGAACAGCCTAACTGCCTTTTTGAGGCAAGAAAATACAACTGCGGGAATGCGTACTTGGCACAATGCTCAAGGGCCTGCTGGGAGATGTCAGGCCACCGTTCCTATAACTCACAAAGCTTGGGCTCACTGTTATAGGAGGGAAAAAAGACAGTATGCATTTGCTTTTGTGTGGTCACAGTTCCCTCAGTGTCGGTTAACGCGGTCCTCATAGGTTTCATGAGACATTTGTTTCCTGCAGGCAGGAGGCAGCATCAGCTGTATATGTCACAGTCAGGGCTGCTGTGTCACAACCAATCTACAAAATGTAATTCACACCTGCTCAAAACCAATACATCTCTTAGCCCCATCTGGGAGCAAATATAGAGTACCCTAAAAAGGAGAGGAGCCAAGCAGAGAGTGTGCTCAGAGAGCAGGAAGGACAGCACAGCCCGATGACCTTGGGATAGTAGACACTCCAACCAGGCAGAGATGCAGTTCTCTAGAAGGTTCCATCACACACGTGGAAAGACAAAGGGCTAGATTTGTCCTGCTTCCATGCCTAGACTGTAGTGAAGAGCAATGGATGAAATTCCGGAAATAAAGACAGTGGCTAAGGACCCAGCATTATTCCGGGAGAGTTGCTGACCTGTGGAGTAAAAGGCTGGGAGGGCTTTCCAGAAGGAGGAGAAGGGTGTCTATCGTTGGAACATTGTGTTCCCCGCTTAGTTCCTGACCTCTGGGGTAGATGGAGTTGAAATCCAACAGAGAAAGGGCATATAACAACGGGTCCTAGAGGGGTCCTAGGGGAATCCCAGGGACTTTTTCAGGCCACCCATATAGAAGCAGAACTGACACCCAGGTCGGGGTTGCAGAGTCTACCCAGTTAGGTGCATGATTAATATCTGATTGGAGAATGAGTAGAGGGAAGAGGGAACTGGAAGAATGGGGAGGAAGAAAAATGAAGGGGAGTGGAAGAGGAGAGGAAAGGAAAAGGAGAAAAGGGAGGGAGGAAGAGAATGAAAAGTGAAGTGGGGAGGGGAAGAAGAGGACAAAGCATTCCCTGGTAGGGACTTCTCCCCCCTAGGAGCACTGTCATCTGGAGAGAGCACAGTACTTCATGTGTAGAACTGAAGACCTTCCACTTAACATGTTCTCTGCAGACACTTGTTTACCTCCTTTGTGGATACTTGGCTGGGAGCTGTGAGGGGGAGAGACTCTGATCTCTGACCCTCAGCTCTGTGAGCCTGGGCATGTCTTACTCCCCAGAGTCTCTGTCTATCTGCCTTGGAAAATGGGGGTGGCACTCCTTCACTCACAGGCTTGATATCTAGAGTAAATTACACTTAAGTTTCATTTGAACAAATTGTCTACATAAAATATTTCTGTGGGAATAATTATCCATTTTTTAAATTAATTGAGAAATGAGTGACCAAATCACATACCAGTGAACTTTTATATATATATTATTTGGTTTTAGTTTTAGCAAAAACTCACCAATAAAATGTCAGCAAATGAAATTTTATTTCTGGTCATTGTAAAGAAATATGCAGACTCAGTCAGGAAACGCGACTGGAGGCAGATGCTACAGCTTTGCAGACACTTTTATTTTGAAGTCAGGCATCCACTCTAACACATTTCAAAGTAGCCACCACCACTGAACCAGACCCTATCCCTAGTCTCAGACAGAGGTTTGAGACAAATCCCAAACTGAAAATGGGATGCTCTGAGGGCAGCTAAAGAGCTGGGGCAGCCAGAAGCTGGGACAAAAACCCACTCTGGCTATGACCCAGAGTGAGCACAAGAAGAGATCTGGACCTGAGAGTCACTGCTGTCACTCAGCCCTGAAAGGGTGATTCTTCACACCTATGTAAGAGGTTGATGGATCTGCACAGACTTGGAGAAAGATATGAATTTCAAACTATTCTTATAAAGCATTCACTGTAGTACAAATAGATTTTTCAGTAGTAATTTTTCCTTATTATTAATATTTGATGTGTTCAAGGCTCAAGGGGAATTTAATACTTTTTTTTAAAAATCTGCACAGAAACACTAAAAGCTATCACAGACTGTTGGGAGACTTTCCCTTGGAATCAGATCTGTTATAATTATGCTCCATGTTTAAAGGTGTTAAAGTCACATCACTGTGAGCAGAGCTGGCTCATAACCAGCAGAGTGGGAGGAGCCAGGCATTCAGTGAAGGGGAATATTGTCATAAAGTCACTGAGGCATGAGACCTTTTCCTTGCCTTGGTGGCTATTTTCAAACCGACTATGTTTTATATTTGCAGTTGAATTATTTTTCAGTAGGAAAACTTTAAAATATTAATCACTCTGTGTTTTCCCATTCATACTTTTATAATGCTAAACTAGATTCCAAGGACAACAGAGCACGTGGCTTGAATACAGAACGGCTAAGATGCTATTCTCAGTGTTCAGTTTCCTACCAAACACAGGTGGACTCAAACACATTTGCTTTGACTTCATTCATATCTATCAGTTGACTTGACTGATCCTTATCGGGATAGTAACGTGCCTTGAGCTTCATCATGAAGAATAGGACAAAGAAGAGCTGGAGGTTCCCCGACCCTGACTCTGCTTTCTTCAGCACATCAGTTATAAGCATCTGGCTATCTGGGAGAGTCAGGGTGAACAAAGCAAGTGTGACAGGATTACTAGACCATTTTTTCCTTAGAACTGTGGGACATAATACCCTTTTGATGTAGGGAGCACTCTTCTGTCTCAGGACCATGTCATTCTGAGCCCTCTGAAGACTCTGGGCATCTCCACAGATACCAGGGTAGAGGAGATAGGTTCCTCTGAACCCTATGCTCATGATGACATCCCAGAAAAAGCTGGCCCAGAGAATGGCAAGACAGAGGGAACCCTATACACTACAGTATGCTTCCTCTTGTCACTGACTTCATGGTCAAGTGCTGTCCACTTACACACCCAAAGGTAGAACTTTTAAGAATTTACAGATAGCACAAAGTGTACATAAATGTGGGACTGTGTAACATCACAGGGTGCTTTCCATAAAGTCACCCTACTGCTGGAAGTCAAACTGAAGATGATTCCTATGGGGTTAATGAAGAAGAAGCACTGCCGTGATCTTGGCTCTGACATGGAGAAGTCAGAATCCCATTTTTAAAGCCCTGTTAATCATTCCAGTGATATACATTTCTTTCTGTAGACACTTTCTTTTTGTAAGGCGGAGTTTCATGTAGACTGGATTGGATAGTTTTATGCCAACTTGATACAAGCTAGAGTCATCTGAAAGGAAGGCACTCCAAATGAGAAAATGCCTCCATAAGATTCAGCTCTAATGCATTTTCTCAATGAATGATTGACGGGGGAGGACCCAGCCCATTGTGGGTGGTGCCATCCCTGGGCTGGGGGTCCTGGGTTCTATAAGAAAGCAGCCTGAGCAAGCCATGAGGAAAAAGCCAGTGAGCAATATCCCTCCATGGCCTCTGCATCAGCTCCTGCCTCCAGATTCCTGCCCCCTTTGAGCTCCTGTCCTGACTTCCCTTGGTGATGGACTATGATACGGAAGTATAATCCAAGTAAGCACTTTCCTCCCCAGTTGCTTTTGGTCATGGTGCTTCATCATAGTGATAATAACCCTAACTAGGACAGTCACTATGTAACTGATGATTGGAGTTCTAGCCCTCCTACCTCTTTCTCTAATGCTGGAATCACAGATGTGTGCCACACCTTGTTTATGTATTGCTAGAATATCAAACCCTGGGCTTTATGCATGTTAGGCAAACACTACCAACTGAGCTACATATCCAGCTCTATAGACATTAGAAAATATGTTTTCAAAGCACTATGTTCATTGTATGTGTCTAGGTAATTATTATGGGCTGTATACAAAATACTCCTCCAAATCTGTAGGCTGAAGATTTGGTCCCCAACTGATGGTACTATCTAGGGGCAGCAAGATGATGAGAGCACTGACTTCATCCCTTGATAAGGTAACAGCTGAGTGGGCTCTTAGGAAATGAGGACTGAATGGAGGAAGGGGGTGTGAGTTTTAATAGTGCACTTGCCCCCTTGAATGCTTCTTGGCTGCTGTGATTCTTCACCCTGCCCTCCCCACAGACCTCCACTCAGACCCATAGCCGCGAAGGCAGCCAAAGACTGAAACCTTCGGAACCACAAACCAAAAATACACCTTTTTCTTTTTGGTTAATTTAAATTCATTTCCCCAAGTGTTTTGTCCCAGCCACCAAAGAATGAGCCACCATCCACCTGCCCTTTACTTCCATCTGGTGATTTATGGTGGCCATAGATGAAGAAAGAGCACACAGCACTGAGAGGCAGTTCCAATAACTGAGTTGCTTAACCTAGCTGGTGCTGTTTGCTGGAATATTTTATGGCTATTGCTGAAACGTTAACTTACAAACCCTGATCACAGCCTCTGTTACTCCTGAACAAGTGGCTTTGATGTGGCCTGCAACCTGTTTTGATTCCTTGGTAAAACATGACTCTTTAGGTAACCTGCACCTCTGGTTCTTGGAATATGTGCTCTCTAACCTTCTGTGAAATATTCCTTTAAATAATTGAGTACTTTCTTCCCTGAAGGCCAAATAATGTAATCTTAATGTTTCAGTTCCCTAGGTAACAATACCTCCACAAGCAGTCTCACAGGCTCCTAAAGAAACTACATATTATAGATGTGAACAACACACAGAGAGAGTGGTTAGAGTGGTGGAAATGCCATTTACAATTGCGCGTGTGTGCATATATGCGCAAGGTTTCAAGACCCAAATTGATCTTTTTATAGACAATTTTGTGCACATCAGATCATGAAGCTCAGCTCAGTTTTTAGTACAATCAAGTGATTGCAAGGTTTTGTTTTAAAATGTACTCCTCATTTCATGAGAACATTTATATTCTGAATACCACGCAGTAGTGAAAAGGAAGCTTGAGTAGAAGGCAAAAAGTTTTAAGAATGATGCAAAAAGAAAGGCATTTTAAACTATATGTACACAGATAGACATACACACAGGTATACACATACATACATGCACACATACACATACATTTTCATATCCACACTCACACTAACACTAATGCAAGTACACACACAAACATGCATACAGACTCAGAAATAAACACACACACACACACACATATATATATACACACAGACATACATACATATGTACTCACACAATACACTCACATATCCACACTCATACTAACACAAGCACATGCACAAACCTGCATAGAAATACATATAAAAAGATGAGCACACACATGTACACAAATATACATGAATAAGCACATACAAACACACAGGCACGCGTGTACACATCATAAAAATTATTGGGAAATCCGAGAAAATTCACAGAGGATAGACTGGTACTAGCTTGATATTTTTAATGACATGTTTAAAACCTCATAAGCCTACCAAGTGGGATTTAACCCATGCATGGAGGGTAGTGTATTGGTTTGGTATGAGTGTTCAGATGCCACAGAGAGCATTCACAACCCCAAGGCATTAATAAGTCAATTGTTTCTCCTTTACAGTAGATCTTATTCAGAGCTGGGCAACAGACCTTCCTGCAGGGGGACACTTGAAAACAGGCTTTCTTCCTCACGTCCTCCCTTCGATTGTTCTCCTCAAATGTGGGCATGAAAGTGTCATCATACCTGGTGACAGCCACAGGATTTGAAGACAGGGAAGGGTTCTCAATAAGAAGAATGGTTGTTGCATCCACAGCTCCTATCTTAGGCCCTTAGCAAAACCCTCTCACAGACATACCTACCTACATGGAAGGAGGATTCCTTTCCTGTGGTATCTCCTCAGAGAGAAGGAAGCAAGTGTTGTGCAACAGTCTTACAAGCTCATCCATTCCCAGCACGTACCTTATGCATGGCAGGACACCTGATGGGTCCTCTGTTACTGCACCAGGTCCAAGCCTAGGCTCTCTAGAAAGCCTAGGGCTTTCTCTTTAAGTGAAGCACACACTTCATTGCCTCATGTTTTCCATAATACGGAATATGATAAAATTGATCACTGAGCTGTGATCAATGAGTATGGTGGGGCAGGACCAAGAGTGCCCAAGGGAGCCCTTCTCAGAGCAGAAGGGTGTCAGAAACAAAGGACCTCATTCTAGAGCAATGATAAAATCTTCAGGGCCAGAGTTGAGGATAGGACTGAGCACTAGTGTGTGTTTCTTGGCTATTCCTGGAGCTAACTCAAGATGCATGCTTTTGTCAAATGTGGATGGTCCTGCAGACTTTGTGCCCTGGAGGGCTATTATCCATCACCTCAGCTGTCCCATTTGCAGAGAGCATAGTGCATCCTCCAGGATGGACACATTATTTTGGTGACCTGTTTTCTTCTTGGGAGAGCTTGAATGTTTTTAGACGTGAGTTATAATTTCATCATTCATTCATTTAGTCCATTCCATCCAATTCCTCTCTTCAACTGAGGAGACTTATGATCCATCTATTGAGTTCTCTCTCAGTCAGGTCCATCAAAATACTTGCCTTTTATCATTTGTATGAATTAATATAGGGTTCATTCATACTTTACATTTTAAGGAGTGCTATCTATGCACAAGCTCCTTGAGACATAGTTCATCTGGCATGATCTGCAGATCACCAAATGTCTTTCTTATTTTCTTCTGTTTAGGCTTCAAAAGATCTTGGCAAACACTTGAGAGGCTGAGTCTAGCTAGGTGGCTCTTCCCATCATTGTTTTCCAAATCATCATTTCCTTGAGGCCATATTATCCCCCCAAACATGACAGAATTAGTAAGGAGCTAATGGGGATTCTGATGCTTTGATCTTGCCACTGCTTCCACCAGACCAACTATAAGTCTAAAATTTTAAGCACATTTATTTCCATAGGATAAGGAATACTAAGCATCTATTATATTTATTTCATCTAAATTTTTAATTCCTTCAAATTTCTTATATTTACTTATATTTACCATGAAGGTATCCCCTTTTTAGGTGATAATTATTTAAGTCATTGACATATAACTCAAAATGTATAATGTTCCCATTGATGCCAAAAGTATTAAATTATTATTCCATAAGATTCAGCAACCTTATTAATGCATGATTAAATGACTATAACACTATAAAACAGGAAAGTACATTGTTATCAAGGTATCATGTGTGTTTCTCATTAATAAGCCATTAGTATATTTATTATTTAACAAGGTCCTGGAAATGCCAACTGAGGAAAGAAGCAAATAGACAGAAGTTACTGATTTACATACATGAACAAAAAGCTTATTCTTGTAAGTATTGTTATGAATGTGGAAAACCCTCCATACTCATTTCAGTGAGCCATGAGCTCTAAGGTGGTGGTAGAAGTCTGGTAAGGCCATAGTCTTCTATTTCTCAGGTCCTAGAATTCTGAGCAATAGATTATTTGTTCATGCATTATCACATCCAAGATACTTTGCTATAGAAACTAGAATTAACTCAGACATTCCTTTAATCTGAGTTCAGCTTCTACCATTAAACCAAACCCACTTTAATTGACATCATCATAGAAAGACCCCACCATCTTCATAATAACCCACTGCCATCATCATAGCAACCCATCATCATCACAGCAACCCAACTCCATTATCACAGTAACCCCCATCACCATAGCAACCCTCTACCATCATCATAGCAACACATCCATGTTGCCTTCACATTTGGTGAACTCACATTAGCAACCAAAGTAATCATTCATGCTTACTTGTCAAATTCTTATCTTCACTTTCATCTGAGCTCTTTGGGCCTGAGCTCTTTGAAGCCAGCTCCAGATGCCACCATTTTACTCGGGAGTCAGTTATGACTTAGGAGCATTCCCACTCACGTGGCTTTATCCAGACCTCTTCCACCAATATCCTGACTTCATTGAACCCATGCTGTATAACCTGGGCACCACGCTGGTGCTGATGACATAGTTACACCCCTGTAGCCTCTGATGCCAGATCTGGACAGAAAAGACCCACCCCTTTTAATAAAACTTGCTTTTTCACACCATAACACATATGCCAGTGAACCCTGTGTTGTGTTGTCATTGGCAAGAAGCCCTAGCAATCGGCTCTGGCTGGGAACTGAGTGTTCACATCCAGTTGGAAAGAGATTGCCATCTCACCAGATTGAACGAAGCTGCATTTTCCTGTGCGTATTAGAATCCTGGAGACTCTAAGATCATAACACCTAGATCTTGCTGCATGTCATTTGGTTTACAGTCTTCAGCCTTGTCTTATAGACTACATATTATATTAAAACAGCAGTCCTAAATGACAGACAAAGTGTATTTATAAGTTAAAATTTAATAATTCACATACATGTTTTAACTCTCATTATTGATAAAAGTAATGATAATTTATTCTACAGTCTATGTGAAAATCCTGGAAGTAGACTCCCATACTGACATACTCTGGAATACTTACCTATTCAGAGGCATTGCCCTTTTATGACTTCTTATCAATTATTTTTATGTTGATGATAGAATGATCAAATAATACACATATGAGAATATATGCTTTATTACTTCCTGCTATTGGTAAATGACTTAGAAGCACCATAAACATATAAAAAATAATTAAAATCATTGCTTGAAGGTAAGATGTTTCACAAAACAATTATTTTTAAGAAATATATGAAATGAAGCATTACAAGTAAACTTAGGAACTAAAACTGCGGTTCTTGCTCTGTGTTGAGCTGCATCCCTGTTGCCCAGGTAAGAACGAGGATATCAGAGTCTCTGATTTGGTGCCATGGACACACCATTAGCTCAGTTCTTCATTTGCAATACCAGAAAGCAAGGAGGGTAAAGAGAGGAGATCCAGACCAGAGAAGAGAGATGACCCAGATGAGAGATCAGAGGAGACTCAGTCCTGGGAGTAAAGGAGACCCATATTTGATGTGCCCTCATCATTGTATGCTCGCTTCCCTTACAATTAGGGGAGAAGGGACTGGAGAATCGATAAACATGAAAACAAGGGAAAATGTTCAAAATTGTCCTGGTAAACTCTCCTTTACTATGTCAATATTATCCTCTCTCTCTCTCTCTCTCTCTCTCTCTCTCTTTCTCTCTCTCTCCCACACACACACACACATACACACACACACACACACACACACCCACAGAGTTATGCACATGTCGGAGTACATGTGTGGAGGTCAGAGACAACTTTTGAGAATCAGATCTTCCCATTGTGAGATGCACACATTGAACGCATGTCAGGCTTACATGCTGAGCCATCTCTCTGGCCCTGGAAATTCTTTCCATTTTGTCTCTTCATTTTCATAAGCTCTTCCTGAGGTCACAGGTGCCTTGGGTGCCCTTCTCAGGATCCTGATCTTCCCATGGTCCCTGGTGGGGGGGTCACTCCAATCCCCTTATTTCTCCTATCATCATCCATCACAGCAAGCAAGGCTCAGACTTGGACAGGCTCTTAGAAAGTAGCTAGGCTGTTAGAGACAGTGATCGTCTCTTGTCACAAACGTGTATTTCCAAAGGCCAAAGGTCAACATGAAGTGACTCAAGTAAATCGCTCTGTGAGGTCATCTATCACCTTGTGAATGATCAGTGGAATCCTTTCTCTGATTTGAATTTTCATCTTCTGGTAGGGCTCAAAGGTACTTCTCCAAAGCAGGTCCTTGCAACCTGCCTGTAATTGTCTTCTTGCTAACAGGTTTCCAGCTCCTCTACCTACTTTTGGTAACAGGTTCTAGGCCATCTTTATCTATTTAAAGTAATTAAAACATGATTGGTTTGGGAACTTTGCTGAACGTGTGTATGTCCAAGTCTTATTCTAAATTCTGTACCTGTGTTCCTGAGTATTTTGTCAATTTGATACAAGCTAGAGTTGTTTGGGAAGAGGGACTCGCACTTGAGAAAATGCCTACATAAAACTGATCAGTAGGCAAGTCTGTGGGTTATTATCTTGATTAGTGATTGATGTAGGATAGCCTCACCAACAGTGGATAATAGTGCCAACCTTGGTGTGATGGTCCTGTCTGCTGTAAGACAGCAGGCCAAACAAGCCAATGATGAACAAGTCAGTAAGCAGCATTCCTCCATGGCCTTTGAATCAGTTCTTGCCTCCAGGTTCCTGTCATGACTTCTACCGTGATAGATTATGATGTGAAACTATAAGCTAAAATAAACCCTTTCCTCCCCAAGTTGCTGTTGGGTCATGGTGTTTTAATGCAGCTACAGAAACCCCAAATGAGGCAGTACCCAGCACATTTATCACAAGTCCCTTGAGCACAAGATGAATATCTCTGCCACCATGGGTCACTTTCCTCTTTGACTAGCATTTCTGTAAGTGTTATTTGGACAGATTTTCTGTTCATAAGGAAGAAACAGTTTGCCTCCTGAGCCCTCCCTTCTAAGGCTACTTTCTTAAGGAACGGACCTCACTTTATTCCCCAAATTTCCCCTCCTTCTTTGCCCCATGCCTGATAAGTACAAGCGTTTTTGTATCATGCTAGTCAAGTTTGAACACATCCAGAAGGACTATATGGTAGATGTTTTCTGATTTCACAAACACAGGTCTAATTAAAATCCTTTAGTTATTTTTATAAAGAAATTTGCCAGCATATTTATGTGTATTTATGTCTCACTTTTAATTGATTCATTTTTGCTTTATCGAATCTCAAATGGTTCTGTGACATATATGTAAACATCAATGTCTATAGAATATAACTATTGTACATGTAGCAGAAGATTGCTTCTTAAACTAGATAAAGATCTATTAGGGTCACATTGTTCCTCTCTATTATATCTTCCAAATGCACAGGACAAGTAACTTTAAAGCCAGAGCCTGGGGATATAGCTCAGTGGTACTATGGGCTAGGCTTGGGTTCAAGCCCCAGCACTGGAAGTAAAAATGCCAAGTCATGTTAATTGGTTCAGTAGTCCATTTGTGTTGTGAGTAAATGTTTAGTGGAAGTACTTTTGGAATTACCGAGGGACAAAAAAGGATTCCCTTTTCTGAAGCAAGAAGCACAGCAGAGTGCTAAAGCAAGGGCAAATCTAAAGCTCAGAAATTGAGATTGCCATCAAGTCTGAGGGATAGAGATACAACCTTCTTCCCACTTTCCCATTACCCTCCTTATCCACCTTTGCTTAGAGGTGTTTGGACATTATCATGATTATTTGTCTCTATGTCTTCACTCAATCCTTTTTCCTTTGGAGGCTGTCTTAAGGTTACTGCTACTGTGATGAAACACCATGACCAAAAGCAACTGCGGAGGAAAGGGTTTATTTGGCTTATACTTCCATACTGTAGTCTGTCACTGAAGGAAGTCAGAACAGGAACTAAACAGGGCAGGAACCTGAAGGCAGGAGCTGATGCAGAGGCCCTTCAGGGGTGCTACTTACTGACTTGTTCATCATGGCTGCCTCAGCTTGTTTTCTCATAGAACTTGTGACCAACAGTCTAGAGCTGGAACCACTCATAATGTGCTGGGCCCTTCATCAGTCACTAATTAAGAAAATACCCTATAGGCTTGCCTACACCCTCCTCTTATGGAGGTATTTTCTTATTTGAGTTTCTCCCCTCAAAGAATGACTTTATCCTATGTCAAGTTGACAAAACTAGTGAACACAGATCCCATTGTTGAGGTCCTATGTAAATGCCACACAGGAAGTTTGCAGTGACTGTGCTCTGAAGAAAATCTTGTGATTCTTGACAAGACTTTCCATCTTCCCACCAGAATAATGATGCCTCCCTCTGCTCTAATACAGCAACACTTTATATTCATCTGGACTGTGGGGTTTCCCAAGCTGACGCAGAGCTGCTGCTTGACAAGTGGGCAGCTTAGTGAAACAGTGGTTCCTGGCTGGGGGTAGCACTCAACTCACAGCCTGCAATCTATATGCTGGGTAGTGCATTTGCTATCTGTGAGCCTTCCCTAGATTACATCCATCCCATGAGTATGGAGATGGTAACCATAGCAGCAGATGGAGTGGTTATTTGATGCAGTCCCTCTTAGGGGAGCAGAGGCTAGAAAGCTGATGCTGCACTTTCCGGCTTGGTTTAAAAAAAAAAAAGCTCAAAGTCTCCTTGCATGGAGAGTTCAGTCCATCATAATTCCTTGGCATTTGTGGCTTGCAGAAGCCTCCAGGAGGTGCAGGTGAGTTAGGAGGTGCCTATTCTATCAAGATGCTTTGTAGAGGGCAGTTGTGTCCCGGCTTCTCCAGTCAGCTGCGATGCCTTGATTTATGGCAAGGCCAGTGGGTCCTGACAGGACCGTGCACTGTGTGTCATTGTGAAAGGCAATGTTGAAACTTGTGTCTGGAGATGCTTTTCTGAGCACTTCTGAGAAGCAATCATAGCGAATCCCTTTTCACCTACATTGTCATTCAGGATGGGTTTTCAAGCATTATTTTATTTTATTTTATTTTACTTTATTTTATGTGTATGGATATTTTGTCAACATATACAACACGTATGCACTGGTTGATCTTAACCACTGAGGCATCTCTCTCCTCCCACCTAGGACTGATTGTACCTCTGTTATTAACGCTAAAGCCCCTTGCCAGTCCCCCAGCATGTTCGTGGCAGTGAAACAAAACTGCAGCCATGCCTGTCGTCATGTGCGCCTGGTTAGTGCACGGCTGTTTGTTCAGTATAAGACACTCTAGTCTTATGCACGACAAATTTCTCACACGTAGCTTCTTCTTGGTTTGTCTTTTCACCAACCCCGTGTTAGTAGGGTGCATTTCTACATAGTCAGCAGCCTGTACATCTTGAACTAAAAAGCTGTAAGGAACGAAAGTTAATGACCATGAGGCTGCTGTATTTTTACATTAACAAAACTGAGAATCATTATAGGCTTTACAAGGTCCATCTAGGGGGAGTCCGGGTATGCATACCTATTTGTATGTGAGTGCATGTGTGTGGATATGGCAAACATGGGGTTTGTATGCTTTAAATAATAGAGATAAATAATAGAGAAATTTCTATTATGGAATATTTAATCTCAATAACCAGACAATATGATGATATTTTATAATAAATATGTCTTAGTCTGACTGATGAGCTGATGACTTTGCACTCAAGATACAGTTCAGTGGGCAAAGGAGGTTAGGATAATCCTGCCTGGTTGCTTGCTTTTTTTTCTGTTTTTTTTTTTTTTTTTTTTTTTTTTTTTTTTGAGTTCTTGTGTCAGCTATTTTTATAGAACATTGTAGAATATTCCTATTCTGAAAGTGCACACTCACAAAGGAAACTCACTGCAATTCTGACAACAGTATTCCAAACCACCTCTGCTGATATCATCTGCCCCCTTCAAGGGCACAGCTCACCTGCTTATCTTTAGTTTGGGAAACTGGTAGAAAAACCAAGCAATTCCTATTTGTTCCTGACAGTTTGGAAGGAATTATTTATTGCCTTCATGGGACTGTACCTCTTCTCTCCCCTCACACTGAACCTTAGCCCCCTGCTTCCAGAATGATAATAATCTATTTCTTTCTTCACACTGCTGCTCCCGGTGTGACCCCGTCTGACCCGATTGAAATTGATTTTGTTGTTGAACTCCTGGCTAGTGCAAATTAATCCGAGATCCACATAAGATTGGGGTAGCAAGGCAGAGCACAAAGACCTCAAGTACTGAGGGAAAAATTCGTTCTGCAGAAGGTATTTTAAGTTTGGCAAGATAAATGGTTACAATGCCTGGCTTTGATAGAAGAACGGCCAGAGGAAGAGGGAGGAGAATGGTGGGCTCAGCGCAAGGCTGTAATTTAATAGCCTAATTTCCTGCCCAGTCCTGCAGAAGTAGCTCTGACAGCTGATGGAAATCACCCAGGGCTTGATCTGGTCCCTGGTGGGGACAAGTTGAGACCCATCTTTCCTTTGAGTGCTCAGGCAACTTTATTTCAGTGCACAGCAAAGGCTGTTGCCACCTCACTGGGGAATAAAATCCTCATCTTTTTATGAAAATGATCTCACACTCCCAAGTGAACATAGGTCTTTTGGCTGTGTGACACTTATGTCCCCCTCTCAGCCAGCAGAGGGAAGCAATTTTGTCCGGGAGTATCTTCAGGAACCCAACACTGCCCCTGTGAAACCAATACAGCAAAAATTCCTTGGAATTCAAAGGGAAGTCCTGTATCCAAAAGCTCAATTTAGCTCGTTTTCCCCTGTCTTCTCTACAACCACTGAACCAGAGTTTCTGATTTTCACAGACATGGGTGTAATTAGCTCCTTAATGTGCTGTTCTGCAGCTGTTTCCTGCACAGCCAGCAAGATATAAGGCAAAGCAGACAAAAGCCCGTGCCAGGGTCAATTGAAAGAAAGTGTGGCAAGGTTTGTGTTGAGCCAGAGTTCCTGGGGGAGATGATGAAAGCCAAATATGGAGCCTGGGCCTGCAGAAGGCTTTAATTATGTAAAGACAGTGTAGGCAAACAATTGCCTGGGGTGGGACTCTTCAGTGGTACAGCTGCCTGAATGTGGTTCAGGAGCCTTTCCAGAGAAGGAACTGCCATTGAACTACTGTGCTCCTACCAGTTTTATCAATAAACCCTTTGGCTGATCAAGCTGAATTTGGCCAGGATCCATCCTTCATCTGTCAGTGCCCTCTCTATATGTTCTGGAAATGTCATGTAACAGTTGTGGGCAGAGAGCAGATACAATCCAATGAAACACCATAGGATGGTTATCTTTGCCCATGTGCCATGGAGTAGAAGTTTTCTGGCTATGTGTGGAATACCACCTGAATATAGGGACCCCACAAAATTGGTTGGAAAGGTAATGCTTGCAATTGGAGATTCTCCAAACAGCACATTGAGGGGTAGGACTGATGCTGTACTGTCTTCCCAGAGGGAACTTAGCCAATCAGGAGGAACTGCAACATGAAATCAAAATTGACACACAGGAGGCACCTTCCATGTTAGCTTTCAATTCAACAGGAAAAGTTGCTAAGAGGAGAATGTATAGAGGTATCAGATGTATAGGGGTATCTGGCTAACTGTTCTTTCCTACATCTAGGACGCTGGAAGAAAAAGCAGGGATGAGGTCAATGTCACTTGAAAGCAAATATGTCAAGATTCATGTTGAGCCAAAGTTGTTCAGGAAAAAAAAAAAGATAAAATGTCAAATATTGGACTTAGGAGCCTCTGTAGTGCATTGGAGACTGAAAAAGATATTGAAGTGGGGAACAGCAGAGAGGCATAGGTGATCTCAGATTGGTGTGTCTGAAGGACATCTCATGAGATGGGACCAACACAAGCTGCTCCTCTAATAGGGTGGCCAGCATTCCCTACAGATGTAGCCCATGGAGACTGACCAGAGGCCCCATACTAACTTGTGGATTGATTGAACCCTTTCTAGTTTTCAGGGCATGTGGGCTCTGAAAAACACTAAAGTGATGTGTACTATAATTCTTATCAACCTCCAGAACCTCACATGTAAGGCAGAAGCAGCGGTCCATGGACATAGCATGGCAGAAATTTTAAAAGACGAAAGGTGCCCTAGAAGTAGGAAATCTCCCTCCCACCCAAGAATGAATATTGTGTACATCCCCCTGTAAGAAAGTACACGGGAGGTAGCTGTGCCCCAGGGATACACCCTGCATACCTTCTCTGAGGAGTTTCAACTAATGGTACAAGCATAGAAGCAATAAGACACGGATGTCTGAAAGGGGAACTGACAAATGCAGACATTGTTTGCCCAGCCCTTAGCATTTCAGACGGCCAGGTGTGTCTGCTTAAGGGAGCTGCCAGACACCTCACAGAGTGACTAGGGAGGACAGGTAGTTCCTCATACCCATCCTGCTAGACTCAGCATTGCTCTTTGACAGAATAAATCACACAAGTGGTGCAATTGCTTTATTTATGAAGTGTTGTGCCAGGACTTTTGTACTCTTTTAGCTGATGGGTCCCATGACCAATTTGGACTTGTTTGGGCTAGTAAATGCAAGATCATCAGTGTTTCCCAAGGTTATCTTCTCAGTCCCATTGCTTGTCGTGTGATGTAGCCCCAAACCTTGCTTCATCACCCTCTTTAAAATGTTTAATAACACAAATTCTATAATGCTAAACTCTAAATGTCTTAGTGTTAGTAAGCATGTGTGTGTGTGTGTGTTTGTGTGTGTGTTGTGTTCAATGAATGAAAATCTCAGGTTAGGACTGGGTTACCTTCCTACGAGTTGTTGGGAAAGGAGATGCTGGGGGACCCACCACCCCTCACTACGCAGGCTATTGCTACTGATATTAGTTATTCACTGGAATTAGAATGTTCTTCTGACTGCTGAAGACATCATGTGCTGTGGTTGTAGACATGAGAATTCAAGGTGGAACTGAGGCAAAAATATAGACCCTACTGCCTAGCATCTGTAGTTCTAGAAAGTGCTGTTCATGGTGGTGAAGAATTGCTGTCTAGGGCAATGCTTGCAATGGACTCTGTATGTTTTGCTTTCAGCACATCAGACAAGTGCATCAGACAAGGTGTCTCCTGCAGTAATAGTGGCCTAAGTATTACAAATGAAAAATGCATATTTTTAATAGCTATGAGGCCTGCTCCACAGGAGAAAGCCCATATTTTGTCTTCTAAACCAAGAAAAAAAAAAGCTGTGTCTTAGGCAATCAGTCTCCAATGGTGAGGGTATTTCTACTGTTTTGTTAATTAGATATAACATGCCCATCAAATTGGCTTTCTAGACAAATCCTATGTAGCCCAGGCTCGTCTTGAAACTGCTGTATCTGAAGACAACCTTCAATTTCCGATCCTTCTGCTTCCACACCTTGAATGCTTGGACTTCAAGTGTGTGTCACCACACCTGGTTTACGTGGTGCTAGGGATAAAACTCAAGGATTTGTATGTGTTAGGCAAGCACTCTGCCAACTGAATCACATTACAGTTCCTGTCGATTTTTTCCTCTAAGCCTCTGAATTTACACCTGTATAACCCCATTACTGTCAGACACAATCAGAAGGGAATTCATCTCTGTAATAGACATCAGCTGTTGTGAAGATTTCTCTATAGTTACAAGTGTCTTTTTCTGGGATGCATGTTGCTACTGTGACATGGCAGCCCAACACTCCCCTTAAATAGAGGAACATAATCACACACCCATGTCAGAACTCAAGGAATACTGTAGACTAGGAGAAAGAAAGAACACAAGAACCAGAGGATGAGCTAAAAGAGACATGACTGCCAACCTGAAGAACATTTGCAATGATTTTCACAAGACCCTCACAAGGCCAGGCCTATCAACAATCTTAGTGGTAGGAGAGAGGAGGGTCATGCAACTCACAAGATTCTTATTTTTTTCATGGGTATATTATACTAATTTTATAATCTACAGTTATATTATTTTATATTATTATTGCTGATAAAACCACAACTCAATAAGTTCTATTTCTTTGAAACCATTAGCTTTGGAAAATTTCTGACAGTAAAAGTTGTAGACTATAAAATGTAAATCATTCTGGCTATTTGTTGCCAATTTTCTCTTTGACAGAATTACATCAACTTACACATAGCCTTTGTTGTTTGAAAGACGGATGTCCCCCCAGAGGGTCATGTATTCGAACACTTGGTCCCAGTTGGTGACGTTGTTTGAGAAGGAAGATTATGGAAACTTTAGGAAATACAGCCTCACCAGAGGAAGTATATCACTGGGTGTGGGCTTTGAGGTTGCACAGCCTCACCTCCTGTTCCCTTTCTCTGCCTCCTAGGTTCAATTCCTGATGGTGGAAAAAAGGAAATCTCTACAACCATGACCAAGCCCAAAAATTCCTAAATAAAAATGTCAGTAGGAATGGATACAATGTGTTTCCACATATGTGGGTGCGTATTGTGTGTGTGTGTGTGTGTGTGTGTGTGCATATATGTATGTCTAACAGCCTTTCATGTCAACTGAATCACTTACTTTTCTGTTGCTTAATAAAATATCATAACTGAAGCAACCCAGGGAAGGAAGAGTTTTTTTCAGCTTACTGTTCTAGATGGATTGTGTCCATTGAGTGTAGGGAAGACATGTCAAGGCAAAGGCACAAGAAGCTGGATGATCACATTTCACTCACACAGGATGACCAGGCTTCTTTTAAACAAAATATCTGCAATGTGTGTTCGGAGTCTTTTCTCAATCTTCTACCTCGAAAAATCAATTTAAATGGAAATGGTTGTTGAAGTTTGAATGGATTGAGAATGAACCCTTGAACACTGGGAAGGTGTCTCTATCATTTTTCTTGCCTGGTTTTTGTTCATTGGTCAGTTGTTTGGTGGTTGTTTCATTGCAGCTCTGAGACAGAAGCTGAAGTTCTATCATGTTCTCATGCAGAGAAATATCATCATTAAACCCTTGACTGTAAAACAAGATGTGTCCTAAACACTGTGTCCCATGGGATTTATTGATTCTTAAATATGTTTATCTAAAAGGTATTCTGGAAGAATTAAATAAAATGTATGCATTTAAAAAACTTCCAGAGCCCCCCCCCACCCAAATTAAACTTCAAGAATATGAAGAAAAGAAAAAGCTTTGATTGAACTATTTAAAGAATCAGGGTGTTTTGGCAGCCTCCTCCCTTGTGAATGACCCTGGATGATGGCAAAACATTTTCCACCTAAAAGGCCAATTCTAGATTAAGTATGAGGTGCAAGTGCTTATCTGAGAAGGTGACATTCACTAGAAGTAGTTATTATTTAAAGCAGCTAAATAATTAAGAAACTTTCTCTAATCCAGTAGAACAAGAAATAGAAATCTACAAAAGCCTTAAAGAGACACAGAGGAGAGGTGGGAGTCTGTTTGAGCTGAATAGGAAGCCCAGGTTAGACTGCAAAGGTTGGTTTCTGGGAGAATCTGTAACTTGAATTGACATGTTCTTGTGGAGGGTTCTGGGGGAGAATTTGGGATTAGTGTTAATAAGAAAGTTGCCCTCAATTCCTGAAGATGCCTAGGGTAGAGGGTGAATATTAAAGCCAGTTTATTGATGGGCTTCTTGGTAGACAAGTAAAAGCCCCAATTTTAAAATCACCTCAATTCACTATTCACCCACTGAAACCTGCATGGGAAATTCACATTGCATTACCATGAAGAAATCATCATGAATCTGAAATATTCAGAGGTAAGGCCAAGACATAAGATGGGTTGCTCTCTAATTGGTGCAAAATTAATCGGTGATGGTAGTGTTTGCTGATTTAACCAGGCAATGCAGGCTGTGTTCACACAGTCAGGAACTAATCCTTCTGAGGTAATCAATACTGTAATCACAATACAATACGTGAGGAAGTGAAAAGAGGCAGTATAACTTACTGCCAATGGTGTCTTTCTGGCACTCGGAACATTTCCCTGAACAATTACAGCTCATTTCACTACTGTGTGTTTGACTCTCAGATTCTGCATATAAATCAGACAGTATCTGATTGGATTTTGATTCATTTAGAAGTTGTTAAAGTTTCAATTTCCTCCTCTCATAGTGTATTTGGGAGTCAAGGTACTTGTGGCTCTGGGCACGTGTTTGGCTGTGTGATTAGAGCCCAAAAAAGGAGCATCTGCTACATTAACCTTGGGCATGTAGGGGGTGGAGCTCTCCTCAGGTTCTGCTTAACCTTGATATTAAGACCCAACGAGTAAAATGTCTGCTAATGAGGAAAGGGAAAAAGGAAGAGTGATTATGATTATATATGAGGCTCACAACATCAAATCCACAAGGCTTGGGAATTCATCTCTATCATTTTATGATATTGCGAGATTAAGATGGTACTTTTTTTAAAAGTGCTAACTAGAAATGTCTAGAAAACAAAGACTTTTGATATTGATTGATTATACATAATGCCAAAGCCCGCCCATGTTTGTAAGAGGATTTCTGGTTTACTTTTACTTTGTAAAATCTCCCCCCTGTCTGTCTGTCTGCCTGCCTGCCTGTCTGTCTGTCTGTCTCTCTCTCTCTCTCTTTTCTCCATTTTTTCCAGTGAATGATGTAACATACATATACATGATATACATGCTTGAGGAATTGTGGGGGCACTAAACTGAGACAAACACACAGAAGAGGTACTGTCATAGAGTTTTATTTCACTGTTGCCTGTTCTGCCCACATAAATGGCATGGATACCTTCCCAGACAAGGGGTCTGTGGTTTGAGGGAAGCAAATGGATGCAAAGCAATAGAGTCAGAAAATCAGTTCTTTAGTGCAGAGGTCACCTTGATCTAGAAGGGCAGGGGAATGCGGCACTTCTTTGACTGTGATCACACACTCAAGATATACACACACAACACACACACATGTCCAAGATGCATATACATACACAATCCACACATGTGTAAGATACACACACACTCACACACACACACACAAGTATACAAAATGCAATCCTTTCGTACTGCAAGAGAAGCCAAACTATTTGAAGTTCCTGAAAGGGTAAACACCTACAGGCACTGATAGTAGCTTATCCTTTATCCTTCATTCTTTGTCAGCAGTCAGACTTTTTGTCTGGTGTGGTATTCGTGTAGAGATAATCCTTCATTCACATAGAAAACATTATTTTTAAGTCTATCACAAACCACAGGGACACATCAGGTGCTGTGACTGAAGAAAACAGAAAACTCTCTGGTCCTGAGGTACTGGAGGTAATGGAAGACAGCAGGTGTATGTAGGAGACGGCAGGGAAGGAAATGAAGCACACAAGAAATGGCCTGGGCTGGAGGACAGAGTTAGAGAGAAAAAGAGTAAGTTGAGCCCACTTCAAAAGAGGACTACAGGTCTGACAGATTCCAATCCAACACCTCTGAGTTGGTGTTTGATTCCCCTCTCTCTCCGTCCTTCCTTCCTCCCTTCTCTCCATCCCTCCAGCCCGTTTTTCATGGAGCAGGACAGTGTCTGTTGTCTGAATTGCACTCCTGCTGTGAAGGGTTACAGAAAACCTGAGAGCTGAGAACACTGATACACTCATTTCTAATATGCACAACATTCCCTGGGCTGCCCTCCTTCTCACCATCATGCAATTCTTCACCCAAACGGTCCCCCTCCATCCCTCTGAAACAGTGGCATATGGCTGACTCTCATCAACTGCCCTGCCCCCTGTACCCTCATGCTAACTCCTACCGTGGTGAGATGAGGTTTCATGAGGACTAAATCCTAAATTGTGCATTGCTATTTCTTTTTCACTCATGCTGATGCTCTGAACAGCAAGACAGGAAAGCTGAAGACATAAGGATGGTGTGAGAAAGATTTCTTCCTAATGTTTACAGACAGAAGAATACACACACACACACACACACACACACACACACACACATACGCGCATGCGAATGGTTTTTAGAAGGCCTGTGAGAGGGCTCAGCAGATAAACATGCTTGCCATCACACCTGATGACCGAAGTTCAGTCCC
This sequence comes from Cricetomys ansorgei, assembly GCA_026225945.1. Classification (NCBI taxonomy): domain Eukaryota; kingdom Metazoa; phylum Chordata; class Mammalia; order Rodentia; family Nesomyidae; genus Cricetomys; species Cricetomys ansorgei. The sequence goes on from JAMJFZ010000320.1 coordinate 1,325,349, forward strand.
CAGAACACACACGGTGACAGGAAAGAACCAACTTCCACAAATTTTCTTTGGACATAGAGAAGGGGGGATGTGGCAACACATTAAAATTTTAAAATAATTTTTTAGACAAAAGATCTTTTCTTGTGTGAGAGAGGTTTTACTGTGTTTTTCTTGTGTTTTGCACCTGTCTCTGGAGAAAAGTTCTCAAATGTCTCCCTTACTATAGTACCTCAGAACAATAGACTGTTTTCCTGATGTCAGTGGTATTTGCTCCCATGAAAATAATTTTTCAAACTCCTCCAGGTCTGGGGATTCGGACACGTGCTCCATGGATATTTGTGAGGGGGTGTAACTGGACCCAGGAGAAGACAACTAGAAATAGGTTCTACATCCATTGCTTACTGTGTCTGGAGAGAAGGAAAATCATATTCTTTAAATATAGGCAATTCACTCCTTCCTAACTTTCACGCTGGAGTTAAGTTCTCCACTGCTAACTGTTGGGGAAGTTTATTTTTAGTTATGTTTGAAATTGTTTTATGCACTGTTGGGTGAGGGGTTATCCTAGGTCCAGGGTGTTTTATATTGTTTGCAACTGTTGGATTTCTGTGGGGGTTGTTTAATTGCTTATGATCTGCATGTGGAATCAGTAGAGCACATGAGGAGTTCTGAATCAATAAAACACCTTAGTTCAGATGCTAGAGGTTCCACTGTCTATGGAGTATGCCTCTGGCCATGATGGTTGTTCTCTCTGCTGAGGGCTGGCAGGGCTTGTACCTATGATTATGCCTCCCTATATTCCATCCTGAACCACCACAACAGCGAACTACTACAGCTCGCTGGGTATCTTTTCTATTTTTTTGTCTCTAGGAAATGATTTCATTATTGAACGTACACTTTTGTCTTCATATAATAGAAATTATATATCAATTTGTTAATGAAGGATGAGAAGCAAAAATACTGAACTTCCTGGTCCATTGATCATTAAAAATCTTTTGGAGCAGCCACATGGGTCCCGAGCGACTAGAACAGCACTGGTAGTTCACTGTAGAGTATGCACGAATGTGCCAGCAAGGTGCTCGGTTCTCAGGATGGCAACAGACTTACACCAGTGTTGATGGCATGCATGTGTCCCCGTGAGTCACAACACTTACCAGATGAAGCTATGTCTTAAGAGTACTGTGGTACAACACTCCTGGGCCACACTGAGAAAGTGAGTTGACCACTAAGGAAAGACATTCTAGTAGGTCAGATGTAAGTGATCACTTCCCTTGGAGGTGAGGCCAAGAGCGCTCACGCTGTCTCTAAATCTAGAGAACTGTGCCCTGCAAGCGCTTTTAACCACAGACCCATCTCTCCAGTTTCTAGATTAATGGTTTTACACTGACATTTTCTCACACTGGAGTCACCTGATAGAACCAAGCAGTGTGACTTTCTTCTTGTAGGTTCTCTAATCTATTTGGTGTTTGTTTCATAGATATGTAACAATAATGTGTTTTCCATTAACTAAACATTTTGAGCAACATTACACCCTTGTTTATTTTTTTAATTAATTAATTCCTTGTATATTTCATGCATGTCCATAATCCAGTTGATATAGCCATCCCCATTCCCTTCTCTTATCCCTTTCCTAATCTTGTGAGCCCCTCTCCTTTCCAACAATTTTTCTTTTTATTTTCATGTTGCTTTGGGTGTATGTGTGAGACACCCTGAGTTTAATATAATCATTTGCATAAGCATGGGTTTGGGACCATTTATTGGAACATGGACTTCATCACTGCAGAAAGTGACTAATATTCTCCATCACCCATTAATGTCCAATGGCTCCTCATTGGAAAAGGCAGTACCTCACCCGCCCCATGATAGGATATTCATGGGCAGTTTCTATGCAGGTAACCATAGTGACATTGAATTTGAATGTAACAGCCGTGTGCAGGAGACAACATTTTATAGTGCCCCTCCCCATACCTCTACTCATCCAGTCTCTTTTAAGGAAATGACCCCAGTTTCATGACCACTGTTTTAATGTTCTAATAGTGAACCTTAAAATTAATCTGGGCTAATTCAAGACCAATGACCAGGCCTGTGAAGATGAGCTGGAGATGGGCAAGGTGTACTGATCCTGAGTGGGGCAGACAACAGACATCTGAGTGCTGTGTGGGAACCCATGCCAAGCAGTTTGGAGGTTATAAATTTCACAGTAAACTGTGAGACACTGAGGTCCCTTAGCACGCTCTCTGTCTATGATATTTATCTTTTAGAAGATTTGGCCTTCTGCTCAGACACACATTCAGTAATTCCCAGGCTGACATTTTCTTTTCTCTGTTCCCACACAGTTTTCTGACCTTTGAGTAACTGCCAGAGGGGGGCAGCTCGTAGGCACTGTGTGTATGTGTCTCAGAGCGATGGGAAGGAGCATCAGGAAGCAGGAGGAAAGAAGCGTTGTCTCTGTGAAATGCTTCTAATTTTGGAGCAGAGCATGAAAAGAGAGTGAGACAGAATAGCCAATTAAGAGGCAGCCAGCCTGACTTCAGGGACATGTGTCAGAAGCCATCCTGAAGCCCTGCAAGACTGTCATTGCCACGATGCCCAGGAGAATGCATCTCAGTTCTTTAGGACTGGTGCAATGAGAGAGGAGACGGTAGGAAGGCCAAGTACTAGGAGAAGGAGAGAAAATGAATACGGACAAAGTAAAGCCCTAGGGCTCCCTGCAAAGAAAGCCATTCTTACACAGCTAGGGACATGGCTGTTAGTGCAGGTGAAAACCTACCTACTTATGAGGCATTCTATGCTCAAGAATTCTCCGTAGAGCCTCAGACATACATTTGCGCATCAGTCAGCGTCTTCACAGACCTCCTGTCTGTGATGTAAAGAGGAGAAATAGAACATCCACTTTGTCTCTACCAGCTTCTAAGTGAGTGGGATCCTTAACCACAGCCCCAGGACGGTCAGCTCAGCTCTGACACACTCTGGAGTGCCGAACAACACTACCCCCTCACTGTTGCTGAAGGTTCTCCAGGCAAAGGAAAGCTCACGATTGCTAAGCAGAAATAGTCCTTGATGAGGTGATGTACACAGTGTGACAAAGAGGTTGGAAGTGGGAGTACCAATCATTCCAAGATTTTCTCAGGACTGGGAGGGAGGGAGAGCTTGCTCCTTTCCAGAAACAGGAAGCCGTGACAGCTCTGGTTACCTGCTCCTGTCTGGTAGGCTTAGATCATGGATTGCTTATTCGGGGCAAACTCATTTTATCATAAAGTTCTATGTTTTCTGAGAGAATAGATTTGCTAGATGGTCTCAAAGTGAGAAGAGAACATGTCAAAAGAGCGTTCCACAAACTCATGGGTACGCACTTTCAGGAATTACAGACTGTGGTGGCAATAGCTTTGCCATTAGCTTTGGTTTATTGCTCAAAAGTCATCACAGAACAAAATTTTTATTTGTTAAACTTGTATGTTACTGGTCAGAGAACTGATTTAAATCATGACCATTTAGTACAATTACATTCAGGGTATGTGTAAAACACAAACACTCATGCATATACACATGCATACACACATGCATACACATGTACATGGTCACACATCTATGCACATGCACATACATGCATTCACATATGCACACACACACATGTGCATGCACGAAAATGAACATGGCACCTACCCAGAATTTTTGTGTTACCAGTGTTTGTATGAAGCTATAGCTTACCATGCAACTTACTGTGTGATGAGAAGAACTATGGAGAAAAACATAGAAAGGAGGGGAGTTTTGTAGAGGGAGATGAGCCTTTAAAGTGATGGCTATGGAGGGAGACAGATGCTTTTGTCTCTGTGACTCTGGGTCCTGCTGTCTCTAGATCTATCTGAACCTTTCATGTGTGTGGACCTGTTCTAACAAGCAAGACGTTTCCTCTGCCTAGTGGACGGGAAGCCTGACCTTATAGAGCATCTTCGTGTCTTCATATGGGTGAGTGTGTGTAGAGTGGGAGTGCCTATGCAAATGAGGCACTGTCATTTAGCTCCACAGTCACATTTTCTTTGTGAATCAATTGCTTAAATCATCCAATATAGGAGAAAGTCTGCCTTAAATAAAAAAAATACTGTATAAATAAGTTGGCTTTATCATTTTTAAATTACTCAAATGCTGGGTCTATTGTACACATACAGGATTATAGTATGTGTATATACATACACACACATACATACACACAAATATATGCATATATTATATACATTATATGTATATATACATATATATGCTTATGTGTGTGTGTGTGTGTGTGTGTGTGTGTGTGTGTGTATGGGGGAGAGAAAGGGGATTGCCTACGGTAATTTCTAGCCAATGCTGTGTCTTTAAACACTATTTCCAGCAGCAGATGGGAGGACCCCCTAGAGAGCGAGCTAGCAAAGTGTTAATTCCCACAGGTATCACTCAAGAGTACTGAGTGTTTTTAAATGGAACACAACTCCCTTTAAACTGTGGTCTTTTTCTTAACAATATGCTTTACACAACAATTTGCATTTTCAGAAAATCTCTTTAAAATGATGTAAGACTCGATAGATTAATAATATTTCAAAAGGTAAAAACACAACACAATGCTCCACACATGCCAGCAGTGATCATGTTAGAGCACAGGAATTACTATCTTTTACTATAAAATGATATTTAAACACGACTTTGAAATCTTGGCATTTTCATCCTTTTGTCTTTTGACTCTTTTCCATACCAACATGGAAACATTTGTATAGAGGAATATTTAATCATTTAATCCAGCAACGCGGAGCTCTGGGAAAGGATCACATTCAAGGCCTGTGTGATCCAGCTAGGACGCAGCACAAACCTAACCCTAAGTAAGGCGACTCAGAAGGAAGCGGTAGCCACATCTTCAATCCCAATTCTCAGCATATAAAAAGGAAACAGTCAGTTCAGAAGTAGGTCACGGTTCTCAGTTTAGAGATCACAGTCAGTTCAGAGAGAGAAATGGTAGAGATTGAGAGAATCAGAGGAGATTGAGCCGGAGCTGGCTAGTCAACTGAGAAATAGAAAGTCAGGGGCAGAGTTCAGAGTTCAGAGAAGGAAGCAAAGTGGAAGCAGAATGTGCAAGTAGAGCTCAGACAGAAGAGGGACGGAAGCAGACCCGAAGCAGAGGGGAAAGTTAGTTCAGTCAGGCAGTTTAAGTTCAGGCAGCTCACAGACAGTTAAGTTCAGAAGGAGAAGCCTGGAAGAGTAGAGCCAGTCCAGAATAAGCAGAGAGAGAAAGCAGAGTCAGAAGCAGACAGATTATGATTTAGTTTGGAGGTCAGAAGATAGCTAGCCAGAGTGAGTTCAATCAGCACTAAGTCTCAGAGACTGAAACATTTTAGGCTTAGGTTTGAAGATTAGAGTGTATGAAGGCTTAAGCCTTCTAGGTCTAGGCTAGCATCTTTAAGAATAGATTGCATGGAAGATAAAGCCACCCAGATCTAGGCTTAAGATTAGATTATATGGAGGTGAAAACACTCCAGGACTAGGACTGGGGATTGAATTAGCAAAAATAAACTGACATTTGCCCTGAATCTACTATTACATATTTATCAGGATTGTCTGGCACTACACCTCAGGTTTTTGCCTATTCCACAGCAGGCTCCACTGTGAAGTGTCTGAGAAAGTTTGCTTGAGTTTTGGTGTGTGTGCTGTTAGTAGTTCACTCACTGTATGTTCTATAAATTCTTATATTTTTTCTATTCATTATTTCAATATGGAATGAATATATTGAGGAACATACACTTTTTAATAGATTTTGGTCTAGTTTTTCTGGTCATCCCACAGAATGCAAACACCAAAGAAAACACCTTCAGTGTGTGGCCACTGAGTCCTCTGCTCTAAACTTCCAGTGTCACAATATGGTACTTGTTCATTCTTGTGGGGACAGAGGAATCCATATTTATATTCTGGATTTATTCACGTGTATAAGGAATTGAGTAGAATAGAATACAAAGACCCTTGTGATAGACACATTTAGCAAATCCACATACAATTCAGTCACCTGTCTCCTTGGATCCCCAACCATTTTTCCAGTATGTATGGTGTCTCTGAAATTGCCCAGGCTCTGGAAATTGTCCTGCCATTCATGTTTTTCTCTTTGACTGGAGTTCAAACACCTTCAAACAGCACATCACTAATAATGCACACAACCCCTTGATAGGAATTAGAAGGCACAAAGTTCTCCTTGATCTTGAACTCAAATAAGCAGCAGCAAAACCTGACCTCATCAGCAAAAAGTTCAGGTCTTAGGAGTTCTCTAAGGTCCACAAGGAAACTGTCTTTCATCCTTCTAGAAAGTGGCTTCTCCCAATATTCATTGTTGTTAGCACATGTTTTATTGATTTGAGGAAAATCATTGTGAATTATGAAGATATTTCCAAGTTGACAATCACCCCGTTGTGGCTTTTAATACTCTGTGTATGTTTTACTGTCTGAAGCTTGTGCATTTGTGTGGATAAAAGTGCATCCACAAACAAAATGGAATTGTCCAGTTTCTGCCTGTGCATATAATTTCCTCCAGTGAAGACACCCTGTTCCCCAGGAAAGGCTCCATCCTTAAATAACAAATGGTTTCATGCACCATCACTAGTTGTAGAAGTTTATTTTTAGTTATGTATAAACTAATTGTTTTATTCACTGTTGGGTGAAGGGTTCCCTAGGTCTTGGCATTTTGTACTGTTTTCAGATGTTGGATTTATGTGGAAGATGTTTGATTGCTAATGATCTGCATGTGCTATCAGTAGAACATGAGAAGTTCTGAATCAATAAAAACACTTCAGATGCTCAGCGTTCCACTGTCCAGTATGGTGCTTTCCATGATATTGGAAACGCACCGATGAATATGCTTCCTTGTCCTTCTTGGTTGGGCCACCACAGCAGTGTACTACAACAGTCACTGTATGTGTGAGACCAGATTCATGTGGGATCAGGCCCCTTCTTCAGAGAAAAACCACAAGGCACATGGGCTCCAGTTTTAAATAAAAATTCTACTAATGAGATATTATAAACCAACATGGACACCTCAAATAAACACACTAATGGGCTTAACAAGACTACTGAGATTCTACTCTGCTGAAAAAAAAAATGTTACCCTCATCCTTCACCATTACCTTCCTACAGAGATGTCAAGAAGTGCTAAGCACTTCGTTTTAATCAAGTCATTCCAGAGCTCTGCTGAAACGGCCTATGAACTGTCATATTTTCCAATTTACTAATAGGTTATAATACACCTCAGTCAACATTTAACTAACTTTTGCATGCTTGCCACTTAAACTCTTCATATCAAACCCTCATCATATCCTCCGGGATAAGTCAAGCTGACTGCCCTAGCTTATCATCCCTTTACTGAGCCTTTGATCACTGGATGCTGGAGACACATTACAAAACCATGCCATTCATCTACTGATCAAAGTGCTTTCCCAGGGCCCGGAGAGATGGTTTAGAGGTTAAATACACTGGCTGCTTTTCAGATGGACCTGAATTCAGTTCCCAGCACTCACATGACAGCTCTCAACTGTCTGTAACTCTAGTCCCAAGAAATCTGACCCTTTTGTCCTACGTACCAAGGGCACTGCACATTTGTGGTGCACATACATACATACAGGCAAAACACTCTTACAAATAAAATGTACTAACAAATGTCTTTGCATGGTGATGTACAGTATCCTGGAATTAACCCCAGAATGTTAATACAAAGAAGCATTTCTTACTTGCAGATAAAGTATTTCTGAGAAATATATCCCAAACCAATACCCTCCATGCAGTTGGCAATAAGGATAGATTTTTACATATTTTTTCAAAGAATGGTGGAATAAATATTCCTATACATGACTTAAGGTATAATGAGCATAAATTGTAAGTTCCACAACTTCATGGCTCTCTCATTTTCACTGTTGCCCAAAAGGCAGTTTAGTAGCAGGGACAAATCATCTTTCACAAACATTTGTAAGAGTTTGTTCTAAGAAAACACATGGAAAATAAACAGTTGCCTGCAGAAATATTCTTAATTCAGCAATGTTTAGTATTGCAATAAGGTAAAACTCAATTTTTTAAAAAATCGACATATTGTATATTGCCATGTTTTAAAAAAGTGTGTCCCTGGAAAGTTTAAATGAAGGCAGATTCTTCTTGAATATAGTGACATTGAGAGGGGTTGATTGTCTAGAGTGGAAAGTGCTTAGGCAGTATTACCCTTGGAAGGGATCAAGGTACTTGTACCAATGCAGTTCTACTTTCTCTTTGAATGATTTTAGCCACTAGGATCATAGCTCAAATAAATCTCCTTTCTCTATAAACTGACCAGGCTCAGGTATTTTGTGATAGCAATATATAGGAAAGAAACCAAGTAAATATCTAAAGATGGATGTCTCTAATTTGGCTTGAGATTATACCTTAAACTCATAATATTCATAGTTTTCAAGGACAAACATCATTCTATCATGCATTACATTTTTAAAACGCAGCAATGCCATGGGCATGTCCTGCTGACACCAGTGTCCTCACCTGGAAGGGACCCTGTCCTTTTTTATCACTTTAACCCCTAATGCTTTCCTTCCTTTTATTTTTTTTGTTCATTGAAGTTTTACGATTTTTAAACTTAGATAAATATCAATTCCTTCAGAGTTGGAGGGGAAAACATTCCCCACTATATTATTTGGTGAATTCCAAAGCACTAAACTCCAAAGAAAACAATCACAGTCCAAAGCAGAGTTCCTCTTTCTTCTCGTGTCCCAGCATCTTTACATGTTGTTTCAATGTGATCATTTCCTGTTATTTTTTATGACAACCCAGCTTTTCCTCATCAGAACACCTACTAAAGATAGTTCTGAACAAGATGTGCTGTCAGTTAATAGCATTTAAAAATATATTCGCAGTTGCTACCAAGATTTTGTTTTCTTATTCTTTTTTTTTTTTATAATCTTAAAACTAGATGCTGGAGATGATAAAACTGTGCAAAGTTTTTGTCTGCTTTGGTATTAATGCCTCTTTGAATGTGCACCATATCACTGTGGGTGCCGTGGGTAGCTGGGGACACATCTAAGTTCCTCTCCATGCTTCAGGCCTCAATGTTCAAAGGGCAAGAGCAGCACTCAGGAGATCTGAAGTAGAGTGCAATCTATTCCGGCCATGGATTTGTCTTGTCTGAAACAAAGTTCCAATCCTTGCTCACAAGCTTAAGCAAAACAGCTCTTTGTAGAGTATAATCCTAGATTTTTAATTCTTGGATGTATCCTTGAGGGATCAGGAGCAACGAGTCGATTAAACCATAAATAAAATTGGCTCATTTTTAAATTTGGGAAACAGAGAAAGGTTTGAAGATTTCTTATTTTAATGTTTCTTTTCATCCCTTGCTACAAGGAGTACATGATTAGAAACGAGAGATTTTAATTCAAGGGGACCCCCATAGTGTTTCTGGGTGCTTCTCTGGTCTCTGAGAACTAGAATTTGTAACTTGCAAAAAATTCAAAACCAAAACTAGCATTTAGGCAAAATGCGTGGAAATGCTGGAATCATCCTTGGAGTGACTTTGAACTGCTTCTCTCTTATTTCTTAAACCCACTCAGATGCTCAGGGATTCACTATCAGTTACTAGTGGCATCAATAACACAGGGAAGAGACCCTGAATATGCAAATGAGACCAGTCCTCCACCCAGTTGGTCCACATTGCTGCACCTGGGGGAAGAGGGCCCCTATCACCAAGCACAACCTAGGAGCTGCTTGCCTCTGCAAGGTGGGTGAAGAGCTCTAGTTGGGGGCATGGTTATGAGGAAGAACAAATTAACACCCACCAGACTCTGCATCACTGACTGTAAATATGCCCTGTTCCCACTTATCTGTCTTTCCCCAAGTGTTGGTCTGAATTCTGATCTGGATTCCTGCCTGATTAAGAGACGTCTTGCATTCAGACATCAGCATCACCCTGAAGATAGCAGATCCTAACGATTAGCAATATACCAGCACTGTGGGAAGTTCCCTGAGGTATGTGGTGGTGGAGGGTACCAGAGTTCACTACTCCTTACAACCCCCCTTATCTTTTGACCTATCTCCCTTCTGATCTTCTGAGTTGATGGACACACTGACCATGTCTGAGAAATGATGGTTACCACGACATGAAGCAAAGGAGAAGCGTGTATCTATAATCACCAGGAATCAGTTTGAGTTCATTACTGATTTCTTGGTCTTAAACAAGTGGGCAAGTGTGTTAGTTAAATAATTTTGCTCATGGTACATCTCAAAAAGAGGGCCATAAAGAGTAGGGAAATAAATCAGGAGCTGATAAGAATGGTGGAAGCCCCTGCCTTCAATGCACTTTCTCCTCTTATACACTGGTACTCAGACCCTTCCACCCTTCCTCTCATCTAAGATAAACTTTCCTACAAGAGCTGGAGTAGCATATCTGACTGTTTTGAATTCTTTCCTTGTCCTTAGTCCCAAGGCTGGTTTGTCTTCATCTGCTAATATGGGTGTCTTCCTGACCCTCCCCTGACCTCCCAGCAGAGGTAAGTTAGAGTTGGTGCCTTCCACGTGTGCCCCCTGCCTTACTCAGTTCTGAGCCTGTGCTTTACTTTGTTCTCAGAAGGGCTTCCTGGTCAACACTTTCTCAATCCTTAAATGTCTTGTGCTGCTGGCTCCTCTCCATCAAGTGTTCAACTGAGAGAGCTTTTGTCAATGCTACCTGAAGCCACATGTCCCAGAGCTCAGTGAAGGACGTTTTAGAGTAGTTTGTCAAAGCTTGCCCTTCTGTTTTCTTAGCAGTGTTTGATAGAGGAGAGGATCATTCTGCCATTTCCATTCTTGTGTTTCATGACCACCACTAAGATTATTATTATCATTATGCTGGATACCAAAATTTCTCACATTATTATTTTCTCTCCCATTTTTCTCTCCCCTAGTTTTCCCTGGAGACTTTGGAGAGCAGAGGAACACTGAGTCCTGCCTTCATCAGAGCTGAGACTTCATTCCACCCTTCTCTTTATGTTTCCTCAGGTGACTTGATATTACATACTAGTTTTGTTGTGGACATTTTCTCTATGTGTTGAGGATTGAACCTAGGGCCTTATGCCTGTTGAACAAGGACTCTACCACTGATCTTAACTCCAACCCTCAAGTGACCAAATACCACCCTGCTGCTGAAAATTCCCAAATATATATTTCACACCCAGACAGAAACCCAATTCTGGTCTCCATGTCCAAGTATATACGGGGACATCTTACAAGGGCACTTCCTTGGTTTTACAAATCAAAGACTGCAATACCTTTGAAGCTCCACCCTGCTCAGAACTTGTCTATTAATAATGAGATGTCAATGTATTTGCTACAGATTTGCTTTAAAATTTGTTCACTGCTAACTCTCTCCACTCCTTTAACTCAGTACGTCCCATACAACTCATTTCTATGGCTTCTTGGACCCATCAACGTCTCTCTCATTTCCTCATTACTAGCTGAATTGAAAACAGCATCTTCTGTACTGTAATAGTCTCCCCAGATGGACATTCACATTCATGTTAGGTCCACTTTAAGACTGAGACTGAATCATGTTACTCTCTTCCTTCCCACAATGAAACTGACTTCCAGTGCACTACTCACAGGAGTGTCTCCTAGGAAAGGTGGGATTCCCTCAACCTGTGTTCCCATATCTAAACTCCATGCAGCACCGGAAGGTATTCCTTCTCATCTCCTCAGACTTGGGGCTATATGCTACAGCACCTCCGATCTGCAATGTTCCTCTTCTATGTTCTTATCCATGTGGGCTTCTTTCATCCTTTCAGGTTTTAGTTATCAGGATGTGGTGATGGCTCAGTTGGTAGCACTTGCTTAATGGGCATGAGAAACTGAGCTCATTCCCAGAACTCATGTGAAGTCCAGTCATGGCTGTGTGTGCAAGTGTAAGCCCAGTGCTGGAGGGAAGGAAAGAGACAGGAGGACCTCTGAGGCTTGGTGGCCAGCCAATCTAGCCAAAAACAGTGAGCTTAAGATTCAGTGAGAGACAGTGGCCAGCCAATCTAGCCAAAAACAGTGAGCTTAAGATTCAGTGAGATAACCTGTCTCGAGGAATAACAGAAAGCAAGAGAGTAGGAGACGGACATCATCCTCCTCTGCCTCCATGTACATGTGCATAGGCACAAACATACACATGCATGTATAGCACAAAGTTCACACAACACACACACACATACACACACACGAAAGAGAGAGAGAGGGAGAGAGAGAGATACATGAACCCCACTCCTATATTTCCATTTTCATCTTTCCCAGAGGACTGTTTATAGACTCAGACTCCTGATCTCATCTACTCATTACAACTCTCACACTGTAGGTGGCCACGGTCAAACTGTCCCAGAAGAGTGGAGACACTGTGTGTTCTGCTTACCATTTCAGAAGGAACCGTTACTGATCCAGACTCATTCAATGAGCAGTCAGCTGATTATTCAAGCTCTATTTTGTGCTCATTTGTGGTGTGTTGTATTTCACCTTGTTCCTCCTCACTTCCCCAAAGGGTCTTTGATGAAGCTGTTTATGGAGCATCTAGCTTCTGGTTATGCAAAAGTTTTAACACATGAAGTGTCTTTTTCTCTGGGTGAGGAGGAGGCCCTGCAAACAGCCCTACTCTCCTTCAGTCATACTTTGAACTAAATAGAATGAGATCCAGTGTGGGAAGAAGGCTTAGTGGGGCTGGAGTACAGCAGGAGTGGGGATCCCTCCCTCCGGTTACGGTGACTTCAGCTTTTCTCCATGCATCAGTGCACTTCAATGGCCTCATCCTGGGGAGGGGGGTATCATCCCCGTTTCACAAAATTCAGTGATGTCAGTCAAAGCCTATGGCATGCGCTCCCGTATCTCTGGAGTCTCTCTCTTCTGTGTATACTGAGCATCTCCTTGCGCAGAGACCCTGAACGTTAGGAAAGTCTACTCTGTGTGGCAGCTCTGGCCCTTCGTTCACGCTGACACATTTGGAACACCTCCTATTTAATATCAAGACGTGGATTAAGAAGTTTCGTTGCCCTGAGATTTTTATTTAATTTATTATGAGGCAAAGGATTCTCTCAATAAAATATTCTCTGTAAAAACAATGGCTTTCATGGAGACCTGGCCTCTGCAAACCTTGACTTTTTCCTACTCTAGAATGTACATGTAAATGGCCTCCAGCTATGTGAGACTTCTCCAAGGCAGGCTGCTGTTAGCACTCGGTGGCCATAAATTTAGTGTGCTCATGCCAAGTGAGTCTCCTGTTAAAACAATCATAGCAGCAGCCAGTCTTTACCACAAACGCGTGAAAAGAAAAGTTGTGTAAATACCGTTTGTGAGTTCCTAAGCCAGGGGAGGGGCATATAGAAAAATGAAATAAATAGAAGGAAAATGGGAAATGGGAGAATGCTTCAGGAGTGAATCTGTGCGAGGAGAAGCCATGCACCTCATCACAATTGTCTCCAAAATTATGCAAGCAAGGAAAGGAGCTGTCACATCTCCTCCTAATTAAATTCATACATTTGTTCCTCTTCAAAAATGGCCACACACTCCATCTGCCAGTGCAGCATGCTTGGTGTTTCAGCCAATACTCTCTTGCTGAGCCGTTCATACTGAGCCGAGGGGCACAGAGGCTCTGAACTCTGAGAGCAGCTCCCTGAAGAAAATGGAAGGAATGGTCTGTGTACATTTGAATTATATATGTTCACTTTTTGGGGATAAAACGATGACAAATACTGAGTGAAAGATAAACCATCGGAAGGTTCAAGTTGTAGGCGCAGCACTGACAGGTTGAGGAACATTTTTAGTGGTATGGTAATTTGGTGGAAGTGCAGTGATTCTTTTTAACAGCTCATATTAAATCAGAGGAGTTGTTAACTACAGCCACTCAAAGAAAGCCTCAGACATCCCATGTGCCTGCACCACAGCATGCATGCTTAATCTATCTGTGGGGTGCCTTTGTTCTGAGGTGCAGCCTGGAACCTACAATGTCCCTTATACTGTTGGAGGGATGTGAAAACAGGATGTCTTTCTCACGCTGGCTGCTTCTGTGAGGCTCATGAGGCCCTTGCTGCAGTTCCAGATCCAGGAAACCTTCCCATGTGGTTCCAAAGCCTCTTGTTCTTCCAAAAATAAATCCAGCCCCCTTTGTTTCAGGCTCACATCTTTCACTCATTCTATAAGCAACTGGTTGTTCTTATTCTCTCTAGTCATTCCTTCTGCAAGAATTTCCCTTCCTTCTCTGGATTCCAGCTACCCAGTCCTTTGTTCACCAGCCCTTCTGGTCAAATAACAATCTATGAGCAAATGATATTTACAGCAAGTGTGAACACTCAAGTGTCCAGTTCATCTACCAGAAAGAAAGGCTTCTTTGATTAAGATTGAGAGTGACAATTGTCTTTGGGTCTAAACACACATATATAAAAGGTGTTTTTATGCTATTCCAATTAGCTAAATACCAGAATCAAGCCTGAGTCCATGGAGTATGTAATCTCTTCTGCCAAAGAATTCTGAGTTGGTTTAAAGCACCAAGTATGTATTCTTTACTATGGAACAAGCATCAAATCCAAGCAATGAGTGGTTGGTTACTTCCAAATAGTCATGCTACTATTACAAGTAGGCACACCTTGCCTATCAGGTTGTTGTTGCAATCCATAGGGCTCATATTTGCATAATTTCATTGAAGCCTTTTCTTCTGCAAGCAGCCTACATTGCTCCTTCCAGCTAGCAAGTGAGGAAGAGACTTTCAGCTCTGTTTCAGTTGGTTTCTTTATATTGTACAACCAAAGCATGCAAGGTCTTCAGAAATAGACTCCTTTTACTCCCCATGGACATATAGAGGGAAAGACTAGGTTACACCTTCAATTGTGTATATTCTATCGATCCCATCATGCTCCAGTGAATACTCCCAGTCCAATGGTGGCCCTGGTTAAACCAAATGGGTCACAAGGCAAAACCAAAAAATCATGAACCTGGGAAAGGCACTGCTAAGGAGAAGAGAAGGGCACTTAGAGTCTGGCATTTTGTCCACTATTACTTTTGGACCATTGGGACCAAACAGTTAAAATGTCAAATCACACGTTAGTGCTGTGAGGAAAAGAGTTTTTACCTCACAGGCCTTCTGAAAGTACCTCCTCCTCACTATATGCACACTCCAGGTTGAGAGCTTTGACAGCCCGAAGCTTGACCTTGTTGTGCCACTGAGGAAATCCAGATTATTCTCAAAAGCCTTCATCATCTTGTTCCCTCAGCTAATTTGATGAAACTGTAAGAGAGAAAGCTGGAAGATTTTGAACATCCCCCTTTTTATCTTATCTTGTATCAACTGATTCTCTAGTTGAAAAGGATATGGCATTTTTAAAGGATTTGGAGTGTGATTATTAATAGTCACTATTAAAATAACTGAATTTAGAACCACCAAACAAAACACACTTCTGTGACTGTCTGTGAGAGTGTTTTAATAAAGTTTTAACTGAATAGGGAAGGACCACTTTAGGTTCACAATAGGATGTGAACAACATCATTGATGAGGTGGAGTCTCAAACTGAACAAGAAGAACTCAGAGCTAGTCAGCAGCATTCATCCCCTGGTCCTGACTATAGACACAGTGTGACGGTTGCCTCATGATCCTGGTGTCACGCCTTCCATGCCATGGTGGACCTTACTCTCAAACTGTGAGCCAAAATAAATCCTATCTTCTTTATGTTGATTTCATTAAGTAATTTTGTCACAGTAAAAGAACAGTACCCAATGCAAAGAAGATAAAATGATGATATGAACTCACGTTTTTCAGAATTAGCTCTGTTCTCATGTGGATGCTTTCGTAAAAATAATTACTTGTTAAAATGGACCACTACATAAAGGAGTGCTTTAAACTCCTTTCACAGAGTTGAGAACAATTGATGACCAAATATGAACAATTAGAAAAATAGAATGCTGAACTGTGAAACTTTACATGCAAGAGAAGACATTTATCAGTTTAAATTTTCTTGGAAAAAGGTCCCTGCATTCCCAATATATGAGGTCACCAGATTTAAAAAGGCAGTGGCACATAAATCCTCTTCTACCTAAAACAAACTCTGTGAAAATCAGAACTGTGTCTCCCAAAAGTGACTGTGTGAAGCTAGCCATGAGAGGCTAGTTTTCCTGATACACAGAACTCTGATGGGAGAACAGGACTGCATAAAATTTCATTTATTATTGTATTACTGTGGACAGACCCATGGCTAAGTGTCTGTCAAGCTAATCATCAGACAACAAGCAAGTCAAGCTTTTTTTTTCCAATCTGAGTTGTGTTCTTTGGCCCTCATCAGACCCATCTGAACTTATTGTCACGGTAAAACGCATTACTCTGAAGACCACTGGATAAAAGGAATAGGTAGAGGAGCTCCTATCCTGGAGCTGATGGATCTGAGGCTCTGATAATGTTTGTACCATATAGTTGTCATCAAAGCCAACGACAACCCAACAAACACAAGTTAACCAGGCACTTAGTTGGGTTTACAGTTATTATGAGCTTTTATCCCAATCAGTGAATATTTAAAGGAATATTTAATAAGTGATTAAATAGACCTTTGTACACAGTATTTGTCTTAGTTACCATTCAATTGCTGTGATGAAACCTGTGTGTGATGCAGGAAACTTATAAATTGGGGGCTTGTCACAGTTTTGGATCATGATCATCATGGCAGGGACTGTATTGGCAAGCCAGCAAAGGCACAGCACTGGAAAAATAGCTGTCTGATCTACAAGCTGCAGGTAGAGAGATGGAATGAAGCTGGGCTTTGGTAACCTCAAAGCCCACCCCCCAGTAACATGCCTTTTCCAATAAAGCCACACCTCCTAATCTTTCCCAAACTTTTCCACTAACTGGAGACCAAACATTCAAATATATGGGTTTATGGAGTCCATTTGCATTCAAACCACCACAGTACTTAGGACAGTCCAACACGTTTTGATTGGCTCATCTTTATAGACCACTGCATGAAAGCATCACAATGAACTTGACTGATCAGTTCTGCTTAGAGAAATAGAGCCTACCGTTGGGCATTTGTGAAGTAATCTGGCTTCTTGGAAATGGTTGCTTGTGCTTACATAAGACTATCAGCCCTGATGTCATTTAACACAGAATATAAAGAGAGGTGGGTCTCCCTGGCACTGCCTATTTTTCTGAGATGAGTTCAAACCAATAGCATAGCTCTGAGGGAATGCTTTGGATCTGTGAAATTGATCATTTACCTAAAATAGTTTGGGATGCACAGTGCAAAGTATTTTATTCCAGAATAATAAAACAACTGCTTATTTGCTGAACCTCAGGGAACAAAACTCATTACCACCACAATCACATTCCTTTAATGCAGTATTTCAGCAGGAGCCCCAAGATTCACCTGTGTCCCACCAGCAGTGACTGATTCAGTAGGCTGGGAGAACTCAAAATGCAAGAATGTGGTTCATTCTGAGGCCAATCATTTGCATGTGTGTACTCCTGGGGTGGGAAGGGACAGTTATAGTGTTTGTGTCATTAGTGTTTCCTTGGTAGTGCAAGCTAAGCTGTTTTCCTTAAAGGAAAGTGAGATTCATAAAACCACAATGTTCTCTGTCCTGTGAAGCATATTAAGTAGGTGTTGTAAAAGCAAATAAATGGTTATGGCCTCTGATGTTGTGATAAATATAGTGACACTCCTATTTGAGGGTCAACCTCACTCAGGAAATGTAGGTGATGAAAATCACAGGTCCAGAATCCAAGTTCCGGGATTTAGGGTCAACAGGTGACATAACTTTACCTTGCTCAATTTCCTTACTTGCAAGTCAGGGATACATGGCAGACTTTATTAAGATGTGAGCAGCATGAGCCTGGTAAGCATTCTATGTATTTAAATGACTGTGGCTATTGGCTGTGTCTATAAAAATTGTGAGAAACATGGCTTAGTGGTTAAAGAGTACTTGCTGTTCTTCCAGAAGACCTGGGTTCAGTTCCTAATACCCACATGGCAACTCATGACTGCCTGTCCTCTAGTTCTAAGGGATCTGACAGCCTCTTCTGGTCTCTGTTGGGCACTGCATGCATGTCATGCACTGACATACATTCAGGTACACACATATACAATAAATAAATATTTTAAAATTGTGGGAAATGCTTGGTATATTTAATTAAGTGAATAACTTTTGTGCAACTTTTAGTTAGTGATAGATACACTCCACTCTGAAGAAACCACAGCTAAGTAGGATGTACACACACCCCAAGACAGTTTAAACATGTTCAGTGGGAGAAACATAAACACAGGGTTCTTTGTAGTGAAAGAATTACATTTTGTATACACTGTGTATATTGTACAATGTATTATGGCACATCAGTGCTGCAGCAATAAAAGACCAAGATAGTAAAAAAGAAAGAAAGCAGACACAGACAACGAAGAAAGGAAGCACCGATAGATGCTAGAGGTGATAAACCAAGAACACCAAAGAGTCAGGCAGGATAGGACCATGCAGGGACATCTCCTCTTGAGAAGTATTAACATTAGGGCAGAAGGTTAACTGAGTTGCAGGCATAGCTGAAAGAGGGGCTTTCCTAGCAAAAAGAACAGCAGATGCAAAGACCCTGAGCTGACACTGTCCGAGAGGACAGTGGAGGAGTGGGAAGTTGTCTTGAGTTGGGAATGAAAGGTCCTCAGACAAAGAGAACCATTCTACTCTTTATTTTAATTTTATATTAGAAATAAAAATTCTAAATTTTGAATCCATCGAAAAGTTGTCCTAAACCGCAAAGGTGCAGGGTTTGAATCTTCCTGGAAAAATCATCAGGAGAGAAAGATAAACAGCACATTAATTCATAGTTTGTTGTTTGTACTGTGGAGCCATGGTGTCTTAAAACGTCAGCGGTGCTAGCACTTAAAGATGGTTACACACACGTTTAAACAGTGTTGGAAAGTGTATCAAATGACAAGGATAGTCCTAACTCCAATGACAATTTCATTCATTAAAGAGGACTGGTGTCCCCCTTTAAAATACACGGGGGGAGGACTGTGAAAATGGCTTGGTTGGTAAAGTGCTTGTCACACAAATACAAAGACCTGAGTTAGATTTCCAGAACCATACAAAAAAGCCAGATATGATCACACTGCTTGTAATCCCACTGTTGGAGCCTTGGAGAAAGGAGGATCCCTGGGCTCCATGGTCAGTCAGCCTGGCCTAATTGCTGAACCCCAGACACTAGTGAGAAACCCTGTCTCAAAGAGTAAGATAGACAGCTCCTGAGCAAAACAATCTGAGGTTAGTTGCTTGCTGCTACACTCAGGTATACAAATGCATGCACTCTTCCTGCTTGCGTGTGAGCATACACAATGCACATGAGGTCCATGGCATGAGAGCATCATACAGGTGTTCCGAAATGAAGGCCCTTTGGAAGTTTTGAATCTGAAAAAATGCTTTGTATCCACATGCTAGGACACACCTTTGACCTGTTCAGGTGGATCTTAGTGAACAGATGTATACATTATAGGAGCATTCTTATGCGCACAGTATTAAAATCCACTCTAATGACAAAGCACTCCTTATGCACAATCGTCGATATCTTTTAGCTCACCCATACAGGCATCTGTCTCTCTATAGAAAGCTATTTCTCAAAGTGCGCTTCCTGTAGACTTCAACGCTCGTAAGGCTTGTTAGCAAAAATCGAAGTGAGAGTCTGACAATGCATCCAGACAACTGCAAATGCGGCGTTTTAATTATTCCATGTATTTTACGGAGACAATATGTGCATCCTGTGCTCCGCATCTTTGCATCTTTCCAGATCTTTGGCAGAAGAGTTCCTGCCACATCTCCAACAGATGGCCTGCTGATTTCAAAGTCCCATATTCACCAAAAATATTGGAATATGGTAAAAGTTGAATTAATAAAATTATATGCAAACATCCGACGAAAACTAGTATTTGTGCCAAATTCAATATTCAGTTGGAGCTCCTTACTACTAAATCCTGCCCAAGCCCAGAAACGCATTCTAAGACTTCTGCTGGCCCCGACGTGGAAGCCAGATGGCAGATTTTATTTAATCTGGTCCTATTAAGCTAGAGCATATTTCTGTCCCTGTTATTGTGTGTCTCCACTCTGGCTTGAAATGCTAAAGCAGACAGGTCTCAAGTACGAACTTCATGAGGTGATTTGCCCCATGATGCACCACACCCGTAGATGGTTTGCGTCACTGACATGTTGGCCTGGGGGTTCATTGTAACTGTCTTGTATGCACTCGGATATTGAGCAATACCTAGCCTTAACCCAATGGCACTGGTTTCACCCCTGCCTCCCAACCTCTAATTGAAGTGGTCAAAGCTGCCAAACATCCCCTAAGCACAGTTGTTTCTTGCTGAGCACTGCTGGGAGGGGGTGAGGGTGGGGCTTGTTTGATGGAGACAAAGCTCATTCCATCCCTGTAGACTCCTTCCAACACCACCACCATCACCACTCTGTACCACTAAAGGGCTTTAACTTACTCCAGGAAAGAAAATTGACTATATACATGTCCTCCACCAATTCATGGAATAATTCAATCATATTTAATCAGTAATTCAAGAAATCCTAAAAATGTTTGAAAGAAAAAGTGCTCGCTCGATTCTGAGATTTTCTCCCATTTATCTCTTCATTTAGGGTTATGATACAGACTACACATAGTGGCTTATGCCCATAATCCCAAAACTCATGAGGCTGAGGCAAGAGCATCCAGACTACCTGTTGAGTTCTAGGATAGCCTGGACAACACTGTGATACCTTTCTCAAAAAAGAAGGCTGCAATAGACATATATATGATGTAAATGTCTGCTGTAATGATATGTATATATGTGTGTGTTGATTATATATGTGTATATATATGTATTTGTATATATACACATATGCTTATATATTAATATAGTAGCAGCTATTAATACATTGATATATATTAATATATATTAAAGAACAGAACCAAGAAGAATGACTTTTCTATATTCCCCCTTACCTCTCATTTAACATCTTATGTATTGTATATTTATTATATAATATTTATGCTCTTATCAGATTTCCAGCAAGAGAAGTTTGTGATACTCACAGCAAAATGTTTCTTCAGCTCACAAACTCACAGGAAGGGAGCCATGATTCCACCATTGCTTAAAGTTACTCAACTGATATCAAGGAAACTTTGATGATATAAATATCATTTAATCTGTATCTAATCAGAAAGCCTAGTCCTTTCTGATTATTATTTCAGGGACTACACTGTCCAATGAGTGAGTGGTTAAAATGCTTTCCTTCTGATGATTATACTCACTAGTACCAGAGCTAGACTACCAGTCTCCATCTTGCCTGTGATAAGGACCTGATTCCAAATTCTTGTCCTAGAGAGGATCTTCCCTATCTGGAGAAGACTGTTGTGAGAGCCAGAGAAAGACTCATGTGCGTGGCTTTCCTGAATAGTATTCTCTGCACTCTCAGGTATCAGGGCCCCTGCAGAGAAGTAGCAGATTGATAGCTGAGTGTACACTCAGAACTTACACCAGTTTAGTCTCAGTGCTTTCCTATATTAAGTGAGAACATTGGGGAAAATTAAATCTCAAGGAATAATGTGTTCTGAGGCTAGAAGCAGAATGTCCTAGTTCTGTTTCTGTTTCTGAGATAAAATATCCTGACAAAAGTCAACATAGAGAAGTTTCTTTTGATTATAATTCCAGGTTATATGGTCTATTAGTGCAGGACATCAAGGCAAGAACTGAAAGCATCAGAGAGCAGAAAGAGAGTATATATTGATCTTTGCTCACTTTCTCTCAGCTAGTTTTCTCCTGTTGAACTGTTCAGGACCCCCAGCCTAGAAAATGGGGCCACCACAATGGATGGGCTCTTTTTACATCAGTGAACAATCAGGACAACTCCTCACAGACATGCCCACAGGCTAACCTGATGTAGACAATTCTCAAGATTATTCACTGATGATTCTAGATTGTGTCAAGTTGATAGTTAAAGATGACCAGCTCAGAGATCACCCAAGATTCTGAGTAGAAGATTCATGTCAGTGACTCTATTTGTTTTTCTTCTCTTCCTAGCCAAACCTCATCTTCAAGCCCCAAATGCTAAGAGCTAGAAGTCAAGTTTGTGACCCCCAATTAAGATATGTGTGCATGGGGGCATAGGGAGGAGTTCTATCTTCCTTCATAAGTCAAGATGTGAAGACCACATGGCCTGTGGCAAGAGACAAACTGGGCTTGAGTTTGTCTTGTCAGCTACGAGTCATGAGTCTTTTATGGCTTGGCAATGGAGCCTTGCCTTAATAATTACACTTCATGTTAATATCTATATGTCTGGCAAGACAACATATTCCATGCCTCTCATAAGAACTGGCCTAACTACCAAACCAAAATAAATTCAATGAGATTGCAGGCACTGTGGAGCATGTAGTATGGGTCTGAAGTATATATGGAGAATAGCAGGCATCCCAAAGCTTCTTATTCTTCTGCCTGCTTTATTGAAGAGCAAACTGGGGTCTTTGCTGAAACTCAATTTGACTTGCCCTGTTGCTGCTGCTGCTACTGATGCTGCTGATGCTGATGCTGATGCTGACTCCTCTGATATCAGAACCAGTATCTCTAGGCTTTCAGTGCTGACTACTTACCATCTGCTCTGCTGTTTGGGAACACAGCAGACTTTTGATACCATATTGAGACTGCTAAAATACCCAGCCTTGTGGACTAAGCAGTTACTGGGTCTCAGCCTCTCCAGTGAGATACAGCCACTATGGGTTTACTCTATCTGCTGAGCCACCCTACCTCAAATACTGAGTGACAACCAGGTTCTTAGCCTGTCTGGAGTGAGACAGCTGTTGTTACTATTTCAAGGTAAGGTAATTTAATAAAGTCTTATATTCATTGTTAGAAGATTTTATTTTTTGAATATGTGCATATGTGTGTATATGTGTGGGGGGATGTATATGTGAGACATTTGATTATGTGCATATGTGTGTATATGTGTGTGTGGACGTACATGTGAGACAGTAGATTTCCTAGAGCTGTAGGTACAGGCAGTTGTGAGCCACCTGTGGGTGCTAGGAACCAAACTTGGGTCCTCTAAAAGACTACCCTAAGCTCTACCATGTGTAGAGATGGCTCAATGCCATTGCTACAGCTCTAGAAATTGTTTTAATGTACATATTAATCCTATTGATTCTCTTCCTCTAGAGAACCCTGGTTAACACACCCTTGCTCCAGGAAGGTGGTCCCCAGAAGATCTCCGTGGTTTCTTGGAAAGTTGTGATGTTTTGGATATCTGAGTGTGAATCTTTTGCCTCTTCTCCATGAGGAAAAGGCTGTGCTGCATTTACCTGTCAATCCCCAGTGACAAAGCTCTGCCTGTGAAATGAAAATACTCATAGTTGAAAGAACAGATGCATAAGAAGAAAAGAATAGAATGTGCTTCTTACATCTGGAGCATGCTCAGTGCAAAACGCAGCTCTGTCCTCATCTCATGATATGTAGATCCACAGAGAAGTGATGGGAGGGAGAAAGAAGGAGGGAATGTGAGGGAGGGTGAGGAAAGAGAGGATAATCTGGGCATGCTCCCTTCCCAAGGAAGTGAACTTCTAGTTTTACAAAAATAACATGTACAGATTATGTAATTTAATAATATATTAGAGCAACACAAGATAGGTTAGAGATGTTAAAAAAATCAGACAGAGTCTCTATTAGCTCTCTACTGTTTGGAGTAGCTTTAATTAAACGCTGTACATGCTGTTCTTGCTCCTGATGAGAGCCACCCTTACCATTACCTCGCTGTGTTTTGAATTCTGTTTCAGACTATGGAACTAGAGGTTGAGTTGAAGTGCACAGCTCCTCTAGGTGAGTCACAACCTGCACTTGCAGTGTGTGTTTTTATCTTGACACATCACCTTCCTCTTTCCTAGCATGCCTTGTTCCAGTGTGACATACTTTCTGTCTGAACAATGCTTACATATTTACCCACAGTCTGGCACTTTCTCTGAATGTCTTTCTAGATTACATAACTTATCACACTCCTTTAAAGTTACTTGCCTTTGTCCATCTCTTCAGATTTCCTTTCTAGTACTAGAAATATTGAGGGAAGCTTAGCAAGCAAGGGAAGTGCCCTAGCCCAGTACACCCTTAAGAACAGCTAGAAAGGAAAGAGGGGATCCATTATGCTCATCTCTCAGTCTCTTATGCATGTAAGCCAAACAGAAAACTGCATTTCTCTCTTTTGTTCTGTTATGGGAACCTCCATGACATCTACATTGATGGGTTTGCATATCCTCAAGAGCAATTCAGAATAGTCCTGACATAAACGTCCTGCCTATGCAGGAAGGAGAGCTAAGGGGAGACTGAGGGCAAAGGGTGACACTCAGACTTGACAGCTCAACGTGCCCTCCTGTTTCCTCAAATTAGACGTATCCATGGTATACCAATCAAGCACAAAAAGGCAACATGCTTGAGGTGATGTGGAGTTGTCCAGGAACCTGGTGACAAGATACTTCACTGATTGTTTTTCCTGGCTGTAGTTTTTACTCATGATTAGTTCTTTTATCTTTCTTTGTATTTGAAAAATTCATACTGTATTCAATTTCAGATTTGTATACAATGAAATGTGCTCATATCTACCTCCATCCCCTTCCAGTTCTCCCAATATCACTTCAATGGTTCTTCCCAATTTCATGTCTTTCTCCATTTTTGATTATTCACTAAGTCCTGTTAGTGCTGCCAACATGTACATGGCTGTGGGACCATCTATTAGAGCATGGGAATTCTACTGATGGCCACATCCTCATTAAAGAACCACTGTCTGCTGCCAATAGTTCCTCATTTAGGGGTACGACTTCATCTACCTCATCTGTGCTGGGATTATGTCTAGATTGATCTTGTACGGGTTTTGTGCAGTTAGCCACAGCTCAAGTTATTTTTAAAACTGGGCAGTGAGATAATCAGTTTCCAAATGTCTTTCCCTATAGTTACCCAATTTGTGACAAGGCTGTCAAATATGTGCACTGGACAAAAGACAGCATCTTCAACAGTGGTACTGGGAAAACTGGGTTTCAATGTGCAGAATGACAAAA
This sequence comes from Cricetomys ansorgei, assembly GCA_026225945.1. Lineage (NCBI taxonomy): Eukaryota > Metazoa > Chordata > Mammalia > Rodentia > Nesomyidae > Cricetomys > Cricetomys ansorgei. Next base: position 1,350,388 of record JAMJFZ010000320.1, read on the forward strand.
CTAGGTCCTCATGCCTCACTGTGCAACTCAGCTGCAAGTAGATCAAAGTACTCAACATAAGACCGGACACCCTGAAACTGCTAGCTGAGAAAATAAGGCGTATGCTTCGTCTTACAGACACAGATAAGGACTTTCTGAATAAGACTTCAGCAGCACAGGAGATGAGGTAACAACTGAGAAATGGTGTCTCATGAAACTAAAAACCTTCTGTACAGCAAAGGTAACAGTGAAGTGAGTGAACACACAACCCACAGAATGGGAGAAAATCTTTGCCAAGCAATCATCTGGCTAGTGTCTAGAGTATACAAAGAATTCAAATAAACTGATCGAGGCAACAAACAACCCAATTAAAAAGCTACAGAACTGAATAGGGTGTTTTCAAAAGAAGAAGTTAAAATGACCAGGGAACACTTTAAAAAGCACCCAGCAACCTTAATCGTCAAGGAAACGTGGATCAAAAATAATTTAAGATTTATCCCACTTCAGCCATAATGGCCATCATCAAGAACACAAACGCCAACATATGCTGGAGGGTGGGGTGGGGGTGGGGGAAGTGACCCCCTACTGTTAGTGAGAGTGTGAACTGGTGCAACCAGTTGGAAAGTCAGTCTGCAGACTTATCAAAAAACTAGAAATAATTTTAATTTATTATTTGATTTTGGCTTCACAATTTCCCTTTTTGAAACAAGATTTTTTTAATTCCTTGAGAATTTCATGTATACAGAAAAATGTATTTTGATTATATTCACTCCACCCCTCCTATAACTACACTCCCCGTAATTTCATCCTCTCTCTCTCTCGCCTCTCTCTAAAACAACATACTGATTCCTATTTGTGCTGCCAACATACACATAAGAAGTACATTTTTGAAAATGTGCTGAGCATCCTTTAGAAGCTTTTGAAATACAGACAAGACCTTGGAAATGAGGCAGAGAAAAAGGTTGAGATTTTGAGACACCAGGGAGTCTGGAACTTCTGGGATATTAGATTAGCCACTGTGGAAATCCGCAGGATGAAAAAAAAAAAAAAACAATAGAGACGGTTGGATTTAAAAATAAAAGACATAGGAGCAACTGGTATGCCAGGTCCAGGGATCTTTATTCACAGATAGATGACAGTTTTTGTTTATATCCAGGACAATCATCACAGACATCAGTGACCAGCCTATATGTTTAAACCTGGATATTTTATAGAAATACCCACTCACAGGAGCTGCCCAAGCAGCTCGGGTGAGGTAAACATCAGGCTACCATAAGGTAGGTTAAAAACCCTGCTCACAGCAGTCCCCTACAGGAGCCAGAAGCAAGGCTTTACCAGCCACCACTCCTGATCACCTTAGCATAGACCACACTTCTAGATCAAATATAAAAAGCCAAGACACAAACAGAGCCCCACACTCTATTAACATCCCATCATGGTTTCCATGTTCTTCATAAATGCTTATGTATCCTGGGTCTGCTTTATTAGATAAACACAATCAAATGCTAAACAAAACAGAAAAGAAGAAAAGATATCTGAACACAATCTAGTACCCACAGCGAGAAGGAGGCAGGAATCCTCGATTGACACTGCCTTGTGGGACTGTGGCCAGATGGACAGCCAACTGTGTGAGCATTAACAAGCACGTCCCCAAACAGCCTGTGATGAGCAGCACCCACTACCCTACAGCAGCACTCCACAGAGCATGCTGTGGAAGGCTCCTTTGAGTAAATGATCCTGAGTGCTTCCTGCTGGAGGAAGCCTGTGCACCGGACCTTGACAGGGTGCAGGATTTACAAGGAGGAAGTGGAGTTATGACTTCTCATGCTGAGCATCTGATCTCTGCCAAGTTACAGAGGTCAAAATGAGAGGGAAGACGTTGAAGGTAAAGATGTGTGTGGGATCAGGGCATTTCATATGGTCCTGTGGGTGGAGTTAGCTGAAGTTCCATCTGTGGGTCTGCTTGGAGAAAGAGAGATAGGTTGTTGATTTTTAGAATGCCGAGTTTTAAAAATCATTATTTTTTTTCATTTCATGTGTACATGTATGTTCACATGTGATTAATATGCATATGTTCATGCCAAGGCCAGACATGGCATTGGGTGTCCAGCTCTACAAAACTCTACCTTATTTCTTAATATAGGACTGTTACTTAACCTGGAAAGAAATGACCATCAGCAAACCCCACGGAGCCTCCTCTCTATCCACCATGACCTGGAGATACCGGCTAATGCATAGCCATGCCCAGCTTTGGCCTGGGTGCTGAGGATTTGAACTCATGTCCTCAGGCTTACACAGCAAGTGCTCTTACCCACTGAGCCATCTCCCCGGGTCAAGAATACCGAGTTTTAAAAACACATAAACAAATACACTGGTCATGGTAAGCCAGCATCCAGCAAGGACTAAATCTGTACATTACATGTAAAGTGGGCTTCGTTTTTAAGTCAGTGTATGCAGTCTTTGACTTTATTAGTTTGACAGTCTTAAAGAACCACTAATTCAATAACTCCTTTTTCTTTCCTCTGGTTGTAAATTTCATCTGATTTTCATATTGTCAACCTTTATGATGTTAAAGCCTCAGGATCCTGATATTTTTGTTTTAAAAAGAGTCACTTTTCATTTTTATAAAAATAAAAGTCTAAAGCCTCTGTCCAGAGGAAAGGGATAGATAGTTCTATGATGCTGGGCTGTGATGCTCACAAGTCAAGCCTGCTTGCTACACAGCTATAGGAGAACTGTGCTGTTGAAATAACCAGTCTTGGGTGCTTTGTCTGTGATGAGTGTGTTAGAACCAGATAATCTAACTAATTAATTAATCGTGTGATTAATATTAATCACACTAATTATGTTAATTTGCTTATTGAAAATTGTTACTGATTTGGAAAACAGTAAGTTGTACATGTAGCTAGTTTTCTAACCAATTTCTCCATACTTTAAAAGCATCTGGGACTTCACATTCAATAATTAGTAACATGAAGAAGTGGCCAGAATGCTACTTTTAACATTTTAAATAAAATGTGAAAGATAAATATTTTTGAAAAAAAAATTGTATGAGCAATTTTAAATGATGTAACTTTAAAGCTGTGCCTGAGCATTAGACACACATAAGCACTGTACACATAAAATCAGTCCTCTGGATTTTTATGTTTGTGTTCTAAGAACAAATGGGGTTCTTGCCACGGGCTGGTGAAGTCACAAAGTGCTTGCTGTTATGACTGTAGATTGCTTCCTGTGGCTGCTGGAGGCAGTGACCCTGGACCTCATGCCTTTGACATTTGTAAGGATTACGACTGCACAGAAAGCAAGAAGGGATGCCTTGTTTCCAAAATGCCCATGTGGCTTTCATTGACCTCTATAAATGCTTAGGTGACCATAGTCACCCAGAAACACTAAGGGGAATTGGGCAGCGTGTGATAATACAGACCAGAATGGGGTTGAGGGGGCAAAGCACATATAACTGGCCAATAACCCTCTCACTGGGAGCTTCCCTGAACTTATTCAAGCAATACCATGAGACTGAAAGGCGCTGTCATTTTTCTCCTTCACAAGGTTCCAGAAACATCTGTGATGGTTTACACGGAATCTAATTATAAGGAGGGCTTCAATGGTTTAATGATAAACTCTACATTATTTTAAAAATCTAATGTTGCAAATAAAATCATTGTAAGTCCTGCTAACAGGAAACATTTGGTTTAGTAAAATACTGAAATGAAGCAGTCATCCAATACAAATTCCACCATCCATGCCTCGTGCTGCTAAATCTTCCCCAGACTTTCAAGATGGTTTCAAGGCAGGCTAAGATACTCCTTCGCCATAGTGATAAGTGGGTATATAATCAATAACTGCATACTAGAGCAGGCAAGTGGAGACAGGTGAGTCTCTGGGGCTCATTAGCTAACCAGTCTAGCCGAATTGATCAATTCCAGGTTTAGTAAGTAATTCTTTTTCAAAACAATGAGGTGGACAGTGACTGAGTAAGACACCTAATGTCTCCCTAGCCTCCTCAAAACCATGAACGTGTGTGCAAACCCATGTGCACATATGTACATGTACATAAAACATACACATGCATGCAAAGTATGTGTATATGCATTTTAGTAATTTTTTAATGCTATAAGTGTGTACATATTGTCATTCATCCGATCAGGAAATGTCAAACATATAGAAGTGAAATATTTCATAATCATTCTAACTACCTGAATCATTTGCTGACGGTCTGTGTATAGCAACAGACCATAAACAAAGCAGATGACGTTTCACATCGCTCTTAGGTCTGGAGTCCAGGAAGCCTGAGGTTGAAATGTCAGCAGAGTTGGGGTCTTAGACTTCGTTGAAAATCACATTCTCCTCAATGCCCATGTGACAGAAATGGGCAAGAAAACTCTCTGAGACCCCTTTAGAAGTATATCAATTCCACCCATGAGGCTTGAGTCCATGTAACCTACCCACTCCTGAAGGGCATAACTTTCTGCTATCATATTGGGAAGGGTAAGATTCTGACACCAGCTATCAGGTGACTACTTTTTCTCCATCAGTTAAAGAGCTAAAGGACAGGAGAACAGCCCGGGGTAAACTGAAAAGCTTTACAAAATTCCAAGATACAGAAGGAGCATCTAGAGAGAGGGCGCCCAGTGACTTTAGGGGGCTTGTGTTTCTATTTGAGTTTAGAGTGCCCTACCAGGTGATTCCCCCTATTCCCCGTTCCTTTTTCAATTGTCCAAAAATATCTACGTGTCCTGTCTATAGAAAGGATGGATCCCAACCTTCTCTGCTCTTTGAGGTGAATCAGGTGCAGAGAAACTCATCACATGTCAGGGGAAGGGACCTACATTTTGAGGAAATGGCAACATGCTGATGAGGGTAAATAGCGACAAAGAGATGAAAACTGAGTTCCTATTTCTGGGGCAAAAAGTCATTAAAACCTCAAAGTGGAGTTATAATGACTCATTGTTTCTTCCATTTGTGAGCAAAGACTCCTTGTGTCTGTGTTCACCTCATTTCCCTTTAGGGTGTTCACTAAATGTCTGAACACCAGTTCCTCCATCCCCCATCCTTGGGTCCAACAGCCTCAATTTCAACATATGGGTTTAGAGGGCAAAAATAACTTAGTCATCTATGAACATGAACGTCTTCAATATATTTTTAAAAATACAGATTCCATCTTACTATATAAAATTTTAGTGAGACAGGACCACAATTTTTAGAATGTTTTATTATTATTTAAACATGTTTCTATCAAAGGAAAACAATGGGTTAACAGCCCGTTTTTCACTCTGTCCGGGTGCCCACCGTTCTGGAAAGCTGACCCCTCAGAAAATCAATCACCATTGTCTCCTCTTCTTCCTTACCTGCCCCCGGAGGCCTCTTAGAAACAGGCCTCGCTTCCAGATTCCAGGCTTCTTGCGGTTGCAGCTGCAGCCTAGTCACTCCATAGCCTGACACCATTTCTACGCTGTTGCAGGACAGAGTGAATATTATATTTTTGGAATGGGATTAAATCTGAAGACAAACTTACCAGTTAAAGGAAGAACAAAGCTAGCAATGAGGGAAGAGGAGACTGTTTTCAGACTGAAACACATAGGCACAGACCCAAGCTGGACACCACGTTCAGATTTTAAAGAGAGAATTTTGAAGATTTCCACCAACGTCAAGAGTGAGGAGGGAAAGGGGGCTCTGATTGCATCTGGCTACAAGCACTTACTCACTGTAGTGTCCTGTGGCAGCTGATGAGCTAGAGATCAACGGCATATCCTCGGCACACCTACAGCCATCGCGACAAACGCAATGAGCACACGTAGAGTCATCTGTGAGACACACTCCTTGTGGGGATGAAAGAATTCATTTATTTTTCTGGGAAAGGTTCAGAGCACTTTCAAGGACAAGGGGGAGTCAGGTTGCTTATGAGAGGGTAAATGGGCCGCCAGTGCCATGATGTGGCTGTTCTGTGATACACAGAATGACGAGAAACCTAAGCAAAGGACAGAGCTGAAGTGGGTCAGCAGCTGCAGACAGGAAGGGTCACGCCAAGGTCATTCCTGCAGTCCTTTTCTACAGAGCTGTAAGCTCCTGTATTTGCTCTTGCATGGGAGTTTAAGAGCTCCTGGCTCAAAGCACACACTTCTTCCCTCAGTATCACTCTGGTCCCATCTCTGTCTTATTCCTCACGGAGACCTAGCATCTAGCATGCCTCCTTTATGAAAAACGGTGTGCAGACATTCAGGGAACACCCTGGAGGGGAAGGTGGTGAGCACAGACACAAGGAGTCTTTTGTCACAAATGGAAGACACAGTGAGTCAGACAGCCTGGAGCCTGTGTGCTCTAGGACACGGGACGGCAGGTCACTCAGCACCCATCAGTTTCAGGTCTTAGTCATAGAAACTCCAGAAAGCAGACAATACTGTCTGAGAGCTGAGACTTATAACTCTGTCAGTTCTGGTGGGAGACGTTTTAATAAGAGGTATGGCCAAATTTGACTGTCAGATTGATCTTAAGAAAGAAGTTATTTTGAAGAAAGATTCTGAGGGCTTTAGGTAAATATTTTATATATATATATATATATATATATATATATATATATATATATATATATAATTTTAAGCACTCCCGTGTGTGTGCATGCACATGTGCACATGTGTGTATGAATGTGTGGGCACGCATGGCACACAGAGTCTGTGGAGGTCACAAGGTGACCTGGGGTTTCACTCCCGACTTCCCATTTGTTTGTTGTTTACTTGCTGTGTAGTCATTTAGCTGGCCTTCTTCTGCCTGGTCCCATCCCTCCCCAGCAGTGCTGGGATTCCATAGGAGCGTTACTACATCTGTCTTTCCACAGACGTGGGGATTGGAATCAAGGTCCTTGTTGTGCATATGGCTAGCAGGTCTGCGGGTGGGATGAGAGAGGATGTTCATTAGAACAGACAGTGGGAAGATCAGCTTCTGTGTTCCTGGTGGAGCACTGCACACTTCATCTTGGGCATTTGCTGTTGTCGCCTCTAGCACAGTGATTCTCAACCTATGGTGGTCAAATGACCCTTTCACAGGGATCACCCAAGACCATCTGCATATCAGATATTTATATTAATATTCATAATAATAGCAAAATTACAGTTATGAAGTAGCAATGAAAATAATTTTATGGGTGGGGAGCCACCACAACATGAGGAACTGTATTAAAGGGTTGCAGCATTAGGAGGGTTGAGAACTACTGCTCTCAGTAAAGAACACTCTCAGGTGTGGTAGGATGGAGCTGAGATGCCTGACATTCTTTGAGACACTCTAAGGCTGCCATGGTTTTATCTGTAACACAGACAGCTGTTTGTGTGGGTTTTATTTCTAAATAATAGCAAACCTCTCTTGAATTAACGGAAAAAGTGGAGTGATGATTGAGACTGATTCTGCCACCACATCCTGTGAGAACACTGAAGGCATCGTGGCTTAACACACATGTCGGTAACTCACACTAGAAGGAGGTGGCCCAGTCAGTTTCAAATCAGAGTGAGTTGAGTTATGTGGGCTTTGTTATTAACTGAATTTGTGCAAAAGTCTGAAAACAGGAAAGAGCAAGGCTCACAGCACAGCCCTGATGCTCAGAAGTCAGTGAGTGCTATAAAGTTACAACATACCCCCGCTCTGGAAGCTGTTTTATTAAAGGATGGAAGGGGTTTTAAATGTTTCCCACGTCTGGGTTCATGAGTTTTCTTACACCTTAATCTTGAAGCACTCAGATCATTCTACTGTAGAAAAGAAAGAAAGAGATTTGAACTATAAATGATTCCACACAGGGCTTTGGGGCCAATCAAACAGTGTTCAAATCTCTGGTCAAGCTGAATGACTGCAGGCAATTAAGAAGGAATCTGCTGTTGAATGAAATCACCAACACTCTTTAATTGCTGATTACAAATACCAGCAGGAGACAGGGATCCATACTGAGCCTTGGATTTCTTGCTTCCCATTTACTGTAACTGGAGGCTTCACCAGTGGCTGATATCGTTAATGTTTCACTTAGTTAAGAGAATGAGTCCTTCAGTTTTACGACCACACTGTGCACATGTAGAAGCACATACATAAGAGGTTGTACCATATATGTGTACATACAGAGGAGTAGAAAGAAGATAATCATGCCAGTAACACATAAACAAAAACAACCAAATGGGGTATAACAGACCACAAGGCCAGCAAGATGGCTCAGCGGGTAAAAGCTCTTGCTGCCAAGCCTGACAAACTGAGTTTGATCCCTAGACCCATGAGGTGGAAAGAGAAAAGGCTCCTGAAAGCTGCGTTCTGGGGAGGTGTCATGATAAGCACACCTCCCCAGAAATCTAATAAATGAATAAAACAACTTTTGAAAAGAAAATCATTGGTTTTCATTGGAGAATGGGATACTGAGGTTTCATACCCTCTTCTTACTTTGAAATGCTTTCTATCACATAATAAGTGTACATTCTTAGTTTCCTTCAGTTTGCCTTACATGAATTCTCTGTCTTCTTTGGTTCTGTCTTCTTTTTATAAAGTGTAACTGAACAGATCCTGTTCTTATGAGTGACAGTTGTCACAGCATAATAGATTTCAATGCCCATCACTTACATGATCCATCACTGAGGCCCGTGGTACCTCAGAAGATTAATATTTGTCTCTTGTCTGGATTTAAACAAGCATTCACTTCCCCCCAGCCCCATCAGCACTTTTAACCTTGGCCCATACTCACTGCCTAAACACTCTGTGTTGGATAGTGTTAGGTTGGATTTGCTTTGCTGTGGGTCTTTCCGTTGATGCTATGCAGCATCAAATGCTCTCTTAGGGGACAAAAAATGGTGTATGGGTGATCCGCCCAGTGACTGAGGCTGAATGAGTCACAGTTAACATCCCCTTAGTCTCATGGAATCCTGACAAGCATGTTTCCTCAGAGTTAGCATGTAACCCATGTCATGTCATTGAATAATTGCCAGTCGATTGCACACTCTGAGCTTACTGTGGTCTCCTGGGTAGACAGATCCATCTTCTAGCTCTGGAAATTTCTGTTCCAAGAAGCCCTGTGTTTTCTCTCTCTCTTAAAAAGGATCTCAGAGGCTGTTTTGTAGGGTTGTTATTCTAGAACCCAAACACATGACTAGTTCCCTCATTTTTGTGCTTAGAGTCTGGTAGTCCAGCACACAGCATGCAGTAATTCAGCTTTGAACAGGGTGTCTTGTCTGGAATCTGGTCACTTGGCTGGCAAGTAGAAGCATGAGTAGAAGATCTGTGACTGACAGGAGTGGTCCTAGTGTCTGGACCACACACACCCCTCCGTGATGGGCACCTGCCTTCCCCTTGAGTTGTTTATGTTTTTGTGTTGCTGGGAACTGATTCCAGAAAAGTGTTCTATTCCTGAGCTAAATCCCCAGACCCGCTCCTGGGATTACTGTTTGTGGATATGTTCTGGTAGGCACCTGTGCAACCAGAAACAGCATAAGCCTGGTTCCGAGAATGTAAGGTAGTCAGCATTCCCCATCACTGCCAGGACTCCCTAGGATATCCTGTGACCTCACTGAGAAAACCCTGCAGATTCCACTTCCTCCCTTCCAATTCTACCCTTGCAACTTTCCCTTGGGTCCACAACATTTTCTGTCCTTTTACTTCAAAAAGCTCAGCCAAGTCCTGTTTATTATTCTGTGCAATCTAGCTGTCTGGATTCCCAAGGCTCCATTATCAAGAATGTCTTAAGTGACTCAGGATAGAGCACATTTTGTAGCCCCTGTTGTCTGTGACAGCATTTGTCACAAAGGGCAATAGCAGTGACTAGAGCAGAAGAGAGACCAGCTATGAAAATGGACTGTGAACACCCCTCCTCCAAATAAGTGCAATTTCTCAGCCTGTCCCCAAACCCAGAGCTACAGCAGCCCTCTCCAGTGGAGGCTGGTGTGTCAGTCACTCCCACTCAAAGCCTTGGCAGTGCCCATTTGATGTGTGTGAAGTTAGGGAGCAGAAATCCTCCCTGTGACACTGGCTGCACCCATCCCAGCCTCTCTGTGCTGGCCAGATATGTCAGCTTGACACGAACTACAGTCTTCTGAGAAGAGGAAATTTCGGCTGAAAAATGCCTACCACAGATTGGCCTGTGGGCAAACCTGTGGTACATTTCTTTATTGATGTTAGATGTTGAGGGAATAGAATCAACTCACTGAGGATGAGGCCAGAGCTGGGCTGCTAGTCCTGGGTTCTATACAAAAAAAAAAAAAAAAGAACTAGCTTAGCAAGCCATGTAGAGCATGTCAGTAAGTACCATTCCTCCATGGCTTCTGCACCAGTTATGACCTCCAGATTCTCATCTTATTTGAGTTCTTTCTTTCTCCAACTTTGCTTAGCAATGAAGTGTGACCTGAGAGTTGAAAGATGACATAAGTCATTTCTTCCCCAAGCTGTTTCTGGTCATGGTGTTTCATCACAGCAATAGAAATCCTAAGTAAGAAAAGTACCCATCCTAGGGCCTTTGCATACAGCTGATCCTCCACCACCCCTGATGGAACAATTTTCTAAATGCTGCATTATTCATTTGTTGGCAGATATTTCATAAGGGATAGAGAGTTGGCTCAGTGGTTAGGAGTATGTACTGCTCTTGCTAGGACCTAAGTTTGATTCCCAGCACCCTGTTACAGGCTCTCAACCATTTATAACTCTAGCCCCAGGGTATGCAATACCTCTGGCCTTTGTGGTCACCTGCACTCACATGCTAATACAAGCACACACACATGCACACACACATGCACATACACACATACACACACACACACACACATATTTGTATCTACCTCCACGTGTATGTACATACACATATATCCTTGCATGTTCACACACACACACACACACACACATGGATGCACACAGACATATATACCAGTGTCCACCTGCACATGTGTGTACACACACACATATCCTTGCATGCACACACACACACACATACACGTATGGATGCACACACACATAGATACTTGTGTGCACCTGCACATGTGCACGCACACACACACACACAATTTAAAATGAAAAACAAGAAGCTGGAGATATGGCTCAATGTTCAAGAACCCTGGTTGGTCTTGCAGAGGACCTGGATTTGGTTCCCAGCACCTACATAGTAGCTCCCAACCACCTTAACTATAGTTCTAGAGTCTTCTGGCATCTGCTGGCACCATGTACACGTGTGGTTGCACATACAGACAAAACACATATTTATTAAATAAATAAAGCAAAATGCTTTATATCATAAGAATATTCCACTATGATGTAATTTGAATTATTTCTGAGATGAACAGAACACTGTTTGCTGCAGATCATCATGCAGGCCTGGCTATTTCACTAAATATCTTGTCTATGCCCCCAGCTGCTCCACTCTAGCTGTGTTCCACTCTTAACTTCTGTGTAATGAACCTTATGTTAGCACTACCATTTGTGTTTCCATTCTTCTGCTCAGAGATACTTGGGGTCCAACACTTACTATTGGGGAAAATGCTGCCCTGGACAAGATTGGACACATGTCACTCACAGGTGTGCAAGTATTGTTGTTACTGCTCTTTTTTTTCCCCAAAGTGCATGCTTAGGAGAGCAGGTGCCATGTCACGTGGTAGGGAAAATGCAGTTCCACGCTGTGCTCTGTCACACAATTCTTCTGAAATTTCTCCGAGGAAGTCCCTCTACCAGCCTTTGAGTTATCAGACCTCTGGTTACTTCTTCTGTCTGGTATCTACAGGATGGCAAGATAAAGCTGCAGGAAGCTACATGCTTCTAACTGGAAAGGAAATGATGTGCCTGATACCCCACAGCCTATTCTGTGAAGCATTGGTGTCATTCCTCAGTTACCGTAATGCCATTGCTACCATCCATTCAGAGCTTTGCTGATCTGGTACATTTGTGTATCCTCGCAAGATGCTGTTTGTGTCTGCATTTTTTATGTTTTTTTATTTATTTCTTTTATGGATAGAAGTGTTTTGCCTGCATGTATGTCTGGGTACCATGTGTGTGACTGATTCTTGAGCCATCTCTCCAGCCCAGTGTCTGTCTTTTTGAAGTATACATTTTTTTCTAAGAAGTGGTTTGTTGTTAGGGATGCCTTTCTTGTGATATAATGATGAAATTCATCCGTTCAGATAGTCCCTGTGAGTATTTCACAATATGTTTCTCTAAGGTTTTTTTTTTAACAGCTTTATCATGGCATGATTGCTATATAATACATCCAACATATTTCAACTGTACAATGTGACAAGTTTTGACTCATCTATGAAAACATAAAGCCATTAACAAAGTCAAGATCTTGAACAATTCACTTCCTCCCCTCCTTCCCACTGCTCCAGCCTCAGCCAATGAGCACATTTTATCACTATAGGTTAATTTGCATATGTAGAACATTCTATTCACGTTATCAGAGTTGTGCTTCTTATGGGGATGGGGTCTATTTCTTTCTTCCTAGTTACTTGAGTATTAATCCTTTTGTTCCGTGTAACTATTAAATTCATTTTGATTCCATTGAATGGGCCTACAGAAATGTGTTCCTTAATTCACCATTTCATGTTTATGTCTATTACTTCTGGTTTTTATTCATCAAAAGTAAAACTGCTCTGAACATTCCACGATTGGGCTTGTACAGCCACATATGTTAAATTCTCTCTGATAACTTTCTAAGAGTAGATGAGTGGAAGCTTAAAGATATACGAAAGTGCAAAACAACTTCCTATATTTGTTCTCTTAAAAATTCATGAGCCAGCATTTGGGAGTTCTGTGTTCTTTGCCTTGCCCACATATGTCATAGTTAGTATCTTAAAATAGTTCTCTTCATTCTCACATTTTAATAAACAATTGAATTGCTGTGACAGAAAATTCTCCCTTCTGAAAGATCAATGACGTCAAACCACATCCTACGTACTTATTGGCCGCTCCAATATCTCCTTGGGTTAAGTACACGTTTAAGTAGCATTTTGACTATTTTTAAAGGTAGGTTTGTTTACTAGGTACATTTTGGGGTCTTTAATCTCCTGTGGGTAGAAGGCTTTCTCTGATACCACTTTGTGATACTCTCTCATTTTCTGTTGAGTTCCACAGAACTCAACTTGTTCCTCTGCACACTTAGATAAGGTGGTTAAACCTACTTATCTGGCCTTGTACATTTCCTTCTGGCATTGTTTTCTTTTATTTAACATTTCCTATCATAGAAGCTTTCTTTCAAATATAAAAGTAAAAAGATATCTTCTTTTTCCTGAGTTTTTGAAAGATGTTTTTGCTAAAACAAAGACTTTTAGGCTGGCAATTGTCTAGCCTGTTTCTGTTTGGTTCCCCAAGGAGGTTTCTCCAGTGTGCTCTGGCTTCCATTATTTAGAATGAAAAATATTTCCCTTATCTCAAACTTGTTTCTCTACATGTAATTGGTCATGCGCCTTTAGTTACTTTTAAGATGTTTCTTCTTAGATCTCAGAATGCCTGATCACAGTTTTCTTCTCTTTTCTTGTGTCTGAAGATTGTTAAGAGTCTCAGATGTGTGAGTTCATAATTATCAAAATTTGATATTTTGGGATAATTTTCCTGTGTCCTTTCAGTTTTCCTTCCTCAAAGAATCCACATCCTAGCCATTTGGGATTATACAAATGGTCAGGGAACTTTTATGACCATTTGTAAGTGTGTTATGTTTCTGAGTGTCTATCCCTCTGCAGCTAAAAATCCATTTCGATTCCTGTCTCTCATACTTCCATCTTAGATACTGGTGTTTTCAACCATTTGTCCTCGTCTGGCAGTCTATCTTTATCCTCTCATTTTACTTTAAATGAATAGATTTTTGCATGTGTGTGTGTGTGTGTGTGTGTGTGTGTGTGTGTGTGTGTGTGATGTATGTGTGTATGCATGTTCACACATATATGCAGGTTCATATTCACAAATTAGTTAGAATATGTGGAGGTCACAGGTAGATGCCCAATATCTTCTTCCTTGGCTCTCCACTGTGTTTGGTCAGGCAGGGTCTCTCACTGGACCCAAAAGGTCATAAGTTCAGCTAGTCTAGGTAGCCAGTTTGCCCTACAAACTTGGTCTCCACCTTCCCGCCTGGGGATGACAGGCATCCTCCATGCTTGCCCAGCTCTTATGGGTTCTGGCAGGGGAGGGTCTGAAATCTGTTTATTGATGTTTCCATGGAAATCAACTTTATCTACTGAGCCATCTCCATGGCCCAATTCCTGTTTGAATTTTAACAGTCCTATCCATCATCCTCTACAGAGCAAAACACAGATCATACACTATGCATTTTGATACTTTTAAAATACATAACACGTGCAGTTAACCACTGCTAAAGTTTCCATTTTGCACCCCATCAAAGATAAGAAACAGCTTTCTGACTGCATATTCTGACTTGTTTCTCACCCAACTGTTTATCTGTGTACTTGCTGCTATGGGAACAAAGGATGGTATGAGATTGCATTATTTTAATTTTACTTACATTAAAATATCCATTCATCTGCAGCGTAATTTCTGCATATATAATTGAGAAACAGCCATGATTTCATCTCATTGTTGTGGAGACAGATTGCATCTACTTATTTCTTTTCGTTATTAGACTAAAGAGCAAAGCACATGTTACACAGCTTGTTTCAAACCCTTCATTTTAACTTGGGATCTGGGATTTTACTTCGGTTGGTCTAGGCACAGTTGACTTCTAGCTTACTGCACATGCTTGAATCTATCTGACATCCCTGAGTTGCATTATCCCCAGAGATGTCTTCTTATCATTTGCTCAGATATTTCATTTCCTTGATCCTTTGTAGTCGTGCCTGGAATGCTGGGAAATATCTCTCAGACCTTATAGTCCTCATCTCTTCAAATCTCCCTCAGCTTTTCTGACTCATATCTTTGGAACCATCTGTGAACCTGACTCTTCTCTTTAATTTAGTCATCTGGTTAACAATTAATTGAGTTATTACATCACACATTGCATTAGCTACTCTGTACCTGTGATGAAATACCACATGACTAACGCAACTTATAGAGAAAGAGTTTGTTTTGGCTTATGGGTCTGGATGTCAGAGTCCATAATGGTGGGGAGGTATGGTAACAAGAAGTAGGTACAGAGGCAGAAACAGGAAGTTGAGAGCTCCCATCTTGAACTGTAAGCACAAACCAGGGAGGGTGAATAGGAAGTGATGAGGAGTCAAAAACCTGCCCCCAGAGACATACTTTCTCCACAAGACCACACATCCTAATCCCCCCGAACAGTACTTCCAAATGGGGACCAAGTATTCAAACAGACAAGTCTATGGGGGACATTTTCATTCTAATCATCACATGTATGTATGTGTGAATGTATGTATATTTCTATACAGATTACACACATATACATTTACATACACATTTTGTTTGATTTCATTTCCAAGTTATTTTATCATTGTAACGATTCACTCTTGGTCTCTGAATTCACTGTTTCTCAATAGCACACACATTGAGAAGGCGTCTAAGTGCCTCTCTCCTGAGGCAGCAGCTACCTGGTGTATTAACAGTTGATGCATGGATTCCAGCCTTTGATTGTGTTCCTCTACATATGTTTAATTTTAATGTATGGGAAGCCAGATTCTTTAATATTAGACTTATTTTCTCAAGGAGGATTTAAGCTGTGGTCCCGCTGAAACAGGACCTGCTCAATCTGAAGCATGGGCTAATATCCGATGTGACAGTGACTGAAGGAATAGGTAAGCACCTGTGGTCGGGTCAGGAATGACTTTGGGAGAAGTGGTTTGGATAGTGTACTGTGAGATCAGGTGTGTCCCTGTGCTAGAGAGGACTGAAGAATTATTCCTGTGGAAGAAAAGGGCTGAAACCTTAAGAGCATCCGTGACTATTCAGTGCTAGAGCAGTGCACTAGGCATGATCTTGCAGCTCACCTGGAATGTAAGATCCAAAAATGAGTATCTAATGGAAACAGCTAAGCATTATTTATACGGAAACATAAACCACTCTAAGAGTAAAATATTCATCCTTTGGCATAACTGCCCTCAGGGTGCTGACAAGGGGCCATTCTTCCTCTCTCTATGGACAGCAAAGCACACAGAAAAGACTTCTCTGAGCTCCCAGGAAAATCTGAGTGCTCCATTAGATGTCTGCATAAATAAGCCTCACTGTAAATTCCAAAGAAGTCTGTAGCAAGGAGACAGACTCACCAAGGAAGTGACTACATGCACTCTCTTCCTGTCTGTCCCTCCTTCCTGCCACAATGTAAGATCAATGCTGGGGCCTTCAGGGCCCATCAGTGAACCACAGATATGGAAATGTGATGTCAGCATATCATAATGCCTGAGTCTCTGAAATCTTCCCGGAGCCACTACATTGGCCTGTCTGACACCAGTATCACCATGCAAGGTACCCTTTCCCTTTATTCACACTTATGAGTGACTTTCAAGGGAAATAGCAAGGTGGAGTGAGACACAGCATGTAACTGGGGTTTTGAGAACCCCAGTGGAGAAATATTAATTACTGTGTGCAGCTCTTGGTAAGCCAGGAAGCATTTCCACAGGGCAAACTTTCTAAATGTACAATGATGTGTTTGTGGAACATATAGGAAGCTTCAAAAAATCAACAACCAACTAAAAATTCCCTTGTTAAATTCTATTCATTATCTATCTGTTATGGATTATAAACTTTTGTTTTCCATTTTGATGTCAAATGTCCAATTTCATAACTTAGTAAGAGGAAAAATATCTAAAAGGAAGATAAATGAATCAAGGATCTACTACTTTATAAAAGTTAGCATTTTACTCTTGTCTGAATACAGCCATCTCTCCACCATTCCATTGTACGATCAAAACTGTCTAAACTTGACAAGGTGGGAAGCGGTCATAAAACAGACTTTGTGGGAAATTGAGGAGTGAATCCTTTTCACTCGAATGTTACTCATCACAAAGGAAGTGATGAGCAAGCTCCCACAAGCTCCTGTGTTCAGGCCTGGTCTGAAGTTGGTGTATAGGGTCATGAAAAGGTACCTGGAACATGAAGACTCTGGTATAATGGAGGTGTCAATCATTAATGAAGTCATTAGGGATTATATTTAGTTTGGTGATGTAATTGGCAGCTGGTAGAAATTGAAGACGTGGATCGGGCGGAGGAAGTGGATTCCTGGAGGTAAGCTTTAGAATAGTATCTTGAATCTGGCTGTACTGCCTTGCTCTGACTTCCTGTCTGCCAGGAAGTGAGTTTCTTCTACTCCAGTCTTCCTCTACTCCAGTCTTCCTTCTACCCACACCTAATCCTATGATATTCTGCCCCCTCTCAGGCCCAAAGCCATGAACCCAGCTGTCAACAATATGAAACATCTAAAACCAGCAGTCAAAATAAATATTTCCTCATATTAAACAGTATTTAGGTTGTTTTTCTCCAGCATTAATTAATTAATTAATATTAGGTCTGGCTGTTGTAAACTAGCTAAATTTTCTTTGATTGTGTCATTTGTTAAGCTGTGAGTCATGTTTAGTTACTATGAACTTTTTCAGACCAACAATAATGGTCAAGTGACTTTGGGTATTGATTACCAATACAGTGGAAAAAGGTAAGGAAAGACTTCCCTGAGATTCTACTACCCAAAGATCTGATGTGAGCTTCTCTAATTTGTGTCCACATGCTGGCCGGTGCTTTGTTTCCTGACAGCTCCACAGAGATCTGTTTTCTCATCTTTCTAGATCCTAGAAGCCACCTTTACATTCCTTGTCTTCAGTCCACCTCTATCTTCAAGGCCAAGGATGGTCAGGGAAAGGTTTCTTATACCATCCTATTTACACTGGGTCTTGCACCCCACCCCACCCTTGTCCATACCACCTCTGTGGTTTAAAGAATAATGAGGGGCCACCTGGTCTTTGGATTAATGCTCATTCCTTCACTATAAGTGTTCAGGAAAGCAAGATTTGAGCATCTGTAGGTGACAGATATATGCCATGAGCTCTTTGGCTCCAAGGGGGCCACTAAAAACCACATAATAAACATACTGCTACTGAATTTATTTTTGTTGGTATGGTAGTTTGAAGGAGAATGGTTCCCATAGGCTAATATGGTTGGATGCCTGGTCCTCAGTTAGTGGAACTGTTTGGGAAGCATTAGGAGGTATGGCTTTGTTAGAGGAGGTGCATCAGTGCAGGTGTACATTAAGATTTCAAAAGCCCACAGCAGGCAAAGTCTCACTCTCTCTGCTTTCTGTGGATCAGGATGTAAAGCTCTCAGCCTCTGCTCCAGCACCATATCTATCTGCTTCCTGCCATGATAATCATGAACTAACCCTCTAAAGCTGTAAGCAAGCCCCCAAATAAATGTTTTCTTTCTATAAGAATTGCCATGCTCATGGTGTCCCTTCAAAGCAATAGAATAGAGACTAAGACTATTTGTTTGCTTTTGGTTAGAACAATGGATTAAACACAGGACCTTGGATATGCTAAGCAAATGTGTTTCTTACAGCTGTGCTTTCATTCCAAGGTCCTCTTTAAAATAAAAATTTGCAGTGTTTAGAGCTTCTCACTATGAAGAACCATGAGAGTCATAATCACAATGTATAAAACTGGATTCAGGGAATGCCAAATCTTACAAATAGCTTTTCCTTTCTGGAAAAACAAAACCCTTTGGAAGAGAAATTTCTTGATAATTTGCAAATGGAAATGGTCCCGTCTTAGGAACAAGCTGCCCTCCATGTGCTGTGATTGACCGTGTTGTGACTTTTACAGCTAACAACCTAAACGTATCATTTTCATAATGAAGTTGACTTATGGGAGATGGAAGGGTTGTCCAGTTGTTAAGAGCACAGGCTGTTCTTTCAAGAGACTCAGGTTCAGGTCCACATATCAGTCCCATGTGTCAGCTTACAACTATCTCTTACTTCAGTTCTGGGAGATCTGATGCCCTCTTTTGACCTCTGCAGGCACTGCACACATAGAATGCATATCCATAGATTCAGATAAAATACTCATAAATAATAACAAAGAAATCTTTTCAAAGTTTATTGATATCTTTATTTAATAATACACGTTTTTGCAGTCTAGAAGTCATTTTGATATACTATGTGATCAATCTAATTTTTTAACCAACTTTTACAGATTAGTAAAATTTTATTGGTAAAAACATTTTAAAGGAGATTTTAGACAGCTGAAGTAATTTCCCCAATATAGCACATTCAATAAATCATTAAGATAGTAATTAAGTCCGTATTTTTTCACTAGAGAGAGAGATTACTACTGTCTTAGTGCCATTTTTATTATTAAACTATATAATTTGAAATTAAAGGCCAGGTGTTGGTGGCAAATGTCTTTATTAAATCCAGTACTCAGAAGGCAGAGTCAGGTGGATCTCAATGAGTTCAAGGCAGGCCTGGTCTACAGAATAAGTTCCAGGACAGCCAGAGTTATAACAGAGAAATCCTGTCTTGAAAAAACAAAGAAGAAGAAGGAGGAGGGGAAGGAGGAGGAGGAAAGGTAAGGTAAGGAAAAGAAGAAGAAAGGAAGGAAGGGAGGTAGGAAGGAAGGAAGGAAGGAAGGAAGGAAGGAAGGAAGGAAGGAAGGAAGGAAGGAAGGAAGGAAGAAAAGAAGGAAGCAAGGAAGGAAGACAGGACAATGTATAGCTTGTTCAACATTTGTCTTATGACTTTGTCCCAGGGCCTCTTGATTTATGCAAAGTGACTACCAGAGGTCCACAGTCAAAGCTAATTTCTAAAGGTCTCTCTTCTGCCTGGGCTTGGCAGCTGATGTAGACAGATGGGACTTGTCTTTTTAAAGGGTTATGCCCTTACTAGAAAGAGCAGGTAGATTCTATGCAGACAGTGAAGAGAATGAATGCTTCACAAGGCACTCCCTGTAAGGAAAATGCTCACTCCATGGCAGTTGACGGGAGTGTGTCTAAGTTCCCTTTTGCTACTGTCATACGCCACACAGATTTGTGACCTGAGGCAGGAAGGAACCTTCATGAACTCACTGTGTCCTGAAGCCCTGCTGAGAACATCTAGGCTTACTGCCGCAGATCCTTAGTGAAAATACACCGACATTTTCTAAGATAAACCTAACAAGACACATATATTGATTCGTTTTTACTCCATGGAAGGTTTGAAGGGCATAACTGAAATAAAGGAAACAGAGCATTAAAAGACATTCCAGAATTGTATGAATAGCAGAAATAATCATCTCAAATCCTTCATGGTCGTCACTTCAAAATCTTCTAGCCACGTCTATTCCATCTCCCTCTTTCTTAGCTTTCTTAATTTACATCTATGTAGTGTGTGTGTGTGTGTGTGTGTGTGTGTGTGTGTCCCTCTAAATGTGCTTTACAGTACATGTGTGGAGGTCAGAGGACAGTTTGTGAGCATCAGTTCTGTCCTTTCTACCATGTGGTTTCTAGAGACTGAACGAGGGTCATCAGGCTTAGTGACAAGCATATCACCTGCTGAGCTGTTGGCTCAGCCTTCTTAAATTAACTAACTTGCCTGCACAGATATTTGGGTTAGAAGCAGAACATCAAGCTTCATCTTATTTTTGTGATTGAATCCCATAGAAGAAGGCCAAGAAGTATAAATACAAGGCACTCAATCATCAAATTTTTCTTTCAATATTAGAAGTCCACCCAGTTAAAAGTCTAGATTTCAGTGTCTCTGTCACTCAGGCTGCATACCTAGTCCAATTAGTGCTGTCCATTTATACATGGGTGTGGGGTCATCCACCAGGACATTGTAAGCCTACCAGTGGCCATCTCCCCAAATGAAGGTGAGTTTTGTTCAATTGCCAATAGCTCTTCAGTTATGGCTGTGGCCCAAGAAGTCCTTCTCCACCCTCCATACTTTTGAACTTTTGAAATGACTTCATCTTGTGTGGGAAGCCACAGCTGCTGAGAGTTCATGAATGCAATGGCCATGTCATGTTCGTTCGCAGCATTAATCCCACCTCCGATCTGACACCCTTCCATTCTCTCTTCTGCAATGTTCTCTGGGCCCGGGGGTGGGGCCTTGACAGTTGTCCCATCTATGGCTGAGCACTCAGTCACTAACTCTCAGCATCTGTGTTTTAACCACTGCCCACTGGAACAAAAAACTGTTGTGATCAAGGTTTAGACAACCTTAAATCTCAGTGGCTGATATTCTACCCTCAAGACACATTCCCTCTTGTTCTGATATGAAGAACTTGGCTTCTCTCCAGTGAACTTGTCTCCAACTCCAACCACTTTGTCTGCGCTCATTTTGTCTCAACATTCGATGTCATCTCAATTATTTCATCTCCAAATTTTACATTTTACACATCTTTCTGTCTTCTACTTTTTCCTCCCAATTTATACTGTAAATCTGCCTATAACCAGCTGGCAATAAAAATGCCTAATTCTATGCTGTTGATATTCCCTCTGCTAAATAAACCAACCCATTTAAAAAAAAAAATTCAGCCCAACTCAGATTTTCAGGACTCAAGTGAAACTCTTTGCCAGAATGTTACAGGGATGGCCTGTGGTTCAGTTGCCAATAGATTCCTGTTCTCATGTGAGGCCTCACTAGCACACTTGTATCAGTATTGCAGTCTTCAGAGCTCCCACCTGGATGACCCCCAAATGCTCTTCTGGGCCTAAGGATTCTGAGACCCAAATTCAATGCCCCTCCACATCCCTCCTGCAATCCGATGAAGACCTGTGGGCATCGTGATCTGGTTCCTTCTCAGAAATGATCCTTCATATCAGTTTCTATGTTAGTTACTTCCACATCATGGTGACTAAATTGCCTGGTGTATTTTAGGCAGGGTGTATTAAAGCAGGGTGTATTTTAGGCTTCAGTTTTAGGGGATTGTAGTTCATTATACCAAAGGAGACAAACTGGGGTGACTTCTTCTGTGGCATTAGGGACTTACAATGGCTGCCGTTCACATGGAGACAGTCAGTAAGTGCACAGCAGGGCAGAAGCAGGACCAGCCTGCTCCAAGTAACCTGCTTCCACTAGGCCAGCCTCACCTCCTGAAGATTTCACAGTCACAGACTGAGGATCAAGTATTCAACACGTAAGCATGGGGAGGTATCAGATCCAAACAAAAACAACTCCAAAGGAATGCATATGAGTGTGTACCCACTCCCCTCTGTGACAAGTTTACATAAAAAAATTGGGGTACCAGATAGAGACAACAGAAATTCCCCAAACGTTTAACTCCAAACAAAAAGGTTATAACTTCATCCCAGTCTTTTGTTGGTGTGATATTGCTGTGTACTACACCTTATTTCTACACCATGTGAAATAGAACCATCTAACGGGATGCCCTGGGAGCTGGTAAACTGTTCTCCAAGAAGGCAGGATAAACACACCAGGCTTTGTGTGTCTCTGTCATAATTACTTAGTTTGCCCCCCAAAAAGTTATGAACCCAACAAAAAAAAATAGCCATCAGCTGTATTTTAATAAAAAAAAATCCTATAAACAAAAATACCTGTAAGATACAGGCCAAGGAGCACAATTCTACCCACAACAAAATCAAAAGGATGAAGAAAATTACCAAGTACAGGCATGCTGTCTGGGAGTCAAAGGCAGGAATGCGGTATGGCGCTGTGGATGAGACATTTCTATTAATAGCTTTCAGTAAGAAATCTATAGTGAGTCTTATAAGCTCAACATCTATCCAGTTTCCCAAACCATCAGCCACAAACATTAGACCCTTTCCTGAGTTTCCATACTCCTGACCTGGATCTGACCCCTAAGATAGCTGCTGTTTTATTGTTTCCCCCTGTAAAATGGAAGAATCTCTCTCCTCCTCCTCTAATGCCAGCACCTTGGTTTAATCCTTCACAATTCCTAATGTGAATCACAAATTGTTTCCTAATTGTCTTCCTCATTTCCCCCAGACTCCTTATTGTCTGGTGTCTACAGGTACATTCTTGCCATAAGATTTGAGTGACATTATTTCCTGCTTAAAGCCTTTCAGCAATTCCTGTTACACTCATAAAAAATATTTCAATAGCAGAAACAATTGCTTTAGTTTAGTTTTTTCCCCAGAAAGTAGATTTAGGAAAATGATAAATTCATAACTAAAATGAGGGGAAATTTTCACCTGAGAGCTCAGAACCTTTTTCTTGGGGCACACGCTGAAGTAGAAATTAAGTATCTATAAAAAAAAAAAAATTTAAGCAGAGCTGACAGAAAAAGAAAGGAACGTGTTAGCTTCCCAAGATGCCTGTCATGATTTCTAGATTCTTATCTGTGTGTCTGTGTACAGTGTATATGTATAACCAGAATATTCTCAACAAAAATAAATTATACACATTGTCTGAGAAGTCAAGACAGGCAGAAAACAGCATCAAAGGGACAAGGGGCATTGAATCACCCTTGTCTCTCGGTGGGGAAACTGAGTCCCAGAGAAGCTGTGAGGCTTGTCCAAGATCCACAGTGCTGGCCCAGAATTTGAGGTTACGTGCTCCCTCTGCACAGATGTTAACCTAACCCCCTTTATGCAATTACTACCAGGAATTCAGAGCCCTAAAAGTAGAACTCAAGTGTCAAAGTGGGTGTTTTATGTAGAGAAAGCTCACCCTTGCAGACAGGTGAAGGATAGTGTTGGCAGGTTTTTTTCCCATTGTGAGGAACAATATCCATCCTCAGCCTCCTTCTCAGCATGACTGTGTTGGTTTGAATAAGATGGCCTTGTAGGCTCATATGTTAGAATGTTTGGTCATCAGGGAGTTGCACTACTTGACAGGGATCAGGAGGTGTGGCCTTGCTGGAGTAGGTCTGGCTTCATTGGAGGAAGTGTGTCACTGTGGGGAGGGACTTCGAGATTTTAAAAGCTCAAGCCATGCCCGGTGTCTTTCTCTTCCTGCTGCCTGCCAAATATAGTACTCTCAACTACCTCTCTAGCACCACGAGTGCCTGCATGCTGCCATGCTTCCCACCATGACCATAATGGACTAAACCTCTGAACTGTAAGCCAGCCCCATGTAAACGTGTTTCATTATAAGAGTTGCCATGGTCATGGTGTCTCTTCACAGCAATAGAACAGGACCAAGACAATGACTAAAATAAAGCTAATTGTTTCCCCTAAATAAAGTTTATCAAGAAATTCCAACCCCCATGCATACTGTACCCTTGAGCAAGATTCCTCAGAGAGGACACTGGGAGGTCACAAGTGTATTTTCTGTTTCTAAAACCAAAGCATCAATAAAAAAACTTGTGGTTAAATAAGTGAATTTTAATGTAAGAGATATCAAGTGAGGATATTTCTATTGTGAAAAGTTTGAGAAATATCATGCAAGGCAAAAGTTAATTATGGAACAACCTCTGCCCAACTGCAATGATACAATCTCCTCTGTAGTTAACCTTGTGCCTATGTTAAAATACCAGTCGCTCCTCTACTATATAAGTATACAATGCTAAAATTGCTTAATTTCAGCATCAAAGGTTTCCACTTTAATTTCTGATGAAAAATATTAACATTGTAACCATGCTAAGGATTTTGTATCTGTGAATGAAACAGGTCTTCTATGTCAATGTATATACTTTAAAAACTCCATGTAGCGAGTACAACCAGTCCATCTCAGTGCCTTGGCTCACGAACCATTAAAATCTGAAGTATTCTCAAATGTATTTAGGCAAATGCTGCTTTCTCTATATCATGGCCTGAACGTGTCTCCTAAAATTCACATGCTGTAAAGTAAGCCAATGAACTTGTGTTTGGAGGGTATTTGGAAGTATTTGACATATGAGAATACCCTCACAAGTAGATTAACACCCTTAAAACTGTCCCCCACCCCACCCCACACACCTTTCTCTAAGAAGCCAGAATCTTGATGGTGATGTTCCAACCTCCAGAACAATAAGTTTTGATTCTTTATAAATTAACGACTCTTCGCTATTCTATTGTAACAATGCAAAATACACTAAGACAAAGACACAAAGATACTTCTAGTTAAGAGGGGCTTTCTCTCATGTCACCATAGATATTACAAATACTGGCTCACAGGCCCCAGTGGGGAAACTACCCCTGTTGCTTTACTAACTAGACCTGGTAAACCCATTGAATTCCCTTTTAAATAGTTATGTTGATGCCTACATATTAGGACAGCTATCAGCTTCACTGAGTTGTTTCTGCAGTGAGCAGCTATAACATAAGAGATCTCATAACTTATGAAATACAGAGAATACCTGTGGAACACCTATCCATAAATGGGACACCTATACATTCTTCTAAGGCTTGAGAAACATCATGGAATAAGGGATGGAAGAATGGAAGAGCCAGCGAGGAGATGGGAGTTGTATAGAACACTGACTCCCAGTATGAATTTAGGGTCTCAGACTCACGGAAGCTGTGATTTTCCTGCAGAAGATCTCAAGTCTGGGCCAGCCAACACTTATCATGGAAAAGGGAGGAGCTCAGAGGCCCTTAAGGATTTATATGCAGGTAGTGGGGTTGGAGGGCATTGTCTTC
The DNA here is from genome assembly GCA_026225945.1 of Cricetomys ansorgei. Lineage (NCBI taxonomy): Eukaryota > Metazoa > Chordata > Mammalia > Rodentia > Nesomyidae > Cricetomys > Cricetomys ansorgei. The sequence goes on from JAMJFZ010000320.1 coordinate 1,375,759, forward strand.
AGTGGCATAAGATACATAGGTTCATGTAATCATACCCTTACCCATCTTCCCATAAGGAGCCCTGATACTCACTGGATCTCTCTCTCTCTCTCTCACACACACTGACAAGAAAGTAAAGTAGAAGCTAATTGGGTAGGGATTAATGATAATGGAAATTGGCCTATGGCATGTTTATCTTGATTATTAATTGTTGTACAGGGGGAGGGGGTCCAGTCCACTGTGGGTAGCAATACTCCCTGGCAGGTAGCCCTGAGCTGTATAAGAAAGCTAGCTAAGCATAAGCTTGTGAATGAACAGCAAGCACTGTTCCTCAATGATTTGTGATTCAAATTCTTGCTTAAATTTCTACCTTGACTTCTCTCAATGATGGACTGTTATCTGGAAGTAAAAACCAAATAAATCCTTTCTGCCCCTAAGTTGTTTTTCCTCAGAGTGTTTTGTCGCAGAAACAGAATCAAACTAGGACAGAGGACAATTAATAAAACCAGAGAAAAATAACACTAAATGAAAATTGTGCTAAAATTACATCAGACAGTCCCGTGTCTGTGGGCATATTCAAATAGTACCAAGAGACTCTTCAGAGAACGGATATGTCCTAGGGAATGTTTAGATGTTTGAGGTTCAATGTTCGTTTTCTTCCTTTCTAGTTGTTTGTTTGCTAAGGTGTCAGCATGCTCATGTGTTCTGTGACCCAAAAGCAACAAGGAACCACAACTGAAGAAGAATCTGTATAATTTTAGGATATCTTACAGAATGCAGAAAGGAAATATATAAAATAAAATTAACAAAGGATGATAAGGACAGTCAGTGTGAAACAAGTGGAGGCTTCCTATGACACACCTTGATGAGAAAAGCCTCTCATTTTAAGATCAGCATGTGGGGGCTCTATGCCCGTGCTGATGAACACCAGCTGCTGAAGCTCAAATGCAGTTTACTGCCCTATTGATCCCACAAACATGGAGACAGACCTCTAAGATGTCTCCTGCAGGCTGGGCTCATTCTCATGTTTTCAAGCTCAACCCTAAGTTTCTCCGTCAATCATCGCACCCCAGTGGAAATTGTATTGTTTCATTTTTTATTTTGTTTAGAGACAGGATCCTCAAATTCACTGTGTAGCTGAGATTGTCTTTTAACACCACTACCACCCCTCCCCAAATCTCCTGCCTACACATTCTAAGTGCTAGGAGTACAGGCATAGAGCACACTCAGCCAGAAATCATATCCTTTTAGTATCTTCATCAAAATTATGATAGTTTCTTAGTAAAAGGTAATGGCTACAATAAAAGCTGAATTAAAATGCTCTGAGCTACATAGGTGCATGCTTATTCACTCAGAAACAGAAGGAGAAGGAAAATATGCCTGCACTCTTCCCATCCCCCACCACCTCCACAAACACAGATAAGGCTGGATTATGGAGCATCATGAAGGTGATAACAAAAGCCCCCATTTAGCAGACTGAGTGGGCATGAGCAGGGCCATCAGTACCCAACAGAAGCCACTGCCCTGGGCAGAACGTCTTCTGGAATAGACTTCCTCCATAGAAATCCCTATCTTCTCTAAGTCTTCCTCTGCTTTTCCTTATTGCCTCTTCCCCTGTCCTCGTCTTCATGGGTCTTTGGGTGTGAATTCATCTCACAGCACCCAGGAGGGAAGAACCAGTGAGAGGTATCCAAACACAGACTCAGTGCTGTGATGGTCACAGCGTTCAAAGTCTTCAGCAGTCTGCTCTCTCAAAAACTAAAAACCATGACATACAGTCCTCGTGGCAGCAAGGGTATCAAGGTCTTCCATAATCATGGTTCTCACATCTGACCTGCTCCATTGCTTGCTTGTCCTCAAGCTGTGTCTTCTTCAGCTGAGTAGTGGATTGATTAAAGCCACACACACCAGCACCCCCTACTGGGAAGGGCATTCTCTTTAGCTTATTTCTGTGTCTGTAGAAATCTATAGAGATTCCTCAGCTGGGGCAGCCCTGTCATCTTCAGCACAAGATCTCGAAATATTTCTGTGGTCCTGTATTGACTACGCTTGCTTTGATAAAACACTATGACCAAGGCAAATTATAGAAGAGTTTATTTGGACTCATGGTTCCAGATGAATAAGATTCCATTGTAGTGGGAAGGTAATGGCATCAAACAGCTTGGAAGCAGGACCAGGAAACTGAGAGTTCACACCTTGAACCATGATCACCAAGAAGAGAGAGAGAGAGAGAGAAAGAGAGAGAGAGAAAGAGAGAGAGAGAGAGAACTGTGAATAGACAAAGGCTTTTACTCTCAAATCCTGCCCCCAGTGACACTTCCTCCAGCAAGGCCACACTATAAATCTCCCCAAATAGTGCTTCCAACTGAGAACAAAGCATTCATTGGAGCCTATAGGGCGCATTTTACCTTCAAGCCACCACAGACATCCAGACTTTTCAGGCACCAGAGAGAAGATAAAACCATGCAGGGTCATCAAGAAAATGGAGTTCTCCAGTCAGCTGCTTTTCCTATGTCATACAACACACAAAACAGAGGAAAGCCAGGAAATAGCCCCATCAAGTGTCCAAGACTAAGAGAAAAACAGTGGCAACTGCTTTGCATGTCTCTAAGTGGTCTGCATGACTCCAGATCCGTCTGCCTACTGTTCAAGTTCTCATACCCCGCAGGTGTTCGCACAACTGAGAATAGCTACTTACATGGAAAGTCATCATTTCATTTTAGAATGATGTTCAGCCGTGATGATGGAATTTACAGTTCAATATGCATTGACTTCTGCTATTAGAGTCATAATTCTGGGCGCATAAAGCTCAGGTGACTAGAATAGCATTCTGTCTTAATTCAAATACTTTCACCAGTCGATGATTATGAGTAAAAATAAGTACCAATATTTATTTGTAAACAAAACTTCCCTGTGCTCTATGGTTCCCATTCCTTCTCTACCCTCACACTCTGACCTCTGTTCCTCTTGCTCCCCTCTCAGTACCTCCCATGGTACACAGAAACGCTAGAGCTAGCATTTCTGTGTAGCATGGGAGGTACTGTCCCCTTATTTCTGTCCAGGTCTCACTAACTGTCCCAGCTCTCTCTGCCATCCACCCACTGTACTCACGTTACTTCTTTCAAAACCCAACATATTTTGAATTTTGAGAGCACTACTGCTGCAGAGGGGGTGATGTGATGACAGCACTTCTATGATGGCCAGACTATGATCTCCAATCCCGTTTCCATCCTGAGCCCTCTCTGGTCATATCTCAGGAGCACTCAAGCTGCCCCATTCACCAAGTGTTTTCACCAATATAAATCTAGGGAGAAATACTTTTGTTAGCCAGTGTAATTACAAAAGGGCTTGTATCCTGACTATACACTTAATTTCTAGCTGGATAGTGGCAGAATCTAAAACATTCATAACACTTTGCTCCTAAGATCCAGTGTGGAATTGTTAATGACATGGCATGCCTTGTTTTAATTCTGTCCATCAGACCTTCTTTAGTTGCGGAATTTTGATTCCCTTTTTAAAGTTTCTGTGATCATTTCTTCATCTTGAGTATTTTAGGAAAAGAAACATAATATTTTCCTTTCTGTTTTTATTGGAGACGCATATAAAATTTTGTTCTTTATTTTTTTGAGAACTTCATTTATATTTGATACTGTCATTGTTCCATCAGCAATATTAACATGATGCATGCAATATAACAATTCATATCACATACGTGCATCCAAATATCATGCTGTACTCACAAATATCTGTACTATACAAGACTAGCACAAGATCAAGCCAGCAATCACAGCATGGGTGAGAGAAGGGCTTGTGAAGTCCTGCATCGGCTAAGAGATGGTTGACAAGTGATGGGCACCGAGGGAGGAAGAGTCAGTTTTCTTCAGGGATGCAGGCCATGAAGGCCTTCCCATGTTCCAGTGGATGATCCAGACCCGTGTACATTAGTGAGCTCAGTGAGGAGAGAGGGGGAGAGAGGAAGGAAGAGCACTGACTGAATTAATTTGGAAGCGAAAATTTGGGGAAATGGGAAGAAATCGTAGGAGAAGGAAGGAACATACAGTGGATGTGTTCAGTGCATAGACGAATGTTAAATAAAATAGACAATTCTTGTAAATGTTTAGAGACAGGAATGTTAACCTGATTTGAAAATTACATATCACATACAGTATCAAATTGCCACACTCTTATTCATAAACAAATACAGTATAAAGTTTTAAAGCTTTTAAAATGGTATCAGAAAAGCTACCCCAGTTCCTGTACAGAATTTATTATAAATGCCAGTATTTCTTGTTGATTCTACTTGGAAACAGCAAGACAGCACCAGTCTGGATCTCTCTCTACTCTGTTCACTTCCTACAGCTTTACCGTGATGCCCATGTTGGCTCCAATGTTCATATATTATCATGTGTTAATCTATTCAGTGTTTGACACTTCACGAGATGACTTGGAAAACAGTGTGGAATTATAGTCTTTATTCGAGAGATTCTTGTTCATGAAGTACACTTTCCTTTGTAGGTCAAGTTTATCTTTCCATTAAGCAAAATGATTATGTTCATAGAGAGTTTGTTTGTGCACAGAGTGGGAAATGCCACCACATGGATATCCAGCAGTTTTTTTTTTCCTGAACCTTAATTTTATTAATATTTTTGCATGTTTTTATTTAGTGCTTCTCCTTTTTTAGGAAAGGAAGAAATAAAAACCATATCATTATATTCCTAAAGGTAAGCTTTTCTGCATCCAAGTAGAAAAGCTTTTGGCTTCTAACAGCAAAATTCTATTTTGAGGGTCAGTTACGTAGCTTTCCAAAAATAATTTGCCAAGGTTATTTATGGCTGAATGTGGTCTTCAAATGTCATATTAAAAGCATTCCCTATTCTTGTAAAATGGAAAAAAGAAGCAAAGAGATGAGGAGAGAAGAAAAGAGAAGAGAAGGAGAGAAACAGAGGGAGAGAGAGAAAGATAGGTTATAGATGATAAAAAGGTCAATTATAGATAGATAGATAGATAGATAGATAAGAGAGTTGGAAGATAGATGGTGGATAGGTAGATAATAGAGATAGATGATAGGTATTATAGATGATGGATAGAGAGAGAGAGAGAGAGAGATGACAGATGATACATAGATGATAGATGATAGATGATAGACAGATAGATGATAGATAATGGTAGGTGATAGATATATAGGTAGATAGATAGATAAATAGATGATAGATAGATCATAGATAGTTGATGATAGATTGATAGATCATAGATCACTCATAGGTGAAAATAGACAAAAATAAAATTGATCCAAATTACCATGTGAAAAGATGAAATTATATTATTTACACCGACCTGTATCTTTTCAGAGATAACTTTGTCTACCTCATATAATCCCATGCAGAAGCTTTCCTCCGTCACAGCTGATACGGAATGCCACCATTTGAAAGACAACACCATGGTCATTAGTTTGCAGAGATTACAGTTTCTACCAGGAAAGTCTGTGTGATGCACTTAAGCAAGGATCCCCATATCAATGGAAATTAAACACTCAACAACTCTGGTGTCCATGTAGGTTAATCACACTTAAGATAGGGTCAGGGTACCAAGGTAACCCTCATAGCCGTTCCTCTGTCTTCACAATCACACTCACTCCAGGCAGTATGAAAATGAACCATTTCTAAAAATCATAGGTAGTTCCTTGTGAGAAAGCAATGAAAATGTCAGAGTCGTTGTTGTACTTTGGACCTGAGACATGTTCTCTAGGTTGTGCTTACAGGACAGACATGGGTTTGTCCTTGTGTGTGTTCTTCATTGCTGGTAGTGGAGAGATAGTGGTTTGCTATATGCACACATACCTTGTTTCAGGAACATGTCTTTTAAATGCAGTGTGATTTTTTTTTAACTTTGACTTCTTTATAAAAGAAAAGGGGCTAAAGTTTATGGTATCTTTTTTTCACCACGCTATGATTTTTTTTCAAAATTTAAGGCCCTACGACGTATCTGCACACTTAATTCTGTGTAATTTACAGATATTTAATTTCACGCTTTCACTGTCAAACCAATCTCCATTTAGAAGTTAGTGCATCACACCTAACGCAGCTTGTAAACACTGCTGTTCAAGGAAGATTTCCCACGTGAAAGTCTCACTTTTGGAGAAATACACTGGAGACACTGAGCACCAGTGTACAGAGAATAAGAGACTGTGTAGTATTTGGCTCTACGTGAGATGTCTATATCTTGCTCTCTCTTTCCAAGGCTTAGGGATCGTGATGGATGAGAGGACACAAGCTCATAAGAGCCAGAGGTAGTGGACATCTACAGATAAACAGCACTTTCCAGGTATGACAAATGTATTTCACACACGAACTCATAGAGGGTGTGGCTGCATGCATGAGACTTGCACAAGATCAATCCAGGCAAAATCCTTGATATTAATGGCAACAGGTTTCATGAAGTCTTATTGTTGTCTGGGGTACTATTGACAATTGAGGACCTCTGGGGGGTGCAGAAGAGTCAGTAGTCTTCAAGGATATGACCACTAGGATGCTACCCATGTTCCAGTAGACGGTTCTAAGTTACACTAAGTTACCCAGTTGGGTCTGTTTTTAATAAAAGCACATGAAACAGAAATGAACAGGGGGACAAAGGAGGTGAGGAAATGGGGATGGATTTGATCAAAACACATGCAATGTGAAATTATCAAAAAATAAGAAAGGAAGCTACTCTTGATAATTCAAGTACTGAGTGTTAAAGAAACCCTTACTCGTTGCTAATCCCTAAAGTCACAGGGGAAATGCTGGGATGTTCATTCATTGTTGTCTGTGTTGAGAGTAGTATGCTGGTAAAAGGTTTAACAAGCCCCACAGATGATTGGAAGAAGAAGAAAATTGTGCCAGAATGAAGAGTAACTCAGGAAGATTGTCACCAGACTGGAATAGGAATTCCAGGACAATCTTAATAGGACATGCAAGTTTTTGCTCCCTACTCTTACTTTGCAGTTAATTGACAATTTAGTAGGTTAGTTCCCAGACTTTTTCACTTCTATTGCTTTCTTAGCCAGAGAAAACTTTGCACCCTATAATCCCAGTGGATTTTCCAGTAGTCCCAATAGTACCAGAATCCTGCTTCAGAAAAGGCACCTGTGTTTTCATATGACACACCCCACATGGGGAATTTGATGAATCTCAAGTAAAACAATTGGTAGCATGGGCACTTACAACATGTGTGTGGGCTCAGAAAGAACTAGAAGTTTTTAAAGAAATGCTAATCACTTGCAAACAGGATATGTAAGTGACTTTAAACAGGTAACTATGGACAGTTATTTCAGGTAACTATGTTTGGAGAAGTAGTAGGGTTTCCTTTAAGAATTTATTATAAATTAAATACAATCCATGTCCAAATTTGGAAAGCGTATTGCAATACCACATCAAAATGGAGTCCACACCTGGTACTGTTAACTGTGCCCAAACACTATGGCTGGCTGGTCACATACTCTGAAGATAATTTAGTACTGGTATTATGCTAAATGGACAGAATAATAAATTGCTCTAAATTCTTATCTTTATACCCATAGATCAGTGCATCTCTCAATTCTCATTAGAGAAGCTTCATTTTGTAGCAGAGACCCATAGCTGCTCAATGTGCAGTAAGAGAGAATAAGGTACTAAACCCTAGCCAGGATGTCTATATCATACTCGTCCCAGCAAGGCTTGTGGATCAACATCAAAGGATGAAAAGACTTATAAGAGCCAGAGATGGTGAAAGTCTGTAGTAAAACAATATTTGTTGGACATGACATCACAGTTGTGTGCATGAACTCATAGAGGGTTCTCCATACACAAGACCTGTACAAGATTAAGCCAGCAAAAATGCCAGCATGAATAAGAAATTCATGAATTCTCAACTCTAGTTGAGGAGCTAGTGGCAATTGATAGCTGCTGGTGAAGGGAAAATAAGTATTATTCAGGGAGGCAGTTTGTGCAGGGCCATGCATCTAGTATATGGTCCTACACCCATGCACATACAGGTACCATCAAGTGAATTCAGTGCTTATTAAACAAAACCAAAAATAGCATCTTACATCTGGAAAGGAAACTGGTGAGGATAGGGCCTCAAGGGGAGTGGGAGGGTGAGAGGTGTTTGATTAAAACACATTTAATGCGTATATTATAGTAAATAACTTAAAAATATAAGTATCTAAAAATATTGAAAAGATAGAAAAAATTATATTCTTCAACTATAATGAAAAAAATTTAGAAAACTATCCTAGTTATTTTTCTTGTTGTGATAAAATACCCTGTCTGAAAGTTTTTGTTTGTTTTTTGGCTCATGGTTCATCAGTATCGTCCGCCATGGCTGGAAAGTCAAGCCAGCAGAATCTTGAGGAAGCCTGTTACACTGCTTCTGCAGTCAGGAAGTGTTGTAGAAGTTTATTTTTCGTTATGTATAAAATAACTGTTTTATGCACTGTTGGATGAGGGGCCTCCTAGGTCTTGGCGTTTTGTATTATTTGCAGATGAGGAAGGATGTTTGATTGCTAATGATCTCCATGTGCTATCAGTAGAACGCCTGAGGAGTTCCGAATCAATAAAAACACCTGAACTGGCATGCTGAGGATTCACTGTCCAGTACGGTGCCTGCCATGATAGTGGTTTCCTCTGCTGAGGTCTGGCAGAGTTTATACCCATAAAAAATATCCCCTTGTTTTCTTTGGTAAGCCATCACAGAGATGTACCACTACAAGGAAGAAGAACCATGAATGTCTGGGCTCAGCTTACTTTCTCTTTTCATTGCAGCCTAGGATCCCAGCCCAGGGAATGGTGCTACCCACTATGGGCACCAGGTTTTCCCATTTCAATTTTCTGCATCAAGTTGACCTCCCAAAGGAAAGCTCATGATTCTAAATCTCATCAAGCTGACAATTGAGATCAACATCACAAACACTGCAGAAAGCACAGGAGTATTAGGAAACCTAACAGCAGCCTAACAAAGATCAATAGGAATCTGAAAGGAAGTCATCAAATGTATTAGAATGGATGAAAATAAGGTCACACCAGGCCAAAACTAGTGAATGAAGCTAACAAAGTGCATAGAGAGAATTTCAGATTAAAAAGCTTGAGGTCCGAGTCACAGCAGAAGAAAGCGTTCACATCCACACAACATGGCACTGTACTATACAGTAAAATGGATGAAGTAATAAAATGAAGCAATAAAAATAGTTCATACATGGGGCTGGGAGATTGCTCATCTGGAAAAGTGCTTGCTGTACAAGCACAGAGACTTGAGTTTGATCCTAAGAATCCATATAAAAGCTGGTGTGGCAGCATGCCCCTATAATTACAGCCCTGAGGAGGCAAACATAGGAAGATATTATGGGGATTTCTGGGCAGGCGACCAGTTGGTAAGCTCCAGGTTCAGTGAAACACCTTGTCTTAGATAGATAAGCAGATGATAGATAGATAGATGATAGATAGATAGATAGATAGATAGATAGATAGATAGATAGATAGAAGGATAAAGAAAGACATGCAGTGCCTTTGACCTCAACATGAACATGTACGAATGAGCACACACATGTACACACACATACCCACACATACACACATTTAAAAGGAGAGCAGAGAACCAGCAGGAGAGCTGACTGAGGTCATATACACCTGTCATCCCAGCTCTCTTGAGGCTGATGCAAGGATGCACGCTTGAACCCCAGCCCTAATTATAGAGCAAATTACAAATGAGGAGCTCCTTTAGAATAGTAATATTTGGTCACAATTGAAAAGTAAAAAATAAGTCTCCAAGAATCATAAGCAGTAAGATTGTCACTTATTCTACAAAAAGAGAATGACAGATGAGTCTATGAAATATTTTATGTAAAAAATTAGATTAAATACAAAAGTTCCTGGAGAGATGAAGATAATCTGAGTAACAGAGAATCAGCAGACCTGAACCAAATGAAGACACAATCAGGAAAAAAAACATAAAACCAAAAGTATTATAATAAACCAACCTCAACCACTGTTCCAAAGTAAACAGCCTACCTATGTTGTTTCACTCTTGAGTTTTACCAAAGATCTTAATTTAATGCTAATTCTCCCTAAACTCTTCCAAATGAACAGAAGAATGTGAAGCATGACTACCCAGACTTCAGGAATCTCCCTGAGGGATGCTGACACACACCGTGTTCATTTCATGTCTCAGGCTGGGTGCCATTTTCTGAAGCATGAATAAATATTTGGTTAAAGGAAGCCTGGATATTAAGGTTAGATTTTTTGGTTATGATCAAGCCAGTGTGGAAGTTGAGTGCCCTGTTGCCTGGACACATCCATGCTCTTAGCCCTCTCTACATCTCGATTTCAGTCAATCTGAGCAACAGTGAGACAATGTATGAGTTTTCAGTGTGCATCATATTGTTATTAACCCAAACCATGGGTGAAGTTCAACCCCACATTCTGCATGATGAGAGGCCTGTGTGCAACTGTTATGGAGTTCCCTTAAAATATATAGCCAGTGAAAGACAGGACTAAACTGTGTCTTCAAAGGTCTACAGGCAGCTTGTACATGGTCTACACACCATGTAGACCATGGAGAGGTCACATGTAGGTGCTGCAAGCACACACACTTGGCTGAGCTCACAGAAGCAACAGTGCTACCTTTATCACACATGAAGACATGGCATTGGGGGAATAAGAAGAGGCATAAGAAAATTCCAGAACAGTGTCTCAGACTCCTCATCACACAGCAGCTGAGCCACTGTGCTGGCCGCCACTATGTCCACACTTCACTAGACTCAAATTCAGAACAGGGGAAGTCCCCAAAGTTAGTAAGGTCAGGAATAAATTACAATGCCGGGCAGACATGTAGTAAAATCTATGGTTTTGAGGAGGTTGAACTTAAGGGTTTTTGGTTTTATTTATCTGTTCTTTGAGAAGTGTGTGTGTGTGTGTGTGTGTGCACGTGCTTACATACACATATACAGATATAAAATGTATTTTGATCAAACCGACACCCTACCTTACAGACCACACACGTTCATACCTCCCCTTCTCTACTTCACAGCTTCATCTCCTCCTTTTTTCTTTATAGACACTCACTGAGTCCAATATGCTGCATGTGTGCTCATGTGTACAGAGCCACGCACTGGAGCATGGGCAGTCTTTGAGAGTCCACACTTATTAAGAACATTGACTGCCCCTCCCTCGGAAGTCATCAACTGCCAGTAGCTCTCTGCTAGGAATGTGGCCTGATGAGGTCCTCCCTAAAGGAAAGATTCTAAAGGCCCAAGTTAAGAGTATGCAATCTGCAACAGTGACCATTGGCTGGAGGGGTCTATGCCATGTGCACAGGCTGTTCCTGGACATTGGAGTCATGTCCCTGAGGAAGAATTTTCTGCATTAGGCTGCAGATCCAAGTGTCCCTTGTGACAACTCTCCTTATGAGACAGACGTGCATGGCGTCTTGATCTTATAGCTTGTGTGTTTTATTCTATGGCCTCAGTTGACAGCAATGCAGTAACATGTAGCTAGTTTCACTATTCTTTACCCATCCCCTGCTATCTCCCTATGGGAAGAGGTGCTTTCTTATGTTGTTTGTCTGGGAGTTCTCTACTCTCTGGAGATCAGTAACTGTCTGATGGGAGGAGGACTAAGATCAAGGAATGAACTGGTTTTGTAGTAAGATGCATATAAGCATGATTACCAGAAAGCAAAGAATGTGCAAGAGGGAAAGGATTTATTTTGTCAAAGTCATGTTCTAATAAAGGGTTCTGGGATTCAAAGCCAGCAAGCTCTGAGAAGGGTTGGGGGAGCTGCCTCACCCTCAGTTCAGATGAACAGGGGACAGAACAAGGAGTACCTATGGACAAGAGGAAATTGAATCCAGTCCAGATCCAATTCAGAAGAACCTAATCAAGTGATCACCGTGAATAAAGAGGCTCTCCCTTCTTCACCCAGGTTTCAATCTATCAGAAAGCATCATCCCACTGCTGCCACAGGCTTACCACTGATTTCCTTGCTAGATATTGCTGGGTAGAGTGCTTGACTTCAGAACCCTAATACTAATGGGTAACCCAGCACTGGTGGGGGAGTACTGAATCCTGGTGGAGACCACTGAATCCTGGGGCTTGCTGGCCAGCCATTCTAGATGAGAGGGGAGCTCCAGATTCAATGACCGCCTCAAGAGAAAAAAGTTGGGGTACAATATAGTCAGACAACATGTGGGCACACACCCTTAAATACACACACACACACACACACACACACACACGCATGCACACACACATTCTCATATCAGTCAAAGAAAAAAATGATTCCTTATCTTAATAAAAAATATGTTCAAGTTCTCCTACAGGAAAAATAAGACCATACACTGTAATTTCTGTTAAAATTGTAAGGTAAGGAAAGTCTAGTTTCAAATATACAAATAGCAGCAAAATAACTCATGGTCCCTCTGACTTATTAATTGGAGTCATGTTAGAGCCACAGTGCACCAGTGAGTGACTGAAACTTGACATGTACTTGAAGCCAGTGCAAAGAGTCTGCTGCCAAGAGCTGGTGAGTGAAAATAGCAATTGCCACTTCCTGTCCTGGAGTGAAGTTGGGAATTAGGGGACACACTGTTGAAAGTCATCCAGCATGTTTGGAGTCTACCATCCACATTTGTCTCAGGGAGACAAAGAAAAGGACAGCTATAAAAAGAACAGAGTCTGAGACTGGAGCTCCGGTGACTTACCTGGTTATGTCTTCTGTTCTGCCCAAGGGGCAACCACTCCAAATAGGACTGAGCTCCACTCACTGAGATTACCTGGCTCTGGCTCAGCCACTCAGCAGGCAGCAGGTCCTGCCTGACAATGTGCATAAGGGATAGGAAGACTTCAGTAGCAAACTACCAGCAGTGACATAAGGGTTAACAGGGCAGACTATGGGATAGTTTATCCCAGTATGGAAGGAAATGTTTAGAAAAATCTATGCTGTCATTGACATGGCCATGAAAGAGATTGTGACAAAGTATAGTGATGTGTAGTCTCCAACAAAACCACCCCATTTTCATGTAGAATTACAGGGAAGCACCTTCCCCATGTGCCGTGTTTGGGAACCAACCTCCTCTGGAGCCCTGAATGAGAACGGTTCGGAGATTTGAGCCACTGCAGAGGTAAATAGTCAAAGCTACAGTTTAGATTACAGCTTGCAATCACCGGATATCATGTTTCTGGGAATCGACAAAGGAATTAAAATCCTTCTCGATATTGTCAGTACAGCATTGATTTACAGCCTTGATAGCAGTTGCTGGTGCTGTTTCATTTCTTAAAAACATAAAAAATTAAAGTGAAAGTTGCAGCAATAGTTCAGCAGTTAAGAACACTGGCTGGCCTTCTAGGGGACCCAGGTTCAATTCACAGCACCCACATGGCTATCCACAACCATCCTTAACTCCAGTTCCAAGGGATCTGACACCTTCTTCTCCCCTCCAGGTATGTGAGGCACTCACATAGTACAGAGATGTTCATGCAGGCAAAGCAGTCACATACATTTTTTAAAAACAGTTAAAATACATCTTCCCAAGGCAGATCTGTCAGGATACAAAGAGAGTTTTAAGAAATTTTTCAAATGTATCAAAAATTAAATCTATTTACAACTGATAGGAAAACACTGTCAGTCTAGTCTCCTGGGGAAAACTCAAAATTTCAAGTGTCATTGTGAAATTTTAATTCTTCCTGTATTAGCTGTGCTTTAACTCTGAACTAAAAGACTGGTTTAGAGCAGTGGTTATCAACCTTCGTAATGCTTTGACCCTTTAGTACAGTTACTAATGTTGTTGTGACCCCAAACCTTATAATTATTTTCATTGCTACTTCATAATTATATTTTGCTACTGTTATGAATCATAGTATAAATATCTGATATGCAGATGGTCTCAGGTGACCCCTGTGAATGGGTTGTTTGAACCCGAAGGGGTCATGACCCACAGTTTGAAAACCATTGGTTTAGAAGCCAGAGAGCTTAAGAGCACTGACTGCTCTTGCAGAAGACAGAAGTTCAATTCCTAGGACCCAAAATGGTCACTTACAACTGTCTGTAACTCCAACCAGGTGATTTACTGCCCTCTTCCAGCTTGAATAGGCACCCACATGTATGTGTACATGCACATATGTGCACACGTGCGTACACATACACACACACACACACATAAATTTCAATAATTGAAATAAAAGGATCATTTATTTTGTATAATTCATTTTCCAAATTCTGATGGTCACTTTGTAATTTCAATTTTGTAGATTGCAGTGCATTAAGATCAAGAAAAATCAGAGGATTTGGTCAATAAAGAAACACTACTGATTTCTCAGACTCTTTCCCCCATTAATTACTGTAGACATGGGGTTCTCAAAGAAGCTGCTGTCCAAGCACCATCCACATATCCACGTTGCACATCTAAGAGAGGATTCCAGAGCTACCATCTCCACTGTATTAGGAGTTAAGTAGAGGCTCTGATTTAAATTCCCTTTGGCATACATCATCACTCATACAATATTATATCCACAGAAGTTATATTTGGTGGTTATTTGAAAAATTGGTGTCATTAATAAATAGATGCATGACTAACTCTCTGAAATATGTCAGTTCCATCCAGTATCTGCTCTGGCTGACACATCCTTGCGTGCACGAATTAAATGCACCCCGTGTGATGCTGCACTTGGATGGGAGCATCCTCAAGCAGGGGCTTTTACAATGCTTTTCTTAAGGATTTCTTATTTCTATTTCTGCCCACTGCTAATAAATATTTATATAGACATGCCAGTCATTCTTAACAGCACTTTAGCTTATGGTAACTATTTCACTAATGGATCAAAACTTTTCTTTCCGTTATATAGTTGGAGAAGTCAAACAAGGATAAAGCTTTGCTCTGAGATTTCTGTACTTTGAAGCAAGTACACATAAAATATTCAACAATGAGGCAAGGTCATGTGTAAATATTATAGCTAAGCCATCAGTGTTTCAGGTCAGTGACTGAGAATCTGACTAAGATGCATGAGCAGGAGGTCCTGAGTTCAGTCTCCAGCACAGAAAGAAAGAAAGAAAGAAAGAAAGAAAGAAAGAAAGAAAGAAAGAAAGAAAGAAAGAAAGAAAGGAAGGAAGGAAGGAAGGAAGGAAGGAAGGAAGGAAGGAAGGAAGGAAGGAAGGAAGGAAGAAAGAAAGAAAGAAAGAAAGAAAGAAAGAAAGAAAGAAAGAAAGAAAGAAAGAAAGAAAGAAAGAAAGAAAGAAAAGGAAAGGAAAGGAAGAAAAGAGAAATAAAGTATACAAAACCTCCAACTTTTCAAGAACAGTTGAATGCTTCTTTATGTATTTTTTTCAAAGAAACAAACAGTGAAAGTATCAGAATTAAGTTCATGTTCAGGAAACCTGGATGCAAAGTGGATGTTAAACCATAATTACGAGGAACAAAACAGCGAGTTGGAAAATTATCATGACCTCAGTGAAGCCCTACAAAATTACAAACATCAATTGTGTAATAAATGTGGACTGCTGCCATTCCTCAGTTAATGTTGTACAATGCTTAAAGCTCCGCCTAAAGTGTCCTTGAGGAACACTTAACTGCTGTATCATTTTAATGCATGTTTTAATGGAGACCAAGTTGGAGATTTGACACAATTCAATCCAAAAACAGCACTATTGGGCTCAGCTTCCTCTTCCACCATTAGGGGGCTCTGCACCCTTGCTTGATTGTCCCATCAGCAGTCACTGCCAAGAAAGTCAGATCTGTGTCCTCTGCAGTCTCAGTCAATAAACCAAATTCCCTTATCCTTCTCCCTAATCTCCTTACATTTTGCACGCTGAGCAGAGATAAGCCTGAGCAATGTTCAACAGGCCAAGGAGCCCCTGGATGGACTCATGACTGTGTTTACAGTAAGGTTTATCCTTGATGTGAGATGATGAGAAGAGAAAAATAGTGTGTCAACCTTCTTTACTTTATGAGAGATTGAGGAGGGAGGGAAGGAGAGAATGAGGGAGAAAAGAGAGAGACAGAGACAGACAAAGAGACAGATCTGATCTGATTTGGCTTCTTTATTCCCACACATCAGAGAGGGGGCCGGAGAGGGAGAGAGAGAGAGAGAGAGAGTTGTTCACATCAATCACATTCTATAATGAACTCTACTGCTCTGGCTAAGGTCAACTTAGGTGATTGCCCTTCCATACTCTTACTCATTTTCTCCTGTCCACAGAAGCAAAAATGGCCATCTGTACTCACCTGTAGCTGTTGACCTGTCATTGCTTCAGAAAATAGAACTAAACCTCTTGATGCCACTTAAGTACACATCAGTGCTGGGGAGTCACATTTCAGTGGACCTTCCATCACAAGTGCTGGTATTATGTCCATCCGGTTGATCTTGTTTAAAGAGCCTTATATACGACGTGTGTGAAGTTTGGATTTGCTGCTGTGTCAGAGGCTATGAGTGGCTCACCAAAGTTGGGTACCTCTTACTACTCAGTGCATGGCTCAGGTGCATACATAAGCCCCCCATTCAGCTTGTTATATTCATCTGACTCATAAATGACTTTACAAAGGTGAACACAGTCATCATGAGGAACTTCGTGCCAGCTCTTCAACCTTTCCTATGAGTGTCTCTGAAATCTTATTCCTATAAACCACAAGTACAGAAACAATCTTCATATAAAATGAGTATCTTGCAGTCTGCAGACTCTTACAACCCTGAATTCTGAATGATTGCCCTGAAAAGAGTCAACCTTCTTTGACTTGCTAAGTCCTCAGGAACCAATCCAGCCTCACAAACAGGCTGTGACCTCTGTGCTCCATCAAATATATCCAGCCTGGGTAGACTCTTCAGTGCATCTTTACCCAGGATCTTTTCTCTACACTGCAAGCTATAGCTCCATAGAAGCAGCAACATCAGGCTTTAGAAGAAGTCCAATCAATCAGCCACTGCCTCCAGAAATAAGGTGACACTGAAAATTTATTTCTAATATGACAGAAAGACAGTTAGGGCTCCTACACACAGGAGGAAACCTGCTATGCAGGAGTAGCAGCGAGTTCCAGTAGGGATAGGTGATGCTCTCAGACTTCCCCAGCACCCAGGGGAACAGGTTATGCAGTCTAAAGAACTCTGCTCTTCACTGAAGCTGCAATGAACCCACAGTCATCAGTCTAGCCAATCCACAAAGCCCCTAAAACTAGCGATGCATCATGGTGCTGAGAGCTCATTTACACCCAGCTTACAGCTCTCAGTCCCAGCACTTAATATCACCATAGTACCAAAGGCATCATACCCCAGGCATGACCACATTAGAAAGCAGTTTTTCTTCCCCCAAACAACATATTCTTCTAAGACTCAAACTCAACTATGACGAGAGGAACTCCAGTGCTGTCCTTGATTTTTTTTGGTCTGTTGATAGCACATCATTCACCAGATCCTGGGCTCCTCTCCAGATGACCCACTTTCTTTTCTCAACATCATCAACTCTCATCCAGTCCAAGCTATTCCAAGAGCTTAAAAAACAATCTCAAAATTAACTCCTTTGCTTCCTTTTCCTTCAGTGTCTCCCCTGGGCGTGTGCCACTATAAAGAGTTTTAGCAGTCTACCTGTACTATTGTCTATAACACTCTGCTTAGAAAGAATAAATTACAACTGCATACAGTTAAATGAATGATTCTAAAAAGTTTAAAGCAACACCCCAAAGAGGGCTTGCAGTGGGTTTAAATACATAAAGATGAACATTTAAAGTGTAATGACCTCTGGAGCATATGATTGGAAGGAACAAGAAAGATCCTTCTGGGAGTGCGTGGATCACAGTATGTAATTCAACCCTGCAGTATGCAGGGTTGCAGCTTAGACTATATGTGCATACATGCCAAAGTTTCTTACACCCTTAAAATATGTCTCTGTATATTGTTTTATGTTTCATTTTGATATCAGATATAATGCAAAAGATAAAGATAAAGCTTTTAAAGATAAAGCTTATGAAAGATCAGATAGCATATGCCAAATGTTATCATGCTAGAAGTTTCCTATAGGCTTCCATTGCAGGAGTTGGAAGAAAGACTACTAATCTCCTGATAGTCTTGGGGCCCCCAAGGGTCCTAACACTCTTCACAAGGATACTCAGAATGACCCTAGAACCAAATGGTATTTCTTTCTTCTCCCGCCTGGGATGATGAACACAGAATTCACACCCCGTGTTTGAGTGCTTCTGGATAGCTGTGTTAGGTTGAGCTGACTTAAAGCTAGAGTGAGAAAAAGACTATGAAAAGTGACTTCTGTGGTCCCTGCATGAAGTTCACAGGGACACTAAGTCAAGCAGAAGCTGAAGAGGATATGTGCAGAATGCAATAGGCAACACCCACAGTCACAGCCAACAGTGAGCAGGCACATGTTTCCACCCTGTGAAGAGGGAGAAAACTGAAGGAAGTGAATCTGTGAAATTTCAACCAATGCACACTGATCTGTGCTGGCCTGTTGATCACCCTGATGAAGTTGTATATTCTCTACCACAGATGGAATTTTTTATACAAGGTGAACGTGAGGCACAGATGATACCATGTTGATGGTCCTATCACTATTTTGTAACTAATATTGCTTTTCAAATGTAGCATCATATTTGCTACACAATGAGGAGTGAAGGAAAGAAGAGCCAAGTGGGCAAATGTGAAGACACAAAGAGTTTATGAGGTATACTGAAAATGCTTGCAGCATAGTCCTGTTTCCTGACTGCACAGTTAACCCCTAACCTTTGCTGGAAAAATACTGGGCAAGCATTTCCAAATTACCCAGTCCATCTATTCTGATGTTACTAGATTCTATATAAGTGGCAAAGTGGGATTTCAAGATACTTGCACTGGACTGAAAAGACAGCTCAGTGGTTAAGAGCATGTACTACTCTTCCAGAGGACACAAGTTTAATTCCCATCACCCACACTGGGAGATTCACAGCCTCCTGTAACTCCAGCTTCAGAGGAAACTGACACCCTCTTCTGGCCTCATCCACGTGTGTCCCTGCATGCGCATGTGCACATTCTCATACACACACACGCACACGCACACACACACACAAATAACAACAATAATAATAATAAAATTAAATGTGTGCATTGAAACAAAAAAACACATTTCTTTAATAAAAAACACAATCAGTTATATTTACAAATACAGTTATAACCACATCTACATGTAGAAGGCTTTAGCAGTTCTACTATATAGGTATGGAAGTTGAGACTCTAAGGATGTCTATGACACAGTCCAGGGACTATCATCTATTCCACATGAGCTGATATTGGAGAGCACATTACCTTTTGTGCAACAGAGTCTTACACACTGGATGGGAGTCTTCCACTGGCTGCTAAATGTCTTCTGTCATCAGCTCATCTTATAACCCTACTCTCTTGATTAATACTATCTACTGTGGCCCAGACAGAAAAATCTTCACAGATACTCAAGTGGAGAGTATGAATAGAGAGACAGTGTAGGAGAAAAAGGGATAATCTGATGACCAAAGAAAAAGTAGAATACAAACAGAGCCAACAATCCAGGGAAAACAAAGACCAGATCTAGACTTCCTGTCTGGCTGACTCCCCATCTCCTCACCATAAAATGCAAGATAAAAAAATATAGACTTTTATGTAAACTTCAAGCTTCAAATTCTTAGGTAATGCTTGCTAAGAGTTTAAAAGATCAGACTAAAAAGTGATTTTAGACTTGAAGAGACTGTAGTCTGAGTCTACTCAGCTAAATTTTCATCTTGAGATTTGGGGCGTTTCGTGTAATCTATTTAAACCCTGCCCTGCTCTGTGAATTTACCAGTAGGATTAGAAATGGCACAGGCAGTCTTTGAGGGAAGTATGGTTTATCACACAGGATGAATGGGAATTGGTTTTCATTGCTTGCTCAATTCTCTTTTCTACATAAGAGTTAATTCTCAATGTCTAACACACTCTGGTCCACATGGGGATTTAAATTCCCAACCCAGAGCGGGATTTCTAGATTATGCTTTCAGCTGATCCCAGAATTGTCAGGCCAATGAGAAGGTTCAGTGAGCAAAAGCCCTCGCTACTTCTTCTGATGATCTGAGTTTGGGATCAGAATTCACATGGTTGAAGAGGAGAATTAACTCCACAAACTATCCTCTGACTTACACATGCATGGCCACAGAGAGAGAGAGACACACATACACACACAAAGTAAATATATAAACATTCCAAAATCACCCTTTCTCTTCTAATTATTCCATGTCAGCTCCAGGCCCCTGGGATACAAAGACTAAAGAGTCCTGCGAACTCCTTAGCGGAGTAGTTGCTAACATCAGAAGCTAATATCAGAAGGCACAGCAGTAAGCTCAGCACCTATTCAGATATAAGATACAAGTTCATAGCACTTCCCATTTAACTAAAGAAAACAAGAAAACATCTTTCAGATGCAAGTTTTCAGAAGGTGTCTACCTTTAATTTAATAATGGAGTTAATTTAATAATAAATAAGTGGTCATCTTAAGTTCTGGCTATGCACCTGATGAGAGGAAAGGAAGGTTTAGAGAACAGGAGGAAAACATCAAGGAAGGGCAGATGCTGTTGCTCTCATCTGAGACATTGTCCTTGTTAAAGCACTATCCTGGTTGCCATGAAATATCATATGCGAAGCATCAGACGAAACACCAAGCACAGACCTAAGCATGCTTCCACCCAGGGAACCAATAATTTATTAGGCTTTTACTAACAGGAGCAGAAGCGACTCAAAATATCAGCATCACCAAAAGATCCTATATCCTTCCCTGGCAACTTCATAGAAACCGAATCACAAAGCCCCACCTTAGTTCACCTCCCATCTGCTGTAGGCTTGGGCTGCATACTTCTCAGGACCTTGTGCAGCTGTGGGTGGGTGGTACTCCAGATGATGGTCCAATGGTACCCATACTCCTTACATAGGAAGGACAAACATTTGTGTTACCATGGACCCTAACAATTATTGCGTGATTCTACTTATTTTGTTACCATGACTACAAGCCATATATTCTAGGTCACCATAACAACTTCTGCTCATGATGGTGACAGTGGGAGAAGACATCATTATCCCCACACCTACTGTTTATAATAGACCTGAGTGCTCACTGTAAGCCTCTGAGTTTTAATGTTAAATTGATAGCCACTAAATCCCAGAGCAGTTGAATCCTCATTGATTCAAAGTCAAATACATACCTAGGAGCTAGTCTTTGTAAACCCCATGCGGCACCAAGTAGCTAGGCTCCCCACCCCCCAGACTATACTAACTGCCAAAATGACCATTTCTATCCCCAAAGGCAAGAGAGTGCCCAGACCCCTCCCTACAGAAAAGCATAAAAACAAAAAACAAAAAAAACCACCAATTCTGAGCTTGCTCCAAGATCAGACCACAGATATCCTACCAATCCCAGACTACCTTGGAAAGCTCTGTCCCACAAGAAACCCTACATAAAGAGCTGCATTATGCTCAGTACTTTATCGATTCTCTTCAGAGTGGAGGCAGTTTCCTGGTTTCTTCCCTCCCAATAAATCTCTTTTGTGAGACTTGCTGCATAGCATGACTTTGTTATCAGAGTGGGATGGAGCTGTTATGATGCTGTAACACTTCATCTCAGCTGAGGATATCCTCCCCTCAGAGATGCAACACTTCTACTAGGGAAAAGTCTTCCCTCAGAGCAGTGTGGATCCTTGGGTCCCCGTTGCCAGGGTACCTTTCCTGCCATCCAAGCTGTAAACACTAACACTCACTGCCCAGAAGCAGCTCAGAGAAATGTCAGGTTTGGAGATTAGGTTCCAGACACCAAGCTGGGACCCCATCATGCTGCCTCCTGGACCTGGGATGCAGTCAAACTTCTACAACACTCCCTCTTAAGATTGCTGACACCTCAGATCAACTCATCTGAAAACTCTCCTATGGGATCAGAAGAGACAATATACACAGGACTTTTTTTTATAAATAACTGTCCTTAAACAGTTGGGAGCAATCATCCCTAAGACTCGCCTCTATTTTCTTTACTTTCACCAATTTCTTCTCGTCCTCAATTTCTTACGGTAGCTGTCATTCTTTATGGGCCACGAGATCATATTTTACTGCCCTTCCAATTAGGACTACTTCGTATGTAAAATTAATAGGGTGATATGGAAATGGAAATTAATGGAAATATTATGCTAAGGATTACCCAGCATGTCCAGTTGATTTCTCTGTAGAACATGGACAGCGAAGCTTGGCTCCTCCTACAGGAGCCAAGGGTCCATTCAGCAGAGAAGTTCTGTGGCACAACTAATCTTAAACTATAGTTACCAAAGGAACTCTGAATTGCCAGCAAATAAGAATGAATTGTGAGACAAGGACACTTTCAATTTAATAAGCTATCTTAGGTGTTTTTTGCTACATAAGGTTTCCACAGTTAACAGGGAGCCAAATGTGAACCTAAGAGGTACTGGGGCTTACTGTGGTTTCATGTGTACCCGAAATAGACTAGAAGACTCTCTGAAAGTATTAGGTCTTTAAAATGGGGGACTTCTTTGTTTTCTTTCTTCCTTTTTTCCTTCCTTCCTTTCTTTCTCTTATTGCATTTTGAATAATGGTAGTCTGTTCTGGTGTCTGGATCAGCCATTAGCACTTGCTGATGATATTATCTTCTGTAATGACTGCTCTGCATGTATTTATTTATTCATTAGAGGTTTAATGATTATTTAATATGCACAAAATACTATGCAATGTACAAAAGGAAGGTGTGTGCCCTTATGGATTTCTTGGATATGGAGGGAGATAAGATAAGAGGATGTTTCATTAGCATTCACAGCAGAAGACCAGAACAGGTTCAAGAAGGCTTTGGGGAGGTGAGAGTTTTGAATTGGGATGTTGAAAGATAAATAGAATTTATTACCTTTATATATATTAAGGGTTTTACTAGAACGTCTTTGCAGGAGGAATTAATTTTCAATCTAATTTGATCTCAGGGGGCATTCATGAAATTCTGAAAGGCTTAGTGTTTTCCTTGGAAAGACATTTTTTTCTTTATCAAACATCAAACATGCTCCATTATTTATTTTCAGGGGGTTGCCACCCATTCCATTTATTAGATAGATAATTTTGAACATTCCAGGCAGTAGGTACCAGGTGTTAGAAATGCAAAGCTTAATATGGTAAGGTCACTTCTGGGTCCCTGGGATCATCTCAGTTGAGGAAGAAGATGGATGTTAAATAACAAAATAAGCAATGGCTGAAATTGTTAACGATGCTGGTAAGTGTAAATCCAGAGTCTGCTGCTTGAAGTTGTGAAGTTGTGTACCAACAAAATGATTCGGAGGTAATTAAACAGAGTAGAGAGAGGCAATGATGATTTGGTAGTAGAGAGAGAAGAGGATGGGTAGGTAGAAAACAGTAATCACAGGGTAGCAAACACAGCTTCAGGAGAGGACAGGCGCGAAAGCACAGTGGCAGCCTGGCAGAGCAGTTACCCCGCACACTCTGTGAGTTTTTAGACCTTAAGCAAGCACCTAGCATGACCCCATTTCCGTTTCTTCTCCCTCAGCTTCTCTCTGGATTCTGTTAAAACAGGCATAGAAGAACGCAGGATTGTTTATAACGAGCGTAACTACAGTATTATGCTGTGGAACTAGAAAGAAACAAGTGGTGTGGACTAGACTGATGGTGGGAAGAATGAGACACATGGAGTTGGCAGCACTCTGCACCTGGGAAGAGGCACCTCACGAAGAATGAACAAAGTCTGCCTGCCCCTTGCTCCTGGAAATCCATCCTAAGAACAGTAACAAGACTGCCTCAGTTGTTGAAGTCACAAATTATGGTATCATCTTATACAGAGTCCAGAACTGAAATATGAAGGTTGCTATATCCTTCACAGAGATACCTACATGAGTGTATCTATGCACACAGCCACACCCACACCCTCCCCACACACTCCATTGCACAATTACAAGGGCTCTCTAATGCTGCAAATCTTAGTGCCCATTTCCCAACTAATACGTGTAATCCATCTAAGAGACAGAAGAAGAAACCCATCTCACTCTCTTGAATCACAATAAAACTAAATTTAAAATATAAAATATTTTTTCTGGTAACAAGAGATGTCACCACACTCAATTCATGAGAGTGATGTCTTTTTCTGATAGATGGAAAGTATCTCCA
The DNA here is from genome assembly GCA_026225945.1 of Cricetomys ansorgei. Taxonomy (NCBI): domain Eukaryota; kingdom Metazoa; phylum Chordata; class Mammalia; order Rodentia; family Nesomyidae; genus Cricetomys; species Cricetomys ansorgei. Next base: position 1,399,871 of record JAMJFZ010000320.1, read on the forward strand.
ACTGGTTCCAAGCATCCTCATTAGTGTAATTCTCAGAAGAATTCCTATTAAAGTCAGGCACAAACAGTCAGGCTCATTACCACCCATGCAATTCAACGTTGTTCTTGAAGTTACAGCCAACACAGCAGACAAGAAAAAGAAACACAGAAGGGGAGAGCACTGGGATCAAAAGATGCGAGGAAAGTCAATGCAGGGGCTTGTTCAAAATCTTAAAACGTGTGTGTTTGTGTGTGAACACATATGTGTATGCATATATAAGTGTGTGCATGTTATGTACATGTGTGCATGTGTGTATACATATGTGCATGTGTATATAAGTGTGTGCATGTGTGTGTGTGTACATGTGTATGTGTACACATGTGTGCATGTTCATGTTTATACGTGTATGCACGCCTGTGTATACGGATGAGTACGCATATGTGCATGTGTGAAGGTCAGTTTGCACTCCTCAGGTGCTGTCCACCTTGCTGTATGAGACAGACTGTCTTACTGGCCACTGAGCCCCCAAGAATACTCCTATCTTCACAGTGCTGGGATCACAAGCATGCAGTACCACACCCAGATTTTATACACAGGCTCTTGGGATCATTATGCATCAAGCACATGGCAGATGGAACTGTATCACCAGCCGGGATTTCATCTTTTGAGGAACAAATTTATCAGAAATACAGTCTCCAGGGAAGAAAAGTACAGTTTCCACCACTCAGTGAAAGCAGAGGAAAACACGTTCCCCTGTCACACCTCATCATCAAATAGCACATTTTTATTATTTAATTATAAGGATATTTTGTCAGTTTTATGATGAGTCTGAAGGTCTTCTCAAGGATTCCATCACACATCTAGAATCTTGACCCTGTTAATTTGTCCCCTTTTCTCCATTCAGGTTTTAAAGACAATCTAGACTCTTGAAGGCTCTTTGATTAAAGTCTTTGTAAATGTCAGCGTCAATCTCTTTCCACTCAGAGCTAAAAGTATGGAGATAAAAGCAGAATCCTTTGCTGTTGGAAGGCATGTCCATGCATGTGTGCCAGGCATACATTCTTGTGCTGCGGCAATTCCTCTATTCCACCGGGGCCTCGAGTCTGCTGAAAGGCTGTTTCTGCTGAAGGTAAAACAATCAGCTTAGATGACTTAGCTCAACTGAGCGTCACCTGTCTTTCTGTTCCTAAAGCTGACTGCAAGTCTGTGCTTGGCTAGACAACTCTCCTATAAATAAATACACCTCAGCTCCGCACTCGCTCATCACGATGCCCTTTGCAAGCTGCTGCCTATTGTCATCCAGGTCACAAACATTCCTGTTACATGATCTGCTAAAGAAAGCAGACATGAGATTAGGATCAAAGCCAGTTGTACTTCTCCTTGATTGGATGTTGCAGACTCACGGAGTTTATTCATATAATTGTCATATTTTATCCTTAAGTTGCCATGAAACTTAAACTTCGGGTGTATAATATTCTATACAAAGTATCTCTGTCTGACAAGCGTACATACACATTATACCCCTCTTGTGTTTGCTCACTAAAGTCCTTTGTACTTTATTCCCTTCCACTGAATTCGTGTAGTGTACATTATCTCATTTAGCAGTGAACTAAGCAATATGCATGTATGATTCTGATTAAACATTCACAATTTACATTGCATAGTATCTCTCATTTCCTCCCCATATTTTACCGTCTCTGTTCTCCCAAATTTACGGTCTATGTTTCGCGTACTTGTCTGACATTCCCCAAGTCAGAATAACTTTCAGTTATAGGAATCAGCTTTAGTGATAAATACATCATTTGTCTAGTTGGTGGGCTTTGCATGCACACATTACTTTTTCATTTTATTTTATTTTGCTTTTTAGTAACAGTGGTCTCAGATATGAAGACAAGGAAAAAAGATACTTTTCAGAAGGACAAACAGCCTGGCCTTTGTGGATATCCAAATATAAGCAAGAGTCTGTGAGCTGCTAATTGCTTTAAATTCCACTCTAAAAAGTGGTCCTGAGGATGGCAGGTCACACAGTTTCCTACTATCTGAATCAATATTGCGGAGACCTTAAAGAGTGGCTAGAACATGAAGACCTTGACGCTTTCTTGCTGCAGGGAAGCTAAAATGGAATATTAAATATTTAAAAGTAGGTCAGAGTTAATAAATGCATTTTCAAGTAATCCAGACTTTAAATTAAGCCACAGTATAGAATGCATGAATTTGAGATGATGTGTCTGCCTCCACACCAGTCCACTGGGGCACTCTTATTATGTCAAAATTCTATTTGCACAGAAAGATTTTTTTAATGTAAACTTACATCCAAAAAGCCACAATAAGGACTGCAAAAATTAAACTACTCATTCTCAGGTGAGATCAATGCACTGTGTGGGTAGGATGCTAGAAAGACCTGGTGTCACAGATCTCGGACATAAAATTTCAGAGAAGTGAGTCTTTAAGAAGCGAACTCATTGCCAAGGAGAATGCTGATTCAGCCTGTCCCCAGAAAGATAGGACCACCATCCACAGTGTGGAGAGGGTCACTGCTGCTGGAGATGCTACTCTTAGTCTGTGTCCTCCTCAGAAGACAGACTTTCCTCCTCTGTGGAGTGTGTTATTCTCCAACTACTGCTAACAGGCAGTGGGAGTGGTGGTTTCAAGGAGCTGCATCCTGGATCCGCAGGTCTCCTACATTTTGGGAAGATATGTACCTCTCTCTGCAGTTGTTTTATGGCATCTTGCTGCTGGCTCTGCTTCAGGAATATCAGCTTTCAGAGAAGTTGCCTGGATTTTTAACGGGCAGCCTCTGTCTCTATTAGAGGCAACGACTAAAGGACTGAGCAATGTCTTCTGGGTAAAGACATAGTGAACAAGGCACATACCCACCCTTTGTTTAAACTCCATCAACCCTCCTCCAGTGTTCTGCATCAAGACCACTTTGCCATGAGAACTCCTGAACTCTTTCCTAGCCCTGCCTAGGTCATGGAATGCTCAAGAAACACACTTAATCAGTTTGGTGGGAAACAGTTCAACAAGTTAACTAGCAAAGATGCTCAGAAGCTCACATGAAGACTGGACCTTCATTCTAACCGTGACCTAGCTCTGCACAGACCAAAGACCAACACCAGGCCAAGGAAATCCCAATCCAAGGTCACCAATGTGCCTTGAAGGGTATCCCAGGCAATTATGAAGTTTCAACTATATGGAGAATCCCCATAGTCCTACCTCTGCCTGAGAAATGGAATTGCACGTGAATTTTATTGTTTTGTAACTAACTATTGTAAGGGATGGTCTAATTAAATGTTGAAAAACTCTAATTTTTCTAAATTATTAATGCAGAAGTCACTATAATCTCAAAATGTCACTATAGTCAAAAAAGAAAACAATATCCCAGCAGACCCCCCTGAAAGTCCTAAAATACACTCTCCTCTCTATGTGAGTCTTTCCCTGTCCGCCATTTATCAGATCTCTTCCTGCAGTCACATTGCTGTTCTCTGCTGGCTCTCAGCTGCACCTGTACCCAGACATTGAATTATCCATTCAACAGGCAAAAGCAGAAATGCTGCCTTCATTTGTGTGGGTTACTTTGTCAAAGATGTGTCCAAACACCAGACAAGAAGAAATTTAAAGGAAGGACTCATTTTGGCTCATGGTTGGAGGAGAGTCTAGTTCATGAAGGGGTAGGGGAGAATTCTGGCACCAGGGAGTAACTGTCAGCTAAGGTTGCTTGTTCACATCTAGGAGGATCAGGAAGCAGAGACAGGCAGAAGTGGAGTGGGGCTATGAACCACAAGGCCTACCCTCAGTGGCCTGCTTCCTCCCAACAGGCTCTACTTCCTAAGGGTTTCACAACCTTCCAGAGCATTGATAGCAACTATGGACCAAAAGTTTAAGTACATGAGCTTACCACTTTCAAACCACAGCAATGGCTGCATTTTACTGGCTACATTCTCAGAAGGAGAATGGGTACAAAATACTCTTAAAAAGTCAATTGTGAGGAGTTAATTTTCCAAGAAGCATTTCTACAGGACACTGTTTTCATGATTTTCTAAAGAAGCCAATTTGTCATGTTGTTGAAAGCAGCTTGCTCGTTCCAAAACTAGATTATCTCTGTCTTCTACAAACTCTCGTAAAATACTGACGTATTTAGACCACATGTAGTCTGTCCTTTGTATCCTTGTGTGAATTTAAGCTAAAATCTGTTAAAACTTTAACCACCCATTATACTAAGATTATTTACTTCCTTATATTTAATAATATTATATCTATCCAATAATGTATGTACCTATGTAAACAAATGTCCATGTGTATATGGCATGATGTTTCGTAAAGAAAAAAGAAAGCTAAATATAAGGGGATAAAGCAGGACTAAATGCAGAAAAACAAATTTATGCACATAAAGCTAAATGGTTTTCTAGTTCTTATTCTATTGGCTTTTTTTTTTGTTTTGTTTTGTTTTTGTTTTTGTTTTTTTTTTTTTTTTTGGTTCTGGTAGTAAATAAGTACATAAAATATAGTCCACACTGGAAGTGTGAAATTTAATGTGAAGTTCCATAGCTTCCATTTTGAATGCCAATTCTAATTGTGTATAGTTCATTAAGTTCCATGACTTTTGGGTCTGGTTAAATTTTGGTGTGTGATGTTTTTATTTATTAGCAAAGTTTTCGTAATAAGGTTTATTTTAAAAAAATATTCAGTTTACTAGAATTATACACACTATTTTTAAAATAGCTTTGTGGGGAAAAGATCTAAAAATTGTTAATATTTTAAGTTTTACTTTTATTTTTAATTTATGTGTGTGTCTCTCTTTGTAAGTTGGTAATACACTTGAGTGCCCCATCTGTGGAATCAAAAAGAGGGCTTCAGAGCCTCTGGAGCTGGAGTTACAAGCCTTTTTAAAAACCACCTGATGTGGGTACTGGGAACCAATTTGGGTCCCCTGCAAGATTATCACATTCTTTTAACCGCTGTGCCATCTCCCTAGCAAAGATCTAAGTTTTAATTGCAATGCTTTATTCAGCCACATTAGATAGCAAGACATTATGTGACTTGAAGACAAAGTTCAGAGTGAATTTAGATTTTATCGGTTTATATGGAGCATGTGAATAACCTCATTTAATACAAAAATGTGAGAGTTAAGTGTGATTATTGCAGTAATTTATAGATATTAATACAAAGTTTCAAAGAGAACAAAAGAAGAATAGCCTGATGACGATCCTTTTCTGTCTTCAATCATTTTATTCTAAATTCACTATTCTTTTCACAATTCTTTATATAAGCCAAAAAATTACATTTCTGATGAACAAGCTATAATTCTCTCCTTTGTGACCCACCTGCCAAATAGGCATCCCACATCAATGTAATGGGAGAAAAGACGCACATTTACACAAAGTAGGTCTTTGTTTAACTTCTTTTGATGCTAGGCCTGCAGTAGCCCCTGAGCAAACTTTACTTTCCATCAGTGTGTGCCCATATGACTCACTAGAAGCCACCAAGCCAGTAAGACAGGAGTGACACTGTAACTGTGGCTTGTATATTTGTGTGTGCTCTCCACCAAAACCGCAGATTAGAAAGCAGAGGAACTGACATCTGTAACCATCATGAAAATCAGAGTCTTCTGAGGCAGAAGAGCAACCAACCCATGAGCATCCTGGATGTCAGGTTTTGCCCTGGCCTCTGCCTCCACCTCTGTTTTGTTGCTGTTTGAATGTTTTTATTTGTTCTACTTTTTTTCTGTGTATGACTGTTCTGTCTGTGTGTATGTATCTACACTGTGTACGGGTGTCTGTCTGATATCCTTGGAGGCCAGAAGAGGACATTGATTCCCCTGGAGTTAGAGTTATAGCAGGTTGTGAGCTGCCATCTGAGTGCTGAGAACACAGCCCAGATCCTCTGCTAAAGGAACTTCACCGCTGAGGTATCTCACCTTCCCCTCTACCTCCGTTCTGTAAACATTCCCTCCGGATTAAGACATCACATCATAATAAGGACATGGGAGCACCTCACTAGACTCATGAAATTCACTAGAAGTTTGTAAGACTCAGAGAGTTTCATGAAACTTCCAAGATTCACCAGGCCCCGCCCCAGAGTTTTATAGCACTAATTAAATGGCAGTCAAGAGAAGGATCACTAGAGGAGCTGCCTGCGAGCTGTACAGGGTTATTAGACCTTTGTGGGTCTTCACCTGTGTTCATGAAAGTAGTCCTAAGAGACACATAGGTTCATTAAGGTGGACTGAGATGGCATCATGTCTTTGTTCTTTTTGTATTCCTTGTCTGGAATGAGTGATGCTTATTTTTGTCTCCCCAGGAGCAGCAGAGCAACTTCCTCTGACCAGCACTTCCTGTCTACTATTAGCCTGGAGTTTCTCTTCCCTGACATCTTCCAACTCACAGGAGCCTGCCGCATCTGTCTTTGGAGTCTAAACCCCGGTGCTCCATTCTGTCCACCAGCATCCATCATGTCAACTGGATCCCAACGCTCGCCCTACCGCACTCCCTCTCTTCCATTTAGCAAACTCGTGAGTGAAAATGAGTCTGGGGTCCAGTGAGAGGTGAGAACACTAACTACATTTGGGTACAAACTGCTCCTTAATCTCAAGTTCCTTGCAGAGTTCATTCTGGAGTAAGTATATAGAGACTCCAGGGATGGAGACCACAAGAGGCTAATATGTTTTCTGGACTTACATATTAACCTTGTAATTCTCAGACAGAGCTAGTGAATGGAATGTTTAAGGGATATGTATATTTGTTGATTAATTCAACAAACTGTTATATATCCCATCCATGTGGTAGGGATTTTTCACTCTCAAGGACATCATCCAGAATTAAAAGACAATACGTTCCCTGTGAACCTCATCCCGGTGTTTGTTCCAGTCTCAAACCAGTTCAGAATTCTCCTCACAGCTGAAACCAGCAGGCAAGTAACAGAACTTTGGAATGAAAGTATGTAGTTTGCTTAGCTTGTTCTGGAAACAAACACAAAGCTAAACTAACATTTTGATTTGAGGGAGCAGAGATTTTTAAAAAAACCAAACTGAGTGAAATTTACAGATCTGTTAAATATCCAAATGGTGGCTTTCGTACATGAAAGAATTTATTGGTGTATAGCCCAGCAGAGAAGCCATGCCTCAGTTGAACCCATCATGGAGAGAAGTGCTCATCCCCAGTATAAATTGGCAGAGGTGATCAGAGGAGTGCAGTTACCAGCAGTTTATTTTGTCATGGTGATGTTGTGCTGAGAATCACTGAGAGGTGAGCCTGGGCACAGGTGTGTACAGGTACACTCATGGATGGGGTGAAGGTGGCCCCAGTGATCTTGCCATCACAGCCTGTCCTCTACATCACCACTCGGCAGGGTGGGGACAGCAGCTGTTCTGACACTGCAGGGTGAGGTGTCACGCAGAGCTCTGAGACCATGACTGTCACTCAAGGACTCATTAGCAATGGAAGGGAGTCAACGAAGCTTGTTGTGTTGTCAACACACAGGAGAGAGTTGGCTGCAGCCCAAATTAGCTTGCTTAGGGAGTGTGAATCAAAATGACATGTAATCTGACTGTTAATGAAAATTTCCTCTTGCTTAAGGCTTCAGATTCCATCCAGAGAGCTGTCATCTGGAAGACATGACTCTCTCTCTCTCTCTCTGTCTCCCCCCACTTCTCTTCTTCCTTTCATTTTACTTGCATTTCAACTTGACATAGAATATAAAAATAAATTTTAACCAGCAGTTCTTGAGTAACTGACGTGTAATGAATTTTATGGCTGAGTCAGTGGGTCACAGAACTGACAACGGACACGCCCCTGAATAGGAAGACGATTCTGAGATAGGAACAAAGTTGTGTTCTGGATTAGCCTGTGAAGAATGAAAGCTCTACTGCAAATGGAACTGCTTTTTTAACAGATCAAAATACATTCTATGAAAAAAAGTAATAAAAATAAAATGGAACACATGTCTATGTTGAGTGGGAGTCTAATCACCGCTGTCACTGAGATGGCATTTGTGTCTGATCATATAATACAAGGAGTGGTCTGCCCGGTATAGTGAATGACCCACAGTGTGTAACTACTGCTTACTTACTCACCAAAAAACCTTCTGCCAAACTGCTCTGAATCAAGTGTGGTTATCTTTTTGCTACAAAGTAAATTAAAAAATTTAATGAAAAGCAGAGCAAAGTCTACAGATGTAGCAAGAAACTGTGTGACTGTCTGTCAACACCCTCTGATTGATTGAAGTCATCAAGAGATAGATATGTCAGGAGATAATATATATTCAGGAAGTTAAATGTAGAAAAAAATAATGTCTCCTTGACAATAGGGCCTGGGCTTTCCCAGAAGCTTTCACTGCAGTGTGTGTGAAGGGAGGTATACCAGAACCCAGTCCCTGCGTCACTTACTTGTGAATGTGGAGAAATTGCAGGTTAGGGACCTCAAAGTCTTCACACCATAACTGAGATAAACTTATTACCCAAAGATCTAATGATAGAAAGCAATAATATATCTATTATTATTCTAGTTAATATTTAGCAACATAAATAAAACTTTTATTAACAGATGAATGATCACCTCTCTAAGAGAAAGTAGACCCAAGGCTCATTTCTGGTTCCAAAATGATGAGCTAATCTGGGAAATCTTAGAAGACCAATTAACTGTTCTTCAACTTAGTTACCATGTGTGAAACACATGCAGTAATCATTTCAGACTCCTGTAATTGTCACATGTATTATAAAGTAAGATGAATTATCTGCATGTTAACCAGTTGTGGGTATCTGTATCCTTGTGCAAAAGGAAGCTTCTCTGAGAAAGGTCAAGAGATGCAGCAATCTGTGGGTAGTTAATTACTACAGAAGTCAGTTAATTTCTACACCCAGTTAGCAGAATCATAATACCATATTCTCCCCTAAGGCCTATCACTAGCCAAACACGGGGTTTTGGCCCAGTTAACAATGCCAGAAATGAATTCAGTCATGTGGAGAGGGCCTTAAATTCAACCATAAAGTAGTTGGTTACTCCCATAACATCCATTCCACTGTTGCACCAGTGGCCATATTTTACCAGATTAGTCATTACTGTAGCTCCCAGGGTTCATAGCTACATAAGGCTATTGAATATTTTTCTATGCCAGCAGTATAAGTAGAACCTTGTGTGATATAGATATATTTATATATATGAATATACATCCATTAATTTATATATATTTTATATATTATATAATTAACATATATTAATATATATGCTTGAATATAGATAGATGATAGAATAGACAGATAGATGATAGATAGATAGTTAGTTAGATAGACAGAATCATGCCTTTCATCCCAAGGTTTTGGAGCCTTTGTGAAGGAAGTTGTAGAAATGTTGTAACAACCAGAAGTGGTGGACACTGACAACATTATTTATTAGATATGACACTGCTGCTACTCACATGGATCCACAGAATCTGTAACTGCACGAAGCAGGCCTGTACAAGATCAAGCTAGCCAAAGTCCCAATGTGGATGGGGAAGGCTTTTGTGAAATTCTACCTCTACATTATGAACTACTGGCAATTAAGAGCTGTTGGGGAGGGACAGTCAGTTTTGTTCTGGGATGTAACCCCTAAAAGTTTTACTCAAGCTCTACATCCATGCTCATACAAGCAGCACTAAGTGGACTCATTGAGAGAGAGAGAGAGAGAGAGAGAGAGAGAGAGAGAGAGAGAGAGAGGGAGAGGGAGAGAAAGAGGCTTTAGAGTTGGAAGGGAAAGTCATAAAGGATGGGGGAAGCGTTGGAGGAAAGAGAACTGGAAGTGAATTTGATCAAAATATATTCACGTGTGAAATTTTCCAATAAAAAAAGAAAATGTGATCTACGAATTAATGTGAATAGTGATGTTATCACATTGCTTTCTCATGTGCCAGGACGATGATAAAATGCCAGCAAGCATTGCTTCATTTTTGTTTCTCACTAATGTTGCAGACATCACTTTGAAAGTAAAATGAGCAGAGATACACATAGCTCACACAAAAACACAAGTCACTAAGGAACAACCAGAGCTGCTCAACTCCATGGAAAATGTTCAGTCATGTGTGCTGCTGTACTAGGAACTTCACAAGTCTCAAGATACTTCCTTCACACTCACTTGAAAACACACCTCACATTATTTGCCACATTTATTTGGTAATTGTGTGTGTGTGTGTGTGTGTCTGTCTGTCTGTCTGTCTGTCAGGGCATAAGCTTGTGTGAGTCAGTTCTCTTCTTTTGCCTTGTAAGTTCTTGGAACTGAACTCAGATCATCGAACTTGATGACAAACCCCTTTACTAGGTAAGCCATCTCACCGGCTGGATACATATTTTTTTTCTTTTTGGACATTATTTATTTTTTTGTTTTAATTTTTCTCTCATACAACCTATAGAATACATCATGATCCCCTTCCTCCCCTCCCTCTGCCTCACCCCTCTCATCTTCCCCCAGATCTACCTCATCACCACCCACTAATGCCCCCCTTCTCCCCAGAAAAGAACAGTCTCCTCAGGTTACATGGCATAGCAGGATGGAAAGAGGCCAGATACTAAACCCTATATCAAGGGTGAACCAGGCAGCCCTGCAGGAGAAAAAGAGTCTCAAAGGTTGGTAAAATGGTCAGAGACACCCCCACTCCAGCCTGTAGGAGTTTTTCAAGGACACAATCTAGACAGCCCTGTGATGTATTTAGGGGATCCTACAGGTTCTGTGTCTATGGCTTCAGTATCTGTGGGCTCCTAGGAGTAATGGTTAGTTAACATTGTGGGGCTTGTGTCCTCAGTCCTTCTGGTTTCTGGTATCCTTCCTCTCCCTCGTCCACATGGTACCCTGATCTCAGAACAATGTTTGCCTCTAGGCCTCTCCAGATGCTTCTCTCAGCTGCTAATGGGGGTCTCTCTGATGAAGACTGGGTTAGGTACCCATCTATGTGCAGAGTGTGATATTATTAGAAATTGTCTCTGGGTCATCCAGTTTCTAGTTCCTGTCCTGTCCTGCAGTTTCAGGCAGGGGTTCCCTCCTTTGGCATGGAGTTCTGTCTTTCCATTTTCAACAAGGATCTTGCAGGGTAGATAGGCCATAAGTCAGGGGTTTGGTGACTGGGATGGTGTGCCAGTCTCACCACTGGAAATCATTCCTGGCCATCAGACATGGCCTGTTCAGGTTCCCTATCCCTGATACTAGGGGTTACTAAAGTCTCCCTCATAGATTCCTGTGAGTTAGCACTACACTAGATCTCCAGATTGTCCTTTAATTGTCTCCCAATTTTTATCATATATTTTCACCCTCTATTCCTCTCCTCCTCTTGGTCCCCTCCACTCCCATTCCCAACCTACACCCTCTGCATCCACCCCATCTACATCCTCTGTTCAGTTTGCACCCTACCAGGGAGATCCCTGTGTTCCAACTGGGACTCTTCTTGTTTCATGGCTTTTTTATGCCTATAGATACTAGTACCTTTCTTCTTTGCTTAGCAGTTACTCTCCATGCATTAGTGAGTACATACCATATTTGTCTTTCTGTGACTGGGTTACCTCAATCAGGATGACTTTTCTATTTCTATCCATTTGCCTGTCGTCATTTTTTTAATAGCTAAGTAATACTCCAGTGTCCAAACGTACCATAATTTCTTTATCCATTCCTCAGTTGAGGGGCATCTAGGCTATTTCCAACTTCTAGCTATTATGAATAAAGCAGCTATGGACATAGTTGAGCAAGTGTCCTTCTGGTAGGATGGAGGGTCTTTTGGGTACAGGCACAGGAGTGGTATAGCTGGGTCTTGAGGTAGGTCGATTTCCAATTTCCTAAGGAATCACCATGTTGATTTCCATAGTGGCTGTACAAGTTTGCATTCCCACCAGCAATGAAGGAGTGTTCCCCTTGCTCCACATCCTCACCAGCATGAGCTGTCCTTTGTGTTATTGATCTTAGTCATTCTGACTGGGGTAAGATGGAGTCTAAAAGTGGTTTTGATTTGCATTTCCCAAATAACTAACAATGTCCAACATTTATTTAGGTGTTTCCTCAGACATTTCTGATTCCTCTTTTGAGAATTCTCTGTTTAGATCTATATCCCATTTTTAAATTGGATGGTTAGTTCTTTATATATTTTGGATATTAGCCCTCTATTGGAAGTGGCGTTGGTGAAAATCCTTTCCCATTCTGTAGGCTGCTGTTTTGTCTTGTTGGAGGTGTCCTTTGCATTTCAGAAGCTTTTCAGTTTCATAAGGTCTCATTTCTGAATCGTTGACTTTGGTGCCTAAACTATTGATGGTCTTTGTTGAAAGTTGTCTTCTGTGCCAATGTGTTCAAGGCTCTTCCACACTTTTTCTTCTATCATGTTCAATGTGTCTGGTTTTATGTTGAGGTCTTTGACCCACTTGGACTTGAGTTTTGTGCATGGTAATAGGTGTGGATCAATTTGGGTTTTTCTACATGTAGACATCCAGTTAGAACAGCACCATTTATTAAAGATGCTTTCTTTGTTCCATTGTGTATTTCTGGCTTCTTTATCAAAGATCAGGTGTCCATAAGTGTGTAGATTTATTTCTGGATCTTTGATTTGGTTCTGTTAATCAACATGTCTGTTTTTATGCCAATATCATGTGGTTTTTATTATTATAGCTCTGTAGTACAGCTTGAGACCAGTAAAGTGATACCCCCCAGAGGATCTTTTATATTTCAGGATTACTTCGGCTATCCTGGGCTTTTTGTTTTTCCATGGATACATATTTTTAAAGATGCCTTTAATTGTGGCCCATGTGACATTTGGAAACAATTGAAAATGAATAACACAATAGCATCAATACAGCAGCTGATTAGAACCGTTGAATTCAATACCCTGATCTTGGCATAGATCCTGAAGTCCACACCCCATGTTATTCTCTTGGTGACTGAGACTCTGTAGCCATGCCATGACTTCATGCAGATGTGGATAAGGGTGACTGGACTTGACATCTGTGCCAGGAGCTGCACCATTTGCTTATAATCCCACCAATAACCGTTCCATATACCTGTGGCATAAATTTTAAAACTGAGGAGAAAAGAAGAAGAGAGGTTTTTGACAATAGGGTGAAGGTGGAAAACACTTCCAGAAAAGGCCCTTGTAAAGGTAGCTTTTTTTTAGACATTTTTAGAGGAATTTTAGATTTATAGAAAAGTTGAGAAGGAAGTCACATTGTCATAGCGTGCCAAGGGCACAGCTATCCTGATTCCTGCCGTGGTGTTGGGTCTCAACACCAGGATAAACAGTGTTTGCCAAACGTTTCTATTGAAATGTTACAAATTTCTCCTCTCCCTGAAGTTCCCCCCTCTGTGCTTGGGTATAAGGGATCTCTCTACACCCAGATAGTTGGAGAGCACATGATCTCTGCTACAGGCAGAATAGTTAGATCAAATACTATAGTTCTTCTGCATAGTGGCAGCTCTTCTTCCTATTTATTTATTCACTCATTTATTTATTAATTATTCATTTATATTACTAAAGGCTTGTAGATGTTTATATTGCTTTGGATTTTAATTGTGTTTTTCATTATTTAGCTGTTCAGTCTGTTTTTGTTGTTGTTTTTCAGTTTGACTGACTGGGTGCTCTTTCTGTTGTTCTGTATCTCCTTCTTCTTTGGACATTCAAGTTCCTAGTTTCTTAGAATATTCTGTTTTCTGATACTGTCCCATGCTCCAGGTCCTCCTTCCTTGCACCAGTGTCCCAACCATGTTCCCTTAGAAGCCCTGGCTTCACTGGAGAATGGTATTGGGAACCACAACGCATGTACTAGGTATATTGTTGCCATTGGGGGTTTGTTTATGTAGCCCAATGGAGCCCACAGAGGAAGAAACACATATTTGCACACTGATCCATGTATCTACACATATCTGCCTTTTCACGCAGCTCGATCCAACTGTATCTGGTTAAGTGTGAGCTCTTCAGGCTATCTCCAAGCTTAATGAATTATCACAGAACTCCATCCAGCCTCCCAGTCTTGCACATCTGTCAGTTCCCACTGGAACAGTGAGAAATTGGGCTTCTCCCCTCTGCCACTCATTTACTTAATTGCTCGGCTCCAGTGAGCCAGGATCACTAGTCAGTTGTCATTCTGGCCCCAGTGGGAAGCAGTGCTGGCAACTGCAATTCTCCTCCTGGAGACTCTCCTCCTCTCACTTCACTCCTGCAGTCTCCTGATGTTTCCAGAGTCAGTGAGGCTAGCACATTCCCCAGACCCTGTTCCTCATATCATGTTTTAGGTTTTTAGTGGCAGTAAGTCCCTTTTTAAAAACAGGCTACATTGCTTTATACATTCCCACAACCTTCCAAATTAATGTTCTGATTTGGATGCAATGAAGCTCACTCTTCATGATATACGCGTTTTTTAAGGTTGCCTACTCTTTCTTTTTATTAGCTTTTTAACTTTTTATTCTCTCATACAATTTATAGAATACATCTCAGCTCCCTTCCTCCCTCCTTCCACTCCCCGGATCCCCCCATCTCTACCATATCTACCCCGCATCACCACCCACAAACATCCCCTCTCCCCATAAAAGGACTGCCCCCTCCCAGGGTTACAGCACAATCAGGGCACAGCATAGAGGGATGGAATGAGGCCAGGCACCAATCCCTACCCATGGTACACTTCTTTATATCTTGACCAGTGCATGATGTCAGGATTTACTAGTAACAGAATGACACACAATTTCTGTTTCTCATCCCAATACTAACCAGGCCAACCCTGCTTAGCCTCTGAGATCAAATGAGATGCAACACATTCAGGGTGGTGCAACTCTACATAGGACAGCTGTATCTCTTAAAAATCACAGATTCCTCACTATTTGTCTCTCTTGATTCTCAAGGCATGAGTGGCTACTGATGATATGGCAATTGTGCCTACTGAAAAACCACAGTTTCCCTCCTTCTGGTATGCTGAAGAAATGCCACTATAGAATTTATAGTCTTGCAGATTGGTTTCTGTCACTTTCCAATATGAATTTTTGTCAGGTCCTTTACACTGCTCATTTTAACTACTGCTCAAATAACTTCTGTTTTATCCTTGAACAGTATTTCACAACGGGGAGGTCATTCTCACTATATGATGTAGAAATTAAATCCTTAATTTCTATCAGCTTTGGTCAGCCATGACTAAGGCTGGGTAAACATGCATGTACAGATTTTTCTGAACGTAAGCCTGCTAGTCAGTTGAGTGAACTCCAGAGGTACAACCACAATAAGAACTGAGACACCCTCCAGGCAGCTTCTAAATCAGGGGTGTCGCTATGCAAACCAGCATCCAGGGATGCCTGGAACTCCCCATTCTCAGAAGGACTTGGGGTTCATCAAGGTTTTCCTCCATTTGTCTTAGTCAGTCTGTGAGTTTACGTGAATTCTCCTATTGTCCAGTTTCACTCACTAACGATGTATGCCACGGTTGTCCTTTTCCAGGTCTGTCAGTATCTCCTAGAATCTCCTCTCCTGAGCTCTGTGTTCATGCGTTCTATCCATTTTAACTAGGTTGCTGTTTTCCCACTGTGTTTTGAGACTTCTATAAATATTTTGGATACGAGTCTTTCATAAAATGTTTTCTCTGCATATCATCTCTTAGCTTGTGGTTTGATATTTTTACAGCGTTTTCAAAGAGTAGAAATTTTTGAATTGTAAAAAATTTAATTTAATAATAGCTTTTCATGAACCAAACTATTACTAATCTTAAATTTACTGACAAGTTCATGTTTTCCCTTCTGTTTTACTTCATAAATTTTATGGTTCCAAGTTTTCAGATCTAAGTGTGTGGTAAGATGACTTTGTGAAATGTGCGGAGTCCAGATCCAGAATTGTGTAGAGGGTGGGAGATGTTTCCAGCACTGTTGGTAAATCCTTTCTGCTCCAGTCTTGCTGCTGTTGTGACAGTGTCTGACAGCGTGCGTTTCTGGGATCCTTACTCTGCCCATCGATTGATGCTATTACATTTCTATTGTACTGACTATACCACGCTGTGTTGATTACCACACTTTCACAATAAGTCTCAAAGTCATGTCGAGCCATTCCTCCGATATATCTGCTCTTCTTTAGAGCAGTGGGAGCTTTTCTGGGTCCTTAATCATTCTTTGTAAACTTTAGAATCAGTTTTTCATTATTTACAGAATTGCTTGCCAAGATTTCGGTTGGAATTTCATTGACGCTATTGACCAAGTTGGCAAGAACTGACATCTTAACAATAAAGCTCCTTCTAATCCAAGAACAATTTCTCAACCAATTTAGATATTCTTTGATTTCTATTTTCCACGGTTTATAATTTTCTTCATATAAATCATGCACATAATTGTTTTTAGCTAGATCAATGTATGAGTAAGGGAGTATTCCTCCAACATTAGTCTTTGAAAGAAATTATGAAGATTTGATATAATTTTCCTGGAACAACTGATAGAATTCACAGAGCCACCTTGGCTGCTTTGCTTTTAGAAGCCATCTATGATAGAGTTGCTTGCTTCAAAGCGCATATACTCACGCACACCTGCCACGACAGTTTCTTCTGAGAATTTGATCTATTTCATCCTTGATCAAATGCATATACATAAAATCATTGTAAAGGTCTGTTGCATTTAATATCTATGGAATCCTACTATACACAGCCCACTTTTCTGCTTGAGCAGTGTGCATACTGTTTACTCCTTGGTGAGCTTGGCTACAGATATAGAAATATCTGTACTTGATATTTGTACAGATTGTACAGAACTACTTGATAGTTCTCCCAAAAGAAGCTTTTAGTTTTGTATTTTTTTCCTCTTCTCAATTTCATTATTCTTGTCTCCAAATTTTACTTTTTTTCCTCCTACTTTATTATCTTTAATTTATCTGTGTTCTATACTTTACTCAGATGCAAGTTAAGATTCTTTTTTGGTGTTTTTTTGTCTAATACTTGTGTTTAATGCTATAAACATATTCTTTTAGTCTTTCTTTTGATAAGTATTTTGTTTGTTTGGTGCAGTGGGTAAGGTAGAGAAACAGCCATGTAGTGATGGATTCCCTCATGTTTTGTTTTACTGAGTTTTATTCCTATTTATTATTTCTCTTTCTTCTGTGAACCAATGAATTTGATTGAAGTTGCTTGCATGAGTATTGGCAAGGCATTGACTTACAGGAACAGTGGCTACATCACTGAAGAAAGTGTCTCTCCTTTCCTCATCAATCATTAAATTTCTACAGCTTCTCACTGAGGGGTAGAGCCTTGCAAGCCTCTGCCTTATCCTCCTAGGTCACCTTTGAAGAATAATTTTGCTTGGCGTAGAACTGTACCTCATTCTTCAACATTTTATTTAACTCATTCTCTTTTTGACAAGAACTCTGTGCAGACCCTGCTCTTATTCCTCGAAGTCAAGATAGTTTCATTTTCTGAAGTTAAAATTTGACAAACTACAGACGATTTTGGTATTTGTTTAATACTCTGAGTTCCCTGGACACATGAGAATTTGATATATATTATTGATTTTAGAAAATTTTAGAAATTTTAGAAAATTACATATTCCTGGCCACATTTTTCCTTTCTTCTGCTTTGGATATTATTCTGTTTACTGTGTGTTATAGTTGTTGGCCTTTGTTTACTTTCTCTCTACTTTCTATCTTTGCTCTTTAGTGTGAAAAGTTCATATAGTTTACTTGTATGTGCACTGAATCCCACCTTGGCTAGCATAGCAATGAACACACTTTTTAAATCAAGTTTTTGACATTTAGGGTTTTCCTTTGAATCTTTTTAACATGACCCCAGCCTTTTCTTAATATTGCTCATCGTGTCTCGTATGCTGTCTACTGTCCTGGTTACTTTTTATTGTCAACTCTACACAACCTAGTGTCACATGGGAAGAGGGAACCTCAGTTGAAAAAATAGCCTGAATCATACTGGCCTGTGAGCATCTTCTTACAGGGACATTTTCTTGACTGGTAATTGATGGAGGAGGGTCCAGCCTACCATGGACAGTACCACCTTTGGACAGGTGGTTCTTAAATGTCTATGAAAGCAGGCTGAACTGGAGGTCAGAAAGAGAAAGCCTGCAAGAAATGTTCTTCCCTGACCTGTGCTCTAATTCCTACTTGAGTTCTTGCCCTGACTTCCTATGACAGACTGGAAGCTGGGAAAGGAGGCATAAATAACTGTTTCTTCCCCTAAGTTACTTTGGCTACAGTGTTTTATTTCAGCAACAGAAAGCAAACAAGAATATCTACCACCTCCTTTAACACTCTTAAAATACTCATTATTGAATCACAGGAATTTTTAAATCCCCTGTGTGATCGATGGCTCAGTCTTTGCTGAACTGTGATACTCATGCACAGTTCTTAGGCTGCTTCCCTGCCAGGACCAGAGAGACACCTTGAAGGCAGAGGTTTG
This sequence comes from Cricetomys ansorgei, assembly GCA_026225945.1. Taxonomy (NCBI): domain Eukaryota; kingdom Metazoa; phylum Chordata; class Mammalia; order Rodentia; family Nesomyidae; genus Cricetomys; species Cricetomys ansorgei. The sequence goes on from JAMJFZ010000320.1 coordinate 1,418,205, forward strand.
GGAAGGCTGTGCTGTCCTGGCAGGAGCTCCTGGAGACTATGCTCAGCCTCCATCAGGTCCTCACAGTTCCAGCATGGTGTCCCAGCATCCCGTAGCTTCAGTAAGTCCTGTCCTCAACAAACCACCTGTAGCCTGTAGATTTCTCTGCAGTGGCCTGTTTATCTGGATTCCAGAGTCACCCTTTGCTCCTTGACTTTATTTCTCTCATAAGTGCAAAGTTGCATCAGTAATGTCTCATATTTTTGTTATTATGATGAAAGTGCTGACTTCCAACTCATTCTATGTTGGCAATAGCTCTGCCTTTAATTTTAAATATACTAAAGTAATGAAGTGGTGTGACACATTTTAATATAATGTACCTTAGGTTAAAAACAAACACACAATATTGAACTTTACTTAGATAAACATTGCTGCATAATCAGCCTTTTTACGTGAGTTCTCCTTTACCAACTATTTAGTCTTTAATGCTTTTTCGGGCAATACCATACTTTAATCATCAAAATTATGATGAAATTATTAATTTAACCATCAAAGCAATAATGCACATTTAACTGTCACACTTTAGTGCCAAATTCACTGTCAATCATAAGCTGTTTCTTAGATCATAGACTTTATTTTAATACTAGAGTCTAGCCTTCTTTTCTTTATTTTGTTTTATTGAGGTTATGATAACCTTCCAATGAGTTATTGAACAGCATGCATAAATGGGGATAGCCTTACTCCAATCCCAGTTTTGAGACGTAAGCACGGAGGTCTGGCACATACTATATCCGGGTAGTTATGTCTCTCTGTCTTACAAAGGAAGTTGCCCTCCAAACCCAGCTCTCAGTTCTGCCTCTAGAGGATGTGAGAGTAGAGATCTTTATAAACCTGATGGGTTTCTCCATTAATCACAGATATTGGTCCAGCTGCTATATCTGGCCAGGTCCTGTCATTCAATTTGCTGTTTTGTCTATAATTGCTATACCTGTGTCCATGAGAAGTGCTGCCCCAAGCCTGCATGTTTTTCTTCTGCTCTGCATTGTCTATCTCTTCATAATAGGGAGATGATGGGTACATGGAGTGGCCTGGGACAGATTCCTTGTGTGCAGTGGTTGTTTCTGTTGTCACTGATAAAAAGAACTCTAGTGCCCTGTAAGTGTGTGTAGCTCATCAATGTATGTCTTTGCATGTGTTTTTGGTTTATGGAGCAGGGTCTTATATTGCTTTAGCTGGAAATGTTGGCAGCACTAGTTCAATTTCTTTAATACAAGAAATCAATGAGTTTTTCAAAATGAATTTTCATAAAAGTTACTTTTTCAGTTACCAGTTTTACTCATTGTAACTAGCTAAAGCACTCCTCAAAATATTCCTAGCCCTTTAACTGATTTTATCACATAATTTGGCATCATCTCTCCATTTCCTGACATGGTTAATTTGTATTTTCCCCCATTTATTTGTTTGTTTGTTTGTTTGTTTGTTTATTGTTTGGTTAGTCTGACTAGGCAGTAAACTTTATATTGAACAGTCAACATACTTTCAGGGGTCTATTTTATTGTTTTCTGCTTTCTATTCTTCTGCTGCCTCTTATGCTGGCTTGGCTTGATCTTTGTAGAGTGTTTGAGGTAGAGCATTGGTATCTTTGTGTGGTGCGTTTCTTGTAAGAGATCTTTCTAAAAATAACCATTGAGGAGGCAAAAATATTGTAAGCCAGAGGAGCAGAGAGTTTACTGTGAGACTGTGTCTTCTAGAAACATCAGAAGCTACGCCCAGGAAGTCTTTCCAACATGGTTGCTTAAACATGACTTCAACAAGGACAATACCAGAAGATTTGCTAACACAAAAGAGGGAAAGCTCATAAGACCTCTGTTGTAGACAAAGAACTACAGGCAACTGTGAAATGGCGAGAGTAGGAAACATTCTCTTCTCCAGGGACGGGCCCCCTAATTAGTTTGCAATGGCTATTAGTGGTCACCCCAAAATTATATAAATCATAAATATACAAGTAACAATATACAAACTGATCAGGTTGCATTGTATTTTTATATTTAGAGTATACACACACACACACACACACACTACAAAAATTGAAGATAATAGTCCATAAATTTGAAAAAGATAAAGGGGGAGGGAGCATGTGGGTAAGTTTGGAAAAAAGGAAAGGAAAGAGGAAAGTGGTGAGATTATATTATAAACTCAAAAAATAAAAATATATATATATATCTTTAAAAATTTGCAGAGTATTGTCAACTCCTTCTAACCGCTGAGGGGAAAGATTCTCAGAGGGTGGCGTGTTATAATTTTTGTTTCATATAATTCAAAATATTTTCCAATATTTTCTTTGAGAATTTTGTTGACACAGGTCTTTAACAGTCTGTCATTTCCAAATGTAGCGAGTATGTTATGTCATTCAATAATATCTCAATCAAATGTTCTCAGAGAATGTAGAATAAATAATTTAACAACTATAATTAATTAACGGTTATAGTGTTATATTTGTTTTTAAGATAATATTTTTACTAATTCTTTGAAATTTTCATACAATGTCTTCTAACCATAATTCAACCCTCCCTCAACTCCTCCCAGATCTTCATTATGTTTCCTACCCATCCAATTTCATGTTCTCCTTTGGAAAGGTTTTCTTTTTACTTATTTTTACATCTCAAGAAATAATCTAAGATGGATGAGATAACACATCTCTGTAATTGCAGCACTTGGGAGGAAGGGAGAAAGGGAAAGAGGGAAGAAGGAAGAGAGGGAGAGAGAGAGAGGAAAGAAGAAAGAAAGGAAAGGAAAGGAAAGGAAAGGAAAGGAAAGGAAAGGAAAGGAAAGGAAAGGAAAGGAAAGGAAAGGAAAGGAAAGGAAAGGAAAGGAAAGGAAAGGAAGGAAGAAGAAAGGAAGAAAGGAAGAAGGGAAGGAGGGAAGGAAGGGAAGAATTTAGCTTAGAAATAATGCATATGCACAAGAACCATCACCATTATGTCGTGCTGGTTGGTAGAGTTGCTTGAATTATCTGTTTGTACTGACTTATTGACTGACTATCCTGAGTAGTCAAGTGTAAGTGTGGGCCGTATGTGCAGATTTACCTGTTTTCCTATTCCATTGCATGTTCATCAGTGTATTATGTATACATACATGTGCACCAGCATGCTATGTGTTATTTTATATTCTAGAGCACTGAGAAAATAGTTTGCTCTGGAAATGACTTGGTCAGATATGGATACAGTCATCTGACTTTTTTATCAGACATCCTTAGCAGGTTGTACTTCATCCCACTGAGTCTGTGTTACTCTGTTTGTGTATGTATACTGTGGTGATTTCCTTGTATGTACCCCAGCCTTCCTGTTGTCCAAGCTTATAGCTCTTCCTGTAGCTAAGGTCCTTAGTCACATTGCATGAATCTCACCATTGACATGGTTGGTTAAAGTGGGCCATGCTACAACTATTGTTTCCTTTATACTTTAAGATTCCTTTCTGCAATTGCATTTAATTAGTGTGTGTGTGTGTGTATAGGTCAGAGAACAACATGGAGTTCAATATGTATATGCATTTCTATTGATTGATTTCTAGATTCACTTTATTGGTGGTCAGAAAAGATACTCAATGAAATCTGAATTCATTATAATGTATGGAGATTCCTTGTGTGGGTTATCAGTTGAAATGTTATGGATTGTGTTCCATGTGTTAGTGGACAACATTTATATTTTGGATCATTGGAAGTAGTTTTCTCTCAGGTCCACTCTCTCCTGAGATCCATTGATTTTGCTCCTTTGTTGACCTTCTTGCCTCAAAAATGGCTATTATATGGAAATTAACCTCTCTTCCTTGCATTCATTAATATTTGCTTTATACACTTGCTTGCTCTGAGCTGAGCACATATATGATAAAAATTGCTTCTTGCAGAACTGCATTACATAATATCCTCCCTTATCTCTTTATTACTTGAGTTTCAAAATCTTTTCATCTCTTGTAAATGTATCTGCTCATGTTGCTTTTTGACTCAATTTTCAGGAAACATTTTATCTCCATAGGACTTCAAACTACAGAGTTCTTGTCCGATGGTTCAGGCAGAGACTCAAATGCCAGACATTAAAAAATTCTGGGTGATAAAGAAGACTCCATTGAACTCCAACTTTCTTTCTTGTCAGATTCTGAGGTTTGAGACGTGATACATGCTATGGACAATGTGAGTAATGTGTGCACATGCAGCAGTGATTGGCATGTCACCTCCACAGCACAGAAGTCTGGTCCTGAGACCTACAGCTCCTTGTCCAATGAAGCTTTGATTCAAATCATAGTCAGAGCTTCGCTAAGACACTCCTCTAAGAGAAGTGCTTCATTTCCACCTTCTTACAATAAATAATCCTCCAGAATATGCATTACTTGTTCTGCCTCTGTTACTTAACACAAGATGTCTAGAAATATAACATTTGACTTTGTCAGACTCATCCAACTACTTATGATTCTGTTTATGGTATGGGACATTGATAAACAGGGAGATAAATCACAGTTTCTACATACCAAGGTGAGCTGGAAGCAAACTAGTTTGAATCATTTGAGAGAATCATGATTTGTAAAGTACCCAGGAGGCTAGATAAAGAAATGACCAGATTACTAGACAGGTATTGCCTGTCAGTATTCCTGAAAATGCTTTCTTCATTCTCTTTACAAATAAAAACACATTCTTGACTTTTGCAAAACCTTCAGGAAGAAGTGTAGAGAGCAAAGCAATCATTTCAGAAGTCCTTTCCATGTGAATGTAGATTGGGGGAGATTCCCTGAGGAGTCGGTGTGCATGGATTTTGATATGCTAATAGTTCTGTGGGAAAGCATTTTCAATATTCTCTCATAAAGAGGCAATCTCCAGATTCAAACAGCCAATATGCAAGGTGATAGCCCTGGGATGGAAAACCGGGTGATTTAAAGAATAATTTGACCCTAAAAATCCCTGCTGTGGAAAGCTCAAATTATTGAGATTGGTTGTCATGGAAACCACAATCAATTCAGACAAAGCTGTCACTGGCATGAGTCTTCCCAAGGCAGCTAGGACCTGCCCTCTGCAGGCCATGCAGGCTTCACTCATCTGCAGCCAGGCCCTGCCCATTTTTCATGTATGGCCTCCATATTTAAAGACAGGGTTAAAGAAACAGGAACCAGCGTTTTCCAGGGTCTGCTGCTTCCACTTCTGTCAGTCATGGTCTGAGAATAGATTAAGAATTTAAAGAATCCAGTATCAAGTTCCCTTTTCAGGCCACCATTTTATTAGATTTTGCTCTTAGAGATGAAAGGTGCGTGCGTTGGGAACAGAGGGGAGTTTAGATGAAACGGATGTACCCCAGCCTTCCTGTTATCCAAGCTTATAGCTCTTCCTGTAGCTAAGGTCCTTAGTCACATTCCATGAATCTCACCGTTGACATGGTTGGACAGACGTGTAGTGAATGAACACAGAGAAAGAGAGAGAGAGTAAGACAGAGAGCAAGAGAGAGATCAAGTCAGCTAGTGAAAAGAAGTTGTGGTGACCAGAACTCTGGATGCCTCCCTTCCCTGCGTAATGTTGTCTCCAGCATCCAGCTTTGCCAGCCTCTCGATTACAGCCCTATAACTCGCCTGCCTGAGCTTTCAGACTCCATTGGAGCACATAATGTTTTACTAGGATGCTGTTAAATGACACTAGGGGGATTAAATTTTACACTTTTGTTTGTTTTAAGATTCTCTAAGGGGCTAATTAGGAGAACTCTGGGTTTTTTTATGCTCTTCCAAAAATCATATACATATTCTCCAGCGGACCCTGTAGTGTGGACTCGGCGAGCACTGTGCTCTTGATTTCAAATACATAATAGTATGAAAATGAGCATAATGGTTTCAGATATGAATATATACAAATAAAGTTTAAGGTTCTGTGAATGCTATCGATAAAATATTGAACTGAAGTTTTCATGAATATAAAGTAAGTCACCACTGCACAGAGGGCTTCTGCATTTGAATGGGCCTCTTTCCTTCTCTGATGAGGGTTCAAATGCAAACGGGGGGGGGGGGGGGGTTGGTTGACATCCCTGAGCTTTCTCTGGAACTTATTGTGTATGTACTGGAAGTTTCTTAAAAGATCCAAAGAGGTTCAAATTTACATCTAGTAAAAGACAACTATGAAAATTTAATTCAGTCAAATGATGTCATGTGAGTCACGGATGTAGAAAATAAAACTAGGCCAACATTATGCATATTAAGTTAGTATTAAGTGACATTATATTTCCTGAAGCTGAAAATTAATGACTACATGCTTATGCACTTCTTATTTTTCTGACTAAAGAAAGTAGAATATCTGAAAACTGGGCCATTTTCATAAGTCCAAGGTCTTTATAATATTTACTTTCATGGCTTTGCATGAGGTAAATCTTTGATGGGGAACCATCTTTTCCATAAAGAGAATGTTGATGCCCCACGTGCTATGCCTTCTTTCTGTTATCCCATTTCAGGGATATTTCTAAGTCTAGTTGCAGGAAATACAATAAGGGAAGCCCCCAGAAAAATCCCAGTGGCCAATGAAGCAATGAAGGGAGCCCTGTTAGGTCCTCAGGAAAAGCCCTCAGTGAAAGAGGACCTTGGGATGGTAGCCCTGTGACATTGGTTTTGAGCTACTGTGCCCATATGAGATTGTAGCCATATTTAACGCAGAAAGATTTTGAGAAAAGGGGTGAAGGGATTTATCCCGACAGGTTATAGATGGAAAATACTCAGATGCACTGCAAAACCTTTGAAAACTGAACATAATCCAGGGGCCACAGCCCACAGATAGCACATTAGAACTTACAGTTGGAGCTAGTCCAGTTGATTTCTTATTAAATAAAACCAAATCAGAACTATAGCCTCAAGATGTAATACCTGAAATTTACAGGATATAACCTGGAGATACTTCGCATTGAAATATTTTACATCTTAATCGTGTAAAACACATTAGCCCAATGATTTTGAGTTGCAACATGTTAGATTATCAAACAAAGAATTAAAAGCAGCAATTCTAATGATACTCAAGACGCTAATCTAGAATCTCAGTTTGGAATGTATTGAAAACAACTGAAGGAAGGTATAGCATATAGAATGATTTGAAAATTTTGCAAATTGAAAATAGGCAATAAAAGGAAATCACTGGATGAGCTTGGCAGCATAACGTCATCCCAAAGGAAGGCAATCCCAAAAGCAGAGCCTCAGGCCCTGGGACACCTGCAAAAGACATGTCTATCCACATCATGGGGTTTCAGGAGAGAAGGCTTCAGGGAAAAACAAAGTTTTTACAGAAACAGGGCTGAAACTTTTCCAAAGTTGTCCCAAAATGTAATAATTTAGTTTTCAGTGCTCACTGAGATCCAGACAGAGAACAACAAAAGGAAATTCAGGAATGGATACACTGTAAAAATATATTCTTTGAAACTGAAGTCCAGGAAAAATCAAGAAGGCAGACTAGAAAATGGACTCTTCGCTTTCAGAGTTAACAAGTTAATGACATTATTTCTCATCATGAATGGTAGAAGCCAGAAAAGAGTGTATTTACAGTATCAAGAGAGCAGTACACCAAATTTTTATATTTACCAAAAACATTTCAGAAAGTCAATAAAGTTGTTCTTTTACTTATTTACTTATTTGTTTGGTTTTAAATATTTAAAAATTTTTATTTATGTATATGTGTCTATGTCTATGTAGCTGTCATGTGATGTGTGTGCGTGTGCTTCCAGAGGCCAGAAGAGGGCGACAGATCCCCTGGAGCTGCAGTGACAAGCAGTAAGTAGTGAGCTACCTGAGGTGGGTCCTGGGAACCAAACTCAGGTTCACTGGAAGTGCAGCAAGTGCTCTTAACTACTGAGCCATCTGTACAGTCCCAAGTAAAGAAAAATGATGGCATTCACGAGAAAAGACAAAAGTTCAAACTTCAATCAGGTTGACTTTGGCATTATTGTCTCTTTACTTCCTCTTTCCCCTTACTATGGAGAACAAAGTGACCTTAACTATTACCAGAGTCTTGCTTGTCTCCTCCCTCAGGCATGCACCCTTTTGTTCTGTGTGCTGGACTGCGTTGCTTGACACATGCATGTTTAAAATTGTTACCTAATGCATATGTGTTTAGTTCACACAACTGAAATGATTAAGGGGAACAAACTCCAGTGTTTGAAATTATCAGACATTCTATAGTGCTGGAAGCCTCTCTCAGTTCATTGCCACATTAAAATTACGAGACTTTTGGCTCTAAAATTTCTCAACCATACTTTGTTTTCTCAACAACTCCAGCAAATTGCTATATTCTATATAGAATTATTCTGTTTGTCACAGGTATGACGTTGTATAATTATATACATAGCAGCCAAGGCAATCTAATTTCTTAACATAAAGGCACCAAAATCAAGTATGAACCTTATTAACATTTATATTCTTTTAATAAAAGCATTGGCTTCAATTTTGAGTTACTGCCTTCAAACTTCATCAAACTTTCCTCAAATTTTTAAACTTTGTCTTGGTCAGTTATACCTCTGACTAGTTTAAACTGATTTCTTTCACACTTGAGTTGACAGTAAGCTAGAATCTGATTTCACCCGTGCAAATTTTTACTAGTTTATTCTCCCAGCTGTGTACTCATTGGTACATTCAGAGCAGAAAAATGAGAGTTACCTGCCCCCTGCCAAATTATTAACACAATGGTGATACTTCTGTCTCTATTCTTTTCCTAAAACTATCCATTCACAGATGGTGTGCTGTTACTGCATTGTAATAGTATGCTGTTGTGGCAGTTCAGCAAGGACAACACAGAAGCATATTCGTAAGTGCATACCCTTCCAGACGTCAGCAGAGAGAACCCCCATCCTGGCCAGCACCACACTGGCCAGTAGAACCCTGAGCATCCCATATCAGATGTTTTTATTAATACAGAACTCCTCAGGTGCTCTCCTGGTAGCACATGGAGATCCTAAGGAATTTACATAAAGTCAACCTACAGACTATTAAAAAACACCAAGACCTAAGCAGCCCCTCACCCACCCTACAATGCACAAAACAATATTTTATACACAACTAAAAACAAACTTCTACAACACTGCATCGTGATTATTGTTGTGCATAATGCACTTCCATCGCCATGGAAGCACATGTAAATATAATTCCATAGGCATCTTTGCGCACATATATGGAACACAGCTGGAGTTAAGATGAAGAAACTATGCCAGTGGTAGACATATAAATGCAAACTATTGTCAGTGCTGTGCCAGGCTTTAACACAGGCACAGATATGTGAAGATGATCAGTTTATTCACTGAGTTTCAACCAACACTTTTCTACCATTCTTTTACAAAGGATGCAGCCATCATTTTAAAGTGGAAAGAGGAAAACTACATCTAGCTTCAAAAGGACCAAAGGTGCACTGCTCTGGGGCCTAGAGGAACCCACACAGACTGTCCTCTGAGTTTAGGCGTGCTTCTCAGGGAAAATGTCCTGAGATGAGCAACAAAGAAGTGGGATGGTGGAGAGAATGGAGGAGGTGTGAGGCAGACATGCCATATCAAAAGTCTTCCATATGAGGTTTTGTGCAGTGTGGAAACTCAAAGGAATTTTGCATAGCCTGGAGTTTCAAGCTCATGAAGGATAGGTAATGAGGGTAAAAGTCAAGATTGGTTTGAACCAGGCAGCATCAGCAGGAATTCCAAAGTAAAGTACCAAGTCTGGTACTCTATGGCATGTGCATGAACCCCAACTGATGCACTGGTATAGTTTAATCAGTTAATAGTTCCAGTGGACTGATGGAAGGTAGAGATGATTCCTCCCGAGACAGGACTCGCAGAGGACCTGGTAGCTTCTCCTGGTATCTCAGCATCTTGAACTTAGGAGTGTCAGTGTTCTCTACTCATTGAGTAGATCATCTGGGCTAATAACAAACAGATTGTTTATTGTGTTTCTATGTTTCATTAGGATCTTGCCTCCAAAAAGTCTGAAGAAGCATCAACATCCTCCTCTGGTCACTTGCGGCTCAGTGATCTAAGAGAAAAGACAATCAGGTTTCCACTGGTGGAGCTGAGCAAATTGTGCAATGTCACCACTGTGTAGAAATAGGATGCAATTTGCTACATTACCTTCCTTGCTTCCAGATGAAAGGAAGCCTCCCTGTGACATGCAGCATGTTCTTATCCAAAGTGATGCTCTGCTGATCATAGTGGTTCTGTACAGCCCCTTAAACAGACCCTCCACTTTTTGAAACAGTAAAAGTCCTTCTTCACTCTGGATTCCATGTCATCAGGCTGCATGGGTTTCTGTCTCCCCATCTTTCTAGCCACAAAGCTGGAGGAAGTCACAGCCTTCCACAGCGGGGCATGTTATGAGTACTACCACTTAGATACAAGACTTATCATGACCTTGGAGACTCCACATTCAAAATGAACTAACCATTTGAATTTTAGCTTGAAATTTAGTTCATTATTACATTCTCATGCCAGGCTCTTGGATTTGATGAAAGTATCCTGACCATGGAGGTGCTAGCCTTGGAGGACACTTAGCAAAGAACACACAGAGTCCCCTGCACTGTCTCCCCAGGTCTGCTGTATACCTCCAGTCCTTACCCAAAGCCAAACTACCTACTGAATGGAAAGAAGGACTCTAACTTTGACCATGTATCATGGCTGAGCTATATCCAGCACAAGCTCTTCATGGAGATGAGACATGGTAGATAAGAGGGAAGGCTTGGGGTATGAGAAGCCCCATTTCCTGAGGACTTGTCAATTCCTGGGTCTTTACCTCCCATACTCCCTTTCCTCCACAGGCACAGTAACCTCCACTAAGTAGCCATTGGAAGACTCCTCTGTGATGGAGGGAACGGTGTATATTAGGGGAAGGAACAGCACTGCAAGCTTAGAAAGTCCAGATGGCCTAGATATGAGCTGGCTGTGTCTTTCAATCACACTTCAAAACACAGTGAAATCTTGATCGCTATTCTTCTCTTTTCTATATTTACTCTCCCTTTGATTATGACCTTGACAGCGACTTCTGTTTGCTGTGATGAATCCAGTCTCAGGGAAATGAGCATATGAAGTTCTTGACCTACTTTACTCAATTATTCTGATGTCCTGACCCATTCCAGGTTGCATATTCTGGACTCAATTTCTGATGAGAGCAGTCTCATCTAGTCCAAGTAGTTAAAGGATTAATGGGGGAAACTCATATCTTGGCTTTCATTTTTTAAATTAATGAACAAACACAAATATTAAATATCTGTGAAGCATAGTACATACTACATTTAAAAATGTACACAGCATAGAACAGTTGAATGGAGCTAATTATACCACCTTATTTCATGGTAGAATTCTTAAAGACTCTGTTAGCAAGTGCCGAGAACATAACACTTTGCTGTCCACTGGTGTCAGCATGGTATACCATATCTCTTAGGATCTGATTCTTCCATGTTAGTAAAGCACCATGTTTTTTACCCAGCATCTCCCTGAGTTTCTCTTCCACTCAGCACCAGAAAACCATTATCCTAGTCCGTTTCAATGGATTTGTCTGCTCTTAGATTCCTCATGTGGCTAAAGTACAGCTGCTGTCCTTCAGTGTCTGGCTTTACTTTCTTTGACATAATGTCCTTCAGATTGACTCATCCTGTTCCAAAGGATGCCATTCTTTCTAAGGTTCGACCATGTTCCATCATATGAACCTCACATCTGCCATGGGTACATAGGCTGAGTACACAATGTAGTGCAAGGATCAATGTGTAAATGTCAGTTGCTCACAATGATTTTATTTCCTTACGTCGACAAACTCACTAGATGCCTCCATTATATGGCAGCTTTTTTCCCCCTTTGGTTTTTAAGGAATTTCTATACTATTTCCATAATAATAAAGTCATTTACATTTTACCCCTTGTGCTGGGGTTCCCTTTGAACACCATGGGTGCTCCAGGTTAATGTCCATTGGAGGATGGACACTTGCAGACTCTAGGGCCTTGAGCACCGTCAGACTGCTGTGCTGTGTTGGTACCAAGTGACTGCTCTGATCCTGTCCCCATGTAGGCGGGCATGGTGGCTCACAGGCACTCATATCAGGTCTTTCCCTGTTACAACACTTTTGAGAAGCCCTTCTTAATCCCACTGTCGTGTTACACACAGCTCTATGGCTAACGCTCAAGTCCCATTGATAGTGATCAACATTGCCAGTTTCTGGTCTTAGCCAGATACCTTGGAGAAAGAATTCTGCCTCCCATAGTGTACAGAGAAAAGTTCCTACAGCTAGTTGGCTTTTATGGCCACATTTCTTGTGTGCCTAGTTCCACCAGGACATTGAAGGGGAAGAGGTAGTCTCATAAGGACCCCCATGTCCCTTGAAAGTGTGGCGAGAAAGGATACTAAGTTTTTGATTTGGAAAAAAAAGTGTAGTGACAGTGTAATATATCCTCATGTCTCCCTTGACAACTATAGCAAGTTTCCAAGCCAACGTGGTTCCCAGTGCATGCATGTCCACCTGCGAACTAATGTCAATTTGAGTCTGATTCTTTCATTAGAACAGTAGGATGCTATTGTTCTTTATTTTCTGAATGAAAACCATTCCAGTTCCCCTTAGCTCTGACATCTCAGTGACAGATGGTATCAGATACACTCAAGTCGTCAGTGAATAAACTTACCCAAATGTGTGGACCCAATGCCCAAACTTAAAGACATAATCAAGTTCTCTTCACTACAAATGAGTGACTTGAGGTTTTATGTTATAAACAGAGAGAGTATGTTACAGTCACAAAAACACAATGCTGGTGCACGAGATCTTATCTTTTGGGAAAAAGTGTTTTATGATGTGGAGAGAACCAGCCTTTTCCACAAATGGGTTCATGAAAACTCTACGCAGGAGGAAGTATGAGTGCAGGAAAAATGAGAAAATGACAAACGAACAGAGTAGTTCGTTCTTTTTTGGGACCCAAGGAAATGACACGTAGAACACTTTAGAAGTAAAACGCAGGAGCGTTTTTAATAGGGGAATTAACAGTGTACATATTAAGGAAAGAGAGGGGCAAGAGAGAGACTGACAGTGTGCCTTGTCAGTGGAAAAACCACACCAAGAAGAGAAGGAGGGAGAGACTGACAATATACATTAGCAGGGGAAGGGCCCACACCAGAAAGAGAGAGAATTGCTCTGGCAAGAAGTTTAAAAAGCCAAGTACAGTTTTTTGGTATGCAGATGTTGCTCAGGCCTTCAGAGGAACCAGTTTCATATGTATATGTAGTCACACCCAGGAGGAGGAGCCGGGTGTCCCTCCTCCTGTGGACTTACAAACTTTGAGGTTATCTTGTTTGCTATGAAAGAACATTTGACTCAATAACCCATGATTGGTTGAATGTTACTGTTAGCTGAATAATATCTCCATCTGCCTCAAACAGAGCAGGGTGCCATGTAGGCAAAGAAGGTTTTTATTTCATGGTTTTTAGCTCTTTGGTGCTTATTTATTTTTTCTCTATCTAGGCTCCTTTTGCTTCTATCTGTTAAAGGCTTGTCTCTTCCTGGGAGGACCAACACCCATTCCAGGAATATCCTTTACAATGTACTATCAATACGAATAGGTAGCTTTATACATGCCAGGACTTAGAAGCCCACAAGATATTTTACAATTACAATTACTTTTAAGTAAAAAAAATGGCTGCTTCTTCCTCTCAGCTAACACCAGACAGCTAAGGTATACTAGGACATACAGACATAATGAAAGGCTTTTGTTACCATTACAGCAAAGGGGAGAAAAGGGCAAAATGACTGGTAAGCCGAAATTCCCAGCCGGGGAGTCTGGAACCTTGTCGAAAGACTTCAACCACGTTGCCAGGGTATTGGGGCTCCCAGCATTATGACACCTCCAGAGAATTAATAAGATTTCTACATACTCTTAGGCTCTCCATCTCTTGATTAATACCAGCTTGGTGCTAATGCAATGAAGTCAAAACTAAGTGAAAGGATGTGTATTAGTAAATCAGGCATTTACCTTAACCATACTCAGGCAGTGCTCATTTTTGTGATAAACAAATTCAAGATTAGTTTCTATGGAAATAAAATAGCAGTGAGACAGCCTAGCCTACCCACAGAGCTTCTCATCCCTATCACTACACCGTAAGTATGCATTAACAGTGCACACTTCAAAGTTTAGACCAGGACCAGGCATCTGATTTCACATCTTTTCAATAATCAATGAGAGCCTGACTTCCCATGGCTTGCATTTCTTCAACAGCAAAGCACTACTTAATTTTCCCCTTCTTATCCAGGGATGTTGCAGAGGCTAAAGATTTTAAAAATTGCTACCTATTAACAAATTGCCACTTTTATTGGTCCTGTGATTATTACCCTGGACACACAGTGTTGTTTATGCACAGGGCAGTATGGAACATCATCTCACAGAGAGCTGGCATGTACATCATTCAGAAAGTGTTGGAGAGGGGCTAACCTCATCTAGGAGAGATAGGATGGTTGGATAAATAGTGAGCCTCATTTTTTATTAAATATTGAAATAAAGATGTTATTTAAAATGAGTCTAGGAGGCTTGAGGTGAGAAGAGGGAAGAAGCAACATTATCAACAAGTGCCAGCCACTCCTAAGCTACTCTGGCTTTGGGTTTGGCAAGGAAGGAAGTAAATTTTCCCCAGTTGAAGCACTATGTCAGTAATCAAAATGAAATGTAAGAATGTTATATTCAAAACATCATCCCTCTTATATTTACCTCTAAATAATTTATCCACTCATCTCTTTAGTATGGAATATCTGGCAAGTACAGGGGGGTAAAGGTCATGAGACATGTTATTTATTCTTAGTTACTATCATTTTTCTAAATCAGGATACAACACCCTTTGTAAAGAAGTACAATCAGCTGTTTTAGATGGTTTAGAGATGTGAAATCATTTAATTTAGAACATAATTTCTACCCATTGGGGACTGGAGTGAAGGCTCAATAGTTAAGAGCACTTGTTGCTTTTGCAGAGGACCTGGGTTCAGTTCCCAGAACCCGCATGCTGGATGTTCTACTTCAGTGATGTGATGTTGGGTGGTACATTTCCAGGTTCCTTGCTTCCTCCATTATGACCTGGTGATGCCAACACTTGGCATCAGACATGCTGATCATCAGATACCTTGGGACACCTGTCAAGGAATAACTAGCCCATCCTTCAAAATGACATTTAAGAAATGCTTTCCTGGGCTTGAGGTATGACTTGATGATAAAACATTAATGTAGCATGTGAGTTCAATGCCAGCACTAAATAAATAAATGAATGAATGAATAAATGAATGAATGAATGAATGAATGAATAAGTGAATAAATAGTTTTCATGACCCTACAGTGAAGTCCCATCATCTCTGACACTGAAGCCAAGCAGGACTGCCTGCTACCTCTCTTGCAACCCAATATTTACAGAAAGGAGCCTCCTGTATGAGGTCATATTCCTCACAGAAAACCATGCTTTTATACCTTCATGATGTCTCATTAGCCTATGATCTGGCCACTCCTACACTTTCAGATTCAAATTTCATGATGCTCATTTTTATTACACTAGGAGACTCACCACATTGGCACTTGTAACTTTTGGGACAATGAGGAATGGCTGACATTAATGTCTCTTTTTCCTCTTCTTGCTGCCTATTTTTGCCCAGTTCAAAGTGCTTACGTGTGTGGGCACACAGGTCAAAACCCCTTTGTGTCTCCTGGAAGTAAGCATAAACTTCCTCTCCTCCATCTACAACCCTCCAAGCAGATCTCCCTGTACTGGGCAGCATCCTTCCTCACAGTGGGAAGTTACTCAGAACTGAGGCAGAGACCATGGAGGTAATACTCAAAATGTACAAGAGGAGTCTTTCTGGTGAAGGAGATGATGCCTGTGTGTTCACAAGAGATCATCACTTTGAATGTGATAGACAAATGATATGCAGCTCTTGGGTCTGTAACTGAATAAGGAGCAGGTGCCAACACACAGGTAAATATGTGTGTAGCCAGGACTCAATGTCATAGAACATATGTGGAGTGTATCAATAATGAGGTTTTCTGAAGTGCGATGCTAGTCAGAGGTAACACAAAAGTTGATACTCAGCTCTTCTGATTCAGCCTAATAATGTCTTGGCTCTTTTATCCAGGTTATATGAGCTGATCTTGCCAAATGGCCAGAAGTTGCTATCTATAACAAAGCTTCCTGTTAGATCCTGTGACTTATGGGTAATGTCAGTATGCCACCTCTGGGTTGGGCCAACATATTTCATCTTACACATTTAAAATTAGTCTATTAATATATCACATCACAAATATTTCCAGAGAGGTGCTATTTTAAACTCTTATGTTCATATGGAAATAGAAATAAAAATCTTGAGTAAACAGCCAAAACAAATCCTGAGCAAAAGGAATAATGTTGGGTACATTATAGTCTCTGACCTCAAACTGTACTAGAGTCTTAGCAATGAAATACAATAGTACTAGCACAACTGGAAGAGAATTGAGAGTCCATCCAGGAAGGAACCCATATAGCTATGACATATGATTCTCAAAAAAGATGCCCCAAACATAGACAGAAGGAAGGGTTGATCTTCAACAAATAGTGCTGAAGAAGCCTGGTTCCTGTGACAGAGGATGGAAACTGGATCCTCATCACTCAGGGCAGCCACTATGGAAACAAGTATGTATATGCTTTTCAAAAAACTAGAGTTAGAACTGCTATAAAACTCAACTATTCTGATCCTAGGTAAATATTTGGAGGACCTATTAGTGGGGTTCAGTGGAGAATACTGTGGATAAAAGAGATCAAAGCACATAATAGATATATACAAATGTACCATAATAAAACTCATTAAAAAATGAATATATACTAATAAAATGTATTTTTGCAAGAAAGAAATAAAAAGCAAAAGAGTCTCACGTAGCCACTAAAAATATAAATAGCAAAACATGAAAATTGAACATATAGCCTATATTACAGATTCATAGAATAACAAACAATGAGAATAAAGAATGATTTAAAATAACTGCAGAATTTGATATTTACATTAAAGGATTTTCCAAAAAGAATACAGAGTATGAATGAACAACAGAAAATTGCCAGAACTTAGAAAAACTATAGCACATATAATCGAAAATGTAATGTGTCCCATGGGTTAAAAGTTAAACTACTTTCAGTGGCTGAATAGTTATGAATCCAGCAATATTGCAGATAACAATTAGTTTAAATCTTCCACAAATATAATATACTTCCCATTCTCCTTATGAGAGACTGTGAACTGCTGGCCTCCAACAGTGCTGGGTGTAAGATGTAATAAGGCCAAGATGTCAGAGCTCTGGGGACACTATCTCAAGCCTAGACTCCTTAAGCCAGTCAAGGCATCTATCCAATGTAAACCAATGTGTAAATATCTACATGCTTCTGGGAGAGGATCCCCAGAGGTGTGATGTGACCCTAACGCAGCAACAGATGCCCTTAGAGGACCATATGGAATTTTGAGAATTTCATACATGGACACTGAATTTATATCTACATCACTCCACCTATCCCTACTCTCTCCATCTCCTCCTGGTTTCCTTGTCTCCCTCCAAAATTCATGGCCTCTTTTTCCTTAATTATTATCGATACACACACATACACACACACACACACACATGTACACACACCACACGTGTGCACAATCTACCAAGTCCATTTAGCATTATTCATATGCACATGTTTCCATGACTGACCACATGAGATGGGACATACTATATGTGCCAAATTTTTTTTATCAAAGAAGAGCAAAGATAACTGTCAATTAAATGCAAAACTCTAGCTATCTACAAATACCCAAAGTCCAAATTATCTTCCTGTAAGTGCTGAGTTCTGTCTGTGTCATTGACTTTGGCACATGAAGGAAATGCAACCCTACACTACTTGGCTCCATACAAAGAATGCAGTTGTGTTTAACATGCTGGAAATGCTCCCTGTGAGGTTTTCAGATTTGGTATTAGCATAAGACAAAATCAGTATGAAAATGGAAATGTGGTAGGTGAGGGGACAAAGAGCAAATCCATAGCTGGAAGGCTAGTGGGCAGAATAGCTTCACATATCTCTGACTACCCTGTGAGTAATGCAGTCTGAATGCTATACCACAATGAAGGCATTTAGGAATATTATTCGTGAATATAGCTTTAGCTAATTTTCTACCTAAAAGTATTGATTAATAAACATCAAACTTATATCAGGAAAGAAGACTGTAGGAGAAAGGCAAAGAAAGGGTCTATGCCTTTGATTTGATGATAGTACTTACTTCATCTAAGTAAGATGAAGTACTATCAGTTGAAACTCATCCTGAGTCATCTGGGGAGGGAGGGAGGGAAAGAGGAAGGGATGGAGGGAGGAAAGAAAGAGAAGGAGAGAGTGCCATTGTAATAGTCATCCTTTCTAAAATGTATCCTATCAATTTGACTCCATACATTTCACAAACTGTTAAGTGAAAGGGAGAGGAAAATGGTGACTGAGGGAATCATATTGCCATCCCTCGCAACGTGCCTTTCTATAATTAATTTTAGTGCTTAAACAGGCAGACTTCATCTAGCCTTCCACAGTGACCCCACTGGTGGGCAATATGTCCTGTGGAATTCTTTCCCGTGGGTGGACAGTTTGGCACTCTTAGGTCAAAGACTTTCCTTGTTACTATTTCTTCTTTGCATAAGACTTGCCTAACATCGCTGCCCTGTGGGGACAGTGGATCCTAAGAGTAAACTTGGGTGTATCCCACTGTAGCTGTAAATTATAGTTATTTGTGCATCAGAGGCTAATTAGGAGATCAGCTGGGAAACGTTCGCAATGTCCAGTGTGTTTCAAATGAGCAAGAAAATCATCTTTTCCCATATATAACTGCAGCTTTTAGAGAAATCATTTTTTTTCCTCAAATACCACAGTAGAGCACTGCCTTGGAGACATAATGCTGCAGAGATGTAGCTAACAACATTTTTTGGCATCCAAGTCTAATTCAAAAGGATTAAATAAGTATCCTCAATGTAAGCCAACCAAATCACAAAGCCAGTTCCCGCTTCAGCACTCCAGTGCGCATAATTACACAGCCCTAAGCTCTGACTGCTCATCAATTAACACAGCTGTAAGATCTGGAGCTAATTGTACGATGTATTAATCAGCAACCCTCATGTAGGAAAACAGACTTTGCTGTAGTTTCTGGTTTCCGGGCTAACAGCATACTGATCACCACTCCTGGCTTACTCAACTCAGCTTAAAAACATGCAAATATTTTAATTCTTCATGAGACTGTTATAGTAAGAGACTGATAATAAGAAGGGGTTGGTGACCATGTGCAAAGAAAACCTTTCAAAGTTAGAAGCAAGTCTCAAAATGCCCAGAAATGGGGAGCTATTTGAATGTAGCAAAGAGATACACAAACATGATATGCCACCAGGGAATCTCCAAAGGAGGGTTCAGGACATCCCATTCCTCCAGTGGTCCTGCTGAGCATGGCTCCTCAAGACCTCCAGAGACCTTGCAGTCCCATGTCTCTGTAAGACAAGACTCCAGGACTCCCCCAGAAGACTGGGGCTCCTGTGCTAGTAAAATATCATCTGTGACTACACTGTGCCAAAGCAATTGAAATCCGTGGTTGCATCTGTGAAGCTGGGGGAGCGGGGGCAGCTTTTTTGGAAATGGATAACCATTAACAGTGAAGAAAAATCCTGCAGCATATTTATTAAACTCTTTCTCCTGATTCAGATTACTGAATTTAGTAATTCAGATTACTCATGAATTTAAGGATGCATTGAGATACATAGAGTTGTACATGTATGATGCTTAAAGTCTGAGTTCTAAGGAACCCTCAAATGACATTGTCTTTAACTAGGTAGCATGTTTGATGGGGAAACTAAAAATGAAAGTACAAGTCGATTGTACAGGTTCTTCTTTCTCCTTTGTTCAAACTCCGTGACCTTGAAATAAGGAATCTAGAGATAAAGTATTTTATATTCTGTTTCCACATTTAAAAAGAGAAACAAACCGAAAGAGAGAGTAGCTATCACTTCTCCTTTGACAAACTTGCAACCAATTCTGAGGCACTTGTGCAATGAACTTGGTTGATGTTTTGGCAAAGCCTTTTCCTTCCCCTACCCATACACCATCATCGCCCTACCTCAAGCTCTCAAAGTTGAGGAGTGTGAGGTATTGCTTCACAAAATAAATGGAGAGTTTCCTTGACAGGTGCCATATTGGAGGCCTGGATGGCTAGCAGATTCACTGACATCCTAGGTTCCCAAGAGACCAAACTTCACATCCATATCCCACACCTTTGTTTTGCTCATCTGCTCCATTTGTTTGTCTTTTCATTTTTCTCCAGTGTAGGCATGTAATAGCCATACTAAAGACATGATTCATCCAATCAAGACTGCTCCATGCAAAATGATTCTATGGCAGCCTCACTTGGGTTGCAATCCTAGGGCCCAGGAAAAGGAAATCCTCACTGTGGACAGAAAGGGGAGGGCAGAGGGGACCACATCGCAGCCCACCTGGGGCAAGATCCCAATGTGCCCATCTCTAAGCCCTGGACACAGTGTGGCATGCGCAGGCTGCGTATCCTGATTTGCTATTACATCCCAGGTAGCTTCCTTATCTCTGTCTCATCATCTCCCATTGTGACCTAGTATGCTGTTTAAAATAAATTATCTTTATAAGTATCCAAACGTGAGTGTGTGTGTGTGTGTGTGTGTGTGTGTGTGTGTGTGTGTTTGTGTGTGTTATTTTGGTGACTCCATAATAAACGGAAGTATTTCTAAGCAGAGTTGGATCTTTGGAGTCTTAGTTTCTTCATTTGTCCTGTATTTGATAGCTATAAACAGTATGAATGATTGGCTAGAGAGAGTCCTCAGATGGCCTCTTCTCTCCTCCACAGACTCTGTAACACATAGAGCACATACACCCATGCAAGTAAATTCCATTCGTAAATCATAAAATAAAAATAAATGCATCCTCAAAAATAAAATAATCTATTAAAAGTCATAAATGGTTGTATGGTGGACTTCACAAATGTTTTTAAAGTTTCCCTTTTGAAGGACAAACTTTATCTTTATTTTGATAGAATCAAAACAAATTAAGGTTCTGCAATAGACTTTTAAACTGAAACGTGGCTTCAATATGAAGTTACATGCTGACATTTAAACGAAAAAAAGATTTAAATGTAGAACCCAGTGTGTAAATTGGAACCTACAGATTAGACTGCTCTGTAACACATCCTGCTGGAAACTCACTTTTAGCCCTTCAGCAGATTGATGGAAATAAGTCATTGTTGGGATATTGTGACAATCCAACGACTTGGAGATTGTGCAAGGAAGTATTTAAAGAACTTGACAACCCAACAGACACTCAGTACACTGAAGCTGGTATATAGCGAGGAAAAGCCATTAGAGAGGGCCACTCATGTTAGAGCATTATGACAGACTCTTATGGCTGAGAATCCAAGCCAACTGCACACAACTCTCATGGGAACAGATTATCTTTGGAACCACAAGACTCAAGAGCTGAGAAAAAAGCACTGAAGATAAAAATCCAGCTCCAGATATAAAGACAGATAGACAGACATAAGGAAAGCATATAGGGAATATAGGGGCATATAGGACAACGGTGCGCACTGCGGTTAGAGTGCTTGCCATCTTAATAAATTACTTTAATTGATTTATTTATAGCTTCTATGGTGCAACCTCCTGGTCCTCAGGGAAATATACAAGAGAATGAGAAGATTGATATGGGGAGGAAGGCCCAACATGCTGCCTGGAATATTCCAGGCCACAGAGCACAGAGCAGCAGTATTAGAATAGGGTTCCAGACACTGATACCTGATTGGAGCTCATCTCTCTGTGGCTTTTTAGAAATATCAGAACTAAAAAGCATCTAGAGGCTTCCCTTCATTATCCACACCCACTAAAATTGAGTTCTTCTCAACCAAGAAGCTGTACAAACAATTCTAAGAAGCAGGTGTTGTAAACAAACCATGACCTAAGTGAGCAATGTCCATAAGCTCTGAGCCATGTCTGATTCTCAAATTACCAGCAAAGCTGCTGTTCAGTGTATGACCCCAAGTGTGCTTGATGTTTTGAACATCAGCTTCCCAACCTGTAAGGTAGGGTGAACAGCAATTCTAGCTTCCTGAGCAGCACTGTATGGGGTATCCCCATGCAGTATGGGGATACAGTTCAGTATCCCCAACTCAGCAGTGTGACTTCAGACAGCAGTTTTCAGAGAGGAGTTTGCATTACAGAAAGGGGCAGCGATCAATACTGTTTTGAGTTCCTGCAGTTGGCTGTGACCTTCCCCAGCAAGCCTGCTCACCAGGCTGTGTAAGTCTTACATGACACACAGGAAGTGCAGCAGCAACATGCATGATCAGGAGCTGCCACTGCTTGCCCTGATGAGTTTGCACTTGTTCCCCTTCACTGTCCTCCCAGACAGCCCTCAGGCTTTAGTAGGCAACCACAAAGCTGTCACTAATTAGGGAGAAAAGGAGATGTAGAGTCTGTTTAAAAGGGACTGACAGAGAAAGACACAATACTGACTAGCCAAGCTTTTTACCAGTCGTGTGGACACACCATCCCTGTAGTGTCAAACCTGCTTGTTCACCTGAGAGACACAGAGGCCACACCCCAGGAAAGCTGGAGGCAGAGGAACAGCCAGGCAAATGTCCAACACATGGCAGAAACACACTCCCTGTGACTTTTATAAAGAAGGTCCTCTAGGCTTTAGGTAGCTGAAGATTGCACACACACACACACACACACACACACACACGTACAAACACACACATGGGGGGGGGGGACATGTAAACTCCCAGGAAAGTAAGTTACAAGGGGAAGAAAAAAATCTAAACTAGAAGTCATGGACAGATTAGCTTGTAAAGGACAGAGAAAACGGTATAGATTGTCTTAGTAAATACAACTTCATTGTAGGGAAAAAAAAAGATCTCCCCAAAACAGCCCAAGAATCTTGGGTGTACTGCTTTATATTAAAATGTTTTACAATACTAACTTCTGCATGGTTTTGTTTTAGCTCCATCTGACACAAATCTTTCTCTCTTGGTTGAAAAGCAGCCCTTAGATGTAGACTGCTTTACTTGGTGGAAAGTCAACTTCAGGTAAGGCATAATGTGCCCAGTCCACCTTCGTTGGCTTCCTCCTGGTTTGATTACGATAATGGAGAAAGGAACAAATATACTCCTGTTGGAATTTTGTAATAAAGTAATCTAGCTCACGAAGCCTTTGCTCTTATAAAGGCATTTGGGGAGCAACATAATTAAACGACTTCCATAAAATTAAGAGAATCTATTTTCTAATCTCATCTGAAAAGTTAGCTGAGATCTTAACATAATAGCATATTATTTTTATAGCACTTTATTCCTGATTCCTTCACGCACCCTGCAGTCTCTCAATTCTCCTGCCTGTTTTATTTTGTAATTTTTTATTCAACATTTTGTTTCATTATATGTAAGGCATTTCTGGATATAAGCACAAAAACATGTTTCAAAGTGACTACCCCATGGAAGAACTATTGATTCATCCAGGAAGAAATTGCAACACCCTAGCATATAAACTGAGACAGCAAACAAGCTGAAAGATGAAAATAAATGGTTCCTTGGTGCCGTGAGGGATTGGCTCCAGCACTCTGAGGACAGACAAATCGAGATACTCAAATACAGTGGATAAAATGATGTCATGTTGATATAAAATCTGCCTGAATCTCCATCCCCTGTATACCTTAAATCATTTCTATATTACTTAAATGACCTAATACAACGCAAATGATATGCAAATAATTGTCATGCTTTCCCATTTAGGGAATGAAACAGCCAGAAGTCTGTGTGTGTGTCTTATCACAAAGAACTTCTGTGCTTCTAACGTACTACTGGTTGGCTCTGTGGCTACAGAGACCAGAGACTCGTAGGATGGACTGTCAATCAAACCGGTTTTCCCCCACCATAACAACAATCAAGTTTCTGCCAGCAAAGGCTTCCCTCGCCCAGCCCCATTCCCACCACAGGTCTTGAGTGTATGTGTCTAGGGTGTGTATAATTCAAACTCTCCCTTCCCACTGCTATACCTAGAAAGACTCTCACTTTGTTTTATTCAAAATACTGTGACAAAACGGGTGATATCCTTTCAGTGATGGTTTCAGATACTTGTTTCATCTCCTGCTCTCCCCTCTCCTAGCCTAAATAACCTAAAACAATCAGTTGAAGACAAATGTCACTGGGGATTCCATAGAGGAAACAGAAAAAAGTATAGAAATCAAAATAGAAAATGATGTCAAACAGAGAATTTAGCGCTTCACAATACGTTTTGGAAAAAGTTTGGTGGGACGGATTCCAGAACAATAACCACCGTAGGTCACAAGCCTGGGAAGTATCACTGTAGGGATGAAGTTCAAGGGGTACGTTCACAATTTTAACCTGAGCATCCAAGCATCCAGAAACCAGCTCAGGGACTCCTGGTGCTTCCAGGCAGCTGGGCGGCTAGGGTGCAGCACTGCCCAACCTTGTGCGCATTGCCTCATTTCGGCAATGCCTTACCACCATAGAACAGCAGCTTAGAGAGCAGGAATATGTTCTCTGTTCATTCCCACATGCCCCAAGTGTCCAGAGAAGTTCCAGAACTCAGCTGTAAACAGGAAGCCCAGTGTGGATTGCCTAAGCTTTGCACAGCTCAGCAGTACTGGGGAGGAGGGAAGTGAAGTGGATTCGTGGGAACTCTGAAGGGACTGGGCAGTCATCCTCCGTGTTCTGATCAAGCATCTTGTTTAATTTTTACAAAGCCTAGCAAGCTGGTGAAGACCCACATACTGAAGACAAGGAATCTGAGAGTCAAGGAAACGGAGTAAGAAAATATGTCTGTAAACACCACCATATGAGTACCCTTTCTTATTTCCCATTGTACATTAAAAATATTTTGATAGCATGGGTGTTTAGATGATTTGGGGGCTTAGAGAGGCTATATATGCTTACTTAAAGAATTCAAGTGCTTGTTTGTCTGCAGCAAACTTCATGATCTCCCCCTCAAAAATGCTGTTTTAGAATATTCAAAAATACAGTTTCCTCCCCTGGAATGCTGAGCCTTTTGTGCATGATCAAGTAATGTATCATTTATTAATAATAACTCCAGAATTGCTAAGTCTGTATTGCAATGACTCATGATGCTCTCTCTCCACAAAAGGTCATCTCCTCCCCAGGCTGCAAAACACACTGTTCTCATAAAGTAAAATATGCTGTTTTCCACACAATGCTATCTTTCTTAAATGTCTATATATAGGAATCTATATTTTCCTAAATGATAGTCCACTAATATATGTGGTCCAAATATGTAAACAATATATATACATTATTGCAATTTCATTTTATTTTTTCTTTAAAATGTTTTCCTTTCTTCTTCAGAATTTTATACATATATACAACAAAATATGATCACATCCACCTCCACTTACCCCTCCTGCTCTCTCCAACAGGTCACCCTCAAAAGACCCTATATTTGGAAGGGGATAATCCATGTGCTGACTAGTGTTTTGTCAAGCTGATTCAAGCTGGAGTCTTTTGGAAAGAGGAAACATCAATTGAGAAAATCCCATCAGAGTGGCCTGTGGGAAAGCCTATGGTACATTTTTTTATTAATGGTTGATGGGGGCGGGGCTTAGTCCACTGTGGGCAGTGCCTGCCCTGGATGGATGGTCTTGCGTAGAATAGGAAAGCAGGCTGAGGGAGCTATGAGTAGCAAGCCAGTAAGCAACTCTTGGTCTCTGTACCAGCTCCTGCCTCCAGGCTGCTGCCTTGTTTGAGTACCTGCTATGACTTCCCCCAGTAAAGGACTGTGCTATGGAACTGTAATATGAAATAAGCCCTCTCCTCCCCAGACTGCTTTTTGTCATGATTTTATCAAATTAATGGAAACCACAGCTAAAACAACCCACTAAGTCTAATTAGTCCTGCCCATATGTTTATGGGTGTGGGACCATTACAGAAGCATGGGAAACATACCAGTGGCCACACACCCAAAAAAAAGAATGATTCTCCCTTTCCAAGTCTTTCCTTTGCCTTATTGTACAATCTTAGAATTGTAACGATATTATGTTTATGTAACTTTCAAATTATTAGGTAACTAGGCAAAATTAGATTGTTTAGGACCTGGGACATAAATGCTGATGTAGATGTGGGCTGATTTTTCTAAATCACAAGTGATGCAACACTGATATAAAATCTGCATTCACCACCATCACCTGAATGTCTAAATCATCTCTACATTACTTAAAATGCCTAATATGGTACGAATTATGTAGCTCCTCTTCTATGGTGAGAAAGTGCTCTTATAGATGTGGAAATATGATGTCATTACCTCCATAAGCATTTTCTTGAACCATGATGTAAACAGCACAAACATCAAGATTCTCATCTTTGGCTGTGTTTAAGCTTTTAGGTCAAAAACATATATAATCTCTAAATTCCTCTGGCCTCAAAAACAAAAGCAAGGAGAAAAACAAACAAACAAAAATTCTCATCAGCTTGCTCCCTATTGTCCACTGGCTAATTTTCTTAGTTCTGAAAAATGCTATGCACACCACAAGAGGAAAGGAAGCATTAATCTTCCCTGTCTGGAAATCCTGCTGCCACTGTGAGCTTCAGCAACAACTGCCCTGGCAAAACACACTCACTGGTGCAATCATGGCAGGGTTATCATGGGAGCAACCAAGCACTTTCTGATTGGGTTTAAACTTTGCACCACAAAACAAAGCCCATACCTGGCAAGATTATTGAGCCAAGAACCTGTGACTAGACATGATATAGATCCTAAACAGGAATCTGCTACTATTATGCTGCTAAGTGAACATAGTATTAGTCTGATTTGCTATATCCATAAATCAATGCATCACTCAAACCTCATTAGAGAAGCTTTTAGTGGATAGCGATTAACACAAAGACTCACAACTGGTCAAGGTGCAGAGAATAAAAGAGTATCCCATACTCAGCCCTAACTTGAAAACCTATACCGCCGCACACTCTCCACCCAGTGCTCGGGGATCATTGTGGAAGAGGGTAAAGAAAGAATATAAGAGCCAGTGTGGTGGATAATTACAAAGAAACCATGTCCTCTGGAGATAACAGGACAGCTGCATTTATGAACTCACAACAGTTATTACAGCATGTACAAGCTCCATGCAACCTCAAGCCAAACAAAATGCCAGCATGGAGAATCCAGATAGACATAAATTTCCATCTCTAGCTGAGGAGCACTTGGCAACTGATGGCTGCTAGGGAAGGGAGACTCAGTTTTCTTTAATGGTGTTGCCACTGGTACGATGATCACACTCCAGTGGAAGGCCACACATCCAGGAGTATGTGGGCACTACAAATTAGACTTTGGGGGGAAAAAACAAAATCAGGGGACATGGTTATGTAAGTGAGGTAGGAGGTGGGGGTGAGGAAGAGTTGGGGGAGAAGATGAGTATGATCAAATTCTTCACATGATTGTCAAAAACCTAATAAAATATATTACTTTAAAAAACTTCAAATAAACTAGAAAAGCAAACAGGTAATACAGACGACTAACTTGGGATTTTAACTTCAAGACCATGACTTATGAGCATGATGGTCTAACAAGATAGAATTTTATAAAGAAGTTGGGGATAACCTTCTCAGTATGTAGTCTAGATTATCAGTAGTGTAAAGGCATGGCAAATAAGATATTAAATATGGTTTTTTCTAGGCAAGCAGCCAACTGGCTCACAGCAACAAGTTTTTATTTCATTATAGAATGGAGCTATTAACAAAATTGACATCTAAAACCATCCAGTGTTACCGATGACTATACTGTATGTTAACCTAGAATGTGTACTCATGAAGACAGCTAGTTGTACACTTACCTGAAGCTAAATAAAAACTAGTTAAGAACATAGACAGTCACCAGCTTAGGATTCACTATTTAAGTACAGGATGATGATTTCTTTCCTAGACCAGGGCTTTATTTCCATGTCATATTATCCTGATCACTCCACATTCACTCATCTCTACTCTTGTGTGTTATGTCCTTTCCATAAATATTGTACCCTTTCCAAAAAATTACAGTATCTTATCTATTAAAGATGTCCCAGATATATGTGAAGAGTGGCACTGGACTAAGTGAGGAGAGGGAAGAAGAGGAAAAAATTTTAGGGAGCCTGCTCACATGGTCTCACGGTGCCCGCAGTCAGCACAAAAAGCTGACCTTCAGACTGGAGTCTGTGAAGCAGGGATACAGCAGGTAAGGTCCAGTTACAGTGTGCTGAATAACATCACTACATCCTCCATAATTCTATGGGACCCATACTAGGGAAGACACAGATTTACTTGCTAACCTTACCCAAGACTTTCATAGCCATATTCAACGTGGTGTTTGAATAATTGTGGTGCGATGTTTTTCAGGCAAAGAAATCATCACACATCCTAAATTTACTATTTTAGTGAACCCTGATAGACTGATATTTCTACCAAAATAAAATCTACAACACTCCATGAAAAATAAATAAAAATAAAAATATATTAAGGCAAAAATCTGTGAAAGAAATAGCATATTCCTTGTGTGATTGGGCCAGCACAGCAAAGAATAGCCAGCTGTTTTAATTCCACAAGAGTATAAATAGACATCACTGATTTGGCTGACGTGACACAGGCAAATATTTATTCAGGCCAGACAAAGAAAGACAAATGAAAGACAAAAAAATGATTATAACCAAGTCTGACCTGATGAATTGATAAGTTTATCTGTGCTAGTTACAGAAACATGGGCGACTCCCAGGCAGCTGTATCACTAAAATGCTCATGCTAGCATGGGTAATGACTCATGAAAACTGCGTCCCTGGAGCTGCTGCTCAGCCTGTGGTCAGTTTCACAGACCACAATCTCTTTTGCCTCTTCAGATGTTTGCTTCTAGTACAACTTGGGGAAAGGCCCTGAGAATCTAGAAATTTTCTGAGATTACTGAGTCTTGTAAGTTTTTTTAGTTTCCTGAGCCTTGCTAGTTTCCTCAGCTTTCTGACACTTCCTTGCTCCCTCCAGTAAAAGCATATTTTAATTTGGAGAAAAGAACAATATAGCAAGACCATCAAAATGTTGACTGTCTAAGAAGAAAAATTAATAAATGAATTTAAAATAGATTACCTTGAAATATGTTGAGGAAAAAATGCTTCATTCAGTCTGGAAAGATTAATATCTAACGCTTACATAAAACAAACACTCCTGGACATTTTTGTACTATCTGTGACTAAAGCTAATTTTATGGATTCATTCTTATAGATTCAATATGAGAGAAATTCTGTTCTAAATACAGAATCACAGTAATAGTGGTACCGAATTATTGAGTGTTAACATTGGAACCACTCTTAAAAAACGCGTAATTCCAATTCTGCTTTTTATAAATGAAAAAGCAGAAGCCCAGAGGGAAAAAGCAACAAATACAGAATCAAAAAGCAAGATACACATCTATTCCACAGAGTGTTAGCCCATCTTTTCTCATCAAAATGGTTTTATATAGAAATCTTCAATCAAGACATCATTTAAAAAACATAATTTAGATACTCTTCATTTATCTCTTCAGCCATAATGGAGAAAGGGACTATTGGCCACCAGCAAGTCAATAAGATCCATAAAATATAATTTAATGAGGTCAAAAGTCTACAGTATATGAGTCATCGTGGCAAAGAAAGGCAGAGCTTTAGGTATGGTTAACACACTGATCTCTAAGTATACCTCCTTGCCCTGATCTCAAGACACCATTCACTCTAACAAGAAAGAGCAAAGGTGAGCAATGTGAACATTGGCACAGTTGTCCCCCAGTATGAGCATAGGCAAAGAGTTGAGTTATAGACCAGAGGCCATGCAAAAAAGGGGAAAAAGAGGAAAGGAGAAAATGTCCTTATTTTACAGCATATGTCCGAAGCTTTAAAAGGGGCAGGAACAACCCTGAAAAGGAGAATGATCGAGATTTTAGAAATAATTTTCCCATGGGCAGAGCTTTCAACTACAGTTTTGAAACTAAAGTTTGATTATTTTAGAAAAATTACTGAACATAACTGAAAAAAATAGAGCCCTGGTGTCCAAGGGTTGGATGCTCAGAGTTCTGCCTCAACTCCTTGGCTTCAAATGTACTGGATACAAACATGGTATTCAGGTTCACCTTCATCCTGCACATTCTGATTCTGAATCATTACTGGTTTTTTGTTGTTGTTACTATTATTGTTGCTGTTGTTTTATTCCTGTTGAGGGTATCAAAAGATTCCACTTCCCTATCACTGGTTCAAGGAAGTTAGACTACAGGATCCATTTCATTCGACGCACAAAAATATATATTCATGTGGAGCTGTGATGTTTTTAAACTACAATGAGACCTCACTTAGCCCCATCTCTTCATTGAGAAACAGCATCCATGTTAACTCTGTAAAGCCATGCCATTCAGACAACTCTCTGAGCATCATCAGCTCCACATAGCTTCCTGTGACTCCTTCTGTAAGGAAAATGCACTTATCTCCTAAGACAAGCTTTGGGATTTTACAGCTTTAAATGTTTACTTTCTGATAGTAGAGGTATGGGTTATCCTTTCCTCCCTCTTAAGCATCTTGTCTCTCTTCAAACTTCTCATTGACTAGAGTTAAGGACACTTCAACTTTTCTTATATCATAGTCAACAGGGGAGATCTGAAATAGTGACAATTCTCCATAGAGGTGCCATATTTAGGCAGACTTTCTTAGCTCACATCAGCACTAAGGAAGATGAATGGCCTTGCCTTATCTGGACATTCCTCTATCCCAAGTGACAGTGCATAAAAAGGGATGAACTTATTAACCCGGTATTTACACAGTCTTCAGGGATCATTGGAAGAACTGATGAAGCCAGTGTTAAAGTTCTCAAGTTCAAGCAGGTGCACAAGGATGCTTCACACTAAATTTCATCATAAACAGAGGCAAACTGAGAGGAGAACGGGGGAGAAGAGCAGAGATTCTCATCCATAGCTGTGAATCAACCCACCCCAACACTGAATAGCTCCCTAGTCATGCTACTTCCTTAGGCCTCCCATCCCTGTATTCACTGGTGTGGTCCTGAAGGTGACCTCTGTGGTATACTAAGGAAGTCTCCCCAACATTTACCCAGAACTCTTCGTGTGCACCTGCTGAGTGACAGGCATTGGAAAAGGCCTTGGGCATACAGTAAGGAACAAGCACACCCTGTCTTTACCTATACAGGCCTTGCTGGGTAAAGAAACAGACAGTAACCTTGAATGTCATTCTGGGTGGCTGTGAGTAGTGTGAGGGAATCCAACAAAACTAACAGTCAGAAAAGACCCCAGAGTGTATGTTCATAGCAAAAACATCTCATCTTTGGAAGAACTGCCCATTTGGTAAAACAGATTTATCTTCCTGACACTGTGTGCTCCATGTGTTCTGCTTAGTTGGGTAGCAATATACCATGACCATGGTGAAGCCACTGGAAAACCTTAAACCATGTGAGATTGAATGATCTGCCCTCAAGCAAGCTCTGTCACCAATAGCTTTAAAGGGTCTGAACCACAACAGGGGATTCTGTATTCACATTTCCTTGTCTTTTAAATTTGTTTCTTGACTAGAAGTTAAAATTGTTTATAATCACAGGAGGGAGAATCCTAACTCAGCCTACTAAGGTTTCTTAGAGCACTGAAATACTAATACCTCACCCTAAGGGTCTCTGAACACACTGAAACGCTAAATGTCCACCAACATACTGAGGGACCACCCTAGAAGTTATGTATATCACACGGGAATAATGAGATTATATAGATGAGATCACACCTATTAATTGATTTGCTTTGATTTAAATAAAAGACTATTATCAAAGGAGGTAAATGGGCAGCATGCTATAGGAGTCTGTGTGACTTGTTACAGAGAGAGAACTGTAGAGGTGGTACACACACCCTGTATTGACAAGGATGTAACAATGCGGCTGATGCATGCTCTATAAATAGGCCACAGTACACAGACAGCACCTGCCCCTGCCTCAGCTGGGTTTGGGGTGTGTGTCCAAAATATTCTTTCTCCAATTTTGTTTCAACATTTGTGGAGTAACAGGGTTCAACTAGCTGCTGTATCAAGTAGGCTCCTCTCCTACTGGATCCTGTGACCCAGTGGGTACTTTACATACCTCTAGAGTATTCAATCTCTCCCGAACAGGGTGCTCCACAACTCATGATCATGTCTACTGCCCTCTGGAGCGACACCTCTCTGTCACTATACTGGCTCAACTGGAGATGAAAACCCAGTTCTTTTGATGTGTTTTACCCCTCATTGTCTGTAAGCCTCAGCTAGGTGATATTTATATTTTGTGAATCTGTAAGATTAATATAGGGAACCTGGGTAGAAAAGCCCACGTCCATGTTGTAAATATTATTCCCTACGTTGTGGCATTCAACATTACTCATGGCCACATGTACTCAAGCGGGACAATTATGGTCAGTCTTTGGCATCCTACACGTAGATTGAATAATTGGGAAATTATAGGAGATGCGTTTAAAACAGGCAAATGAGTAGACAATTTTTTGGTCAATTTCCTTTTTCCTCTATAAAGATGATTTTCTTACTTTCCCACAAACCACAAGACCACAAGACCCTGGGGTCTTAACTCCAATTTGGTATTGAGAATGCTAGCGTGTCTGCTGGCAGTGAATCACTAAGTGCTGCTGAGGCACAGGTTAAGTCTACGAATGGAGGGATGAAATACTTGTTACACACGTGTGATTAAGGGGCTGAACTCAGCAGGGCACTCCAAGGCTTGCTTGAGGATTGATCTATATGATAACTACAAAACAAGGCTCTGTTTTACGTTATCACTCTAATGCCAGCATTGGATATTTTAAAGAAATAATATATCTAAATTTACTAGAATATTTTCTGATGAAATGAAAGGGAATAATTTGTCAAAAATGCCCAAAGTGGGTATCACTTAACTTGAGAATTTGCATCCCTATTAGTGGCTCAACCTGTCCCTGGAGGCTGAAGTCAGACATAGGCTTCTGTAGATGTGACAAATCTAGATGGCTTCTTGGTCCAATGGAAGATGATGTCATTCACATTGGAAGTCTGTGCTTTAGTGTACTCCACTATTGATGGGCTTTCTGGACCTTTTCCATGGACACCTATGCTTTTATGCTATGGACATCTTCACTTCCTTAAACTTTAGAAGCCCGCCTCCTCAAACATCCACCTTTACTTCTGCAGCCGTCTATATCCCTGTCTTCAAAGAATTAAAGAAGAGTTGTAAGCTGGCCCTGGAAAGGGCATTGGCTGGATTGATCTTCTCTTCAGGTTATGAAAACCATCTCCAGATCAGCAATAAAGTTGTTTCACTTTCTCACAACTTCTCTGTTCACTCAAGTAGTACTTCAAGCAGATTCCCATGTGTTCACAACCTGGGAATCACAGAGTCCTGCTGTCACCTGTCTTGACATTCAATACACCTTCTTCAGTGCACTCAGTCACTGCTAGATATTGTGATGTCTGTGACTCTTTTCCTTGGACACTTAGGAGCTATTGCTGATATTGATTTGCATGATGTCAATATTGTATCTCAAAGAACAGAGTGGCTAGAGGAGAGGGAAAGGGACGAGGGAATTTCTAGTCATCAAAGCAGAAAGAAAACATAACACTGACCGATTAAGTCTGCCATCTAATGTGAGAGTGGTTCATAGTGCTCCAAAATAATTATAATAATACTACCAAGAATTATTGATCATGGGTCGATATAAAAGATACAATAGTAAGTAGGCTTGAAATATTGTGAGAAGGAACAGATGTGACAGAGATGAGACGTGAGCACACGCTGCTGTTAAAATGATGGCACTGGACTTTCATGAAGTCAGGTTGCCATACGCCTTCAGCTCATATAGAGCACATAGTATCTATGAAGCACAAAGACAGGATGGTACACAAAGATAAAATGATACCAATTTTATAGCTGTTTCTTAAATGGAAGCCTCTGAACCATCTTCATGATGTTTGCCCAGCTGCATAAAGACAAATTACTTGGACCTCAACTTGGGTCTGGTGATGTCTGTGTTACCAAGAACTAGGGCCAATATTTTTAAAGCAGCTGTTAGGCTATCTTTATGCTGGTACATGTTAGGACCCACTGCTGCTGCTCTGCCTCACAGCTATAGTATATCTGTATCTGTCTGTCTGTCTTTATCTCTATGCCTCTTCTCCCCTCTCTCTTCCCCCTATCCCTCTCATACTGGCCTGTTTCCTAACATGTATTATGTCACCTACAAGTATCAACAAATGAAACAAACTCGCAGCTTCTACTGTGGAGCCACACTTTGTGCATGAACCATTTCCTAGAACTGGGTGGGTCTCACCCTCTGAGAACTCCATCTACTGTCAGATATGCACAGGTATAGAGTCTTAAAAAATGCACAGATGAGCTACGTAGGGATTGTGGGTGGAGTCAAGCTGGAAGACATCATCATATCTAGAGCTGACATTAACAGGATTTTCTGAAGTTCAGCTTCTGAGTCCATCAGAACCTTCCATAGTGGGCACACATGCCTGTGTTCTCAATAAGTATGTTCCACTGGCCTGCCGTACTGGCTAATCACCTTCACAATGGAAAGTAAAGGGGATGACAGGAGCATGGAGCTGAGCCCAAGCCAAGGATAGCAAATACACAAATTTGAATAAGCAGAGAGATGCAGCAAAATTTACCAACAGACCTTCACAAACCACCTTCTGCCTCGACTTCTCTATAGTCATCTTCTGAGGTCACAGAGGCTCCACCATCTTTCTAGTTTCAATGACCTCTTACGACTCCATTAAAAGTCTCGGAGATCACTTCCAGCTTAACCTCCCAGGAGTGTTTAACCTTCACACTTATTTGGGCTGCGGTATCAGCTATGTGAAGTTCAGGATCAAGAAAGGTGAAATCAAATCACAAGGAAAAAAAAAAAATCTCCTAACATTTTAGGTAGGTTTTCCATTTTGTGTTGGTGCACATTCATTTCCGTACATGTTGTGGGCTGCATGCAGCTAGCAGGAGGCATGTTGGACACACATGTGAGTCACAATACAGAGTTTTCTATTTTAAAAAGTCAACATAATAGACACAACTAGGTTTAAGTAGGTTAGACTGTGAAGTGATATTCAATAATATATTCAGGGGAAAGTGAGTGCTGAAATGACCCTATACTTTATCTAAACTTCTTGCTGCAGGATTATGAGTTAGAGACTCATGGAGTTGACAATTTCAGTTTCTTCTAGTTCATTTCATCCTATGTAATTTGAAAGCAGACTCACTCCATACTCTAAATTGTTTGTGTGAATGGCTTCATTGATTTTAAGTGAAAGACAAATTGCATCTCGAAACTGTCTTAGCCCTGAACACATATCAACTTGAGACATATTTAAATTTCTTTTGATAATTGCTTCTCTCAGAGTTGAGTGTTTAAGTACAAACTGTTACGTGCATCTTTTGAGTTAGTGTATTGCTGCCAATCAGCGATGTTCTGCTTGCCTCAAGGAGTACACCTTAAAGAACTGGAGTTTTTTATGATTTATCTGAAAACTCTCGGCCAACCCAAGGTCATGCACAATTTATCCCATAGTTCTTCCCTTTTTATACTTCTACATTGAGCACTTAGATGTTTGATTACATTTAATTGACTTTCATATAAGCTCTGAATTACAGGTTGGTTAACTTGTTTATTTGCATATGGGTATATGACTGAGCTGTAATTATCATTTAAAGGGAGATCCTGCTAGCTACACTGAATTACTTTACATTGTCCTCCAAATGCAGTTAACTATATTTGTATAGACCTGTTTTTCATATGGCACCCCAGTGGAAAATAATTTTTCCTTCTCCTGTGGTTACACCTATCACTAAGTCATCAGTGCTGTGATTTCTTTAATGCATTGAGTATATTTCCTTGAAGTCTGTGCATTTGTTTTAGTAGCTGAAATCTACTGTTCAGGGCTATTCAGGGCTCCCAAACCCTCCTCTGCTGCTCTGCAGAAGCCACCTAGTGACCCTGACATTACTTGTTCACCCATGAACCTGAGGAGAAGCTAGATTCTCAGAGATTTCATCACAGCTTCTCATTTAGACCCCCAAACTTTCATTTTTATCAGCTGTACTATGCACAAGTGGTCTGTACAGAAATGCATTGAGCCAGAGCTCCATCTCTAAGTGGTGGCTTCTCCAGATTCCTTCAGCTGTGCTCACAGCTTGTTCCTCCTGTGATTCTTGTACAGCTGAGATTCCTCCAATGAATGCTTAAGTTTCCTGATGTTTGCCCACCCTGGAACTATGATCCTCCCTCTCGTCTGCTGACAAAGCAGTGGAGTACACCACCTCCTTACACACAAATCTCCCCACTCCCATGGTGTCTGAGACCCAGGAGTGGAGAAGATTGGTCAGCACTCTAGGCCAGGAAAACTAGACACTCACAAACCTCACCTTCTACTTAATATTCTCAACATTATTGCTTCCTTCCTTTGGTCTGCCCTGGAAAGTAACATCTCACTCTTATGAGCTTGTATTGTGAAGATAGCATGGTGTCCTGTTCATGTGTCCATCATTATAAGAAACCAATTATTACCTTTGTTCTGAATTTCTACCACATATTTTGATATGTCTGAAGTGTATGCCTGTGTTTTTGTGACTGTGTGTCATATGGCTGCTATCTCCTCTGGGTTGAGCTCCCTATGTCAATGTTCTGCTAATGTTTGAGTCCATTTGGAAAGTTCTGTGCAATACCCTTCAACATTATAATCCTAACCATTTTCTCTTTACTTCCTGGGACCCAACACTAACTCCTTCATACTGACTTGCTGTTTCCAGCCTTTGCTGTTTTGATTTGTTTCTCCTTTCTTCAGTTAGAATAAATTCTAGTGATCTCTCTTTGAATAACTAATGCTTTCCCCTATGACTCTAGGATATTATTAAGCACATCATTTTTCCCTTTCTTTCTTTTAACATCTGGGCTGCTTAGAGGCCTCTGATTTGTTGGTTTTTCTCTTGATGATAGACCTTCTTTCTCTTGTCTATTTTTCTTAATCTTAACTTTTACCTTTCTTCTTTATATTTCTCATAGAAATACCTACAAGTATTCTTGATTTATGTAATCTTTCTCTTTCGGGCATTTACATAAGCCTCATGATATACAAGTCACTTTCTAATGCCCTGGGAGCTTCTACTCTAAGGAGTCCTCCTTGTGAGCTCACTGGGCAGTTTTATGTGTCTCAGGACAGACTGCAAAGAACTTTGGGAATTTTATGATAATCATTTTCTTGTATCAAAATTCATTTTTCAAGGCCAGCAATGGCCTACTTTTAAAATAATCATATTTCAAACCTCAGCCTGACATATTAAAACAGCAAGAGCCTCCAGAAAAACACAAAGTATGTACTTCAATCTGTGGCTTCAAAGTCCAAAATATATTTTTCCTCATAATGTACCTGGTCAGGGCCCTTCCTCTTTGACACTTTTTCTTGAGAGTGTTCTTGTTAGAAATCACATGTGTCCCCAGACACCTTCGATTTGTATAAAAAGTAAAACTGTATGTCATGTAAAGGAATTATCTAAACACTTCCAATCCATCTATTTCATTGGCTTACTAATGTTCTTGTGTTTAGAGTATGACTTATTATTTTGTTCAGGGACCAATAAGTCTAATGTCCCAAAGCCACAGGGTCAGGTCTCCCTTTCATTTCTGCCAAGGAGTGTCTTGTGGAAACAAGATTCCAGTGTAGGAGTGTACACAACATTGAGTGTTTGGACTGAGTTGTGGCAGGGCTTGCCCCTTAAACTCCCAAGTCTCACATTAGATTTTATAATACTGTAACTCTGAAGACAGAAAAAAAAACCAAAGAGAAGAAAAATGAAGTGAGTAGAGCTCATTCTCAGAACTTTTCCCATAATTAAATAACTGTAGGGGATTTGAAACATTTCCTCTGCCCTGTTTTACTCTTGTGTGTACACAGTCAGTTCACCCTCCTGTTACCACTGTGAACTATAGACTACACTGTCTTGATCATCAGTCTGCTCTCAAAAGGGTCTTCAGTTTAAACTAAAGAAACCCCCTGTTTACTATCTTAGGCATGGATGTTATGTTGATGCTTTCTCTCTAAGTTCATAAAATAGTTCGCAATATCTTAAAGTCAGGGTTTCTGTGAGTTGTAATTAGTAGAGAGATAGTAATCACTGTAAAGAATTCATGCAAATCCTTAATGCATCTGGATAGAGACTGGAGAGGTAGCTAGGTGGAAATCCCATGTATGTATGGGTGAAAGTATATATGATATGTAAGTAATGTCTGCCCACCTGTAACCCCATCTTCAGTAGGTGCTGGCAGATAATCCCTGGGGCATGTGGCCTAGCTGGACTAGACAAATTAGCAAGCTCTGGGATCACATGAGCGATCCTGCCTTGATATGTAAATTGATTGAAGCAGGCACTTGAAGTCAACCTCTGGTCTCTTTGTGCATAAACACATGTATGAGCAAGTAACACACCCTACACACCCACACACATACACACAAATTATTTGAACCTGTCCTAGAATATTCTCTGCTCAGACCTGGCAACAATGTTTGCTTAATTTAATAATATTCCAGGATGGGGGATTATTATCTTACAAATTGATCTGGGATTAGAATAGCACATGGAACACATTTGATACATTTTCTAATTTCATACTAAGGTGTGAAAATCATTACTTAATGGAAGTCTCAAGACATCATTATTTTAAACAAAGTAACCACTTTTGGAGTCACTAGTTCAGTCTGGTTTATATGTCCCTTTAGAAGCAATGTTCCTAGGAGGTGGAACAGGGCTGAGTTTTACAAGATCCTGATAGCATCCTTTATGAAAATGTTCTGTGGAGGAGGTCACGGACATAAACGAAGACATCTGAAGAATTAGTCAACAATCTGAGTTCCACTAGAGCCTTCCCATCTCGTTATCTCAAGAGAACAGAAGAGAACCCTTATGAAACTACTTGCCTTTTCCTTAACTGGGCACTGCATTTAAACAAAATGAAGGAATTTGTGTACATTTTCTCTCTCTAGTTAGTAGGGCGCCTTCCCTGGCATTCACGCCAATCAAAGCGCCTGGAGTGCAAGTTCAGAGCAAACAGGGATGCAGGCTGTGCTTTGTGTTCATAAATGTTCAGTACAGTGCCAGCTCTGAAGAAGAGAGAAAAGAAAAAGACAGCATGGGTTTTCGCATACTCTAAGCAATTGTATGAAGAAATGTTCACGTCAGAACGAAGCGTCTAGGAGAGTGTTAGGCAAATAGACAACGAAAATTATCGGAATGCTGGCTGGCTGTCCCGGGTTCCTCGAGTTCTTTCCCAATTTTCTTATCTCTGACTTTGCCTTGAAAGTTTTTCTTTCTTGGAGAGCTGTCTGAACTCATTATTTCCTCTTGGCACTTTCTTTACAGAAAGCAGCAGCTGCACCAGCCTGATAACTCTAAGAAAGCTGAAATAGACTACAGCCAGTATGGCTTCCGTCTAAGTGGACTGCAAACCGACATCCTTAGCCAGCACCGCACTGTTACAAAGGCTGCCTCTGTCCTAAGCTAGAATTCTGTATATTTAAACTCTCTCGCTTAACTCAGGCTCCCCACACTGCAGCGGTCTCTCGTTTAGTATGTTGAACTGAATTGCAAAGCAAAAGTTAGATCTCAAAAATAACGCATGAGACACCATGAAGCTGGATCTGAAGAATGTTTACTCAAATGCCTTATTCATGTTTTTTAAAAAAAAAAATTTCTAATCTCCTCCAAGCCAAGCCAAGGAAAGTCAAGCTTTTATTAGGAAAGTCAGGTCCAATGGAGCACAGAATAAAATAAAATAGCATAAACTACTGAATAAATGATAAGGGGATTGTAGAGAGGCACCAAAAGTTAAACAAAAATTAAAAGTCTTTTCGTGGATATACTCGATATGCAAAAATGTAACTAGAGAAATGTCAGCAACCAGAGTTGAGAGAAAAAGTATTCTAACACAAATATGGCTCTTAAAAGACAAAAATACTAATAGGAAAACAGCTATAATTAATTTACCAAAAAAAATGTATACTTGTGATGGGGATGTAGCGCAGTAGTAAAGAAATTGTCTATGTAAGGACAGAGTTTAATCCCAATAAATAATAATAATAATAATAACGGCAATAATAATAATAATTATAGTCAATAATTATAGAAAATACTGATATCAGCAATACTCAGATAGAACTATGTAAAACAAATAGTGATGAAGGTGTCTTGGAAGACTCACTCTAACAGACATCCCTTCTCAGAGTGACCACTAGTTTTCATCAATATTCTGGATTACAAGTCTCTAGCATGTCACATCATCTGGCATGTCACAATTTTCATTCAGAAATGTGCCTTCTAAGAATCCATACTAAGCAAGTGTTCAGAGCAGCAAATATTTCAAGTGAATGTATACCACTGCATCCTCACCTGGCTATCAAAACAGGCAGGCAAGCATCCTAAATGTCTGATAATTGAGTAGTACCCTTTGTACATTTCTTTGTCCCCCCGTTAGGTCAATCTCTGAAGTTTTACAGAGTGTGGCAGACTGAGCAGAACTTGCAAGGCTCCTTAAGGGTGGGAATCCTGAGTACACCCCTTGAGAACCATATGGAGTTATTCAGATGTGCCAAGTGGCTAAAGGGCATCTGCCCTGCTTCGGAAAGCCTTTGATATCTCTCTCACCAACATAGTGCTCCGGGATACTTACTTGATAGTCACCTTTGCTTTGCCTCTCTAGCTCTCTACTCCAAAGATCTGATTCCCATCAAAACATTCACTAAATAACCTGTCACCATTTTAAGTTTGGATGATTATATCTCTTTTCCTCTAACCTTATGAAGAGGTACCATCTCGAATTAATTGTTTATATCTCTACTATAATGGGACTCTGAAATATTGTGATATGCTCCCACTGGATAAAAATCTGTGTGAGAAATGGACACAGGGTGGTTGTATAGATGTGTAGATAGATGGAAAAATGGATAGATAGACAGACAGACTATGGATAGGTAGATGAATGGATGGCTGGATGGATGGATGGATGGATGCCTAGATTATAAGGTAGATAGATGGATAGCTAGATGGTGGGTGGGTAGATGGATGGATGAATAGGTGGGTAGACAGATGGGTGGATGGATGGATAGCTGGGTGAATGGGTGAATAGATGAATCAGTGAATGGGTAATTTTGTACCATGCAAGTAGCTTAAGGAAATGGAAAAAAGCAGCCTAGTTCTCCCTAATTCACCAAAACAAATTTCTCCAAATATATTTTCAAACACCTTATAATGTGTGATTTGGGGAGCAAACAGTATGCAATTTTCTTACCTAAAGGATAAATTTATCCCCTCCAAAAAAACAACATACATTACTTCTTTACCATACTTAACTCATCATGAAATCAAGGTATATATTTGCAGTAGTGTATGTTTTGTTTTGTTTTTTAACCAAATCAGCACCTGCTGTAAGCTAAACTTGAGAGGCTGTGGCAAGAGGATAGCTAGTTTGAAGCCAGCAGTATAAGGTTACATGTGAGACCCTGATATATACATATATATATATATATATATATATATATATATATATATATATATATATATATATATATATACTGTTGCTCCAGTTAAGGAGCAACACAGAAAATCCACACATTTCAAATCATTGCAAATCACTGCAACCCAGAGGAGAAAGCCTGTCAATCCTTGGAGTGAGCAGGGCTCTGATGTGCTGATTTGGGCTCTCATTCAAAATTCTATCAGTGATCAGAACAGTAAGTGAGATGACCAAACTCAGAAACTCAGACTCAAACACAGACTTCAGTGCTGTGCGTGTTTCCAAGCAGACATTCTGCCTCACAGCAACCCACCAGCAAGGTCCTGCTCTGCTGGGCCTGTGAGCATGGGAGTCTTAGAAGGCAGTGGCCTCTCCCCAAGCTCTGCAAGCTAAAGGCTTTCTCAATGCAGTGACCTCACTTCTAGAAAAAACCCTCTGCTCCTTGTGATTCTGGTAAAGTCATTTGACCCCATGGCCTCCTTATCTTCTCATTTTTGAAGAGAATTAGGATGTTAATCCTTTCCAAGCTCCCTGCTTATTTTTGTTTTCTTTCTTTGAAACCAAGACTGGCCGAAGCTGTTCTTCCGGAAATCCTGGCCTGCCTGATGTAAAGCATTCTCAGGAGTGGGTGCATACTCAGACACTGCCATCATCTGTTTACCAGAGACTGGTGTCCTTCTGCCTCGCTATCAGATCAGACACTTTATCACATCTCAGTCACCTTCAGCTCTGTTTCCTATTTGCTAAGAAGCAGGCTTCCCAGTAGAGATGTGCTAATATGGTGCTTCCTTATAAGTCCGGGCTGGTCAGAACAGTTTGGTCAGCACAAGTCAGGATCCTGACTGTGGGGAAGACATACCCATTGTGTGAGCCAGAACTCTGGGTTGTGGTTCCTCAATTTGAATTTTAGTTTATTTCCCTTTTCTTTTCTAATTTTATTTTATCTGTGTGAGTGATTTGTCTGCATATATGCATGTGTACTGTGTGTGTGTGTGTGTGTGTGTTGCCCTCAGAGTCCAGATGAGGTCATCAATTCCCCTAA
Source organism: Cricetomys ansorgei (assembly GCA_026225945.1). NCBI lineage: Eukaryota > Metazoa > Chordata > Mammalia > Rodentia > Nesomyidae > Cricetomys > Cricetomys ansorgei. Next base: position 1,460,825 of record JAMJFZ010000320.1, read on the forward strand.
AACTAGAGCTACAGATGGTTGTGAGCACCACCACATGGATGCTGGGAATTGAACCCTGTTCAGCCAGTGCTCTTAACCACTGAGTCATCTCTCCATCCCCTGCATCTTTGTTTCTGTCAGTCAACTGTGCTCAGGCTTAACTCTGGGCATGCATGGCCAACTCCTGATTACCTTCCAGTTCCTGGCTTCAAAAAGGCTTTGTTCTCTCTGGTTAGCTTTATGTGTTCCCCAGTGATGTCCCAGCCCATTGTTCAAAACAAGAGCTGGGAACTGAGTAGGGATCTCTGACAGGGATGAAAACACAACTTAAGACCAAAGAGCCTGAGGAACAATTTAAGACATCATCCAGTATGGGGAAGAAGATTGCAGAAACATGTGACTGAGGCCCAGGAGAGGACAAAATGACAGAATTGTCTGCAGATACTTAGAAAGCATCTCTAAAGGTAACTCAGGAAAAGATTGGCATACAATCTACAAAGAAATAAGAGAGAGTTGTTGTAATAAACTACTGTGGAAGCTCAGCAAGAAAAATAAGGAGGCATATTCATATATGGAAGCCCTGCCAGACCTCAACGGAGGGAACCACCATCCTGGCCAGAACCAGACTCAACAGTGGAACCCTGAGTATCTGAGCTCAGGTATTTTTATTGATTCAGAACTCCTTAGGTGCAGATCATAATCAATCAACTTCCCCCACATAAATCCAACACCTGCAGACAATACAAAATACCCTAGACAGCCCCTCACCCAACAGTATATAAAACAATTATTTTAAACACAACTAAAAATAAACTTCCACAACAGAGAGCAAGCTGAGTTTCAGCAGGTCACCAGCAGACATGTGTAGGAAGAGGCTACATTCATCCATAGTACTGTGGATTTAATTGCTGGGGTTGTATTGCTTTGTTCTTAATTTAATTGTTAGTGTGGGATGCATTTGAGACATACAGTAGGAAACACTTCTGAAATTTTGAGAACTTCCAGGATACTGATTTATTATTACTGTGAAACTCAAAGAACAACATGCCAGGAATTTGAAAACACTGGGAAACTTACATTTTCCCCACTGTGTGTTCTAATTTCAAAATGTATCATTGATGCTGAATTAAGATTTTGCAAAACATAATTTAAATTTTTTGTCTTTCATAAGAAACCTTCACCCACAAGTCAATACATACATGCTCCTACACACACACATACTGTTTTGTTTTAATATTATGTTTTTAAAGTACATTTGTGTGTAACAATTTGTTCTTCTTCTTTTCAATTCACATGAGTAGGGCAACATTTTTTTAGTCTACAACCAGAATACATGTCCTAGATGACACCAACACCCAAAAGTAATGTTTGGAATCTAAAAGCAATTTTCAAATTCATGGCTTCAACCAATAAATTAAGAAATAGTTCAGAACCACCCAATCAGCATACAACAAATATAACCACAAGAAAAATAAAGTCAAACACAGTGGCGAATGTTCTAAGTTTGATTAACAAGAGTTAATGTCACTGAGTGACAATGCGTGACAGCTACATCAGTTGGTAGTCCTTGTGGTATATTAGCCATGGACTCCCTTTCCTAGTTTAGTTTTAACTAAAATAGGACTGATGCCAACTAGGCAGTTGCTGCTAGGAATCACAGAACTGCATCTTTTTCTGAACTGTACTTGATCATAATTATCAGAGATTTTAAAAAAATATTTGAATCTTTGCCCCAAGGAAATCTACATGCTCCTGTGATGATTCATGTGGGAACACTTAGAAATGATAGGTATAGACAGTTTGCAGTGGCTGAGATCTGCCACTCAGGATGCTGAGGTGGGAAAATTGCTTCTTATTTGAGGTCAGATAGAGATACACATTGAGATCCCGCCTCAAAACAAAAAGAAAGGAAAAGAAATAATAAAGGAAAAGAAGAGAGGAGGGGTGGAGGGAGGGAAGGAGAAGAGGGAGAAATGGAGGAAGGAAAAAGAGGGAAGGGAGGGAGAGGGAGGGGAAAATGGGAAGAGGGAATGGGGAGAGAAAGAAGAAAAAGAGGGAAGGAAGGAAGAAGTGAGGGGGAAATGGCAGGCATGACAGTTCAAACCAGAAGTGTTGAACATACAATACACACAACAGAAGACACTGTTGTGACCAGTTGTGACTGATGTTTCCTGATGCAGATGGTGACAGCACCAGCAAGACCATTCTCAGAACAAGATACCTATACGAAAATGTGAGCCTCAGCATTGTTTTTCTGTTTCCTTACATTTTGCTTGTTCGCTTTTGAGGATTTTGAAGGGGAAAGCAAGGTTAAATAATGCCAATATCACCATAAGCATTCTCTATCATAAATTCCTTCCCCCCAGGCCAGGCTAACACTGACATTGTACTCAAGCTGAATATACAATAGAGGTGTGTAAATGAGAGAGGGGTCACACGGGTGAACATGTGTTTCTTCTGTCCAGGAGTTCCCAAGTGTTTGCCTCAAAGAAATGAAGATGTTTACAATATTCACATTTCCTATTAAAACGTGCCTTAATCTTTCAATCGTGGACTTGGTTCATTCACTCAACAGAATTAGAGTATCCTGGGGGAGGGCTCTTGGGCTCGGAGCCCTGATACTTCTTTCAGCGGTTGCCAGCTCTTCCTGGTCCCAGCTTCTCAAGTAGATGTGCTCTGCTTTTTGCAACAGTGGCAGGGTATCTGCAGCCATGTCCTCCTGGATCTTTGGCCAGTTTAAACGCCTCACAACTCTCTTGAATGGAAGAATAAACAGTAAGAGGAGCCATGCTTCAAATGAGGCATGGGGTTGAAAGTTGCTGTCTACTCGGCTAGCTTGAGACTCCCAAGCCATTTCCACTGGTGCAAGGAACCTCAAGGTCTGCCTTGCACAGATTCTAAGTCTGAACAATGACCAGAAGTCCCTAGGGAGATTAAAGCCTAGCTGGAGAAGTAGCTAGGAGATGCTTATTAAGAGTTGAGAACCACTGCCTGACATTTCCCTACTTCTTGGGAACCAAATGCGGCGTCATCTATGTTGAGTGGAAGGGTTTGGTGCAAGGTGAAGTACCAATATAGCAATTCCAAGTTTCAGGTGTTAAAGTGTCACAGTTCATGAGGCTGAAGTCAGGGACCGTTCTGGCATTTGGTGATCAACCATGGCTGAAAGGCTTTTTGGTGTGTGTAGGGATGGGTGTACCTTTCTTCCAAAGCTTAGGCTGCAATGAAGGAGGCTATGCAGCCAGTGGCTCTTAATGAATGACTTCTGTACTTGAAGTATGTTAAGACATTTCATCATTGGGAAGAAGATTAAATATGAAGACATTAGACAAACATTCTGGGTTTGTAGAAATGCCTCCCTAGAAATATTAGTGAAATGGGGTTGTTTCCCACATTCCCACCTGACACATTAAAGCACTCATCAGGAACTGAGGGAAAAGTAAACAACACTCATTCTCTCTGTCTCTGTCTCTCTCTATATATATCTCTCTCTGTTGCTCTCTCTCTCCCCCTCTTTCTTTCTCTCTCTCTCCCTCCCTCTCCCTCTCTCTCTCTCTGTCTCTCTCTCTCCCTCTCTCTCTCTCTTCCTCTCTCTCTCTCTGTCTCTCTCTATCACGTGCGCACACACACACACACACACACACACACACCATATCACACAGGGGTCCACTAACATAAAAGTAAAATTCAGATGCTAGCTAAGCACAGGAGACATAGCTTTGAGAACCATCTTTCTCCAAGAATCAGTGTCTGCACTCTGACCAGTATCATGGGGCCTTCTGTCTGAGGATTTATCAGGAGGAACCCTAAATATGAACTAAATCCTGGCACAGGTTGCAGTGCAACCACAGAGCTATAACTACAGGCAGACAGTGGTGGGAACTGCGGATAAAGTGTCCTGTCTCTTGGGGATTAACAGAGCTGGTTTGCTGCCTAATGAAGTGTCAGAAGGTCACTCATCCTGAGATTTTATTTTTCTTGTTCCTGTAGAAGTTTCTCTTTTAATTAAGGGACAGATGAGGTGTCAGGGTCTAAAAGCTACAGCTGCCTATATTTAGAATGAGACACTCTTCTATGAGAAAATTTATTTCATGAATTCCTATATTTAGAACTTGAATTTAGATCGGATATGCCTTGGGCACACATAAGAAATAAAGTCCAGCTCTTCCATCCTTCCTAGAAAATTTCCCCTAAGTCTTTCAAGCCTCAGATTTTTCATATATGAAATGTACACCCAGTCATTCAGGTGCCAAGACAAATGAGTTGATAAACAGCCATTGGCAGGCTGTAAGAGGTCAGAAGGTGTCCATGGTGTTAAAGCCGTAGATAACTGAAATGTTTAAGCTGCTACATGGAGATTAACAGCTTGCCTAAAATGACCAAGTATGCTCATTACTTAAGAAAGTAGTTTCTAGAAGTAGAGAGGGTGTGATTTGGTGTTTAAGAGCATAACAGATTTGACGATGGGGTGTATTTAAATGAGGGACAGAATCAGAATAAGGTGGACTGACCAGCTGGAGGGAGAAAGGGAGAAGCAGTGGGGTCTCCACCAGAGTGGAGAGCTGCTTCTGTCATTCCAAGACTAATAAGGAGCCAATACTCTCCAGAGGGAAGCTGGAGAAAATGAGATACAAATGAGAATATTTAAATAGTTCAGAGCAGCAAATGAAGGTTGTCTGCTGCCAAGTAGGTCACTTCACACTCTGTTATTTACTCGTGGGGTGATCCCCTGAGTGCAACAGAAGCCAAGATTTCTACTTCCTGAAGGCTTTCCTCTCTCTTAAGTCATGTGGTGCTGTGATGTGTAAACCAATGGACTTTGAGCCTACCCATCTGCAAAACACATCCAGAAAGCCTTGATGCTTCAATATACTTTCGAAAGAAGCTGGTCCTTCAATTACAGCAACAGTCCAGAGACTGGAAGCAATAAATGGCTCTCAGGGTCTCCCATTCCTCCACCCATCTTGACATGTTTATGAATTAAAGAATGCAAAATTGATAACAAAAAGACTCCTTAGGTAATTTGAAGGCAGGAAAACTAGACAGAATAGGACCAGCAGGTTGAGAAGGATAGAGGTGAGCTGCTAAGAGCAAAAGACCAGACTCCCTGGCTCCTCTGCCGTCTATTGGATTTGTTCACTCTGCAAAAGAGACTGCTCTTGAGAATTCTGCACATAAGTCAGTGTCTCTGTGGGAGACAGGTGATATACTGAATTCAAGCTGGGTTTTTTGTTGTTATATTCTTTGATTTTATTTATTTTCATGGTAATTTCTTCAGTTCTGCATAAACAGATACAGTAACATGTCAAAGAGTTTTTGATCTATCAAATTCTGCCAGGATTAAATGAGAGCTTTTGGGCCTACCAACAGGAATTACAAATATAGACAAGATTCTGTGATTTTTGAGAAATCAAATAACAATGGAAAGAAGATAAAATGGTTTGATGAGTGCTATCATTTTAATTTTTTTGAGAACTTTATAAATAGATGCTGCATTTATATTTACTTGACATTATTAGGATATTAATTTCCTAAAGAACATTTGAAATATAATTTTGACACATAATTTGCCTCTTGTCTTACAAATGGTTAGATTCTTGAGTTAACATAAGATACCAAGATTTATAATACTGAACTTAAGCACATTTTAAAAATTAGGACAGATATTAGTATCTGCTCTATAGGCACTTTAGAATGTATTATTTATATGTAAATATCTTACCTCTAAAGATTAATGTTATTTTGAATCCTTGAAAACAGATCCAAATATTTAATTGAATTATCAGGAATTTAATGAAATGCTTACCGCCTCTGCATTTGTTCTCAAGGTATCTAATAACAGCAGTATGGATTCAGCTCTGTTCCCTTTAGTAAAACCATATAGAAACTAGAGAGAGCTATGCTCCCCACTGCCTTCGAGTTAATACTCTTCTGGGGGCTGCAATCAGGAGGGACAACTTTCATGGCTAGGCGGATAACGCTCAGTTCTGTGCTAACATAGGGTCTGATGTCTAGTTTGAACTAGTGACCTTCTGAAACACCATGTCTTGGGCACATAATTTCATCTGAGTAAAAGGCAAACATTGGAGACAGATGGCGTTAGAAATGAGTTCTGGCTCCGTGGTGATTTAATCATTCACTGGGCCACTCAAAACTTTGGTAGTGTCCAAGTAAGCCTTCCATGTTATCTAGAAGAGAAGCAAACAGTCCCAAGAATGTCACATTTACACTATTTGCATCTAGTTCTAGTGGGCAGCCTCTAGGAATGGCCAGAGACTATTGTTTAGGGCACCTCTAGGGCCTCCCTGACCAAGAGATCCTATAAGAATATCTCACACTGGAATGTTTAGCCATGTGGGTTGTCTCCCTTCAACCCCTTCTAAAAACTAGATTTCTAAAAGGTTAAAATATAATAGATTCTATGGGACTTTTTCATACAGCCTCCTTTTTAGTTAATTCTCTTTCCCTGAGCCTGTTCACTCTCATCTGCCCAGTTTCCTAACTGTTTAAACTTTCCCGCTCCAGAGTCCCCCTCACTTCCTCTCTCCCTCCCTCCCTTCCTCCCTCTCTCCATCCTTTCCTCCCAGGGGCTACCTCCTAGTTTCCTAGCACCCTCAGGTACTCAAAGCTAAGCACCCAAAACTTAAAATGCAAAGCTGGGGTGACAAACAACACATTTGTCTTTCTGGGCCTGGATTACTTCATTCGAATGAGTGTTTTCTGGTTTCATACATTGACCTGTACATCTCACAGTTTCATTTTCCTTTATTGCTGAATAAAATTTCTCTTGTGTATGTAACAAACTCTCATTATCCACCCATCTGTTGATGGACATGTAGGCTGTTTCCATTTCCTGGCTATGGTGAAGAGAGCAGCAATGCCCGTGGGTGACAAAGCATCTCTGTTGTGGAGTACAGAGCTGGGAGTATACCCGTGAGTGCTACAGCAGGCTCTCAATATTATTTCTATACCTGATCTTTTATAAAACCTCCAGACTGATTTCCAAAGTATTTGCGCCAGTTCACACTGCCACCCACAGCCAACACCAGGCCCCCTCGCCCCAAGTCCTCGCTGGTATTTGTTGTCACTGCGTTCTTGATAATGGCCATTCTGGCTGGAGCAAGACAAATCTTAAAGTAGTTTTAATGCACAGTTTCCTCGTGCTTAAAGATGCTCAGCAGTTTTTAAAGTGTTTCATGACCATTTGTATTTCTTTTATTGTTTGTTTGTTTGTTTGTTTTTGTGGACTCCCTGTTTACTTCCACAGCCATTCTTAATGGGGTTATTTGTTTCTTTGATTTTAAACTTTTTAACACGAACCTCAGGTTTATGAGAGGGTTGCCTTGCATCTGCCGAGTTCTAAGTTTCAGAGGGGAGGGGTGCGGCACCATATGTGAGCAGCAGGACTCCCAGTTTTGTTGTACATGGGCCACTGAGGACAGTTCTCCATGAGAGCACTGTTCCTTACAGAGGCCCTAAGAGTGTGAGCCCAAAGAAATCCCTACCCATGACTAGAGGACGGGCACGCAAAAAGGAGAGGATGCTCACAGAGTTATTGGGAGGGCTGAGAGTGGGTCTCCAGGAAGCAGATCTCCACCATCCGCAGACTCCTGAGACTGTGAGGGCTGCTGAGGTGTGAAGCGGGAGGGCTCTGGAAGGTGTCTCTGGAAGATGGTTACAATTCCACCTTCAGTCCAGTACAAGCATCTGTCGTTCCCTTTCATAAGCACAGTCCCCAACTCTCTGGAGGATTGGAATATTTACTATAAACAAGGCAATGGGGGGGGGGCAAGATTTTATCTCTAGGATGAATCCCGAGTCACAGAGGGAACAAAGTTCTTGGTGATGACTTCCCATAGAAGCTGAACACTCTTGCTGTGGGAATCACTTGGAGGACTAATGGAGACAAAACAGACAGTAGCTGAACCCTTTCAGCACATCCCATCAGTGAGCAGACATTTTCTCCCCATCCCTCTGTGCGGTTGTGAAACAGGATACTGTCACCAAGTAAAGTCCCTTCCCCAACTTCAGCTCACAGCAATCAGAGTGACCTGTTAGACTAATGATGGAACAAACTCAGACACAAAAATCAAAGTATTAAAGTTTTTAAAAATGAAAACAGAGAAGTTAAGGATCGCATCTAATGCTACATAATTAAGGTTTGGAGTTTTCCATTCAATAGTGACTAATATGCAATCGTATTGAGGAAAAGAGGATAAATAGAAAAAACACAAGCCCAGTGTTTTGCACATTGGTTCACAGGATAGTCTGTCTTCCCAGCACTTGCTGACAGTGACCTTGATTCCAGCTCTCCTTGGCTCATGTATTCTAAACACAGTTTTGGAGTGTAGACAGACAACCGCAGGACAGCCGGAGAGGCACCATGATGTTCTAGAGACGTCACACTAGTAAAGATTTCCAATTAGAGTGGGGAGATGTGTCCTTGGCATGAGCTGGTGAGATGGGGGTAAATGCTAGAGAATTACAGGTAAAGGAAAAAGTTCCTACAAGCAGATATATGCAGGTCTAGGTTTGAGAGCAGCATAGCGTTCTTTCCTTTTTTAAATTTATTTTTTCTTCCCTTGTACAATACATCCTGAACCCAGCCTCCTCTCCCTCCACTCCTTAAGCCCCTCCCCACCATTTTCTCTCTCCCCCACCACCCCCTTCACATGCTTTCCCTCAAAAAAGAGCATGTCTCCCAGGTGTTACCAATCGAACACAGTTTAACAAGATGGAACCAAGGCCAAGCCCCTATGTCAAGGCTAGGCAAGGCAGCCCAGCAAGAGGAAAAAGGTCCCAAGGGCAGGTAAAAGGGTCAGTGACTCCTGCATACACATTTCAACTTTTAGAAGTTCAACAAGAACATCAATCCAGACAACCTTAATATACATGTAGGGGACCTAGCTCAGACCCATGCACGCTGCATGTCTGCCCTTTCAGTCTTTGTGAGCCACTGAGTCCTGGTCTGTTTACCCTGTGGGGAATGTTCTCCCGGTGTTTTCAACCCCTCTAGTCCCCACAACCCCTCTTCCCTCTCTTCCACAGAGTTAGAGCAAGGGCCAGAGATCCACATGAGAGAATGTGCAATAGTTTAAAATCAAAGTTTCTCAGGGAACTCAGATCTTTAAAACTGAGTGCCAGATTCTTTCTTCTTCATAATAATGGGTCAGGCTGGACCAAAAGCCTTGACAGTTTTTGTAAGCTGCCATTCCATTTTGGCTTCTCTAAAGGTGTTTTATGATGTGTTACCTGATGATGTGAGACTAAAGTAGGAAGTACACCATGGTGGGAGCTGGATTCTGTACATATTCTGAGTTTTCCTGTGTTTTTGTACACTCGGTCATCTTGATTCATGGAGGACTAGTTCCTATAGCAGCAGGTGCCTACTCTTAATAATGATCCATCAACTAAGCGTGAGATGCTGTCGGGGACCAGTTATCACAACAGACCATGGTGATCTCACAGCTTCAGGGTGCAAGAAATATGTCATTAGAATAATAATATGTGTGCACTTGAATATATCCCATACCGTTCCCTAAGATACATATACTACTTCAGAACATCAACAAGAATATAGGGAAAGGGGATCACCAGAGCAGCAACATCAGCCGAATGGGAAGCAGTAGTTCCTACTGACACTATCTGTATGTGACATGCTATAGCATTAACTGGGGTATGCTGAAACCTGGTATCTTTGATTAAAATTACATCTTATTTATTAAGGACAATTATTGCTATTTTATTTATTTAATTATTATTATTATTGTTTTATGTTATTATTTGTTTATTATTAAGCTCAATGTGTGTGTGGAAAAGCAGAATCCAGCATCACATTTGTCTTCGCTAAATGAGATGCCTTTCTGTCCAACTACAGAATTCCATTCATGGTGGAGCCTGAAACCAACATGCAATAACATGAAGCCCATAAACTGAGCTTAGTGATAAATTTATCTTTATTCCATCTGAACAGATCAATAGTGTTTTATGTAGGCTTACAGCTAATTTCAATTACAATTTCTAATAATTTGTATTATCTACTTTTTCTGAAAGCTTTACTTACAAAATTCTCAGTGATCAAAATGAGTGTTGAAAGAGGCAAATTCATAATTATTATTATTTCCCCAAATAAAGTGATGTTAATACTTGAATAAAAGTCTTAAAAGGATACCACACATGTGAAGTTGAATACTTCTATTTTTTATTTTAGTTTTTTTGGATTCTTGAGACAGGGTTTCTTTTTGTATCCCTGGCTGTCCTGGAACTAGCTCTGTAGACCAGGCTGGCCTCAAACACATAGAGATCCACCTGCCTCTGCCTCCCCAGAGCTGGGATGAAAGCCATGTGTCACCACTACCACCAGGCTGAGTTGAATACTTTTGAATAGCATTCATTCACAGCAAAATGTCAGCAGTTAAATTTGTCTGGAGGTAATCTTAGAAAGTAATTGATATAATTAAGTTCGTCATAAGTGATACAGGAAGCAGCTTCCAGCTTCCAGGTGGAGGGAGGGTCTCTTTCAGAATTTGAGATTAGTGGGTGGCTAGGATTGAAACCCAGCAGTGGAGCCAAAACTCCAGAAAAAGCAGTGCTGGTTGGCTGAGCAGGCATTCTGACCCCAGCTAGGGAGTTTTCCATGAGTAACACTGCCCGGGGTTTCCGTGTACTCTGACTTATAGCCTGACAGCACTTACTCCACAAAGGTGCACCAGGTTTGGAGGTGATGTGTTTACCACCACAAATGAGCACAGTGAATGGAAGTAGCCAGAGCTGGGCAAGTCATAGCTTTTACTGTTAGTGCCTGAGAATGATTTCCAGTCATGTAGCATGGACCAGCCTGCAAGTGTACCCTGATGTAGAGGGAATTCAGGACAACTCAAATACCACAGTGTGTTGGTCCTTACATTGACTTTCGGTATTCTTTTCAAATAGGTTGCAAGTAGCTTTTCTATAATGTAATACCTACTTTTTACCCTTCTAAATATATTTATTTTTCTTTTATGTGTGTGAGTGTTTTACCTGCATGTTGGTATGTGCACCACAGGACTGGAGTGCATGTGGGTCCCCTTGAATTGGAGTTACAAGCAGTTGTGAGTTACTATGTGAATAAACCAAACCCAACTTCTCTGGAAAAGCAGACATTGCTCTTACTCACAGAGCCATTTCTACAGCTGCAGGAGATTTTCTTGATTGCTGATTGGTGTGAAGGAGCCCAGCCCACTGTGAGAGGTGCCATCCCTGGGCAGGTGAGAAGGTAGCCAAGAATGAGCCAGAAGAGGCAAGGCAGTAAAGCACCCTTCATCCATGCTCTCTGCTTCAGGTCCTGCATCTAAATTCCTAACTCAAGCTGCTGCCCTGACTCTCAGTGATAAACTGTGTCCTGGAAGCATAAACTAAAATCAACCCTTTCCTTCTAATGTTGCTTTTGGTCTTGGTGTTTGTCACAGCAACAGAAAACAAACTGGAAACCTTCCCACAGCCACGTGCACTAGAGCATACATGAGCACACATAAGCATGTCTCTCTCTCTCTCTCTCTCTCTCTCATGAAAGGAATTGCACGTGTTACTGGTGTAATACTACAATGGTTGCTGTCCCAGATCATCCTCCCTGGTTTAGGGATCAATATCTTCAGAAACAGAATACAGAGCTAATATGCCATAAAATCAATACACTGTCACACTAGCACTCAGAGCAACAACATAAACAGCCCCCTGAGGAATTATGTAGGTAAAAGAGCTGCGAGCTCAGATGCATGAAGCTCCCAGTGAACCCAACCTCTCTGCTGGGCGCCATCATGGATGGGCAAATGCCGGTGCCACCTGGGAGCCATCCTTTGATTCCCTCTGCTTGGTGAAGCTATCCTGAAAACACTTTGACGGGGGGTTCTTCTCTTGGGGGCCCATCAAACAGAACTGGTAGAGTGTGCTGGATTTAAATCGTCCTTTCCTCAGGTAAAGGAGAATAGCATGTAATTTGTAAGGGTAACTAAGATAATAAACGTGTGCTGCAGTCAGCTGTTACCAGGGGTAACTGCTGCACCTTTCATCTCCTGTCAAGTAGAGGGGTTCGGATTAGGACCAAAAGGCTGCTATCATCTCTCTCATTTCCTGACTCAGACAAAAGGCAAAAAAAAAAAAAGTTGCTTCTCCAGTGCTGATAGGTATCTGATCAAAGCTGCTGAGAGCTGTCAGAAGCCAGCCAGCCTGTGCAACCTGACTACCCTCCACTGCGACTCTGCCTTTGATCTGCTGGCAGCCAAGCCAGGCTTCTATTTATGTGAAAAAATAATAACCATGGTTGTAAGAGAACATAAAAAGTGCCATTTTGTGTTTGAATGCTGCTTTTACAGTCTGATGAGGCTAAGAATGTGGATAACTGCCCAACGGTGAGGGACATGTGTGTGCATACACACATGCACAGCTCTATCCATAAAACACCTTTGAACTTCGCCAGAGACATTCGGCAGTGGGAAGGAATCAGAATGCTGCCTGAAAAAAGTGACCCTTCTTAGGAGAGAAGAAAAAGACTAAGTGCAACTACACAAATGCATGTTTCTGTATTTTGTATTTCACTAAAATCTGCAGGTTTCAGGTATATGAATGAGACAGAGGTGTTAGGTCTATAAGATTTGGGGTTGCGTCTGGTATGTCTCTTGTCTGTGACTTTCTGGTATGTGTGTGTTTCAGACAATGTGTCTGAAATATGTGGGTGCATTCCTATGCCTGGGTTACTGGGAGCACAATAAAATTACCAAAACACGGTAGTTATAAGCTCTGGAGGGAGTCTGTCCAATATTTTTAACCCCCAATCTCTAGCAGGATTGTAGCAGTGAATAGTAATACAGTATACAGTATTAATATACAGTAAACACTGTAATTCTAATAGATATGCTAGTATAGATGGCCATATTTTTATGTGGGTACTGGAGATCCAACATTCAGTCAGTCCTCACACCTTCCAAGCAGGCCCTATATCCATTGATCCATCTCCTTAGCCTAAAAGTTTGTTTCTTTGTTTTAACTCATAGTCATGAAAAGAAATAAAAATTACACTAAATAGCAATCCCAAGTTGCTGCCTCCTTAGCTAAATTCTTCATGGTGCTTCCAACCATGAAGCACCATGAAGCCAAGTGCCTCGGCAGAGAGAGAGAATAAGAAGTAGGATGAGGCTACATAATCTCAAAGCCTACTCCAGTACATTTCCATTAGCAAGGCCACACCTCCTAAACCTACACAAACTGCAGACCCAGTATTCAAATAACAGAATCTACTGGGACACTGATTCACACCATCAGAATGGTGAGTTTCCCTCCTCGAGAGATATGCTACATGGGATCTATTCATGCTGTTCCCTTAACCTGACAACTGTCTTTCGCAGTGGCATCTGAGTTCACATATAGGGAGGCAACATTACACGTTGGAAAAATGCAGCTGAGCTGGTTCAGGTTTGCCCACCACAAAAGCAGGGCTTCTGCTGCTTTTCAAATTCTGCAGTGCAAACAGGCCTTCATGGCATACATGCCCCTCTTGCTAAATGCTCAGAAACTGTAAGCAAAACTGCATTTTCTCCTTTATGAGGATTTTGGTGATCACATGTCTTAACTTAGTCTGTTGTCTGTTACTTACTCTGAAACAGAAAGTTTTCAAGCAACAAAAATTTCCAAAGGCTACAAAATCCAAAATCAAGCTGTCCAAGGGTTCAGAACCTCCTGAGAGTCATCCTTCTGGTTCACAGAGAATTTTTTTCTCTGTATTTTCACTGCAGAAGGAAGGGGGTACTCTCTTGAGACTTTTTTCCAAGGGTACACTGGAGCTTTCTAATGATGACATCATCTCAAGGTTCTGAGGTGATGCTTCTATCCTAATAGAAGCACTTTGCAGACCAGTTTCCATGGACATTTCGGACCACAGCCCCCGGGAAGCGAGCTTTCTAATATGGCCTGGGTAAAGGTTTCTGTGGTGGGAACAACCCCGTAACATGATCTTCAAGGAGACTGGACCATGGATGCAGTGAGCACACGGTATTTAATTAGCCTTTCAGGAGGTATTCAGTGAGGCCAGTTGCTGCTTTCTGTTAACCAGATATCAGCATGAGCCCAGTTTCCACATTCCTTCGGATCTGTTTGGAAACTGTTTGGCTTCTGTGACCTCCTAAACCATCTTCTAATATTGGTTGTTACTCAAGAATTGGTTTCTCTCAGCCACATACAAAAAATATTTACCACATAACTCATTCATTTAAAAATTAATTTCTAAGCAAAGAATGTGAGAAGCTAACTTTTGAACCTAAAATATTATTTAAAAAAATATATATAAATAATAAAATCATTGGCTACAATAGTCTATTCTTATATAAGAACAAAACTGGCAGTCCATACATCACACAGCAACATTTATTGACCCTTAAATGGCAACCAGGTGTTTCTTTGATGGTTGGTGTCCAGCAAATGTAATACCCTCATACTAAAGGTATTGCCCTTTAAGGCAGGCCATCACAAGGAGCAAAACTGTCTGCTTATCCCAGAGGATGCAGAAACAAAGAGAGCATGAGTTCAAGAACAGCCTCAGCTACATAGTAAGATTCTGTCTCAATGTAAATTATTCCTTAAAATTAAAAATCAATAGTGATCACAAATAGTCTCCCATCCATTATGAATTATTTTTCTCAGCCATTTGTTTACTCTAATGCATTGGTTGAGAACACTGTCTTATGCCAAGTTAGTGATGGCAAATCAAACAGTCCCATATATGGCATGGTTTTATTACTCCATTACCAATTAATGGAGATCAAAATCAAAAGTAAAAATGAACTATGTATAATAATAGATAGGTACACACACACACACACATACACACACACACACATATACCTACACACATACACAGTCACATATACACATAAGCACACACACAGATGCATGCAGACACACAGACACATACATACACACAGAGACACACAGAAACACACAGACATACAGACACACACACACACACAGACACATACACACACACACACACACACACACACACACACACACAAGATTTGTTTCAACACTTTGGGGTTTCTTGTAATAACCTGAATGGAGTTTCTCTCATGAAGATTTTCTGCCAATCTCTATGGTCCCTTTGCCTTCCACATGGCCCTCCAGGCCTCTGTGGCCATGTGCATAGTTAAGGTTATGATCCCCTCAATTGGAGGCACTTGAAGACCTCTTGTTTGCTGAATGAGCATTGGTCAAGTTTGAAAACAACACATATGACAAGGCTCTGTGCTTGCAAAATGGACATGAGACCAGCCATGATTGTAACCACTGGCAGTGGCTCGGTTCCATTGTGTGGACATCCCAGCATCAAAGAACAATGGAGGACAGTGGTCTGACAGATGCATATGTAAAATGATGTTGGCTCAGAGTCTTTGCCTCAAGAATGAAGTTTAAGTTAGGCTTAATTACTACGCCCTCCATTTAACTAGTTTTTCTAATTTGAAAAGGGCGCTTGTATAAAAGATGAATAGTCAAGGGTTGAGTCTTGATAAAATTCATTTTTTAGATAACCATATATTCTTGAGTAAAATCGGTATTTACCCACACCATGGGGATATTTCTACCAGGCCAGCTAGATGTTACCTCCATGGTCTATGCTAGGACACAGCTCTGTGCTCTGTGCCAGAGTAAAAAGTTCACAATATGTCTGCATGCTCCTGTGGAAATGTTCAATTCCTCAGACATCCTGACCAAGATGGAAGACATCCATTGACCTACAGCTCAACATTTGAAAACCACCATTCCAGAATAAGGATATGTAAGAGTCAGTTGTGTGCTTGGTAGTTCATGGATTATATTTGTTTCTTACTTTCAAATTACACAGATTTTTCCAGACATATTATTCTTCTAAGTCACTAATTCCTCTTATTTCATCTTGCAAGCTTTATCAATATATGTTAATTGTGTGTAGCTGGTTTCACTATGACATCCTAATTGATGAGTACCTTGATGATATTCACTCTATTACTCCTGTTGAAGCCCTCTCACTCCCCCAGATCCTCTTCTTTATGGGTAGCCACTCTCTAGCTTCTTTTTTTTTTAATGTAATATCATCACGTGGCTCAATAACTGAATATAGCATATAATTTTCTGTAAAACTTGAGTGCACCTGTGCCTGAGAGTTAAAATGTTGAACAATTCACCTGTATTACAGATTGGTGCCAATGTGCTTTTTTTTTTTTTGAGAGTAGAATTTAGAATGTGAAGAAGGTCCAAGGAATGGGCCATGTTGTAAGGAACTCCTAGCCAAGGGGGTTTTTGTTGATGATGCTTTGTTCGTTTTCAATATTGCCAGAAGCAAGTTCTGCTAACACACAGCATGAGAAATCTCAGCTTTTAGATAATTATTTCTTCCTTTCAGCAATCCACTGAATTTCAACAGAATAATCCTGATATCTGCACTAAACAGCTACTAGACCAGTTATGATGTCATGTGGTACCAAACACAGCAAAACCCATGTCAGCTAGCTGGAGCCAGGCTGGATGGTATAACTAGGTTAACCCTGAACTGAGAGTTATCCAACTCATGTCATGTGTTCTGATAGGAGCTAAGAAACTTGGTCTTTCGTGTGTGTGTTTCTGCCGTTCAGCTCCTGAACTCTCAAATTCTCCATAGTAACATGTATATATTTGGTTACAAATGTGATGGTTGGTGGTTCCTAGGTTGTTCAGGGGGTTACTGGACAAACAAGGCTTAATAATACAGTTGATATTTTAAACCCCTTGCCCAACCATAAGGGAGGAGAGAATAGCTAAACATTTTGTTGGTTCCAAATGTCCATGTAATGAAGCCTTCAAAAATCCTAGAATAACTTAGCTATGGATATAGAATAACTGCTCCTCTTGGGAGCAGAACCCATGGAGATGATTGAAATATGGAGCACTAGAAGAAGTCCTGGAAGCCACACCCCTTTCCCATGTAACCTGCTAGTTACTCCTCTTCTGAATGTTCGAATGTGTCTTCCGTAATACCATGTGTGGTAAAGGTGAGCATTAGAGTTTCCTTGAGTGCTGTGAGATCCTCTAGGAAATAAGTCAAGCTTGAACAGGTTTTGGGAGCTCCAGCTTACATTCAGCCATTTGAAGCACAGGCCATGTGATCACAGGTCTGTGATCGACATGTGTGTGGCAGGGGGGCTGAGCCCAACCCTCTACCTATGAATGATGATACCACCACCAAGTAGATTGTGTCAGAATAGATCTGAGCCATAAGAACCAGCTTGGATATAAGAAAGAACACTACTTATCAAGTATCAAAAGACTGATTTGTAGAGCGCAGGAAAAAAATCTTCTATATCCACATCCTTAAAGACCTATGATGTCTTTGTGAATAACCTTTGTGAATCAAGATGAAGGGACAAAATTTCTCCCAACATCCCTGCTAAAGGAAAAGATACAAGTGCTGCCAAGAACTCAGGTTGCATAGTTAGAAATCATACTGTTTTAAGAAAGCGGCAGTAGTAGATTCTCCTCCGGGACCCATGATACCTCTATTCCCACAGGTAAGTATAGTTCTTACCCTTCATCAAAGAAACTTTTTCTTTTTGCAGTAGATGAAGATTATCACAGAAATCTGAAGCTGGTCAAAATGCAGAGAACAATGGCCATTAGACACTCAACCCTACATGGTATATCTACAACCCAATCCCTACACCAAGGCTGAGGGACCATCAAAGAAGAAGAAGTAGCAAGATTGTGAGAGCAAGAGTACTGGAATGCCTGCTCCTGGATAGTGTCTTCTATATATAACAAAGAAGCTGCAAGCATGGAAGCTCAGCATCGTGCTTGCCTAAACAAGTATTGCATAATGACAACATCAATTGACATTGCAACATGGATGGGAGAAATCTAACAAGCCCCATTGCAGGAGAACTACAGGCTATCAATTGCCACTGAGAGGGAGAAGTAACCTTTTTCAGAGAAGAGTCCCCGATAGGTTGTCCAATCCCATATGGTCAGCCCTAAATACTTGTACATAAGATGGTTGTGTGTGTGTGTGTGTGTGTGTGTGTGTGTGTGTGTGTGTGTAACCGTAATAATTCAAGAAGAGGTCATGAAATTGAAAAGGGGGGGTAGGGGGCAGGAAGGGTTGAATTGATTAAAGGGAGGCATGGAACCTATGTGAATACTTCTGTATGAAATTCTCTAAACTATAAATAATATAAATAAAATGGAATTTGGATTGTGGCTTGATGCTGCTACCTAACCGTTGGGACATTTTAGATTAAGCATGCACCTTGAGTTACTTCATCCAAGATAAAGGTATCTAAGTTTTTCTTACTTGTAGTTCTTAAATTTCCAAAAATGCACAATAAATATACATAATTTAATTCTTGGAAATAAGGTGTATTTTGGAGATTATTGTAAAGACCAAATATTAAATATATATGAAAATATCCTCAAACTCTAAATATTAGTGAGTTTTAGTATATCAATAATGATTTAAATTTAATATTTTCACTTGCCCTGAAATATAAATGCTTTTATTCACAGGCACGTAAATCAGCTGCTTTTATAACTTTGTTCCAGAAAGTGTTTCACAGAGTTGTTTAGATGGCAGCATGCAGCTCCTGTCTCTCACCCCGACCTGATGCATTGACTAGAAAGGAACAGCTGGGACTCAGGAGAGCTGACTCCACCCCTGGACTCAGCATGGGCTTCACCAAGGCTTACTTATGTTTCTTTTTGTTTGATAAAAATAAATCTAAATGTATGTCTTATAAATTTGATTTATATTTGAAAAATAATTTTACTCAAAACTTTTGTCTTTAAGTTATAGGTACTCTGAAATACTGAGAGAGTGATTCATTTACATTAATATGCAATGGGTTTAGTTTGTGTGCTGAGTTTATTGTGGTGAAGCCTAGGCGATATATGCAAACAGAAGGGATCTGGAGCCTTGGTGTGGCCCTGGGGGTTACACTGTGATATCAGAGCTGGCTTCAGTCTCTTCTTTAGTTATTTAGTTAGTCTCTACCCATCCCATAATCACTGTTACTAGCAACGGAAGCCCCAACTACATTCTATAAATTATTCTCATACAGTCAGTGAACATGAGACTAATGGTTCTGAAAACAACAGAGGAAGAGCTATGAGAAGTGTCTGGGAAGATGGCTCAATGAGGCCAGAATAAGATCATGGGTGCTAGGCTGTCAGCTGTGACAGACTACAAACTCGAATGGAATGGCTGAACCTGACCCCGGGTCCTTCTCTGGTTGTAACCACCACCACGCAGATTCTCATTATTGGCTTTGTTGTTTGGAGTTGGAGTTTGGAATAGCTGCTGGGATGGTCTCTCAGAATAAGCTTTTGTTGATCCTAATCTTTCATGTTTGATTTTGCGGAGGTGGAGTCCACACTTCTCTCCCACTCTATTCAACCTCCTTCAAAAAAAAATGAGATAATACGTAAATATTTCAGTTAGGCAGGAGCTAGAGACCATCTTGTATTTGTTCACCACAACCTCCCTGAGAAGACTTTGTGCTGACATTTACACCTCACCACAAATGTTCTCTTTATCATCTTAGCTTGCAGAATTCTCACTACAAAACTCAATAGACACATATACACATATATATACACATATGTACAAATAAACAGTATACACATATGCATACACATATGTATGTATATATATATGTATACATGGAAACACACTTATGTAAATGTGCAACACATATGTACACACACATGCATACATAACACACATACATAGATATACATATGTATATGTATACATATGCACATATAAAAAGTATAAAAGGGCTTCAGAAAGAAAAATGATTGTAGGGCACATGTGGTTTTGGGGGTGTTCCAAGGACACTTGGTCCATCTTTTCTGGATACCATTATATTGCAGCTATTCATAATGCTTCCATGATTGCCTATCCAGTTCTTGGAAGTAGTTACTTACAAATTGTAACATTTTTGGTCATTTTTTCCTTCTGTGCTAAATTCTAAGTTAATTTAAACCTAAAAACCTCTTGAGCAATGAAAGATTTTCTTGTAAATCATCACTATTATGTGTCCACTATATTGAAAGTTCCATTAAGGCTGCCACATCTTCTGAGTCTATTGATGAGCGCTTCTCAGCACCATCCATGCAAAGTCCTTTTAGACACTAAATTATGACAGTTTTCAGAGAGAAAGAAAACGCACACTATTCCACAAGCACAGGTGTATTCACACACACCAGAAAATTGAAATTCAATTCAGAAGGCAATATTGGAAGCAATTTCAGCCTGGATCCAATTTGGTCAGGGCTGAAATTGCACACAAAAAAATGACTGAAGATGATTCTGCTGTCTTTTCAGTTCATTCTCTAAGACTGGATCCATCAAAATAGAATGTGCTAGAAAACTCACATTGAATTCTTGTTCATGCCATTTCAGCCCGAGCAGAGGCTGGAAGTTATTTCAACAATCCCATCCAAGAAAACGCCACACAGTAAAGTTTAAGAATTAAACAGAAATGAAATTAAAATATTCCAACTTACACAAATGTGATTACAGAGCATTCCATTGTTGGCTCTTCTTTCAATAAGTGATCCCCAATTTTAAGCACAGCTGCTGAATCCTTCTCTTATATTGCCACATGCTGCAGGTTGCATAAGTATGCCTCACATTGAATTAATTTGTGAAAACATAGTTCTCATCATTTTGTGGGTTGAAGTTTAACGCCACAGAACATGCTATATATTGTGAGTTAATATATTGTGAGTTATTTTGCTAAAGAAGGAATGCTTTACACTTAAATGCCATCCCTACAATGTTCTTTCTTTTTTAATTTATGCTTCCAAGAACCCTTGAAAGACCTCAGAGAGTGGCTAATTTCTCCTAAACTGAATTGCTCAGAATCAGCCTGGGGCTCAGGAGCCCAGGATCCCCTGGGAGGAGGCAGAGGACAGGTGACAGGCTCAGCAGCTGCTCTCTAAAGCTATGATGGACAACTATTTAGCTTCCCCGGGACTTGCCAGTTTAACTCTGCAGTACAATGCTACCTTCAGCAGCTACAGCACGTTTTGATTTGTATTTCTTCTTTTCATCAACTGTATTGTAAAGAACTTGCAAATAACAAAGAAATCACACAGCAACATTAACTGACCCAGTCTCTGCACCTCAGTGAACTCTGAAGCTGTGCAACTTCACATCAGACTTCACACTGACACTACCAAACATGGAATTTTGTACTTATTCATCATGTGAAACAATCCATGATGGAGTTCACACACACAATTAGCTTTGAGTCCTCTTTAATGACTCGTGTCCTTTACCTGTGTGCCATCCTTCCCCAGCACCAAACATGCTCCCTTTCTTGTCTTCCTTTTGACATGTTATATTGTACCTACACGCACATTTGTTTACTACTGGATTTTTATCTTTCTTTCATTTTTAGCATTGCACAAATTATATGCTAACTTTGCTGTAGAAGTTTATTTTTAGTTATGTATAAAATAATTGTTTTGTGCACTGTTGGGGGAAAGGCTACCTAGGTCATGGCCTTTTGTATTGTCTGCAGGTGTTGGATTTTTGTGGGGGATGTTTGACTGCTGATGATCTGCATGTGCTAACCCCTGAGGGATTCTCAATCAATAAAAACACCTGAGCTCAGATGCTCAGGATTCCACTGCCCAGTATGGTGATTGCTACGGCAGTGGTTCCCTCTACTGAGCTATGGCAGAGGTTTTAATGTATGAATATGCCTCCATGTCTTCCTTGGTGAGCAGCCACAGTAGGTGTACAACAACCTTGCAGGTTTCTCAGATCCTTTAAGACACAGAATTTAAAGGAAAGGGTGGGCTGGAAAGAAAGCTTAGTAGGTAAACATGCTTGCTGCCAAGCTTGATGACTTAAATTTAACCCCTGGGACCTACATCATAGGAGAGAATCAACTCCTGTAAGTTAACTTCTGACTTCCACATATTTACCCTTACATATTTGTAAAAAAAAAACACACACACACATTCACATGCACATACACACACACACACACACACACACACACACACACACTAAATAAATACATACTTAAATGTAATAAAAATAAAGGAACTGGTTATACTATAGGAGTCTTCAAATAATCAGTGAGAAGAGCTAGAAACATATAAAAAGTCATGGTTCATCTGAAAAGACAAGGAAATTTTTTCCTGGAGAAAAAGAGACACAAAACAGATTTAAAAAAATTATCTCCAACAGGACAGAGTGCACAGAACACAGCCTGGGTACCAAGAACTTCAGACAAGGAAACCAAGGATCCTAGGGGAGGGACTTCCTCATTGTCTCCCTATTCTAGAAGCAGAACTTTCCAGCAGAGTTTTAACATTGAAGTCTGGGACCTGAGAGTGTCCTTTGTGCTCATCTGTGCTTGTCATTGGATTACTTTGGTGTCCCTATAGCATGCTGCCAAGGGCTCCTTCCTTCAGAGAGCAAGCCTACATTGTCCTACATCATTCAATCTCTCTGTCCAGCTGTAAATGCTATAGACAGGCTCTTGGCTCCCACAATTCACTGCTTGCTATGTTAATCTCAACTACTTAGATCATTTAAATAAGGCAGATCATTTGGTTGGCCTTCTTGATGTCATCTAGTGTATGCACTACCCCCTCACCTCATCTTCCTTTTGAGAAAGGGCAACTGATCATCCCTTAACAATTCTTTGTGGAACAATTTGAGGAGTATTGGCATTAACTCGTCTTTGAATGTCTGGTAGAATTCTCCACTAAAACTGTCTGGCTCTGGGCTTTTCTTGGTTAGGAGACGTTCAATGACTGCTTCTATTTTCCTAGGGGTTATAGGTTTATTTATGACATTTGTCTGATTTTGACTTAACTTTGGTAAATGTTACTTGTCGAGAAAACTAACCGTTTCTCTTATATTTTCCAATTTGGTGGAGTACAGGTTTTTAAAGTATATCTTAATGAATCTTTGGACTTCCTCAGTGTCTGTTGTTATATTACCCTTTTCATTTCTGATTTTGTTATTAGATTTTGTTATTACTTTTGGGACCCTTCTCTACCTGCTGGACGGTCTCATCCATGATACGAGGATGTGAGGGTTTGTGCCTGGTATTGCTGTATCTTGTTGTGTCATGTTTAGCTGATATCTCTTGGAGGCCTGCTCATATTCAAGGGTAAGTGGAGGGAGAGTGGACTTGGGGGAAGGGGGAAGGAGGGGGAAAGCTGGGGGAGTGAAGGAAAAACTATGGTTGGGTGTATTATATGAAAGAAGAATCTGTTTTCAGTTTTACAAAGAATTCTCAAATGGATGAGGATCTGTAAAATTTGTATTTGTACTTTTAAGTATTGAAATACAATTTTATTAAACCAATGACAGAAAGTTCATGGACTAAAAGCAATATTTTCAAGAGGAAAAGAGCCTCAGTGGAAGAATAAGTGGGAAACTTTTAAAAATTCACACGTCATTTATCATCCACATAGGTTTGATCGCGGAAAATAATAAATTACTGCCTAAATAACAAAAAAAGTAGTGAAAAAAACATAAATAAGTGAATTAGTATAGGTTTTTATACATGGGTAAAAGTTCAGATGAAAGGTAAAATAGAGAATTCTATTTTTAATAAATGGAATCAGCTTCATCTCCACCAAGGACTATGGATCATCTTTCTGTAACCATTTTGTACCCTTTACAGCTTGTCCCCAGGTTCTCAGTTTCAACACCGTATCCAAAGCCCCACCTACAAGACACAAGCAAAGCTACCCACCTGAGTGTAAATAAAACTTCATCTTCAGCAAAAGACCACAATCAAGAGTTGAATAATTCTAGAGTCCTCAATTTATGTTTATGATAAATCTCTGCTCGATGAGTGAGAAGAATATGAAATTTCTGACAATATTCTGAGAAATAATACTCTGAGGAAGATTATATTTTTTTCTTTTTGTTGTAAATGCAACCATGAAAAAAATAATCAGAGCTGTCTGCTAACACATACCTTATAAAGAATGTCAAACGTCTCTACATTTTCATTGTTTTCCCCTTGAACTTCAAAATTATCATCCTGAGAAAAGAATAAACAATTATTTTCCCCATAAAAAAATTAATAAGTAAAAATAAAAAATAAAAGAATTCTCCTTCCCAGGCCTATGAAATGGCTCAATAAACAGGTAAAGGTAGTTGTCACTCAAGCCTTGAGACATGAGTTCAATGCCACAAATCCAAATAACAGTGGAAGGAGAGAGCCTCGCTGTGTCAGCATTCCCAGATGTATGCTGTGATATCTCCATATGGACCCTGGATGGGAGGGGTAACTCCCCTTAAATCTAAGTCAAAGAAGAGGATTTGAACTAGGTTGGAATACTACTCCTACTGTTCTAGTCCTTCGTGTGATCTTAGCATCCAACCATATCTGCAATCCATTAGATTGTTAGAAGACTCTTCATCTTAATTCACAATCTGTCCTTAAACATAAACAAAATCTAAGAACTAGTAGATAGTACCCCAGATTCACCTACTGACTGTGGAATACAATTTTCTATTCTTCAACATAGGCATTCCGATGCTCCAAATAATTTTTACCTCCGATAAATTACCATCACTAGTATTCTCATTAAAGAATCCTTCTCTAATGATTTAAACTGATGACAGCAAAAAGAATGTGACACAAGATGTCAGGTGTCTGATCATCTTTGTTGATGAAGCTGTTTCACACCCAAACTCCCTGATTCCCAGGAGCTAACACCGTAGGCAAGGTGTGACATGTCAATTAATGACAAAAGGGGCTTATTATAGATACTACCATTGGCTAAAGGAGCCTATACTGTAGTCACCCCAGGATGGCAGGCTGTAGAAGACTTTAGGTTAGAATTAAAATGAAAAACTGCTCTTAAGGAGAATATTCAACCATTGAGGGGTAATTGCGATTAAAATTAACATTGCATTGCCTTTCTCTGCATTGGCCAGTGATGAGCTAACTGGAAATTTCCCTTAATCTCTTAAGCCTTCCAGACAAGTGACTCAGAATATGTCTGTTACTGAGCTTCTTTGTACTTGGAACAAATATCTTCAAAAAAAAAAAAAAACTTTAAAGGAAAGAGAATCTATTTGTCTCTGGAGTTTCAACCCTAAGTTGGCCCTACCCGTTGCTTTATGACTGAGGTGAAGCTGAATGGCATGGTGGAGAGAATAGGGCATGTGACACTTGTAACTTCACAGCCTTCAGTGATCAGAGGGTAAAGAGAAGGGACTGGAATGGTCTATATACTCCAAGGACCCACCCACAGCCAGTGACCTGCTTCCTCCAACCAGGCCCCAGTTCAGAGAGCTTCCATCATACTGCAGTGGCATAAAAAGTCCATCAGTGGGTTGGTACATAGATCAGTCAGTGCCCTCCAGATCAATCACCTGACAGTAATTGAATCCACCATAGCTTACAGCTTCTGTCATCATTTTCTTCCTGACAATCTCCATTCTGACTGAGGTGGGATCCGTCAGTGTAGGCACTGGTTTATATTTCCCTGATGGCTGACGATGCTGAATATTTTTTCATATGTCCAGTTGTATTTCACATGTTGACAAGTCTGTTCATTCTATTATTCTATTTAATGGTTAGGTTGTTTGGGTTTGGGGAAGAGGTTATTTTATTTTATTCTTTATATATTAATCATTTGGCTGCTCTACAGCCAGTAAAAGTATTCTCCCATTCTGTAATCTGTCTACTCCCATAGTTAATCATTTCATTTTTTTGTACAGACCCTTTTTAATTTTGTATGATCCCGTATTTCAAATTTCAGTTTCATTTCTTCAGGAAGTCTTTGTCTGCGCCTGTATCTTGAGTGTTTGTTTTCCTTTAAGAGTTTCAAATTTTCTAGGGTTGCATTAAGGTCTCTGGTCTATTTTAACTTTATCTTTGGTTAGGGTGAGAGACGAGGATCTAGTTTCACACGAGTGTGTGGTTTTCCCAGCACCGCTTGTTTAAGAGTCTGTCTTTTCTCCAGTGTGTGGCTTTGAAACCTTCAAGGCAGCTGCAGTTGTGGGTTTACACCTGCCTCCTCTACTTTATTCCGTGGATCTTTACATCAGTTTTTAAGCCAGTACCACATCTGGCTCTGTGGTGTAACTTCAAGTCAGTTATTGTGACTCCTGAGCATTTTCTCTTTCCTCTGGATTGCTTTAGCTCCCATATGGATTTAAGGTTTTTCTATTTTTGGAAAAATGTTATTGAAATCTTATAGGAATTGCATTGAACACATAGATTTCTTGGGGTGTGATGGCTGTTTCATTATATTCATTCTGCTGGTCTGTGAGTGTGGATGTCTTCCCATCTTCTAGTGTCCTCTCAATTTCTTTTTCTTCAGAATTTTAATTTTTTTTCGTTGTGAAAATCTGTAATCTCCTCAGTTAGGGTTATTCCTAGGCAGTTTTTTGAAGCTGTTGGTGAATGGGATTGTGTTTTCTAGCTACTTTCTCAGTGTGACTGCTAATAATATATTATCAAAAAGTAACCGATTTTTGTAGTGACTTTTTAAGCCTGCTACTCTGTTGAAAATACCAATTCTAAGTGTTTCCTGGTATTGTCCTTAGGGTTCCTTTCATACAATATCATGTGAAAGATGGGATATTTGGACTATTTTACTTCCACTGGTTAACTAAATTGAAATTAGATACTAAATATGAGCAGTATAAAAGAGAAGAGAAGAGAATTGGATATGGGTGTAGAACTGTATGAGGTCAGAGTAGGGACCAAGGTAACAATACAGATGGGACCACAGGGGCACTGTGGGTGTTAGGATTCTGCAACAAGCAGAGTCTACAACATGGCTCTGTGCTGGAGAGCTCTGCCCCCTACACCTGACCACAGACATAGTCCACAGCCCAGGGCTCCCTCTGTGGGGTTCTGCCACCCCCTAATCTATAGTATGGGACTCCCACTTTCTGTGAGAAGCTCTGAAATGCCTTTCTACATTCATCTATGATCAGCCTCCACAGCCCTGTGAAGGAAGCTCTGCCTTAGCTCTGCCTTAGCTCCGCCCCCTTGCCAGGCCCAACCCCCCAGCTGGCTAACTGTCAAATGGAAGGAGGACCTGATTGAGGACTGTGCTCACTCCTGGATGACCCCTCCCCTCACAGATGGAACCTAACAGCCATCAGCACTCCTGGCTGACAACCAACCCCCTCCAAGATGGACCCTCAGCCATCTGTGTTTCTTCCAGGAAGCAAAGTTGACTTTACCAGCAAACCTAGCCTCTCCTATTGTCCAACTGCTATTCAGGACTAATGCTTGTCTCCCTTGCTACCCTGCTGGGGACTCTGGGGGCCCAGCCACTATTCCTTATGCCCACCAGGAACCCCATATGATGCCAAGGACCACTGAGGAGCCAGCATTTTTCCCTTTTGGGGGAATCTAGCTCTGCAAGGCTGAGGAGCTCTGGGACTTGAAACCCCTCATAAGAAAGCTCCCCTCTGGGACTATCAGGGACCCAACTCTCATCTGGCTGAGGGGTTCCCCAACCTGACAGTACAGCACAGAAGGGGTCCCAATAAACACAAATGACCCTGCGCTGGGACCCCAAACCCACTCTGGACTGAGAATTCCACCAATCACAGGCCAAAGAAACTCCACCAATCACAGGCCATGTTGATAACTCCATCCTCTCCAGAACCCTTTAAAAAGGACTGAGCAACCCTCAGTTTTCGCTGTTTCTCTTCAGAGCAGAAACAGTCACTGGCCTGCTGAGATCATCGGACAGAAGAAAGAAGAGCAGCTCTTCTGGGATATTTCCCTACTGAGCTGCTCCAGAAGAAGAAAGAAGAACAGCTCTCCTGGGATATTTCCCTACTGAGCTGCAGCCTTGGGAACACCTGGCCAGAAGCTCCTTGGTCCTGTTGGGATATTCTCTCCCTTCAGAATTGCATCATCTCCAGGAGACAAGGGGAGGCGAGATGAGATGAGACGAGGCAAAGCGAGGCAGAGCTGGACACTTCACCTCAGCTCCACTGGGCTGAGCAACTCATCAGTCCTGTTGGGATATTCTCCCTTCAGGACTGCACCACCTCTATGCGGAGGTTTCTCCCTTTGGCATTGTGTGGTCCCCGGACCATCACAGAAGAGCTTCTCCATCTTTCTTCTCTCTCCGTTCTATCTCTTTCCATCTATTCCAACAATAAAAACCCTTCCCAACAGTGGGTATATCTGGACACAAAGTCTATCAACCTGTTTTACTTAAACTTTGTCCTTCAGAGCTGTAAGATAATGAACACTTCCACATTAAGTTTGGGTGCTTAATAAAGAAATAACAGAAGATATACATAAAATAACACTGTCCTTAGTAATAGAGTACAAAAATCTACCTACTTCAAAACAAAATATATGAGAAAACATGGAAATAAATTAACACAGACACACTGTATTTTGTAAGCAACAGGCAGGATGCTTCCTTTACTTGATAAAATTTACACAGAGCTATAGACATAAATTGTGATGTTTACTAAAAGCAGAGCCACATGCAGATGTACCAGATGGGAGTATAATCTTGGAGGGCAATAAATAGATGACAATTTCCATGCCCCCACTCGAACAGACTTGGGTTATTTATTGCCTGAATAGAGATTTATTCCCATAAGTCTTGGGAGATAAAGGTTTTGTGCAGCCGTACTCAGGAGCATGATGAAATAATAGAGGAGAATATGAACTCAACACTAATCTAAAGTAAAAGAGCAGATAATCACTAATCTGAGAGTCCAGAAGAGGATAGCCCTATTGTGTGCTGAGAGGGAAGAAGCAGCTTGATGGGACTGACTACAGACCAGTGGGAGGTCAATTTCATTCACTATAATAAAAGTATCGTATGTATTTTGCCAGACTTAGTACTTGGGAGAGAAGGGCAAGTTACCCAGGAAAGCTGGGCTCAGAGCTGCCCTATTCATCCCTGGATGGAAATCTACCCTACTCTGTGAGTAACTGAGACCACAGCTCCTCTAGCCCCTGCTCAGTTCTGCACACATTTCCACAGACACACTCATTTTCTTCAGCATCCTCTAGTGTGAGTTTTCTTTGCATTAGTCAAAATGAAGGCTTATCTTGGGCAAGGTTGATTTTCTGACATATTCTTGTTCTTTTTGTTGTTGTTATTGCTTTGTTGTTTTCTTTTGGCTGCCATTGGTAGACACCTTTCTAATGCTGGGCTCAATACACAGTCACAAGATGCAGGTGATACTAATACTGAGATTCACAGAACTGAAGAATTACAGAGCAGCAATTGAGATCTCAATGAAAATCAGGACTAATTCTATTTGAATGCTTTTGTTTCTTGGCATAGACAGGTTTTTTCCTCATGACCCAAGACACTTTTGTGACTCAAAAGATGGGAAAGAATGAATCTTCTTGGCTTCAGAAGGCAAGGAGAGACCTGCACAGTCTGGGGTCATATGACATTGACTTAAGGAGGACTGGATCCTGTGAGCTGCTTTCATATTCATCTCACTCTACCTATTCAGTTTCAGAAAAGGAGAAAAATATGCATTCAACATAGATTAAATAAAACGTGGCCAGAGGATGGGGCTTACTTCCAACAGATAGATCTTCTGGCTAGGATCAAGTAAAAAATCCATCTAGATTGGAAGTGTTCTGTGTCTCTAGGCTCAACAAAGTTGTTCTCAGAAACAATAAAACAAGTATCCTAGCATTTTATTTGTGCTGTTTCTTTATCTTCACAAAATTTGGTCACTAGCTTGCCACCACCAACTGCAAGGTCACTTGCTTTGATGGGGACATTCCTGAATTTTTTCCTCTCTGGACTTCCCCACGTGGCTGTTTGTGGCAGAATAAGGTAAAGCACTAACTTTATTAAATATGTCTATTTTGCCTCATCTCTTGAATAGCACACACACACACACACACACACACACACACAGACAGACACACACATACACACGTTTTTTTAACAGCATGAATATTTGACATGTTCTGAAGAAAAAAATTAATTGCTTGATGGGGTTGTACTTGCAAAATGATGCCAGTTTGCCTTGATATTCTTGGCTCTGACACTCAGAACTTCCACATGGCTCCCATAATAGCCTATCTTTCTGCTCTTGCTTGGGCACAGTGACCTGCTGTATCACGGTTCTATGATTATTGTAGTATACACTCTGCTTTAAAATTAGGAAACTATCTTTTTTTTTTCAGGGATGTTATCTTCTTCCTGAATGCTGGTTTTTGTAGAGTATATGACCCCCTGTATTCTCCCAAATGCTGATTTTACTACTTAAGCCTAAAAGTTCTCAGAAAGACTCTCAACTGCTGCATTCCCTTGTTCCAGCTCTCGCAGGTACTCACTCAGCACAAACAGTAGTGATTTCTGTTAAATCCATCTCTACCGTCAGCTTGTTCAACTCTATCACACACACACACACACACACACACACACACACACACACACACACATATAAGTTCACTCATACTGATTCAAGACCAGCCCCACCCAGAGCCTCATGAACCTGACAAGCTGACATATTTCAGAGAACTGACAGACCTTGAAATATAAGCACTTATCCAAAATTATGTTCATTTACATTTAAGGTATTTTTATTTCCTAACTAGATTTGGGCTCTTCTCAGGAGCAACTGTTATTTATCTTTATAGAAACTACTTGGGAAATATATAGAACAGGAAAGGTGCCTGAAAAGGAGTGTTTTCTCAATTATTTTTGAAATGCTCAAGTGGGGGAATAATACTGGATTTAAATGTATTGGTAATTAGCATGATGTGATTTTAATTAAACTTTCATTTTGAGAGCAAGTTGTAAAAAAGGGGGGAGTCCCATCTGGATTGTGGATAGAATGGGAAAAGCCACCATTAGAGATGTACATGAACCAGAATTAAACACATTTCAAAACCAAGGCTGAGCATGCTCACTACAGCCTCCACTGACCCCCTCCCCCACCCACTGAAGTACCATAAGAATTTAAGCCTTGGGGATTTTCCTGAGAATAAATTCCTTAAGGGAGAAAGCAAGAGGCTTTAATCCATATGTTGAACACTCCTGGGCTTTAATGTAATTGACAGTTGGTAATTTCACCACGCTTCTCCCTTCTGCATCAGTGACTTATTGAAATGACATTTATAATAAAAAATGCAAGAAGTTATTCCTACTGCTTTTCTCACTTCAATTAACTCTATAGGTAAGCACACCAACCACACAGAATCCCTGGTACATTAATCAGAAGGAAATTATTTGAATTCAGAAAGATTTATGGTTTGACTGTTAGTTTTGCACAGATGACTACAGTAATCCTAATGTAATTGATGGATTTGGGCCATTTCAAATTCTAATCTCAATAGGACCTGGCACTGGGGTATTGGATTTAGTCCATTTGAACAGTATCCTCCAAGGGCAGGAAGTCAGTTCCATCAGAAGCAGTACCTAGTTCTTCCAGTCTTCTTAAACTTTATTCAAATTCTACTTACTCACTGAGGCTGTGTTAAAGTTATACCTTCTCCATGAATCACCCTCAAAGGATATTTTCCCAAAGGGCTAGCACAAGCAGTGATGGGTGTTGAACCACTGCAGGTGTACCCATGAGCTAAGATGAACATACCACTAACAGTGTGCCCATGAACTTCAGTGGGTTCTTAGTCATACCAACAGCAAGGTACCCATGAGTTTTGATGGGATTAACACTATTAGTCCACCTGTGTGCTATGATGAGCATAGCACCAATGGTACACTCATGAACATTGATGGGTTTCATGGTCACACAAGTAACATGCACCATGGGATATATGACTGTAAGTTATTCCTATCTGCTCCACATCCATTCTTGCTGTTGCTTATTTGTCTAGTCCCCAAAGCAGAGTTCCTTAAGCCCTTTCTCTGCCTACTTGCTGCTCTTACCAAGATCCTTGCCCAACACAGTGCAGGTAGCACTGTCTTCACATTGATTGATGAGAGGAAATAGTCACCAGGGCAGATTCTGTACAGGGTTTACTGTTGGGCAGTAGATGGACACTCTGTATGGAGAAGATGGTGTCTCAATAGAAAAAAAAAATAACTCCAACTCTCAGTTAGCACATCCACGCACAGTAGCTGAGGATCACTTAAAATTATTTCATTAATAAATAAGCCTATTTTGTTATTCAAAATTTGAAACAATGAAAAGATAGAACTCTAAATAACTATCATAAGGTATAGATAAATATCAATTAGATATGTTCAGGGGATAGTGGCTCACATTTATATACAAATAAATGTGAAATAATGATTTAAGAGCTATATACCCAATGTACTTATATATTTAATTTTATTTTTCTTTAGCATACCTTTAAATGGGAAGTTTAAAGCATAAAACATATATACAAAGATATCTATCAACCCATTTGCTGTACGTATTGGTAACTTAAATTTGCCCTGCTGTATGCAACTTATGATAAATATCACAGATCAGTTTATGTACCAACAGACTTACTGGGTGACTCCGTTTTAGAAGTTTTATTTGTTGTGGATAACTCACTAAAAACAAACAAGGATCCACCCATCAGCATCCTTAGAATCACGGCAATGAGGGGAAAACATAAAAGCACAGCATCCCATCGATTCCCAGCTAACAGACAGTGTAAGTGGATATAGTATTTGATCGTCACCCAAATTCTGTGCCTGTAAGGTATGAAAGGTCTGAACAGAACCTTTTTCAATGCCCAAATGCTGTTTGGAGGAGCACATCATGGAAGAATTTCTCACAGTCAAACCAAAGACTAAAATGACTAAAGGCTGTGACTGTAGTGACAGGACACTCAACACTACCCAGGGCACAGACAGGGTGGGGACGCCTGCCATCATCAGCCTCATTGCAGCCCACCCTGAACAGTAAACACACCCCACAGTTCCATGTCCCATCTTTGCTCCACAGTAGAAGTTTTAATCCCTTTTCAACCTCTGACCCATGCTGCTGCCTGGACCCTTCACTAGATGTTGGTTGCCAAGGGAGCAATTAGCAGTCATCTTGCATATCATCAAACCTGTTTTGACAATGTGCGTCCAACCTGGAGCCACTCAGTCAGCAAATGTCTAGTACACCCTTCCCCTTCACTTGTTTATAAATCAGTAATGTTTTAAGAACATGCTGATGTTCATATAAAATTGTGAAATGATTAGGTTTGTGCTGAAGATTCTGCAGAGTCATGATGTAAATCAACACACAGCTGTGGTGCAGGCTAACTGATGGCATCACTTCCCCCCACATCTTTCCTAAGCTGTATGACCTGTGTATGCACTTATGAGAACAGGATTCACCAGCCATTTACCAGAAAGGAGTGGAGACATTGCCTGCACAGGAGATCAAGAAAAACACTTGCAAATAGAAGCATAAATGTCTTGGCCAGTACAACTCTGCCGGGGTCACGGAAATTACTCAAAATCTGATTGTTCCTTCTTTGAACAGTCCTGGGTTTTCCTTCTGCCAGCTTTCTTGAGTTCTTCCTCCCCAAAGTTTATGCAATTGAAATATTTTATTAATTTTAGTTGCATACAATGTATTTCGATAACACTCTCTTTCCATTCCTCCCTGTTCCATTTTCCCATCTTGTGCCCTCCAAAACAAACAAAAACAAAAGAAAATTAAGTTCAGCTTGTGTAGTAGTAGCATGGATCATGGGCATCGTCATGGTCTGTGGAGACAGCAGGCTATTCTGATCATGGACATTCCCTGGCCCGTAATAGCCTGAGACCAAGCATAATGAAGTTCAACCCAATATTGGGCCTCACTGCCCAAACCCACAGGCACCTGGGGACTCCAGAAGGTACCCATACATCACCTAGGCTTGCAGACTCTGAGCAGACCTCCTGTAGGTCAGAGCATCCCCTGGGCTCTAAGGCATCCTGCAGATACCTGGGCATCATGCAGGTACTGGGCCAATTCTCAGACATCCAGACATCTCTCAGGCACCCTGTCTTCCCTTAGTTGCCTGGACAGCTGGCAGGCACCCAGACAACCCCCAGGCACTCATGCAGGCACCTGACCTTCCTGTAGACATTAGGGACCCCCATGGGCACTGGAACACCCTGCAGGCACCAGGACATACCACAGGCATCAGGGTATCCCACCAGCTCCAGGGAATCTTGCAAGTGCCCATGGATAATGCAGGAACTGGGTCAACCTGCAGACACTTGGACATCACACAGGCACCCTGACACCATACAGGCACCCTGACACTACACAAGCACCCTGACATGCCACAAGCACCAAGGCATCCCTCCAATCCCTAAACCTTCTGCAGGTACCTGGACATCCTGCTGACACCAGGGCCTCCCATAGGCTCCCAGACAGCCCACAGGTACCAGGACCTATTACAGGCAGCTGGACATTCCACAGGCACTAGGGATATCCTGCAGGCACTAGAATGTGCTACAGATACTTGGACATCCCACAGGTTCCTGAACCTCCTTACAGGCACCCAGATATCCTGAAGGCACCAATTGAAATATTTTCATCATTATAAGGAGGATATACATCATAGTTGTATATTCCTTTAATCATCAAGCACATTGTTCTGTGCCTGCCTTGCAAGCACAGATGTACACATATGATCGTGAATGCGGTCTTATATTTTGAGATTATTGAATCTAGTCCAGAGCCAGGGGCAGAAGAAATCAGGGCAGACTCACACAGGTTAAAGTAGCCAACAAGCTTTGGGAATTAAAGGTGTGATGACTTCAGCCTTGCATAGGGCTCTTCAGAACTCACGGCCCAAGGGACAGGAGCTCAAAAATTAATCATGTTTTTAGGTAGTTCATTTTTTTCTAATCTGACATATGATTTTGTAATACTTCACTTAACTATGGAGCATGCCAGCGGTGTATTAATTATTCAGTCTTTCCCAGGCTTCTACAAGCCTTAATTAGTGAAAGAAGTCTGCAGGACAAGTTATAATTTGCATGTCAACAAATTTGTTTAGAAATTACACAGTAAAGGTAAAATGTTGGTGGTACTTCAACTCCATCAAACTAGACTCTCTGAAGCCTGTACCTGAACAAGCTTCAAGCTCCTAACATTCTATTTTTTTGTTTCTTTTGCCCCAGACTTGTGATTAGAAATTCATTTGGATTTTGCTGAACTATAAAGCCTGTTTCTAAAAAAAAAAAAAAAACTCAATTCTATAACCTAAATGAATCTGTCCAGATGTCTTTTCCACAAAGAGAGGAAGTGGTGACACCACCCAGGAAGTAACAACCCAGCATCAAATTGATGAGTGGAGTTTGACAGGATTATATCATAAGACAAGAAAAGTGGGCACATGGAGTCAATGTCTCTTCACTGTGGCAGGGATCACACAGGATCGAATCTGGTTTTGTTTACTTATTTAACATTACCATATTCCCCACAAGGCACTTCAACTTTCTTAAGCTAAATAAAGCGTAACTCACATTCTCATAATGAACACAGTATATTGGTCACAAATTCCTCTTGCCTTCTTGGTATGAAAGAAATAAACTACCTAATGGAGCTTCATGCTCTTAAATTCGATTGTACTTGAAACACCTCATGGGTAGGAGAAAAGGCTTTGAAGTTAAGAGCACTTTCTGCATTCCCAGCACCCATTTCCCAAGCTACAACCACCTGTAACTCCACCTCCAGGGGATCCAACACTCTCCTCTGCCCTACATTGGCACTGAACACTCTCACACATAAAAAAAAAAATAGGTTACATTAGATTGGATTAGAATGGATGACAATTTAGATGAAATAATTTAGATAATTAGATGAAAATTTGTTTAAATTTTTTCAAGTGAATAAAAAGCTGAATCTAACAAGCTTTGTCTTCTATTTTCAGTAAAACTCAATAAGCAAAGAAACTAATAATGTGGCATAAGTTAATGCTCTTCATGGAAGAGGAGGCTGAAATCCCTGTCCATGCCAGGGACAGGGATAATTAACCACTGATTTACTGGTTATTTCAGGAGGGTTTAAGTCGTATAATATGAACCAGTCACTATGTCCTCCTCCTCAAAGTCATGTAGACAATGGGATTTATTCTCCCTACTGGGCTCATGACAATCAAGGGAGGGCAGGGTTAGAAATTCCTGACTTGGGATACCCAAACACACACACACACACACACACACACCCCACATACACACACATACGTATACACAAACACATACACAAATAACCCCTACTTGCACCTGTCATCAGAGGAAACTTATTTTTGCAAGAGATGGAAATGAATACAGAGGTCTATGACTGGTCAATGCGCAGAGAATAAGAGACTGTGGAATACTCAGCCCTGAATGGGACATCCCTATCACATCCCCCCACCAAGACTCAGGAACCATCATGGGAAGATTGTAAGAGCCAGAAATAGCAGATGTCTACAGTGAAACAGTATTTACTAGACATGACAGGGCATTGTACACATGAACTCACAGTGGCTGTGTCTTTATGCACAAGATCTGTACAAGATAAAGTCAGAAAAGATTCCAGCGCCAATGGGAGCGGCTCACGAGGCTCTACCCCCAGCTGAGGAGATACTGATGACTAGTGGTGGGGGTGCGATCAGCTTTCCTCAAGGATTCAACCTCCCAGAGGCTACCCGTGCTCCACTAGATGGTGGTACACCCATGCCATGTAGGCAGCACTCAGTTTACCCAGGTTTTTTCATAAAACAGTGAATGAAGGGGAACATGTGGGGGAACTGGGGACAATCCAGAGGGAAGGACTGGGAGGTGGATTTGGTCAAACTACATTATACGCATATGTGAAATTATAAATTACTCACAAATACAGCATTCTTTGAGCGTCTCTACTAGTAGGGAATCCAGAAAACACAAACATTTATTGTAACAAAATGCCCACGGGCATCATTTCTGAATCAATTTAGCATGGAGAAACTGAAGGTTTGTCATAGGATCTCAGGCCACGTGGCCTCCTGCTTTGGGGCTGTGGAGTCTTTCCTTGTGACAAGAGCAGTTGGCAAAGGCATCTTTGTGACAAAGACACAGGGCTAAGATTGCAATGCCAGACTTGATGGCTCAGTAATCTCACATCCACCCATTTTGCTCCAGTTCATAAAGGGTCTTCTGCCCTATTAGACACACAGGCTGGAGACTCCCCATCCTCAGCCTCATGCAAAATATATCCCATAGCTGCTCAGGAAAAGAACGTTTCCAAGGCTGAAGAAACAGTCTTAATATTTTCATCTGTATTTACACAGAATCCACTCATTAGATCAAGGAAACTGAGAATAAGTTTTACTGTAGGACACAGTAAGCAGATAACTTATTGTGTAAAGTTCAGACTCAAATACAGAAAAGCATTTCCCTCAAGAACATTTTCAAATAATAAAACATGGCCAAGGACTACAGATTATTGTCTAGACAAGCCTCAAATTATTAGTACTTG
The DNA here is from genome assembly GCA_026225945.1 of Cricetomys ansorgei. NCBI lineage: Eukaryota > Metazoa > Chordata > Mammalia > Rodentia > Nesomyidae > Cricetomys > Cricetomys ansorgei. The sequence continues at coordinate 1,498,191 of JAMJFZ010000320.1, forward strand.
GTTGAAGGGTTACTTTACATCCAGGTGAATATCACTATAATTAAAAGTGCACTCTGCTGCCTGGGAGATACTTTGGGTGCATGGTGAACTAATTAATAATCAGCTTTAGAAAATGATAAAATCTTTACAACTGCAAATGTCTCATCATTGTTCCTTCTAGCCTCAAATGCCTGAAATCAGGAGGCATGGCCACATGGGTCTGATTCAATCACTGTCGTCTTTTCTGAAGCAGTGCTAGTCTTGGTGTCTGGCGGGACAGAGCCACTGGCCATTGCTTTTTGACATGTCACCAGGGTGGCCTGTGTGCTTACATCATTGTGTTGTTTTTCTTAAATTTCCACAAATCTAGAGCCGTAATTTAAATAATTAGTAACTAAAGGAATTAGCAGATCCTTTGTGTCCAAAGTCATTGTAGAAGCATGTAATTCAGAGTCGCCAAGGCATAAGCCTCCCTCTGCTTCACTGAAGACACTTCTCTATTCAGCTTCCAGTTTGAGTGACGTCTAGACGTGAGAGCTACACTACAACATACTGACTGTGACACATACAGAGAGAGTACATGTCAGTGGGTCCTGGCAGTGATACATAATGAATACTGCTGTGTTCGGTCTGTTTAAATCGGAGGAAATATGACCTACCACATTTGTGGCAGGATCACAAGCTAGGCAGCACAACAGCAGTGACACATATGTGCATGCATGCACATTCACATGCATACGCACGCAGACACACACATACAGACAATGCATACAGACACAACTTCAAGCTCCTAGCCGCTACTGGATCAGCTTAATTTTTCAAACACCATTTTGAGCTGTAGAGACTTCCCGGTGTGTTTTTTCTTTGAAATCAATGCATCTGCTTTTTATGAAAGTGAGTTAAATGACTGAAGACCACACTCCACGCAAGAAAGATTGAATTCCATCTAGCAACAGGGATTTTGCTGCGTGGCTGCCTCTGCTTCAAGGTCATCTATGGATTTCTTGGCATCTCATTCACACTTTAATTCTTTAATAATACCCTGTTGCACATGCCTTGGGACTCAACTTTGAAACACATCATACTGAAAATATCCAATAGATGGCCTACCGCAGAGAACAAGGCTTCAAAGAGCTACAGAAGACACAAATCTCAAACCCCCCAACCTTCAGAATCACTGCTGAGGTCAGTGTGGCTGTGTAGTTGCAAGGAGTCTCTCCAAACTGCTCAGCACCTAACCTTGGGTTTGCATTTCTGCCTGTAAATGGGGGTCACAAGACAAACCAGAAAATGCTGTAAATGTTGCATTTGCCTTAGTAGGATAAGCTAAACTGTGTGTGAAGAAAAGTAAGAGGAAAGAAAAATCATTCCCCAAACTCTCTTCATAACATGCCCCCCCAGCACTTACCAGGGTGTCATAGTATGGTGATTTGAATAGGAATGGCCCCCACAGGCTCAAATATTTAAATTCTTGGTTATTTGGGAGAAGGATTAGGAGGTATGACTTTGTTGGAAGAAGTGTGTCATTAAGCATGGGCTTTGAGATTTTAAAAATCCCAAGCCAGACCCAGTATTCGTCTCTACCTGCTGCCTGTCCATCTAGATGTAGCGCTCTCAGCTACCTCTCCAACACCATGCCTGCCCACATGCCACCATGCTTCCTGCCATGATGATAATGGGCTAAACCTCTGTAGATGTAAGCCAGCCCAAACTAAATGCTTTCCTTTATAAGAGTTGCCATGGTCATGGGTTATCATGTCTCTTCGCAGTAATAGAGAACTGACTAAGATAATAGTTTACCTATTGCTCCCAGAATTCACACATCCAATTGTCTGTTAATCCACCTACTGATCTGAATACTTGAAGCCACAAGTTTCTCTCATTTTAATGCATTTCCATCTCTAAAATCTTTTTAAAGCACAATCTCTGTGTACACTCATGAACTTAGCCTTAACATGCAAAGACACAAAGGCCTGCACAAGAGCTGTGTGGTTCTAGACAAAATGTGGCAACAAAAGAATACACTCCCAAAAAGAAATCCCAGGAGCATTCTTTGTTAACAATCTGCTAAGTGTGATGCATACACTCTCGTTGTGTGACTTGCTCTGCTACTAAAGTGAAGGTAATTGTAGTAATTTGGTTGGACTGGTTATAAATGATACAATACAAATCACCTCCTGCACAAAGACAGTGCTGAATGTAGTGGTTAGTCTTGGTTTTGTGGACAAGTGGTTGTTCAAGTCCATAAGCCTCTTCTGCCTCAATTTTCACTTCTGTAGTATGGAGTCATAAGGATGTCTCAACTGTAGCACAGCTAGGAGGTTTAAAGGGTCAGTGTAAGCATGAGTGTGTGATATCAGAGAAGGAAGAATGGCACACAGCCATCCCTATACAGATGACACTGCATGCACATGTATGCACTTATTGGTTTCTGGTCCCACGCGCATGCTGCTGGCCCTCTGGCAGCCACTGCAGCTCGGTTTCTCTGCACTCTGCTGGTGTCTCCATTTGCCAGAGAGGCCTCTGCTCTTTGGCCAGAAGTGAGAAGTGGGGGGCGCCTGGGTTTGGGTAGCGGAGAAGTGCTTGGGGCCAGGGAGGGGGGGTTGCTGGGTTTCCGTGGACTTAATGTGGGCCCTGTCTGAGAATCGGTGGAGACACAAAGAAAGCCTCCTCAGGAGCCCTTCTGATGGAAGTCATTCTCCATTTATTCCAGTAACCCCTTCCCTTTATCCTCCCCGGAGGGAGAGGGGTCCAGGTACTCTGGGATGAGAAGTCTTATTTGCATAGTGACCAGGGCTGGTACCAGAGGTGGGAGAGAAAGACATGTTATCAATGAATGGATCCAGCTACAGTGTAGACAAGCATGTTCCTTTTGCTTCGGAGAAGCAGGCAACTTATAATTAATATTTAGCTAGGATCTCTCCAGGCCTAAAAAGAGGAGGAGCTTGTGAAGCACCCTTTTCTGCTCACCTTTCCAGGGAGCAGGCATTTCCCAGCCGCTTCAACTGCTCTTTAGCCCACATGCACTGTTTGTGTGCAATGCCAAACCAAAGAGGTCAGAAAAGGGTGTTGGATGCCCTGGACTTGAAGTGACAGATGGTTGTAAGCTGCTATGTTGGTTTTGAGAACCAATCCCAGGTCCTCTACAAGAGCTGCCAGTGCACTTGAACAATGAGCTGTATCTTCTGTCTCTGGACTTCCTTTTATTTATTTGTTTTTTTAATCTTAGTCTTTTGAAAGCTTATTATTTTATATGAGTATGTGCCTGCACATCTATATGTGTGACACATATGTATTTGATGCCTGAAAAAGCTACATATACCCATGGACTGGGTGATGGGAGGTTGAGAGGTATTATGTGGGTACTGAGAACCAAATCCAGGTCCTCTGCAAAAGTAACCAGTCTCCTAACTGCTGAGCCATGCCCATATCCCTGGGATTTCACTTTACTCTGTTCACATCCTAACTTCACTAATGAGTTGATATTGACCTCAATGCTTCTGCATTTATAGCTCTTAGGTTGAGCAATGTTCAGAAAGCTTGTTTCAATTCTATAGAAGAATTATCCCAAATGCTTGCTTGCAAATTTCTAAATTAAATGCATGCCCTTTTGTAGCAAAAAATCAACCCCAGATAAAAGTCTGTGAAATGAACATGGCATCTCCCTCTGGTATGTGACAGGTTTTTAACCCATGAGGAAATGACAGCTCAGGAAATGTCAGGTGGAAAGAACAGTGCTTAGTGCATGCCACAGAAGTGTACAAGGAGAAGGTTGCCTCCTCCAAACATCTGGGGCGAGAGCTGTTTGCAGACCTAAGAGATCTGTGTGCACTCATCTTACTAAGTTATAGAAATGGACTTTTTTCCAACCAATAGATTGTAGCAGGGGATTCTATATGTGTCCCAAATTTATATGGTATTACATTGTACTACGATGTGAGGTTGTCAGTGACCATATTAGGGGCAAATTGACATCAGTGTGGTGGAATGATTTATCTAAGAGTTAATGTTAAAGAGATCTTTGACCATTTGCATAATAAAATCTAATACTTTTAATGATAGCATAATTATTTAAAACTTTTAAATAACTAAACATTATCTCTATGATGTTTGTAAAATGAGCTTAAGAATAAGTCATGAATTAATTAAAATTTATAACCTATCCAAATGCCTTTTGATCTAAACACAAATTCAATAAGCACCCTTATGCCTTCCATAAAATGATACCTTCAGTCATAGTTTTAATCACCAGCCATGACAAAATAGCATATTCTATAATTTTTAAACCCTTATTTTATTCATACTATGTTTTTTAAAAATAAACTTATCCAAATGTTTTCAAAAGGAAGTTATAACAGAAAAGTGTAGCCTTCAGTATCACAAATTATCTGATCTAAGTATTCCCCCAAACTGGGGTCACTTGAATGATATTTTCTGTGTCAGATATTGAACTGAAATCCAAGTGATCATTAATGCAGTAGATGAGTCTTTGAGAATAAAACTGCAAAGACAACTATCCAAGTGAGGCCTGTGACTCACCCCAATCAAGTCTCTCAGGAGGCTGAGGGAGGTCTCTAGTGAGTACCAGTCCAGACTGAATTAGAGTGGGAACCCTAGTTTAAAAAAATGAAAGCCTGAGCATGTGGCTATTCAGCAAAATACCCTCTGTCCAAGCACAAGGATATACCTCAGGATCCTGGGTCAGAGCTTCGTGGTGACACAAGCCCACAACTCCAGCCATGAGATGGAAAGACAGACAGATCCCTGAAGTTCATTGGTCAAATACCCTAGACAAATCAATGTGATCAGGTTCAGCGAGAGGTCTTGTCCTCGTGGAAGGGTCTACGGGGAAATGAAGGGAGCAAGGAGAAGGAGTCTATATAGATGTACAGAATTTTCGTTGTTGCTTTTGTTTGCCTTGCTTTGTTTTGTTTTGATTTTTGAGACAGGGTTTCTTTGCTGTAAGTCTGGCTGTCCTGGAACTCACTCTGTAGACCAGACTGGCCTCAAACTCAAAGAGATCTGCCTGCCTCTTCTTCCCAAGTGCTGGGATTAAAGGCATGTGCCACCACCACCAGGCTGTACCCTGCCAGAATTTTCAAAGAATAAAAGAGAAATATATCTAGAAGGTGGACCACAGCCCTGAGCACAGTCCTTGGCCTAGTGTATTTGTAGCCCTGAGTTTGGACCCCAACAGGTGTAAAATAATAGCATATTAATATGAATAAAGTGATTAACTGAAATTGTCTTTAAATTTTTAATAAAAGAGAAAAGTGGAGAGGAATCTAGAAGACACCTGACATTGACTTCAAGCCTCTGCCCAGACACACACAAGTGTGCGTGCACCTGCACACATCTGCATATGCATTACAAACACATGTAAAATATAATGCAGATGCTGATATCGCATCAGTGAAAATTGCCATTGATTTCTCGATGAATGAAGTAAAAGAAAACGAGGAGTGAAAGATGAGATGAATTTTACAGAAATCCTCATCTGAAAGCTGTGATGATGAATTTTGCAGAAATCCTCATCTGGGTTTAGACTCATTTGGGTTTTTGCTCGTGTGTGCACGAGGACATATTCCTCCACTAATGTGTAGTTGTCTCAAATATGAGGCCCTCCAGCATACTGAGCTGCCCTTGTTCTTCTCTTCTTCCACAGACACCAATCCCGAATCGGTATGCAATGGACTGTACACTGAACATTCAGAAAAGAGGCTGCTATTAGATGTGTGAGTAGAAACTTCAAAGAAGCAATGCATACTGCCAGAAACTGCTATTATAGTGAAAATAAAGCTGAATGCAGGTTGTGTTAGTCAGCTTTGTGTCACTGGAACAAAATACCTGGGATATTCAACTTAGAAAATGGAAAGGTTTGGGGAAGTCATAGTCTCACAGGTTTCAAGCCAGATCCTCCTGGATCTACTTCTTCTGGCCTGCAGCTGTGTAGGCAGGAGATAGTGTGGGGAAGAGAGAGAAAGGAAGGTGTGAGGGACTCAAATGATCCACAAAGATAAGCTCCTGTCACCTTCTGTCTGCTAGACTCTCCCTCTTGAAGGTTACACCACCTCCCAGTGGAGCCTCAGGCTGGCAAATAACACATGGGTTTGGGGGGTGAACTTGTCCAAACACAACCTTAGGAAACCCCGTTCTGAAAGTTGCAGGGGTGAGTTGTAATCAGGAGCATTCTCCATCCTCTCCTGGAGAGTGTCCATCGTATGTTCTGATCTCCTGTCCCTCACCTTGCCAGTATTCTGATGACCACTACACACACAGACACACACACACACGCACACACATCTCACGGGTTAGTTCATACAATGAAAACAATTCTCTTCCAAGAGAAACACAGTGAAGGTTGTAAGCAGGATGGTTCATCACATTGTTTTGTGCCATTAGCTGAAGTCCTACCACATGCAAACATCTTGTGTGCACTGGGTTCTTGGAATCTCTTAGAATTAGTTGAGAACAGCTCACTCTTATTTACAGAGAGACCAAGCTGAGAAGGGTTTATAAACCAAAAACAGGGGATGAGGAAATACTCTTGGGTCACAACTGGGAAGCAAGCAGCCAGGATTTGAACACAGGTCTCCTTGAAACACGTCACACACCCTAGAAAACTACTGAAAACATCACATATTCCTTCTGAATATAGAAAAATAAAGAAAAACTAGGCTTCAATTCAACAGGCCTACACTTCATCTGTCCCCACTCTGACATTCGAGATGTAACTCAATGAATGACAGCAGAACGTGGGCATTGGTATAGATATGAAAGCTCAAGCCTCATCCTGAGCCTGAAGCCACAGAAGGAATATCTACGTATCACACCCAATACCTATGAGTCTGACATTCACAGCTGATGTATCTAACCATCTTGAAGGCACTTAAACAGAAGTTCAATTTATACATTCAGTGGAAGTTGTCTGTGTGGGCGTATGGCCCACATAAATGATCAGGCTTCTAGAGAATTCTCCTGGCATCATACTCAAAGATGGCCAGGCTTCTGGAGAACCGGCCTGATGTCATATTCAGGATGTACACCTACACTCTTGGTTGAGCAGATGTATATTTTAGACTAGAGCTTGCTGGCTTGCCTTGGTGGCTATGGTGATGGGCTGGTGGAACCACCCACAGTCATTGACAAACCTGCTAAGAGAGGAGAGACCTGCCTGCTTCCACTTCCTGCCCATATGAGTCATGGCAGCCCATGGGTTTCAGTCCCCCCTATACTGGAGCTGGAATTAGAGGGGTGCAGGTGGGGCCACCGCCTCTACTCCGCCTGCTCACCTATCTCAGCTCTGCCATGGCTCCCTTTCTATTTTGGGACAACTGAGTCAACTAACACTGAGTAATGCTACTGACCCAGCAAACTACCGGTGTCTCTGCATCCTCTTCACTTCTCATCTGATACGAAGACAAGAAAAACATTTCTTAAGAAGGCCAAGATGCTGCTTGGCTGTAGTGCAACGCACTGCCTGAGAGTGCATGCACATCTTCCAATAGAGAACTGGTGGAGTACTGATGCTTACCTGGGGGAGAGTCTACATTTCCAACAGTCTCACGGGTAGGTAGCTTCTTAGACTGTACCAAGAGTGGTTTACCTAGGTTGATGAGTGAAGCAGTAGCAAAGGCTGAGTCTGGGAAGAGTAATTAGCAAGCCGGTATCAGACCCTATTCAGTGTGTCATACTTTGGCAATTGTGTTCCATGAGTTTATGCTGGAAAATACAGAAGGAAAGAGATGAGGTCTGAGGTAAGAGAATTCCTTGCATTCTTATTGCAATAACAAAACACAATGAAAAGAGCTCAACACAGGCAGAATAGAGATCTGACAAGCAGGCAAACATGGGGCCTATGTACTTTCCAGGATCATCCAAAGCAGCACATCAGGAGACTGCAATGATCTGTAAAGATACTCATACCATAATTAGAAAATAAAAATAGGCTATAAAATTCTGTATTGGTGTCAATTTCACATGGCCCCACAGTATCTCCAGGCAGCCTGATGTTTAAAACATCAGGTGAACAGGGAGCAAATGTGACTGTGATGGATGTGTTAGATTTGGATAATTTTGCATTAGAGATTGACTGCCCTTCCCACTCCTGTATCCTCTCCCAGTTTCCGTGAAGGTCTCAGGCTCATTTCCCAAGTCCCACCTTGCTAGAAAGGCACACATTGTTATGACAAAGGGTATAGTGTTTTTCAGCTGTCCTCACGGGGACCTTTCATGATGCTCCTGTTACCAACTCCCAGCTAAATCTTGTGAGGCAGCTGCTCAAAGTCAGAGCTTCCTGTGCAGGGCTGTGTTCCACCGCTCATATCAAAGCAAATGTGTTCTAAATTAGTCTCCCACACCCCCTGGCCATTTTTATCCCTTCTGTCTTAGCAAAGGGAATGGAAATCTGGGTGCCCAGCAGCATGGTGGCCAGGGTACAGATATCAAAATGCACTACATGAAAACCACACAGGAAAACTGAGCAACATGCAAGTGTCCTGTGTGGCTTGGGTATCTGATTCCTTGACATGTCCCATGAGCAAGTCCAACATGGAGCCTCTACAGGTCCCAGTGTGGGACCATATGGGAAACCACATAGGAGTCCCTTCACCTTTAGAAATAATCTTGAAATTGACATGCTAACTGTCAAAATAGACACCAAGTTTAAGGTAAGCCTCATGTCACATGCCACTGAACTGTTTCCATGCAGGGCGAGGAAGATACAGAGCATGCTGGCACAGTCTGCTTTAAAAGAACATGGCCTGTAGATAAGCTTGACTGATTTCAATGCTTCATGCCCTGTATGGGACAGATGAGAGAGTCTCATAAAACAAGGCACGGACAGGTGGGAAAGATACACAGCTTCCCTTCTGCAGGAGCTACCGAACACAGCACTCAGGCCTTAAGACTCTATTACTTTGGAGTTGTTTCTTTTGTTTTGTTTTTTTGTTTTGATTTTGTTGTGTGTTTTTTTACCATTCTATGCTTACTTCTAGGTGGATTCCTGGGAACATCATTGTGCTTTTGAAATCATATCACTCTGAAACCAGAATATGCTCGATTTAAATGCGTCTGTCCCACTTATTAGCTGGCCACTTATGAGCAGGTTAGTTCACTTATAAGCCTGTGAACTTGAGGTTGAATAATATCATATGCTGACTTTCCATGGTTCGGAACAAAACAGCTCAACTCCCCTTTCCAAAAAAGGTGGCCTTCTGCCTCACGGGTTGTTTTAAACATTACATATTAAGTTTTGCTGGGAGTATGCCCCAGTGGTAGGGCACTTAACTGGTTTCTGTGAGACCCTAGATTCTATTCTCAGTCTGACAAATAATATAGATGATTGACAGGTAGATAGGTAAATAGATAGATGATAGGTAAATAGATATAGAGAAGATTGATAGATAAATAATAGTAGATGATAGATGGATGGATAGATAGATAGATAGATAGATAGATAGATAGATAGATAGATAATAGAAAATCAACTATAGAAGATCAACTGGATTGGAGGGAGGGAAGAATAGATGGATGGATGGATGGGCAGACACACAGATGATAGAGAGTATCTTCTGACCTCCACAGGTTCCCTGTAAAATTCATGTTTTTAATCATTTACACACACAGAGGGAGGGCATACACACAATAAATAAATTAAATGTAAATTACAATGACTATTAAAACAATCAAATTCCAGTTACTTTACTGTTGTCTGGGATATTCACATATTTGGAATCTAAATGTGGAACACTGTAACTTTATTGCTTCTTTGCTCTCCCTTGGTTCCTCATTTAGCCACTTCTCATCAGTAGCCAATGTAGCTAAGGCTGAAATTTACCATGGAAACTGACACAGACGCGAAGGAAAACACTTTCTTCTGGGGTGATGAATACTGTTGCACAATTTTGCTGTGGCCACAGGAGTTACAGTGAAGTCTCTCATGGCAAAGAAGGAAGCATCCACTGTCAATTGCAGACACTAACCTGCTGTGGTTGTGGTAATGTCTGCCTGCATGCTCTCTGGGTTACTATCTCCTTCCCTCTCTTCTCCTCTCCTTTTCCTTTTTCCCTGCCCTTCTTTCTCTACTGCCTCTCTCTTTCACTCTTCCTTGTGAGAACAAACCCAAGGCATTTTATTCACTGCTTCTAATCTCATGACTCTGGTCAGCCATCACTTTCACAAGGGTTTTTCACTACTCCAGATTCACTCTGGGTTCACAGATCTAAGCTACAGTTTCGGTGAGTCTTACCCTAAAATGACTATTTAAAATTGTACCATCCACAACCCCTGTTCTGCTGCACTCTGCCTCTTCTCCTGGTTTATCACACAGCACTTATCTTCTTGCCATGTAAAATTTAATTTTTATATTTTGTATTTTTATGTGTGAGAAAATGCCCATGAAATCCAAAAGGGGGCATCACCAGATGCCTTAGAGCAAGAGATTCAGGCATATATGAGGATGTTTGAGCCGCCAGATGCTGATGCTATATCCAAACACAAGTCCTCTGACAGAGCAGTGAGTACTCTTAGTCTTACTACTTCTTTATCTCTACATCTTCCTCTCCCTCTACACCAGCCAGAGTCAGACCTGTCTCTGCAGGGGACCTTTGGGAAGAATTGGACCTGACTGGCCAGAACCACCTTTGAAGAGAATGTAGGTCTGGGATGCCAACTGTGATGGGATCTACTGCTGCCTCATATAGCAAAGCTCCACGCTTTACTGATGAGCCTTGAGATTTCACCTATGAGTGAATTTATGAAGATGCTTACAGACCTGGCTTTAGATTATTAAACATGAAACACCCCAACAGCAACAACACATACTGAATTATTTAAATACCTCCCTGTGTGAGTCAGGGCTTTGAGATATTTTCTGGGCTACATTCTGCACTAAGGCAGGATGCCTGATGCAGGACGTACATGTCAAGGGATGGAGTATATTAGAAGCATCTGGGGACAGCCTCCAAGGCTGCTTTGACAGCAGATAAGGAAGCAGAGTTTTGCCTCTGTGGAGTTTTCCTGTTCTGCTCATGCTCATTCAAGACAAAATGTAAATGCATGTTCTTAAATCTTCTCCTACCTAATGATACCCATGGTGTTGTGCTTGTTTAATGACTGTGATGTTCTTCCTGGCCCAGTGAGGATGGCATGGCTTCATACAGGCACATCAGAAAACTTGACAATGCCCATGCCTCTTGTCACAGAGTAGAAAGATTGTCAAGAGACAATGTTCTAGGATTTCATGTGTGTTCCCACTTTTTTGGTTTACTTACAAACAGGAACAGGAATGTTCCTAAGATACTGAGGAATTTGACAAGCCCTGGGATGACCTGTGGTTCACAGCCGAATTAATGACTCACAAGGGATCTGTGTGATTCAGTTCTGTTGTGTCTTAAGACAACATGAAGCCATTTCATTCCATCGCTCCTTCATTAGAATAGTAAAACTCACTGGAAATCAAGTTTGGACTTGTTTTATCTCTCACAGATATTTCCCATGTGTGGCCAGAGCCGCTCCTGAGGCTGAGATCCAACCCAGCATCCAAGGTAGATGTCAAGAATGTTGGAGGAAGATGGCCAGCCATTAGTTTTATACACATAGTCAAAGAGGGAGAAAGTCACTGACAATTATTAAGGGACTCTGATGTCTCAATGAACTGTCAGTTGGCCCTCCCTGTTGCTGGGACAACAATCCCAGGGGAGGTTTCACACTCCTCAGTTTGCAGCACCCAGTAATTGTCTCTGCTCCAGAAGCCAAATCAACTGTTTCCCCAATGATCCCAACTACATTTATTGGAACCCGAGATAAGTCTGCTAGCTGTGGCCATTGCTTCCAAATGACAGTGAGTAGAATTAAGAAATATATTTAATTCTACATAGGCTGGTAAACTGTAGATAGCTATAAAGAAAAGATTAATAAATGACTAATAGATATATAGTTGATAATTGGTGATAGGTAGGTGGGTGATAGATACATACATGTAGGGGATAAATAGACAAAGATGATAGGTAGATAGATAATAGGTAGATCATAGATTATAGATAGATCTATAGATAGCATCTAATTAATGACTAATAGATAAATAAGTGATCATAGATAATTGGTAGATGATAGATTATAGGAAGATGATAATAAGTGACTAATAGGTATGTAATTGATAACAGATGATAGGTAGATAACAGGTAATAATTAATAGGTACATAACTGATAATTTCAGGTGAAAGATCAATAATAGATTTCAGACATATAGAAATAGTAGGTCATATATTACCAATACACATGTAATTTGTGATATTGTGATTGCAGAGAGATGACATGAATATTAATAAGGAGATAGATAAGCAGATAGTCATGAGCTAGCTCCTCCTTGCCTCTCCTCTCTGCTATTCTGATCTCCAGATTCTCTGCTCTCCCTCCAACCTTCACGAGGAGGAGTTCTCTGAGAGTGAGAATCCTCACTCATTATCCAGTGTTTATACCTGTTTGCCTCATTCCTTCTTATAAGAAACAAAGCTTCACAGTTGATGACCAATACTGTGAACAAATACTCACTAATTGGAGTACAATATTTGTATACTGTTTGTTTTGTCACAATATCTAGTCAAAATACTTTCCCAAAATTAACCAGATTAGCAGTTTTTCTTACTACTAATCCTTGCAGCATAATTAGTTATATCATGCATTTCAAATAGAGTTAAACTTAAGTGTTACTGTTTATATTTGATGATGTGTCTCTACATTTTTGTCTTGGTTCCTGGGGTGCAGTGACCAAGCATGACAAGCTGAGGGACTTTCCATGGTAGCAAGGTTCCCTCACAGCCGCCAGAACTGATTGTCTGAGGTCAGCGTGATGCCCAGCAACTGCCTCAAAGGGTTCAGAGGAGCGTCTCTTTCAGGCCACCCTCCTTGGGACTGACTGGCAATCTTGGGTGTGGCCAGGCTTAGAGAAGCCTTGTCCTGGTTCCTTTTTGACCTTCCCACAGTCCCCCTCTGTGTGTCTATGTCAAAGGCAGTCCAGTACATCAGGGCATACCTTAAGGCAGTATGAGATATTCTGAACGTATAAAAACACCTACTGTGTGACATAAAGTCACACTCTGAAGTGTGGGGTGAACACAAAAGACTAGGTTGAGACACAATACATCTGTAACAGCCACTATTCTATAGGATTGATGTATAATTCATGATGAATACAAACTAATACACCAGTCATATATTCCAAGAGAGTTGAGTTTGTCAGCATCACATTACTGTAATGAAATCCCCAAGGCAAGCTACTTTTGATTAAAAGGGTTTGACTAGATCATGGTTTGGCAGAGCTGAAAACTCAAGTGCACTTGATCCCTTTGGCTTGTCTCTTGTAAGGCCCTCAGGATGGATGTTGACACAGGATGCTAGGGGTTTATAGAGGCAGAAAAGACCACATGTTGAGACAGGACATCAGACAGATTTCTCTTTCTGTAACAATCTCTCATATATATAGCTCAAAGAGATACACAGAACTCCTTAAATCCTTATAGATGGAGCACTCCAGATTATCTAGAGCTTTCTACTGGAACCCAGTAGAAAGCTCTACTAGGATTTTAAAGCCTCTAACTCAGGAACATTTTGAGAGTCAGGGAAGGCACATCTAAACCAAATCAGAGTGGTCACAGTATTAGTAATACAGTGTGGAAACAGACCCTCAGGTCTGTGGCTTAGCTGTATGATTCACAGAGTCATGGCTCTGCTTTCTGTAAAATTGAAGGATTCATAAAATGAAGCATGTAAAAGATTTGTCACAGCACTTCGAAGAGAGCAAGTGTCCAGTGGATTCTGTGGGGTTTTATCAAAAACTCTAGGCAATGATCTTCCTTCTTTCTTAATTATGCCATTCATCTCCCTGGTTACATTTCAGAGGGCCAGGCAGAAGTGAACCATTTAAAAGTTACAGTTAGCTTATTAATTGGTTTTGTTTAGTTGACATTCTGTGGGAGTCAAATTACTTGTCTTGGAAATGTGGGTTATTTTAACCACCATGAAATACATTACATCACAGTTTCATATTAACTTTCAGCAAGTATAGAAATTCCAAAATAATATTAATAAGAATTTTAAAAGATTATTTTTAATGTATCCGGAAAAATAATCTGGTTTCCACGATACTCATTTATGCATTTCATTTAGGTACCTCATGCGTGAGAATATAAGTTAACTTCTTGATAAACACAGAAGTAAATTTTACATTTTACAGGAGGAAGGTGGTGCATCCATGACCAATGGAAATGGCAAAACTCATAAAGCCAGCACAGCTGTTTGACAGCAAAGTTCTAGCAAAGCTGAGCGGAATGCTGAAATGCCATTGTGCTGCCTCTCACTTTTGGTTTTGGTCTCTACATGTTGCATTGTTAGGGAACTTTTTACATTATGGTTCATTTATCTCTTTACCTGAGAAAATTATTTCTGAGATTCTTTAGAAAAGTCCTAATTATACTTCCCCTTCTGCCTTCAGGAAAATAACCTTATCTGACCTTACTCAGGAGCCTTAGAGATTGTGATAAGTGCAAAAACACTAGGAATTTCTTTATGAGGCTATGGCTTCAGGATCTTCTTGGTGCATCTACCCCTATGCAAACTTAGAAAAACGGGCAGTCATGGCAATGTAAACTTGGCAGAAGCTGATAAGCTCCAGCCAGTCAGGAGAAACAGTGATAGATAAGAGGCCTCCTCCTACATATGCTCAGAGTTTACTGGGCATGTAGCTTATGAGAGGGGGGCGGGGTGTGTGCACACATGACATGCCCCTAGAGAAAATGAACTTAGTAACAAAGTTAGATTGGCTAAACAACCCCCACCTTACATAGTAGTATGATATAAAAGAAAAAAGAATTAGGCATAAGGATTTCCCATAAATGAATGGCAAATATAAAATGACTGGCTTACACCAGGTTGTGGTGAGGTCACTTAACAAGGAAACAAAAGGAATTCTTTTAAGCAAGTGGATTTTTATAGAGATCATAAAAGCAAGTCAGCTGCAGAGGTTTTGGGGCCTGAGAAAGCTTTCAGGTTCAAGCTAACTTACAAGTAATACTTTAACCGTCAAAGTTTAATTACTCATTGTTCAGGGCTTGGGGACTCACCTAAACTGGCTCAGATATTTATAAAATAATATGATCTGTATTCCCTTGGAAAACATGAATTTCAAGATCCACCTAGCCTTTGTCTCTGACTCAGTCTTTCTTCGCCTATTCCTTATCTCCTATCTGGACCATCTCGACTCGACGGCTGAAGCTGGCCCCCAGCAAGTGAGGCTTCCTCCTGTGAGGTGCCATGTGAGCCAGTGACCTTTGCTTTAGTGCATCATTCTTGCTTGATTTCCTCAGTGAAATCAGTCAGGAAGGTGTAACAGAAAGATGCCTAGTAAAAGGATCCATACAGGTGTTGTTTATCTTGGTGACCCTGCAGGTCTCCTCAGTCTAAATAAACGTGCAAACTTTCACACATGATCTTTAAAAGATGATATTTTGAGTTTCCCTGAATGGGGAATTACGTAGTTTCCATGTGTCTCATATTCCAAGTGTCCTGGGATCATCTGTGGACGTGATACCATGCATTGGTCAGTAGCTCACATAAACATTTTTAAATAAACTATTTAGAGCCCTTTTCACTGTGAGCTTCCCTAGAGCCTTGCCCATTGTACTGAAGGTTGAACAGAACAGCAAGGAGGATAGAGAGGTTTGTGTTCACAGTTTCTATTTTCTGTCCACACTGTTCAATTCTTCAAACTACACTAATGGGCCCTGAGATTATAAAAGGCAATGAATGACCTGTGTGTAGCTGTTTCTTCCCAGTTACAGCATTCCTGACTGGAGACACCATTCGCTGATGTTACTGTTAGTGTTTACATAATTACTCGCACCTTCCTTTTCTTCTTCAAAGTGTGATTACTATTTAAAAACTATTGTTCTCAGTACTCCATCAAGTGTGCAGTCCTGCCACAGAGACCTGACATTTGAGACATCCTTTCCTGCCTTCCTCTCCCCAGCAACCACTACCTGAAGCCTTTGCTGCTGTGCAGCTCAGATTTCTGCTACAGACTATCATCTCTTACATATCCAGAAAGCATTTTATCTGTCCTGTGAATTCCTACTGAAGCTTCTATCTTCAAAAATGCAAACTGTCAATAAGTGCTTCATAATTGCTGTTCTTAAGTATCTAGGAATCGTCCCCTCCTTAGCCAGCAGTGATCAGTAGATGGCTGTGAGCTTTAGAACTGACTCCCACCTCTTGACTACCCTCTAGAACATGATGGGAAGTTGTGACTAATCTTATTAAAGGATCCAACAATGTTCTGGTTTAGCCAGGATTATATTCTTGAAATCATTATCAACCTTGTGTCTCCAGAACATCTTAATTGTTATTTAAACCAGTAAGCAATTATTTCGTAGTTTAAACCTGCATGGACCTTATTATGACCAATATCATTTACCATACACTTGCAGTAACAGTCAGTGGGATATAAGCACATCCACTTCTGTGGTTCTGCTTTCTCCAGAGGGTCATATGTTACATATTTCCCTAATTCATCAATGATAGGAGGGTATTACAGTCACTTTAGAGGGAAGGAGCCTTGGGTGTGAGCTATAAAACTGACTCCCCATTGCACAGCACTGACATTCCCTAAATAGACTTTGAAAAAAACCTAATGATAAGAGCTTTGGATATTACTGTTTGAGGACTGCACACTCAGTGCTGTACATGTACCTGGGGATGTCCCCTCCATTTGTACTTCATATTTCACTCTCCTCAGCACCGAGAGTGAACATGCATAAACCCATGCACATACACATACATATAACACATGTACACACAAAGATTGTGCACACTCCAGCACATCTACACACAATCTACATACATATCCACATGAATCCACATATCCACACACAAATGTGCATTCACTCATACACATGCACCCAACACATACATACACATAAGCTTGGATACATTTCTATGCACGTACACACAAACACACGCACACATCACACACATGTACACCCATTAACTTCTTCCAATGCTCCAGTATTGCCAACTAATATTCAAGGTTGCTTCTGTAGTGCCTGAGATTATATAACAACAGTGCATGACACCTTCTTGGCTTCCTGATCCTGGTTCTCAGTATGTCTTGATTTACCATCAGTGACTGGAGCTATACAGACTATAACCTCTCCTCCCCTTTCACCATAAGCCCCTAGAGCATAGTGGATCAACAGCATGAGAACATTAACATACTCCGTGAATATGTACTAGAAGATTGCTGTTCCCTCTTGCCACCAAGTTTATGCAGAAAGGAGCTGAAATTTTGATGCAAATTGGAATGCTTAGAGTCTCTCAATCAACATCAGGGATGTGAACCTTATTTAATGGCTTATCTGCAAGTCCACCCCTACATCGACCATACACTATTAAGGAGTTTCCCCAAGGACACTGGAGTCAGAGTCTTATAGGACAACCAAGTTAACCAAGATGTATTCAAGTACACCACAAACAGGGTCCACACAGAGCAATTATGTGAAATATATATATATATATATATATATATATATATATATATATATATTTGAAGAAGTCAGAAAATGGGGACTGAGCTGCTGATAGCATGGAAGACTATTCTGCATGGTAGGATGGTTTCCCTGTCAAATGCTCTGGGAGGGAGAGCACCCTTGTCTCCCACCATCTACCCATAACTCTGTTTAATACCCTCTTCAGGCACTAGGAATCAAAACACTTCTCTGAATTGACTTAGTCAAGTGGCTGTTAGAGGTTTTATTGGCATAGATATTGTGGGAAAATGGAGTAAAATGGAAACCTGGCTCAAATTTCATTTGCAGTTATATTTTTACTAAGACAGTTAATGACTGAAGGCCAATTTCATACAACATGCCATCATCCTAATAGCAGTGAAATTTCACACAAAGAGTATCAATTAAAGTGGAAAAAAACAAGATGTTTTCATGATGTAAAGAATATCATTTTGTGGCATTATAGCAAGAAAAAAATAAATATAGTGATTATATATCAGTGGAACCAATATAAATCTACCCTCTGTCTTCCAGTGACTAATGTTGGTTCTAATAAGAAACACGAAAATATCAACATAAAAATAACTTGCAGGGGTAAAACCAAATATAAAGAGAAAATATGTTTAAAAATAGCCATCTCTAGGAATAAAGGGAGGTATTTTCAAGTTGTATATGTTAAGCTTTATAAAAATAAAGAATACAACTATAGATTGCTTTATGGATAGGAATCCATTAATTCCCAAGCACTTCATGAAGCAAATTTTAACAAAATGGATCATCAAATGTCAAGTAGTATTGGTGACCTATCATGTTTGTTACTGAACCAAGAAACACATAATTATATTTCAGAATTTGGATTTAAATGCCATTGTGTGTGTGAATGCAATATGTGTATGTGGGCAGGGGCACAGAGACCATGACATCAGTGTAGAGGTCAGAGGACAACCTGTGGGAGTTAGTTCTCTCCTTTAGGAGAGTCCTGGAGATCAAAGTCAGTCACCAGGTTTATATAAAAGCATCACTACCTACAGATCTATCTTGCTGGCCACTTTACAGTTGCATAAACTAAGTTTTTTCAGGACAAGAACGTGGATTTATACCGCAGATTCTCTTCTTTCACTATAATGGATTTCTTTATTTTTCTGGACTAAGTCAACTTGTATCCAGTGAGCAGAAAATCCACACCAATTGTCCCCATGTAGAGCAGTCCCCCTGGCTGCTTGTGAGTGTCCAGAGACATTTGTGTCTATCAAAAATCCCTAAGAGGAAACAGAGTTACTTCACTAAGAATCAAGTAGATAAGATCCCTAACTTTAATGGGCACTGATTGATGCAAAAGGTCTCAATGGTTTAGATTTCAGTGTCTTTGACATCTTGAGTATCTGGTGTGTCTATCACTGTGTTACCAGCACCATCAATGGCAGAATTGACAGCTCTGTGACAGGCAATACATCCACTTATACCAGCTTGTAACAGAGGCTAAGCAGATAAATCAAGTCTGTGCCCAATCAAGGGTGTAATTAACCTAATGATGCATATACCTAATCCAAGAGATATAGACGACACTTGTAAAGATTACAGCTTGAAAAGAGATGTGAGATACAAGAAATTTATTTGAGAATAAGCTTAAACAAGCATGAATTTAGTATCCCAAAGTGATCCTTTGCATGAGCCTGTTTAATATAGTTCTAGTCCCAACAGTCAGGATCTGGCATAATCTCAGGAGCCCATTGACTAATGATTGGAAGGCAAATACTGTGCATATACCAATGCATTATCACAAAGAATAATAAAATTCTGTCATTACCAAATAGGGAGAAGTGGAAGGTATTGTGTTAGTGAAATAAGCCAGGCACAGACAGAAAAGGACTAGTGGGAACGTCATGACTGGAGGCTGGTGCGGAGGTGGAATGATGGGAGGCCAGAATTGATTGGTGCATGCTATATGCAAATGTTGAAACATCAGGCTGATACTCATTGAAGAAAACAATTAATGTCTGTTAATAAAAAACTGAGAAAGAACATTTTAATTTATTATATATAAAAAAGGAGTTGTCAGAATAAATCATAGAAAAAGTATTGGCTTTGTTTATATCAATAAACAGAAATGAATGACTGGACAGGAGCTATTTAAAAGCAAAATATAATTTCAAATCTATTTATTTAGCAAGCACATGTTTGATTCCTACAAGAAAATACATATATTTTTCATAAAATCTAAACATGATTCACAAATGTTCTAGTATATATGCCTATATACATATACATGTATATATACATATACATGTATATGTATATGTGTATATATACACACATATATATTATATTGTATAATATATTATATCATTAATATATATTATTATATTATATATTATACATTATATTATATTATATATAATTATTCAATTATATATATATATAATTGTATGCACAGGCACACAATTCATGTACACACACACACCTTTATAAACTCATATATATATATAAATATATATACATATATAGATATACATATCTATACATCTATAAATATGTATATGTATAGATAGCCACCACCCTGACTGCAATATGAAACTTCTCTATCCACCAGCAAGGATGCCCCTCCTCAGTCATGCCCTTCACATAGATGGTGGCAGGCACTGTACTGCTTACCCTTGGTCTGACCCTTTCTGGAATGTTACACTGTGAACTTGTGTCATATATACACTTCACTGTCTCTGGCTTAGTTTGGCTTAGTGTGTTAGAGGTTCTTTCATGAATGTGAGTGAGTGGGTATATATGGGCGACTGTGTATAAATGCATGTACAACTATGTGTGTGTGTGTGCCATTCATTTCTTTTTTGCAAAATGCTCAAATGTGTGGAGACACCACAGTTTATTGCTCTGCTCACCACATGACGGGCATTTGAATTGTATTATTTGCATTCTATAAGTGAAGCTTTAAATGTCAGGTATGCCTATTTCTATCCCCATATATTTTCAGTTCTTACAGGTAAATATTCAAGGGTAGCATTATTGAATTAAGAATGTTCTTTAGGTTCACAAAAACCTCCTTAAAGTATTTTGCAATTTTTCATTCTCACCAACTGTGAGATGTAGTCTCTTCATGAAGTACCCCTGCATTTCTGCTCAGCAGGCAGCAGTTAGCAGACGTTCGAAGGTGCTGGGAGATTATCTTTCCAGAATCACTAGCAATGGCCAACACATTGTAACTCTCTAGTCAGTGACAATGGCCAACACATTGTAACTCTCTAGACACTAGCAATGGCCAACACATTGTAACTCTCTAGTCAGTGACAATGGCCAACACATTGTAACTCTCTAGTCAGTGACAATGGCCAACACATTGTAACTCTCTAGACACTAGCAATGGCCAACACATTGCAACTCTCTAGTCTCTAGCAATGACCTACAGATTATAACTCTCTAGTCACTAACAATGGTCAATACATTATAACTTTCTAGCCACTGTCAATAACCAACACATTGTAACCTTCTCTCTTTTGTACCATTCCTCCATCTTGAAAAGTTCCTGTTTGCCTACCCTATAATTACATTGCCTAGTTAAATTGTGTTTGATCAGTTACCACAAAAGAGTTGGATATGATATATACAGCATAGCTAATTCAAAGCTCCAGTCTGGCAAGTACTTACTTCCAGAATGTGGCTTCTGCTTTATTTATTTCAATAAATACTGATGTATTTAGAGCGCATGGATCATACATATCTTGTTCCTTGGAAATACTTCATAATCCTCATGTGTCTAGTGATGCTTTTGTTATTTGGCTCCCAATAACACTAAATAAAAGTGGCATGGAAAATATGATTATTAATCTTCACTGTCATCTTGCATGGATTTAAAAGTACTTATGAGATGAGTCAAGTCCAAATCTGAGTGCATCTCTGTAGAAGTTTCCAGAAAGAATTAACTAGTAAGGAAAGCCCCTCCCGACAACCCAATGGACTGTGACTGTGCTGGGATAAGGGAGGAAAAGGGGAAAACAGCTAGCTCAGTTCCCTGCTTCCTGAACATTGCGTGAGCTCTGCTGTGCTCCACTAGACTTCCCTACTATGATGCACAGAAACATAGAAAGCATGAACAAAACAAACCCTTCCTCCAAGTTTTTTATCTCTGAACTGCGTCCCTTGGAGAAACAGTAGAGACCCCATCCAGCACAGCAGACACAACCTCCCCTTCCCTGCTGCCTCCTTTCTTGATACTTAGAACAAAGGCTGCATCTTACTCTACATGTTCATTTCAAAAGTTTTCTATATACTCCCTTATTGCACCTGCCTGTCTGTCTTCTGGGTGCAATCTCCATGCCAAACCCTGGTCACGTGTGTCTTCTCTGTTGTCTTTGAGGGAGATAGCTAGAATTCATGAAGTTTATTGATCTCTTTGCCCTTGTTAGTTTTCTATATAATCTTGTTTTACTTCACATCAATTTTCTGCTTTCCCCTCTGCTATGCCTTCTTTGATGATGTCTTTTCTTCTAGTTTTTTTTTTTTTTTCAGTGTGTGTCATGATCCTTAGCATGAAGGAAACGCTAATTTCTCTTTGGTTTTTAATCTAATTTGATAACTCAGCTTTAATTTCATCAGTCCAGATAGCAACATTTAATTTAATTACTAGTGTATTTTAATCTGAACCTGAAATCCACATGGAAGCTTCCATTTTCTCACATCTGCTTCCTTCTGCGCTTTTTCTATTTCCTTAATTTGAAATCTATATTTACTTTTTCATTTTAGCTTCACTTTAGGCAAATTAGCCTGAATTTCTAATTGCCTATTTTACTGGTTTCTCTGGCGCTTACAGTATTTGCCTTGATCTTACCAACACTTATCTTCAAATGCTATCAAAGCACAACAAGAATAGAATAGTGCAAATGCACTATTGTGTATGCACTTCATACACATGATGCGCAGCCCTCACTCCACTTCATCCTTCCGTATTTGTCCATTGTACCATTACTATGCATTTAAGGTTTACATGACATCCAAACCACAGTCCTTCTCATTATATCACTTAAAACAGGAAGTATTGAATAGTGACAGAGCAGGAAACAGGTCCTGATAGGCAAAACATTGCCCATTGTGTTTCCTGTACTTGACTTTGCTTCCTCAGTGTGTGTTCTGCATGCTTGCCTGAGAAAGACGTTATTGACATTCATGGACAGAAGACACGCATGATGGATGTGTAACGGTCCCTGGGAAATCAGTTTGCTTATTTGTGATGGAAGGTTAACTTCCATGCATGTCTCTTGATCTGCCAACCCTGGCTACAGTAGATTGAGTCTTACCTGTGTTCAGTGGCTACAGAACTGACACTGGGTTCTGTATTAGTTTCTTTTCTCTTGCTATGATAAGAGAGAATGACATATAGCCACTTATAGAAGGAAATGTCTATTCTGGTTACAGTTCCAAAGGGATAAGGTTCATCATGGTATAGGTGAGGCCTCCCCAGTGATATATTCCTCCAGCAATGATGTACCTTCTAAACCTCATTAAACAATGACACAAGTGGGAAGCAAATATACAAACATCTGAACCTGTGGGGCACATTCCCATTCAAACCACCATTGGCTCACTCCAATTCTCTCCAATAGCCCAGAACCAACCAGTTCTGGAGCTGGCATACACTAGAGGAGAGCCCTCAGCATTCCTGCCCTATCCCAAAGATGGCAGCCTCAGCATCAACTCGTATAAAATCTTAAACTTTACAGGGAAGTTGAGAAAGAGTGAAGCTATGGTGTCAGAGGACTCCTCACATGACTGGTGGTTAGGGGAGCTGATGCTGCTCTAATTCCTTCTCCTCTGAGCTTTCTTTGTCATCCTGTCTTAGGGTTATTTATCATCGTGTGAAAATACTATTCTGAGATAATTCAGTGAGACTTTAACTCTGAGAAATGTTAATCTTGGTTTGCTTGATTTACAATAAGCAACTAGTAATTTTATTTTTGCTAGAGTATCTACAACTTAGAGTGGGCTGAAATCATTTTTTAAATAACATTTTATTTGTATGTGAACCAAGTGTTGAGTTTTCACACAGCACATATTGTGACCTTTTAGAAGGCTTCATTTTTCTTCTGCGCCCTTTATTTTGAACAGAGAGAATTCACTTCACACAGCATTCTACACTGATCCCAGTTCAGAGGCATTTTGTCATTAACACCAATGTGGTGGTGTCGATATTCTATCAACATATTGTCTGCTTGATCTCATTCAAATGAGAGTGAGCAATTGAGCTGTCAGGGGAAGGCTGAAGTCCAGTGGAAAATTATATTAGTGTTTCAGAAAATGGTTGCTGTTTTCTGTCATCCTTGGAATCTCTACTATACTTTCTGATAAATCATAGATTTGGAAGCTCTCCCGTGAGTCAACTTCCTCATCTTGTCCTTGATATTTATGGTGGTTGGAAAGGTAGGTTTTATATTACCATCCTCAATATTCAAAAAATATGCAAGATTGTCTAGATGGTTAAAGATTATCACAATCTTTTTTTTATATATCTGTTTTTAGGAAGTAGGGAGCTAGAGGAAATGGGAACCCATGATTCTGCAGCTTTGTCCATTTTTATGTGTATGTTCTGGGCATTTTATGTTATTTGTGTTCTGCATGTATGTATGTGTAGCACATGTATGTCTGGTGCCTGCAGAGGCCAGAAGAGAATTCAGAGCCCTTGAAACTGAAATTACAGATACTTGTGAGTTGCCATGTGGGTGCTGGGAACTGAATCTGGGTCCTCTGCAAGAGCAGCTAGTGATCATAATCACCAAGCCATCTGTCCAACCCCCACAAATTTGCATTTAAGGAAAATATTAGACATCACAACTGGAAAACATTTTCCAGGGAGCAGGAGGTCCAGTCCTTACTGGTACTGAAAAATCTCCCTCTCAGAACTGAGTTATGGAAGAGTCCTCAGCTGACAGTAGCCCTTGCTGGAATGCCTTGCCAATGATCTGCTTGGAGGTCTGGAAGTTCTGAAGGTTTCCACTACTAAGACCCTATTTCCAGATCTAGCACAGAAAGCCCTGGTCCTGTTGTTAGCTGACACCTGAAACCTGATCTCATTCCTAGCACAGGAGTCTCCCCACTTCACACATTGACTGGCTTTCTTCAAGATACCTACTTTATCTACAGCAAGATACAACCTCATTAAGTGTGTGTATGTATGTGTGTGTGTGTGTGTGTGTGTGTGTGTCTGAATGTGTATGTGTGTATGTGTCCTTATGTGTGTGTCTGTACATGTGTGTCTGTGTGTGTATTTGTAACAGTGATTTGCATTTGTTGGTTCTTATCACAGCATCCTGTGTCTGACTTCTCTATCCACTCCTTCCTCTTGGTGTTTCCCTTCACTACTGAGCTCACAGACTACTCCATGCTTTCCTCTGCACTGTGAAATGCACTCTGCCCTGGCCCTTCATGTGAACTTAGATTTGTTCATTGATATGACCCTCATGATACTCACACGGGGTCAACACTACTTGTTCCTAGTTAGTTCTTAGGAATTTAATGACTTTATCCAACTCATGTACCCATTCAACAGCCAACTTTGGATCTGGATTCTCACTGGCTCACAACTGTATATGCTCATGTTTACAGTACCTCTGCACTCTAAACCTCTCAAATCTAAGTTCTTCCAACAACTAAAGGAACTTCTGATGAACACTGGTGATCAACTGTGCTAACATTACTTAGGAAAAAAAGCAGTCAACATTCTTACCCAACTGTGATGCCTATGAGCCCCAACAAGACCATTATGACAAGATATCCCCAGAAGTACAATAGTGGTATCTTGATGGTAACAAATGCTTTCTAATTAAAATTAAGCCCACCCAATAGGAGGTAATTTATTCCTAGTACTGTAAACCTAGCCAAATATCTATGATTGGTAACATCTAAGACCCTAGAAAAGAACCAACTACTGCCATTTTACTAAACAAGAATAATTTCTAGCTCTATTCTAAAAATTTAGCCCTCTACCCACAGATCAATTAGTTCACACACTTCATCATAGAAGCATCTTTTTGCAACAGATGAAGGCCATTACAGAAATCCAGAACTAGTCAAAATACAGAGAATATGTTACTGTGTGGTACCCACCTCTAATTCATACATCCTCAACAACCTCCACATCTCAGGCTCTGGGAAAGGCAATCCTGGAAGCAATGCAGGAAGCAGAATTACTGTAAGAGCCAGAGAATCAGGATGGTTACTGACAGATACTGTCTTCTGTACAGTACAGAGAAGCTGCATCCACGAAACCTCAACAATATGGTCACATGCAGAAGATCCACATGATCATAATACCTGTTGATGTCCCAACATGGGTGGAGGAAAGGTCACAATGCCCCTCCTCTAGATGAGGTACTACAGGCAATCAATGGCTTCTGAGAGAGGGAGAATCCGTTTTCTCCAAGGACATACCTCTGATAGGTTATCCAATCCCAAGTGGCCAGTCCTAAAGTACATATACATATTAACAATACTGAATAGACAAGAAAATGCCATTACTTTGAGGGGAGTCTGGAGACATTACAGGATGAATGGAATGGAGAGAGTTAGGAATGAAGCAAATGCAATACTCATGTGTAAAATTCTCAAAAATTTAAATTAAAAATAAATACACGTAAACAAAGAAGGCGTTAACAATTGAGCAAAAAAAATAATAAACCAAAATAAAACAGTATTTTTCAAATGTCCCTCTACCCCCTACTCTTCCCAAGTTAGAGCATTCTCCCCAGTTCCATGAAGGTGATAATGCCACAGAAGTTGAGGCAGAAGTACCTCACCCATGAACATTCTTTCTTGGTACCTCTACTTAGACTCCCGTTAACTGGAAAGCCTGGACCTCTTGCCTCTTCTGCAGGGAAATGATTACCTTAAGCTCCATCCCCCATTACACCTCAGTTACTGTTTACATTGTTTATTGATTCAGGAGATGGTTAGCTTTACCTTGGGGAAATCAAGTACATTCTTGAATGAATTCAGGCATCTTTTAGAGTTTTCTCACGTCTCCTAGGCTTCAGTCCATCAGTACCATACCCTGTATACCATGGGCATAATGCAGAGATGCAACAAGACATATGAAAAAAAATAAGACCTCTCATTGGAGGGAAAGGCAAATTTTAATTAGAACTGCTGTCTACCATGACATTGACATAAGTCAACACCATGAGCAAAGTCATATTTTGAGCCATAATAGCCCAAAGTTTACTGTTGTTTGGGGAAACTCTAAGACTTCATGCTCTGAGTTGATAACTGTAGTAGAGCCATTCACTCCCCTGTCACTCACAGATGTAACAGACAGAGATAGAAACTAACTCTCTAAAGTTGCATTAACCAGGGCTGCGTGATGATGGCTCAGAGGACGAGACGCTCACCACAAAAGTGTGATGATCCGGGTTCAGACCTCAGAACCCACATAACGTCTAGGTGGTCACGGCACTCTTCCTGTGTTCTTCCAAAGGACCTCTGGAAAAGTTGACTAGCCAGATTATTGCAATCATGGAGTCCTTGTTTCAGTAAGAAATTTTGCCTCAGTAAACAAAATGCAGTGTGATCAATAAACATGCCCAATATCAACCTTTGCCCTCTACACTCATACACCCACACGCACTTGAGAGGAGGGGAAACCTTGTGATACTCAGCTAGTCAAAGATCTGAGAAGATAACGGATTGACATCTTTGGAGTCTGTCTCCCATCTCCTATCCCATCAGCAGGTCATATAGGAGAAGATGGGAAACAAAGGCTGTCAGTCATCTCACAGCTCAGATGTGTTCTTCTTTTAGGCGGTTAGCTTGTTTTTGAGACTTGAGATGTCTGTGTGCCTCTCTTATTATCATCTCTTATACTCATCCCTCATTCTGTGGGTGTCTGGGCTCAGGCACTTCT
This sequence comes from Cricetomys ansorgei, assembly GCA_026225945.1. Classification (NCBI taxonomy): domain Eukaryota; kingdom Metazoa; phylum Chordata; class Mammalia; order Rodentia; family Nesomyidae; genus Cricetomys; species Cricetomys ansorgei. The sequence goes on from JAMJFZ010000320.1 coordinate 1,525,623, forward strand.
TAAAACACTAAGCCAACAGACAATATCTGCTCATGGCAGCCTTGTGGTCCTCTGGGGACATCTGGATTGGATTGGTTAACTCAGAACAAACAAGACGTTAGCAGTTTGTGTGTTCCGAGATAGTAATTCCTTTATACAACATGTAGTACAAATGCATCTTTAAATACAAGGTTTAATGGTGCCCTTACCTATTCCTGTCAACATCATAAGTCACTGACTAAGGCTCTCACAGTTCCCCATTCTAGCATCTGATAATTAGCAACATTCATCTATATTCTTGCTTTGCGTTTCCAGAATAATGTTTTTGCCAAGCATGAGATAAAGTTGATGCCATTTTACTGAGAATCACCTCTCGTGAATTTGTGACTTACAGAATCTGATGACGAGTGTTTCCCATGCCTGTTTAACAGCCAAGTACAATCTTGTTCCCCTAAACCAAGGCAATGCCTCTTTCCCAGTGCAGGTACAGGGAGCTACACCCTGTTCTCTGTGTTGTTTGTCATATGGTGCTGAAATTAAGATCTCCTCATGAGAAAAGTCTTTTAGATAGGCACTCCATTAGTGGCTTCATTAGTGGCTTCAGACTGTCTCACTCTCCTGTTAATGGTTGGATAGTTTTTCTTTCTGTGTTATTACTTCCCTTTAGGGAAATAAATACCATATTCAAGGAAATGGTTGAGACTTGCTCTTCTGGGAAAGTGAACAGAGAATTCTAATGGAGAATGTTTTTAAGGAAACTATTCTCATTCCATGGTGGAATCTGTGTAGCATGTAGAGTCTGCCGCTATCTCTGCAGGCCTCCAGGAGAGTATTAGAAAACTATGAAGTTCCTTTTGCTAAGTTCTAGCCATTAGGGTTCATTTTTAACTTAATGAATGAAATATTTTCTAATGGTAACCTCACAATGGCTAAGAAAGACTCTGTTGGGATGAGATATGTAGAATTGAGACAGCCCCTGCCCTGGCTCGGGCAGAGAAAGCTGGCTCATGCTCGCTGATCCTGGCCCAGTCCAGACCCAAAGCCCAAAACCACTCCTATCTTCCCACTGTCCACCCTAGCTCCTGCTTCTGAGTCCCAGAGACCAACTTGGGCATATAGCCCTTGCCCTGGTACAAGCAGAGCAAGCCAGTTCCAGGAGATCAGGCAGGAATCCTGCTTACTGACCCCTCCCATTAAACCTGCCCAGCCCAGCCTCAAAACACAGAACCATCTCCATCTTCCCATTGCCCTACCTTTTTGCCCCTGCTTCTGAATCCCAGAGACCAACTTGGACATATAGCCTTTGCCTTGTCACAGGCAGAGCAAGCCAGCTCCAGGAGATCAAGGAGGAATCCTGCTTACAGATCCCTCCCACTAACCTACCCATTCCAGTCCCAAAGCCCAAAACCGCCTCCATCTTTGCAGCCCCACCCATTCCTGCCACTACTTCTAAGTCCCAGAGACCAACCAAGTCAGACAGCCCCTGCTCTGGCCCAGGTAAAGCAAGCCAGCTCCAGGGAAACAGTGCAAAGACCAACTCAGGCACATAGCCCCTGCCCTGGCACTTACCACATAACCCAACCAGGAGACCAGGCAGGCAGACCCTGCTCTAGATCAGGCCACACAAGCCATCCAGAAAAGCAGTGTCCATGATCCAGCCCCCACTCAGAAGGAGACTCTCTGCTGGACCAAAGTTTAAGGCAGCCACCAGAGCTCCAGCACCCACCTTCAGCAGAGATCCCCTGCTCACCAAGAGGTCACAAAACACAGAAGACCAGAGAAAATAAAGAAACCAAGCAACAAAATACTCATCCATTAAAGACAAGCCTAGTAATTCAGCATCTAAACCTTTAATCACACCAAACTAAGATGCCTAAATACACCATCATAGGAACACAATTAATAGAAACCAGGGCTATATGTCACCTCCAAAGCCCAACTATCGTACTACAACAAGCCCTAAACACTCTGACACAGCTGAAGCACAAGAAAAAGATCTTAAACCCAACTTTATGAAGATAATAGGGGCCATTAAAGAGGAAATGAATAAACCCCTCAAAGAAATCAATGAAAAGACAAATAAACAATGGGAGGAAATGAGTAAACTCATCAAAGAAATCCAGAAAAACACAAGCAAACAATTAGAAGAAATAAACAAATCCCTAAAGAAACTTAAAAATAAACAAGCAAACAATTGAAGGAAATGAGTAAAACTGTTCAAGACCTAAAAATGGAAATAGAAACCATAAAGAAAACACAAATTGAAGGAATTCTGGAAATGAAAAACCTAGAAAAGCAAACAGGAACTACAGAGGCAAGTTATAGCAATAGAATACAAGAGATGGAAGAGAAAATCAAGTTGAAGATACTATGGAAGAAATAGACACATCTGTAAAAGAAAACATCAAATCCAAAAAACTAACACAAAACATCCAAGAAATCTCAGACACTATGAAAAGACCAAATATAAGAATAATAGGAGTATAGGAAGGAAAAGAATCCCAGCTCAAAAGCCCAGAGATTATTTTCAATAATATCATAGAAGAAAATTTTCCAAACCTAAAACAGGAGATACCTATAAAGGTAAGCGAAGCATACAGAACACCAAATAGACCAGAAAAAAACCCTCCACCACATAATAATCAAAACATTAAACATACAAAATAAAGAAAGAATACTAAAAGCTGAAAGAGAAAAACAGCCAGAAATATATGAAGGCAAATCAATTAGAATTACACCTGACATCTGAATAGAGACTCTAAAAGCCAGAAGGGCATAGACTGATGTGCTATAGATTCTAAGGGAACACAGATGCCAGCCCAGACTTCTATACTCAGCAAAATTTTTGATCACTATAGATGGAGAAAACAAAATATTCCATGACAAATCCAAATTCAAACAGAATCTATCTATGAATCTAGCCCTACAGGGGATACCAGAAGGAAAACTCCAACCCAAGGACCTTAACTACACTCATGAAAACACAGGAAATATATAACCATACACCATCAAAACCAAAGAAAAAGGACACACAAACACACACACACACACAAATACACACACACACAGCAATAACAATTACAAAATAATGGAACCTAACAATCATTCATTGATCTAATATCTCTTAACTCCAATGGACTCAATTCCCCAATAAAAAGACACAGACTAACAGAATAGATTCAAAAACAGAATCCATCCTTCTGTTGCATACAAGAAACATGCCTTAACATCAAAGTTAAACACTACCTCAGAGTAAACGGTTGGAAAAATTTTCTAAGCAAACAGACCCAAGAAGCAAGCCTATATAGCCATTCTAATATCTAATGAAATAAACCTCAAACCAAAATTAATCAAAAGAGATAGTAAAGAACACTACATACTTATCAAAGGAAAAATCCACCAAGACAACATTTCAATCCTAAATCCTATTCCCCCAACACAAGGACTCCAACATTGTAAAAGAAACATGGCTAAAGCTTAAAACACACATTGACTCACACACATTGATAGGGGGAGACTTCAATATCCCACTTTAACCAACTGCCAGGTCATCCAGAAAAAATATAAACAGAGAAACTCTAGAGCTTTAAGATGTTATAAACCAAATGGACCAAGCAGATATATATAGAATATTTCACCCACACACAAAAGAGTATACATTCTTCTCACTGCCTCACAGAACTTCCTCCAAAATTGACTACATACTTAGACACAAAGCAAGTCTCAATAGATACAAGAAAATTGAAATAACCCCCTGCATCTTGTCAGATCACCACTGATTAAGGCTGCTTTTCAACAACAATAACAAAAGAAGGCCCATGAATTCATGGAAATTGAACAACTATCTTCTGAATGACTGGGTCAGAACCAAGATAAAGAAAGAAATTAAAGACTTTCTAGAATTCAATGAAAATGAATCCACAACATACCCAATCTTATGGGACACAGTGAAAGCTGTTTTAAGAAGAAAATTCATAGCACGAAGTGCCTACCAAAAAAAAGTGGAGAGATCCCATAATAACAAATTAACAACACATTTGAAAGCCCTAGAACAAAAAGAGGAAAGCACACCCAAGAGAAGTAGATGATAAGAAATAATCAACTGAGGGCTGAAATCAATAAAATAGAAACATAGAGAACAATACAATTAATGAAGCAAAGAGTTGGGTCTTTGAGAAAATCAACAAGATAGACAAACCCCTAGCCAAACTAATTAAAAGTCAGAGAGACAATATCCAAATCAACCAATCAGAAACAAAAGGGGGGGTGGGTATAACTACAGACATTGAGGAAATCCAAAGAATCATTAGGTCATACTTTAAACCTGCTCTGCACAAACATGGAAAATCTAAAAGGAATGGATAATTTTCTTGATAGATACCATCTACCAAAGTTAAATCTAGACCAGATAAACAATTTAAACAGACATGTATCCCCCAAGGAAATAAATGTCATTAAAAGCTTCCCAACCAAAAAAAAAAAGAAGAAAAGAAAAGAAAATGCCCAGGGCCAGATGGTTTTAGTGCAGAATTCTACCAGATATTCAAAAAAGAGTTAAGATGAATACTCCTCAAATTATTCCACAAAATAGAAGCAAAAGGAACACTGTCAAACTCATTCTATGAGGTCACAGTCACCCTAATAGCCAAACCAGACAAAGATTCAACAAAGAAAGAGAATTACAGACCAATTTCCCTCATGAACACAGATACAAAAAATACTCAATAAAATACTCAGCAACAATATCTAGAAACACATCAAGAAGATCATCCACCATGACCGAGTAAGCTTCATCCCAGAGATACAGGGATGGTTCAACATATAAAAATGAATCAATGTGATCTACCATATAAACAAACTGAAAGAAAAAACAAAACACGATCATCTTACTAGATGCCAAAAATCCAACAACACCCCTTCATGATTAAAGTCTTGAAGAGATTAGGGATACAAGAGACATACCTAAACATAATAAAGGCAATTTACAGCAAGCCTACTGCCAACATCAAATTACATGGAGAGAAACTCAAAGCAATTCCACTAAAATCAGGAATAAGACAAAGTTTTCCTCTCTGTCCATACCTATAAATACAGAACTTGGAGTTTTAGACAAAGTAATAAGACAACAGAAGGAGATCAAGGGGACAAATTGGAAAGGGAGAAGACCAAGTATCCTTACTCATAGATGACATGATAGTGTTTATAAGTGACCCCAAAAAATCTACTAGGGAACTCCTACAGCTGATAAACAACTTCAGTGAAATGGTTGGCCCCAAGATCAGCTCAAAAAAAATCAATAGGCCTTCTATACACAAAAGACAAATGGACTGAGAAAGAAATAAGGGAAACAACACCCTTCACAATAGCCACAAACTACATAAAATATCTTTTAGTGACTCTAACTAAGCAAATGAAAGACTTGTTTGACAAAAACTTTAAGTCTTTGAAGAAAGAAATTGAAGATTTCAAAAGATGGAAAGATCTCCCATGCGCCTAGATTGGTAGGATTAACATAGTAAAAATGGCCATTTTACCAAAAGCATTATACAGTTTCAACTTAATCCCTATCAAAATCCCAAAACAATTCTTTACAGACCTTGAAAGGACAATACTCAACTTCATATGGAAAAAATAAAAAACCCAGGATAGCTAAAATAATCCTGAAAAATATAAGAACTTCCAGAGATATCACCATTGCTGATCTCAAGCTGTACAACAGAGCTATAGTAATAAAAACCACATGATATTGGCATAAAAACAGACACGTTGATCAATGGAACAGAACTGAAGATCCAGACATGAACACACACACTATGGACAGCTGATCTTTGATCAGAAGTATACACTGGAAAAAAGGCAGCATCTTCAACAAATGGTTCTGGTTAAACTGGATGTCTGCATGTAGAGAATGCAAATAGACCCATATTTGTCACCCTGCACAAAACTCAAGTCCAAGTGGATCAAAGACCTCAACATAGAGCCAGATACACTGTACCTGATAGAAGAAAAAGTAGAGAACAGCCTTGAACACATTGGCACAGGAGACAACTTCCTGAACAGAACCCCAATAGCTCAGGCACCAAGGTCAATGATTAACAAATGGGATTTCATGAGATTGAAAAGCTTCTGTGTGGCAAAGACATGGTCAATAAGACAAAATGCCAGCTCACAGAATGGGAAAAACATTTTCACCAACCCTACCTCTGACAGAGGAGTGATATCCAAAATATATAAAGAACCCAAGAAACTAGGTATCAACAAACCAAATAATCCGATCAAAAAATGGTATACAGATCTAAACAAAGAATTCTCAAATAAGGAATCTCAAATGGCTGAGAAACACTTAAATGTTCAATATCCTTAGCCGTCAGGGAAATGCAAATCAAAACTACTCTGAGATTCTATCTTACACCTATTGGGAGGGCTAAGATTGATAACAGAAATGACAGCTCACGCTAGTGAGGTTGTAGAACAAGGGGAACACTTGCTCATTGATTATGGGAGTGAAAATTTATCTAGTCATTATGGAAATCAGTATGGTGACTCCTCACGAAGTTAGAACACAACCTACCTCAAAACCTAGCCATTCCACTCCTGGGCAAATACCCAAAGGAGGTTCTATCCTCCCAGAAGGACACTTGCTCAACTATGTTAGTAGCAGCTTTATTCATAATAGTCAGATATTGGAAACAACCTAGATCCCCTCAACTAAAGAATGGATGAAGAAATTGTGGTACATTCACACAATGGAGTACTACTCAGCTATAAAAAAAACTCAGCTATATAAAAACTACATTTTGCATGCAAATGGATTGAACTAGGGAAAAAAATGTGAGTAAGGTAACCCAATCCCAGAAAGGCAAACCCAGCATTTGCTTGCTTATATTTAGTTGTTAATTGTTAAGCAAAGAACAAAGGCACTGCAATCCACAGATCCAGAGAGACTGAGCAACAAGGAGGAGCTCAGTGGGGAAAGAGGGATCTCCCTTGTAAAGGGGAAATGGAACAGATGGTGCAGATGAGCTCGGGAAGGCCGGGAACAGGAAGAGAAAGACCAGGTGTGGGAAGAGGGGATGAAGGGAAAGAATAAATATATGGAGAAACAACCAGAATTGGAGGACATTAAGGAGGGGATCTGGAGACCAAGGGCAGTGAAAACTCACTGAAGTCCACGATGGAGACCTTGGCTAGGACATCCAGCAATAGAGGATGGGGAGCCTGAACAGGCCATCTGCTGCAACTGGCAAGGCTCTCAGTGGAGGAACTGGGACACCACCCCAGCCACAAAACCTTTGACCTGTAACCCATCCTCCCTATAGGACCCACTAGGACAATGGAAGGGAAGAGCTATATAGAACTATAGTTCTCTATATAGCAAAAGTAGAGAGCTATACCTGATTCTTCAGGGTAGACCTAGAACTAAAGACTGGATAGCCAGGAGATGATTTCTAATACTATCCTGTTCTATTCCTATATTAGTACCTAGCCCAGTCTCCATCAGTGAGGCTTCCACCAGCAGCTGATGGGAAGAAATGCAGAGGCTCAGAGCCATATATCACGTTGAGCTCTGAAAAACTCACAGAAGAGAGGGAGGAAGGGCTTCAGGAACCCGAGGGGTTGAGGCATCAGGATAACAAGCCCCACAGAGTCAACATACCAGCACTCTTGGGGTCCCTCAGAGACTGGAGCAGCAGATAAAGACCTTGCAGTATTGGAATAGCCTTGCCCTAAGGTCGTAGTCCGCATGTTCGGATAGCTTTCTGAAATAGGCCATCAAATGGAGGACTCCCTTTGTGAGCGGGGCTCCCTCCCTCCCACCTGATATACATGGGTGGAGAGTGCCTCTAATTTTGCCACCTGACCTTATTTGGAAAAGGATCCTGGCACAGAGCCTCCTGTGAACTCCAGATGAACCTGCACTTTCCCTCTCTTCCCATATGATAGTTAGGATACCTATAGTACTGTGTTATAACCAATTAGGTGCTAACCCGTTGTCTTAGGAGCCCTTATATACTCTGACTCTGAAACAATAAAATGAGCCACATACACTGACATGGTCTCCCAGGAAGTCTTCTTCCTGTTGGTTCTCAGCCTCTGACCAAAACCTCCGAACCTATGACTGGTCCCTGCCTGTGCTCTTCTCCCTGAGGCTGAGCTGGTGGGACAGCTTGGCTACAACACTGCAGGCTCTCCTAGATATGTCATGTGGTTGTCTGGCTTGGGGTTCTTGCAGAGAACAGGCTAGAGTGTATGTGGGAGTTCGCTGACACTTTTACCTGCCCTTGGGACTCATTTCCTCCAGCCAGGTTGCCTAGTTCATCCTTGACGTAGTACTAGTAACTGGTCTTGTCCCATTTTGTTGTCCCCTGTTTGAGCAGGAACCCTTGGAGGACTGCTTTCTTCTTTGGGGAGAAACAGGGATGGGGATGAGTAGGTGGGGTCGGGAGGGAATGTAATAGAAAGAAAGGCAAGATAGTGGAGCTTGGTGGAATGGAGGGAAGGTAGGAGGGGTGTTGACATTATACGAGAAAAGAAAAATAAATTTTAAAAGAGGGGAAAGAGAGAGAGAGAGACTCGATCCACTTTGGAATAGTTCAGTGCTGGGCTGTGGATGACTAGGAGATGAAGCCACTGGTTCAGCGTAAACATGCATTCACAAACACTGACTCTGCACTTAGCTCTAGAATGTGCACATCAGGATGGTAAGGATTTGTCTCTCCATTAGCATCTTCCCTCCCTACAGCCCCAGGAGACCCTCCCTGGGCATTTCCTCAACACCATCCCCAATAAAAGGAAGATATCAAGTTACTAATGGTATAGTGAGCAGAACCTAACAACAGAGACCCTTGGAGCAGCCTGTGACCCACTGCTTCCAAACAGGGAGTCCAAGAAGATGGAAGTTACCAGTGTCCCTCTGTGTGATGCTTTATCATCACTCCCCACCCCCTCTGGCCACTAGTTCTGAGCTAGGGACAGCTGAGACATTGCCATCCCTCAATTATTTTTGCAAAGAACTCAGCATTTGGACTCTCATTCTGATGGGTCAGTCATTCTGAACAGCTCAGTTTTTGTCATTCTGAAATGTCTAAATCCTCCCCATAAGATTCACAATCCCACATAGCTCAATCTGACCATACATGCATTCAAGATTCTATCTACAGGGATACAGGAAGGGTCTGAGCTGGGCCCTTCCACATCAATCAATCATCTATCAAGAAAATGGACCACAGGCTTGCCCTCAGGACAATTTGGTGAGGACATTTTCTCAACTGAACTTTCCTCTTCCCAAATAACTCTGGCGTGTGATGGATGTTGACATAAACTAGCCAGCACAGTGTTTTATTTTCTACCTTCATATTTATTATATAGGAGAAACTTAGAGGGTAATATGCAAAGATAAGAGAAATACAATCAGAATGTCTAAGAGGATCAAAAATCCTGCTGCCTAGAAGAAAGAGTTGTGGGTACTTCTGGAGGACCTCAAGTCAAACGGGAGAAGCAAGATACGTTTTATTTTATGATGGAAAAAGAGGTTAGAAATGAACTCTAATGGCTAAATAGTTCAGTTGTCTGCTGAACCAGAAAAATTTTATGGGTTACATGCTTGGAGGGTATAAAAATCCTGCGATCCCCATGGCCTAAGGACAGATGCTAGAGCCTGGGTCCCAAGTCTCTGTGCCAAAGGATTCTAGGTACCACTCTTTCATTGCATCCCCTGCTTTGTGGACAATGGCATATTCTTCTGAACTGATTCAGAGCAATTCTTAGCTTCCTAATATTTACACTCAATACATTGTCTGTGCCAGACGAAGTTCATGCTCATTGCATGAATGGTAAGTCAATGAATAAATGTTTCTGTCTTTAGAAATAACTTCTAAGAATATATGGTATTATCATTCAGACTGCTAGATCAAAACAGTTGACGCCAGTATACTCTCTGAATGGCATCATTGATGTGAAGAGATGTTTTGAGTATTTTAAACAAAATTTAAAAGACAGCAGTTTTATTAGCTTTTTTAGTGTGAGATGCTGGGAAACAGGATAATTTCTGATGGACTGCTGTATTCATCTGTCCACTGTGTAACAGGAAAAATAATAAGTTCATCAAAATCATTTCTTCATCTTTATCAAAAAGACCACAAGTTAAACAAACTAACAACAACAAAAAAAAAAAACCAGAGAAAGCCAATAACAACAAAAATAAAAAGATCTGCTGTCTTCCTCCTCTAAGGAAAGACCCCAAATCTTCAAAGGTTTCAAGAACCCTGGTTAGGACACATTTTCCCTCAAGTTACCCAATATGTGTAAGTTTCAGGGGACACATCCTGGGAAGATCAGTTATGTTTATCTTCTTACAGACCAGTTCTCGGCCATGAGACATGATTTGCCAGTGGCTAATGTGGCTGTGATGGAGTCCCCGAGTGCCTCAGAACTGATGTCATCACTCTTTTGAAGGGTGTTTTCTGGAGCCATTTAACCTCATCAGAAGTAATAGTTTTTTTTTTTCCAAAGACAGGGTTTCTCTGTTGTAACTCTGGCTGTAGACCAGGCTGTCCTTGAACTCTTGAGTGCTGGGATTAAAGATATGTGCCACCACAGTCTGACCCAGAAGCAATAGCTCTTAAAAATAACTTTCATGCCAGAAGTTGAATAACTTTTACAGCTTGTTTTTGTTTTTATCAGAACATGTAGAGAGAACTTAACGAGGCGCCATATGTCAAATCTGGATTCAGATTAAAAACAAATAATTAAAATATATGCCTTTTCCATCAAAACAGATTGTGCTCTGTTGGTAGAAGGAAGTGGAACTGACATGTCATGTTTTGACAGCGTATTTCTTTCCTTTTTTCAAGAAAAAATCAGTTATATTGTTAGAAGTATTGTACTTGAAAGCTGTGATTTTCCTTATGTGGAACAAGAAATTGGAGACTTAAAACTAAAGGCATAATTAATCAAACCTGCCTGATCGATTCACTCGCCACTCTGAAAATAAAGAGAGACATGTGGAGTGATGCAGAGAGGCATTGGAACACATGGGCACCAAGGAGCAGGACCTGCAGAGAGTTGGTGAGTAAAAATGACAGAGATGGTGGTGTGTGGGCATGTGTATATGCGTGCATGTGTGTCTGTGTGCTTGTGTGTGTGTTTCTGTTCATGCTGTGTGTATTTTTGTGTATTTGTGTGTGTGTGTGTGTGTGTGTGTGTGTGTTGTATATGTGTGTGTATGCTTGGAAGTGTGTGTGTTTGTATTTATATTCATTACATTAGTGTAATGTATATAATATACATTAGTGTGTGTGTGTGCATGCTCTGAAGTATATGTGTGCTTGTGTGTATTTGTGTATATTGTTGTACATGTCTGTGTCTGTGTGTGTGTTTGTGGGGGTTTTGTGTGTGTGCCCCTGTGTGGGCACTTTTGTTTTCAGCTAACGTCCAATCTCTTCCTCCATTCAGGCTAACTTTGACCATACACCTAATTACTCCTCACTGAGAACATCTTCCCGATCTTTCTTTAATGAGAGGCTATAAGTTTTTATTGTCATTTTTAAACATGGAAATTCAGCATTGCAAGAGTTTACTCAGTATGTAAAAACTGAGAAATTCCATGTTGTGAAATTTCTATCCTTGCTTTCCAGTACAACAAAGAAACAACACAGCAGTTCCCTTCTCTGCCCATTTCTGGCTGAACCAATGTCTTCATGATGGAGGACTGTGAGCATCAGACCTTGACTTGAAGGAAGGGTTCCATCCTCCACTGGGGCCTAAAGAGGAGCACAAGTCTCAGCCAAGGAAGGTAAATTCCCAGTCTCACTAGCTGGAAATCACACAAGGAGCCCCCCAGCTTGCACAGGTATGAGCATGGTCAAAGGCTGGGGAGATGGCTCAGAGGTTAAGAACATTTGCTGCTCTTGCAGAGGATCCAGGTCCAGTTCCCAGCACACATATCAGGTGGCTCACCTGTAACTTCAGTTCTGGGTATCCAACACTCTCTTCTAGAGTCTGCTCATGTATGGTGCACATATATGCATTGTGGTACATAAATAAATAAATAAATAAATAAATAAATAAATAAATAAATAAATAAATAAATGAATGAATGAATGAATAAATAAATAAATAAATTGAATCTTCATAAGATAACTAAACAATGATAGTCTCTAACCAACACTCTCTTCTAGAGTCTGCTCATGTATGGTGCACATATATGCATTGTGGTACATAAATAAATAAATAAATAAATAAATAAATAAATAAATAAATAAATGAATGAATGAATGAATAAATAAATAAATAAATTGAATCTTCATAAGATAACTAAACAATGATAGTCTCTAACCTGAAGGAGTCTGGGGATACACAGGTTAGGGAAGGGGTCATCTGACTTCTCAACGTAAGTGCTTGGAAGTCCAGTCTCTGACAATCTATACAGCACTGAGTATAGGATCTTCTTAGCTGTCACTGTCACTTCCATGTACCACAATGTCACACCTTCATGGACCTTCCACAGGGTCTCTGATTGCATTGTGCTGCCCGACAGTTAACTTCTTGTAGGAGATAGAAAGGCTCTGCTTTTAGTCTTTAGTGAGGAATATAGTATGATCCATTGTGCACCATGGGCAACTGCTGTCTCCCGGGAGTTTGTTTTGCATGAATAAAGTCAAGAGAGTGAGTTTGTGATGAGGAGATGCTGACAGCTTGTTGAGTGTGAAAGTCACGAAGTCAATTTGCAATCTCAGACCTGTTGTTAAATGATGCTGTGGGCTTACCTTTGTCACATATATAACTTTCATTTCAAATTTTCCTCCGTAAAGTGGGAGATTTGGTCATGGTTACCTCACAGAGTTATTGAGATAACACACAGAAGATAATTTACTGTGTGATCTTCTTAACAGAACAGCCTAAGACCCCAGTAGGGAATTGGAAAACCCTGCAATGTTAGCCTCTCATTTATAAATCAACTTAAACAGAAGAAAGAATTCTTTTGGCTTAAGGATGTCAGCCACTTGGTTCCAGCATTCTTGCTTCTGGAAAGACAAAGCACAATGGCAAAAATTAGAAAACGTAGAAAAATCAGCCCACCTCTCAGCAACAAGGAAGCAGGCATGACTGGAAAAGGAAGGGGTGGGTGCCTAATATCTCTTTCAAAGGCTTGCCTCTAATGACCTGCTTTCTCCATGTAGACCCCACCCTATGAAATTCCCATACACCCTCCTCAATAAACACCATCAGATATAACCATGCCTTTGACACATAAGCCCTGAGGGCTACTTAAGATCCAAACCATATGAAACCCCACCTCTAAGAAGCTATAGACACTTGACACATTTGGGGAGTAATAGAACCAGTTCTCTTTAAGGTTGAAGCCCCTGGTAGGCCAGCCACTCTCCCGTGAAGAATATTACACATACAAGAAGAGTATATGGGCATCACAAATTTAACTTGATGGATTTGGAAAAAAGAAAAGAACTGTGGTGGATTGGGCAAGGGAGAAGGATCTGGAAGGAATTGGGGAAGGTCACAAATATGATCAAAATGCATTGTAGAAAATTCTCAAAGAACTAATTAAAAAAATTAGTGGGGAAAGGAGAGACAAACCATGATCCTGTGCTGGAGTCCCATGTCTGAGATGTCTCTGTTCCCTCCGGGAAACTCTTTTGAAATACAAGCTTAGATAGATTTCTTTCCTCTTGCAGGCTTCACACAAACCCCACTCTCTTCATGTGCTTCCTCTAAACTCTACAAGAAACATGGGTCAGTTGCTACCCTTTCCCATCCTAACCCAGACACTTAATGGGAAATTTGTACATTATCTGACCGCTGAAGAAACTGAGGCCGGCCGAGAGAGGGTGAAGATCTTAGTAGACATCTCAGAGTTAACAGAAGACATGGGACTCCAGCACAGGATCATGGAAATCTATCTAAGCCTGTATCTCAAAAGAGTTTCTCGGAGGGAACAGAGAGCATGCCTGCTCTTGAAAGAACAATATAAGGCTCTGTTGGGTTGCAGTGGAATGCAGGAGGTGGGGAAGACCACAGAGTGTATTTGACTTTGCCAAGACTGTTTTTCAGAACAAAGTGGAACTCATCACATACTTTTGAGCAAATGAACAACACAATTTTACTTGGTATTTAAAGAGAGCTGCAGTAGTCTAAACATTGACAGCACAATGTACTGTTAGAATAACTCAGCTGAGAGGAGAAGGCATTCCAAACATGTGGAAGAAGAGGACAGAATAGAAAGGATTTGATGAGCGATTCAGAGATACAGATGTGCAGAAGGAAGAGAAAGGAAAGTGTGGGGGTGGAGATCCTTAGCCTAAACTACTGGAAGGATGGAGCCAACATTAACCAAGTACAGAAATCTAGAACGAGTTACATAAATGGAGATGATTCTCACCTGGGACTTGATGAGCGCAAGATATGCTTAATGACCCAGTAGAGATATGCAGAAAGCAGCTGCATCTGAATGTGGAATTAAACAGGGAGGTCTTCACCTGAGGTTATTTTAGGTTTGGGGGTGGCTGGTGTTTTTGCTGTAGTTGTGGTTGGGTAGAAAGTGTTTCCAGAAGGCTCATTGCTGAAAGCTGTCTCTGGCTGGTGGTGCAGTGAAAGGCGATAGTTCATGGGGGGGTTTTAGCTTCACCAGTGTATTTATGGGCTTTTAGGAGGAGGAGCTTGACTGGGTAAGTACCTACTGGAAGTTGGCCTTTGAAAAGCACATCCTGTCCCAATCCTGCCTCCCTCTCCCTCTCCCTCTCCCTCTCCCTCTCCCTCTCCCTCTCCCTCTCCCTCTCCCTCTCCCTCTCCCTCTCCCTCTCCCTCTCCCTCTCCCTCTCCCTCTCCCTCTCCCTCTCCCTCCTTCCCTCTCCCTCTCCCTCTCCCTCTCCCTCTCCCTCTCCCTCTCCCTCTCCCTCTCCCTCTCCCTCTCCCTCTCCCTCTCCCTCTCCCTCTCCCTCTCCCTCTCCCTCTCCCACTTCTTCTCTCTCCTTCCTGTCTACCATCAAGTGAGATGCTTTACCAAACAGTCCCTATCCTGAGCATGCATGGGTCCAGAAGCAACAGAACCAAATGATCAGGCACAGACACTTCTGAAACCATGAACGAAAACCAAATCTTCCTTAAGTCACTTCTCTTATCTTCTAATAAACATTGCCTGGTGGAGCTGCTTTAAAAACCAAAGGACTAGATGAGATACTATGCGATTGAGCATGGAGAACAAAAGAAACCAAATACCATCATGAGACATGCTGAGATAGCACCATACACATGAGATACATCAAATATCAGAACACTCAACTTTACCATTAAAATCGGCATGCATCCTTGTCAATCTGTAACTGCCAAACACAGGGAAGATGATCAGAAGTTACATGAACTAAATGTGGTCCTCAGGATGCTTTATAGAAGCATATGAAGGGAAAGCTTGACTTCTCCAAAGAGCTAGTGTTTTGACACAATGGGAAGAAATGTGCGCCTTTCTGGGTCTCTGACTTGTAGCTGAGTTAACATAGAATTGAATCTTTGTGCCCGTGCTAGGGGCAGGCTGCCTGCTGTCTCGTGTGCCTCTCCACTGACTGTGGGGCTTCTTTCTAGAAAGTCAATTCTTTCTCTTGGTTTATTTTTTGTTGTTGTTGTTGTTGTAAAATGAGGACAGTAGTGTTAGTTCCTAAAGCTGAGGAAAAGATGAAATGGAGTGATTTATCCCTGGCACACAGCAAGTAAAACAGCTATGTAACATGTGCCAAACCTGATGTCAATTTTAGCCACTGCTGGCAGTGGTGGGTGCTCCTGGGGGATGCTGATGGAACCTGAGTCCTCCAGGCACTGGTTGAAGCACTAGCCAGACAACTGGAGTTTGCCATTGTATGTGCCTGATGAGATGCACTCTCTTAATTATATCCCACTAATGACACAAATAGAAAAGAGATAATTACTTAACACAGCCTGAACTTTCCATTTCATTCTCTCGCCTGCCCTGATTTCCTAACTTTTCTTATTTCATCTTCATTAGCTGTTCAGTGAGAAACAACCTCAGCACATTGGCAAAAGATGAAGGTAAGCACACAGAGATACTGCTCTCACGGTCCCAAAGTCCTGAAGAGCATGTCAGACTTGGTACAAACTGTCCCATTAAACAGGACAGCTTTTCTCCTTTGTCTCTGTAAGGCAGTGTCCCTGAGTGTGGGAGGCAATTCTGCCTCTGGACAGTGGTTCTGCAGGCAGTCTTCACACTAATTCTCAGTTGATTTCCTCTCAAGTCTTTGGCCTTCTGGGTCTCCCTGTTGGAAGCACCATGTGAGAATTATGAGGAGCTTGTACAATACTCTACACCTTGTCCAGAAGTGGGGTTGTGAGGAAGAATGTTAACTGAAGGAGATGTGTGGATAATGGTGTCAGACCCATGTCTGGCCCGGTTCCTGATCTCTTAATAGAGCAGTAATGATGTTGAGCTCTGGTGCCATCACCCTTCAGTGCCTCCGATGTGGAGTGCCACTGCATACCTCATGGGCATTATGGAAAAAAGGGAGCGAGGTCTCATCTTCCAGTAGGCTCATTTGTTTATATTATCTGTTGTAGTTTGTACAAAGCTAGGCTTGTCAGCACTGACAAAAGAAAAGTCTGGTCATGGGAAATTCCAGGCTTTGCTTTGACAAGTTCATAAGAACAGTATATGAACTCACCATTATGCAGATTCAGGCCCTGAGGTTCTCCCTGGAAAGAACTGTGAGGGAATCATACCAGGCAGAGGTCAGCCATGGTCACCACAGCGCCACTTGCTGAGAACTCAGGACAGACTAAGCTTCACAATGGAAAGAGTAGACATTCTGTGTTCTCCTGAAGATGTTTTAACCAAATCACACCAGCATTGTGGTTGGCAGAAGGAAGAGGGACGTAATTACACTGAGGGAAAATCCACCTGACTTATCTTCATTGCAACCACAAGCTTAGCTCCTCTGTACATCTCTGAAATTTGGATATCTGTCACAACAGTGGACATCTGAGACCATGTAGGAAACAAAGGAAGTGGGACTGTCACCATGCTCCCCTTGCCCTCTCTTTGATCCGCCTTCTGCTCTCAGGCTCTGCCTCATCTGTATGTGCCCTGTCACCACTGTCCCTAGGAACTGGGCTCCTGAGCATCTGCTGTCGGTCGAATTCAGAAGACAGTAGCTGACTCTTACAAAGACATGCTTCCTACAGGGCTGTCACTACATACTTCTTAGGCACTAATTCAGAGAAACCTTTGCACAGACCTCAAAATCTGCCACATTATTCCATTTTACCCTTTCCCCAAGCATAACTACAAAGGTGTGAGTTTATACCTGCAAGGAAATCCTGATTATTCCTGCTGGACATGACCTGTGTTAGCTGATTGTATGCTAACCAGGGATTCATCTTCATAAGGATTCTAACCTATATCCCTGTTTCTCATTGTTGTCTAAGATACAAATGGTGACAACAGTTTATCAGCACCTAAGCTGCTTTACATAGCAACACCCTCCCACGGCTATCAGCAGGAACCACTGTGGGTACATCTGCCCTTGACTGTTTGGGACAGAAGCTAGAGCATTGGTTCTAACATGAAATTTGTAGTATTTTATTCTTTGGGAATTGAATCAACATATACAATGTGTTTTGATCATCTCTACCCTTTGCCTCCCTTCCAACTCCTCCTAGACCCCCCTCAACACATCTGTCTCCTAATTTCATTTTCTTTTTTAAAAAATAAGCTAATAAGTCCAATTAGTGCTAGCCCTATGTGCACAGATTTGGGGCTATCAACTGTATGTAACCTATCAGTGGCCACACCCCCAAGGAAGAATGATTATCCTTCCATTCCAAGAGCCATGACTCAGAAGGGGCAGGGCCTCATGTGCCCTTTCTCTTCCATACTGGAATGCTCACTGGTTGACCTTGTGCAGGCAACTACAGTCGTTGAGAGTATATGGATAAAATATCGCCATTATGTCAAAAGATGCTGTTCTGCAGCAGGCTTCCTCAACCTCTGGTTCTTACAGTCCTACCATCACCTCTTCCATGAAGCTTGATGAGCCCTAGGGATCTGGAGTGAAACAGAGTCCATTCAAGGCTGAACAATCTACAGTCACTATTCTCTGCACTTGACCAGAGAAGAACCCAGTACTATTCTTTTGCTACATGAACGTAATATCAAAATGCTTTCTGCATACTGATGTTTGTACCCACACGTCAGTACAGCTCCTAGTCCTCAGCAGACAAAACTTTAACAGTGAGTGATGGGTAATACGGAGATTCATGACTACATTGCAGTTTTTTCTGGTTCACGCATACACACAGGATTGCTGGATCCATGACAGATTGTCTGGGGACAGGACGACGAGGCTAAAGTTCACAGTCGAGGGTGTCCTAGGGAAACCCCATAATTGATTTATAAAATATTCATAGTTCAGGAGAAGAGTTCCCAGGGGCATTTAGCCTAGATTTGCCTCAACAGCAGCTAAGAGGAATGGAAAGGGAGGCAAGAAAGAGAGGTTCAGGGCTGTCTCCAGCCTGGAAATTAACAGAAAGGAGAGTTGCTGACAGGAAGGGGGTTGTAGTCTGAGCATGAAATGTCTTCCATGGCTCATGTGTCTGAATATAGGTTTCCCAACTAGTGGACTGATTGGGAAGGTCATGGAACCATTAAAAGGTGGAGATTTAGTAGAGAAATTGTGTCACTGGAATGGGTTGTGAGGCTGAACAGCCAGGCCCAGATTCCGATTAACTCTCTGCTTCCTGGTTGCAGACACAATATGACCAGCTGCTCCTGCACCTACTGCACCCCTTTCCCACCATGATGGATTGAGTCCCTAAACCTGCAAGTCAGAATAAACCCTATGTACTTTAAGTTGCATTTGCTGGGTATTTTATCACACCCACAAGGCAGGCACCTAACACGGGGACTGAGACCTGTGACTACAGTGCCACTAGTGGATCCTTCTTCATTGAACAGCACCCAAATAGAGATACAACCACTTCCAAGATGCTTGAAGACATAGAGCAATAACCCACTCTCCCCTCCTCTCCCATCACTATCCCGGTGTCACATGGGTTGAAATACATGATAGTGGGAATTCACAATTTAAGGGAAATTACCCATTGGAAGAATAATACCCATCATGCAAAGCTGAACTGTGTAACCAGTCGTCAGCTCTTCTGGGCACTTCTTTCCACATCCCTAGAAGCTTCTCTCTGTCATCCATCTGATCTGACAATGTTTCTGCTTCCAGAATTCTACAATTTTGTGATTGCTTCTCTTAGAAACGTCCCTTCTAATCTTATACTTTTTTCTAAGCCTTAAATGATTGATCAAGAAATACTAATTTTCCTCAGTAAGCAGAGGCAGGTGGATCTCTGTAAGCTTGACGCCAGCCTGATTCACAGAGTGAGTTCCAGGACAGCCAGGGATGTGAAGAAGAAGCCTTTTTCATAAAAAGAAAGAAAAGTAAAGCAAAGGAGAAAAAAGACAGAAAAATAAAAAATAAGTAAATATTAATTTTCATATTGGGTCTAAGAAGGGAAAATGAAGACTTTGATCAGCGAGAGATAAGAACAAGCTTCTACTGGAAAAGGATGGTTCATCCGTGATGCTCAGCCTCCTGTCTATTCCTATTATGTTTCTCAACTGTTAAGGCAAAGTACAAATACTGAACTTAAGTTGCTTCTTTACTGTATATGTTAGAACTACACTAAACTGAATGACCAGAAAACATCCTGCAGTGACTTAAGCAAGCAAGGGCTCTGTTTGTTTTGTTGTTTTGGTGGGGGTGGGGGCAAAGCTTACTACAGGCACCCTACCTGCAATCCATTTCTCCAGAGATTATCAGGGTGATCACACACACGCACACGCACACACACACACACACAAATAGGCACACACAGGCACACACTCACACACTCTGTACTTGGAGTTTTCTAATTCAGTATGACACAGTGGCCCCTGTACCCACAAGTTGAAAACCTACACATTACCAGTAAAAGCAAATAAGGTGAAAGGATTGTAAGGAAATGAGAAAGTAGAGTCTACTGTTTTGAAAACACTTTCCAGAAGGTCATTCATTGGCACATACCCTTGGGAAAACACAGACCAAGCTGAAAGTGACCCAGAATATTAAACTATATGAGCTTCAGTACCAAAGAGCATAATATTTGTCCCAATTTAAAGTTAAACTGGTAAAGAAACACAATTGTCCACCTATGCATAGCAGGAATAAAAAGACAGCACACCAGGGACATGCCATGTGTCTTGACCAACATGAAAGTTTGGCTAAAAAGAGGCCATCCTAGCAGACGGATCAGGCCATGGTCTCCTCCTTAGGATATTGATTGTCCAGCATCCTTCTTGTCCCCTTCATTCTGGTCTTTGGGAGGACCACTCATAGATTTCTCATGGTTTTTCCCAGAACATGTGCTAATCTGTGGTATGCCTCAGGGTGCAAATTTGGATCGTTCAGATAAAAAAGTGACTTCTGATGATCCGTTTGGGGCTTTCTTTGGCACTGTTCTCTTTTCCAATAGAACAAATGCTGCTCTGCTTTCTCATAATTCCAGGTTATTCTCTGTAGGAGTGTTCCAGAGTGTATCTATACTTACTGTCTTAAATTAATGATTATTTTCTAAAATAAGACAACCATCTCCAGAAAAATAATTTCATCCTCAAACCCACTGTTTTTGCAATCTTGCCTCTTTCTGGTGCTTGCAACTACAAATTTATCTGTTGCTCAAACTTCTTCATTTCAGCTAGCTTGTACAAGTGTTACTTTGGGATATTACAACATAAGAACAGGCTTTTGTCTATTACAGCCAATGTCAAGTAATCGCTTAAGCAGACTTGGCATTCTGGCTTAGGCTTTGGAAATTGCTGTGTATTTGGGAAGGAGAGGAGAAAGTTATGGCAAACCTGTGTGTATTTTTCTACAATTGGATTACAGCTGTCACAGAATGCATATATATTATAGATTATGACCTGTTTCCTCTACTTCTAACCCAATTCTTCTTATACACCACTGAATTAAAACAGCAAGCAAACAGGAAATCAATCTCAGTCAACACATATTAGAGACTACCTCCTTTGGAAACTACACCCTCCCCTGTCCCTGGTCTCCACTTCAAGACTGGCAGCTTTACACCAAATCAATTACCCAGAAAGGACTTCACTGAAGGCAACACGCAGGCATGTGGATCATTTAAGTTGTGCCTTCTACCCATCCTCAACAAAATCTTCGGGGCAAGAACTTGTATATGCCAAAAGTGCAATAGACCTCAGATTCTTAACCTGAGTTCATTAACAGAAAATAGTCTGATTTATGGGGAGCAGCAGCATTTTCACTACACATCATCCCCCTTCTGCTACTGCAACCAGGGCTCAGTGGGTGAAGGGGCTTGCCACTAAGCCTGATAAACTGAGTTCAATCCCCAGTACCCACAGGCTGGAAGGAAACAACTGTCTCTCTCATGAGTTATCCCCCATGACCTCCACATATGTCATGGCACGTGTGTATACACACAAACATGTGAATAAATAAATGAAGTGTCTTTTTCAAATTACCCAACAATCCACTGTCCATTGTGTGAAGAATTTAAACAAGATGACCTTGTCTTGACACAGGAAGACTGGAGATGGTGAGCCTGGGCTCAGGAAAGTGTCTCTACAGACATCCTAAGACCAGGTTCCTTTGTCCTTCCTGTCTGGCCTCCAGCCTGGCTTTCCTCCAAGTGGTTATCAGTTTCCTCAGTATATAAAAAATTACAAGGTAAAGTGTTTAAGAAAGGAATAGGAACAGGGGACGTGAATTCAAGAAGCAGGTGTACTGACCTGGTCTTCCTCAGTGTCCTCTCATAACCTTTCCTGAGTCCACTGCTCAGTTTGTTTGGCCAAAATGGATTTCCTGAGTATTTTTGCCTGCTCCGAGGCTTAGAAGAGTTTGAAGGCATGTCAACATCCCAAAATCAGAATTTTTTTCTAATAGTTTATTATGAAGCCCCCTGTTACATAAAAAATTTAGAAGCTTAACAGCGACCCTCCCACATGACCAGAATCCTGCTGTTGACATGGCTGTGTTCACTGTTTCATACATGAATTCATGAAGTAAAATTCTACAACTGCATCTTTAAATACATTTACAGTCATGTTGTATGTATCTGCACAAGTTACCTATATGTATTTCAGAGGGGTTTTATTAACCACAGTTAGATATTATGCTTAATAATTTTAGGTAAAACTGCTGTGGAGTGAACAAAAGCTATAAAGGCTAACAGACATGTAAAGAATAACTCGGCCCTCAAGGTGTGGAGCATTACTGCTGCCCAAGAAGCCACACAATTCTCTGTTCTGACACTTGTCATAAAGAGTTGTTTTTCTCATCTCTTTACAGAATTATAAATGAAGATATGATGGCATTGACCTTGCCATGTGTCATGTTTGTTTGGGCCACCAATCTTCATCCAGTTCATCTCTGAGCAGGATTTGACTTGTGCACCAGACCTGCTTCGCTTGTGTCTCTGAGTAGTGTTCACTTAAGAATACTCTGTGCTGTTTGTTTGTTTTTTTTCTTTTCCCTCCCCTCTGTCACTCAGTACTTGTGCAGACTCTCTGGTTTTACCTGCTATGAAAACAAGTATCTCTGAACACTCACAGAGAAGTCATTTTGTGCCACCTTTCACTTCTTTTGAGAAATATACAGATGTAAAGTTGCTATAGTATAATATGTGCTTTGTTTTCTAGGCATGGGCAAGGCATTTTCCCCAAGGGGTTGTCCAGAGTGTAGCGTCCCCCAGGCTTCATCAACACTCTATCTGCAGCATTCGTAAGTGGATACTTGTCGATGCTGATCGTGCTGGCTAGTTTCTATGTTGACTCTACGCAAACTAGAGTCATCCGAAAGGAGGGATCCTCAGTTGAGAAAATGCAGCCATAGGATTGGGATATAGGCAAGCCTGTAGGGCATTTTCTTAATTAGTGATTGATGTAGGAGGGCCCAGCCTATTGTTGGTGGTGCCATCCCTAGGCTAGGGGTATATAAGTTTCTATAAGAAAACAGGCTGAGTAAGCCATGAGAAGCAAGCCAGTAAGCAGAACCCCTCCATGACTTCTGTATCAGCTTCTGCCTCCAGATTCCTGCCCTGGTCGAGTTCCTGTGGAAGTGTAAGCCAAATAAACCTTTTCCTCCCAAAGTTTCCTTTGGCCATGGCGTTTATCACACCAATAGGAATTCTAAGTTACTGATTGATTTTTAGTTTGAGCTGTTCTGTGCCCATGGTGCCTGCTCACTGAGCTGGCAGTTCTCACCTCCCTGATGGACAGTGGTGCTGTATACATAAGCATCTGGCTCCCTGTGCTTTCTTTATGAGCACACAGAGAGCTCTTGTATGTAATTACATCTCATGGTGTTCCATGACCAACCTGTAGGTGTCATTTACACATGCTATACAAATGTCTCTCATTCATATACATCAAAATTGGATTTTGATCTAATGGATTAAATAAATCTAATGGATAAAATCCAAATGGATGCTAATAAACATTCCCCCTCCCAAAAAAAAGCAGATTTAGAGGCAGAATCTCTGTGAGTTCAAGGCCAGTCTGGTCTAGAGAGTGAGTTCCAGGATAGCCAGAGTTTTTTAAAGAAAGCAGACTTTAACTTTAGACTGTGTTGGGTCAGTCAGTGACTCACACCCATTTTCTGAACATATTCTGAAGCATTTTCTTTTGACACTGACTTAAAATCTTGGGTAAGATCAGAAAAGAAGCACCAGTAATCTGTGGCCAATTTCACATTTGAGGAAATTAGAAAAATGTGGAGGTGAAAGGTGTTATAAAAAACAGGAAAGGAAAATGAAGAACCTGGGGTGCTTGGGGGAGATAATTATCTTTATTGTTATATTTATTAAAAGCTTCTACATCTCAATATTTTATCCCAGTGAAATGGGTGATCAGTGCAGTTATTATGACTCAATCATGGTAAGAAGCTAGCTCTCTGACCATAAAACCTTCCTATGTTGACAGTTGTTCAGGAATATCTGTATTCCTACTATGTGTGATTACTTCAAACTGCAAGCTGCAGCTTTCTCTTGATGGAATATATACATTTTAAAAAAGATCCTTACATGTCTTTCCACACGTGCATACACATACACATTTGGGTTTTTTATACTACCAAAAATAACATAATGAAATAATAAGAAGAAGAAAATTGAAAACTATTTCTAAAATTACATATAATTATCTTTTTAAATGTTTTGCGCCTCAATCGGAGGAGATTAATATGATCAAAAGTTTATTTATGGAATTCTCAAAGGACTGGTATAATAAAACTGTTTTATCCTACAAGTAATTTCCTAAACACAATTTAAAATCAATCATCACAAATGGAACATTTGTTCAGTCATCTGTTTGGCATGTTCTGTTGGATGAGCAACCGAAGGTGGCAAAAGGCTCTTCCCAGCACAATGTGTTGGGCCTTTAGGAGAGGACACCTGCCATTCTACAGAGAATATGTTATGAGTGTGAGAAGTGTGAAAAGAAGGTAGAAATAAATAGATTCTTAAGTTTCTTAACCAGTGGACAATGAAGTTCAAGGGTCTCTGTAGCCATGATTCTCTCAGCCCATAGTAGGTCTGTCTGGTATAAGGAGAGCTCTCTTCCTCTGTCACCAAGAGAAGCTCTCTTCCTCTATCACCAGGAGAGAATCCTGCTTCAGGGATGCATGGAGGATTCAGCCTTAATCCTGAAATTTCTCTTCTCTAGCTTGGGACAGAAGTACAGGTTGCCAACACAAGGCTGGTCTATGAAAATAGACCATTTTCATCATTCTTCCCTATCCTTCCCATTCTTTCTGGGACTAAGAGATTGAGGCACATGGACTCTCAACAGTATGGAGAGCTCTTCAATCCAGCATGAAATACCCACAGGTATCAGGACTTGCTTAAAACAAACAGGCATGTGTGGATCAACAAAATCGGTAGAAAGTAATAGTGGTAGTCTCAGAGAGGTATAGCATCACTAAGTATCCCTGTCTCCTGACAGCCCATCAGTCACTCACGGGGAATTGTTCACTGGCAGGAAGGGTAAGGTGTAAATAACAGTAAGTTCAACATTGAGAACATAATATTTGAATCTGTCTTCCCACTAGATCACTTGAGATGCCATTTTAAACAAAGTCATTGCCAGAATCTGGTCTAGGGTTTCAGGTTTCCTATCAAAGGTGGCTGGTGCTCTGGCCTCCCGGAGTGACTCACTGTGGACTTGGTGCTGACAGCCACTGGTCTGCTATAATCTTCTCTAATCTCAGGAAAAATGTAATTAACCATTAGTTGATACTCTGATCTCTTTCGGAAACTATCATAGAAAACAGAGCCTTACTCATTTCGTGAGGCCAACATTTTATTAATATTAATACTGAAGAAAGACGTTTGAAGAACTGTTGTGATCGTGATGCAAAACCCATCTGCATATTGTCAAATTAAATCCAATAATGTATGAAATAATTATGCTATACCACAATCAAGAGAGATGTACCCTTGATTTGGAAGGCTGCCTCAACATTAAACAAAAAAAAAAAAATCAATCAATATAATTCACTCAAGCCACAGGCTGCCGAAACAAAGGCACACAATCATTTCATTGACAAAAATGCACTTTAGAAAACCCAACACACATGTATGTTTAAAATCCTCAGCCAATTCAGAATTCAGTGGAAGTGAATGAAAACCATCCACAAATACACTGAGTTAGCGTCACCTTTACAGAAGAGGCAGTCTCCCTCGGAGACCAGGAAAGAGATGTTGCTTAGCACTGGTGCTTGCTAACACTAGAGCCAGTATCATCCTCTATTACAGAAATGAAAATTTTAATTTGAAGTATCCTTTGCAGTATAGCTTCTCAACATGAAATGTTTGGACACAAACCTAACAAAATGTGTCCATGATAAGCATGCGGAAATTTAAATATCATTGATGAAAGGTGTTGACAGTCGGCATGGGTTTGTGGGTTAGAAGATTCAATGTTATTCTCAGTCTTTCACAAATTAAATTAAAAGGTCCTTGAAGGGCCACATAAAACAACCAAGTAAGCTCTTTTGCAGATCAACAAACTGGTAGTCAGGGGGGCATGAAGCAGCAAAGATACCAATGAGTAAGGCCAGCAACCCGGTGAAAGAGTCAAAGGATGAACATTGTGAAAACTTTAAACCTTTCGATGAGAAACAACTCAAAACAGATCATGCAACAAAACAGAAAACTATAAGCTAAAACAAACTGCCCTGGGGGCAAAGGTAGGTACAATTTGGTTTGAATATGAATTTCAAAACATAATGCCAAGATTAAAGTACAGTAAAAAATCTGATGAGCCAAATCTCATTACAGTTAACTTCTGTTCAGGAGACCTAGGATATTTGGAAACACATCTCTGAGAAATATGT
This sequence comes from Cricetomys ansorgei, assembly GCA_026225945.1. Lineage (NCBI taxonomy): Eukaryota > Metazoa > Chordata > Mammalia > Rodentia > Nesomyidae > Cricetomys > Cricetomys ansorgei. Next base: position 1,552,040 of record JAMJFZ010000320.1, read on the forward strand.
TGTTTCAAAATAGGTAGAGAATTTTTCAAAACAAGAATGAAATTTAATAACCTCAAAAAAATCTCAGACCAAAATCCAGGTGCTAACTAGCCATATCTGAAAGAAAACCTTACACAGAAAATGCACGAATTATGAATAACCACAAGGGGACATGTTTTATGTCATTTGAAATCAGGAGAAAACAAATTAATGCAGTCATTACAGACCATTGCGTGTTCATAGAGTGGTAAAAAAAAAAAAAAAAAAAAAAAAAAAAAAACTTTTAAAGAAAAATGGGAAAATGAGCCAGCACAGCACACCAATCGGGACGAAAGGTGACAGCTCTGGGATGGAGGAGATAGGCTGAACTGTAGTATGTTGCTTGCCATCTCTACACCACTAAACTTAGACTTAACACACAGTTCCACAGCGCCACAATCCCAAATATTTACCAAGTGGTTTGAACTTATGTCTCCACAGCAGCGTGCACACGGATGCTCACAGCACTTTGCGGTTGCCCTCGAGGGAAAGCACTTTACTAAGGTGAAGTGACCTAGATTAATGAATAAGGAGTTCTGAGACAGCCTCATGACAAAATGCTCTTTAGCAACAAAAAGGAATGGACTAAGAAGGCTCACAAGGATCTGGATGAATCTTATGTGTGTAGTACCAGGTAAAAGCTGAAACTCCGAGGCCATGTGTGTATTTATGAGTCCATTCATAAGGTGTTCTGAAAATGGGAAAACTACAGAGATAATTCTGAAAAGGTCACTGATCACCAAGGATTAGTAGGTGTGAACGATTGACAGGGCAAGGACAGCAGATTTTATGGTGCAGGTGACAATGATCTGTATGACACTAATGACAACAGTGAGTATATGTCATTATGAACGGTCAAAGCCTGTCAAGCCTTCTGCTGTCTACTTCTACGACGTCTATAACCCTAATGTGAGAAAATTTAAGATAATAAGACATGATGGAAGTCTGAGTATATCTGATTATATCAAAAACAACCTGACTGACAGGTTCACATTATGGACAAAGGATATAAACAGATACGTCTCCAAACATGGGTAGGAAATGATTGGTGAGCAACCCTAATGATGGCTGATGATGTAAAACTATAGAGACTCTACTCCATGCCCATCAGGATGGCTGCCAGCAAAACCACAGAAGGTAAGAGGTATTAAAGTACTGAAAAGTATGTGATTTTGTGCTTGGCAGTGAGGGGTAAATGCCACAGTCACTGTGGAATGAGCTGAAGGACTAAAACTAGGCCTGGGGCTATAGCTAGATAGTAGAGTATGTGTCTGGTATGTGAAAGGTGCTGGGTTCGAATTCCAGGGCACGAAAAGAATACAATTGTGTTATTCGGCAATTCCACTTCTGAATATCTCTCCAAAGAATGGAAAGCAGAAATGCTCTGTGTGTGTGTGTGTGTGTGTGTGTGTGTGTGTGTGTGTGTGCGCGTGTGTGTGAACGCTTATAAATGTGTCTACATGTGTGTGTAGGTCAGATATCAACATTGAGATTGTTCTCACAAGGTTTCTCAGGGAGCCTGGAATTCACCAGCTGGCAAGGCTGTCCTTACTTCTCTGTCTCCACAGTGCTATAATTAGTGGTACAAACCACCACACCCAGTTGTTGGTTTTTGGTTTTACATGGATGTTGTAGATCAAAATTCAGGTCCTCAATTTTGCATAGCAAATAATTTCCCAAGTGAGGCATCTCCCCAGCCTGTGTCTGAAGCTGCCTGTATCCATTGATAGATTTATGCAAAATGTGGTGCCCATACAGGGAAGCTATTAGCCTTAGAAAGAGAGGACATTCCAGCATACAGGGACAAAGCAAGCTACACATACAGCATTATGATACATGAAATAAGCCAAGTGCCAAACATGGGGAACTTATGACTCCACTAACAAGCAGTACTTAGAATTGTCAAAGTAAAAGAAACAAAATAGGTGGTGGTTGTTGGGGGCCGGGAGGAGAGAGGCTGGTGACTTAAAAATAGATTATGTAAGATCCATAAAATGTCCTAAAGAGATGATATTAGATATTACAAAGTCACCTTTCATACAGATCAATAGATAAGGCAATAGGAACTTTCACAACTGTAAATCTATACATAGTTTTAAGATGCATAAAAGGCAAGTAAGGAAAATAGAGAAAAACTTAATCAAATGGAAAGTCCTTAATATATATCTTGCAATAATGGGTAGAACATGCAGGTGAGAAGGCCAGTGTGGATAGGCAGCACATGAATCATTAATATCACAGTCCACAAAGCCTTATAAAAAGTGTCCCCATTATCAAAATAATTTACATATTTTACGTGCTAAAAAAGCTTGTTCTAGAAGTATCCATATGGTGATCAGTAAAGAAATCTACAGGAAATATCTCAAAGGGTAGAGACATTTTGAATATTTGTGTCATGGTAAATGTAGGCAACAATAATCATACATAAAAACTAGAAAGCTCCTGGGTAGATATCAACAACTATACAGAATAACTAGAAAGTTTGTAGGTGGACGACAGTAACCATGCAGAATAACTCTAGCGTTTCTAACTGTATGGAAATCAAACAGAATAAATATCTCATAATACAAAAAGAAACCACAAAGAATATTTAAAAAGTCTTCTTCACCTGAATTCTGATGATAAGACCTGGGGGTGGGAGGGGGCGGTCACAAAATGTTGCTGTGATGATGGAATCTAAAGCCTATTTGGCTTTTTGTTAAAGACTTATTTTATTTTAATTGTATTTCTGTGTGTGTGCATTTATGTTGGGGTGTGTGCATGAGAGCACAGTTGCCTGTGCAGACCAGAAGAGGGTGTTAGAGCCCCTGGAACCGGAATTGCATACAGCTGTGAACCTGGCTCTTAGCCACTGAGCCATCATCTCTCCAGCCTCTGAAATGTATTTTACTGTTCCGCTTATCATCAGATTCATTCCTAAGCAAATCTGGTTAAAGCAAACATCAAAGATGTTTCTGAGAAGCTTAAACTGGGGAGAATAAATTCAGTCCAGCTGACAGTAAACCCAACCCCTGTCACACCAAATAGGATTTTGATGCTGCCTGCCTGTGAAGAATTAGCAAGGAATCTCTCTCAACAGTAAAAACTAGAGATTGCAGCCACCAAATCAAAGTTATTAGAACCCCAGTGGAGGGTTGAAGTGGTGTTGAACATTCCTCCTCACTGGAGTTGCCGATTGGCAGGATGTTGATGGACAACCACTGTGAAGGCTGAGATCAGTCTCCTGTGTATAACTCAGGTTACAGTGAGCTGTCTCTAGTCTTTTTCCTGTTGGGAGTGAATTATACCATGACACCGGATTTGTTAAAGCCATGTGTTGATCTGACTGATCTGTGAGCATCAGCTGCATGTCCATGAGTGGTCCTTGTGTATGTAGTTCTTGCATGAAAGATTGTTAGCAAAGGGTTCTACCTCAGTTTGTCATTCTGGCATATTCTATCTCCCAGATCCACAGCAGGATAGGGAGCCCTGCAGCCTCACTGTGGACTCTAAATCAACTTTACTAAAGCAGATGTCTCATGAATCAAAGGCATGAAATCTCCAGCTCACCGGCTGAATGGCAAGGGGCTTTCTCTGTGAAGCAGATTTTAACATTTCAAAATGTTTTCTCATTTCTATTTTTAATCCTGAATGGCAGTATTTACTAAAGAGCAAACATGATTTAAAAAAAAAAAAACCTAGCAAAATAGGAAAAAAACTAAATCCTTTGCAAGAAAATTTACTATGAAAATATTGTCCAGATGATTTCCTGTCAAATGAAGACTTTAGAACCAGTGGGCTAACAGTCAATGAGTTTTCCTTGATAAGATATGGAGTCAAAAGATATAATTTTGCTTCTTATGCTAATATTACTGAAATTAATACTCATATTTAACATATACAGACTCATGGGAAACTATGGAAGGTCTCTACCCTGGCAGCTTAAAAAGCACGATGAATGCTTTCTACTTGTGACTACGTCATGACCTAATCTCTCTTACCTGTGCAGCACACCTAAGGCCTTGCATTTGCCACATCACAATCTGGAATATATACTGTGGGGTCTAGCCTAAGAAATTATGACATGATTCATTGATTCTGCCAGTTTACTCCACCAGCTCCTCCCTAGAAACAGTCGTTTTCAGGAAACTGTCTTACACTACAGCTGTCAGGTGACTTTTGCCATAGCAATGTCCTCATTCATAAAATGTATCATTTCTAGAGATAATTTACTTGTCCCGCCGCGGCGATCTGGCATCCGTCCTGCTGGCCGGGCGGGTGGACCCAGACCCAAATGGCGGGCGGGGCGACAAGCACAGCGCAGCAGAAAAACGAAAAACGACACATAAGCATTATTAGTAATGTTGGTACTTCTACCCGTCAGGGTTTGGGAGGGACATGCCCTCAGAAAGCAGACAAGAAAGCCAGCTCAAACCTTTCCGACAGGGCTGCTGCCTCCTTCCTCCTGTAGTCCGCTGCTTCTGCAGCTCTGGGCACCACTTCTGCACTCAGTGGGCCAGTCAGCAGGCATGGTCAGCAACACAGCCTTCTCTTTCTTCCTATACTTCTCTCGTCCACATTTGTGGTCAGGGTGTGGGAATAGAGACTCTTTTCATAAGGTCTGCTTCGAGCAAGCGCGGGTGGTGCCAACCACAGAGCACTCAAAACATCCTGTCACTTCACCCTGATTATGCGACCATGATGAATATGCATACTGATTTTTACAATGTGAGGTCCTGATAGCAAACAAGATAGACAAGAGTGATACCAAAGCACCTGGAGAGTTCTGTGGCTTGTTTCCCTAATGTCACACCACTGACAAAGGCCTCAAAGGTGTCCAGGTGATGGAGCATCATCATCTCAGGAGGCAGTGTGTGCTGGCTCCTAGATGGGGCCTTTCTCTGGGTGCAGTCTGCTTAGTTTTCATAAGCACAGCCTCATCAAGTTCCCTTCCCTGGCTCCTTCTCATCTTATGATCCCTCAACTGTTCCACCATGCTAGGATATATCAGGAGATCCACAAGAAACTAGGAAAGACTCTGATCCCACACTGCTGGGCTTCTGAGCCTGTAGCACTTGAAGTTAAACACACCACTATTCTTCATGAATCATCCAATTCAAGTATGGACTGAGCAGACAGGCAGCCAAAGTATTTGCAGTTGTTGAGGGGAATGGCAACACTACAAAATGAAAATGATGAGAAGGGAAAGGAGATGAGTCAGAGCTAAACACAGACAAACCTACACTGTCCTCAGTACCTGGGAAACTGGAGAAGATTACCTTCCATATCATGATGACCAGGCTTTATTATCAGGGGTTTGGAAGACACTGGATACACATACAGAGAGATAATGGATAAATAGAAAGACAGACAGACAGACAGATACATACATGCATACATACACACATATGTACATAGATAGATGATTGATAGATGATAGATAGATAGATAGATAGATAGATAGATAGATAGATAGATAGATATTTGAGACACTTGGGTATACACATGCCTATGCACTGACAACTGTACACACACAGATGCCTATATATACATATAACTGTGCACAAGATATCCTTGTATACACATTCCTGTGCCTGTGCATACACACACACACACACACACACACACACACACGCACTCCCATGCACACACCACACTTAAACATCTCCACAGACAAATGCACACCATTTCACGAAGTCCAACTTATCCCCAAGCAGCCCTTGCCATTTGCCTCCAATTTAACACATGACACCACTGAGTGTCAGGAACACAGGACATAGGCTAATTACTGCATAATTAATTCTCTTGGAGCTCTATGCAAAAGTACATTTTGTGATTAGAATGTTTTCCTTCTAAGGGAATAGCATGAAGTCCTTTCTACCTGTAGGTTAACCCATCTCTTAACCCTCATCAGAGAAGCTTCTGTTTGCAGTAGACGGTGATTAGTACAGAGACCCACAGATGGCCCAGGTACAGAGAATAAGAAACTGTGGTGCACCCAACACTAAATGGGACATCTATAGCACATCCTCCTCCAGAGGCTCAAGCACCATTTTGGAAGAGGAATAAAAAGGAGCCTAAGAGCCAGAGGGGTGGATGACATCAAGGAAACTTCCAGACACACCAGAGTGGCTGTACATGTAGACTCTACAGTTGCGGCAGTGTGTGCAAGCCCAAAGCAGATCAAATCCCAGCATGGATGTGGGAGGTGGGTAGAAAATCACACCTCCCAGCTGACCAGATACTGGCAACAAACAGCTTCCAGGAGACAGAGGTTAATTTTTCTCTAGGTGTGAGACCCCTGATTAGTCAACCACACTCCAGTGAAAGGCCACATAGCTTAAGAGTATACGGCAGCACAAATTGGACTTGGTGGATGTTTAAGAAAAAGGACCCAAAGTTGGGTAGGAATGGAAAGGAAGGGATGGAGAAGGAGTTAGAAAGGGAGATTGAATACCATCAAAACACATTGTACAAAATTGTCAAGCAACTAATAAAACATATTTTTAGCCTAGTGTCAGCCATGTAGACCACTCAGAGATGGAATGGTGAGGTGGGTGGACATCGTGTGTGTGTTCTTGGCACCCAGCATGGCGCTGGGAATAGGGCTGAGCCTAATGCTGTTCTTTGAAGTAAGCAGTTTCTGCTCTTTCCAGTGAGTGAAGTTCATTATTCCAGGTTGCTATGCACAGCAGAAGACATTGATGTAGTGAGATCAGTTTACACACCCTATTACCTACATCTGATGAGCAGCAGGCCCTCAAACCTGGGCTCCCATCTCTCTGTCCCTCATAGATACTACTTTCATATTGCTAATACAGGAAGTTATCAAAAATTTAGTGTCTTCACAGAACATGAATGCATTGGCTCCATGTTCATAGGTCTAAATAAAATCTGCTATGGATTTCTCTGGTTAAGGTGAAGGTGATGGCTGGGGCTCTGGGAACAAACCCATTGCCTCTTGTTTTCAGCATGTAAGGGCTACACATGGTCCTTGGCTCACAATCTCCTTCCACATTCCCACAGTCAGTAACATAGAGCTGATTCCTTAAGTAGCCCTGTTTCTCTGTGTTCTGGTATTCACTCTCCTTTCTAAGAACACTTTCATTCACACAGATGCCATTTGGATAACCTGGGTACATTCCTTTTTATGGTTGGCAGCTAGTGAAATTTCTATCCTAACTGTCAATTTCCCTAAGCCAGGGAGCCTCATAGGTTCTCATAGGTTCTGAAGATCTGGATATAACTTGTATAGGCAAGGAAGGAATGATCCACCACTACAATCAAGAACACCAAATGTCCTCCACCGACACTCGCCACCCAGGTCACGGGCCCAGTTGGTGAGTATCTTGGAAGGACCTGTCTCTCTCTGGTCTGAGTCAGAGTCCCTGTGATGAAGAAAAACAGAACAATAGAACCGACCTTCAAACCTTCTGCATGCTTTCCTCAGAGCTTTGAGAAAATGTCGTATTTTCAAGTTAGGTTAAAAAAAAAAATTTTTAAATGCACACTATGTAATGAAGACCTTTTTTTTTTTAAGTCCCTTTTGTGTGTTGTTTGTTTTACTAGAAAGAAATACTGAAGCAACATCTATAATCATGAATGACTCAAGAGGACACAAGGCAATGAGGGGAAAATGCATGTGAAAATTACATGTCAGAAACACTTCTATTTAGCAGCATTTTAACAAACCAAAATGTTAAAGGAAATATAAGATCATAGACTACCCTGTAGACACAGAATAAAAGAGTTGATAAAGCGTGCAAGCGACCAGAAATGAGAATAAGAATGTACTACAGTTTATCTTTTAAAATAAAGTCACATTTCTGCAGATCGTTTGGATAATTTCCCTATTAAACACTCATTCCGAGATGTCAGAACAGTGGTGCTTTTGTTTGCACTTCATTTAATTTTACATGACTCATTTCATGTATGTATTTCTTTACCCCATTGTTAATGAATAACTCCATCATGTTTTTTTAATATGTTTGATATTTTTAAAGTAAACAGGAAACTATTTATATTCAAATCAAAGGTTCTAAGGAGATGGTACTTAAGATGGGTAGTCCTAACCAGGAAGCTCGCTAGTGTTTGCAGAAGGATTTATAGCAGCTGTCCACATGGGCCTTGACCTCACCCCTGTCTCACACTCAGGAGGCCAGATTTCCACTTGAGTGACCTCTCACTATCAAGGAGCATATTATAGGACAGAAAAGGGCTTCTCACCTCATGTCCATTAGGAAAGAGAGAAAGGGAGATGGAAGAAGGGAGGAGAATGAGGTGGAGTCCAAACACTTCTTCCTAGAGCATGCCCCCCACTTTGATAGATCCCACCTGCAAATGAGGCCATCTACCTGACTCATACCTCAGAACTGTGACCTTCCAGATCTGAGCATCCACACCTCCCTTGCTTAAGAATTCCTCTCAGATAACAATTAGTTTTGAAATCAAAACAATAGTCATTATTTGCCTCAGTTTAAAAATCAAATTCAGAGAATATATTATTGAGCAGAAATATTGTTCGTTACTAATTAATGATAAAATTCCTAATTTTGTCTTCTGGTTTTAATATCTATAATTTAATATATGTTATATTTGATATATAGTGTCTATAAAGTGTCCAATAAGATTAAAATCACACACACACACACACACACACAGGACTAACTCCTTCCACATGAATGCTTTCAATTATGACACAGCTCTGAAACAAAAACCTTCCCTCCCTCACAGCAGTGAAAAAACAAGCTGATCTCACAGACCAAGAAACTAAGTCCATCATAAGATGAAGGCCTGTTCCACGTGAGAGTAGAGAGCTTTGTGTGGAAATGTGTAAGGTCAAATTCATTAACATGTTTTGAGTTGCATTACACACCAGCCATTTAGTTCACTAAGTAGAGTTGATGGAAGGAACATCAAAGATCTTTTCAAAAACACAGAATCATAGAAAATAAATTGGATCCAACTGATGTCCACTGCAGCCCCATCGTGGAGCACAGAATTTTACTGTTTTTTTCTGCTACAGATTACTAAAGAATCTGTCTGATCAGTGAAAAAATAAAATCCCTCAGCCAGTCTATCAAAGCAATTAGAACATCAGCAACCGGTGAAAGTGGAATCAGATGTCTTTTCTGAAGGCTATTAAATATCTAAAGAATGCTATATAATCAAACTACTTACAAAGATGTTAAATCAAAAAGGGTGCGGCCTGTGTACTGGAGTCACAAGTGCAAAACACACAAGGGTTGTGTGTGACATCCATTCTGGTAAGGACCTGCTGACCTTGGGATTTTTCGCTAATAAAGAACTTTAAATGAATTGGCCTCAAATTTACGTCCATAGTTTAGCTTGACTTGTAACGTTGTCATAAAAAAAGACATGATTTACTAAAAGAAACATTACACAATTATCTAGACACGGTGTCACACCAGACAAAGGGCTTTTATGGTTACAGAATTCTCAAGTAATTTCTTTTGACTCAAGGATGGGCAGATGGGAATGACGTGGTACCTCCCAATTGCATTTAGATATTTTACATTGCTTCCGGTTTCTGGGTGGGAAATCATACAGGACACCGATGTTTCTTACCCAGCCTGTGTGCCATGACGTGACTGTTGTATACATCAACTCATAGCAGTTGGGACAACCTGCATAAGACCTGACAAGGTCAAGCCAGTGAACATCCAATATAAACAGGGAGGGCCCTGAGAGCTCCCCCACCCTTGGTTAAAAAGCTAATGGTGGTTGATGGATCCATAATGGATGTGCCCAGACCCACATGCATGTGGATGGCACTCTATGACTCAGGGAGTTATTATAAAAGGGGAAACAAATCAAACTTTTTCTTCTGGTCTCTGTGAACACTCACTAATTACATCATTTTCTAGATTTTAAAATAGCACCTTGCTGGGAAAGTGTGAGAAGCAGCTGAAATGCCATCTTCTGTATGTGGAAGTAACGTTCTTCACAAAGGTTAGGGTAGGAAAGCGTGCACAATGTTCCCAAACACAGAGTGTTCAGATTCATCTCTGCTAGGGAAAAAAAATGCAATTTGCAGAGGAAGAGTCAAAACATGACATGAGTCACTGATAGTTCGTTACATAATCTGTTGGCAAACTTCTGTCTGTCTAAAAGTGGGATCACATTGGATACTTAGTGACTCCCAGGAGGAGCATCACTGCTATTCAGCGTTGACCCTTGAATGTATACCCCATTGCCTACATTTTTTTCCCTACAGTAACTGGCTACATTATAGCGCAAGCAGTGTGGAGGGCTGAGGACAAGTATTTATCCCCCATATTTATCCTGCTCCTCACATAGTTGTTTACCTGGCACCAAGAATCTGAAGTGTCAAATGGTCCTCTCCAGATCCTCAGGACACCCTACAAAATCTATATCTGAAGTATAAAGGTAAAGAATTTTTTTAATACTTTGGTACTTTAATAGTATATTAAATATTTAATAAGTACACATATATAGTTTTATACCTTGCCATGGCTTTTTAAGCATCTGTATTCTCTCTCTGTGTCTCTCTCTGTCTCTCCCTGTCTCTTTCTGTCTCTCTGTCTCTCTCTCTCTCTTACACACACATACACACACACACACACACACACACACACACACACAATTTGTCCTCATGACCTACCACATATACAGAAACATGTACTGTGTGAAGTAGCATAGAAGTTACTTGACTCTGATTTCACAAACCATGTCTTTACTAAAAGCTCAGATTGGACCCTTCTTTAAAATGTATTGATTTAAATTCTTTAGTTATAATTATTACTGTATGTTAGCTGTATCATAGCATTTGTTAATTTGGTAATTTGCTGATAATATAGATCTTTTCATAGTGTTTTGTATAATCCATGAGTCTTCCTTGTTCAAATGTCCACATCAGTCTTATATCTTCAGTTGACATTCTCCCTTTACCCAGCTTTGGAAAGTTTCTGTACATGATGGGTAAGTGTCCTTCATCAGAGATGTGTGACTTACAAACATTTTCTCAGAGCCTGAGACTCGATTTTCATTCTCTCAACATATCTTTCTAAGACAGACAGCTTTGATTTCTTGCAATGCATAATCATAGTTCAAATAAGAATAAATATGAAAGGTAAGCCATAGAGTTCAGATATGAAAAAATGACCCTGTTCTACTTGACAGACAGGTCAACTGTACAAATGAGCAGATGAACTTACACAGACCAACAGCCAAAAATCTGCTCAATTTTTCCACAATACTAATCCTGAATGGCCGGGTGATTCAGAGCTCTAGTTAAATTACAGGTTCATTATTTTGGAATTCAATTCAGAACAGCCAGCTGTACTACCACATAGAAACTGTATAGAAAAAGAAAACACTGAAATTATCATAATGTCTAACTGCCAATTATAGGCAAGCATGCTCCTTCAGACTGGGAGGAACAGCCTAAGGAACAAATCTCTCATGCAGAGATGCATGATGGGAAGAAGCAAAATACATTGGAAGTTTATAAAAATAAACACATAAAAACATCCTCAAGAGTAGACATCTGAGAAGGTGATTTCATTGTTGGTTTTCATAGACATCTATTGTTCGTACTAAAGGTAAAATATTTTTTGGTCAGAGCTTGCTTTTAGTGCTCCAACATTTTTGAAATGCCAGTTGAAAGTCATACAGCTTTCCCTGCATAGATACTGTCCCCTGAGAGTACAGCCACAACGTTCAAGGAAACATTTGTAAGACATTTCAAAACATTTCTACGTGTTATCTACACTCAGAAACTTGGGAGATTTTACACAAGTACTTTTCCAGGGGTCTAGAGCAAGGGATGTGGGTCATAATTTTAAGAACAACATTAATGAGACCATAAATATAAATTAGGGGAAGAGAGGAGAGAAAGGGAGAGGAAATCTCACTCCAATTCAGAGAAGAAACTATTCCCAACTTATTTGTACAGAAATACGGGGTTGAATTTTAAACTTTCCTGTTAATTTATAGGGGTAATAAGACCTCAGTGTTTAGACCACACACATTGTGGGGTTTGGAATGGGTAAAGGTCAGAGACATCCCTGAGGTAGCAATTTTGACTCCTTTATTCAAGCGTTCTGTTTCCTCAATGCCGGTTTTCTCATCTCAAAACACTGCTCATTGGTTGGATGTAGATGACCCTAAGTGCCAAGGCTGAATGTCTCCAGAATCTACCACCCTCCTCCCCAGGTATGCATTTGACATCATCAGCCAAGTCCTGCCTACTGGACACAGACTTTAGGGTAGCTATCACTGGCCCTGCAAGAAGGGGTGGCAGTTCATACTGGGCCTTACTTTGCACTTCAGGGCAGGGAAGGCATCCTGGGGCTCTTTCTCTGAAAAGGTAACTCACTCTGCTTCTCAAGATCCTATTCACATTTTGACCAGTTCAAAGCAGTGCCATTCCGTTTACCAAGGGTTAATTTTAAAACTTAGTGTTGGCCCAAAGGATCCAAGCCAAGGTAACAGAGATGATTGCACAATGGTGTTTATGGCAGCACACAGAGCCAGAGAGAGTTGAGCTATGGACCAGCCTGGGAAATGTGTGTTATGTACACCGTGGGATTGTGGCTGCATAAAGAACAAAGTCATGCCGTTTTCAAGAAAATGGGCACAACTGGAAATCATCCTATTAAGTAAATTAATACAACCTCAGAAATACAAATATCATGCTGTCTCACATTCGTGATTCTTAGATTTTATGTAGTCACACAGAGCTGTGTATACTAGGTATAACATAGAAGTGAAACTGTCTAGGGGACAAAGTGATGAATGGGTGGAGACAAATGGGGAGAGGGTTGGGGGAATGTGCTCAACATACCATGCAATCATGATCAAAAGCTTAAAAATAAATCCATCAGGACTGGAGAAATGGCTCAAGGGGTAAGAGTGCACACAGCTCGTGCAGAGGATGGAGTTCAGTTTCCAGCATCTACTTCAGGTGACTCAAGTGGCCCAAAACTTCAGCTCCAGAGTGGTCCAATGTATTATTCTAGACTTGTCAGCATCTTCACCCATAGTGTTTTTGAGAAGTTTAGGAACAGGAGGTCAATAAAGGCATCAAACAGACTGAACTGGTTGTGAGTTCTCAGAACACTTTGCTCCTATCTAGCTGGATCCCTGACAGGCACAGTCACAGCTAATGCCAGTGTCTGAAGTCAGTGTGTGGGTGGGTGGGTGGGGTAATCCCCCAGCAGTGGTGGCTAGGTCCCCAGGCCTGGCAAGTGAGAATGGGTTGTATGGTAAACTGCAGACGTCCACCACAAATTCGTAAGAGTGTATCTGTTCATGTCCTGAGCTTACACTGTGGATCTTGGCTTAAGAATGGTGAGTTTTAAATCACAAATACACATTAATTCCAGCAACTGAAGGCTATAAGAGTTTTGACAAAGGACAAAAATAGAAATTTTTTCTAAATTCTGAAGTAATAACATCACAACTTAACTAAAATATAACACATAACCATTTGAGCAATTCTAATGACTAAATATATATGAGTAAGTACTTATTTTGGGTACCAAGCACATCTAAATGAAACCAATAGGTTGAAGAGACATCTCCAGTATCTTCTAATATACAGCATAACTCACCTTACAATTAAGCTAGGATACAGGATCAACCTGTTTATTAATAGATAAATAAATGAAGAGAGTCTCACACACACACACACACACACACACACACACACACACACACACACACACACTGGGGCAGTATTTAGCATTAATGAAGAAGGAAATAATTTGAAAGATACTCAGGGTCTCACTTACACTGACATTTAAAAGTTGAGCTCAGAACTAAGAAAGGGTAATGGTTCTGGGGCCTGGGAGGCAGAGGCCTTAAGGATCAGTTATACACTATGTTGTTGTGGAAGTTATTTTTAATTATATTTAAAATAATTGCTTTTGTCCACTGTTGGAAAAGGGGATGCATACACCTTGACATTTTGTATTGTATGCAGGTGTTGGATTACTGTGGGGGTTGTTTAATGGTTAATGATCTGCATGTGCTATCAGTAGAATACCTGAGAAGTTCTGGAAGAATAAAACACCTGAGCTCAGAGACTTGAGGTTCCACTGGCAGTATGGTACTGGCCATAATGGTGATTCCCTCTGCTGTGGTATGGCAGGGCTTCCACCTATGAAAATGCTTCTTTTCTCTCTTGGTGAGCCCATATAGCAGCAAATTACTACAAGTGGCACCTGCAACATGGGGCATGACATCACACCAGCAACAAGGAAGGAGAAGAAGAAACTCCAGACCTCACAGAGTCTGATAAAGTATGCTCGGGGAAGTTACTAGAGAGATTATATATTTGCAAAAAAAAAAAAAAAAGAGTAGAAGTCTTGTAAAGGAAGAGGAGAGGGAGAAAGAAATAACCCTCTACGAAGAAAAAAAGACTGTGAAATTAATAAATAAATGAACTCCTAGGGTGACAACTGCAAAATGGAGGCCCTTAGAGATAAAGAATTCAGCTGGGAGCAGGAAAAAGCTTTTCCTAATCATGGAGCCAACACTCCCTCCTGCCACAGGTGATAGCATACTGAGTTTTCTGATAACTGTGTTATATGTGTGTGAAGCTCAAGATGCTGTGTTTGAGATCTATGGAAGGGGTTATATGTTACCCCACAGTGGTGGTGAGAAAGAACGCCAAATCGCCAGAATGTTTCAGCTTGAGAACTTGAGATTCTTCCCACATTCCAGAACCTCCTGCTGTTGTGGAAACCTAGGCTTAGATCCAAAAATCCACTTAGATAAACTGATTGGTTTTGTTTTTTTTTTTTTGTATTTTTGTTTGGTTTTTGTTTTTATTTTTCCTGCAAACCTTACTAATGAAAGACAAGTGGTTCAGACACTGGTGATGGTGATGAGAACTCCACCTACAAGGGGACCCTTCCTGAAGACAAAATGACCAGTTATTTTTCCAGCAAACCAGACTCTATCTTAAAATCTGGAAAGTGTTTCCTCAGGGTCAGCACACAGAAGCTGTCTTCCAGAACTGGCTAAGGATGTATCTCGTGCTGGCAGCCAAACTTGGTACTGTAAGAGTCACACAGGTGGTACTAGCTTTGAAGGCATGAAAGAGGGTCATGGAAAGCAACTGAGGCTTGGCTCTATAAGAGGCAAGGAGAGGCCATTGATAAAAATACAACCTCAATAGTAGTTGAAGACCCAGATGAAGGGGTCATGTAAAGAAGTTGTGGCTTGGCATCATGAAGAGAACCTGGGAGAGGACAATGGTGAAGGTGCAGCCTCAGTAGCAGTTGAAGGCCTAGATTGAAGGGATTATGTAAAGAAGATGAGGCTTGACACCATGAAGAGAGCCTACAAGGGGCTATTGGTGAAAGTGCATCCCATTTGCAGCAAAGGACACCAGAAGTTTTGGGATGCTAGTGCCACCAAGAACAGCAGCAGCAGTGGAGTGAAGACAGCTGGAAACTGGAAGACAAAACTGTGTGTGCTACAGAGGGCAGAGAAGAGAAGTAATCTAAGACCTTTGGAGGGACCCAGAAGACCATGAATGAATTCCAGAGAATTGGCCATTGATAAGGTTTTACTACTGTCCAAAGACATTGTAAAAAACGTGATGTTTCATTTGGTCCTGTGCTGAGAAACCCTCATGATTGTTCCTCTTGTAAATGGTTTTGCTGGTGCAGTGTTAAATTATGTGTCAATTGTTTTTTATACAGAAAGGGCAAATTGTTGTGTAAGTTTATTTTTAGTTATATTTAAAAGAATTGATTTTGTGAACTGTTGGAAAAAGGGATGCATAGGCCTTGGCATTTTGTATTGTTTGCAGGTGTTGGATTTCTATGGGAGTTGCTAATGATCTGCATGTGTTACCAGTAGAATACCTGAGGAGTTCTGAAAGAATAAAAACACCTGAGCTCAGAGGCTAGAGGTTCCACTGGCAGTATGGCACTGGCCATGACAGTGGTTCCTTCTGCTGAGGTCTGGCAGGGTATGCACCTATGAAAGCGCCTCTGTGTCTCCTCTTTGGTGAGCCCACACAGTAGGTGTACAACTACACTATGTGACTAAACTAATAATAATTTATATATTCATGAAAATTGCCCAGAGTATACATTTTATATGCATTTTAAGTGTCATCAGTATAAACATAATAAGGACATGAGGATGTGAATGTTTTAATTAGTCTGATTTAAGTGTCCCATAATGCAAACATATTTCAAAACAGCATGCTATAATGGTAAACATATACATTTCTGACATTAAAAATAAAAGATAAAAATAAACATATACCTCAAGAAGCTGGGAGAAGGAGTACATCAAGCTTAAATAACATAGAACAGTAGAACAGAGGGGATCCTGGGAGTGCATAATGGAGTCCATGGAAGGAAAAGCAAATAGAAAATAAAATTCACCACCAACAACTGCTGTTTGGAAAGGAAGCGAGTCGATGTCTCCTTGTTAGTAATCTGTTGTCTATATTATTCTTCAAAACCTTGCATCCAATTCTTTCATTTGTTTTCATGTGACTATCACTATTTGCTGTCATTGAGGTTATCTCTCTATTCATTAATGAATTATTTTTCTCAACAAAACTTGTAAAAACCCTATTCACAAAACATCCAAATCTCTAGCTTCCTTAAAATATCAGACAGTCTTGTAGGTGCTTACAGCAGATGACCACAACTGGTAATGACACTGGAGGATGAGACACAAACTTTGTTGCTCACGTAGATATAGGGTGAGGTGGGTATTGGATGAACATCAATCTGATCATTGGTGATTTAGTTGGATATTTGATGAAAAAAATCTAGATTAATAAATCTCTACCTACTAATACATGTAGCAGTATCCTACAATCTTTTAACCTCAACTTAGGGAACAAGAAAAGGAAAGATAGAAAGAAATCTTCACTGCTTTTATAAGTGGCCTTGAAATAGAAAAAGAAAAAGGAAGAAATCTTCACAGCCTCTTTTTAGGCTGTCCTAAGCTTGAAGAGGACTAACTGACAGTGAGTCAGACTAGCGTCTCAGCTCACAGTCTATAAACTCAATCTCTCCAACCTTTGTTCTTTTAAGATTATCACACTAAGGACAGTAACCCAACCAATGTACCACCAACAAACACCCACCCCGACTCTCAAGACTTCAGACTTTTTATACCCTAAGCCAAAAGTTCCCAAAAACCCATGTGTCATGCAATACCAAAACAAGCTACAGGTGCCAGAATGACTGCACCTAATCAAATTATAACCACCTGCATCAGGCCTCGAAATCCAACTCGTAAACAACTATACCACAGCTGAAGTGGGCATGCAAACCTAATCCAAACGCCATTTTCTTTTTTTAAAGAAACCAAAATAACAAAAACTTCTTCCAAGTGTTCCTCTACAGATACAAAAGAGAGAGTGGGAGCTGACAAGTTTTACAAGCTGATTATATGAAAAAAAAAAAAACCAGTCTTGTTTAAATGGCCAGAGAAAGAGAAAAAGCAATGGGGAATAGGGTAGAACAAGGAGGAAGCTGGGCAAAAATTCCAGGAATCCAGGGCTCCCTGCAATCCAGCTATCACAGGAAGGTGAGAGCATCAACCCCTTAGAAGGGGTGAGGGATGCCTCTGCTCCCAGGTCAGTCATGGGTCCAGTCAGGAAGTACAGGGCAAGGTCCTGAGCCAAGTTCTTATCAGTGAGGTTGGGGAGACAGGTAGGGTGGAGGTCATTAAAGCAAGCTTTAGACAAATAAATGGAGCAGTTGAACAGACTGGTTCATATACCATGTAAAACTTGACACCCTCTCCACTCAAAACAAAAACAAAAACAAAGAAACTCTGAGACATCCCCTAGTGGTAGGCCATGCTCACTCTGACCAGGAGAAACTCCCAAGATGAACCCTAGTAGTGGAGGATGCTAACTCTGGCTAGGAGAAACTCAGAGATGCCCACTAGTGATGAAGCCGGCTTACTCTGATCAAGAGAGGCTCAGCAATATCCCTAGTGATCAGAGCAGACAGCAGCTGAAGATAGGAGAGGGGAGTTACAGAACCTTTCCATGGAGGAATACTGGGAGCAGGCTTGGTTGGACAGTTTTAGAAAGAAACAAAGCCCAGGTTAGACTGCAGTTTGGTTACACACTGAGGAAAGCCACCACCTGCTACACAGGAAATCATAGTATGAGGCACTCTGTGTCCACTCCAGTATGAACATCTTGGCAGAGGCCATCAGCGTGGTCACATGGGTCTAGTGCACTTCATGACATCCTGACATTATTTTCTGCTTAAAGATGTTTTGTTATGTTTTTATGAACATTTGGTGCCAGGTTTTGATGGTATGGGTTATTTATAATTGTTGGCTGTCCATTTCAATTTCAGTTTTTAAGTTTTATTTTTGACCAACAAAAACCTATATGTATTTGTCTTCTCTCCCTTCTTGGTCCCATCCCTCCCTTTCTTCCTTTCATTTTTTTTAACTAAAGAAAATAATAAATTGGAAAGAAGAGTCGGCATGATGGATCTTGACACCAAGGTGGGTTGTTAAAGGATTCAGAGCTGGTAATATGCAAAAACATCAGTCCTAACCAGTGTGTCGAGGATGGAATTGTCTGAGCATCTTTTGCTAAGTAAGTACGGAAACAAGAAGTAAGGAATCTCCAGCTACAAAGGCTATAACATAAGAATACTAGTAATGAACGCTCTAAAACTCTAGGGGGAAATGGGATTTTAACATTGTCTTATTTCGTTTTAAACATTAAGAAACATTTTGGACCCCCAGGGAGCCTGAGCAGTGCCCTGTGAGACAGAGGGAGTGTGCATCACAGCCGTGTGTCCTTGTGCGTAGAGAGGCACCCTAGCTTGACTCCCTTTCCTCTGGCTGTAGTGTCATTTGATCACATGATAGAAGATGCTGAAGAAATATGTTTTTTAAACTTCTCCAAACTATCACAGCTGTTGTTCCAGCTATGGGGGATGAGGGCTGACACCTGACTTCAGAACACTCTGTGAAGCAGGGGTGTGGCTTATTTCAAGGCTCAGCTGGTCTCCCAGCATCAACAGGATCGTGGTCATTTATAACATATAGCAAATTAAAAATATTAATAAAGGGCAATTTATATTCAAAGGATATTTTGCTACCCTCTCAGTACATCATGTGTTTCTTTATTTTAAATTCAGTGATTGTTTTCTGTGTCTTTTTATGGGGAAAGCAGCCATACCCAGCTTGTATTTTCTCCTAATAGCTACGTACCCTGACTTTGATCACCACCATTGACCTTCAAACATTTTCTATTACATTAAATCCATAAGTTTATTTTAATATCTCCTCTGCCCCTAATTACCTGGATCATTCTATACCATTCCCTACAGGGAAATACAGTGCTGAAGTTTGGATTTTTAAATTCTAATTAAAAAATTCATTAGTGTGTGAATTAATTTCCTCTCTTTGTGTTTTCCTTTCCCTCTTGGTAGCCATTGGATGTTGAGAAACAATCTAATAGAGATCTGTAGTGCATTTTAATTACTCTGCTTGGGTCTCACATCCGTCCACAGTGCCAGGAAATAAGCATGGTCATAAGGAAGGCAAAGTAGAAGTTAGGACCAGAGGAGCATCCCCTGACTATCATTCCCATGGCAAAAACATTTCAGCCCTATGTCTTCCACAGCCAAATCCATGAGTGTCTTCTCTACTGTGACAGATGAAGCCATATGTTATTCAGGTCAACATGAGCTGGGACAGTGGACACTGGAATAATTAGCAAATAATTCAAATTCTCCAAAAGACACCTAGGGACCACACTACAGACATCCTCCCCACAGAAGATGGTACTTTTAGATCCTGTTGCTTGGAGAATCCTTCCTAGAATAGAGTGGGCAGAATGTAACCTACAGATTCATTCCTGAAGGGAACCAGTTCATGAAGTAATTAGCTTTATCTATTAAGCTTCCGGTTAACACTTCTGGAAATGTTTACTGTGGAAGCAAAGTCAGGTCAGATTCATGTCTCATTATTTCTCTTGGTCCCTTAGAAATACTACCTCACTTAGAGTAGGTAGTAAATTTAAATTTTAAATCATCTTGTATTTTTTAGCTTGCAATAAACTGGTTCTCAAATATCATCCTGAGTATTAAAAGAAAGTGTTATTAAATAAACAAGAATTTTGATTATTTTCTGCTTATGCCATTTGTTGATTTTATGTGTCATCAAATTTTTTATTTCACATATATATTTTTAATTTTTTTTAGAATTTCATATGTGAGTATTGTATTTACAAAATTTGCCTTTCCTCTAACTCTTCCCATGTCCTACTGATTACTTTAAAACTCATGACCTCTTCTCTAATTATCATTACACAAATATGCATACACACACAAGCACACACACACACACACACACACACACAGGCATGCACACACGTGTATGTATGCATACCGCCTGCTAAACCCGTTTAGTGTTGAGCATATTTGTATATGTTTAAGGCTGGCCACTTGGGATTAGATCACTATCAGAGGGAATGCTTGGGAAGACTGATTCTCCGTCTCTCAGGACCAGTAATTAACTGTAGTCCTTCACCTAAGGAGGGGACCTTGTGAGGTTTTCTCCATCCATGCTGGCATATCTATTGGTGTTGTCACTGTGCAGTGTTTGGACATCATGAGTGCAGCTCCATCAATGCCTTGTGCTGCAAAGATTATTGATTCTCTAGAACCTTTTATGATTCTAGAGTAATTGTTAGGTTTCAGAAAATCTACCATGGCTCATGAGATTATCAAATGCTCATGAACATGTGAAAATGCCTATACACACATTTCCGTGATGTTTACAGATATGTGCATGAAATGTGTTACTCTAAGTGTCCCCTGAAAAGCATTTACTGAGGGTACAGCAGAAGCCGTGCACTCAGCATACAGTATAGAACAAGATGGATGAGTCCCTATCCTCCTGTCTATTCCAGTGAAGCAGAAAAGTTTCCCTGCCTCCCTTCTTCCTCTTCCTTTCCCCCCTTTTCTCTCCCTCCATTCCCCCTCTTTCTCTCTCCGTCTTTTCTCCCTCCCTTCCTCCTCTTCATCTCCCCCCTTTTATCTCCCTCTCTCTTTTCATTCTCTACTTCCTCTTCTCCCTCCCTTCCTCCCCATCCCCTGCCAGGACACGGGAAGAAGGAAGTCCTTGCTAATCACGAGAATGCTTAGCCTGAATCCAAATCGCCAGCACCCTGAGCCCCAATTTCAACATTCAGAATTCAGAGAAAAATATTTATATAATTTAAGTCAACCTGTTTATGACACTTTGTTATAGCACCTATTCTGTTCTACAGAAGCCATTTACTCTGTCTAAGCAAGGAAAGTAAGCATTGGCATTGTGATGACTTTGTGCTGACTGAGATTGACTGCTGCACAGAAGCCTGGATAAGTACTGAGGCGCTTATTGGTTCTCTGCATCTTACACACCCAGTTCATGGGTTCCTCACACAGTCTGGTGAGCTGATTACTACCAACTCTGGCTTTAGAGCTGAGACTAGAAAATAAAGAGGTAAAAAGAAAAAAAAAAAAAAACCATGATCTGAGCTAAAAATAAATGAACAGGCACTAAGTTGAAAGCTGGAGAGATGGGAACTCCTAGACCATTCTGAAAATTGTTGTTTGGGGGAGACGTCTGTCAAAGCTAACTTTTCAGTTAAACTCTTTAGCTGCCAAAGAAAAGGCAATAGCAAATTTAGCACTCACAAGAGAGTTATACATTATATCAAAGCAATCACCTATGGGGGGAGGGGTGCAAACAAGTGATATTAGGAGTGTCCACAGTGAATTCAAAATAACCTGCTCACAACAACAATGATAAAGGGATGGGATGGTGTTGAGTAACAGAATTGGGTTGAATTTGTCTTCATAATGGAAATAGCCACATCACAGACTGAAAGAGAATGATTGGGGTCCTGAGAATGGGCATGGATGGAGGAGGGGAAGGAAGAGCCCTCTTTCTTGTGCTCAAATGAGCTACCTTTGATGTGGTAGATATTGTTCCAGGCATTGTATTTGTGAATCTAGTTACAATATCAGCCCTTGTCCAGGACATACAGAAAGAGCAGCAATTTAAAGGGAATCCCACTGGAGGCCACATTCTGCCAGGGCACTGCCTGAAGTGTCCTGTGAACACTTATAGGTTCAGATATTTTCAACAAGTTGTCTTCAAGTATTCTTACAATTCTCTTGATCTCAACAAACCCCAAACTGCATTATGCTCTCCTGGTTTAAATGAGCAAAACAAGAGTAAAGTCATATGAAGAAAGATACACATTTATAATAGTGCAAATGTGGAAGGATTATGTTTGACTACTAATAAGAAACTGGTTGGCAACGTATAGACCAGCCACACAATGCTATTATTAAAGTCAGTAACAGATGCTTCCATCTGCTGAATGGAAAGTTGTCCCTTTGTTGTTAGGTGAGAAAGCACTTTACAGAGATAACATATGGAACAAGAATCTTTTATACAAAATAATAGTCATACTGCCCAAATGTGCATGAGAATGTAAATGAATATTTGGGAATAGGCTCATAAAAATGTTGTCTCCTGGTGATTGGTGGATGGCTCAATTGCATTCTTTGCTACCCGCCTATATTTAAAGATGCTACAAAGTAGCTAGTCAAATACGATCAGTAGCTTTGTCTACGGAATTGCTGGACTCCTGCCCGAGCTTTGTGATTCAAGAAGAGTAAAATCAAGCAGGGGCATTATATTACTTGAAGAGAAAGAAAAGTTGGCACTTCCACAGAGTACAGCAAAATGATTGGTGCACCCATTCTGAGAACGGAGAGTTAATCCCAGGAGACACAGCACGGAGGTTCATCTGAATCCATCCAAACAGTAGCATTCACTCTGTCAGGCGTCAGCTGGCCTGAAGTGTGTCTTCCAGCTCCCGCTGTGGATAGAGACAGATCCAAACCTAGCCAGAAACTCCTTCGGTACTTTAACACCAGGCAGGCAAGGAGCCTTTGATAACAAGTGCCGTTCATTCACACCCACGGTTTTGCACATTATCAAGAAAACAAGCCAAAATATTGATGCAGCTGGTATTCTGACCATCATTTCTGGCCAGGGATGACAATTTGGCAGGAATTGTTTAGAAGAAACTGTGAGAAGGCACTGGCCCAACAGGGTGGTGACTGAGAGAATAAGACTCATTATCAGGGGGTGGAGTCGATTCCTCATAGTATCATATTTCCACAATTTGTTTCATATTTAAAATGAGACAAAATAAGACGGATACTGCTTAGAAGAGAAACAAGCTGCACACAGTGTAGATCTCAGGACATTTTCTGTGGAGTCACTTTATACAAATGAGAAATGAAAGAAAAATCTCATCCCCTCCTCCCTCCCTTAGACCAAAGCTGCCCCATCTGCACTTCAGTAACTTCGTACATTCAGAGGAGTGCGTTCTGTAACCTTGTCACAACTCTATCTTGTAGACAAGGCCTTGTTTCCAACTGGCCTGGTTTCTCTGCTTTGTGACCAGATAGAAAATCCCAATGTCTCTGTAATTTGGCAAAAAAAAAAAATATTAAAGGTGTGGGAAGAACATGGGGACTTTCCAAGCATCAGGGCACTCTCTCAATTCACACCATCACGTGCTGTTAGTGAGTCGTGCCCTATGAACTCAGAGCTTCAACAGCACACACTTCCTGCTCTGTCTGGTCCATTGGAAGGCAGGTGCAATAGGCTGAGATAGGGGGGCCCTGTTCAGGCTACAGCTAGATCGGCAACTTGTCTGGGAAGAAAATGGTTCCAAGATTACTAAGCTGGTTGGAAATTCGAATTCCCAATGATTGGAAGGCTGATCCTGGTGGGCTGTCAGCCTGTCACTGCTTGAAACCGTTTTTAGCTCCCTCAGATCCATTTCCTCCTACATGACCCTTCGTCTTTTCCAGTATTGAATCCTCTCCTGTTTACTGCTCTAGTGGGTGGTGTGAACCTGGGAGAGAACCAGGGCCCAAAAATGAAGCAGACTAATACCTCCTGCAATAGGCAACTTCATTCAGAGCAGCAGACAATGTATACTCTGAGGGTTAGGAAGAATCATCTAAGTAAAGTGTACAATCACAAGGACAAGTCACACGTGGCAAAACAGTTTTCCATAGAGGCATATGTTCACTCCTATCTACTACACCTGCAAGGAGCATGAAAACACATTCCAAGAACAATTCTAAGTTTTGAAGAAACTGAGGTCACAAGACTGTTGTCTTGTTTTCTTGGAGTTCTCTCACAAGCACTCAGAATTCTCCTTACTTGACTCCATTCTTGGGCTGTGTTCCAACACTCCATGCTTCAAACCACTCTCACTAGGATCAGCTCTCACTGCTGAGAAGGCTTACCTTATTATGTCTGGTCCACCAAGAGTAATCCTCCTGTGTTAATCTCTGTTCATCTAGAGCCTTGGTACCCATATGATCATTTCACTTCCTGTGTAAAATGGAACTTTACTAAAAACCTGCAAGATATTTCTCTACAGAGAGTTGGAATCCTTGGGAGTGCCCTCAGAGTCTTGGGGGCCACCCCAGAATTCTGTCTGTATCTAAAAGAAGTAATATACTAAAACATTTAATGACTTTAACACAGAATGGATATGTATACTGAAAAATACACATTTCCCCAACAACTCAAGGTAAATGGTTTACTTAAAGACATTAATCATTTCTATATTGAAAAGATGTTTGTACGTAATGGTACATTTCTAACTTGAAGGCTAGTAAATATTTTCATGGTGATTTGAATGAGAAATGTCCTCCACAGGCTCACGTGTTTGAACACTTGGACTTCAGTTAGTGGTGCTGTTCCAGGAGTTTATGGAAACTTTAGGAGGTGGAGCCTCACTGGAATCAGATTTTGTGAGTTTATAACCTTTCCCTACTTCTTGGTCTCTCTTTCTGTTTCCTGTGTGGATGAAATGTTACCAGTCAACTTACTGCTCTTACCACCATGCCATGATTTCCCCTCTATTATGCGCTTCTCTCGCTCTCTCTCCAACCATAAGCCAAAATAAACCCCTTTCTTCCTTAATCTGCTTTTGGTCATGCTGTTTTACTACAGCAACAGACAACTAATGAGTTTGTAGTCACTAGACTCTTATCACACATTCAGTAACTGTTAATGGGGTTAAGCTGTATATTTCCAATTTCAAAGTTAATCTCATACTGAGAGGTAAAAGGCCTTTTAAAGACTAATTTAGTTGCCAGTGGCCCTGGGAAGGTAGATAAAGCATCATTTATGCCTCTTTATTTTTAATATTTATAACTTTTATTAACTTTGTTCATTAACAATTCTATACACACAAATATATGCATATATATTACATTCTGACTTCTGTCACACTCCCAACCCACTCTCATGTCCCTCCTACCTGTATTAAGCTCTCTCCCCCAACACAATTTCTCTTTGAACATTCATGTCTCCCCCCTCCCATTTTTGAGATTCACTGAGTTTAGCTGGAGCTTCTGCGCAGCTATGGGTTTGGAACTGTCCACCTGAGCCTGGTGAGTTCCTCAGTGGATCCACAATGTCTGCTGCTCCCTCAGAATTCATCCATAGCCTATGCTCAGCCAGAAGAAGTATAGCTCCATGCCCTTCCCCAGTCCGTGATTGACTGTTGACGGGCCCAATCTTCTGTAATCCCGGTGTAGGCAGCCACAGCTACTATGAGGTCAGGACTGCATTGGCTCTGCTATAGCCCAAAGTCAGCATTTCACAGCCCTGCTCCCTATCTTCTGGTTTTAACATTCTTTCCATTTCTTCCACAGTGATCCCTGAAGCTCAGAAATGTTAGTAAGTGTTCTCTCTTTGTAATTAGTCTCCACCCATCACTTACTCTTGGCACCCTGAGTGGCCATGGGTCTCTGCATTCACAGTCATTTGTGGAAAAGAGGTGAGTAAAGCAGATTGGCTGTATAGGACACAGCGTTCTTGGCTGGTAGTAGGATCACTGATGTCTTTTGTCCCCTAGCATATGTATAGCACCTTCCTGCATGTTGAAAGAAACTAGGAAGCAAGGAGGGAGCTTCCAGCTCAGACCCAGTTTGAAATTTTTATACACTACAACGACAGTGTGGGGTGGCTGCAGCAACAGGGACTTATAGCTAGCTCTGGTTGAAAGCCAAAAAAAAGGACAAGAACCTATTGTTTGGGGGGAGGGTCTCCATGACCAACTCATAAGGCCATATCTCACATCTGGCACTGGGATATTATCTAAAAAGCTAAACAGTATTATTCAGACACACAGGAATCTACCATCTAACTCCCTCTGAGGGGATGCACCTCCATGGATGTGTGTACCACCAGACACACAGGCATCTATCTAACTTCGAGGGGAAGAACCTCCATGAATGCCAATGGTACCATCTAACAGGATGGGAGCTTCAGTTGAACAAAGACTAGAAATAGGGATGCTATAGAATGTGAGCCAGCTCTGGGACAGTTGCATTTTCCCCACTGCCAGGACACCGTCATCAGACTCCAGACCCTTCAGTATTTGAAAGTAGACTCACCAGTGTATTGGGGAATATTTGAACATATCTGCAAATATTGCATTTACTGATTGCTATGTGTGTGTACCCTGTGCCTTTAAAGATAATCATTGTGCTGACAGCCTGAGGTGCTGGGAGGAAGTGTGATTTCTATAGTTGAAAAGGCCTACTTTATAGATGTAAATGGTTGCTGCTTTCTGTTGGAGGACTGCTTCCTATGCCTGTCCAAAGGCTGTGAGTAGAGTAATTGAAGCTGCACTCGGAAGTTGTTAAGGAACGCTTGTGGCACTCGCCCCAGCCCCAGGCAACAATGGGAGTGAATGGACCCCACTGGGTTTTGAGCTTCCCCTCTATAAAGGTAGCATAGCTCAGCTGCTGAAGGGTTGTGGATGAGTCAAGCTATGAGATTTCTTTCATCATGCAAATAGACCTTTGGGTCAGGAAGGAGGAGCTTTGATTGAATAAAGGTCCAGAGGACAGGACAGTCAGGGTTGGCAGTTGAAGATGGAGCTTGCCATGATGCCATTCCCTATTTGAGCTCTATCAGGCTCATATATATAAAATGTTTCCTTGCTTTTATTAAACCCTTGACAGATTAATTACCTACAACACCAGTGACTCTGCAGGTAGCTGGAAGGAAGTCACCTCAATGCCCTCTTCTTCTGAGTGTTCTAACTTCTTGGACCTAGCAAATCAAATTTTAAAAATGGCATCACTAGTTTCTTCTTTTCCCTCTCTTTGGTCCATCCCTCATGCCTGCTTAAACAACCCTGCTCTTCCCAAACTCCTAAACATACCCATGATCAGGGAAACTGAGACAGAGTGTGAACATCACAATTGCCGAGCTCCAAACCCAGCTATGCTCAGCTTTATGTAATTCGAGGCTAGACCAGTGCCAACACTCCCCACCTCAGCTCCGCCAAGGCCCCTCCCTCCCCTCAGCCTCAGTCTCCTACTGCTTCATGTAAAGCTGTACATTTAGAAAACACTGCACAGACTCACTGATTCAGTTTTATGCAGCCTTGCAAACAGCAGACTTCATTTTGTTTACTTTAAAAATAAGACAGAAAATGTCTCTAGGTAGACATATAGGTAAATCATACAAACTTGTTTTAGTTTCCAAGTTCTTCCCCATGAAACTCCATGCCACTAGTTGAAATAATCAATCTCTTAACAAATATAATTAAAAGCAGACCTCAGAAAAATCCCAGTTATGGAGGCAGTCACAGATGTAGGAGTCGGTCCACTGGAAGTCCACCCTTTGCTCTTCTGGAACATGGTTACTTCTTTTACATATTCTTTTAACCAGAAGCTTCTCACTCGTGAACAGAAAACACAAATGTCCAACAAAATCACCTTTTTTTTTTATTTTACTTTCAGCAGGTAAATGTCAACACATGTTATTAATTTTTGCTAAAAAGTCATCTTGGTGGGGAGTCTGGACATGTGACCAGTTAGACATTAATGAGCCAGTGGATTTTCACCAGTATGTGTATCACAATGGAACCAGACAGATCATTAAATTCCATCCTCCACACTCTCATTTGGAATATGAAAAGTCTGTCTGCTGTCATCCAGCACATGTCTCAGTTTCAATAAAACTCCCTGTTTGAGTCCTGTCAGTAACCTTCACAGGGTCTCCAGGACCCTTATTAATCACAATCACACCTTGCAAGAACTGAGTATCCTGCCAGCTAAAATGCCAGTGTCAGTCATTCAGTCCTCAGTGAACAACAAACACAATAACACAGGTACCAAGCTTTGGCCCGAGGCTCCCACCCCTGGCTAAGGAGTTAGTAGAAGCTGGTCATTTCTGGAGGGAGACTCAGTTTTCCTTAATGATATGGTCCTTGGTAGGTTGATCATGTTTCAGTGGATGACCACATACTTCATGAGAGTTTATACATAACAGAA
Organism: Cricetomys ansorgei; assembly: GCA_026225945.1. Classification (NCBI taxonomy): domain Eukaryota; kingdom Metazoa; phylum Chordata; class Mammalia; order Rodentia; family Nesomyidae; genus Cricetomys; species Cricetomys ansorgei. The sequence continues at coordinate 1,580,431 of JAMJFZ010000320.1, forward strand.
ATTAAACTTGATGGGTATAGGAAAAAGAGGACAGAAAGTTGGGAGGGGTGGGAAGGAGGGAAGTAGATCTGGGAAGAGTTTAAGGGGAGGATTGGGGAATAAATATGTCCAAAATACATTGTATGTGTGTATAACTTCTCAGTTGAATTGATAGAATTGATAGAAATATCAATAGCTATCTATTGATACTATCTATATGATGATAGATAGATAGATAGATAGATAGATAGATAGATAGATAGATATGATATGATATAAAGATGGATGATATACATGATATATAGGTAGATGGTAGATAGAAAATAAATGTGTTAGGAGCAGATGAAGTCCTGAAGGAATGTGTATTGCTAACATGAGCTCCACCATGTCGAGGAGTAAGGTCTCAGATCATGGGAATCGCAAATCTTCTCACTGTTCTAAGCACAAATGTTTACCCACAATTGACCATGGGCGTTAAAAGTAGCAACTGCAGCCTACTTCTCCTAGCTGACTGCACCCTGAGTTGTTCCCCTACAGAGGGTTTCTACTGAAACTAGCTTGCCCCTCTTCTTTTTTCTATACATAATAAGTGTGCTGAGGTTCCAGTTTGCTGTGTAGTTGTTCCCTCATCACCCCTGAAGTCATGAAAGACACAGCAAGACATGAACTGCTGTTTATTGAATGGACCTGACACAAACAATCAACCTTCCATCTGACTGTAACAGGACAAGTACTTTCCTAAGTGTATACAGAACACTGTCCAAAACACATCTAACCCATAAAGTTGATCTTACCAGGTTTAGCAAGAGTAAACTCACACCCAGATTCTTACCACAGTTCTATGAAAATAGAAATCAATAGAACTTCAAAAAAACTCAAAAATACCTGGGGATTGCACGATGAGCTGTTAAACATAATGAACCAAAGAAAAACATTAAAAGGAAAGATGGAAAAGATATTGAAACAAATATTGATGAACAATATGTGAAATATGGGATGCAGGCAAAACAGTTCTAAAGGGAGTGTTTATGGCAACAAAGATCCACATCAAAAAGAACAATTTGAAAGAAACAACATCATAGCTCAAGGAACAAGAGAAAGAAAAACAAACTAAGGCCTCCACTGGTAAAAGGAAGGAAGCAATAAAGATCAGAGCAAAATCAAATGAAATGCAGATCAAAAAAAATAATGAAAAACACCGTGAAATAAAGAATTGACTGTATGAAAGGAGAAAAATGTTGAAAAATATTTAGCTTGATTAACCACAAAAACAAAAATAAGACAAATAACATGTGCTGTCAGTTATTAATAAATCAGATATAAACAAAGAGTTGCAATAATGAAAACACATTTGTGTGGAGGAAAAGAGATTTCCATGAACAACTATACGTTTAATTATTATAACATGAAAACATGACAAATCCTCAAATTCCTAGCCTGGGAAACTAAATCATTCAGAAATAAAAAATGTAGACAAATTATTAGCAAGGACAGAGTCTGAAGCATCCTGACAAAGCCCATAGTCTGATAGACTCACTGTGAAGTCTAAGAAACATTACAAATGAATTTATATTAACTCTGCAGCTCTTCCAAAAATCCGAAGGAAGAATGTTTTGATAATCACTTTGAACAATCATCATTAAACGAACACCACTAACAACACACAAAGATGCTACAAGAGAAAACACCAACATTCCTAATGAACCAGGTACAAATGGTCCTCAACAACTCCTTAATTGTTAATGCCAGGAAGGCAAAGATGGTTCAATGCGAGAAAATGTGTTAATTAAAATCTATGCACTATATTCATGGAATGATGGTTCAACGTGTGCAGACATATTAATTATGGCGCAACGTGTTCACAGAATGGAAGATAAAATCTCAATCTCCATTGATTCCGAACATATGTTTATCAAAATTTAGCAGCATTTTGTGACAGAATATCTCTAAAATTTTCCAATTTTTAAGTTTCTTAGGGACAAAGGAAGTATGGCATGTTTACCATTTTCGTTCGACATCTGAGAGTCAGAGCCAGAACAATCCCACAAGAAAAAGACACAAAATTCATCCAAATCAGAATGAAAAACACTAAATTGATTCTTCCCCTAACAACCTGTCTCTGATTCATGTTATACATAAAAATAGTATCTTATATATAGAAGTCCTCAAAAATCATACCAAAAGTCTCTCACAAACAATAAATGGATTCCACAACATTCAGGAGACAAACTCCACCTCCAACTCCAAATGCTTCTGTGTGCCAACAGTGGCATTTCCAAATCAAACACAAGAAAATGACATTACAATAGCAGCTGTAGTGTAAGTAAAAACTTAATGACGTAAATGGAAGAGACACACTCTGGCAATTATAAAACAAACACCACTGAGAGAAACTGAAGACGGTACAAAGAGATGGTGGTGTCAAATATGAAAGACTCCAAGATTTAAAATGGTTACAGTGCCCACACACTAAAAGTGAATCAACAGACTCAGGGCAAACCCTATGAAAATTCCAACAAGACTTTCTCACAGAAACAGGAAAAAAATCATAAATTTTACGTGAACCACAAAGGAAACCAAGTAGACACAGAATTTGTTTGTTAAAAGAACAAACGTGAAAACGTTACGCTGCCCAACATAAAAATAAGCCACAGAGATACAGTAACTGAACACCACAGCTCTATGAAAAACAGACACAGATCAATAAGCAGTATACATCTGAGAAATTAGCTTAAATGATTAAATAATTGTCCAAGAAAGGCACAAGAAGTATGTGCCACGGGCAAGAGCAGTCTGTTCAATAAGTGGTATTGCAAAAACCAGAATATCATGTTCAGCGGGATGAAATTGGTTACTTGAATGTAAATAAACTCAAAATAGATTTTAAATCTTAATAATGCAACTTCTAGTAGAAGAGAAAGAAAGAAGTTTCCAAAACTTCAGTCTGGACAGTAGATTTTAGGTAATGACCATAGAAGTCAAGACAAGAGTGAAAATACACTCAGCTAATTGCATCAAACTAGAAAGCTTCTGTGCAGACAAGAAAACTGTCAACAGAATGAAGGCAAAAATCTACAAGATGGGAGACAATTTCTGCAACCCATTCATCTAACATAGTTAACATACAAAAAGAATAGAAGAAATTTTTTAAAAAGAAAGCTAGACAGGTCGTCAGGATGTTTTATTTTAATGACTTGAATATATATTTATCAAGAGAAATCATACAAATGGCCAGCAGGTGTATGAAAATTTGGTAAATGACATTGATCACCAGGGAATAAAATGAGAAGCACTAGGATATCTATTAGATACCTATTAGAATGTTTTCTGTCAAGATCACAAAAGATACATGCTGGCAAGGATGTGGAGGAATGAGAAACCACACTGTTGCAGTAATGTAAGCCAATGTATCCATATGGAAGGCAGTGTGGAAGTTCCTCAAAAGCTAATAACATGCAATCCAGCAATCCCACCACTAAGTATAGATCCATAAGATACTATGCCAATACCTTGAAGAGATATCTGCAAGCCCATGCCAGCATTGATTCCTTATGTGAAATCAACCTAAGGCTGTCAATGGATTCATGAATTCTGACACATAGACACAATTTAATCCTTTACAAGTGAGAAGACATGTCACATGGATATGGATATATCTGGGGAGCATCATGCTAAGTGATGTGATCCAGCCACAGAAAGACTAAGAGCACACTTGGTGTCTAAAAACCTTGAGTTCATGGAAGATCGAGAATAGAGTGGTAATCACTAGGGACTGTGGGAGATGATCAAAGAAGATAAGATTTCAATTATGAAATATGATCATTGTACCCACTTGTACAGCATGATGATTTTAGTTAATAACATGTATTCTTGAAAACTACTAAGAGTAGAATTTGTGTTCTCATGACAAAAAGCATAGTATGACAAAGTATACTCATGACAAAAAGTATAGTAAAGTAATATATATTCATTTACTTAGATTAGACATTTCACAATGTAAACACTGTGTTTTACATGATAAGTATAAGTAATTTGTATTTATTGATTTAAAACACACACACACACACACACACACACACACACTGATAGATTTTTACCTATTTTGCATTACTTATTTCCAGTAACGTAGTAGACAAGAAAGCAATCCATTGTCTTAGTTAACCTTTCCAAGGTGCGTAAGCCTGGCTTTTAGCTTTATCTGAAGTGGTGACTCCACTTCAATCCCGGAACCATAATGAAATTGGTTTCTCTGTGAGAGCCACTTAAAGTTGCGGCTAGCTTCCTGACCATTCTTCTTTGAAGCAAAGGAGAGAGCTACATCTTGGTCACATGCTAATGTTACTAAATACTGCAAAAGTTCTCTGGTGTCGACTGGGAGTTACAATGCTGCAAGCAAATAAGCAAGCAAATAAACTCTGCCTGTGGCTTTAATTCATTCAGTCAACAAGTAGTAAGTTGGTGACACCTATCACTCATGTGAGGAAGTGCAGAGCGCCCAATTACAAGGAGGGGCACACTGTGCTTTTTCCTTCTGTGCAGGTCTCGGGGGATGGAGATGACATACAGTGAGAATGATCATAAAGGGTACTCAGCAGCCTGAAGTATCTTGGCTTTGACTGTGATTTTGCCTCAGCCCAAAGCACCCATGCTTTTGGTATCGCTGCCCTGTCCCTCCACAGCTTCACCCTGCAAGATGTTTGTGCATTTTCATTCTTCCTGACTAGAAGATGGGCTTTCTGGATACCTTGTCTGATAGATCCTCATATGTTTAGAAATATTGATGAAGGACCGCTGCCACGTAGAAAGTTTCATTATTGTTTTATTTTGTTTAACGTACATACGTGAGGGCAGGGAAAGAGAAGTGGAAGGAGGGAAAGAATTCACCCATGAGCCTCTAGGGGTCTCACCTTTTCACACATCATCTACTGTCACTCCATCCAAAATACATGTTCCCCAAGTAGACAGACAGAGGGTGATAACAAAGAAAATTCAGTAGAAAACAAAACTTTTCCTAGTGGTTTCAATTTAAACATTAGCATCCTGATCCAATGCCATTACAGAAACACATGAATCAAGCTGAAGACAGAACTGTGTCTAACCCTAACCCTAACCCTAACACTAACCCTAACCCTAACCCAACTTCACCAGAAAATGTTTTTTAGCATTACATGGAGGCCCACTGTTAGACCTCAAGTTTAAAAACACCTATCAGATGAGTCACTTATGGATAGACAGCTGTCAATCATTCTGAAAAGTGAGTGTTGGGAGTGCAGCTGGATGGCTGGAAAGATGTCCAGAGGGTGTGTGACCTGACTTGTCAGTCCATAGAGCTGAAGCTGTTCTTTCTGCACGTGTATACCGACAGACAGAGCTGCACACGTTGACCTTACATGCCACCCCAGCCCTAGTCACTCATATCTCAGTGATGTTTATTGAATTGTTTTTTAAAAGAAAAGCCAGGCATGGTGGTACAAGCCTGTAATCCCAGCTCTTGGGAGGCAGAGGCAGGCAGATCTGTGAGTTTGAGACCAGCGTGGTCTACATTGTGAGTTCCTGGCCAGTCAGGTTTATGTAGAAAAACCCTGTCTCAAAGTACTAAAAAAAGCAAAAGCAAAAAAATACATAAATAAAAAATAAAGGATCGTGCATAATTTAAGGCATTACAGCTTGGTCTTCAAGAGAAATGTTCCACTAAAACCTGTTTAATTCATTAGTGGAGTTTGACTAAAATAAGTTAACTGTGATTTTATAAAATAATTACATAGACAGATCACCAACTCAAAAGCCATAAACAGAGACTGAGCAGGAAGCATTGTGGGTGGGCAGGCTTTCCTTAAACGTTCCAGGGGCAGCCCAAGTCAGAATTTCACTTTTTATCATGGCTCAAAAGCAACAGGAATCTAGCGGGTGCATATCAGATTCTGCCTTGAGTAGTTTCTCAGCTAGTGTGGGTAGGGAAGTACTGTATGGCCCTGCAGTAGGAATCCATAGAGCCAAGGCAACCCCTTCATTGTGTTGCAAACAAGCAACACTCTGTGGGTTCCCGCTGCCTTAAGGTGACATATGGTGAGCTAAGTGTGTTGGGTGGGGTTTAGCATCCTGTATTTTCCATCTCTAATAGATTTACCAGGATGTGACCTTATCTAAAGTCAAGAAGCATCCTACTGAAAGTATCTTCCTACTGAAATCTAGAATACTAGGAAAGTACCAGCCTACTGAAAATATCTTTTCTTTCAGTACTCTGAAAATCAAACATCACAGACAGGCTTCAGTTCCTAGTAGCCCCCCACCACACACACACACACACACACACACACGCACATGTGTTAGGAAATTCAGCCCATAATATTATATTGAACATATTACTATTGGAGGAGAAATGTACTGGGTGAATCATTTGATCTTTCACCTACATACAATTTCAAGAAAAACACCTGTTTGTCTTTATGTACACCTGTGCCTAAAGTTTGGCAATTAATAGTCTCACCTTAATTTGCTTGAATATAGAAGTATGTCTGGGATCTTCCTACCCATGTCATTTAATCAAATGAAAGACATTTGTTATTCTTGTTTTTAGAAACAGCCTAGATGGAGGTTAGGAAGCATCTTCCTCAAAATTCTAAGTGGCAGAATTAAAGCAAACCACGAAGGAGAAAGGTGTTATTTTGGATCTGGCATGCTTAGCTGAATGTCCCTCAGTAGCTCAGGGGATGTGTGGGCTCCATTGTTTCTGTGTCAAAGTAAATAAGAAAGAAAATAAGCCATGAAAAGGAATAACAAGCAAGGAATTGTACACCAGGCCATCACAATATGCCAACAGCAGCATAAAATGGCCTTGTCCTTGAAAGAACATGTTGTATGTTCATGCCTTCTTCCCAGTGGGGGGCGAGGGATCCTCTGACTCCTCTCTAACAGATCTCTGAAGAGGAGGAAGCCAAGGAAACATAAGTGTGACTGGTGTGGTTGTTCATAGCAGGGACTCCAAGGCAGAAGCAGCAGAGCTAGGATATTGTCCAACCACAGATCTGTGTCTCAACCTGCAAATTTTGTCTAAATGTATCTTACGTGTACTCTCTGATTTCCATATTATAAATTTATATATGATTCTTTATGAAAATTGGAATGCATTTACAAAGTAAATGTATACAAATCAAATATGCACAAGTGATGAGTACATGTATAGGAATTCAGAATTCGTATATGCAATCAACAAATATTAATATAGCATATATTAAAATAATGTATATGTTTCTGTATATGAGAAGGAGAAAAAGGGGTGAAGAGATACAGAAAAATGAATTGTTAGGGCTTTCCTTGGAATGACATTGGCTTGTATGTTACATACCAACCTATTAAATATTTGGCATATCGAAGATAATTTCAGAATATGTTTCAATGTTTAAATTGTAAAAGAATTTCAGCTCCCATTTTTTTTCCAATTTTAATGCATTTCCAAAGAGGCATAAGAACCCTGTACCCTCACTGTGCCATTTGCCTCTCTGAAAGGGGAAAGCAATACACTGAAACTTCTTCTCACTTCATTTTATACATTCTCAAGAGCCATAGATTAAATCTCATTTCAAATTCTGCTATAAAAACATGGTAGTATAATTTGGGGATCTTAGTTTCAAAATACACTCACTTTATTCTTATTATAACTGCTGTATAGAACACAACACATGCTCCTCACAAGGTCTGCCTTTCATTATTTTGCAGATGGCTATAGCTCCCAAAGACATCATGCCTCTGAGGGCAGAGCCCAGCCTGGGGCTGGACTGTGGTGCTATTGGTCTTAAAAAAACTATGACTGATCTACCAGGCTCTGTGACCAGTCTGTGAGATCCTGTGGCCAGTCTGAGAAGTTCTGTGGCTACCTAAACACTTTATCAAGTATCAGGGAGCAGACCAAGCCCACAGCTGTAGAGCTAGGATTCACCGTCCTGTTTGTCTTGTTCACAGTTAAAGAAACATCACATAATCAAGAAATGTTCTAGAAAAGAAGGGAGCCCTGAAGGTGCTGCTTTTCTTCATATCCTCTCTGTCTTGACAAGTATGGGCTAACATAAACTTGTAGCTCTGGAGCCCTGAGGTACCTCTATCAAGCAGCTGTGAGAAGCTGGAATCTGGATAAGGCTCTACATTGGTAATTTTCCTTGTTGCCCTGACACTCAACTGTCTTGGCTCAGAGTCTAAGAAGATACAGTCCCTCATGACAGGGAAGACATGGTGGAATTCATGGCTGCAGACAGTGTGTGGCAAGGACTCCTCACATCGCCATGGTCCAGGGAGCAAGGAGAAGATAGGGGGTTAGCTTGTACAACCTCACATCCCACCTCTAGTAACTTAATTTCTCTGGCTCATAAATGTTCAACCATCTCCCAAAACATCACCAGTAGCTGGAGACAAAGTATCTAAACATCTAAGCCTGCGAGAAGCACTTGACCTTCAAACCACAGCAGCCTTCTAGAAGGAAAGAGCAAGGAAGCAAATTGAGGGTCATGGTGCAGATGGTAGGAGGTGCAGATGTCTAGGAAGAAGGTGAGGTTAAGGGGGTAGGAGAAAACATTCTTTTCCAGAGCAGCCAAGTAACCTGCATGAGTTCCCTTGCCCTCTGTATGAGGTTTCCCCTGTCCACTGCAAGCATCTGCTGGCCTGTCTCTAGAATTTCATCTTAGACTATCACCGACAAGCGGAAACTTAAATGTTTAATTTAAAACATCCATCCTTCTCTGTATCAGTACACAACTGTGTAGCTCAGCAAGGAAGACAAGAAGACACTTTCACAGATTCAAACCCTGCCAGACCTGGCAGAGGGAACCATCTGTCATGACAAGTGCTGAGCAGTGGAACCTGGACCATCTCATCTCAGTGGTTTTTTTGATATGGAAGATCCTCGGATGTTATATATACTCTGTCCTCTCATTGAAAGACCCATTTGCATAATGAAGAAAACCCACAGCCTAGTTTCATCTCACAGTCAGTCAGCAGACTAGCTATGTCACCTTTATGGTGGGGGAACTCAAGGCATAAGGGAAGTGTGCCCTCCCTGTTGCATAAGATTGTGGGAGAGAGGCTATGAGAATTATTATAAACATAACTAGAAATAAATTCTCCAATACCTCTCTGTGCAAAACCAATGGGGTAAGAACACTGCTTATGTCTTTAATGGGTCACAAGGGGATTAGGGATCACTAAAGGAGATACAGGTATATAGGGGGCAGTTCAAAGACAGCCAGAAGCACCTTTAGTGACTAAGAAAGGTAATGACTTAATTCCTCCTTGGCTTTATCTGCCATTCTTGACACTTCTGACCCGCTTACCAGAGAGTCAATGTTCTCTTCTCCTCCCACACAAATAAAAGTATCTAAATATGTCACTTGTATCACGGAACAGTGAGGAGAAGTGGTTGTTGGCTCTGGAAGCTTCCAAACATTTTCTCAAGAAGGGTCTTGTCCTGGTAGGAAGGGATCTGCAGTAGTATTTGTGAAACAGCCTTGGAAACAAAACCCAAGGGAAATCAGCCAGCCCCACAAATGATGAGATGCCGGACTTTTGGGGTGAAGGAATGAAGGACACAGGGGTAAAAAAAAAAACCAGAATAAAGGGTATTAGTTTAATTGTTTCATGCCTGGTTTAACGTTGCTGTCTTTGCTTTCATATTTCCCCCAACTTTTTATCTTAAAAATAGAGAAGTGGAAAGAAAATGAACACTTTATGTTTGAAGTCTAAACGCAAATGATTTGCATTCAATTGAATGTACATATTCATATCCAACGAAACCTGCCAAGCTCCTCCAAAGATGAGCATTCACATAGACACCTGGCACCTTAGGCTCGCAAATGATAACTAAAGGAACACCAATGGCATCATAGAATAGAGAGATTGTGCATCAACATCTTCAGTATTAAACATATGTCTACTTTGCTGTAGAGATGGCTCAGGGGTTTGGTTCCCACCACCCACATGTCAGCTCACAATCTCCTATAATTCCAGTTCCGGGAGATCTGGTGCCGTCTTCTGGCCTCTGTGGGCACTACACACATGCGATAAATAAACACATGTGCAGGTGAGCATACATACATGTAATTTATTCTAAAGAGAAATGTCTTTTTAATTCTTGGAATTTTTTTTCCTCATTCCTCATGCTTTTGTTTTTAGCTGAATTCAGTGGTAGTCATACAATGAGTTCAGGTGCGCCTTTGAGATTTTGGGGGCAGACTTCCCTAGTGCTTATTGCTCAGTTCTAGAATGGAGTGACATCTATGTGAACCTGTCCCCTTGGATTCAGTGAGGACCATTTCCTCCTGGTGCCACTTAAATTAGTCTCCAATTTTCTATAGTTTCTTTGAACTGAAGTTAAGTCCAGGACCAGGGTCCACACCAGATGTGGCTCACAGCTTGTTTTTGCGAATCAAGTTTTGTGGAGTCAAGCCACACGGGAGCCTATTATTTGCTGATTTTTCTGAATTTGTATCACAATGTGTGTGATGGTGGCTGGGGTCTTTAGGTCCACAGAGCACAGAGGATTTACTATACACAAAATGCTCACCGAGTGGTCAAGATTTCTAATTAGATGCAAACTAAAAATGTGGGGCAAACATCCTTCAAAGGTGATGCAGTCCTCCCTGTTACATCAGCCCAGGGGCTGAGCATGGCTCCCCACCATCCTACCTGAGTGCCATTTACAAAAACTAGATGCCATACACATAAGCCCACGTAAACAAAGAGATGCATGTTAATGATAAGAAAGACTGCCTATAGAAGCAGAGGAAATAGGAGTTGGTGTTGAAATATAAAGAAATAAGCAGTAATATTTAATAAAATGATAGTTAGCAATTACTACATGTGGAATAGTACGTTACACAAATTAGCTTCTCTAATTTTCAGAACAATCCTAAGAGATGAAAACTATTATTGTCTTCGTTTTACAAGTGAGAAAACTGAAGTGCAGATAAGATCCTCAGGTAACCTCAGGCTGGAAAATAAAATTAGAATATCAACTGATGCTAAAGGCCTTGGACTAAGGATGAAACCAATACAATCCTTTGAGTCTAGCTAATAAAAGTGGCCGTAGCCAACATGGCTTCAGTACCAGTTCTTTGGTAGTGTGTAGTGAAGATTTCAAACCCCTGGAAAAATGAAATGATTGTTGATCTTGCTCTATTTGTGTGCTATAGTTGAATATTACTGTCCAGCTTCCAAAAATCTCTGTTTTATTTTTCACTCTATATCGAAGCCAGTGGGCATGCAAAGACCATGAGAGCCAGTACATCCTTGTCTTCAGGGATATAATTCCAGTGTCACACTAGCCACAGACTCGGGTACAAGCATCCAGTAAAGCCTTAAGATTGCATTAAAAGAAACAAGGAAGAAATAGATTAGTAGTCCTTTCCATTCCTTTTTTTTTCAAGCTAGTATAATTTATATGTATAGCTTCCATCTTCTCGACAAAATATTTTACATTGATTGACAAGTCTGGAAAGCAAGTATTTCCAAGTGGAGAATGTTATACAACACATTGACCACTGGACAAGTTTAGCCTCTGTGTCAGCCTGAAAGGAATCTTGCCTAACTGCTCATGCCCTCAGCTCCAAGCCTACCCATCACCTGGCCCTCTGCATGCCAACGAAAGCTTCATGACTGTATTAGTTATTTCTCTAGTCACTTGACCAAATGCCTGGCAAGCAGCAAGTCAGAGAGGAAGGGCTTCTTTTGACTTCCTGGGATATGGTCCCTTAAGTTAGGGATGGCATGGGAGCAGCTTTGCTTCTTCACCTATTACCGGGTCAGGAGACAACACCAACAGAAGTAGACTCAGCTACCAAACCTCAAGGCCTGCCCCATGACCAGCTTTAGGAAATCCCTGAAACTGACCAGATTCCCTAAGCTCCTCCCTTCCCAAGAATATATTACACAGTAAAGACTACTAGGAATCACCCTCAGACAAGCAGAGATGCCTGGAAGAGACTCAGACTAACTGAACCACCTGAAAAGAGGACTCTCCAACCCATTGAACTGTCTGCAGGCTGTGCAGTGTGCTCCAGGATCCCAACCTTTGTGAGCTGTCGCCCATGCTCAGATGGACTTTGGTGGCACAGCTGCCTTTGAGTCATTTCTGCTCCTGTAAGTAACCCCAATAAAACTCATTGGTTCACCAAGTTGGACTTAGCCATTACCTTTACCCTGGTCCACCCTGGGCTGCTGATCTATGGTGAGTAGATGTTGTTCATATCTTCCCAGGAATAGCGTCATACAACAGACCTCCTACCTTGTAGAGATTTAGGAGTACATCCTGAGCCAAGCATTGTGTGAAGAGTGTTCACTTTACGATTTGCTCCTTCTCATTACGTATTGAGTGGCCAACTAACCTTGATGTGTCTGCCAGTGTCTCTTAGTCTAAGCATGCTCCGCCGCCTGTAGTTAAGTGTGTGACAGTGCTGAGCGTTGTTTTGTTGCCCTACATCTTGATCGGTATTCTATTGTTGTGAAGAGAAACCATGACCATGACAACCCTTATTTTGAAAAAGCATGGAACTGAGGCTTACTTACAGTTTCTGAGGCTTAGTCCGTTGTCTTCATGACAAGAAGCATGGCAGCATGTAGACAGACATGGTGCTGGAGGAGGAGCTGAGAGTTCTCTATCCATATCCACAAACAACAGGAAGAAAGAGAAACAATGGGCTTCTGAAACCTCAAAGCCCACCCTCAGTGACATACTTTGTCCAACAAGGCCACGCTTACTAATCCTTTCAAGTAGTGTCATTCCTTGAGCATTTAAAAAATGAACTTATGGGCACCATTCTTTTTCAAACCACTGTACCCTGTGATCCTCTACTTTGTGGTTTGGGGTTGGACCTGAACAACTTGTTTTTCTTGGGACTATGGCTCTGCCCTTCAGCCAACAAGGAACTCCACAGTGAGACTGCCTTGGATGGGAAGTGGTAAAGGACTGATCCTTCCCTCTGCCATCCCACCCCCAGAGACGGACCAGCAACGGCTCTATGTCCATAGCCCTAGCTGCAGCATCAGGCCTCTAATGGGCTCTAGGAATATTGAAGCTCAGTGTGTGGGGCTGGGGAGAAGGCTGACTGGTTAAAGTACCTTCCATAAGAGTGTGGGTCTCCTGAAACACACATTAATGTCAGGTTTCCATGGGGTCCCCGCTGTACTTTCAGCCCCAGGGGATAAGAGTAAGCATATCAGTATTCACAGTGTTTCACCGAGAGACTCTGCTTTAGTGGATAAAATGGAAAAGGACAGAGTATCAGGGATGATTCTCACTATCAACCTGGGCCTACACACACACACACACACACACATGCACACATGTATGCATATGCAAAACACACACAGAGAAGAAACTAGGGAAGATAAGTTGCACAAAAGGAAACAGTCAAATTCTATCATGCAAAAGAAAAGGAAACAATAAACAAACATGAAATTCAAATGAAAATGACAGGAAAGAAAAGCTGAACCAAAGAGCCCCAAGGCACTATGGGAACAAAATATACATAGTAAATCCTACTCCATCTCTTTATACACAGTGGATTAAATCCCCATTCAAAAGACTCCAAGTAGGTTAATGGATGAGAAATTAAGAGCCAATTACAAGCAATCTAGAAGAATTACTCTTTAAATTTAAGAATGTTGACAGGCTGAATGTGAAGGGGCAGAAAAATGCACTCCATGTGAATGGTGATTTTTTTTTTAAAGCCAATAAATTTTAGACAAAAGAAATTTCAAGTCAAAAACTACCCCTAGGGGAAAGATGAGCATTATAGTTGATAAAATGATTAGTTCAGGAAGATGTAACAATTAAAAACACTCATGTATGCATACAGTATCAAACCTCATAAATACAGTGAACAAATATTTACAAAATCAAAATGCAAAACTGCAAATAGAATCATAAATGTGATTACGTCATTGGGCATAGTGGCGCACACCTTTAATCCCAGCATTTGGGAAGCAGAGGCAGGCAGATTACTGTGAGTCTGAGGTCTGCCTGGTCTACAAAATGAGTTCCAGGGCAGCCAGGGCTGTCACACAGAGAAATCCTCTCTCAAAGAACCAATAAAAGGGAGGATGGCTATATGGACATTCTTGCCTTTCAGAAATGGATGAATGTCCAGAATAGAATGTCCAGCAGAGCCTTCCCCTGGAGGACAGATCGCTCTCCAGGGCAGATCCCCTGCTAAATCACAAATGAGACTCAACAAATTGCTGAAATTACACCAAGCACTTTTTCCAACCACAATCCATCGGAATCATAATTTTGTGAGAGTAATAAAAACGGAAAATTCACAAGGATGGGGAACTAAGCAACACACTGTTGAACAACCACTGGATCTAAGTTGAAAGCGGTTGAGACTTGAAAATACAGCTTGTCAATATTTATCTTGTGGTACCAGCTGTGAGAAGTGGGAAGTTCAGAGCAAGAAATGACTTTGCTGGATATAAAGAAAGGTTTCACACCACTAAATTTGTTACCTTGTGGAATTAGAAAGTAAAAACCAATGAAGCTAGAAATTATCATAAGAAAGGAAATAATAAAGGCTCAAGAACAAGCAGGGCAAATAGAAGACATGGTGTAAAATAGCGAACTTAAAGTCCTTGCCATGGAAAGTGTTACCAAACTAGTGGCCAGAACACTCCACAGAGGTGTGGTCTTCAAGATCACCCAGAGGTCCATGTGTTCAAGGCTTATTCCCTTGGTGCTGGTGGAAGTGGGGGATTCCTTGAGAGAAAGGCCTCATGGGAGATCTTCTAATACTGGAGCAGACAGTGGGACCCAGATCCCCTCAGCTCATTCTCCTCTCTTGATGTTACACAGCCCCAGCGCCAAGCTGCAGGGGATCATAGACTAAAACTTTTGTGATTTTAAATGGATTCTCTTGGGTACCAGTCACAGTTGTGACCCTGAGTAAAAAGTAAAGCAAAGAGAAGATGGATGCAAAGAAACACACAACAAATGTCTCAGGTGCGCATCACAAGGGACTGTCATGAGAGTGTGTATGACAATTCCATGAAATACAAAAAAAAAAAAAAAAGGATGAATTCCTGAAAACACAGAACCTGCCCACACTGAATCCAGAGGAAGCAGAAAGGAAGTCTAGACAAATCAAAACTAGACAAAGGCCCCATAAAAACAGACAACTGCAGGCCAGTATTCCTGATAAACATTCATCCTCCATAAAAGATCTTCAATAAAACGGCAATAAACCAGATTCAATGTCACATTAGAACAATCACGTATCACAAGCAAGGAATACAAATAACATTCAACAGAAGCAAGCCAATCAATCATACATGTACACACACACACACACACACACACACATACACACACACGTACACACACATACATACACACACACACACACACACATACACACACATACACACACACGTACACACACATACATACACACACACACACACACACATACACACACACGTACACACACATACAGACACACACTACACACACACATACACACACACACACACACACACACACACACATACACACACATACACACACACGTACACACACATACATACACACACACACACATACACACACACACACATACACACACATACACACACGTACACACACATACATACACACACACACACATACACACACACACACACACACATACACACACACACACACACATACACACACACACACACACACATACACACACATACACACACACGTACACACACATACATACACACACACACACATACACACACACACACACACATACACACACACACACACACACACACACACACATACACACACACACACACACATACACACACACACACACACACACACCAAAAAAAAACAATATTATGCAAACCCAGAAAAGAAATTCCTGTTATGAAAACACCAATGAAAATATAAATTATTTAAGTAAAATAAACCAAGCAGAAAGATGAATGATAAATGAACCTCCTTATACAAGAATCTAAGACATTTGACATCACAAAAGCTGAGAGCAGATGGCATGACCCAGATAGGCAAAGACATGGTCACGAGGCACAAGAGGTGTCCCGTTAGATGAGTGGGTGTGGATTGCTGCTGCCGTTGTCAACGGTGCTGTAGTGTGGTCTCCATGTTCACTAAGGGATTAAATGCTCAATGTGGTTATCAAGAGTGGAAGGCGGGAGAGAAGGAAATAAAACCGACCACATGACGCTGGGTGTGTGGAAGCCACCATGACATTCAAATCACATGCCAATCATGTCATGTCAATCCATCACGTCACATGTCGAGATATCCGGCTCTCTCTCTGAAATGGGAGTCATTGCTACTCGGCTAGGTATTCTGCAGCAAAGCTGAGAATACGCTCGGGTCAACGGCCTCAAGTCTCTTGACTTTTCTTTCTGCCCTTCCTTTCCTTCCATCCTTTCTGCACTTGTCCATTCCTCTGTCCCTTCCTCCCTCTGCCTTCTTGGTTTTTGTTTGGGATTTCTTTTTTGTAAATATTAAACTGAGTTTCTTCTCCATTCTTTATTATGAAAACAGATAAAATTCATAGTTTGCACTGTTAGAAAACTTATATGCATGATAATTGTATAAATGTGAATGCTTTGTGAACACGACTGTTTTTATTAATAAAAATATTTTTATAAATATGAATTTTGTTTTCCAGAGAAAAATAAGAAAGACAGACACAATCACAAATTCCACTGAAGTGTAAAGCCTCCATAATTAGAACAGAATGCAGAAGGGCTGGTCACTTCTTGTGATCACTGACATCATAGATCGGGTTCCAGAATCCCTGCACAGGTGTGAATATATGATCATCAATCACACGCAGAAAGGGAGTTAAGCAGACTTGACGTCTAGAGAACACATACAATTGTCTAGAAAGGCATGATGAGTGATGAAAGGCCAAGTAGGACTTCTCTGTGAAGGGCTGATCAATACTTAGTCTGTGGTCATGCATTCTCTCCTGAATTTCTCCAGCTCTATCATCAAACAGAAAAGAGCCACTCACCACAGCAGAGTGCACTGTTTCTTTGTGTCCCAAGAAGATTCTATTTACAAAAGTAGGTGTGAGGCCAGGTTGGCATCAGGGCCAATTTGCTAGACCCACTCCAAAGATTCCCAAGTCCGCCTAGAAAGTCATTAATTATGCAAAGAGAAACCTTCACTATTCAAAATTCTATGCCTGGATTTATATTCTCCCCATGTCTATTTTAATTGTATTCATCTCATTTAAGTCTATGGATTTGGATAAATATAGAAGCAATTATCTATTATCGATAACTTTGCAACATAAACACTTGATTGCAGGAGCGGGAATGATTTCTTAGTGGTAAAGGATACTGACTGCTCTTGCAGAAGACCAGAGTTCAGTTCCCAGCACCCACATCAGGTAACTCACAATCACATGGAACTTCAGCTCCAGGGGATCTGATGCCCTCTTTTGGCCTCATCAGGTATCTGCACTTACCTGCATATACACACACACACACACACACACACACACACATAATTTTTTAAGTTTTTAAAAATTATTGTAGAAGTTATTAATTATGGAATTTTGACTAAATTGCAATTTTTAAACCACTTGCTCCTGTGTTTATGAAACACCAACCTCTTCTGTGATTAGATGAGGATGTTGAAGGAGACGCTGCCTCCTGAAACAGGACAGGAAAATGGTAATGCGTTACTTCATATCCAGCAATGCCTGCTTCCAATTCTTCTTCTTAGTGAGTTCTATTATATTGATTTATATCAATGTGCAAGTTTGGATAACCCTTTCAAGTGCTAATCCCATCAGCTTTGATTCTTTTGGCATGTAGAATTTTATTAATCATAACAACGCAATTTGTGTTACTTTATCTAAAGCGTTTGTGCAGTTCACCATGTACCCTTCCATTAATTAACTCTGTCTCTGTTTCAACGGCTCAGCTGACTTTTGTGCAGGTCATTATGTTTAACACATTTGTGCTTTATGGTAAATTACCCACCTCATCAATATGTCAAACACATTTGATGAAATTGGAAAGTTGAAGTTGATTAAACTTTCTAGTTTTTCTCTTAATACTCACAGACCTAGAGCTTTTGTTGTGGGTGGTAACAAGCTAGAGAAAATTTAAGTCTAAATCCTTAAGCACAACATTCACTGGAAATGTGAGTTCATCAGAAAGCAGTTTAGGAGATAAATATCAGGAGTATTTGTAAAGCATTATTTAATTTTTAAATACAGAGAGCATACCAGCTTTCTGGATGTAGGCAAAGCTCAGTGTTTATGCCGGATCTAAGTAAAACAGAGCTGGGGAGATTTTGCAGGAAATTTTTAAAATGTAGCCACACAATAGACACAGCCACTATAATCAGTATTATCATCTGGTCTAATGATAATCCTACAACTGGTGCCTTGTTAGAAATGCAAAGAAATTAGTGGTCTTAATGAAATCATTTGCCTTGTGCAAAATCAGAGCTTTAAACATATACCTAGCTGGCACAATGACCCTAGTCCTTTACTGTGACAGAAAAGAGAAAGGGGGCGATAATGTAGAAGCTAACCAATGATAGGCTTGAGTCCAGGGCAGACATATGGCTGAAGACTGCAGTATGTGTTACTGTGTTCGAGGAATTCACTTGTCCTAGATATTTAAAGTTGCTAATAAACTCATCTCCTGGTTACAGATGGTTCCATTCAAGCAGGGCTCCTGACTGGATGTAAAGGAATGAGCTGAATACCAACATTCATCTCTCTCTGCTTCCTGATTGCTCATAGCCACAATGCCATCCCCGTCTCTGAACTGTAAACAAACTCAAACAAAACCCTTTCTTCCTTTGGTTGCTTCTGCCAAGTGTTTTGTCACAACAAAGAAAAAAGCAACCAATGAAAGTGGGAGTAAAATCCCGACAGCAACACTGAGGGCTGTTTTTAGAGTATTTTCATAATTTCACAGAAATGGAATAGGTTTGTCTCATCTTTAACAATGACGATATCAATGATCTCAATAATATTCTCTGAATGTTGAGCTTTGTTAACTGGACTATTATAGTCAGGGTTTCTATTGTTGTGATAAAACACCATGACCAAAAGCAACTCAGGGGGTGGGAGGAAGGGTTTATTTCAGTTTATATGTTACAATCTACTATAAAAGGAAGTGAGAGCAGGAATCTGAAAGCAGGAACTGAAGTAGAAGCCGTGAAAGAATGCTACTTACTGGCTTGCTCCTCACGGCTTGCTCAGCCTGCTTTCTTATAGCACTGAGGACCACCTGCCCAGTGGTGGCACCATCTGCAGTAAGCCAGGCCTTTCCACATCAAATGTCAATAAAAAATAATGCCTAATAGACTTGCTACAGGCAATCTGATAGGGATGTTTTCTTAATAAGGTTTATCTTACCAGATAAATCTAGCATGTGTTAAATTGACAAAAAACAAACAGGACATGGACACAACCTACAATCACCTGAGAAGGAAGTTTCAATGAGGGTTATGTACATTGGGTTGGCCTGTGGACATGTCTACAGGAGATTATCTTAATAAAGTTAATTTGTCTGCCCCTTGTGGGTGGTATCATTCCCTAGGCAGCAGGTCTTGAACTGTTTAAGAGTAGAGAAATTGAGTTGTGCACAAGCAAGCAAGTGATCATACATGCATTCATTTCTCTCTATGCTTGACTGTAGATGGAATGTGACCAGCTGCTCAGAGCTCCTACCATTGTGACTTCTCCTAAATGGTGGGTTGTAATATGGAACTGTAAGTTCACATGACCCTTTATAACCTAAGTTGTTTTTGTCAGGGTATTTTGTCACAGCAATAGAAATGTAAATAACACACTTAGGATGACCTAGAGTCACAGGGATCCTAAATGGCCAATCTCTCAGGCCACTTCACTGTGTCTGATGGTGCCCTGCTGCTGTGTGAAATTCTTACAGTGATAGAATGTGCGAGTCCCTCAGGTCTTGAATACCATAAGCTAGTCACAGACTGTTGTGTATCCCTGGTGTTCTGTCCTTAACAAAGGGAAGTGACTCAATAGAATATTTACACTATTCCTCTAAGATATTGAATATATATATATATATATATATATATATATATGCCAAAGACAAAAGTGTTTTCAATCCTCTGGTGTGTATCCATGGTGTGTATCAACTAGTATAGGATGGCTTAACTACATTTTGAGAGGAATAGAAAGAAAAGAAGAAAATAATTAATAGTAAAAATCAGAATAATTAGTGGTAAAAGTTGCTTTATTCTTTAATTTTACTCTTAATCTTATTGATTCGTTTTTTTTTTTTTTTTTTTTTGGTTTTTTGAGACAGAATTTCTCTGTTGTAACTCTAGCTGTCCTGGAACTCACTCTGTAGACCAGGATGGCCTCTGCCTCCTGAGTGTTGGGATTAAAGTTGTGCACCACCACTGCCTGGCTTATTGATTCTTTTACTCAACAAATGTCTACTGGGTGACCATATACTTGCTAGGAGCTGTTCAGTATCCTGCAGACTCCCAAGGAACCAATCGGGATCATCATCAAGACCATGACACTCACAAGCTAAATGGAGGAAAGAATATAGCACGCTTGCATCATAAAAAGTGAAGGACCAGCTTTTAGTGTGACTGGAAGGACTTGCAAAAGAGTGAAGAGTCTCCTCCGAGGAGGGGGAAATTGAGTCAGGTCCTGACAGGTGACAGTTGAACAAGAACACAGAGAATAGGTAGTCCGATGGAACCTTAAGACACAGCAAAAATCCAGGAGGGATGGAGTGGTTGAAGGGCCAAGACTGAGGAGGGGCCAGAATGAAAGACCCCAGAAGGAAATGTGGATCATTTCATATCTTGCAACTGAAAGAAAAGGACTTTAAGTTCCATTTGGCATTCATGTCCCCCTTAGTGCTGTAAGAAATTGTTACAAAATGTTCATCAGAAAGAGGAATGGTTGACGTGCGTTCCTTCCTTGCTGTTCTCAGTGGGTTGACTTGCAGTGGTGAGTACTGAAAGCAGGCTAGTTGGAACACAGGATCACCTTCTAAGGAAGTGAACTGTTCATGGCAAAAGAGATGAAAGACTGAGGAAAATATGATGTGTATCGGAAAATATTGAAAATAACTTAGTAGGGAGTGAGATATAAATTTGGAAAAACAGGAGAAAAATCAAAAGTTGTACCAACGGGGTGGAGAGGAAGGTATTCCTGGAAGAATGAAGATTGGGAGTTTTCCTCTTGAGATGGTAAGAACAGTTGGAGAAGTTTATTTCCAGTTGTTTAAAATGATTGTTTTGTGCATTGTTGTGGGTAAGGCTGCCTAGGCCTTGGCATTTTATATTATCAGGTATTGCCTTTAGGTAAAAGACATTTGATTCCTCGTGATCTGCATGTGCTATCAATAGAACACCTGTGAAGCTTCTGTGTCAATAAAAACCCCTGGGATGAGAGGATCAGGGTTTCACTGTCTAGAATGGTGCTTGCCATGACAGGTGGTTCCCTCTGTTGAGGTCTGGCAGGGTTTGCACTTATGAAACTGTCTCCTTGTCTTCTTTGTTGTATGCCACTTAGTAGCATACTGCTACAGAGAACAGAGCAACACACACACACACACGAAAAGAATGAAGCTACAGCAAGATCAAACTCCATCAAAAATAGAGCCAGAAGGAAACAAGTATTGTAAGAGCCCACCATCCTGGCCACAAAGAAGAATGTGTGAACCCTGAGACTTCACACTCCATTCCTGTTGGACTCACCTAAAAGCATAAAATTTCAGTGGACTCAGTGGGTTCCCACTGGGATCCAGAACCTGAGAGTGAAGGCTTATAACAGTTCTCCTGTGGTGCTAGCCCATGGAAAGAGTCACATGCATAGTCTTTGCTTCCAGCTTTTGTTCATGCAGACCTGAGCTTGATCCCATGGTAACCTATGTCTTGTATTTCTCTCAATGACAAAGTGAGTAGATTTAATTAAATCCGCTCCAATGCCTTTCTAATTATAATGTGTAATTAAAATATATGCTAACATGTCTATGTAAAAACTGACCTATGATCAAATGTTGAGTATGTAGCTTGATTGAAATAAATGGCTCCTAGGATTTGGGATTGAGCAAGTAGCTGCTGCAGTTGACCAATGTGGAAAACAAAGGCAAAGACCTAAGAGGAGTAAAGGTGTCCTGCCTGAGCAAATTGGATATTTCTTGGAGTTTCAAGGGAAGATACCAAGAAAGCCTTTCCACATGAGAATCTGAAACATCTCTTGAATTATTATATTTTCCTTAAGCAAAATAATTTTCTAAGATGACATGAAAATACCAGTCAGATAAAATTATTAATGTTGGATGGTGGTAGCACACACCTTTAATCCCAGAACTCTGGAGGCAGAGGCAGGAAAATCTCTGTAAGTTCAAAGCCAGCCTGGTCTACAGAGTGAGTTTCAGGACAGCCAGAGTTACAATATAAAAACCTTGTCTCTAAAAAAATTATTAGTAATGAGAATGAATAATAAGTTAAGATAAATAAAGGATAACAAAGCATAAATAATGGTAAAATGTCCTGGAAACATAGAATGATGGGCTCAGTGCTATATATACAGTCATCTAAATGACATTTTTAGGCATTCATAAAATGTAAGGGAAATCATTCTGTTACTGAATCAATCACTTACGATATCCAAAGTTTGTGTTCAGTTTTCAGATTTCAAGAGTCCATATGGTAAAAAACAATCATCAAATAACAGCACCTGCCTCTTCAAATTCAAAGTACAAATAAGTTCCCTAGTTCCCCATTTGCTTTGGTACTGAGATATTTTCAGCAGAATTTATTAATTTTATCTTATAAATTATTCTTAAATGAAAAGACCCCTTTTGTTTACCTAAAATAAATAGTCATAGGTGGGTTCTCAAAATCCTTGCTTGGGCAATTGAGAAGCGAATGCATAAGACAAGCTGACTATCTCCTGAGAAAGTCTCAATGACTAAAGACTCTGTAGATGGTCGTCATTGATCCCACTTTATTAGAAGATGTTTCCTGAGTCCAGACATTTAGTGTGCAATCAGCTCCATCTTCTCCTTAGTGGTGATGAATATCTGACTTCATCGTTCTAGACCCTATATCCTCAGCCTTGCTGCATCCCTGTCTCCTGCACAAACACAGAGACCCTTGACCTTTGCCATTGATCCCTGCTTAGTTTATCAGCTAGATTCACAGGAGAGCCATGCCCACCCCTTTTGCTTAAAATAATCCATTCCATTGCAATCAATAATGCAAATGTGAGCATGTCAAGGGGATCTGGGAGAAGCTTATTGATGAGGGGAAATGCAGAGACCTATTACTGCCACGCATTCTGTGGGAATTTATTGCTGTAAAGTGTGTTGTCTCTCTATAACTGGGGCAAACAACACATGATAAAATTATGAAGAGACTAAAACATCCACTAGTGAGAAACTAGACATTTTGGTGTGCTGTGAGGTCCGGCTCCTCATAACTTTATCCTTTCTTCCTTACACAGAGTTAAGGAAATGTATAAAAACTCAGCATGCCCCGGGGCTAACCTGGTCTCATTTTCTCAGCCTTTTTCAGCTCTGCCTTCTACTCCCTTACTCCTCTCTAGTCTAGAAGGTTGAGAAAATGCAACAAAGCAAGACAGCCACATTCTTGATCCAACAGGTAAACTCTCTCCCCTGTGCATTCCCTCCTTATGTAGCGTCTATGTCCTTAAATATCTCAGTTCAAAAGTTTTGTCATCTGTGATTCCAAGCCAACATCTTAGCAAATGTTTTGCCTCTACCTATAAAAATCTATTCATGGTACAACCACCATTCATAAACTCTTCGGCCATCACCACACGCTGGTCCTAGACACCAGATGTGACTCGGGATTGATGAAATATTTCTCCAGTCTCCTTCCCTTATCTTTCCTGAACTAACTTCTGTCCCTAAGAAACAAAGCTGTGCTGATATTTATAACAGAAAATTACCACTCCTCTTTTCAAAAACCTTTCTGGGGTTCTCCAGGGTCTAGACAGGTAAGACCCCTCACCAAGGAAACATCTCTTTTGCAACAGATGGAGATCATTACAGAAAATCGCAACCAATCAAAATGCAGAGCTGTAAAGCCCAATCCCAACAGATCATCTACAAAATAAGTTCTTCACCAAAGGTTTAGGGATCATTTCAGAAAGATATTAAGAGCCAGAGTTTCCAGGAGTTTACTGTGAGTATGTGTCTCCTAGGAATGTCAGAAGCTACACCCATTATGTCTCACCTACAAGGCTGCCTAAACATGAACCAAACATGGGTGACACCAACAGACATGCTAACATGAGAGAAGGAAATCTTATGGGGCCTCAATGCTAGACAAAGAATCACAGGTAACCGAGGAATGCTGAGAGTAAGAGATATAGTCTTCCTCAGTGAAGAGCATACCAAATGGTCAGCCTTGAAAACATACACACACGGAACACTATACAGCTGGCAGGTCAGATTTATGTAATTATGGAATACACACATATATATGTAACAACAGTTAAAGGAAAAGTGGCCATGAATTTGAAGGAGATCAAGGGAGAGTACATGGGAGAGTTAGAGAGAGGAAAAGGGATGGGAAAGGTGTAATCATTTTATATTCTGGGGAAATAAAATATCATTTTTAAAAAACCCATCTGGGCTCACAGACTTTTATCAGCTGAAAACCAAAGTCCTAATCACAGTGTTTCACAAAGTCTTTGGTTCCCAGCTTCAGATGATTTGGGGCATCATGTAACCACTGCTTCTTTCAACACTGAAGTATTATGGGCAAAGCACAGGCTGCTAACATGAGAGAGAAAGCAAAGTAGAGACAGCAAAGAGGAAAAGATAGTCATTGTCCCTTCTCTGGCCCTTCCTACAGATGCTACAAACACCTTTCATTCTGGAGCAAGAGCTAAATTTCCACTTCATCTGAGTCACAGACGACAGACTCCTGAAACTGAGTGGCCAACATCTGAAAGGCTTTCCTCTTGACGCAGGCAAATCAGTCTGAAGTGATCTAAGACTGAGGGGGGGGAGAGACTGCACTATTTGAGGCTCTGAGATGCTACTTGAGGCTCTGAGAAGTGAATGTAACACATCAGGAAGGGGGTTGCATGACACGTGCTGTGAAGTGTGTGTGTGATTTGTGATGTGTGTATATTTGGGGATCGGTGTGTATTTGCACATATGGATTACATTTGCTAGTGTGTGGGATGGATGAAAGAATGGCAAAATTCTACCCATATTCATGTTATTATCTAATGTGGATGACTCCAGGCTGGAGGTGATGAGGGCATAGGAGTTTGGGCTACCATATGTGGAACACCATTGCCTTTCTGAATGACACTGCAAAGCCAGGAAAAGCTCTGTCACTTGTAACCAGAGCAAAGCACCATCAGTCACACCAATCATCTTTCCCTCACTGCAACAAAACACTTGAGAAAATCACCTACAAAAAACAAAAGGGTTATTTGGGCTTGGTGGGCTGAGAAATCCATGATCAGATGGTGCTATAGTGGAGAGACCACACTGTGGTTGGAGCTCACAGCAGAGGAAAATGCTTAACCCATGGTCCAGGAAGCAAAACAGAAATACCTGGGCTCACAGTCCCCTCAAGGACCTAGAGACCTCTGAAGATGACTATGGTGAGGATAAGCCACTAAGCCCTGGGTCTCTCCAGGACACTAAAAACAGCAAGCACACATCAGACAAAAAGGATATATAATGCCCAAATTGCTAGAGTAAAATGAAAACTAAAGACAATGCACAGTAAGTGACTTTAGTGAAAGCAAAGTTACCAGAATGCTAGGCTTTAAAAAAAAAGAAGTCTAAAAGGAAATTCAATTTTAACTATTAGTATAATTATTACAAATATCACACTCTATAAAGAAACAAAGTTGGGTGGGGAAAAAAAGTTCAATAAATATCTAAAACTGAACAGATTCAAACAAATATACAGTGTGTCTGCAAATTTTGGAAAAGCAGAAGTGGGAATATTGAAAATCAAATGAAGAATTGAGATTGAAGCATAAATTATCTCGGCAATTGTTCTACGGATGGCAAGCACAGTAGGAAAATTTCCTCTCAAGACTGTAAAGCCAACACTAGTTAAAAATGCTCAGAACAGGCCTGGGAGACAGCTCAGCAGCTAAGGAATTGACTGTTCCTGTAGAAGATCCGAGTTCAGTTCCCAGCACCCACATGGTGATTCACAGCCATCTATAACTCCAGTTCCTGAGGATCTGGTGCCCTCTTCTGGCTACATACACCAAGCACACACATGGTATACATACATACATGCAAGACAAAACATCCATTTACATAAAATAAAAATCAACAAAAATACTCAGAGCAAATTTTCTTTTCAGGCCTTTTTGGAAACTCGAGAAAATTCTGGTGGAAACTCATCAGCACAATCAGATGTCAGTACTTTACTCTTTGTCTGGAAAAAAAATAGAATAAGGTTTTAGTAACTATAAGACTATTTACATATATACATAAGTGTGGCTGGAGCTATATTTAAATACTAACAGTCAATTGAATGGAATGAAGACAGAATTCTTTAAAAGGGAAAGGTTCCAGGCTGCAGAGATATCTCAGCAGCTAAGAGTACTGACTGCTCTTGCAGAGGACATAGGCGTAATTCCCAGTGCCCGTATGCTGGCTCACAACTGTCTATGACCCCAGTTCCAGGAGATCCCATACACTCTTCTGGCCCCTGCAGGCACTGGACACATGCGATACACACACATACATGCAGGAAAACATTCATACACATAAATTAAATAAACGAATCTTTTTTTAAAGGGAGAGTGTCTAAAGTTCCATTCTGTTTTACTGGAACTAAGGTTCAGTTAGCACTTTGCAGACAACAGGTAGAAACGACAATGTGGGAACTACTCCTGACACAAGTTCCCTGTCACTGGAGATCTTTCCAATATTTGGTCACATTACACTTACTTTTAAAGGCTTCTAAATAGTGCATTCCTTATAGAGATATGAATTTGTAATCAAAAGACTCGCAAACTTTTAACCAAACTCTTTCCACCATGTGCCTACATGATAAATAAAACTCAAGTACAACAGAAGCAGCCCAGCCCCTCAGCTTCTACCTGCCCAGACACACATTCCATTTGTCACTGACCCAGAATATGGGGGGCGGGGGCTGTGCCAGGCAATACCTTTTCCAGGAGCTGCATGAGACTGAACACACTATCTAACGTGAGTAAAATTATCCTGTTAACGTAAACCATGAAAACACTCCACGGGAAAAGAACCCAATCCCAGCAGTAAACATTGAATCTTAGAGTGGAGACATCAAGACAGAAGACTCCCTTCATAATGACTGCCACACAGCCAGCCTCAAACTGCTTAACCCTAGGAAACAGGTAGTTGTTGCCTACTTCTGATAAAAAGTAACTTTTGGTTAGTTCATCATTTTCCTACTACGCAGACTAGAAGTCATTGAAAAGAATTCTGGAGATAGTGTTAAAAAATATTCACTGTGTAAACATAGTTAAAAAGATGGAATGGATATTTATAAACTTTAATTTGCAATGTTACAAAAATGCCTGCTCACAGACGGGAAAATTAAGTCAAACATACTGATGACGGTCTTCAAAAGACGATTAGTCTGTTCTCCATGTTCTTTCTATATTTCTGTAAGTTTTATTTTATAATTAAGAAAAACACCAAAAATAACAAATGCAATTTAATTTCTATTGCCAGATACTTAATCCAAAACCCTTGATAGGACATTCATATAGCAAATATATTCCCTAGGATAACAAATGAACTCCCTTGAATATTTTCAGTTGTTTCTACAGAAAGGCGTAATTTGAAACATGAACTTCCATTAATTGTCAAGAAATCAATCAGGTAAGAACAGCAGATCCCTGCAAAGTCGAAGCTCAACTTTTTTAAGCTTTCAACATAATAACTGCTCCCCATTTTTCAAGTGCTAATTAAGGCCCAAGGGCAAGGCATTGCTTAGCAGTTAATAACCATCAGGGTTAACTGCCAAGGACTGGCCTTTCCTTATTGCTTCATTATATCAAATCAATTTTGTTTTCATTTATTTTGCAAAGCAGAAAACTCTTTTAGTGAGGCCAATTTAGCCTTTTCCGGATATCTGACTGCAAAACCAATGACGATGTTTCATTCTAAAATATTAAAAACTCTTAAAAACACCAGAGCTGTATAGATGTCAAAAGTGTTGGATTTTTTTTTAAAAAGCAGTGCATATTTTAAGACATTTTTAAAAGAGAGTAAATATTCAGTGATAAAATATTAGGTGATAGTATGAAATACAATGAGTATGAGAAAAAAGAAAAAAATTCAGTTCTAAAATGAGCTGAGTCACCTTGACATCTATCTGGTAGAACAGATATCCTGTCCTTGAGCAGGAGAGTCTGTCCAAGAGGGCAGAGGCTGGCAGAATCAGCATGTCACCCTTCGGTTTTGTCTGTTACACACAAAGAAGCTATAAAAATGTTTTGTTGTGTGTATATGTCTGAGTGGTGTGAATAATTGTGATTACTATAATTGTGATTACATAAATTAGGAAGATTCTAAATCACATCACTGGGCTAAGGAGGTTTTGTATGCCCATCTTAGTGAGTACCCATAGCATTCTCTGAAGTGGATATGCTCCTGTGTCCTACCAGCCATACAGTGTGAACTGGTCAAGAGCCTTCATCTGGAGGTGTCATGCTTCATTTCTCCATGTGAGGTTTTGTTTGATCTTCTTATCTTTTGATTTATTCATTTAAAAGTATACTTTTGTGTTCATTTAATTCATAGTGGGCTGGTATGTTGGTATGCAATAGTTTTATGGTTTTGCTCTAATTACTACTAAAGGCTTTTTTTGAGGGAGAGGTTCACAAAGTCCCACCTTTAAGTAAGGATCTTTTGGCAGTTGCTGGACATTAGGGGTGGGAGAGTCAGTTTCCTTCAGTGGTGCGGTTCATAGTAGTTTTTTCATGATTCCATGAATGGTCCTACACCATGTACATAAAAGCATTAATTGGACGCAGTGAATTATATAAAGGAGGAAGAAGAGGAGTAAGAGAAAAATGAGGAGGAGTAAGAAAAGGAGGAGGGAGAAGAGGAAAAGGAAGAAGAGGAAGATTTGGCAGTGGTGATGGCAGTAAAGGAGGAGGGGGAGGAGAAGGAGCAGGAAAAGGAGGAATAAGGTGGGGGAGGACGAGGAGAAGGAGGAGGAGAAGAAGAAGATGATGACATGGGGTTGGAAGGAAGAAATGGGGGGCTTTAGGGAAGAGTTGAGGGGAGTACGGGGTAGATATACATTGCATTTGTATGTGAAAATACCAAATAATAAATAATAGAAAGGGTATTTTCGTATGGGTTTTATGTTCAGATATAATTTCTCTGTTGAAATATCTTGCCTGATATTACTGTCCTGACTTTTATTTCCAGTTGATCTTGGGAATTGCCACATAATTTCAATTATCATATGAGAATATATGTGTAAATGTTTATTTATTTAAAAGGTCATTTTTGGTTGCAAGTATGTGCTAGGATTCTATCTTCTCCGAAGACACAAAGATAATTAGGAAATCAACTGAGTCGTAAACAGCTTGAAAATCATTGAACAAGTTGTTAAGGAAACCAAGAAGCACAACACCTGATTGTCAAGCGGTCTTCCTGAAGGAAGTGTGGAGTGGATCCTCAAATTGGATTAGTAGTTACCAGGTTAGAATATGTAGGAGCTGTAGGCAGGGCTTGGCCTGAGACTTACAGAGTTGGGAATTCTAGCAATGAGTCCAGTAATCTCAAAATTCCCTGTGTGAGAGAAGAAAGGGCTCATCCAGAGATGTGCAAAAGCTGTCCAGAACCTTGAAACATTGAGCAAGAGCTCTGAGGAGACCTTGGCAGTTGGGGTGGCACCTTGCCTCCATGGTAAGTCACCAAGTGTTTTGAACTATGACCTGAGGATTCTAGGCAGTGCCATGATTGGTAATGCCTTCTGTAGGCACTGTCGAGTGGAGGATGCTTTACATAAAGCCAGTTCAGAGCTGGATGCAACATGGAAGCTCATATAATCAGGTCCTGGACTACTGTAATGAATGCACACTTGAAATAAGTGAAAAGTCCGTCTAGTGATCCATCACAGCTACCTGTCATCACATGCCTGGAAAAGAAGAATTAATTATGGGTTCAGAGAGTGAAATCAATGCATGTCCCCCACCAGAAAACCTGGCTCATTACAGCCCTGAGCACATATGGACGCATTGACACTTCAACAATGACACTCCTGATTAGCACCCAGAAAAATTCTAAACTGGACTAAGGAATATTAAACTCTATTATCTAAGAAAGCCACTCTGACCAAATCAACACATTAGGAACAATCACATAAATACGATGAGAGACTCAGGAGGATATCAGTATAAACCTAAGTAATACATGGAGTATTGAAGTGGCCCTGTGTTCCATGTTATTCCCATGGGTTCATCTGTCCCAAGGGTTTATCTGGGCTCAGTGGCAAAAAGAAGTGAGAGGACCTGAAGAAGCAGGGGACCCTAGAAAGCAAGACCACTTACTCACTTCTCCCTGACATCCCAGCGTGCTAGTGTGTCCAAAAGTCACTGTGTATCTGAAGAGGATGGAGAGTCACACATGCCAGCTGCAAAATTCAACCACACAGGTGAAGGTAGGATGAGGAATGTATTCTTTAAGAAACATCTCCGTGTTTGGAGTTCAAATGTCTAATGACATCAGTGCAGGATGTACAGTACATATGTGGAGATATTGTACATGATAGAATCTGAACTACAGCATGTGATATTCAGAGAATATGAATAATAATATGAATATGAAACACATGAATAATGATACAATAGATCTTTTTCTAAAAGGCGACTGGATAGATACAAGCACCTTGCAACTAATAAGAACAGAAGTTAGTGCAAAAACACCATAGAAATTATTCCAAGGAAATGTCCACTCACACTTCAATGATTATTTAATTACAGAGCCATTTTCCTGAAGATGACCTAATTCACAGAAAGAAGATAGATTTGGAGTGAGTATTGGGAATAGGAGGAACTGGAGAGAATGGAGTGCATTTGGACAAAACACACTATGTACAAATAGGAAATTATCAAACAATAAATTTTAAAAAATAGGTTTGACCATATTGAAAGATAAATACATACTGACAATTAACATTACAAGCAACACTAACAGGCCAGTGGACTATGAAAAACCTTCAGTATCTAAAGTATTCTTATAGTTTGATAAGAAAATATGTAAACCATAGAAAACCGCGCAAAATAAGCAGTCAGGATACACAAGGAGAACGAATGGCAAGAGGCTGCGGTGTCTTCCCTCGGTGGTGACGACAGCTCAGCTGAAGGTGGCTGAGACGGGGCTCATCCTCCTTTTGAATCCTAGGAGTTTTTAAAGGCATTGCAAGAAAGAATACCAGATCCATGCCTGTAGATAAATGAGCTCTTAGTCCTATGTAAATAGAATGCAGCGTCCGTGAAAGTGTGTTCAGCACACCACCAGACATGAGGCTGACTACTTCCTGATGCTTAATGGCGACGTCTAAATGTGACATTTGTAAGCAGCCCTCATCAGCTCAGTCTTTCTTTGGAGGCGAATTGTACTAAGCCAAAAGAAGACAGAAATCTTTAAAATAACTGTCAAAATTTTCTGACCCAAAACTCTCAAAGGTATCTGCCCACTTGACAAAAACACATGCCACTGAAGACGCTCAAATCTTCCAAACCAAGTATCAATGTGATAAACCTATATATATGGATGTAAATGTTTTCTTTCATTTTATTCTATGTTTATATTCATTTTACCTGTGTGTATGTATTGCACCATGTCGATATACTGCCTAAAAAGGATAGAAGTAGGCATTAGATCCTCTGAGACTGGAGTTATAGACAGTTGTGTGGGTGCTGGAAACCAAACCTCAGTTCTCTGCAAGAACAACTGCTGAACCATTCTCTAGTTCCAAGATTTTCAAATTTTTAAGGCTTTAAAAATTGAAAAATGGAGAAGAGAAATATTTTCGATTTCTCCCTCAGTCTGGTGATATTTTGGGGAATTGTACACTGAAATCACACCCTGGAGTCCAGTTGGGGCTCCCAAGAGCCTGCTTGGCTGTTTCATAGTCCCTAACAGAGATTGCATCTTGTAAGTGAAGAAGTCCACAGAGACCAGTGTCCTCTTTGCTGTCTGCTCAGCCACCATCAAGCCATGTCAGGCTGGGGACTGAAGCCCGCTGTACTTTTAACAAGACATCTATTAAGCCTGAACAGGGGCAGTTGAGACATGTCTGGGGCATCTGTCTCTTCCTGATGCATCAAGCAAGAATCACTGACAGGCTCCCAGTGACACCCGAGCCTGGAGAAACACGTGAGGCTGTTTACACTGTCCAGGCAGCAATTTTCCTTGGGGACAGTTATGACTTTACTGTCATTTGCTTCGGAGTGATGAGGTATTATCCAGACAGCTTAGATGTGTCCTCAAATTGCTTAAAGTTGAGAAAATAAGAGATAGATCACTGTCGGGCGCAATAACATCTGGTGATGTGTGCCGCAAACCTCCATGGGTGAGACATGACTGTGAGATGAACATAATCTTCAATTTTAATTGGATTAATGTGTGACACTCACACACTATATACACCTTTCCAAAAGCCATCAATTTAAATCCTTAAACAAAAAGTTTACAGAACCTTCATCCCCTAAGAAAGTGAGCTGTTAGGCTTGTTTATATTTATCATCTAGTACATTTCTTTTTAAATAAAATGTTACTAATTCTTTGAGAACTTAATATAATCTGCTTTTATAATATTCACCCCACTTTTCCCCACATTTTCATGTTTTCTCTCTCTCTCTTTCTCTCTCTCTCTCTCTCTTACACACACATGCGCGCACACACACACACACACACACACACTTTCTACCCCTCCCCACACTCTTTCTCCCTCTAAATCCATCCAGTCAAATTTGGGTTTCCCAATTATTTTGGGTGTGGGCCCTGCTCTGCCATGTGGTCAGTATACCAGGTGTGATACCATTAAAGAAAACTAGCCCTTCCCTGCCAGCAGCTATCAAATGCCAATAGCTGCCCAGCTAGGGATGGGGCTTCTCCTCCACCTCCATTCTGGAATTTTGTCCGGCTTGAGCTTGTATACGGTTTTTTGCATGCTGTCACAACTGTTGTGAGTTCATATGTGCAAACTGCACTATTATGTCCAGAAAACAGTTTCCTTAAAGTCATTCACCGCTTCTGGCCCTTAAAACTTCTCTTCCCCCTCTTCAGCATAGATTCCCAGACATTGTGGGGAGGGACATAATATAGACATCATACCGAGGGCTAAGCAGTTCACAGCCAATTGTTCCCTGAACACTGACCGGTTGTGTGTCTCTGTGTTGTCATTATCTGGTACATCCTAAAATATTCTGAAATAAACAAATCTTAGGGAATCAAATGAAAGTGTGTAGTTCATGTTTCACTTGAGTGACTTCTGTGTGTGTTGAAAATAGAAAATTCTAAGACAATGTGATGAAGACTCCCTGGAGCCCTGAGCCTTGTCACTGTGTCATGTGAATGTTTTTCTGAATAAATTCATAGTTTATCCAGAATAAAAGGGCTTTTGTTGTCAGAATTCAGCAACAGAGCTCAGAGTATCTGGACTCAGTGTGACCTTCTAAGGACAATGCTTCCTCATGATAGTTGAGCAGAGGAGACTGGGAGGTGAGATCTGAGTTTGGATCTCAACACTCCTGAAAAAGCAGGGGCAGCATACACACCTGTAACCACAATGCTGGGGTATAAACAAAGATAAACTGGGAGTCACTGGCCAGCCAGCTCAGCCAGGACAGCAAGCTTCTCAGTGAGAGAGAACTCGGTTTCAAGGTAGAACAGTAGAGAGTGAGAGCAGGACACAGGATGTCCTTCTCTGGCTTTCTCACATATGCACATGTGTACACACACACACACACACACACACACACACACATATATAAAACACAAAAATTACTTGTTTAATTTTTCACCATAAGTTTCTTTTCTTTTGTTTAGATTTCAAAATTTTTGTGTTATGTATATGAGTTGTTTACATGCATGTTTGTCTGTGTACCATGTGCATACCTGGTGCCTGTGGAGATGAGAAGAGGGTTTCAGATCCCCTGGAAATGAAGTTACAGATGTTTGTGAGCTGCCATGTGGGGGCTGGGAATCAAACTGGTCTTCTGGAAGAGCAACTGGTGCTCTTAACCACTGAGACATCTCTCCAGTCTACACAAAATTCCTTTAATTAGAAAGTAATACTATATATTATATATACATAAAATATATATAATATATATATATATATATATGACTAGTGAGATGGTTAAAGACTAAAGTCATTTGCCACCAAGCCTGGTGCCTTGAGTTCAATCCCCAGAACACACATAGTATAAAGGGGACGATTGACTCCCTCAAGCTGTACCCTAATCTACCTACCTACCACACACACACACACACACACACACACACACACACACACACACAATGGCATGCATGCATGTATATACACAATTGCATTTATTTTTAAATAAATCTGGTAAAGTGAGCCTGAAATCCATATTAGGTCATTTAATTAAGGAAGTAGATGACTGCTACTCGGTGGCATTGCTCCACAGAAGGTTGAGGCATGTTGGCAATGGTTCACATTTCGTGGAACTCTTCCTCTGTGATGTAACTTCAATGACTTGGTTATCAATGAATGTGTGAGTTTGTTCTAAGCAAGGCATTGCTCCCTCTGTCAGCAGCTTATAGTTTAGGAGCCTCAGAAACTTGTCATAAAGGTGTTGTTCATGGATCCTGGTGGGAAGACACATAAGCACAGCTTCAAGCAGTGGAAGAGCGAGAAGATGGGGTGAAATCTCGGGGCATGTTTGACTTCCAGGGAGATGTCCTAATGCCACAGTCCATGGCTAATTCCTAAGTTAAATCTATTTTCCTGTGATACACTGGAGAAGAAAAGGCAACGTTTTATCTCAGCTCACAAAGTTTTCAGTGGATACAGAAAAACTCCATCCAGCTATTACTAGCAAGCTTTCAAATGCCTGAATCTCAGAGGAGAATGCACAGAGTAAGCATTTGAAACTCATGAAGAAGCTATTTAGAAAACACAGACTTCCTATGAAGAGAAGGCTAAAGAGCCTGTAGCTAGAGCTAGACCACCAGGACCACCCTAGAGCTCTAAGCACAAATTGTATATTAGATAGCAAAGTCAGTGTTAGAGGATTCTACAAAGAGGGTTGAGTCTTGCACATTACACCAGACTTACTCACACTCTTGTACAAGGTTGAATGTACAAACCCATTGAACACAAATTACCAGCCATTTTGTTTTTAACTTTAGGGTAGCAGATGTGGGCTCTCTTTGGGCAGGACTTCATTATCAGGCTCATTCTCCCCCACTCACTTTAAAGAAGGTCCAGTACAGACTCATCCAGACTTCAAGGACCAAATCTTATCCTATTTTGTGCATTACATTTGTCCAGACATTGACAGGTCTCTCTCTACAGTGTGTGTTGCTCTGATGTATACCTGCAGATTCTGTCAGGAACGTGCTAGGGAGACCTATAACCCTAAATTTTACAGTCATGGCAGTAAGAGAATTGTTTTCTTTGTTTAAACCACCCACTTGATTATATTTTTATCATCTTATTCCAAACTGCTTTAAGGCAGAACCTTGGCAGTCTAGAATTGTCAAGAAAAGTTAAGACTCCATCCAAAATGTTACATATAAAAATGAATTGCAAGAATATGTATTCTGTAAAACTCCATCTTAACTATAAAGTTCATACCTGAGGGACATGTATGTGCACATGAAAGCCCTTGGCTCTATCCCTGCTTCTAGATATGCCAGGCTTTTCTAATATGAAAGCTGAGTCTCATTTTTTTACTTTATACAATGAAGGTAGGATACATTTGAAATATAAGAAAAACATCTAGCCTTTTTATTTCCATGACAAAAAAAAGGGCTCTGGCTATTTTCAAAATAATATCTTGAGAGTAGAGGTTAATAGGGAAAAGCTTAAATAAAAAAGCTGATCAAGTGAAGAGCCAAGGGATTAAGGCATCTGATATGTCCACAGAGCTATCTGTACAGAGAACGCACTGGTCGAGAGACATCTTGCTTTAGTGTCACAAGATCTAGTCCTAATACTAAGATAGGAACTTCCCATGTCATATCCCAGTTAGAACACAGCTGCCACAGAACAAGGAAAGAACACACACCTTTGAAACACAGAAGAATCAAACCACACACAAAGGCAAACCCACCAGAATAACGTAGGTCTGCCTGCAGAAATTTTAGAACCCAGGTGGTCAAAGAACCATGTATTTTAAGCCCTGAAAGAAAATAACTGCTAATACAGATTATTATTTCCAGCAAAACTATCCTTATAGCTAAAGGAAAAACAAAAACTTCCCATGATTAGCATAGACAAAAGGAATGTATAACCACTTCACCAGGAGACACTTGAAGGTATCCAAATACTGAGGAGAAAAATAAATACATTCATGAGGTCATAGAAAAGAAGAAATATTTAAGGTTGCTTTTTCCATGATGAACCTAAAATATTATGGACTGTGTGAGGAGACTATAGGATCCAGGACCAAAGCCTCAGCCTCAGTGCCCTAACCCAGAGTGTCCTTATAGAAATTCTTGAGGTCAGGAGAGAACCTTGTTCAGGTGTGTTTGTGCTTGTTCTATGTCAGCGATTCTCAACCTATGGGTTGCAACCCCTTGGGGGTTGAATGACCCTTCCAAAGAGGTCACCTAAGACCATCTGCATATAAGATATTTAGATTACAATTATAACAGTAGCAAAATTACAGTTATGAAGCTACAACAAAAATAATTTTATGGTTGGAGGTCACCACAATATGAGGGACTGTATTTAGGGTCACAGCATCAGGAAGGTTGAGGAGCACTGCTCTAGAGGCACTGCCATGGAAGTAGGTATTTTCATTCATTTTCTGTTTCTATAAGAAAATTCCAAGACTGGGTAATCTATAATAGATAGTAATTAACTAATTTCAGTTCCCAAGGAGAGATATGAGCCAGCCCCTCCTTCTCACTGCCATGGGACAGTGTAGAGTCCATGACATGGTGAGAAAAGGGGGTGAATAACTTTAATTACCCCAAAGTCTCAGCTCCTAAGTACATACAAATTTACAGATTGCTTCCAACATATGACTTTTACAAGGCACATTTGAATGATGACAGCATGGGGTTGATTACAATGCAGTAATGTTACACACACACACACACACACACACACACACACACAGTGTCAGGAGGCCCTCAGAAATTTCAATGCTGAAATCTCTTAATTCTGGAAAGACTAACAGCTGTCCACTCCAGTATCTTCCCTAAGAACTCAGGACTTGCCTTTCTGCCCTCAACGACTTCCCTGTGTCATTTGTCCAGAGGCTTCTCTCACACAGCGAGATCAACCCACCTTAATCTCCTACACTCATCACTCTGGGAAGAACAAACTCAGACGAAGGAAAGAGAGAGAGAAAGAAAGAAGGAAGGAAGAAACAAGGTCAGAGGAAGAATAAGATGGAAGATGCCACACCCATGCTTTATTGGTTTAACACTAATGGGCAAATTGAAATGTCATGGAATCAAAACCATAACCTAGGTCACACACACACACACACACACACACACACACACACACACACACACACACAGTGAAAAGTGTATGTATGTTGTCTGTATTACCTAGGCCTTAACAGAGAACTCCCAGAGACAAACCTAGAGGTTTGTGATGCTCAGAAGTGATATTGTTCTGCAACGAAAGCTGCTTTGTCATCCTGAGGACAGGACTGGAAGTCAAATGTCCTGGACTCATTTCATTTGTGAGTGACTTTGCCTTTATGAGTTTTCAAACATAACTCACTCGAGCCTTTTATGTAACCCACTTCAATGCACTCAAATGTTTTATGGGATGTTGTACATTCTGCCTGATGTATTACTTAACCAAATGGAAGGTGGACTCCAGTCTCCTTGTGTCACAAGTATGCCCCTCCCATATAAAACATTCTTCAAGACCTCAAAGCTCCTGTGGCTACTTCTGTCCAGTCTTTACAAACTATGGAAAGTGGACTCCATTTTATAAATTTGATCCCGGTAGAATAATTCTTTCTCAGTAAACCTGATATCAAAACATCACAAATAAAAAAGTCCTGGAGATTAAGATGCTAGTGCCTGAAATATATATCTTTCCATACCCACAATATTCCCCCATTTATAACCACAACCTATTTCAACACTGTCACTGGAGACTGGCAGACCCACATTTCTATTTCTCTTTACAGAGTAAGTAGCATGTGGCATGAGAACTCTACCTTCAGCAGACTTTCAATCCCACAGCTTGTGGGTTGCATGCACTGTATTTCAGTGGCTACTCTGCTGAAGAGCTATATTCAGGGATAAACATAAGCCCTTCAAAAAATAATGCCCATTACATTTTAAATGTAATAATTTGACCAAAATTACTGGTACCCTCATAGCACTCAAAAGAATTCTAGGGAAGGGAGATGGTTTCAATTGTAAAGTGTCTGCCACACAAGCATGAAGACCTGAGGTCAGATTGTCAACACCCAGGGGAAAAAAAATGCTGACATCATGGCAAATACCTGTAATCCCAGCACTGGTGAACAGGGACAGGAGGGTCCCTATAGCTCACTTGCCAGATGGTCTTGTTGAACCATGAGTCCTAGGTTCAGTGAGAGACTCTGACTCTAAAAATAAGGTGGGGAGCAATTAAGGAACACACACACACATACACACACACACACACACACTCGCATATGTGTCATTCAGGAACACTCACACATACACATGCACACATTCACACATGTGCAATTGAGGAACACATACATAGACACACACATGCATGTAGTAGTAAGCTTCTATGGTGGCTCATCAAGAAAGCGACACGGGAGGCATTTTTCACATGTGAAAGCTCTGCCAGACCTCAGCAGAGGGAAGCACTGTCACGCAAGTGGAAAGCTGAGGGTCTCAGCTCAGGTGTTTTTATCGATTCAGAACTCCTCAGGTGCAGATCATAAGCAATCAAACATGCCCCCCACGCACACAGAAATCCAACACCTGCACACAATACAAAATGCCAAGGTCTATGCATCCCTTTTCCAACAGTGCACAAAAACAATTATTTCAAACACAACTAAAAATAAACTTCCACAACACATGCACACATTCACACATGTGCAATTGAGGGGCACACATGCACATAAACATATATGCATTCACCAAAGGAAGAGGAAGAGAGGGTGGAGAGGGAGAATTCTATTGCGTGACACAGATATTAATTACCACAAAGCATGGGGCACAGGAGGGATGTTGTATGATGCTCACATGCTCCTGCACTTTAAATAGGGGAGGTAGGACACACAGAATAGACCATGTGATAAATACCTGCGCTCCACCCATGGAAATACTGATTTCTATCCTTAGCAATCAACTTTCCTTCCATCAGACAAAGCATTCAAATGCATAACATCTGTAACGGAGTGCCAGAGTGCTAGACTTGGGAGAGCTCTTTCTCTGTGCAATGAATAACCATGTGCCATGGTATCAGTGGGGAAACCTGAAAGCAGAAAGAAGATAAACTGTACTTTTTAGGAATAGCAGGCATCAAGGCTTCTAGAAAATACTCAGCAAGTGTGTGAGTGGCGGGTGAAGGAGATTATAGTAAAAGAAACATCAGAGGACAAAATGATGTCACACAATAAATATGCATCAGACAGACCAAAGATATGAGGAGCCTGACCCCGTTCAGAGGAGATTCTGCCTTCTCTCCCATACAGCAAGTGATTTCATCAGACCTCACGACAATAAGAGTAAATTAGTAACTGCATCCCACATGTCATTTTGTAACTTTGTTGAACACGACTATGCTAAGTTTGTGGAATAAACTCACAGGGACACGGGCCATTGAAAATGTTCAAAAGCCTCTAAGTCATACTTGATATTTGGCACACATTGGCATGTAAACATCTCCAACTGAACTTCAGATTTGCTCTGGGAATCTGGGTTTGGAAACGTCTTGTGTCGTAAATGCCAGTCCTGGTTTAGAGAAGGATGAGGAATGAGGGACTCAGTTGATCTCAAGGGTTCTCAGCATCTCATGAGCTCCTCTGTCCCTAGATGAGAAGCAGGGTGATGTGTGAGTGGAACACAATTGTCTTCCAACTTCTATGGATTATTTTTAAGATTCTAATGCATGGAAATAATACGTATTACATGATTTGGGATGCTATTGATTAATAAATGAAATAACTGGATGTTTATTTTTATGTAAAGGGCCTTATGGAAAGTAACTGAGATCATCAGGGGCCTCTTAGCTGCATCGGGTGCACCATAACCACATAGTGTCTTAGTTTCGATAAACATACCCTTGCGTCCTAATTTGACATCATATAAAGTGCTTCACTCAGTTGCTGTGTCTAAAGCAAGGTGTGAGGGGATGGAAGTCACCCACCTTCCTCGCTGTCTTTATAACTTACACTCCTGATCCCTGGAGCTGCCTTCTCCAGACACCAGAGTCTGGGTCCTGTCTTCAGCACTGGTGTGTCCTCTGGCTAGCCAAAGGTAGCTTTTGCTTGTGTCACACCACTAGGTTGGTTTGGATGAGGGTTATCATCCTTGATGAAGAACAGAAGAAAACTGCCAGAAGTCTCTGAAGCCTATCCAGGAAACCCTTTTAATTTTAGATTTTACATGTACGTTTAAATAAAACATTCTGTAAGAGTAAAAAACTACATCAAGGCAGCAGCAGGTGAGAAATCATGCAGAGGAGATAGGTTTCTTTTTTATTACATATTTAGCACACACAGCCCCGTGTGTGTGTGTGTGTCTGTGTGTGTGTGTGTGTATGTATGTGTGTGTGTGTATGTGTATGTGTTTTGTGTGTGTATGTGTGTGTGTGTGTCTGTGTGTGTGTCTGTGTGTGTGTCTGTGTGTGTGTGTGTCTGTGTGTCTGAGTGTGTGTCTGTGCGTCTCTGTGTGTCTCTGTGTGTATGTCTATGTGTCTGTGTGTCCACAGGTCAGAGGATAACCTGCAGAAATTAGTCCTCTTCTTCTATCAGGTGGGCTCCAGAGACTGAATTCATCTTTAGGCTTGGTAGCAAGCGCTTTGCCCAGTGAGCCATCTCCATGCTCCAAGAAACCCACTTTTCACAGAAAGATGGCCAGCCTGGATCCACACCTTTCTTCTAACTATAAATAAGAAAAGGGAGCACCATGACTATGCTCAAGCAGCTGGCTACCTTCCCTCAGTCCAGAAGATGTGGACAGGAATTCCTAAGATGGCAAATGTCCCTGGCTTGGAAGGCACTGCAGTGAGCTAGTAACTCTGGTCCCCATATTATCCCTCCTCATTCAGATCCTTCCCCCTCTGATCACTGGAGTAAGAGACCTGAGTAGATCATAGAGATCATCTACCTTGGGTGCTCCTGAGCTTTGGTCAGATTGAAGGGGAGGGCTCTGCTGTATTAGCTCTGTGAGGTCAGGGGATGCTGAGCGGGAACTATGTGATTGACATCAGAGCAAAGTAGAACATTAAAGAGATAGACTTGCCTGGTGGCCAAATGCTGAGAGATGCAGCCATTTCTGCCTCAGGAGTCGGAGGTCTGATGTGGGTCTTGAGAGCAAACTACCCATTTTCACATGCACGGGACTCTTAGAACAAGGGAGTGGTGTGGAATGTTCATGATCCACATGCCACATGCCCATCCTTTGAGGATAGAAAAACAGACTCATATCGGATGCTAAAATGCACTTGTCCGTAGACTAATGCAGCTCTCGGCCTGAGCAGAGACATCAATGGACAGAGGCCAAAGTCAGGACTCACAACTGGCCTAAGGGCTGAGAATAGGCAACAGCTGAGTGCTCAGCCCCAGGACAACATATACATCAACTCCTCCAAGGCCCAGAAAATACAGAAGAGGGAAAGGATGGGGATACGGGAGTCAAACATGGGGAGGAGTGCGGTGGGGCACTGTGGCTGGGATGTGACGTGATCATTGCAATTGTGAGCACATGGAAGCTGTGACTGTCTGAATGGAGCCTGGGAGCTAAAAGAGAACAGAGGAGATAGACAGGGGTATGAGGGGGACAAGCTGGGGAGAAGGAGATCATTGCTGGAAGTGAGAGGGGGTGAAAAAGTGTCGTTGTCGGGGGTGAACATTATCACAGAGCACCGTAGACAGGAACGTCTGTGTGAAAAAAAGAAAACCTGAATAATCAGCTTTTCCATAAAATTTTACAGCAGTAAATGTACAACACGTAATAGGATTTTTAGAATACGTTGGCAAAATACT
Organism: Cricetomys ansorgei; assembly: GCA_026225945.1. Lineage (NCBI taxonomy): Eukaryota > Metazoa > Chordata > Mammalia > Rodentia > Nesomyidae > Cricetomys > Cricetomys ansorgei. The sequence goes on from JAMJFZ010000320.1 coordinate 1,622,802, forward strand.
TAAGGTTTGTAACTGAGAGCAACAGGGGGAAAAAAAGCTTAGATTTCCGTTAATGAGAAATTAGCAAAGGAAACTGAAGCACAGACAGAGTCTGATAAGACTGGTGGTGGGATATCTTCTATTGGCGGGTGCTGAGTTCCGTGGACTGTCACGGAAGTGACAACAAGTTTCAGAGAAGTCTCTTCTCTTCGATCCCACACAACAGAAGAGGCCAGTGGGCTTTCTCTAGATGTGAGCTCAGCCACTCATACCTTCATACATTCTTATCGTCTTACTTTTACAGAGTGCACTACACTTTTAAACCAAAGAAATAATCCCAGGACTAACATTTTTCTACCAAAAGTATGTCTTTGGTGGAAACATTAGAAAGTAAAATAAACTGAAGAGAGAAGTGGTAGAACCCTCCCACACTCAGTCGCCACATTTTTTTTCCTCGTGGGTTATTTATCTACATATTTATTTACATGGTTTTAAATAAAAAGAAGAAAATGATAAGCCTGCTATAAAATGACTTCAGAGCTTCATCTTACAACTGATCATTAGCGATTTTTAATGTTTCTGCATACTCTCACGAAATGTACTTTTTAATGGCTGCACATTGCAAAATATACATAATTCATTTAACCAACTACCTATTACTGAACAATTAGGAGGAGAGCTGTGTTTTAAAACAGCCATTAGGAGTTAATGACCTACACTTGTGTTCTTTCCAAAACAATATACACTCATAAAACACACAGCCCCTGCCTGCTCTGTATTCTGTGAAATGCCTGGCATGATGAGTGTTCAGACAGAGCCTGATGGTTCCAACCAGCCAGGATCAACACAGCACAGACGTAATGGAACACAGGCTTTTAGAGCTGGGGAAAATGTAATACTTTCCCCCTCTTCTGCACATTTCAAAGCACATTTAGATCAGCCTAAAAGGTCCTCAAATTGCTCTATTTACAAAGCTAAAGGATTCTGTAGTTACAGACACACAGCGCCAGGCTTGAGAGCCAAGGAGACTCAATAGCTGCATTAGCTTGAACAGGTTACACAACATCTTTTGAGCCTTGTTCTGTCTTTCATTTCTAAATGGGCGGGGGCAGGTTGTCACCAGCAGCAGGAAACACAATACTATGTTCACAGGGGTTCTCTACAGACTATCACACTGCTAATGCTTATCCTATTATTAATGCTGTTATTTAAACATTGTAGCTACAATGGTGGCTTGGAACATGCCTGGCTGTCTCTGGAGACCCATGATAGTGCCTCTGTGGCACTGTATCTTGTGGGTATATAGTTGTTTGAACACACGGTTCAATGAAGAAGGCTGAGCCCTAAAACAGCCCTTGGCACTGCTGTGGTAGAAATCTAGGGACCAACCCTCTGCTTCCACACTTCTAGTACACAGAGGTAGAGGAAAGGCAGGAATGCTACCCCAGGAAGGATAGAGTGAGACATCAGCTGCTATTGTCCTTCAGGGGCTGCAGTGGTGAGTTAATCTGGAGGCTCTCACACAGGGATGAACCTGCACAACCACACCCTTTGGGAACACTGGTCCTGCTGAAGCTCTCCTGCCTTGAACAAGTCTTTCCTATGGGCTGTGCAGCCCAGAAGCACATATGCTATGAGAAGAGGGCCAGGACTCCAGCATCACAGACTGTTAAATGGGCAGAATGGCTTCATGTGGCACTAGGTGTGTCCTACATGATGGGTAACAAATTCCTCCCCCATACAAACCCTGCATTTTTAGAATCAGTTACTCCTCATTCCCTTCCCAGAAGCCCTTTCTTTACTGATAATTAAGTTCAAAGAACTCTGACCTCTGTCTCCTGGGGCAGCACAGGTCTAAATGACCAACAGTGAACTGCAGGGACCCAACGTCCTCTTGCCTGCTGCTCTACCACAGGGGGTCAGCTGCACTCATCTTGCAGACACCCCAGGAAACAGAATAGGGATGGACTCCTCCTTCATTATCCCATTTATCATCATTTAATAAAAGACACTAAGTTTATACCACATGCACCCTTAGTCTCCTATTTTGGATGACTGTGTTAGCTATACTTCCATATTGTCACCGCCCCTTCAAAACTTATAAAAACACATTTCTATTGCAAGCCTAGGACTTTCACAGAGGTCTAGGAAGGCCTTGAAGCTAAAAGAAGCTGAAGTTTTCTCTAAGGTGACATCATTTAATAGCTGTTACTTTGAGGTTCGGTTCTCCCAGCTGCTACAAAGACTGTTGGACAGCCCCTGTAATTTGAAATAGATGGAAAAAATACTATTTCATTTCTCCTAAGAAGGAGAGATTGTGGGAACCTGAGACAGTGGATGACCGCAAGGAAGCAGTGTGTTCCAGACACAGCGGGATCAGGGTGGTGGCAGAGTGAGAACATGGCTGCCTTGCAGACGTTGAATGGCAGATACACATATAAATGCACAAGACTCCCACAAGCTGAAGCCACAAGAAACTCCAGCACGGAAAGGGGAGGCAGGCATGAAGTCCCACCTCTACCTAAAGAACTATTTGTAATTGACAGCTGCTGGGAGAGTAAATCAGTTTTCTTTAAGGGTGTAGCCCCTTGTAGGTTGAACACACTGTAGTAGAAGTCCTCACAGACAAGAGTTTATGGCCAGTGTAAATTAGACTTCATAGGAAAAAAACTCATAGCTGGGTAGAGAACAGATGAGGATGACATGGGTCTGGAAGGGTTGGATGAAGAGGAATATAATAAAAATACATGTACTTAAAATTCTTACCGCACTGTTTTTCAAAGTTGATTATAAGATCTCAAAGTAGCTTTAGGTGAGTTGTTCCACACCTGTTAGCATAGCACATTGGAGGCCAAGGATTATAAGTTTCAGGCTACCCAAGGCAACGTAGTACGACCATGTTTCAAAAAAAATAAAATAATAGACTTAAATAAAATATCACAGTGTCTTTGGGTTACAATTCTGTCTGGAGGAGCCCATTTTAAAGTCTCAAGCGTGTGACTTGGAATGTAGTAAACAGCAGTCTACTGTATAGAACTACCCTTTAGAAAATTATTCCATAAAATGTGTGTGCAGTATAAACACACCATATGAGCCACCACACTGGTTGGGTAATCCATCTGGTAGTTCAGAATTATATAGGAAAAAAAAAACCTAGAATTCAGGGAACTAGTGAGAGGCTCAGTAGTTAAGAGCACTTGTTGTGCTTCCAGAGAACCCAGATTTAGTTCCTAACACTCATACGGCAGCTCACAACCATTCATATCCAGTTCCAGAGGTTATGATGTCCTCTTCTGATCTCCATAGGACCAGGCATACACATGGTACACATACACACATATGTATATACATGCATACACATACAAACAAAATACACATAAAATAAAATAAATACATCTAAAGATATTTTAAAAACTAGAATCTCAGAAGACACCAGACATCAATCTCTGACCTCCACGCATATGCAAATATTCACAAGCACACACACACACACACACACAAACACAAACCAGGACCTCAGATACCATGTGATCAACCTACAGATTTAGAAATCTTTACCTGAATTTTATTTAATTTATAAGTTTATACTTAGATGACCATTGTTTTTCATAAGCAAATTATTTTACAAATACAACATTTCACAATTCATTTTGTAACAGAATCACAATCACACCATTCGTTAAACTCCTGCCCCAGCTAAGGCAGCAAATTGCCCATGTATTAGACATGCACGTGTGCTCACAGTGCGTACTTTAATTACAAAGATCATTTCTTCAGCATGTCATATGGAGGATGTAAAGAACAGATACAGTAAGGCAGACACTGCTGATTAGTTCTTAAATGTTTATTCTGTCTTATCTAAATAATGAAAATATCAATTGAGTCACACAGCTAGAGACCTTAAAGGATTAGACACAGTCCACATGCCCACCCCACCTCCACCCCCATTTTCACAGCCAACAGGAGCATTTCAAGGTAGCATTCCCTCCAGTTTGGGGCTGTAATACATCAGATGCCTACTAGTACAAGTTAAAACAACCATTACATTATCATGAATGGGATTGGAGTGGCCTTCCTTTTCAAGAAGTTAACCTCCATATTTCATACAGCATGGCAATATTTGGGTAATTCCATGGTGTCCGGTGTCTCATAAGAGCACATAACACTTTGTTTTCTAAACATTTGTAAGTTTGCTCCAGGCAAAAGGGTAGTAGGTGACAGCTTCCACTAGCAAGGGACAGAGAGCATTCTGCTGTGTAGCTCTTTTCTCTGGAGTGGAACAGTCCTTCCTGGAGCAGCTGCCTTTGAGTCACCCATGCTCCTGTAAGTGACCCCAGAGGCTCATTGGTTCATCCAGCTAGACCCTGGTGGAATCGTTTCTTTTGCTGGTGTCCTATCTGGGGGTAGGTAGACATTTGTTTCACATCTCCCCAGGAAAAATAAAAGACACTTATACTGAGCAACCTGGGAAAGGGAAGGAAAATACTCAAATAAATCATTTGACTAGAATTTGCAAAATGACCTAGGATCCCACACTTCTGACTGCTAATGAAGCCGCTCCTCAATTTGAGATAATTCCCCTTGGGCAAAGTTCCTCGTGAAAGTGTCATCGCTGATTCAATGGGTGAAGGCAGAAAAGCACACTGCGGAAGGCCAGGTGGGTCTCTGAAGAAGCAGCGTGACATGCACCACGTGACTCCCTAGACAATGGGGGAGGGGAACTGGAAAAAAACAAGCAAAATGAACACCCGCCGTTTTGCTTCCTACAGCTTCTGGAGATTCACAGGAGAGGAGGATGTCTTTGTTGGTGAAGCAAGCCAGCCAGCCTACCTGTAGGAAGGCAGTGTAGACAAACCAGCAATCAAAAGTGCCTAGGCACTCTCCTGACACTACCAAACCCAAAATGGTTGCCAGTATTGAAGACACAGACAGCCTGGCTCCATGGCACTTGTGAGGACACGTTGGTACATTCCTGGGTCTCTGTTGATTGTGGAGCCGCCTGAAGGGAGAGTTTTTACTTAGACTTAGTGGAAAGGTAAAGTTTTTATTTTGATTCTAAATGAAGATATTGTGTGTGTGTGTGTGTGTGTGTGAGAGAGAGAGAGAGAGAGAGAGAGAGACATGCTCTGATGCATGTGTATAAAATTCATCAAGGAAAGATACATGCAAAAATATTGTCATGCTTTTACTTTGTTGTGTTATTTTAAAAAAAAACAGTGGGAAATTAATTCTACTCAAAACCTTCTCCCATCCCTTATTTTGTATAAGACAGTGGCAAGATGCACAATAATGTCAGTAGGTACTGGCTGGCATCAAGTAGTGACGTCATCAGTACTGAGGAGCACTGAGTAAGAATATTAACAGCACTCAGTCATTCTTGGATTCAGATAATCGCAGAAGCACAAGAGGAACACACACAACGAAAGAGCTAAGTAAAGGACCCTGACACATGCAAATGTATTAGCACTTGAACATGACCTCAAACAGAAGAGTGGAAGAGAAATCAAAGCAAACCAAGACACAGAGGAGTGGCAGAAGATCTGTATGACGTCATGAGGTCTAGCAGTCTGCCTCCCCTTTTGTTCAACAGATGGGACGCAGCAAAGTCAAAGACGCAAACAACAAGTGGAAAGATATTTATGATAGAAATCACTGAAAGACTACGCAGGACTAAAACCTGTGAGTACAGCGTTGGTTTAGAACAAAGGGGTCTGAACTGTTGGACAGACTGAGTACAGCATGGAGCAAAATCAGAGGACGAGGCCACTGCCCAAGAAACCCTTACAGGCAGGAGTGGAGACTAGAATTAGAAAAGATGGAGCATATGACAGACAAATCAGGATCTAATAGCCAAGTGCTTATGACACCGTCTGGAGAAATTTAATAAAAGAAAAATAGTGAGTTTCTGTAATTTTATAGTTTAAGTTCACAATGCAATGGGAAAATCAAAAGCATTGGAATGCTAGGTGTCAATAACTCCGGAACTGTCAAGAGCCAGCGATGCGTTCCGTGTCGACTGGACACTATAAAAAGTCTAAAAGTGTAGAAATGTAAAATAAGTAAACAAGAAAGGGAAGCATCCCGTGTCGATGTCCACTTTCAGCATTTCTAGAAAAATAAGAGGAAATGGTATCATCCTGACTAGCAGCTCTCAGAAATCCAACTGATAACCTTCATACTTAAAAGGATAATACCATTCCCTTCCAGAGTGTTTGTTGATGTATAGGTCAAGGGAAAGTTCTAGAACCCTAACGTAACGGGTGAAAGGTAAAGGGATGCTTGCATCACTCTCAGCCGATTGCTCACTTTTTAGTACAGACATTTTCAGTGTGCAGCAAGGTGCCGATGTGGGTGAGCACCACACATATGCAGATAGAAGGGAATACAATCTAAACGCCAGAAATGTCTTTACTAATAGATACTCACAGATGAAAGCAAGCTTTTCTGTGTTCCTTTTTGTTCAGAAAAGATAAAATGCTATTTAATTACAGCAGTCATACAGCCAAGGGAGATAGTCAAGCAGAATCCATGCCATTAGAAATGGAACTGAAGAGCTTTGATGTAAAAACACGTGGGATTAAAACCACAGAAGTAAACTGAGTTATTCAGCTTTTCATTGCTTTCAACTTCAGTGCAACCACACTTAAGAACTGCTGTTTTCTTAACTTCCCTTACCTTTTTAAAGGTTTACTTCTTATAAGAAGTTTACTTATTATAAATGCTGTTCACTTCTTATAAGAGTCCAGAAGAGAATAGTTTCCTGAATAAATGTGAGTGCTGCAGCAATCACACACACACACAAACACGCACACACCATACCACACACACACACACACACACACACACACCATACCACATACACACACACATCATACCACACACACACACACACACCATACCACATACACACACACACACACACCATACCACACACACACATACACCATACCACATACACATACACACACACACACACACCATACCACACACACACCATACCACATACACATACACACACACACACACCATACCACACACACACACACACACCATACCACACACATACCATACCACACACACACACACACCATACCACATACACACACACACACACACACACCATACCACACACACACACACACCATACCACATACACACACACACACACACACACACCATACCACACACACACACACCATACCACATACACATACACACACACACACACACCATACCACACACATACCATACCACATACACACACACACACCATACCACATACACACACACACACCATACCACACACACACACACACACACCATACTACACACATACCATACCACATACACATACACACACACACATACACACACGCACACACTACATATAGACACACACCACACATACCTACCCCACACATATATACACACACACACACACACACACACACCATACCACACACATACCATACCACATACACATACACACACACACACACACACACCATACCACACACACACACACACCATACCACACACATACCATACCACATACACATACACACACACACACACACTACATATAGACACACACCACACATACCTACCCCACACATATATATACACACACACATACACACACACACATACACACACACACATACACACACACACACACACCATACCACATACACATACACACACACACACATACACACACACACATACACACACACACATACACACACACACACACACACCATACCACATACACATACACACACCATACCACACACACACACACACACCATACCACACACACACACATACACACACACACATACACACACACATACACACACACGCGCATACACACACACACACACACCATACCACACACATACACACACACACACGCACCATACCACACACACACACATACACACACACACACATACACACACACACACACACCATACCACACAGACACACACACACACACACACATACACACACACACACACCATACCACACAGACATACACACACACACATACACACACACACACACGCACCATACCACACAGACACACACACACACACATACACACACACACACGCACCATACCACACAGACATACACACACACACACATACACACACACACACACGCACCATACCACACAGACACACACACACACACATACACACACACACGCACCATACCACACAGACATACACACACACACATACACACACACACACACCATACCACACACACTACATATAGACACACACCACACACACCTACCCCACACATATATAGACACACACCTCACACACACACACGTGCACATGCACCATACATATACATAAACACATATATTCACATACACACAACACAAAAACACTAAGCAGTATATGTTGATTTAAATGAATTTGTTGAAAACAAGAACATAAAAGTCTTGGGATTCCAACATTCATGGGTTAGGGGATTTAAGACACCATATTCTTCATGTTTTTCCTGTGAAATCTTAAGCCTGAATAATCTCACTGAAGAGCTACCTGCAGTTGAGGAGTCGGCCTCATTTATTGATAGTAGCACATGATAGACTCATCAAAATATCTATCAGCTCCCGTGCTCTTAGCGGTTCTCTGCACACATCCACAGAGCGTGAGGTGGCACATATTCAAGAACAGATGGCTGGGGCACAATTAATAAGGCGCCTTGAGTTATTTGCATATTCATTAGATTACATCAGTTATTCCTCAGTCCGAACAAAGAATTACACAAATGGCATTTGTGTTTCCTCCCATTAACACATTATTAAAAGCAAAATGTCTGTGTTAAAAATGAGGCAGAAAGTGATCCTTGGCTTTGTGGCATCCTGGCATTATCCATGCAGGTTTTAACACGGTAATAAAAGCATGTTGCCCTCCTGCAATTTATTCCTGCTTTTATCAGAGAGCAGAAAAGAAGGCAGGGTTTCTCACATCCTCCTGGCTCCCTGCTCACTTTCTCTTCCCTCTGCTAGGAGGGAGGTCAAATCAGGAAAGATAAAAGATAGTCTCATCTCAAGTTTTAAAAAAATTAAAAAAATAGCCAGAGAACTAAAGAAAACTGAAAAACATTTTCTTAAAAAAAAAAAAAAGAAAAAAAAACTTTGTGCATTGAAATCCATTTGTAAGGACTGTCTGGTGGCTGATAAAGCCAGAAGACATAGATTTCATTAATTTTTTAGGCTCAGATAACACTGAATGTTTTTATCATGTGTGGCACGATATTTGAGGTACACATGCATTGTAGAATGGCAACATGGAGTCAATTTACATTAACTTTTAGCACAACTAAAATCAAATTAGAAGTTAAAATTAAATACAGATCACACGGTCCACTCTCAATCTGACTTCTGAAACACTGTCCATGGTCACGCTCCTGTTATACCGCAGATTATTCATTCCCCGTTTTTCTAAAATAAACGAAGGCTTGGAAACGGCCACGACTTAGAAATAAATCATTTCTGCATCAAATTTAAAAATTAGAACAAACTACAAGAACGAAATCTAAATGAGACAGCTAAAACAATTATCATATTTCATTCCAGGAAGGGGTAGAAATGAAGATCACCGCATTCAGCAAATTAAGCCAGGCTCAGAAAGACACAGACTGCCTGCTGTCTCCTGTGTGTGGAATATTGACATCGAAGGAGAATGGGGATCATGTAGGGGAAAAATGAAGTTAAAAGGATTATTGTCCTGCAGCAAAGAGAGTTTTCGTGTAAGGTGTCCACTCCTTTTACTCATGAGTGAAGATAACATGGTCTGCTGTGTGTAATAGCGCATTGCGTGTGACGAATCTGAAATCCAGAGAGTTGATGCACGGCCGAAGCTGAGTCACTAGGAAATCACTGAGGCAGAGTTGAAAGGATGCACGTTAGGAGCCCGGGTGCTCTTGTGACACACCGCTGTCTCACACATGCTGGAACTGTGCATAAACTCCTGGTACAGGCTTTTCTGTTTGAGGGAAGTAGACTTTCTTTAAATGGTTCCCATAGAATGTGGTGAGTAACTACGGAGAATTCATGGCAACATCTCTCATACCTGACTATGACCAAAGCCAAATCTGGACCCTTGATAGATGCTTCGGAAGAAAAGCAGAGCATAGTTAACGCAGAGGTGCGTTGTGTAGCAATGCCTGTGTGTTCACTTTTCGGTAAGTCTGAATGATTTGAAATGGAATATAAATTGACATATACAACCTGAAATAAATAGACTCAACTTTGCTAGCGATGGGTTTATATCAGCCTACCCCAGATTCAGTAATCATTTACGGAGTATGTAATAAAACACGAGGAGCCCACAGGTCAATAGGAACCTCTCTTGGCTTCCTGGCAGGAAAATCAGAAAAACCAAGAGCAAAACTGTAAGACAAAGCGAGCAGCCGTTACAAAAGTGTTATGAGCATTGAAGGCTGATAATGAAGTGAGCCATGCAGCCAAACGAGAACTGGGAAACGATTTAGCAGTTACAGGAAGTGGGCATGGAGACCCAGGGGATGATGCTTGTGTGATGAGAACCCACAAGGCATTGCAGATTTTCAAACATACCAGGACATAGCGAAGAGAGTAAGAAACATTGCTGGAGCGAGACCTGTGTGGAGCGAGTGAAGTCCAGAGAGAATGTGGATTGTTTGACCCGGGCACAGATGTGTTCAGGACTCCAGTGGGAGTATCAAAGCCTTCCAAGGGTAAGGCTCAGAGGGATGGCGCAGCCTTCTTCTGGTCTGTGTGTAGATGTTGACTGTTCCACTGTAATTTTCTCTCCCTGGACCTTACATCCTGAAGACTGCTCCTCTACACAGACTCGTTCTACCAAGCTCAACTAAGCCTGCCTCCCTGATCCAGCACTACACCATAAGCCCCGCCTCCTTGTTTATCTGTCTGTAATAACCCCGCCTCTTTGTTGAGTTGTATGCAATATCCCCACCTCTCTGCTCAACTTTATATAATAAGCATACTAAGCTTCTGGGGTGCAGCAGTTTCTCCATCAGAAAGCCCAAACCTCCCAGTTCTCGCTTTTCTGTGCCCATGTGCCTGTTGTTTCTTCATTTCCTCGTTTCTCCTAGTTTCCTAGTTAGGGTTCTGGGTTCCAAGCTGAGGAAGAACGCAGCAAAGTGGCACCAGAACAGGGACCAGGACGGTGGACACTGAACTACAGGGAACTCGCATTGGTCAGAAAGGTGAGTCCAGGGACTGCTAATTACAGAGGCAGATTGCCCATCCCCCATCGTCTGATTGTTTACGGAAAATGCATACAATAAATACATACTTAAGGAAATTTTCGCCGGCACTGGCAGTGATTCTAACAGACTTTCTAAAGGTACTTGCCATGAGTCTTACCGTCTGCCCGTGTTAAGGAGACAGGTGTATGAACCTCATCCATCTCATAGTCACACGCCCTGTGATTAGTGCCAAAATTCTTACTAGGAGGACTGCGATCAAACACAGGACTCACTCAGCCAGGCATGGTGATGCTCATCTGTAATCCCAGCATGCAGGAGACTGAGGCAGAAGGCTCTCATGATAGAAACCAGAATGGGCTACATATTCACTTCAGGGCTAGCCTGGACTACATAGGCAGCTCCTGTTTGACAAAAGAAACAGAACAAACAAGACATTGTGCCTTCTATTTAATTATGAACTTTGAAAATATTTTTAAAATGTTTTCTAAATATTTTCTAAACAAACTAAAAAGCTTGAGTAGATTCAAAACCTATTTGAGCATCACTAAGAAAATTCAAGATTGCATTTGTCAATACAAATCAATTACAAAATTTGGATTCCTGTAAATATTTTGTTGTTTTATCAGCTTGTGAAGATGAGTATTTACATCAACATGACTGTCATGACTTAGAGGAGATAATTAAGCATTTGTCAGGAGTCAAGTATGGCCATTTCAAGCACAAAATCTCACACTAACGCCCAAGCTCAATTTTCTCACTAAATGGGCTGAAAGTATTTCATTTGAAGGTTTTACATAAGAATGGTGGATTGAACGAGAATGCTCCCCATAGGCTCATATATTTGAATGTATGGTCACTGGTTGGTAGAACTGTTTGGGAAGGATTAGGAGGTGTGACTTTGCTGGAGGAAGTAGATTTTGAGGTTTTAAAAGTCCAAATCCTTTCCAATTAGTGCTCTATCTGCCTGTGGTTGAGGATAAGGATGTGAGCTCTTGGCTGTCCATCAATTGTTCCAATGCCTGCCTGCCTGCCTGCCTGTCTGCCTGCCTGCCTGCCTGCCTGTCTGCCTGTCTGCCACCATGATGGTCAAGGACTCATTCCCTGAAACTGCAAGCCCCAAATAAACTCTTCCTTCTATAAGCTCTCCGGCCATGGTATCTCTTTACAGCATTAGAAAAGGAACTAAGGCATAAATGTAGCACTTAGATGCTGGAGAAGTTTTCTATACTTGAATTTAAAGAACTGTTTGGCTTATTCTCCTCATCACCTATCGCTAGAAAGAAAGAAAAGAAAACACTTCAAACAGATGACCAGTGGTCCTTAGTGTTGCTCATGCCCCCAAATGGAGCCAAAAGAATGTTTCCATGGATAATAAAATATATAATTTCTCTCAGGATAAATATGCTTTTTCAGCTACGTAGTTAAAATCCAAGTTAGCAAATCGTATCATGAAACATTCATTCAAATCACAGTTCATCTCTGTCTTATTTTATCTCATAAAATGTTTAATAATTTTGACACCCTATTCAATATAAAATCTCATACTGAGTCATGGGCCAGTCACTCTTATGGAAGTTTTAATCTTTCTTCTGCATCACACACACACACACACACACACACACACACACACACACACACAGAATTTGAACACGAAAAGTTTATCTCATTTATTAAGTTCTAAAATCTGATCCGCATTACCCCATAAGCATTCACATGCAAGTACATGAACATTTAGAATATAAAACTGTGCACATGGGTCATTATTCTCACTACAGGTGCAATTTCAAATCGCATCGTGTAACTAAAGGTAAGGAAGGCTATGTTTTCACAAGTTATTCAAAGCACTAGCAGGTAACCTTAAATCTGGAAATTTTAAATATCGAGGATTTTCTAATTTAATGAGTCGCCCACCTTCAGCACTTTGTGCCAAGGCATCCACTTCAGTTGGAAAATGGGAATTATACTTTTATTCACAGAAAATATACTGATTGGTATAGAAATCAAAATGGCTTTTTACCAAACAGATTACAAAGAAAATGGGGTGAAATCATTGAAATGAGTAATATGAACATCACATCTTACAAAAGATACACTGCATTGGTAAAAAAATAAAATAAAATAAAATACTGAAATTAACCTTTTTTCCAGCCTGCTGTTATACACAACCAGCCAAAAATTTCAGTGGTTCAAAAAAGCAATTCCTGGGACTGAAGAGATAGCTCATCAGTTAAGAACATTTGCCGTTCTTCCAAGTTCAATTCTCAGCACCTACATGGCGGCTTATAATCTGATGCCCTCTTGGGACCTCCACAGGTACCAGGCACACGTGCAGTACACAGACATGCATGGAGGCAAAAACACTTATACACTAAAATAAAATTAATTTTTCCAGCCAGTTGGAGGGTTGTAGTCACCAGGGCTAGACCAGTCCTCACTTGACTATGCGGATACAGCTCTGCCCCATCCGCTGGAGGTGGCTAGGTTCTCAAAATGCCACCTGCTGTGTGGTGTCCCTATAGCCTCCTGTGGTCACAGGCAGTGTTCTGGCCAGGTGCCTTGTCATCCTCTAAGTGAGGTAAGATTTCAGTCATGAAGCCACTAAGTCTTTAGGGTACTGATGGGCGTTGCCCTCTGTGTGGCCCATTTCCAGGATCTTTGGTGCTTTGTTTGTCTGCCTCCCTAGTGCTGGAATCTAAACCATGCCACCATGCCCAGCTAGTTTGTTGTTTTGTTTTTTTTTTTTCTGCGTAGCAGTTTCTGTGTATGCATGCTGCTTGTGTAAGTGATGACTTTCAAACACAAACTCTAGAAAAGTGAGATTAAAATTTTAAGTAAAGGAAGAAAACAGACAAGATACAAAAGTTCTCTGTGTTAAAGGAGAACTTGCTTAGAGGGGAAGTTGCACAGGTGGGGTGTGTCTTAGTTAGGGTTACTATTTCCGTGATGAAACACCATGCCAAAAGCAACTCGGGGAGGAAAGAATTTATTTGGCTTATCCTTCCATATTATAGTCCATCATCGAAAGAAATGAGGACAGGAGCTCAAACAAGCCAGGATCCTGGAGGCAGGAGCTGATGCAAAGGCCATGGAGTAGTGTTGCTTACTGGATTGCTTCCTCTGGCTTGGTCACCTTTCTTATAGAACCCAGGACCACTAGCCCAGAAGTGAACCCACCCACAACAGGCTGGACCCTCCCCCATTAATCACTAATTAAGAAAATTATCTTACAGGTTTGCCTACAGCCAGATCATATGAGGCTGTATGATACAGATCAAGTGAGACTCCCTCCCTTCATTTGACTCTCCCCTGTGTCAAATTGATGTACTATTTGCCAGTTCAATTGACTCCTTATAAACAATACACTACATTTTTTAAAACATAACCTTTTTGGTTCATCCCAAGGGTCTCCAATAAATCAACACCACAAATATAAAACATATTACAAATTCAAAAGTACCACAGTCCTTCCCAATTCAAGCACTTTAAAAGTTCAGTCTTGCCAGGCAATGGTGGCACACATCTTTAATCCCAGCATTCAAGAGGCAGACGCACAGTGGATCTCTGTGAGTTCAAGGCCAGCCTGGTCTACAGAGTGAGTTTCAGGACAGCCAGAGTTATAACAAAGAAAGCCAAAAAATAAAGCCAAGAGGAGGAGGAGGAGGAGGAGGAGGAGGAGGAGGAGGAGGAGGAGGAGGAGGAGGAGGAGGAGGAGGAAAAGGAGAAGAAGGAAAAGAAGAAGAGAAGAAAAGTTCAGCCTCTGTAGTCTCTCAACTGTGGGCTCCTGTAAAATCAAAAATAAGCTAAATACTGTCTTACTTCAAGAGGGAAGAACCAGGACTCAGTCACAATCTGAACAAAGCAAAACCATACTCCAACAGTGTAAATGATTCAATGACCAGTATCTGGGATTCACTCACCATCTTCCATGCTCCTCCTAGGGCTTGGATCGCTTCTCCAGCTCCTCCCTCTGAAGCACACACAATTTGCCTTCTGGGCTCCTACTGGCTCTACTCCACACCTGCTGCTGTTCTTAGGGGTCATCCCATGGCACTCCCATCTTCAGGATGCCGAGATCTTCTGCTGCAACTGGGCTGCACTTTTACCAATAGCCTCTCCTGGGCTCTCTTTATGGCACAAAGTCTCAACTTCTCTCCATGACCCCTTTAATCCTTAGGCTTCAAGTGTTATTCAGGCTGCATCGTGTCCAGGGTCCTATCTTCTCATGGTACCAACCCTCAGCTGCTCTCCAGCCTTCAAAACCAGTGCCACCTGGGTGACTCCTGAACCACCAAGTTCATCTGCCGACAGGAGATACAACCTTGGCCATTTCAGGAACACAGCTTCTCCACGCTGACCCTGAGGAAACACTTCCTGGAAGATCTCACCTCAGTGATACTGGTCTCTTTGTAATCGCAGCTGATTCTTAACAAAAGTTTCACGTTAGTGTTTCTGATCTCTTGTTAGTCACAGCCAATTCTTCAGCTCCATCTGACCAAACGTCACAGATTCTTTGCGTGAATGGCCTGGAAGGGACTTTGCTTCCCTCTGAAACTTCCACAAGCCAGGCCTCCATTATCTGCATTGCTTTCAACGCTCTTCTAAGCTCCTACAGAACAGCCCTCTAAACTCTCAACGTTCAATGGCATTTCTAGCCCAGAGTCGGTCAGGTCTGTCACAGCAACGCTCCACTACCATAATACCAATCTGTCTTTGTTATTTCTGTGATAAAATACCATGACCAAAGCAAGCTGGGATAGAGGTATTTGGCCTACACTTCCACATCATGTTCATCATTCAAGGAAGTTAGGACAGGAACTCAAACAGGGTGGGAATCTGGTGGCAGAAGCTGAGGCAGAGACCATGGAGGAGTGCTGCTAATTGCCTTGCTCAGCCTGCTTTCTTTTAGAACCCAGGACCACCTGCCCAGGAATGGCACCGCCCACAATGGCCTGGCCCCTCCCATATCAATCACTAAGAAAATACCCTACAGCCTTGCCTACATCCCAATCTTATGGAGGCATTTTCTCGATCAGGGTTCCCTCCTTTCAGATGACTCTAGTCTGTGTCAAATTGACATAAAATTAGCCAGCACAGTTTCCATATGGGTATATTTTAACAGTTTGCATACACACTATTGATCATGCATTTTCAAATTGATAATGGTGAGCAACATGTCATTACATTTAGAAGGCTGTGGATTTAAAAGAGCTTTGAATTAAAGCTGGAGAGATGTCTCGGAAGTTAAGAGCATATACTATTCTTCCAGGGGACCAGTGTTCAGTTCTCAGCACCCACAGGAAGTTCACAACCAACTAGAACTCCAGTTCCAAGAGATCCAATGCCCTTTTCTGGCCCCTGCACTCACGTGCATATACCCTCCACACAAACCTAAATGAAAATCAACCATTATAACAAGACTCTTGTACCAATTCTATCATTTCAATGACTATTATCCCTATAGCAACTATAGTAGAAATTTCATTTTTGTAGTTATTTAAATTTATGATAAAATATTTTAGAAGTCAATCTGAAATATGCCATAGGGTAGCGATCAATCACTTTTCATGTTGTGACCAAAATATCTGACGAGAAGCACCTTAAGAGAGAAAGGACTTATTATGACTCAGTTTGAGGGTATGGTCATCAAGGGGGGGGACACAGAGTGGAGGTGAACTAGTCTGTAAAGACCATCTTCTATCTCCAACCGTCTGACTCCTCCAAAATGGAGTGGACAAACAGCAGAGTACAAAGGAGGGTACTTTGTCAATTCAAAACTGGCATCCTTTAAATGGGATGGGAACATTCTCAAACATATTGCTATACAGGATTCAAATGAAACCAGTTTGAGCAAGAGAGTCCTAGCTGAGAGCTGTCACAGCCCAGAGAAGTGTTTATAGCTCACAAGCCCTTGGAGGACTTTATGGGTTTGGGGTGCCCAACCAAGAGTATTTTAGATGCAAACTTCCAGCCTTTGGATGAGAAAAGAGGAGACATCAATGCACTGCTTAAGATGTGACAGTTATGTTAATTAACACCATTGTGGGGTCATTATGCAGTGTATGAGCACACTGTATACCTCACATCTTTTCAATCTTTATTTAACAATTATGTAGTTTCAAAGAGCTTTTAAAAAGCTATGGACACTGGCGAATGTGCAGACATCCAAAGATTTATTGTAAATTAAAACATCATAACAAAATCAAAATTCAACACATGAGAAAAAAAGCCAATTAATTCCGAAGACAGCAAAGACAAACTGTATAAGAAAGCAAATGCTATCATAGACCCCCGCTTGTCAGCAGAGAATGCCTGACCTAGAAGCCAGAATCAAAACAACAGACATTGATTAAGCTGAAGAGACTTGGTAAGAATGATGATGGGGTGAAGGAGGAGCAGAGTGTGGGTGTAATCAAGTGAATTTATAACTTCCATGGCAGAAATTCAAAAAGGATGACCAAAATTGTGGGCTGAGAAACACCAGATTAGGAATGTTATCTAGACCTGTAATGCTAATTTAGAAAATGCTAATTTAGAAAAAAAAAATCACTAGAATAGCACAAGCAGTAACAGGGATGGTGGTGTGGGCCAGTCCTGTTTCTTCCACACGATGCCTGTCCACCTGCATGCACATCAGAGCCTCTCTGCTGCTGCACATAGGAGCCTCAGGGTGAGGGCACTCCCCTCTGAGTGCTCACACCCACCCCAGGTGCTGTGGCTCAAGGCAGCATGAGGATGCCGTCCTCAGCTCAGCAGCACTGTAAGCTGTGCCTTCAGGCCTCTTATCCATGTGAGCACTGTGTGAGAGACATAATGGAGCATTAATGATAAGCAAGATGCTCTCTTTGGAAACTCTGAAATGGTCTCACTTAGAAAGCAATGTCTATGGATGTTGATTGTTCTTCAGATCAAGTCTTTGTTCCTCCTCTTAAAGCTAGAGAATGAGAAAATAGAGCATTTTCAATAAAATTATGTAAACACCCTAATATCCAATGCTTGTTAAAGAAGATCGATGATGGAGGTTTGAGGAAAAACCCACATTGCCTTAGTCAGGTGACCCAGTTAATGTCCACATTGATAGGTCCTGCAGCAGTGTGGACACCTGTTACACTGGTAAGAGGGACATTTAATCTTTACATTTCCTCCAAAGTTAATCATGATAAAACCTCAGCTGTCCCAATGATAAAAACTTACACTCTGTTCTTCAGTACATTGCAGTAGTCATGAGAAAAGCCAAACCATTACACCTAGAGAAAGGACTTCATCCAATGTTGATTCTTTTGTCTGCTCCCCTTCCCAGGAAGTAGCTAAAGCCATTGGCTACCAGCTCAAGTCCGTCCGAGGAGAAGAGGCCAGGGAGGTGGTAGATCCGCAGGTCCAAGTGGGTCTTCGGTCAAAGGCTGAGAGCTGACAGGAAATGGACTTCCTGGGAGACAGATTTCAGAGAATACAGCTGAGTTTATTGAAGCAGGAGAGCCCCATTTATAATGTAAAGAGGGAAGGGTCATTGGTTAAGGCACTGATACTGAGGCAGCTCCGTTTGCATGTGGGAGGTTCACAACCAGACCTAACTGGTCAAATTGTCACTGGCTGGGGCCAATATCTTGGGTAGCCTCTTTTGCATGGTGGTCTCACAGTGACCAGAGGAAGACACTTTTATAAGGAAAGGCCTTCCAGTCGAAATGGTGGGATAAGCATCAACGAAGCCACATTCCTTGGAGAGGCAGGATCTTATCAGTGACATGCTGTGAAAGCATAGCAGCATTGCTGCTACCTGGGATTTGTCAGAGTAAGAGAGTAGTAGTTAGTAGAGTAAGTAGAGCAGCCAAACGCCTGCTGCGATTAGGGTGAGAATTCTAGGGTTCAAAGCATGTTTCAACCCCCTCTTAGCTCTAGGACAGCCCCACAATCCAAGAGCTTCAGAACAAAGAGCTACCAAGACGGGTAATCCTGCAACAGAAGACAGCCATTAAAAACCACCAGGCATGACCCAGTAAGTCCTAGGCTTCTGTTACTAATAGAGAGTCGCTCTAGCTCCATTAACTGCATGTGGAAACTGAATGCGTGGAAGGAGCAGTCCCTCTGACTCTATTTGTTACCGTAAACTTTAAGTTATCTAACTGGGGATGTGGCACAGGTAGACCACTTGCCTAGCATCCCCGAGGACGTAGGTTTGATACCCAGATAACTGCATGCGTCTTCTAAATATGTATTTGTGTATAAAATATATTAATAATAATTAATAGTGTGTATTAATATATTTATCTGTAATTCTAAACATTCATTGAAGACTTTTTAATTCAGATTTCTGACAAAATAAATTTTCAGGATATATATTTATGATTAATTTCATTCTAAATGCTAGCAAATTAATGATAATATTTCACTACAAGTTAAATATAAGTAAAAATAAGCTTCATCTTTAAATGAAACCCTGAGGTCTTAAGATGCCTGGGGACTCAGAAAAGTTTTGAACACCAAATTTTACTTCTTTAATGTGTATGTTATTTCTCATCCTCACAAATATTAAGCACCGAAAAATTATATTCACACATCCTTTCAACTTTGATTGGCTTTGTTCAAAATACACTGACTTAAATATCTCTTTAGGAAATGTTGGGTTTTTAGCATAAAAACATAGGAAACAAAATCCTATGTCTCAAGGGTACATCTCATATATGTATTTTATATTCCTTTGAGGAATGAAATTATGTGTCAAACTTTAATTTGCCAATAAATAATATACTGTCTACACTGCCAGATTTGTCCTCAGGAAATTCCCAGGTACACAGGAAGCCTTTGACATCCACCCCAACTCCAGGTCTGGGTCTCATCTCCAAACAGCTTTCCTCAAAACCTGTCTCTGGCTACTGTCCTGCCTCTTAGACAGTAAGGGATCATGCATGTGCCTGCCATCGTCTGAGCATGTGTTACAAGTGAGAGAGTCTGTGTTAAGCAATGTAAGTATGCCCACAGTAGTACGTGTACCACCTGAATTAAGGTGTATAAATATGTGTATGTGCATTTGTGTGTAGAAGCCAGAGGTCAACCTCAGGAGTCATTCCTTGGAATGCCATACACCTTGTTCAAATAAGTTTTAAGGCCTGGATAAATGGCTTAGCAGCTAAAAACACCCATGTTAGAAGAGTCACAAGACTTCTAACTCCAGCCCCAAGGGATCTGATGCCCTCATCTGTCCTCCACAAACACCTGTATATTCCCCCCCTATTTCCCTCCCCACCATACACACACACACACACATACACACACACACACACACACACACACACACACACAGACTTTTTTAAAGTTTAATTATTTTAAGCTCACATGTATTCAGTAGCAAAAATGTTGTTTTGTTTCTGTTTTTGCTTTTGTTTTTAGGTATCTTTTTAAAGCCTAAACAAATCTAGTATACTAATGGGTAAAATGCAATATTAAAGGTGAAAGCACCCCAAGGGGAAGCCACAGTCACCTACTAAGGGTGGCCATAAGCTTATGACACTTCCTCAAATAAAAATGATCATTGGAGTCAGAATTTGGGGGAAAAGAGAAGAAATGAGGTTTACAGGGTTCTGTTCATCTCCAGTAGGAGACACAAGACATTTAAAATGCAGCTAAATTACAAACTCTGGCTGAGTGTGAACCCTGGAAAGCGTGTGAGAGAAGAAATGATGTAACATTAGCAGGTGTTCATGCATGGGTCTCCATTGTCAGCAACTGTCCTTGCCCTTCCGCTGAAGACAGAGTGAGGAATAACACACACTCGGGAATATGCCAGGAAAAGAGGTGAGGGGCTCTGAGGATGAGGAGACAGAAAGGGTGACAGTGATGACAACCCGGGAAGAAGCTGCAGAGCAGACAGGAAGAGGGGAAGAGGAACGTGTCTGGGAATTCATGTTCATGATTTTATTTAAATTTTCAAAAGCTGAGAATCTGTTAGGGGAAAAGAAAAGATTATTTTTTTAATGGTGTCATGCGGCCTCAAGGTTTTCATTGCAAAGAAGCCAAGGAGGAGAATTTTGTCTATATTCATGGCCTGCAAATAATGCCCCTTATTTAGAATAGGTTTTGCTGGCAGGAGTGGAGCATGATGGGAAGGAGGAGGCTGGAGTTGCAGCCCCTTGTGGATAGGAAGTAGGAGTTGCTGCCTCTGGCTCCTGGACACTGTTAAAGCCTACTGAATGAGTTCTACTTTGTATCTTGAGTAATGAATTTGTAACAGGGCTTATGGCGTTTGTGAACGGTCCTAGCAAATTTTGTCAAATTAATATCTGTTCTTGCCATGGAAAAGCCATCAGAAAGAATTGCCTTAAAGAAATCATATAAATAGCAGGGGAAGCACACCATTCATCATTTGAATAGAAACTCCAGGTTTTGTAGTTATAGAGAGTGACAAATATTGCCAATGATTTAGTAGAAAGGTGTGACAAACTAACATAAAGCTACAGAAGCAGATATGAAACCATTTGGAAAGATTTAAAGTGATATGTAAATGCTAAATACTTTATTAGGAAATGTTATAACGGCACAAAGAAGCCCAGGCTTCTTTGTTTGTTTGAACCTGTGTCAGGGATGGCACGCTGTGGACTCGATAAGCATTTTTGCCTTGCTATTGTGGATGGGAGGCTGGCTTCCTTTGGTTGGCTGTGTTCTCGCTGTAACACAATCAGGCATGTCACCCAGCATAGGTCTTACTGGTCAGTAAGGGGTGGAATCCTCGTGGGCACCTGAGAATCAGCCTCAGGGGCAGGTGCTTCCAGTCTCCTTCTCCTTGTCTGGAAGTAGATAGGATGCTGCAGGTAACCAAGGGACCAAGGAAAGGGTGGAGCTAGCCACATCTCTCTCCAACCTCCAGAGCTCACAACTGCAATCCCCAGACTAAGCCAATCCATTGGCTCCTTCAGAAGCACTATTCAGGACCACTGGAGGCTTGAGGCCTCCCTCCATGGTGTGATGTGGGAGCTGAGATGCCTTGTTAGGCCTGTGTTGTTACAGACTTCAGCTTCCCTATTCACAGAGAGAAGCCACTGAAGGAGCTACAGCTTCAGGATTTCTGAGGTTTGATCTATTTATACAGTGTTTTGTTCCAAATCATTTGTATGTCCTTTCACCTAAAATATTTATGTTAAATTAAAAATTGCTAAATATGTTACGCTAAATAAAATTTTATGCTAAATAAAAAGAGTATTTAACCTTAGAATTTATGAAACTCAAAAAAATCAGCATCAAAAACGTCTTCAGAGGACACCAACATTGATTAAAGTTTTTTAAACACTCTAGGGGTTGGAAAGAAAAAGCTCTGTCAGTAAAGTACTTACTAGACAAGCATGAGTTTAGCCCCCAGACCCCACTTCAAAAGGCTACATAATGTGGTTCTGACTTGTAATCCCAGCTGTGAAATAGGATTGTGGGAGGTAGAGGCAGAGACAGGGGCCAAAGCATTTGAGCTATCTTTATAGCAGCCTGGGCTAATTGGTGAGGCTGAGGATCCAGTAAGAGACCCTGTCTCAAAAGACAAGGAGGGTGGCACCTAAGCATAATGACACCCAAATTTTGCCACTGGTCTACACATGCATATTCACATGTGTGTGTGTGTGTGTGTGTATACATATATATATTCATATATGTGTGTATACACGCAATATATATACATACAAATACATATATATATTCATATATGTATACACACACACACAAATACTTGTACATATACAGAGACAATTGTGGAAATTTATTTTTTGTTGTGTTTAAAATAATTGTTTTTGTGTACTGCTGGAAAAAGGGATGCATAGGCCTTGGCATTTTGTATTGTCTGCAGGTGCTGGATTTCTGTTGGGGATGTTTGATTGCTGATGATCTGCTCCTGAGGAGTTCTGAATCAATATAAACACCTGAGCTCAGATGCTCGGGTTCTACTGTCGAGTCTGGCCTTGGCCATGATGGTGGTTCCCTCGGCTGAGGTCTGGCAGAGTTTGCACATATGAGAACGCCTCCTAGTCTTCTGTGCTGAGCCACCATGTAAGTGTACTGCTTCAGACAATGATATGCATATATAAAATGTCCAGTGAAGCCCGTTATTGTATATACCAACTGAAAATAATGAAAAAAAGCAGAGCTAATAAATGACCATAGCTAGAGTTCTATTGCTGTGATAAAACACCAGGACAAAAAGCAACTTGGGGAGGAAAGGTTTATGGTTTATTCCCTTTTACAGTTTAAAGTCCATCATCCAAGGAAGCCAGGGAAGAAACCTGGAAGCAGGACCTGATGCAGGAGCTGTGGAGGCATGCTGCCTACTGGATTGATCTCTATGCTTGCTCACCCTGCTTTCTTATACAGCCCAGGACCCACCTGCCTATGGGTGGCACTGCCCACGGTGGGCCAGTGCCTGTCATATGAGCCACCAATCCAAAAAAAAAAAAATGCACCACAGACCAATCTAGTGGGAGCATTTTCTCAATTGAAGTTCCCTCTTTCTGAATGACTCCTTGTGTCAAGTTGACCTAAAACCTAGCCAGTATACTACCAAATGGAGAAGAAAAAGATTATTTCCACGTGCCGGGAAAGTTGGCATTTACTAAAGTATCAGCATTTTAATTAGAATGTTTATTATCCATTTGATGAATAAAGTCATTGTATATTTGACTAAGTGGAGAGAGGACCATCCAGACTTCAGATACAGCGAGACAGTCCCACGTTCATCTGAATATGTGAATTGTAATCTTCTTGGCAACGTTTAACAACCAGGAACTGAGTTTAGGAGTCAAGTTGTGATGTCTATACTACACGTTTAAAAGGATCCTACCTCACCCACATTTTCTTATCTTCTCACACAGTAATTACATGCTAAATTGATTGTTGTGAGAAACTTTCATTTGTAAGTTAGAAAATCACAGGAGTATGCACAATTCATACATCTAAATAATCGTGGGGGTTTGTAGGCCCACCTCTGAGAGAGCCCTGAGTTTCTGAATCCTTTAAGGAGCATTTTCTATTATCACCAAGGAAAGCAAAGCTTGCTTTAACACAAGCTCCTGCTGAAGGAATTCAGCAGGACAGTGCTTTGTCTGTTTGATTGGCAGGTGTGGGCTGCCTGTGGCTGTCTGCTTGCACACATTTACCTTGCTGTTTATGTTACAAGAAAGCAAGCAGCCGCACATCTTTCTGCAGAGACATCAAGAGTGTCTTCATTTCCTGGCATGTCATCTTCGAAGCCATCTTCATGGAGACGGGCACGTAGCCACAGAATTCTGAGTACCTGAGAGGAAAAAGGAATGGAAGGGGCCCTGATGGGGTCTAGTTGGGCTTCCATTCTGCCTCAGTGGTAATTGTGGCATGGGTCCTCCCTAAACTTCTGACCAATTCTAAGTTGTATCAGGTATCTCTATCTGTATTACATAGCAGAGACCTTCTGGGAAAATTCAACTTGGAAGAATTGGCCATGGATGCTAGACCTATTGACACAAACCTCTTCCTTGGGACCAGCCCATACACACCACACACACACACACACACACACACACACACACACACACACACACACACACACACCACATTCCTTAGAAAATAACGCCCCCTCTCTCCCCAGTATGCAAAGAGAGAGAGCGATGCCATATTTTCTGTACACCTACCTGAAAACCCATCATAGAAATGTTTCTCATCTGCTTTGACTGAAATCTGATGGGTGATTGCTGCCACTCAGCGCTGCCAGAGAACTATCCACAGCTGGTGGAGACTGAGCCAGGGGGCTCAGGCTGTGGAGCTGCAGCATGGGAAATGCGGAACCTGAGTGGAGTCTTCTGTCCTGTTTCGCCTGTGCACTCCCTGACTTGAGTCCTACCTGCATGCCTCTCCTGAGGCAGTCCTGGTGAAGCAAACACATTCATCACTGGAAGAGCTCCGAGGTTGATGCCACAGACCAAAATGACCTAACAGATATCTGTAATATTCCATCCAAATGAAATGGAGTATACCTTTTTTCTGAGCAGCACAAGAAACCATTTCTAACAATGGAATTCATTCTAGGTCACAAAGCAAGTCTTAATGAATACAATAGAATCAAAATTATTTTATGTATCGTATCTATATATAGAAGATGAACACTAGGGAACAATAACAAAAGAAACTACTCAAATATTTGGTAGTTGAACAAAACACTTGCGAATGAAGAAAACATGGAAGAAATTTTAAAACATCTTAGAATGTGGTGAAAATGAAGCACAGCTTTGCCAGAACCCTTTGGATACAGTGGGTGCAGCTGTAAAATTTACAGCACGAACATTTATATTAAAAATCACATCTTACTGAAGAAATGGCTCAGAGATGAATAGTGCTGGCTGCTCTTTCAGAGACATGAGTTGGATTCCCAGCATCCACATGTTGGCTCACAACCCTCTGGAACTCCAGATCTAGGGGATCCAATGCCTTCCCTCAACCTCCAAGGCCCCAGACACACGCATAATGCACAGACATGCATGTAGGCAAACAGTCACACATATAAAATAAAAATAGAGAAGACTCATTAAATCACATCTTTCGCCTCCAAGAAACACAATTAACACTACTTTGACATTTCACCTTACCCTGGTCAAAATGACAAAGATTAAAAAGAACTATAGAAGACAACAAAGGCTGGCGTGGGTGTGAGGTAAAGGGGAACATGTATCACTGCTGATGAGAGTGCCAACTGCTATAGACACTATGGAAATGAGTACGGAAGTTCCTCAGAAAGCTAGAAATAAATCTACCACAAGGTCCAGCAATACCACGCTTGTACGTGTACCCAAAGGACTCCACATTCTACTGCAGAGATCGTTGCTCATCCGTGTTCATTGCTGCCTTTTTCACAACAGCAAGGAAATGGAAACAGCCTAGATTTGCATCAATACGAGAGTGGATAATTAAAATGTGACACACTAACACAATGGTATAATACTCTCAACCGCTAAGAAAAATTAAATTGTGAGACTCACAAGAAAATGGATGGAGCTGGAAACAATCATCCTGAGTGAAGTTACCCAGAAACGCAAAGACAAACATTACATGTTTTCTATTTATTTATTTATGGATGTTAGTTTTGAATCTTCATTTGGAATATCCATAAGATCAGGAAATTACTAAGGAACCATGGGTGGCTTTCAAGAGAGGGAAGAAAGAACACAGTAATACAAAGATAAGATGGTGCATAATGGAATAGGAAAAGTTAAATTGAGTGGAGAATGGTAAGGTGAGTAGCAGAGAAACTACGGGGAGGGCTAACTAACACTGAAGAACTTTTGGGAAAAAAACCATATAGAAACTTATTACTGTAAATGTATATGTATATGTATATATATATATATATATATATATATATATATATATATAGTGTTTAAATCAGATTATACTTTAATGAGAAGACAGTGTTCCTCTTAGACACCAGAGGCTAACAAATAAAAAGTTCAGTGTCAGGAATGGGTTACCTTTTGGAATTGTTGACCTTTGCTAGAGTGAGGTCACAAACCACCCAAATATTACAGGCTGTTGCCATTGCTATTGCTAACCCACCAGAACTTGAAAGTTAATAGGGCTTTATTGCTGAAGACAACACATACTTGAATGTTAGAATTTGGAGAAATCAAGCTAGAACTGGCTCGGAAGCTTCATCTTTACTGGCCAGCTTTTATAGTGCTGAAAGGTGCTATGCATGCTCCCGTAGTAAACATAATAATCAGTCTATTCAGCTGTGAATCCTGCAAGCTACAGTAATTACTGCCCTGGCAAGATGTGCCCACTGGTGCAATAGTGGCATGAACATGATGGAAATAACCAGTGGTTTTTTTCATTGGTAAACCCTGCTCTACAGATGATATCCATACCTGGCTCTATTATCTGGACCAAGAACTGTGGCTAGTTGGTCATACACCCCAGGGGAGAATCTACTACTATTATTCTGCTAAATAGACATAATATAAAAATGACTCCTAATGACTTATCCATCTATCCATTGGTTTCTAAGTATCTCAAATCACATCAGAGGAGTTTCTTTTTGCAGTAGATATAAGATATCACAGAGACCCACAACTGGTCAGGGTGCAGAAAACAAGAGACTCAGTAAATTTCTCAGTCCTACATGAGATGTCCTTATCATACCCCTTCCTACCAGGCTCAAAGATCATTGTGGAAAAGGGATCAGAAAGAGTATAAGGAGCCAGTGATGGTGGATGACTATGGGGCTGGCCTAGAGCTAAGAGGGGTTGAAGCATGCTTTGAACCCCAGATTTCTCACCCTGAGAGCAAAAGGCATTCAGCTGCTCCTCCTTTCTTACTCTGAAAGACACCCCCCTATCAGCTAACACCAACAGCTAGGAAAGCCTCCAGTGCTGTCATGCCTTATGATACACAGCACTGGGTAAAATCCTGCCTCTCCAAGGTATGTGGCCTCTTTAATGTTTATTTAGCTGCTGCAGCTGGAGGACCCCGGGCTGGACTTCCTCTCTCCCTATATGAGCTTATAAGGTCTCTCCTCCTGCCCCTGTGAGACCTCTGCTTATGCAAAAGAGGCTTCCTCAAGACTTTGGCCCTGGCCAATAACACTCGGCCACTCATATCTGGTTGTAAGCCCCCCCCACATGCAAATAGAACTCTCCTGGTGTCACTACCCTAGCCAATACCTTACCACCACATAAGGAATACATATATGTGTGTATATATACATATATGTATATATATATATATGTATATATACACACACACACATATATATTAAAGGAATATACATTATAATATATAATATAATATGTAATAAATATAATAATTATTATATTATATAAATTTATATAAATATTATATAAATTATATATTATATATTATCTAATATATATTGACATATATTATATATAATAATTATATAAATATATAAATAAAATGATAATTATATAAAATATATAAATATAAAGAAATATATATCCCCTTTGTTTCAATAAACTGAGCTGTTCACTGACGCTGCTTCCCAAGAAATCTGTCTCTTGTTGCTCTCTAGCCTCTGCCCAAGAACTTAGAACCCCAGACAGTTCCTGCCTACACTTCCCTCCTCAAGGCTGGGCCAACAGTTTGGCTATCCCAGGGAGGGGACGAGGAAGCAGGGACCCACGGATGACTACAGGGAAACAGTGTCTTCTGGACACAGCAGGGAATATGAACACACAGTGGTTGTGACCACATAGACACAGACATAGGTAAGGTGGGGAGGTATTCAGGAAATTCCACCTCTAGTTAAGGATCCAGGAACAGTTGATAGCCACTGAAAGAAGGGGAGTTAGTTTTTTTTTAAGATTGTGGCCCCTGGGAACCACACTCCAGTGGATAGCCACAGAGCCAAGAAGTATATGGACAGCACAAATTGGACCCAAGGGTTTAAAAACAAAAAAGAACAAAGTTTGGTGGATATGGAAGTGGGGGTGGATCTAAAGTGAGTTGGGGAAGGAACCAAAACACAATGTAGGAAATCCTCAAAGAATTAATAGAAATATTTTAAAGTCAGAGAAATCCCAAACAACTTAATAATGCACCACAGTGGCTCCAATATCCAAGAATAAGACAAATCCCAAAACAATGAGGGACAAGGAGGAATGAGGGTCAGAAATGAATGACAGGAGACTGAAGGAGCAGCACGTATGATAAATCAAATATTGGCTTCTTGAAAAAGATAAACAACTTTGAAAATCCCTACTGATACTGACTAAAAGGAAGAGGAGAAAAACGTAACTGAAAAATTATAGATGAAAGGGGATGTGACGATATATTCTAATGAATCCAGAAGGTCACTAGGGACGACTCTGCAAAGTTATATTCCAAAATACTGGGAAGCCTAAAAGAAATAGATCAGCTCCAGACATGTAGAACTGAGCAAAATTAAACCAACATCTGAAAAAGCAACAAGACTGAAGCAGTTGTTTAAAAAAAAAAAGTCTCCCCACAAAGAAAGACAGGGACCAGGTACATTCACTCCCAAATTCTAACAATCTCATAAGCAATAGCCAACACCAATCTTCTTCTGCTGG
Organism: Cricetomys ansorgei; assembly: GCA_026225945.1. Lineage (NCBI taxonomy): Eukaryota > Metazoa > Chordata > Mammalia > Rodentia > Nesomyidae > Cricetomys > Cricetomys ansorgei. Next base: position 1,652,063 of record JAMJFZ010000320.1, read on the forward strand.
CTTCCTGCCAGGTATTTGAGCACAGTGATGAGCAAAGCAACCAGCATGCTAGCTTAATCCTGAGCAAAGGATGCTGATCCAGTCACAGGCACCTGAATATTCTCTGGCAAGCTCTAAGTGCAAGGGGGAAAGTGCTTTATGCAATGGCTTTCAAAGCTAGGGAGCTAGTAGATATCACAGAGAAAATACTTTTTAAGCTAGTTATGATAGTTATTGCAATAAAAGCATAACCGAGAAATTTATTACCCAGCCTTCTGCAGGCAGTGCTAAAGCAGGAGCGGTCATCTTAGCAACATATAAGAACATCTCACTTCACTTTGATTGAACCAGATTAAAAAAAAAATCAATTTCCCAGCATGAATTTGAGCTTCTTTTCAGCTATCTAGTTAAAATATTTATCTTAAAGTAACAAGTTATCAAATAATTTTACATTGCTGATTATAGAAATGCCTCTAAGCTTGATAGACTCAGAAGTAACTCAAGCACGGTGCGCTGGGATGTATATTGCAGATAAAACCCATCTATTTATTTCAGATGGCACAGATATTGGCTACAGCATCATTTTCAGAGCCCTGAAGATGAGGTCCATGGTGTTGTGTGCAGAATGCAAATGGCCTCACGGCTGCTGAAGTCCCAGGCTGTAGAATCTTCTCTTCATTTTGCAACACGGAAATATCCATTGTTTGCATTCTGAGCTGACCTGTGCTCAAAGTCTTGTGGGTTTTTTTTTCCTTGTGTTTGTGTCAGTACAGTAAAATTGGTTGAAGAATTCTTGAATTACTATCATCAGCTAAATTCAATTTGGTTCTATATAAGAAGCGAGCCAACAAAATATGGATAATAAAATAAAGATCATTTCAAGGTTGAAGATAATTTTCTTTATTAAAACATGAAGTATTCATAATTCTATGCTGGCTGGAAATGGATACAGAACAAGATATGCTGGAAATAAAGCAATGTATAGCTAAGGGAAATGGAAACAAAATGCAAGCCCAGGCCTCAGTTTTGGGAAGGACAGGAGGTAATGTGGGAATTTTCCTTGTAGCTCCTAGTGTTCACCATCCCTACACCACAGCCTTTGTGTGGTTTCTTCCAACGCAAGTTGGAGTTGGCCTCCTTGAACCACTGGACAGTGGGGCATCCCTGAGAAGTATTCCTACCACCCATGACCAGTCAAAATCACAACAGTGCACACAACCACTAAGCTCAAATACAGTGTTCCCAAGCCAACCACTCCTGAACCAGTCTACAAAATGTGAATAGCCCTACCTGTGCGAAAGACCCAGGAGAACCTGGAAGAGGACATGTGGAGGGATGTGGAGCAGAGGCAGGTAGAGAGAACGGGTGGAGGGGATAGGTAGAGGACATACGGCGGAGCGTGTGGAGGTGAGATGTGAGATCTCTGAGGATATCACAAAAACACAACCATAGGAATGCATGTGAGGTCCTTAACTTTGGAAAGGAAGTCCTACTGCACTTTGAACCCTGGGATAATCTCCGTAAAGCTGACATAGTAGGGCTGCATCCTTAGAGAGGATGTGGAGCAGATGACACAAGCACAGGAGAGTTCCCTAGATCTCTTCATTGGAGAAGCTGCCTGATGAGATGCTACAGAGAATGAGAAACAGAAAGTTCAAAGCCCTGAGAATCTCCCAACAAAGATTCAGGGCAGAAACAGGAGGGGGAACTGCTGAGAAAGTTTATTTTTAGTTGTGTTTAAAATAATTGTTTTTGAGCACTGTTGGAAAAGTGGATACACAGGCCTTGGCATTCTGTATTGTCTGCAGGTGTTGTATTTTGTTGGGGGGAGTTTAATTGCTCATGGTCTGCACCTGAGGAATTCTGAATCAATAAAAACACCTGAGCTAAGATGCTCAGGGCTCCACTGTTAAGGTGGCACCTGCTATGATGGTGGTTCCCTCTGCTGAGGTCTGGCAGAGTTTGCACCAATGAAAATGCCTCCCTGTCTCCAGCTGAGCCACCCCAGCAGCAGTATACTGCAACAGGGAACCTGCCAGGGGGGACACAGGGAAAAGATGGCCCCAGCATATTTGGTCCACTCCTCCTAGCACAGCCTGCCCTCTGAAGGCCAAGGAGAATGCTGCAGACTTTAGCCAAGGCAGCCTGAGAGGTGTCCTCCACAGAGGGTCCTCATTTGACACAGAGCAGGGTAGATGGATCCAAGGCTGCAAAATTGAAGTCACTAATACAAGTAATTTCTCAAGCTTGTGTTAAGATAGATTAGAGTCAGATGCTCATGTACTCAGAACACAGCCAGGCACGTGGCACACCGTGTCCAGTTTCTGAGACACCTGTGTGGTAAACTTAGATGGAACAAAAAAAAAAAAAAGTAAAATCATTGCAGTCACTGGCAGAGAAGGAAACAAAACATTCTGGTTCCCACTGTTTTCATCAGCTTTCTTCTCCCTCTCTGTTCTCTAGGGAACAGTGAGTTTGCATAGAGAATCCGGCCAGCACCAGAAACTGAGTTCCATGAAAGTTTCCCGCAGCCTCAATTGGGGAGCAAGGGCTATTGCTTGGATCTGGAAAATGAGAGTGTACAGAGGCCAGTCAAGGGGACCTGGCACTGAAGAGCACACCTGGCCCAGAATGCTTGATAAACAACCAAAGGAGGGGGGTACATAAACTAACACAGTTAGGGAAGGCCAGGTGGTTTATGCTAGATCTAAATGGCAACCAATGGCTTACCTGTTTCAAACAAACAAATATTTGTAGCACTTTTCTCTCCACAAAGTACAGGTCCGAGATTTATCCCAGCTAAACACCACAAGGTAGGGAAGAAAAGAAAAAGACAGGCATGGAAATTACAAAATCTACAAAGTGCAATAATTTATACGCAACTACTCAAACCTCTAGAATGTTTCTCATAGGTAAAAAGGGAAATAAGTCAAATAATTCTATTATCTCAAACTCAGAGTTCAGAAGTTCCCGCACTGGGAGATGACAATGTGCGACTTTTCCTGAGGCTTTTAGCAAACACCCATCTCCTCTTTCTGTGAGGAGACAGCCTACATTGCACATGGTGTAATTAAAATAACTGACTTGCTCAAACATAGCCCCATTGTACTAGCTAAGCCTTGTGCTGAAGAATGTCATCCCAAAAGGTGGCAGCATAATGAGCCAGGAGGACAGAGGGGTCACCAGAAGGCAGACATTTGGTTTCAAGAAAAATAAACAGTCACAAAACTCTGAGAAAAATACCAATGGAAAAATGTTCCCGAGATGTGTACATCTTGGTATCAATCACTCTGCAAAGAATGTGTCAAAATCTTCTCTGAAGAGCTGACTTGTATTTTTAAAAAAATGTAAGTCAGCTATTATTGAGGAAAGTGGCATGTCAAAAAATAAATATGCACAGAAGCCAAGGCTGAGGGGACGCTTCACAGGTTACTGTCGAAGCACGTGGTGGAAGAAGCTGAGACATTTGAGATGGGCATTTGAGCCTCTGCCCTGGCGCCCTGGCTCTGCTAAGACAAAAGCAACAGCTAAGGACTCAGATACGTGTAGGAGAATTACATATGGACAGGGGTGAGGGTAGGAGGGGAGTAGACATCTAATCACTGCTTCCTGTAACAGTAGTCAGGACCCTGCTCATAATAACTTGAGGCTCAGAGCTAACCATTGTTCAGCAGCTCGTGCTAAGTTATTGCAACAAGACACTTGTTCATTGAGGGTGTGGGAAACAGAAGGACCCCTGGGTCTCACTGGCCAGACAGGCTAGCTGAACTGGTAAACTCCAGAGTGGAGCATGAGAGAGGAAGTCACCCAAGAGAGACCTCAGACCTTCACATGCACGTGCACACACATCTGTACATTCACATGTGTATGCACACAGAAACACACACATGAAACATAACACCTCCCACCTACTTCTATGCTTGTTCATCATGGAATGGGGGACACAGCTCAAGTGCTCTGGCCTGGAAGGCAGTAAGAGCCATTGCTCTTGTTCAATGTTTTATTCACCCCCCCCCAGTCATATCACAACCATCTATGCACCTGCTGACTGCACAGCTCCCTGAGTGACGGCCCTGCTGACTCTCATCTGGAAGCCAGAACATGAACTGCTTGGATAGATCTGTGCACTGAAGGCACAGAATTGAGATTCCTCTTGAAAAGAGGACATTTGTTCTGCTTGTTTGTTTTTTCAGATAGTTTGAACAGGATGATCTTGTATTTCTGGTAAATACAAACAAATCACCAAGCCTGCAGAGGAGAAACAGCTTAGCAAATGTCAGGCTCAGTCATAGGAAGGGTACATGGAGAAACCACTGTGAAATAAAACTCTGTGCTTTTGTCCAGGTTGTGGCTAATTTCAAGTGTTGACATCTGTTGTGACAGGTCAGATTCTCTTGCAATTTTAGTCTCATTTTACACAGTGGCAACCATGGCTTCAAAAAGTCATCGGTCTGACCTGGAGTCAGTATGACAAACTGGTTATAGCCTCACATAGAATTCCATTTCTTTACAGCAATAAAAGTATACCCCATGCTTTGGCCTTGCTAAAATACTTAAGAGATGGCTACTGCCTGATCCTTCTAGACAATTCATTGTTTATGGCCATGTAACCAGTGAGGACACCTGAACTATGTGAAAGGAGCTCTAGATGGAGGGAGGCAGACACATATGTATGCACACACACGCACACACACACACACACCTGCAAAATTCCAACCATTACTAAATAATTCCATTAACAGCTCATGGATCCCCACAACACTCTATAAGTGCGTAAGTTCCTTTTTTAAGTTTTATGCTAAGATTTAGAGTGACTATACCACCATCGCAATGGTGTCCTGTTTCATGCTAGTCTATATACTGAGCCTGACCTTGCCGTATACTTTCTCAAGCATGCGTTATTATTCTTCTTAGTGTCCTTTCGTTTCAACTCAGAGGACACTTTTAACAATTCTTCCTTCTAGTTTTTTTTAAATATCTCACCGTGTACCCCAACTTGCTCCAAACTCAAGGCAATCCTCCCACCTGAGCCTCTAGAGTGCTAAGGTTAGAGGCATGAGCCACTGTGCCCAGCTCAGAAGGCAGGTCAGGTGGTGAACTGTTTCAGTATTTGTTTAACTAGGAAAGCAGAGAAAGCATCTCTCCATTTGGAAGGCTAGCCTCATTGTATCTAGTATGATGTGTTGGTAGACTCTTGCTTTCAGCATTTTGAATTTATCAGCCAGTTATTCTAGTTGTTTCTTTGTTTGTTTATTTGTTTGTTTGTTATTCACTTATTCTTACCTGCAAGTTTTCTTCTGGAAAAATCCCTCAAGAGACTAAGGGAGGCTCTTGTACATATGGCAAGTAGTGTTTCTCTCTAATTTTTGCAATTCTCTTTGTCTTTTAATAGCCTAATGTATCTCCCTGTGGTGTTTGTTAGCAATGTTCTCATTTGGGCCTCTTTATTTTTCTCCATCTAAATATCCTTTCCTACAGTCATGGGGACTAGTTATGCCCTTCTCAATCTCTCTCTCTCTCTCTCTCTTCTGGGCCTCCCCTCATGGAAGTACTGACCCCTTGACATTGTGCTACAGGTCCTTTCTCTCTTGCTTCTGGCTGTTCTGACTGGAGAGTACCAAGTGACCTGTCACAGAATCATGTGCTCTACTCTGCTGAGCTATGCCACTAAGCTATTCAACTTGGTTATTGAACTCCACAGCCCCAAGTTTTGTTTGATGCTCCTCAAAACTTTATTGAAATTCTAAATTTGTTCATACACTTTCAATTGGGCTCCTTAAGAGTTTTTATTGTGATTATTTTGAATTGTCGGTCAGGGAATCAATATTATATCTTTCCACGTTCTGTTTATATATTAATAAAATGTGTATATTAATTCAGTGACATTGTTTCATGAGGGTCTGTTCTTAGATTTTTTTTTCTTACTTGTTTGGGTCATGTTTCTGTATCTCCCCTTTCCTTGACTCTTTAATACCAACTGTATCAGAAAACTCTCCATCTCCCAAACTTTTCACAGAGTAACCTCACAAGGCCATCACCAATACAGCTATCCAGAGCATCTGTGAGCCTCTCAGATCTTCATGCCAGTCCAAATAGTTCTCCTTGCCCTTCCTGCCCAGAGGCATCCAGAGCATGTTGCATCTCATCAGTGTGACCCAGGCAAGACAGGAGCCAGTTCATCATGTAGCACTCAGAGCAGAGGGGGTGTTGGCTTTGTGGTTCAGTCCCTTTCCTTTTCAGTGAAAAACTGGATGGTGTGGCTTCTCAACTAATGTTGCACCAGATAAAGAGAGGTGCTGTGGGAAATGATGTTTGCTAGACCAATCCACCTTCTTACTACTCAGTGGCTTGAGGGGTCTTTAACATACAGGAGCCATCCATACTCTAAAATAAGCAAGATGAGGTCCTTTCACACCCCGACAGAAGGTAGAACACTTGACACACAATAGATCCTCCTCTTCCCAGAGAAGAAGTGTTGTTAGCCCATTCACTCTGCGCTGAGCCTGGGACAGTGGCTATAGTGACTGTGTGGTTCCAATCACTGCATTTATCCTCTGCACTCTCCGGGGATCTAGTCTATTCTGGGTCTCACTGCTGCTCTGACACAGGTCAAACAGAAACCAATTCCTTGAGAGGTACCCCCCAAAAAGTTGAGTGTGTGGTCACTCTTTTCCTCTTGGGGAGAAGCTAAGAGTAGAGATTCACTTCAGCTGGGAGTGAGGACATGTTAAGAGGATGGCCTGGAGCTTTCTTACTGGTTTGGAAAGTGGCTATTCTTTGTGTTACACCAGAGGGGGTGTGGGCTCAACTCTTTCCTGCATTTCTCATGGAAGGAACTGATCACTAATGTCAGTCATCAATAACTAACATTTTCCCCTCTAGTTGCCTCTTTCACAGATCTCAAGAAATTCTGGGGTTATTTTAAACCACGGAGTGGAGGAAGAGCAGATGGACAAGGAAGGGATTTTAAAAGCCCCTTTAACCAAGCAGACACTGAACAGAGTAAGATAATTATTGGTGTGGTATAACGCCCTGCTGTCTTTCTCTGCGATGTCCCCAGTAGAAACCCCAGTCCTTGCAGAGCAGATATAAAGCCCCTCCAACCCCTGCGTATGCACAAAACTTGACTGACAGACAGCGGGACTGCAGCTCCGTGAATCTGAGGAGATGCTTGTTTGTTGTCAAATACTGTGTTCTCCTGTCCTTCAGCAATACTGATCTGAACATGGCAGAACTTGCCTGAGAGCAAGAGGTGAGGATTGAGTAGAGAACCGGGCCGAGCCGATGTAGTGGGTTCAGGGCTTCATTCTGTAGAGAAGAGGCAGGCAAAGCTTTCTGTAAAGGGCTACAGAGTGGATATTTTAAACGTTGTGAGTTGTATTTGCTCTCTGTTGCATTTTCTCCTCTTTATTTATTTTTTACAATCCTATAAGAGACAAGGATTGTCTGAGCAGCCGGCCACACTGGCCTTCGGGCTGTAGTCTGTTACAGGCACTGTGTGGTCAGAGGATTCTTTAATGAAAAAGAAAATCAATCTAATTTTAAGTATGGCATGAACCATCACTGAGGTTCTAAATCGAGATGCTATGAGAGAAATATACCAAGATAGACACTCTGTGGGCTTCTAAATTCAGTAGCTGAAGACAATTTGATTTCTGGTGTGTTAAGAGTCATGGCCCTAATGCATACTAAGAAGCAGGAATTTATGAAGAAACAGCAGTTTCTTGCCTCAATAGTTTCTTAAGCCACTTATTACAGATACTTGCAAATCTTATTGTCTGAGTAACTTGTGTTTGTAATTATTTCTAGAAAGTCCTCCACTGAAAGTTTTGTTTGAAATTTAAAATCTTACACGTTGTTCTCCTTCTGCCCCAGGACATCCTTAAAATGGAAATCCGCTGTCTCGATTTTTTTTTAAGCCAGAATATTCTGAAATAAATAATGATCCTAACAGTTTTATGTCACACCATCTGTCTAAGATAAAACCTTGCAAGGAGCTACTGGCTACAAAATGCAGCCGCTTGCAGAGCCTTTGAATGCCCTGCAGCAGAAGCTAAATGCTGCCTTGCAGAATTAAATAATATAACACATTTTAATTCTCTTTAAATAACCAAAAAGATTAAATTATCATCTTGCTGCTTGTTGACTGGGGGTTGTACTTCAAGACTTTCAAAAAGCATCTATGAAAATAATATTTTGTGTAATTCTTTATTCCACAGAGGAGTTTCTTCTTTGTTCATATTTAGTCCTTGTGATATTTCTGTAAATCATCTTAGAAAGTTATCTGATCCACTTAGGTATGAATTTTGCACCAAAGGGCTGCTACATAGAAGTAGAGCAGTAGGCACTGGAGAGGTGACTCGACAGTCATGTGTCTGCTCTCCCAGAGGACCTAGGTTCAGTTCCCATAGCCCTCAGGGTGATTCACAACTGCCTATAACTCCAGCTCCAATAGATCTGATGCCATCTTCCAACCTCCTTGGCCATTGCATGCATGTGGTACACATAAATTCACATAGCACACTCACATACACGTAAATAAAAAGTAAATTAAAAAAAAAAACAAGTGTGTATAGGTCATAAAAAAATAAGACATGAAAATAGGAAAGGAAAGAATATTTGGAAGAAAAGTGATTAGTGGGAGAAGGACAAAGATATGAGAGAGTAGTGGGGGGACAAGACCAAATATATATATATATATCACCTGCCCCTCAAAACAAAGGACTCAGGGGGTCCAAACACGATGTTGCTCTGCCTCCCCAGCCTTTTAGTAACCATTAGATCACACACTTAAAGCTAGCCGCCAAGGTCAATTCTCTTATTTGGCCATGAACTCAGTTCTGAGACTGAACACCGAGACCCCTTCCTCAGCCCACCAAAGTCCAGTAGCCAAAATCCCCAACTGGATCCCTAATGAACATGCGATCACGACCCACCACCTTACACTAATTTGTCCTCCCCCTTTTCCTTGTTGAAAGTACACCTGCAAAGTTTTTCTTGCTGTTTCTGTATAACTCAGAGACAGACACCTTCACTTTTCCTGCTTAATAAAAGATCTCTTTGTGCTGAAAATTGGTGTTTGGGTGGGGGCCTGTGCATAAGCTGGCATCCAGGAGGGAGCACCTCAAAGTGTGCAAAATTCCCTTCAATTTGTGTGCCCTGCAGCAGAAGCTGAATGCTGCTTCGCATTATTATTGTTATATATTATAAATAATACAGGCATTATTTATCTTTTTGTTTTATTTCATTCCTTTTTTTCCAAGCTTTGTCTCATTTGAGACAGGGTCTCCTTGGAACCCAGGCTGTCCTCAAAATTCCTATGTAGCTGAGGCTGGCCTTGAACTTCTGACTGGCATTAAGGACCTCTGCCACTGACCCTGACTTTGTATTATTACAGAAGGTGAGGTGGAATCTCATCTTCTCTATGTGGGGTGAACTATGAACTAAGGTAAGAAAAATGGAAGCTTTCCGAGAGGCACCAAGAAAAACACCTTCATGTGTGTTTAAAGAGAATTGATGTCACAGCTCATTTGAGGTGCTTGCTAACTATTTTAACTGTTAAGTTCATCTGGGCCAAGACGACTAAAACAGTTCCTTTCTTGGTAAACACTTGCTCGTAATCATAAGTTTCTTTAAGCCCCTTCTGAATTGAGCCAAAGCCAAGCAGATCTTGATTCTCACGGCACTTTGACTGCTGCGCTTAAAATGGTATCACTTGTGGGGTGACTGGGGTACGGGGTACCTAGTTTCCCTCCTCTTACACAGCCTCCACTGGCTTCCCGTCAGAGCCATTTTTGCTAGCTTGTTTCTTTTGCTTTGTTTTTCCTGAGATTGCTACCCACCCACCCCCACCCGCCAACCCCCCCCACCCCCACCCGCCGACCCCCCCACCCCCACCCGCCGACCCCCCCCACCCCCACCCGCCGACCCCCCACCCCCACCCGCCGACCCCCCCCACCCCCACCCGCCGACCCCCCCACCCCCACCCGCCGACCCCCCACCCCCACCCGCCGACCCCCCCACCCCCACCCGCCGACCCCCCCACCCCCACCCGCCGACCCCCCCACCCCTGCCTTCCGACCCTTGCCTATACCCCGCTCACAGGCTGTTGAGTGCTTTAAAAGTCTGCTTTGGGTATAGCACATTTGTTTGCTGGTCTCGTGTAGGTTGCCGTTGCGGATCCCTCTCAGACCGGAAAGCAAGATAGTGCTACCTTCCGAGGCCTGTAGCCTGTAGGAGTGGTGCAGCTAAGTCTACCTCCAGTTTGGCTGATCTACAGCTCCTTGCAGCCCTGTCATCTTAGAGCAATGTTTCTCAACCTCCCTAATACCTCGACCCCTTTAATACAGTTCCTCGTGTTGTGGTGACCCCTCCCCCAACCATAAAATTCTTTTCATTGCTACTTCAGAATTGTAATTTTGCTACTACTATGAATCATAAGATAAATATCCGATGGTCTTAGGCGACCCCTGTAAAAGGGTCCTTTGACCCCCAAAGGAGTTGAGACCCACAGGTTGAGAAACATTGTCAGCTTTCTTGGTCTTGGCTTTGGGGATCATGTTGAGCTACTTGGAAACTCTAAGGAAGGTGTCTGGCTCCTGTTGAAACTCGGAACCAGCCGCAGGAGGCCCAGGACTTGGGAATCACACGATCCAGAACCAACTTGTTTGGTCCATGCTCGAGGGTTGAGTGGGTTTGGTTGGTTTGTTTAAGGCCACACTTTGTGTTCTTTATACACTGATGAAAATTCATGTAAAGAAATTAAGAAACATCAAAAGTAATGCCTGATTCTCCCCCCTCTCCAAACAAAACAGCCTTTTGCAAAGCTGCTTATGGATCACATTGCCAATTTAACCTCTAGGCATGTGGTCATGATACTCACCAGTACTGGCTTCAGCTCAGATGACATTGGCAGCAGCCCTTCTGAGCTGGTATTGCCATGAAGAGAGCTCATGAAACTCATGGGAAGGTCTATAGTAGTTCTCTAATCGTGTCTCTGTGTGAAAAAGAAAAAGCTGAGGGAGGGTCACCATCAAGATACAGAGCAAAGAACTGGAAACCTTAGAAACTGTCCAGGGAGGAGAAAACTGAGAAACGTCCGCCAATCCATCCATAACACAGCAAGCTGAAGTTGTATAGCGTCACAAAGGAAGGGTCAGAGCACGGTAGCCTGGAGCTTCAGTAACCTTACAGGAGAAAAACAATCACTCCTCACTAACACCACTGGCCATGACTCAAATCAGAATATGAGGCCTTTTCTGGTTCCAGACATAGAAGCAGAGCTCTAGACACAGGAAACAGGTTCCAGACTCCTGGGGTTAGGAGGGGCCACCTGTACTGGAGTCTGAATCTGAGCAACAGTGAGAGACAGAAAGGATGGGAAGGCAGGGGGAGGGAGAAAGGGTGGAAGGGAGAGAGACAGAAACAAAGACAGAGATAGATTCAGAGAAGGACAGAGCAGAGAGATTTTATAATCGTGCCCGATTATTATTATTTTAATGATTCCCACTGGAGACGAATAAAGTGTCCCCTAAATACCATTTGTCATTTGTTGCTTGCAAGTATGTTCAAGTTATCAGAGTCCATTTCCTATACAAGATTGCTGGGGTATTAATAACTTTTAATACTTTTGCATGTTCACAACACATCGATATATGTAATATTTCAAGGTGGCTGAATGAGGTGACCATGTGCTCCAATCATCTCTTGGTGAGCAGTAAATCACCATAAACTTAGCAGGTTAAAACAAGTGATTGTGTCGCATGGCCTCGGTGGATGAGAAGCATGGCTATGCTTGTCTGGATATCTGCTCAGTGCTCTCCTTCATGCTGGTCAGTCTGCTATTTCTGAAGACAGTCCGCTAGGAAAGCGTTGTTTGGAGCTCAGTGCCATGGTCTCTGCACCTCAAGGGCTGATGGACTTCAAGGTCCTCACTAACTCAGCTCCTCAGCCGTGGGGCATAAGCATTCACAATTCATACATGCACATTCTCCAACGCAATGGGGTGTCACGAACCCCAAAGACGGTATCTTCCAGCAAGAGGTCAAGGTCTTTTGTGACTTCATCAGGAAGCATGCTCCCCATGCTGTGCCCAGTGAATGAGCAGCAGTGGTCTCCAGGGAGAGATAGAATAGCTTGTGAGCGTTTGGAGGTGGATATGAGGTCATTTCAATGACTTCCTGCCACTCTTGTGTTCCACTCCTGCATTTGAGGGTCATGTGACAGAGCAGAAAAGGCTAGAAAGCCAATTAAATGCCATTTTTGGTACCTCCAGGAATCCAATGCTCCCACCCCCACCTCTCACCTTCACTTACTGTCATGATGATAAATGTCTTTGAAGAGCATCAGCTCTCATCCAGCTGAGAAGACCTGGCCTGACCTCTGACTAGTCCGGCTATCCTCCCACTATGAGAATCAAGCTTTTGTCAGTTCCTCTCATGCACTATGCCTTTGCACACCCCTCCCACTCTGTCCCTTAGGGGCCCGGCAATTTCTACTCCCTTTCAGCCAGTCTGGGAAACCCTGATGAAGACTTCCAGAATATGGTTTTGGTGTGTTTTTACATAATGCTGCTTCAACTGTCACTCCTAAATGCTAGCCATTGCTGCTGCCTCTGCATAGCTTGTTGGGTGGGAGCAAAAGAGATTTAAGAAGTATGGGCATGGCAAACATTATCAGGCTTTTGTGTGAGAAGATGAGAGACATGCTAGGTATGGTGGTATATGGTGGATTTTCATCTGGGCTCTTCACTTCATGTCTTAGAACAGTGGTTCCCAACCTTCCTAATGCTGCGACCCTTTAACACAGTTCCTCATGTTGCGGTGACTTCCAACTACAAAATTATTTTCATTGCTACTTCATAACCATAATTTTACTACTGTTATCAATCGTAATGTAAATATCTGATACGCAGATGATCTTAGCTGACCCCTGTGAAAGGCTCATTCAACCCCCAAAGAGGTTGTGACTTATAGGTTGAGAACTGCTGTCTTATCTTCTTTTCCATTGCTGTGATAGAACATCACATCCAAGGCAGCATATAGAAGGAAAGGTTTACTTGGACTTGATATTCTAAAGGTCTAGAGTCCATCACAGTGGGGCGGCACTGCAGCAGGCAGGCATGGTGGCTGGAGCAGCAAACTGAGAGCTTACATCTTACACTGGAAGCATGAAGCAGAGAAAGCAATCGGGAATGGTGACGGTCTTTAAATCCTCAAATCCCCCTCCAGTGACATCATCTCCAACCAAGTCATGCCTCCTAAAGCCCTCTAAACTGTGCCACCCTGGTCTCTCCTGCCCAACATTCTAATTTGCTTTTCTGGAATGTGTGCTCCTAGGTCCTCTCACAGACCTCCTCACTCTTCCGCAGCTCTTACTGAACTCGCTGCCCTAGACACCAACCTGTGGCTTTGCCTTTCAAAATAAAAGGCTGTGCCTCCCTCCCTCAACCCTCTGTGAGTTACTCTGAACTCAGATTGTAGAGCCAGGAGGTGACCTTTCTCTTTCTCTGATGTACTGATGCATTTCTCAAAACCTAAGACTTTGTTTCTTTCTCTACATCACCTTAAATGTTTTCTACAACATACAGGGTGCCCACTGGAACTCCAGCCCTTTGTTGGACCTGCTTTTTTCTCACATGACAGACACTTGCTTTCTGATTTTAATAGGAGGCCAGTGGAGACCATGCATGGCTGGCCTCCTCTCGCCATGCTGTGTCAGTGCTCACATTTTGGATTTACAGCTATGAATCCCTTTGGCTCTTTCCTAACTACATTGTGTCCATTTAATGATAGACATAATGAAGAGCTCAGAATCTGACTGCTTGGCTGGGATTTGGAAGTTGTGTTGCTCTGTTCAATGTTTAATGAAACTATCACAGTGTGGCTGCCACAAAAAAGTGCAGCAGACACAGGCCCTCATGGACTAAAGTGAGAAGTAGCTACGAATGTTACTCTGTCCACTTCTGCACTCCTTCATTTCACTGGCCTGATGTCTGCTTGCTTCTAATGCAATCATTAATACAATGCAAAGTGTATCTTAGTAATAACTTTCCTTACTGGGGAACCTCATTTGATTATTGTTTCTTTGATCATTTTTTTTAATTTTTCAACTCTGTTTTGAGCTACCCTGTATGCCTTGCATTCCATTTAAATTTAGATAATTCATCTATTTGCACAGCATAGTGTTCAACACCTCATGTGTGGCAATGCACGCCCCTGTCATCATCCAATTAAGTTTGATATTGAACTGTTTTATTGAAATAGAGTAATTTTTGCTTGATTTTTCCTAAATTTGTATCTAAATATTTGAGCACAAGCTGGTTTTTGTTCCAGGATTTCATATCTGGGGCCTTATTTGTTCTTACAGCTGGGTGGCCGGCTTGTCAAGGTTTTCTGCGCAGACAGTGGCAGCACCATGAGGTGGAGCTGGACCTCTCTCTTTTCACATACAACTTTTGTTTCCTGGTTACAGCCCTGGGTGAAATACCCAGTCTATTTTGTGTCTCTGTTGTAATCCAAGTTATCTCTGTCCTAGGGAAAAGCAAAAGTGAACCTATTTGCACTCATTTTATCAACTTAAATATTTTTGAGAATTTCATATGTAAGTACTGTGTTTCCATAATTTCCACTCCTTCCTTCCCTCTGAACTCCTGCCCTACCCCTAATTGCCTCTCAATTAAATTATTGTTACATATAACATAGGCATATACATACATGAAACCTACGAAGCCCATTTAGCGATACTCCTATGTACATGTTTAGAGCTGACCACCTGAGATTAAATAAACTACTAGGGAGGTCTTCCTTGGAGAAAATGGATTCTCCCTCTCCCAGCAGCCATTGATGGCTGGCCTGTAGTTCTTCATCTAGTATCCTGTGGAATTTTCCATCCACATCAGCATGTCAACTGAAGTTGTCATTGTACAGGTGTTATTTAGGTGAACATACTGTTGGGATTTCATGGGTGTAGCTTCCCTGGCATATATACGACACTGTCACTATATAGAAGAAGATATCTTGGTACTCCAACTTTTAATCTTCCATTCCCCCTTCCATGATGTTCCCTGAGCCTTAGGCATAGGGGTTGCATTACAGATGTATCAATTAGGGTTTGAATACCCCAGGGCCATTAATCTTTGCATTTTGACCAATTATAGATATATGTAAATAGCCTCTTCTTGCTGCAAAATTAAAATGTTTTTATGAGATATTAGAGCTATACCTATCTATAGGTACAATAATAAGTATTTAGAATACCATTAGAAATTATATTGACTCAAGGAAAACAACAGTAGTTGTTTCTTCTCTAGGGTCTATGGCCTCTCCATCCACTGGCATGTGGCTAGGTTTACACTACAGGCATAAATTCTCTCCCATTGAGTGGAACTTGAGTCAAATTAGACAGCTGTTGGTTACCCCCAAGATAAAAGTGCCACTATTGTACCACTGGAGATATTTTGTCAGGCCAGTCATTGTTGTAGTTCACAGTCTGGGTAGAACTATTGATTGTTTTTCTGTCTTTGTAGCCTATATAGCACCTTCAAATACTAAGAGCCAGTCCTCAGGGAAGATGCTTCCCAGCTCATTTCCTCCAAGTCCTATTTCTAAAGTATGTGGTGTCTTCTCAGCATTAGGGTCTTACCCTCAAGCTTCAGAGAGGAGCCAAGGACAATGACAATAGCCTATATTGTTTGGGGCATTACTTGGACCCCCTTATTAACAACTAACATGGGAGCTTTCCCATGCTCAGCACTGGGGTTTTATGAGATAGCCTAAAGCTCTTGAAGAGAGTATGACCTCACTACTTGGCACAACTCCAATCAACATATATGTATATGAACCTATTTAACTACGTATGTTTTTAAATAAGATTATAAAATCACATTTCCCTATGGCTTTTTCAAGCATCCTTACTGCCTAACAGATGTGAGAATGACCTGCCCCTTTAACTTTTCTGGGTCTAAGTGATATTGGTGTCCTTTCTAGACAGTAAAGGGTGAAAGAGCATTCTGTGCTGCCTGACCAACGTGAAGGGTGTGGCCAGCCCCAAGAGACCAGGAATTCATACAGTAGTGTGGACATGGAGGTGGGCTGGATTCATGAGTTGCTTCTTGGAGTAGAACTTAGAAAGAACATCTACGCTGGACTCCACACACCCAGAGAAAACATCTGTTTTGGTAGTCATTGACACCAGGTCTGTTACAGCAGCAGTGAGTCTCAGTCACTGGCATGCCTGCCAGCTGTCAATACAGTGGGTGAGGATATGCTTGGGTTTGAGGTGAGAGCTGGGCCTCTTGTTTGTTAAGCAATCTAGCACATGTCCTTCAATGCCTTTACCCTAACTTCTTACAAGATAAGCATTCTGATAGGAGTCTCTGGATCTAAAGTCACCATCTTTTCAGAGCTATGCGGTATGCACTACCTTTGAAGTTTTCAGACTTCAGACTGCTGCAATGAATCAGTTAAGCCTCTTTTCAGGATATCCACAGCAAGTAAATAACAGGTAATATGATTTCTTGGTATCTTTAAATTGTGTGCTTAATGCAGTTATTGGGGAAGGGACTCATTTGGCAATGTCTAGTGTCAGTTTGGGTTGTCAACACTGGGAGGTGTTACTGACACCTAGTGGGTGAAAGCCAGGGATGATGCTAACTGACTTGCATTGTGCTGGACAACTGCCCACAAATGTCAATACCCTATATCTGAGAAACTCTGCAAAGAGTGACTTACCTCCATGATGTGGCAGAGGATTCAGATGACGAGTGTGTCACACTGTACAGGAAGTCTCTCCTAAAAGATGAATTATGTCTCACCAAAATTCTTGAGTTCATCTTTTTTAAGGTTTTTATTTATTTATATATGAGTGCTCTGTCTGTGTATATGTCTGCGTGCTAGAAGTAGGCATCAGATCCCATTACAGATGGTTGTGAGCTATCATAAGGTTCCTGGGAATTGTATTCAGGACCTCTGAAAGAGCAGCCAATGCTCTTAACTACTGAGCCATTTCTCCAGCCTGGAGTTCATCCTTTTTAATTAACCAAACCCCAAAAACATATGCTGGAATAACTTTGGCAAGTTGGTCATTTCTATGAGCAAGAGCAGAAACAAAGCTACTTCTTGGCAGTATTTCAAGGTCTGGGGCCCATCCTATTACATAGTAGAACTATAACCAACACTCATTGAGATCATACATGGATGATAATGACTTTCATCTCTCAGAGGTTAACACTAATTTAACCACCTGTTAAATAAGTAGGGAAAGTATCTTTACCTAGTATGTACACTTCCCCTGCTTGATGGAGTGAATACCAGTGTGTATCACACTCGGCTCAATCTTCCAATAGGATACTCTGTGCCTTTGTCTTTGTGTTAGGAATGCCCCTAGTTCCCACTCAAATTATCAGACTCACTTCTTTGCACTCTGTATTTGTGGCTGCCCCCCCCCATGTCCCTTGAGTTGTGTGGTTCTCATCAGTTGCCTTTCAATGGTTATCTTACTTACTTATTACTTAGGCTGTACTTATTTAGGCTGCCTGGGCCTTTAATGTGCCTGGGTCTTTTTGCCTTCTTTCCATGCAGCTCTCTGCAGAGTCTGAGTTTCTATTGTGTCTTTATTTCCATTGTAGAACATGTTCTCCTGAGCAGAGTGTTTCCTTAATTGACATTTTTGTGTTGAGGGTTTGGGAGGCTAGTTCCTCCCACTCTGTCCCCCTTTGGGATTGTGCCGACCCATCCTGGATGAAGGGTCTTAGAGACTGCCCATCAAGCCCCTTTCTCTGCAAACTTCACTCTTTGGCAACTACATTTCGCCCTTAATTCAGAGCTGTTGGAGTTACAGTCCTCCAAAAAACAATTTCCGCAGCTCAGGAGCCCACATATTAACTGAGCCAGACCCAAGCTGTTCCATCCATTAGAAAAATAAATGACATTTTGGGAAAAGAAAAGAAAAATATATACCAAAGCTACCTCACCTCAGGAAAGGAACTTTCTGGTTAGGGGAAAGGTATTCATCCCATGTGGGAAGCTGCATGGTGATTTCAAACATTCACCACAAAGTCAGTCATGGCAATGATTTGGTTGCTAGGCTTGGAGTGTCTTTTCCTGTTGATGCCCACTATGTCAGCTCTAATGGCAGCAAGGGAAGCCCATCTCCAGGTTAAACGGTGGCATTTGTAAAAAAAAAAAATCTCATCTCTTCCTCTAGATCAGTGGTTTTCAACCTTCCTAATGCTGGGACCCTTTAATACAATTCCTCATGTTGTGGTGACTCCCAACCACAAAATTATTTTCATTGCTACTTCATAACTGCAATTTTGCTATTGTTACGAATCGTAATGTAAATATCTGACATGCAGATGGTCGTAGGTGACCTCTGTGAAAAGGGTCGTTTGACCTCAAAGGTGTTACAACCCACAGGTTGAAAGCCAATGGAACTCACTCTGTAGACCAGGCTGGCCTCGAATTCACAGCAATCTGCCTGCCTCTCCCACCCAAGTTCTAGGATTAAAGGCACGCACCAGCACCGCCCAGCTAGCTGATGTCTCTACTCTTACACCGATGACACATTGAAGAATGCTGTTGAGAACAAACCTCCACTTCCCCATAGGTAAATGGGTAAAGAGGACAACTTCCTGTCTTTGTACTTCACTTACCTGAGATTAAGCTTGGTCAGAAATGTGAAGGCATTGAGGGCTATGATGCCCTTGTTTTGGGATAGTAACAGGGACTGAGACACTATGTCTGAGCCTAAATACAAAGAAACCTTCCTCACTATGCCAGGGCTGCTTCACTTAGGTGTAACGTGCTCAGCCCAGGTCCTCATCTGCATAGGTTAGAGGAAACACGTTTCATTGATTTTTTTTTTCTAAAGTGGAAAGACACTGAGTTCCTATCTGTTGTGGTCTTAATGTCGGTACCTCTCTTCTTCTTTGTATATCAGAACCTGTCCCCAGTGAGTCAATTCTAAAGAGCGTTGCACTCAAGAGGTGATTACATCTTGAGGGTAAAGCTCTCGTGGTCAAGAGGTGTTCCTATAAAAGACCCATTGGGAATGTGGGTGGCACTGTCCCATAGGCTAAGGTTCTGGGCTGAATAAGGATAGAGCAGTGGTTCTCAGCCTTCTAATGTTGTGGCATTAATGCCATGAATACAGTTCCTCATGTTGGGGTGACCAACAAACATAAAATTGTTTTCATTACTACTTCATAGCTGTAATTTTGCTACTGTTACAAATCATCATGTAAATATCTGATATGCAGATGGTCTTAGGGGACCCCTGAGAAAGGGTTATTCAACCCCCCCAAAAGGTCGAGACCCACAGGTTGAGAACTTCTGGGAGATCTGACCTCCCGCACTCATCTCTCTCTGCTGCCTGACAGCAGATGTAATGTGACCAGCTGCCTGGAGCTCCTGGTACCACACCTCCACTGCCATGATGGACTGCACCCTAAGCGGAAAGTGGGAATCAATACATCCACTCATGAGTGCTTTTTTCAGGGCATTTTATTCCAGCAAGGAAGATGGTAACTAAACCAGGAGATGTCAAATTCTTCTTATGTCAAAACTCAGCCTGTGAGAAAGCAAACACCAGGGGCCGTCTCTTCCCTCTCCTGCTGGAGCAGCAAGTGTGCTTCACTTCAGAGGGCACCTGGGACACTTCACAGGCCTCTCACAAGTCTCTCAGTCACTGATCACAAGTCAAGTGCAGGAGACACCATCAAGATGTCCTCATGAACTTGATTCCTCTATCGCTCATTATTACTTCTATCCAACTTTGTACTTAGATCCTCAGCAACGACAAGTATCCAACTGAGAAAGTCACTGAATGGAATAAACACCTAATGGCCTTTTGTCTTCTTCAAATGGCATGCTGCACTTTAGGATCTCAGCACCAGGCTAGCACCAACTGCCATTATACTGGCAGATAGTCCACCATTCTGTCATACAGGAAGATAGCCTACCATGACATCATACAGGAAGATGGTCTACCATTAATTACATCATACAGGAAGACAGTCTACTATTAATTACATCATACAGGAAGACAGTCTACCATTACATCATTATGTTATACAGGCAGATAGTCTGCCACTATGTCATACAGGAAGACAGTCTCCTATTACATCATACTGGAAGATGGTCTATTATATCAAATAGGAAAACAGTCTACCATTGCATCATTTTGTCATAAGGGCAGATGGTCTACTGCGGGGGTCTGAGTCCAGCTCTAGTCCCCTGGATGGGTTCCTCAGCTTCCACAAAGGAGGGTAAACAATCAAAACTGCAATGAGTGAGCTCAGTATCTCACTCTTCTATGGGACCCTTAAATGGCAAGCTTAATGCTCCTTCATAAGACACATAGAATACGTCTTATGGTGTAGGGCTAGCCGGGCGGACTTCTAAAAAAGCACGAGACATTCCAGGTCGCTGCAAAATGCACGAGGCTTTATTGTTAACCGGTGCATGTCTGGGTCTCGTACAGGTCAAGCCTGGCGGGCCGCTAGCTTGGCGCGGGCGGGCAAGTTTGGCGCGGGCGTGCAAGCTTGGCAAGAGAGAGAGAGAGCCCTCCGTCTCCAGGGCTATTATCGGAGTCCAGGGGCCCGGGGACAGGGCTTGTGCAGCTCCGATTGGTTCAGAGCTCCTGAAACCTGTGTCCCTCAACCTCGTTGGTCAGGTGTTCACACCCGCGGGAACCAGAGTGGGGGGTAGTCACTTGGTACCTTGGACTAGCCCCTTGAGACAGGGTGGCGCCTGGTTTGTCGGGGAAGGACAAATCCTGCTGGTAAGCTTAATGGTCATTTCCCTGTGGGTGGGGAGGAGACTGAGGAGGCTGTTTCTGGGGAGGCATCCCCCCTTTCCCCCAAAATGACTGATAGCACTCAGGTGATGAGGCATCTTCCCCAATATGTGACTGCTAGCACTCAGGTGCATTCCTAGGTTTTATATTTCTTAAGTCCTTGCAATAAACCTGGGTTGCTCTATTGCAATTTACTTCTGAATAGCATGGCTGTGTTTCATTCCAGCCCACAGTAGCCAGCTCAGGGATTAATTTTGATATTACTATTAGGCTTATGCAGATCTTATTATTGATGAGAGAACATATGTCACCGTACAGTAAAGACAAGAAAGGGGCAAGGCAGTTAAGGAATTCCAGTTCCCGACAGTGGATGCCCAGGAACCTTGTCAAGCTGAAGCTTCCAGAGTCTGGGTACCCTGGACCCCAACAGTCTACCATTATGCTATACAAAAAGAGAATAGTCTACCATTACGTTTGCCGTCAGGGCTGCATGTCAGGTAGTCAGAGTGCTCTTGAGTGCAGCGCCACCTTCAGCACATTCCTGGAAGGTTCGAGCGATTTCCAAGAGAGGCCGCTGAGGATCTGAGCTGTTTCATCGTCAGAGGGAATTGATATTTCAACAAATTAAATGCCAAGGATAGGGGGATAGCAGGCTTGTGTATGGTGGGACTCTGCTCCTGATTTGGTCACTAGATGTATTTGCTTGTTTGAATCACCACCCAGAGCTTGCTATGGGAGGCACCTTTGTTTCTAAACTCCAAATAGAAACAAGATGTGCAGGCCCAAGGCATTTTTTATTGTGATATTGAAAATGCATATGCAATTTTAAAAAATGCTGCCTGTGTGCCTTGCACTGATATCGCTGAAGGATTTGTTGTTGTGTTTCCTGAAGCTCCACCCATCTTTCTTCTTGAGTCCACAAAGTCTCTGGCAGCCAAATAAATGCTAATGAGTTGCATGACCTGGCCTCCCTCGCTAGCCTACCCTACCAGTTCTCCTTTGAGTCCCTCTAGAACAGAGAAAGTGACAATAATGGGCCCCAGGTAGGAATAAGTCTATACCCAGCAACTTACAACTTCATTTCCAGCCAATAAATCCATAATCCACTGCAAATATTCACTCCCAGATCTTCATCTTTTCCTCCAGTTGAAGGCACTTTCGATACCCTCTCCAGCACTTCCCTGGGGGCTACCGTGCTAAGAGCCATTCAGAGGCAGACGCCCTTGGGTCTGAACCTCAACATGACCAGGAGTGGGGGTACCCTGGGATGGTGACAGCAGAGGATAGTCATGTCTAGTATACAACTCTTGAATTTAAACAAGACCACTCAGAGGCACGTTGCTAACTCTGAGCTTTGAGGCACTGACCCTTTCATGACCCCAGAGTGAAATCAATACAAAGCACTGCTCTAGGGCGTTTTCCTCACTCCCCTAACCAAGTAACCTGGTGGTCTGTGATTGCAGTCCTGTGGGGGAATGTCTGAGGAGTAGAAACCTGACTTCTCAGGACATATCCCAAGGGAATAACCAGCATTGTGTAAGAGTCAGGCTTAATGCCTGTCTGCAGCTTCAAACAAGCTCAAACCTGCATGCAGTCTGTGACCAGGCAAGTCCCCAATGAGTTCCAGGCGCAGCTACCTCATCTGTGAGATGAAACCACTTTGATGGTTCTCTCTCATGTGAATGGGCTGGGGATGGTGGTGGTATAAAACACATATCACAGCACCCTCTGCATAGCTAATGCTCAGACAATGCCAGCCACCCTGACACCCTTTAATTATAGATCCCTTACTATATAGAATTCAAAAGTGGTCATAATCTTACCTAAAGGTATTACTGCATGATACCGTGTAGAAGTGTGGTGTAGACACAGAAAAGTCGCTTGCAGTCCCATGGCGCAAACAGCTTCACAAACAAAGGACCTGTTGCTTTGATGCAAAAAAAAAAAAAAGAGGAGAAATCTGGAGACCTTTGAACACTTGGTTTGGTGTATTCTTGGAAGATAAAATGCTTAGAAAACCAGGTGTGTTGACTCATGCCTGAAAACCCAGCACTGCATAACCTGAGGTGGGTGGATTGCCACAAATCTAAGGCCAGCCTGGGCTACATCACGAGACTTTGAATTAAAAAAAAAAAAAAAATGATGTTTACAATGTATTTTAAGTATTACTATTATTATCATCGTCGTCGTTATTGTGCGCGTGCATGATGAGTCAGGGTAGGCATAAGACACAGTGTTACATATGGAGGTTGGAGAACAGCTTGGTGACATTGGTTTCCTTTCGCCTCATCTTCACATAGAAATCAAATCCGGGTCAGCAGGCTATAGCAAACACCTTCAGTGAGACTCTCACTTTCCCTTGCGATCTGTGTTTGAAAACACCGGGAAACACTATTACAAAACTAATAAAGCAGCCAGATGAACCTTAAGACATAGAAGGATGCGTGGGAAACAGCGCCGTTTGCAACTCGCACTCCTCACTGCGTGATGAGAGGGCGGCGTGGTGTTTCTCTATAGAGTTTTGTATTTATTAGCAATTTTGAACTGAGCAACTTCCACTGTAATAGACAAAAGGTTTTAAAACGTCTTGGGGCCCTGTTTTATAAAAATCATTTCTTTCTATAGGGATATTTGCTGTAACGGGGAACCCTGGCCACAGTAAGGAATTTTATCAACTCAGACACCCTCAGATCCATGGCACTCGACATGCCCACTGTGGCTAAACTTTAATAATTTGCCATGGAGAGTGGTAAATATTTACTAAATAAATGAGTAGTTGCATTAAGATGAGATTTTTGTCATAGGAAAAAATGTTCAATCCCTGTAACATTGTCTGAATTGAAGAAAAAAAGTTTCAGAGCCAGGCAGTGCTAAAGGGAAGAGACTGGAAGCCCAGTCCTGACTTCTGTGGATTGCTGAGTCCAAAGGCCGAGGGTGTGGCTCACAGCTCGGTATCCTCGTCCTTTTGTTCATCCCTGCCTGGGTCTGTGCTCCTAAGCTTAGCTGAAGATTTGCATAGGCTGTGAGTGGGAGGGCGGATCTGACCTAGAGTCTCAGCTGCTGCCAGATGGCAGGCTGGAACCTCCGGAGGCGTCCACCGAGTTTCTCAAGGCTTCTGACTGCTTGTCCATCTTTGATTTCCAGCAGTGATCACTCACTTCCTTTATGTAGCTGTGCCCCCTCCTTGTTCCTGTCCCCCACAAGGATCCTGGGCTCTCCTGCCTGCCCTGTAACGCGGTCTGTTCCCTGCCCCTCCGCACACTGTGTTTGCCCCTTCTGGCCATTTTGAACAGTCGTACTCTTCAGTCCACTCACCTCAAGAGCTATCTACCGGGGACACTGTCCCGCACGTCCCGGCCTAAGTTCCTATCATCTCTTCCGGTTCCCTTCTTTATGAGGCTCTCCTAATGTTGCAGCTACTCTGCCAATACGGATGACTTGGTCCACGCTTGTATCCCTCACTGCTGTCTGTATCTGACCAGGGAGCAACTGTAACTCACAAGTGGTGCTTGGGAAACGCCAGGTACTCACTAAGTGCCTGCCAGGTGAACTCACGTATGCTAAATGCAAACAGCCATACATATATCCATCTGTGCAGGGAACTGAGGACGCCTAAGATGTTTATGGGCCTGGAGATGGATTGGGGGTCTAGAGGACCAGAGTTGGTTCCCAGCATCCACATCATAGCAACCAACCAACCGTAACTCCAAGTCTGGGAATCTGGTGCCCTCTTCTGGCCTCCATGGGGACTGCATGTGGTGCACATTTATACAGGCAAGGAAAACGCCCTCACACATAAAGATTAACACACATAACTTAAAGATTAAGTAAATTTTAACATTTAGTTTTCTTCTCTGGACCACAGATGCACTCTGTGAGGTGATGGAAGTCATTCTGACTTCACAGAACGTGGTAGTGAGGTCTCCTTCAAGTGACCTTTGTGACAGGGCTTGTCCTAAATTCAAAGCAGAATGGGATCTGTATCCTCAGCTAGAGGGCTGCTCTGTCCCCTCAGGGTTCTCTCGGAGGAGCTGCCAGTGTGAAGGAATAGGTTTGTGCAGACCTTATGTACTGACACCATACAACGCAGACAGACTGCTGCCTTCTCGAATGCAGTTATGTCCTGCGTCTACTGGCCTGCTCTCGCTCTTGGTCTCTTCTTTCTAGATCAGCTAAAACCTGCAGTGGGTGTGATCAAGAGTGAAGATAAACCCAAGTGCTGGTGGCCCACGCCTTTAACCCCAGCACTCGGGAGGCAGAGGCAGGCAGATCTCTGTGAGTTCGAGGCCAGCCTGGTCTACAGAGTGAGTTCCAGGACAGCCTGAGTTACAACAGAGGAACCCTGTCTCGAAAAAAAAAAAAAAAGACAAAAGAGTGTCGATATCTCTGGCAGCCAATCACTCCATGGACTGCAGCCAGGCTCCCAAGAGTGCTACTTTGGAATCTCTGTCAAAAGCAGTTGATAGTGATGAGAGAAAAGTAATAGACAATGGGGGAGGATAATCAGAATACGTTATATACCTGTGTGAAACTGTCAAAGAACAAGATTAATCAATTAAAAAGAATACATTAGATGATAATACCTTTTCACACACAAAAAAAGAATCATTTAGTTGAAGGAAGCTATCATCTAGGGCCATTTTAGCCCTGTTAAATTTTAAGATCAGTAAAATCCCATCTATGTTACTTTCCTATACCAAAACGTAAGAAGTCAGGCTAATGAGAACAACTGATTTCACACTCCCTGGCACTATTTCTTATGGGCATTTGCCATTCTTGGGGTCTTAGGGAGACGCGTATTAATGGTGTCTCTCACATCACTATCTCAGTGTTCCTGGGTCCAGTGGAAATAACACTTAGATTGCACTGATGTTTATGGTTTTCTGACAACAGCTCCTTTCACAGGATACTCCCACATGTGTGTGCATTATGGTTCTCGGTGGGTGTTCACATACCTCTCTTGTCCCCCCAGGCCAATCAGGACAGCTGTCACATCTCACGTTTTCATGATGGCCCCTCTAGCTTCTTACATATGAGTGGCAATTTGCAGCTCTTGCTGAACGAGTAAATATCTAACAGAAAATGAGAAAATCAGCCCTTTGAACTAAACGCTGTGGTTGGAGCTGTACTTGATTGACAGCTAGGGAAACAGAGGTCCTAAGAGATCACATGACTTCCTTGAAGAAGCATCCTAGGAAGTGAGAAAGAGTCTGTTCCTTGTTCCGTTGCAGACAGCTGTCATTCTTAGGACTCCATTCGACGACTGTCTCTGGTAATGATTACTATTCATTTTAAATCATCTTAACTCTTTAACTGTTTATTTTACGCACTGTGATTTTATTCATTGGCAATGTACTACTACTTAGTGATATTTCTGTAAATGCTTCATACCTCATCCCTACCCCAGCCGGCCCTGGCAATCTCTGATTTTCTCCCTCTGGTTTCGTACTAGCTTTGTTTAAATCATATAAATGAAATCATGCGTTGTGTAGCGTTTTATGTCTGTCTGATTTCACAGTCGTTATACGTTTGGGGCCACGTCCTCGTCAACACCTTCTACCGTCTTTAATTACTACATTTTGTTTGCCATTCACACGTTGATGGATTTAGGGGTTGCGCGAGCACACGCTGTAAGTCCATTTTTCTTTTCCCATATGTTGGCGCTCAGCAGTGCAGTGCGATGGTACAACGGGATGTTTCAGTCGTTGTCAGTGTTTTCCCTCCTCTCCTGCACTCCCATCTTCCTCTGGGTTTCCATGAGCTGCTTGTGTCACCCTACATGTTCTCTCTCCCTGAAACGCCTGTGTTTGCTTTCGTCTTTTACATTCTCGTTCAGATGGATTTGTCTCCATTTCCTTGTTCGTGTTCTCTGGTTCTACCTGCACCCCACCTCAGTCACTGAGGCCATTCAGTCAAGTTGTCTGTCCAGACATCGGACTTGCTCCTTCTGGAACATTCAGTGGGTGTTGTAGTCTCTATATTTTCATTGAGATTCTCTACTTATGAAATAATTTTCATATTTTCATTTAATTCTTTAATTCTCATTTCTAGAATTCTTCGAGAATCTTTTTTTAACAACTTTGCAGCTTTTATTTACTAAATCAGCAGCGAGACCAACACTGTGGCAAAACTGGAAATCCGTCCTCAATTTTTATTCGTTTTTATGAAGCGTAGAGGCATAGAGATTAGTGTGAGAACATTACAGTTAGGGAAAGTCAAAATGGAAAGGTTAATTGAAAAATGCTTCTGATCGTTGCATTTGGAATGTTCTAGTTCTTGTGATTCCGTTATGTTTCATCATCTTCTCCTGCGAATGTCCTGAATCCTAGAGCACATGACTAGGGGAGGGCGTGTCCCCTGTGCCTTTCTGAAGTAAATACCAACTTGGCAGAATTCGCAGTTAAAGAAAATTTCCTGTGTTTTCTGCTCAATTTTAATTTGATTTTGATCTCAAAAAAATGATGCTGTAAATGTCTGCTCCCTTCAGTTTTCACCCTGAGTGGATAGAATCCATTCAATTGAGAGGCTAAGGAGCAAATTCCCCTGATATGCTTCAATGATGCGCAAGGCTGTGCATCCTTAAACATCAGGTCTCTATTTCCCGGTTTTCCCTTTCTCGTCTGGGCCGATGGTATGTGCTTATGCAGATAGGCTGGTTGATGGGCGAAACCTCAGGCAGACACATGAAGGGAATGGCAGTTTCAAATGAAGTGGGCTCACGCAGCAGCCAGGCTTATGGTATTCCTTTTTTCAAGTAATCTAATTTTCTAATCAGTTTCCTTTCAACTCCTTGTTCAGATTTATCCTGGAGACTCAATTTCCTGGTTCAGTGGGGAGTGTTTGCGCATGGCGGACTCCACAGAGACCCTGAACAAAGGACAGCCATAGTAGACCTGCAGGTGTCTGTAATCTCTTCAGTGGAAACAAACTAAGGCAGTTGGAAAGTCATCAAGCACAAGCCAGCTCAGCCTGGCTGCAACCAGCTTCTCAAACTGACAGCAGGATGTAATTGCTCTACAGGCAAAGGGACACTGGTGCCAACTGTGAGGTTTGTGGCCTAGGGCTCTGCTGGGGTTTGCTACTGCGGTAAAGCAGAAGTCTGAATGCAGGCTCTGGTCAACACACATTGCCTCTGTCTCTGTCTCCTCCTGCTTTTCTTCTCTCTCCATCTTCTTCTCCCTCTCCCTGTCTCTCACTCTCATCCTCACCCTACACTTGCTTTCCATAATGAACAATTAATTTTTTGAGGTCTCAGTTGCAAACTATCTTTGGGAAACTTTCCACAACATTTTCATTCCCTTGTTGGAAAAAAAAAAAAAAAGAACTCCATGAAAAGTGTTTCCTTTTCATGATACAAACCTCTGATGCATTGTGTTTACAAATAAGAAGAACAGAATCCCCAGCAAGCAGGAAGCAGGGATTCTGGTTAATCCACAGCAATTGAGGCGAGCATTTGCCAATTGCAAAAAGTGAAATGTGGGTTTCAGACACTCAAATTATTGAGCAGTGTTGGGGAAGCGTTTTTATATCAGACAGCTTTTAATTCCTTTTTGTGAGTTTTTTTTTTTTTCTCTACATTTAAAGTCTCACTTTTTCAACTTGTAGGAAAACCATTTGTTTCAGCATCGTTAGTAATGAAGAAATGGGAACTGGGAATCGTGCATTCTTGAAGTTTTAGCTAATTCAGTAGAACAGAGGACTCGAGGTTTGGGGAGTTTAAAAGGAAATGAATGGGTAACTGTTGATGTCTGCGCATGGGCACTTTACAGATGTGGAGACGTGAATGACATGAGGCTTGGGATGGAGTGCGCGTTCTGAATGTGTTGACTGCGCATAGCAAAGTCCACGAGGCAAGGCTACACAGTGCTTTGGAGACTATTCTGCTCACCCTCGTAACCTTCTATATAGGAAGGTGATTGATAAGCACTGCCCACCTCTATGTATATTGGGAAGATGGCTCAGAGGTTAAGAGCACTGCCTGCTCTTCCAATGGTCCTGGGCTTGAATCCTGTCACCCACATAGCAGCTCGAAATTGTCTGTAACTCCAGTTCCATGAGATCCAACACTCTTTTCTGGGGGCACCAGGCATACACAAGGCTTACCCTCACACAGCCACAGACACACAAATAGGAAATAAAAATACATCTTTAAACAAAGAAAATGATTCTATGGATTTTGGGCTTATTTAAGAAAGTAATGTTTATATTGAAATAAACTCAATGTATATACATTTTTTTCTATGTACATACATATAAATAACATAATTTTTTCTTGAACTCAAATATTCAAATAATGTAGCTGTTGATTCAGTTAATGTTTGGTAACGATTACTCGTGTTAAAACTTGGCTGTTTTGACTAATTGGATATGAAATGTTTTATGGCATTTAAAATTTGAGAACGTTTTTTGATTTAAGGCCAAGAATTTAGTTCTGCTCAGTAAACATCACATGTATGAGCACGTGTTCTCTGGTTAGATCTGACATGCTGTAAATACCAATTAAATCTAAGAGACTGAAACCTTTGTCCACACCTTCCTTCATCCATCGTGTGGGGGGGGGGGGGGGGGGGGCGGGGGGGTGCATAGTGCAGGAGTATGTCTCTATGTGCATGCATAGTGCATGTATATATGTGAGTGCATGTACCTGTACATGCATGTGGAGAACAAAGGTCAACATTAGTCACTATAGTTGCTTCTTCTACTGCACGCCACCTTACCTTCTGAGACAGGGGTTCACTGAATCTAGGACTCACCAGTTTGCCTAGACTGGCTGGCCAGCCAGTCCCAAAGACCCTCCAGTCTCTCTCTGTTCAGCACTGGGA
The DNA here is from genome assembly GCA_026225945.1 of Cricetomys ansorgei. NCBI lineage: Eukaryota > Metazoa > Chordata > Mammalia > Rodentia > Nesomyidae > Cricetomys > Cricetomys ansorgei. The sequence continues at coordinate 1,681,660 of JAMJFZ010000320.1, forward strand.
TTATAGGTCCACAACACTGCACCTGAGTTTCATGTGGATGCTGGGATCCAGACTCAGATCCTCAGATGTGTGCAGTGAGCACTTTGCTAACTAAGCCATTTTCCACCCCCTTGGTTATTTGTTTCTTAAGAGAGTAATGCTTATCTTTAAACTAATTCAAATACACATTTATAAGATCTATAAATTACACATTTTTTTCCTTGAACTTGGGTAGTCAAGTAGCAGCTATTAATTCAAGTGTTTTAATAAAGATTAATCATAGCAAAGTGCCTTATATATGAAATATAGACCATAAATTCACTTAAAACTTGAGTTTTTTTTTTTATTTATGGACATGGCTTTAGTCCTACTTAGTAAACACAGGTACTATGAGAATATATAGAGTTTTGAGCTGGATGTGTAGTTTATGCCTATAGTCCAATACCTGGAGAACTGAGATCGGATGATTGTCCAGGTTCAGCCTGGACTACAAAACAAATCTCACATCAGGAAGAAAAAGAAAAGAAAATATGAATTTAAAATCTGTAGTTAGGTATAACATTCTACACAGGTCAACCACATCAAAACAGTTGGTAACATTGTTCCTGATGTCTATTTTTTCTATCAGGTTTTTTCCTAGTCTTATCAGTTGCTCCAGAAGTAGAAAGACTTCAACAGGAAAGACCTCAACAGTCTGACTTTAGGATTTGACTAACTTCATAAGTCTCAAGCTAGAGATGTTGCCTGGGTCTCTGTGCAACACCTGATTCTTAGCCGTAGCTTTCAGTATGTCGTGCATGCCTGGCTCCAGGTCAGCAGGATGTGTAGGTATAGTTTGAGCACATGCTTCGGGGTTCTTTCTTTCCCCTGCTTTCCAAGGTCCTCCTAATTTTTTTTTGCTTTGCTTACCCTCTTCTCCTTGACCTGGGACTGTGGACAGAAAGCCGACATATTCGTGGAGTTTTAGCATTCCCTGCCCTGTTCTGTTGTCACCATAAACAACTTGTCTGGCCTTCACACGCACACCAACACACATATACATGCATATGAGTAATAAATAGATATAATAAATAAATAAGTGTAATGAGAAGTTTGATGGGATTAAATTTAAAACCTTACTTTTCTTTATAAGACTGATTTTTATTCTTTAATTATGTGCATGTGGAGCTATGTGCCTTCAGAGGCTAGAGGTGTTTGACCTCCCTGGAGCTGGAGATTTAGGTGGTTGTGAACAATCTGGTGTGGGATCTGGGAACAGAACTCTAGTCCACTGTGAGAAGCAGGACTCCCTCTTAACCACTGTGTCCCAAACTAACTCTCTCACCATTTCTCCTGGTTTCCTCCCTCTTTGTGAACCTCCAGCTCCCTCCGTTGTCCACACCCTTCCCGTCTCCCATCAGCTGGCATGGAGACTTGCTCATAGTGGGTACGTAATACATTTTTATTAGAAATAGCGATCACTTCTATTTTCCAATGTCTCTTCCTTTAAACCAGTGGCTCTCAACCTTCCTAATGCTGCAACACTTGAATACAGTTCCTCATGTTGTAGTGACCCCCAACCATAAAAATTATTTTTGTTGCTCCTTCATAATTGTAATTTTGCTACTGTTATAAATCATAATGTAAATATCTGATATATGGCCGATCTTAGGTGACCCATGTGAAAGGGACATTTGACCCCACCAAAGGAGTTGAGACCCACAGGTTGAGAACCACTGCTTTAAATGGACAAGGACACCAGGGGCTGTCAGTTCTCTTGCAGACTAAATGCTAATGATAAAAAACACAGTCAGCAATTACAGAAGGTTTTTGCCTTTCATTGTTTCTAGCTGGTTCAACTGTATTCACTGTGAAATTATGATGTAAATTAAAATGACTGTTTCTTGTTTTAGCTAAGTTAATGCTACTCAAAATTGACTTGCAGATATCCAGAAACAATGGTGCTTTGCACATCATGAATGGAAGTATTGAATGCACAGTGACCTAGCTATTATCCTCAGTAGCTGAAGGCTACAGGCATCTGTGGATCGTTCTGAAAGGGACTTTCCAATTCTGATTATTACAGAAAGGGACTTTTATCAAAATGACAGACATTAAGATCTGCAGGATTCCTCCCCCTTGTTCACAGAGCACATCCAGCCAGTGTTTCATACATTAGATTCTTTAGACATATGTCGAAGTACAGGGTCTAGAAACAGAAAGAACGGCTAATGGCAGTGTTGGCCTGATTGTTGCATAGGCCAAGTACGGTTCAGCTCAGCACAGCTGTGAAGACAGCCAAGAATATTTCAAAGAATCCCCAAAACACAGCCTCTGTCTGTCTGTCTCTGTCTGTCCCCTCCTATACCACCTCTCTCCTGCACATGCAATTGAATTTTGAGAGAACATGTAGAAAAGAAAGCAGAGGGAAGGAAAATAGCACAGAAGGTCCCTGGACAATATATACATCAGTTATTAGCTATATCTCTATGACACATTGGGTTGTCTTCAAGGCAAAAACCCTTGCGTGGAATTCTACAGACTTTATAGCTACAAATCCACATGGGCTTTCCTAGATTATAGTCTTAAGAGTGAGGTTGCCCGTGAAGACCATAGATTCTGTTTTTGTTCTTTTCTCCGGCCCCAGGATGTAAGCCTGAGACATCAGAGTAACTCTGGGTGGTGAGCACAGGTAGACCTGTATGTGCAGACGCTAAGGTCACAGGCTGTCTCTCACAGGTAAACGCATCTTAGGATATTCATGGAGAACTGTCTGTTTTCTAAGTGCTTCACTAGGCAAATCATTTAGTGTTTCTCTAGAGTGTTTTCCTAATACACTTCTTTATGAACCCAGGAAAAGCCCTGCATCTGAGTAGCAACAGCTTCCTTACACAGTTTAAGGAAATGGAGCCCAGCATCCCTAAAAGCACATTGGTACCTAGCACTTCAGACATGGGTTTCAGAAGTGAGGGAAGGGCCTTGTGTAATATCAGAACTCCCCACACTGGTGGATCAGCAGAGCAGCCTTACAAACATCCAGAATTCCTTTTCCATTTGTGTTTATTAATAGTTTGTAAGGAAGACAAGGAAATATTCTAATACAGGTTTATCCGTATTTCTCCCCAAATATAGAAGACATTAGACCTGCTCACGCATGGGGAGACTGCTTTTAAAATACTAAAGGACCTGTGAGGAAACAATGCACAGTGCCTTCTCATTCCAGTCTGATTTTCCTCCCAGGTTACAGCTATACCTGCAGACATGGGTCTCTGTGGGCAGGGCACAAACATCCACTGGGAATCTGATAGATCTGTGGATGTTGCCTAGAGGTAACAGCATCTTTTATTTCTGTCTCGTGTGCCCCGTAAACAATATAGATAGTGCTCTACTTTTAGAAAATGCAGAAACATGTGTGATTATTACTGGAATTAAACGAGTCTTTATTAGCAATATTCTCAACCCATGCCTGTTAATGGTGGACATGTTACTATGTGGAGATTGGCAGAATTTGTAGTGTTTCAAAGGAACCTTGTTACTGAGAAAGCAGGGAGTCTGGGCTTAGTGTTTAGAGCTCTAGAATGACATCACTGACAATTGATTCTGGTGGCTGCTGTTGATGGACTTCTGGAAGGATGTGGGAAGAGGGCTCAGCAGGGTGAGCCCAAGTGGGGTTTGTTTTGGGCCTGAACTTCCCAGCCAGTGCTTCTAATTGGTGAGCATGGCATTAGGAGGGAAGTTTGTGGTCGAGGTCATTTGGAGACTTGCATAAACCTCTCTCTTGCTTCAAAGAGATGAAAATAACGTTTTACCTCTAGCTATCAATTACTGATTATTAATATATCCCTGTATCTTCTTTAAGTGTCATTTAATATTTTCTAGGTGGAAATGAAGGATCTTTTCCCAGTTCCTTACACACCCAAACACACAACACCCTAATTAAATACGTACTTTACAACTCCATGCAGATGCTCCAGCTGCTTTTCATAAATTAACTCTACTCAGATAATAACAAAACTTCCTTTTCTTAATATGGAGCATGTGTATGCTTTAAGGGAGCTCCAGAAGGCTCCTCAGGGTAGAACATGTTCCCTATTTCCTGTGTACGACAGAATCAAACAGAACAGTGGCCCAGATGCCAACAGATGCCATCACCCAATGCAATGACCATGTGCATGTCAGCTTTCAACAACGGCCCCTACAGAACACAGCTGCCTTACTTTAGAAATATGAAAACAGCCCTTTCTGATTGTTTTCCATGGAGTAACCCTGTGCAGTGTCTGGGCTCATCTATCAGGGCGCTTTGGTCTTAATATTTAACTTCCTGAAGGTGAAGACAATGCCTTATGTGAGGCTTGTGGATGCCCTCCACACTCCTTAGTTGCAGAGGAAGCCTCTGATCCCCTGACTCGACGCTGGCTGCCCAAAGCCATGTTGAGAAACTCACAGCCTCCATCCTGCATCTAGCTCTGCTGTTGCTTCCCATAAACTAATCCACTGACTTGATTCAGCGAATATTCATCAGTCCTGAGCACCTGATGCTTTGTGTACTTTGGGGAAATCAGAAGCAAAGGAGCCAAAGCTGCTTGAATTCCAGGAAGATTCTGCACATTTCTGCCCAGCTGATTTGACCACAGAGTCTTTGAACAGTGTAGGAATTGCTTTCTGAGCTCTTGAGGCAGAGAGAGCTTGATTAATTTTTCAATACTGGCAATATACCAAATTCTTAGTTAGTTTCCTTGTCTATAAAATGTACATTCTATTGGGACAATTGCACTGGGTTGTGTCAAACACTAAACGCTACTCAAGCAAACTACTTCCATTGATTCATTCAACAAATTCTCTTTGCATACCTACCGTTTACCTGGCAGTAGTCTAAGCATCTGGAGTATCAGTGGAGCAATGTGGGTCCCGTTCTTCACACCCCCTAGGCTAGTTACGCTTCACTGCCAGTTTGACAGGATTTGGGAATTTAGGATTCAGACTTCTGAACAGGTCAGTGAGGATATTCTCAGAGAAGGAACTGAAGAGGGGAGACCCACTCTGAATGTGAAAGGCACAATCCTAGGGTCTGGGATCCTTGACTAAATATAAAAAGGAAGCAAGTCAAACTTGACCACTTCTCTCTTTCTCTCTCTCTCCCCTCTCTCTCTCTCTCCACTTGGTGATCATAGATGAAATGTGAGTAAATGTCTCATGCTCCTGCTACCATGCAACTCCTCCATGATGGACAATGTCCTTAAACTGTGATCCAAAATAAACCCTCCCTAGCCTAACCTGCCTTTTTCAAATATTTTGTCACAGCAATGAAGAAAGTAACTGACACGCTCCTGACTCCTGTGGGTACAAAAGGGTGGGAAGAAAGGAAAATATGTACATTGATGTTTTGGGAAGACATGGCCAATGGTGGTGAATAAAGAAAAATAGGACAAGATGTATGAAAGAAGACATTTGGGGTCAACCAACTGTGATGTCATGTGTGTTTCTATGGTGAATACATGTTTGTGTAGGTGTGTGCCTGTGTGTATGGAGACCAGAGTCGATATTATATATCTTCTTCAATCCCTTGATACCATGCTTTTTGAGAAAAGTTCCCTCACTGGCCCTGGAGCTCACTTAAAGATAAGCCACTTTATTTTTTATTGTTTTCTCTTTGTTTTGTCCAAGAAACCCACATTTCACATTTTAAATGAAAGGAGTAAAGCTTTATAATGATGGTATGGCTGGCACAGCAGCATCTGACAGCATGTCTGGTATACGGTGACTTTAGGTGATGCAGTCACAATGTCAGTCTTGACCATCACAAATTTGATCTCATCGTGTTGTCTCATTAAAACATAAATTTTGTTCTACTTATCTGATGGCCATGTCCCTTGTTGATCACTGTATTCGCAGAAGTCTTTGGCCTATCACTCAGACAAGATGAGCATAATGCGGAGGTCTATGCAGACTACAAGAGTTAGACGTGTCGAGTTATTAAAGGAAAATTCCCCAGAGTGAAGTGCTACAACATATGTTTGTTTCCCACAATTCAGGAGGCCAGAAGTCCAAGTTTAATGTGGCTGTCAAGTGAGTTCCCTTGAGGACTCTCTGTCTTACAGTTGATCATTGTCATCCTGTGTCCTCACATGGTGTGATGGGTGGTGAGCAATGTCTCTGGTCTTTTCCTCTTATGATAAAACCTGTCTTAAAGGGTCCTCTCCTGGCCATTATCTAACTAGGTCTCACCTCTAATTTTCATTCCATTGAAAATCAGAGCTTTAATATGGAATTCTGAGAGGATCTAGGTCTTCCTGCTACACAGTAAGCAAAGTGAAGATTAATTCTGGGATGAAAGTAGGACATAAAGACATGGCTCAGTCAGGAAAGTGCCTGTTATTCAATCACAAGAACCTGAATTCAATTGTCAGGACCCATGTAAAAGGCCAGGCATATTGTTGAATGCTTACAATACCAGACATCCTGAATTAGAGACAGGCAGACCCCTAAAGCTCCTTGGCCAGCCACTCTACCTTAATTGCAGAATCCCCAGCAAATGAGAGACCTTATCTTAAAAATGAGGTGGCTCACTCCTGAAGAGCGACACCTGAGGTTGTCTTCGGGACTCCACATGCACGCACACACACGTGCATGCCCAAGCACATCCATGATGAAATTCAGTCTTGACATCCATTTCACAAGTGTGACTCTTGGAAACAAGAAAATGTCTTAGTACTTAGCTGTGCCCACTGGAACATGCTTCCCCCACCCCCTTTTATCCCATGAGTTTCTCTTCCAAAGCAATTATGACAGCAATTTGAAGAAGATTGTTATTTCTATTTGTCTGGATTGATCGATTTTTCCTTTAAATTGCCTGTCATTCTTTTCCACACACTGTAAGAAAAGCTTGTAAAAATGTGCCTGTAGTGGAAAAAAAAAGAAAAAGAAAAAGCATCAAGTTCAAAGCCAGAATCTCAAAAATCTAATTTGAACTTGCCCAAAGCACATGGCCTTAAGCAAGGTTCTGACCCTCAGTCTCCATAGGTGAAAGGAAATAATATTCTCAAAATTTCGGTAAGATTATATCATAAAGCATGCATTTAATTCTATTACAATGTTTGGGGCTTAGGTTAATATTAAACAAACATGTCTCTCATTCCATTCTCAATATAGCTATCACTTGTCTCTGATAAAAGACATTTTTTAGATACTGTGAATTATTTTCAGTGGAAATTATAAGTATATTTTTGATGGCATCATTTTTTTTTGAAAAGTAACTGCTACTTGTTAGGGTGGGGCCACATAAAATGGTGAAAATTCTAAACTAGGAAGAATGAATGGAGCAAAACTGAGGTGTTGAGGGTCACAAGATGTATTAGTTACTTGTGTGTGGCTGTGATAAAACTCCATGACCAAAGAACTTTTAAAGGACAGAGTTTATTTGGGCTTAAGTTTCCACAAGAGTCCATAATAGCAAAAAAAGGCAGGGCAGCAGGTGGCCAGAATAATAAGGTCACACCTTCAACCACAAACATGAAGCATAGAAAGAACTGGAATTGGGGTCAGGCTATGAATTCCCAAAGCCCAGGCCTAGAGACATATTTCCTCCAGTGAGGCTACGCCACCTTCCCAAACATCGCCCGTTGGGGATCAAGTGCTCAGATATCTGAGCCAATGACAGACATTTCTCACTCAAACTACCACAGAAGACATCTACAGAGAGATTTTGGGGTGTTAAGAGGTATCAAGAGTTTTTTATAACACAACTGATAAAATAACAAGATATAATGGTGAATTAATGGGAGACAAAATGAGAGACATGCAGATACCTTTCAATTTTATTGTAAACTAGAATTAGCAAATCTTTATTGCATTGAATTGCATTTTTAAAATGTCCCACTTATGTTATTGATCTTAGCATTAGGATAGGTGTAAGATGGAATCTCAAAGTAGATTTGATTTTTCATTGATTTATCATTTCTCTGATAGCTAAGAATATTCAACATTTCTTTAAGTGTTCCTCAGTCATTTGAGATTCCCCTATTGAGAATTCTCTGTTTAGATCTGCACCCTATTTTTTAATTGGATTATTCGAGTTGTTGAAATCTAGTTTCTAGAGTTTTTTATATGTTTTAGATTTTAGACTTCTATTGGATGTGAAGTTGGTGAAAATCTTTTCCTATTCTGTAGGCTGCTGTTTTATCCAATTGATGGTGTCCTTTGCCTTACAGAAGCTTTTCAGTTTCATGATGTCCCATTTATTAATTGTTGATATTAGTGCCTGAGCTATTGGTATTGTGTTCAGGAAGTTGTCTCCTGTGCCAATTCAACCTACCCACTTAATCAACTAAACAGGGTTCAAATGAGCTCACAGAGACTGAAGCAGCAAGCGTGGAGCCTGCATGGGTCTGCACCAGGTCCTCTGTATATAGATACATCAGGGCTATTAGCTTGATGGTTTTGTGGAACTCTTAACAATGTGAGTGAGGGTGTTCCTGACTCTTTTGCCTGCCCTTGGGACCCTTTTCTTCCTACTGAGTTGCCTTGTCCAGCCTCGATATGAGAGTTTGTGCCTTGCCTTAGTACATCTTGTTATGTCGTGTTTGGCTGCTATCTCTTGGAGGACTGCTCTTTTCTGGAGGAGAGGGGAGGTAGACGGAAGCTGATAGGAATGGGGGGAGGGGGAACGCTGGTTGGGATGTATTTTAAAAAAATAAAACATAAAATGTTTCACTTAAGGTTTCTTGTTAATTTTCTTCATCTTCAGGGCTAGGTTTGTGGTTCTCAACTCTACTTCTGTTGAAATAAATTTTTTAGCCATAACTCATCAATATTTAAAATACATATTTCTTTATCTAGAAGGAGACTTTTCCTTCTGTGATGTCAAATGTTGTTTTTGTTTTTGTTTTTTTAACAGAGCCGGTATTAATAACCTCAAGATGCCTCGTAAGCAGCTAGACACATGAGAAGGTCTGAAGGTGGCAGTCATTGAAAAAAGAAAAAAGGCACTAAACCTGAGAAAGAAATAGCCCTGTGAGCTCAATTAAATGCAGCTAAAATTAGACATGATTTTAAAATCATACCTGCAATGAAAAGTTTGAAAATCATTATAGCCAACTAAGAATTAGATAACCTTTAAATTTAGAACTTAACTTTTATAATTAACTTCAAAGCATAGAAATTGGTATGACAAGAGGATCAATTTATTAACATGCAAAAAGGACCTGAGCCTTACAGACAAGGGATGGCTAATTACAGAAATGGCTTCCATTCCCTTACAGATCCTGGCTTCCTCTGTGATTTCCTATGCAGGGTAAAGGGTGAAATACAGCTCCTTATTTTAAATCTAAAGCACTTGGTGTAAATATTCTGTCTTAAGTTTATGGTCCATGCCAAAAAAATAAATAAAATAAAAACCACACAATTTGTATTGTGTTGGTTTAATTGAGACAAAAATCTAGGAAGAGACAAATAATACGGTTTTGATGTATTTTATTTCTGTGGCATTGGGGATTAAGACCACGACTTCACTCAAATACCAGGGCAGTTCTCTGCCACTGAGCTGCGTCCTGAATTTCAACAGCACTGTTTCAGCAGCTGGTAAAAGTTACACTCTCCTCAAGGTTGGAACACACAGATCAGAAGAGGAGAAGAGGTACAAGGAAAAGGTGTACTTCCTGCAAACGCACCTCACAGCAAGTGTTGTCTCATTATGTGGCAGGTGAGCAAAGGGAATAGTGCTGGCAGCTGGGAACTCACCTGACGTGAGCTGTACACATGTGCTGCTCTTTTAACAATGTAGTTGGCAGCCCGAGACCCTTGTCTGCATGCAAACTCCTCTCTGAACAATGGAATATGCTTCTCCTCCCCCAATCCCCACAGAATTGGGCACATGTAGATTCCATCCGATCTGTCCCATTGTCCAGGTATGAAAAGTAAGGAGCCCACTTTAGGCCAGTGTGATTCTGAATGTGTGGTCAATGAGGCAAAACTGCGCCCTCAGGTAAACTTTTAGAGGGGATTCCCTGTTTACCATCTTATTCCTATGCTTAATCAGACATGCATATGATTAAAATAAGGTGCAATATGGGAAGGGATGTGAGTGGCTGAAAAATGAGTATGTGACTTAATTTGTCAATCGAAGCAGACAACCTCACACATTATGCCTCTGGCAACTGAAGTCTTCCTTCTCTTGAGCCTTATGAAAGGAAATCCCAAGCAACAATCAGAGTTGTTAGGACCTTCATCCTGGAGATCTGCTGTCTGTCTTGACAGTGTACTTCTTTCAGACCCATACCATCACTTCATTTAGAAGAAAGTTGCCATGCTGCTTTGTAATCTGTGTGCGCCTTTATTTCATTCTTGAATAAGAAGTCTGCAAGCATATCTCCCAGACCATGACCATACACACACACACACACACACACACACACACACACACACACACACTGTCATATTACCACTGAATCCCCATGGTCAGCAGATGGATGAAGCCCACTGTCCCTTTACAGACATATACATGCTTATTTGTGTACTTGGCAGATGCTCTCAGTGGGGTCCCCAGTGCTGAGCCTCTGAGATACCACCGCTAGTTATAAACTGAAGTATAACTTGTAAGTGAATGTCATCTACTTACAGCCACTAATTGAAAACAATTTCTATAATAAATGACTATATGAAACTTGGAGAAAATTAAGCATTCCAAACATGAAATTCCACAATATGTACATTTGATATCCAATCTGCCACAAAATGGAAAGCAAGGACAGATTTAATGTCCAGTGGATTTACTTGGATGCTATCAGAAGTGGGAGGAGAGGGCAATGCCTTTTCTGCAAGCCAGCCTCATCCTTTCCCAAGGGTGCAGTAACTGTGGATATCAGAAAGAGAGCAATGTCCCACCACAGACAAGTCCTGATGACCCCTCTCCCACAGTCCCTTCTGCATCCTGGGAAGAGCACTGACGTTTCTTGAACTCCCATTTGTTCAAGGGCATGATTCCTATCACTGTTCCGAGGGTTACCTGGAGTCAGTCTGTAAAGTGCTAACTGCCTGTTCCGTAAGTAAGAATGTGATCAATGCGAGTAGCTTCTTCTCCAGAGTTTAGGTTTTGGAGCAAATATCACCTAATCATCCGCATGGCATACCCCTTGTGTAGTATTTGTTGTGACAAAATGCATGACTAAGGCATCTTAAGAAAGGAAGGGTGTTTGGGGGAACAGCTCAAGCCATATAGCTCACTGAGATGGGGAAAGCGTGGCAGCGGGAAAGTGAGACAGGTGCTCACGTGGCATGCAGTCAGGAAGTGATGAGCAATGAGTGCTGGTACTTAACTCTCTTTCTCTGGGACCTCAGCTCATGGGATGAGGACACCCGCAGTTAAGGTGGTCATCTCTCCTCAGGTAATCCAGTCTAGAATCTATCTCACAGACATGCTCAGAGATATGTCTACCAGGTGATTCTAAACCCTGTCAAGTTGACCATCAATCTTAACCATTGTACCTTATCTACACACAGAGAGAAAAAGATATATACATGCACACATGGGGAGGCGGGGGAGAGGTTGGCATCCAAGTCAAATCACATGAATGGAAAAGTGGACACTTTTGTGTCCACAGGAATGTGTCCGAATTAGCATACAAAGTTGAAAAATTGCCCTGTCCCCTAGGTATACCTGGGTTTCCTCTGCAGACAATTCCCACTATGTAATAATTCTCATGTTTCTTTCGCAAGCATTATAGCCTGAGACAGAGCAGAGAAGTAGCAGGGAATAGATTCCAAAAGCAGCTATTAACTAAGTAGAGTGCAGTTCATTGACCAACACCCGATCAAATACCCCTCAGGGCACTGAGTCTGTGGCAGCCTCGTGAATTCTCTCAGAATACCCACTACTTCAGCCCTGCATTTCACGCCAGTAACCTACTAGTGATATGTCTCTTGCTGATTTTCCATGAACCAACTCTCACAGAGCTGCCCATGACCCCTCCCCAAATAAAACAATTGAGTAGTAAGCCTTGACTCAAGGTCTGCCATGGGCCAGGTACCCCAGGAAACCATGAAAGGGTATGCATAGGTAAGTCATCTGCCAAGAGGCTTTCACTGGAGTCATAAGCAATTCACAAACCATAACTGATCCTGGAAGAGTTCAAGGCCTACATCCTGCTCTGAAAAGAAGAGTCTCTTGGGGTCCAATCCCAGAAGCCTGGCTGGGAATAAGAGCATCACATTTACTTCCCAAAGCTCTATTGGCAAATTAATTAATTAATTCAAAAACACAACATGCAAATGAATTTTGCTAAAAAGGAAGATGAAAAGCGGTCTAAAGAAGTGTGCTGATAGGCAGTCATTGTATCGGACACTCAGGACAGCTGGTCACATTGCATCTGCAAGCAGGAAGCAGAGAGAGATGACCGTTGATGCTTAGCTCCCTTTATCCTTTTTCTAGTCTAGGTTCCCCACCCATAGAATGGTGCTGCTCACAACCAGGGTGGGGCTTCCCACCTCAATTAATTTTATCAAGATAATCCCTCACAGACATGCCCAGAGACTGACATAATATAATATTTCACAGGTTTGCCTAAAGGATCGTCTCCTAGGTGGTCCAGATTCCATCAAGTTGACAATTAAAAGGAGGCAACCAACCACTTTCTGGTTCAATATGAGGCCTGCTCTTACAGGACAGATTTCATGACCAGTACTGTAAACTTGATCAAAAGCCCATGGGTGGGAGTTCATCAGTCTTAGGGGAAGATCTACCATTGTTGTCATGGTAAATGGTTGTGCTTTGAGACTGTCTTCTAAGTGTTTGTGTTTATACCCACGGATCTGTATTACTCTCAACTTTGATAAGAGAAGTTTCTTTTTGCAGTGGGTAATAGTTAATGCAGAGACTTGTAATAGGTCAAAGTGCTGATGTAAGCAACTCAGCTGTGGCTAAAACATCTATAACAACTTTCTTCCATTCAAGGCTGAAGGAATATTGCAGAAGAAGGGCAAAAAGAACATAAGAGCTCAAGGATGGAGAGGAGGTGTGAAATACTGACATCTGGATATGACATGGCTATTGCACACATCAACTCAGATTAGCTGTAATCACCTGTACACGATCGAGTCATTCAAAATTCCAGCATGGATGAGGGTAGGCACACGCTCCAACCCCTGAACACTCCAGGCACACTGCAGCTTCTGTACATCCTGAACATCTAACACATTGCAGCTTTACTTCCTGGAAGTTCAACTGTGGAGGTATATGTCTCTGATTATACTACCCAATGCAGAGCATTCAACCAATAAAACAAAACTATATTAGGCATTTACAGGCTACCAGATCTAAATTAGCTATCGTGTATTATAAAATACACATTGTAGCAGAATGATTACAAAGAATTAGCATGGTCAGTAGTAGCATTTTAACACACACACATACACGCACACAAAACCTTCTAACATAATGACTGGACTTATATCAACATGAGACAAAGTCCTCAAGAGAATAAATATGTGTCCCGTGAACATAAACCTAGCACAGTTTGAGATATATGGAGAATAATCACGTTTCTAATAAGCATGTACTAGTTATGAAGATTCCTAGATCTCACTGTGATACACACATACACATACTATACACGTGTGTAGTATGTGTGAGAGTGTCACATTTACCCTCTCATTCTCTCTTTCCTTACCCTGTCTTTCAATTTTTAAAACTCTATAATGGATTTTCTGCTTCTGAATATGCTGAGGAACGGAAATATAAAATTACAAAAATTGGAAAAGATTACAGCCGGGCGGTGGTGGCACACGCCTTTAATCCCAGCACTCAGGAGGCAGGGGCAGGTAGATCTCTGTGAGTTCGAGGCCAGCCTGGTCTGCAGAGTGAGTTCCAGGACAGCCAGAGTTACAACAGAGAAACCCTGTCTAAAAAAAAAAAAAGAAAATACCATAGTTTTCAGTCTTTGGAGAGAAAGAATATTAGAATTTGGAGGTTCAAGAGATTCTGCAAATGGAATGACCATCTGTCGTATGTATACATCGTGGTGCAAAGTCAGGAAGCAAATGGAGTGGCCATTATCAGACTGTATACTCTGCATTGACCCAGTATAAATACCGACTAGGTTGTGTCTTAGTCATTTTCCTGTTTCAGTGACAAAATACCTAACAAAAGCAACCTAAGGGGGAAAGGTTTATTTTAGCATAGCCCCAGAAGGATGTAATCCACAACGGTAGGGAAGACATGCAGAAAACATAGACGGCACTAGGCAGGCTGGTCAAACTACATCCATTTTCAGGAAGTAGGCTGTGAGCAGGAAGTGATGCTGAGTTATAAAGCTTTAAGACCCACCCATAATGACCCACTTCCTCCAGCAAGGCTCCACCTCCCAAGAGCTTTGCAACCTTCCCAAAAAGCACCACCAGCTGGAAACCAGGTATTGAAACACTTGAGCCTGAGGAAGACACTGCACATTCAAATCACAGCACATTATCAGAAATTAAAAACAGATATTAAAATTCTTCAGCAGCACTGGAAATGAGATACACAGCTTAAGAACACTAGAGGAGAGATCCAAGATGGCAGTGGGGCAGAAGGACAAGTATAACAGGGTTCCGGCCACCTGCCCTGCCGCCACACAAATAAGGACACCTCCAACCCCTCGCATCATAGACATGGAGAAATGATTCTATCGCCAAGTTTAGCAGAGAAAATTTTGAGAATTAAATGTGATTGGAAAGATAACAGACCTGGAAAATTGACCATGAGGGGAAGGAGGAGAGACCGTGAAATACAGCAAAGTACACAGTGGAGATAGGGAGCTAGAGCCCTGGCAGGATCAGGTGCGGGAGGCCCCCTGAGATGCAGAGGCCACTGCCCACAACACTGGATTTCGAGAGTTGCATGTAGTAAGGATAGCAGACATGGAGGACCAGCTGCTGGTAAGAGGAGAGAAGAAAGATGGCAGAGAGCAATGGGGTCCACACGCAGTGGAAATGTGGAGCTAGAGTCTGGCAGGATCAGATCTGGGGTCCCCTAGGGAGGCAAGGGTCACTGCCATGCCCCCCCCCACACACACACCAAGTTCAGCAGATATTTTGAGAATTGAGTGTGATTGGAAGGACAGCAGACATGGAAGACAGGCTGCCCATGAGGGCAGAGAAGGAATATAGCAGAGTGCAGCTGGGTGCACAGCAGAAAAGTAGACCTGAAGTCATTTGGGGATCCGATATAGGGGTCCCTCAGGGATGCAGTAGCCACTGCCCCATATCCACCCCACCACAGGCAGAGAGAATCTGAATTGGACGCACAGTCATAGGTGCTGACGCAACCAAGAAGGTGGAGAAGTTCAAAGTGACATAAGAGCAGAGGGATCTGCAGACAGGGATAGTGGGGTGGGGGGAGACAGTGCCGGACACTACTTAGGAATGCATGGCTGGGTTGGTGGCAAGCACCGGAGTATGTCGAACCTGGACAGGGGACTGGACCCCCAGCGACCACCAGACCAGAGCCACTGCTCAAGATGCTACTGCAGTAGCTCCTGGCACCCTCCATGATAGGGTAGACAAAGCAAAGACCAGAGCCTGCCTGCTAGTGGCAGGCTGCAGGCACGGGGCCTGAGGAGGCAGGACAGTCGCGCTGCTGCCCGCAGGCTGCCAAACTACAGGATTGCCCTGGATCTGGGCCATCAAAAAGATTTCCCAGCTGGGGAAAATCTCATCTCCTAACAGGACAAGCCTTTGGGCTGCCACTGGACCCACCTGGCCGCTTTGCCACTTGACATACAGAAGTCAAACTGCTGCTCCCATAGCTGAGGTTGTGGCTCATAGCGCCCTCCCTGATGGGGTAAGGGAGAGCATGGATTGCAGCACTTCTGGTGGGATTGAGGTTTCAGGCACAAGACCTGCAGTAGCAAATCAAATGGTGCTGAGGGCAGGGTGTGGTACACCGACCTGGACACTGAGTGGGTCCTGCCCATTGGCAAGCTGCTAAACTGCAGGATCACTCTGAAACAGGAGTAGTCAGCAAGGTGTCCCAGCTTTTAAAAAAAAAAAAAGTGTCATCTTCAGGCAAGGGCTCCACACAAGGGACCAGCCATCTGGCCACCATCAGACATGCCTGGCCACCTCACTGCTGGCTGTACTAAAGCCAAGTTGCTGCCCTTGTGACTATGGCTATTGCTTGGAGTATCCTCTCTGATGGGGTTGGGGAGGACACAGACTGCATCATTGCCAGAGGGCTACAGGTGCAGGGACCAAGGTGGCAGGTTGGATGGATTATGCTGAGGTTGGGGCAGGGCCTAGCTGCCTAGAGTCTCAATGGACTCTGACCCCAGAACATGCTGCCAAACCTTGGGAGCACCCTGATTCTGAGCAACAGGAAGATATCACAGCTGAAGAATTTTCTATAGGTGAGGTTGAGCCCATCCCTACAAGGAGAGGAACCTGCATGGTGAACAGGGGCTATGTGGTTTGTTCCTGGGACAGGGAGTTGGCTGTGATTTCCAGCCTCTATGTCAATGGCACAATGAAGTCATTCCCTTCTCTGCAAGTCAGAGAGATGATCTTCCCGGTGGGGGGCTCAGGTCAATATCAGCAGCCTTTGAATCTCCAGGAACTGCCATAAAGATGAGACAGATGAGGAAGGCCTCTCAGGAGAGAATTAAAATCATGGTACCTTCAGAAGCAGAAAGGGATGTAGCATGCAGACCTACAAAGAATAATCCTAAGAGCAGATTTATATAAAAAATATACGATTTTGATCAAGAGATGTATCTCTTTTAAAATCTCACCATCCCTAGCTTCTGCTCTCCCCACCATGGCCATTAAATCAAGCTTTTCTTCCTCATGGGTTAGCAGAATAAGTGGTGAGTGTTTTACTTGCTAAAGGGGCTGAGGGTCCTAGAAGGTACAAAATGTGTGTGCTAAAGGTGTGCTACGTTTAGGAAATTAAATGAAATCAGAGACTCAGCCATTAACCTTCAAGGAAGAAAAGCTGGGTCTGGTACCCTCAAAATTAGTCAGGCCAATATTTCACCATGACAAGCATTAGTAAATGAATAATTAAGTGTTTCATATAATGTTGCTCTGGTAGAAAATGATAATTTTGCAATTGATGGGCCTTGGACCCTACTCTCTGTGATTATAGGGCTTTGGTGGGGGAACTGGGCTGCTAGTAAAAGGAAAGATTTTCTGATGGCTGAGCTGGAGCATTTCTGATGTTACCAATCTTCCCAAGAGCCAACAGTGATCCAGCTGGGAGAATTTCGTGAAAAACTTAACAGGAGAATTTCAACCTAGAAGGCAACATGTCTCACCAGCTTGCTGGAAGTAAGGCTGTGTTTGGCTATAACGCTCAATGAATGTCACATTTGTAAACCAGCCAATAGACCCCCCCACTCACCCACCCACCAAATCTGGAAAGGAAACTCGCTTTCCTTCAAATCCTACTTGACTAGCCATTGCGGTTATTGAAAGTAATTAAACAAATGCATCCATGCATACCTTCCTGTAAAACAATGTTTCCAGTGAAGCTTGTTTCCCCCTTTCAGTCAGTAAAACCACGGTGCTGAATGCCCCTTCTGTCACTC
Source organism: Cricetomys ansorgei (assembly GCA_026225945.1). Lineage (NCBI taxonomy): Eukaryota > Metazoa > Chordata > Mammalia > Rodentia > Nesomyidae > Cricetomys > Cricetomys ansorgei. The sequence continues at coordinate 1,699,170 of JAMJFZ010000320.1, forward strand.
AAATGAACACAGAACAGAACACCTGGTGGACATGCTGTCCTGGTCAGCAACACTCTTGCCATGAAGGGTCTCCACTTTCCGGAAAGAAAAGCTGCTTTTTAAACCTGATCTCCTCCCAGTGATGTTCTTCACATAAGGTGAAGAGTGATTTGCTTAATATGCAGGAAGTGCTAATTAGGATCTGCATTTTTATTCATTCATTCTAATTTGGCTAGGAAGTACGGAAAGTTCTAGAAAAAGTTTTAATTAGGGCAACCCTGAGGAAAGAGGCATGAGAGGTTGCCCACAGAGGTTGCCCCAGAGAGCCCCTCTGAGGAGAATAAAGACATTCTAATTGTTTCTATGCACTTGTTGATCCTGAGGCATGAGATGGTTGCCACTTGGACAATGGACAGCCTGGTAGCAAGTGACTTGTCACAAAAGGTGACCCTAGATGCTGCCAGGAGCCTGAGTGACCATAGTGACAACCATCTGGGCTGGGAGAGCCAGGGGCGGAGGCTGAGGAAGCCCAGCTGGAAGCTTTCTGTCATAGATTTCCAGATTGGCATCTCATGCCCACACCCCAAGCCTCTTCTTGCTCACGAGGTCCCCAGCCGGTGCTCCCTCCCCTGTTGCTACGCAATCCTGTGAACCATGATCTGCTCTGTACCTTGCGGTCAGGCACTAAATTCACTTCTCTATCAACACTCACCAGCCCACATAACCTTGGGCAATCTGTGTTCACCTCCTGAACCCTTCTTAGGCCTGAGACAGTGGTCGTCGTGTTCATTTTTCCCCTGCTTGAGATGATGAGATAAGGGTGAGTTTGTCTGTGGTCAGAGTTTCTGAAAGCTGTAAGGCTGTATGAGAAACAAAAATGTCAAGTCAGGAGGGTGGCGATGGACCCCTGCAGGACGCTAGAGAGGTGGCTACAGTAAAAGACAGAAGGAGAGAGGGCAAGGCTATAGAAAGAACTCCCTTGGGGTAAGGACAACACTCCACACGCATTTCACCCCGATGTGCGCCCCTCCCTTTCAGAGTTTACTGGCATATTTTGCAACATTTTTAACACAACCTGCTGATGTCAGTACCTGGAATTCCCATCATCCCTGGCTTCTGTTGCACCCAGTCCACAGTGAAGTACGCTCATCCACACGTTTTATTTGCATGCTCACAGTCCGAATTTCAAAGAAGCTTAGAGCTACCTATAAATGTTAGGGCAGACTTTTTTGTTTAACTGAAACCAAATATAAAATATTTATTTCTAGGAAGGAGATTGTCGGAGCCACTGGAGAAAATCTTCTGCTTTTAGGGCCTAGATGGCATTGGTCTCCTGGTTTCAGAAAGGGAAATTTATTTATTCTCATGAATAAAAGCAAAGAATGGTTGCTTTTTTTTTTTTTCTTTTTTTTTTTTGCCTGTCAGTCAGCAGTTTGCTAAGAGGGAGACCACACTGAAACACTGCATTCTTTCCTAAGGCATGGATGGCACTGGTGGAGTTCCTGACACCTTCTCCTATGATACCTCACCTCTGTGGAACGGCTATGGTCAACCCCTCTCAGTGGGTCCTGATGACACCTAGAAGAGGCAATTTCTTCAGACATACAATCCCCCATTGTTACCCAGGACCAGGGAGTAACAAAGCAAGCCTCTGACTCAGTCTCACTAGCACGCGTCCTACTATAAACAGTGTTCAAACATATGAACTAGTGGGGGGACTTCACATGCAAATCATAATGACTGGCTGATGACATCAGAAAGACCTTCCAACCTTACAGTCCTTGACTCACACAAGTCTTCATATATTGGATTGCATGACAGCCAGAAGCTACAGATTAGAAGAGAGCACACAGAGAGGAGGGAGGCTACTAATTCTATCTCAGAGCCTCACCCTCATGAGTTCATCTCAGCCCAGTCGCCTTCCAACACTACTGTATTAAGGGGTCAAGATTCCCCCATGACCAGTCTTCAACACGGCACCTATAAAGCCATGACAGAAATCTCCTCCTCCTGCACTGTGGCAAGAACTCAGCTTAAAACACCAGACACAGAGCACCCCATGGAAAGCCAGATGTGTAGACTCTGTTAGCAATAATCTTCACTTATAGCCAGGGCTGTCCTTGCATATGCATTTACATAAATATTCATTATTGAAGATCTAAGTCTTACTCTGTAGCCCACACTGACCTGGAACTTGCTCAATAGCCCAGGATGACTTTGAATTTGCATTATTCTTCCAGCAACCTTTGTCTCATCTCCCAAGTGCTAGGATCATTGGCATGAGCCACCTTACTGAGGAAAGCCAAGATTTTTTTTGTCATATTCAACTAAGACCATCAGTGTGCTGACATGGGTTCATGTTAATTTTCCTATATTCAGAATGTTAAGTATCATACTGTAGAAACCTCAAAATAAGCCCACTCCAATTTCCAGTGAAATAACATAAAATGTGTTTCTTTTAACTCCCTAAAACACTCCTCTCTTCCATAAAAAGTATTCGTGGTGTCATCAAGCCCACATTCAGAAACTACAGTCTGTAGGGAAGAGCTGGACTGTTCTAGAGGCTGAGCACTTAACTAATGCATGGTTTGACAAAGTCACAGAGTGCACATTGGCCACAGTTTTTTGGTCTATTCTGAATCCACCAAGGCCAGCTCCTTCTTACACTTCCCATTTCCTCTCTGACCTTGGCTTTGTGCAGAATTGATTTGATCCTAATCCATCCCAGAAAGAGACTTCAACATCAGCAGCACCCAGCACCTATGGCTGTGTAACACCCAGAGGCTCAGCGTCCCTCTGCTCACACTGTAACGTAGGCACAACCTACTTAGTTCAAACAGTTGAAATGATTTCTACAAAAAGAATCACTTTGGGGGTACACATGTTAAAAAGAAATTAGCATTTGATCTGCATGCGCTTGTTAGACAGAAACTCTAAAACCCTGTTCTGCTTGTCAGTTGGCCTGCTTTGGCCAGTGGCTTCATCCTCTGGGGGTCTTGTGATGGCTACCACTCCCCACTCTTGAATCGTTTTGAATATAATGATATTATAATAATATAATATAATATATGATACACATGTTATATATTAGGATACAATATAATATATTGTTAGTATGTGATATTCTATAATATGTATATTATATTGCATATATAATAATATATATATAATATAATAGGTCTCTCACTAACTCTTCACCAGCCCCCTAAGCCTTCCCAGCATCTGAAACTTGAGATGGGACCCAACATGGGCCTGGATGTTGCATATTGAGAAGTTGCCCTGCTCTCTCAGCTGGCCAGTTCCTGGTGCCTGTCTGCTTAACAGACTATTCAATCTTTACCTAAACCCTTTCAAGCTTGGAGTCTCCCTGATAAATGATTCCCTGTTGTGTCACCATGACAACAGGGAGACCCTCAAACCTCAGCACACATCCCACTGATTTCTTTCTCTTCAGTTCAAGATGGCACAGCACAGACCCACCAGACTATGTATCTCTTCGCAGCTCAGGCTACTTCTGAACTGCATCCTCTTTCATGGAGATAGAATTACCTTATGGTCTCTGGGAAAAGTGTAAGTCCCGTAAATAGAATGCACTGCACTGGTTGATCTACCACTGCAATAGCTCATGGGAACAGTGGGGATTATCTGCATAGATGACAAGCAGGTTCTGCTGCCACTCCGTCCATTGACTGCCCTAGACCTAGGCTGTCTGGATTGTCTCTGTGCCCTGTATGTGTAGGCCCCCACCCACTCTCTACCCCTTCAGTAGCCATTCTTCAGAGGGCCTCGTCTCACCACCTGACACCACTACCAAACCCCAGCCACCACTGCACTGCCATCTGTGCTTCTGCCATGGAACAAACCTGACCTTTCCCAGCAGCCTGGTCCCTCCCACTGCCTGCTGCCTCTCAGGGCTGCTGTGTGGCTCCCTAGCTACCCCACTGGGGACCATAGGCCCTGACCATCACCCAGTGGGCCCGCCATTAGCCCCAAATGGTACAGAGGACCACTGAGGAGCCAGCACATTTCCCCTTTGTGTGAATCTGGCTCTCCAGCTGGATCTGGGGTCCTCTAACCTGGCAGAGCAGTGTAGAAGTAGTCCCAATTGACACATGTGGCCCCCAGCTGGTCCCCTTCACATACGCACACACACACACACACACACACACACACACACACACACACACACCCCAGACTATTCAAATAAGGTGAAAAATCCCACAAATCACAAGCCACCCTGGAAAGCTCCACCCCCCTTCCCAAAAAAAAAACACACTACATAAAGAGCTCATTCTGCTCAGTAGGGGGCGCAGCTTCAGCTGCTGCCTTCCTCTGGAGCAGAGGCAGTCATATCCAATAAATCTCTATTTGAGATTTGCTGCATGAAGCTGTCTTTGTCATCAGGTCAAAGAAATGAAGAAGTGAGAAGTGAAAAAGAGTACCTCAGCTCAGCCAGGGATATTTCCCCTCAGAGCTGCAACACCAGGGAAACTTCTCCCCTCGGAGTGTAACAGAGTGGAGCTGTTATACCGTAACACTCCAGCTCAGCTGGGGACGCCTTCCCCACCTCAGATCTGTGTGGTCCCTGGGTTTCTAACTGCCAGGGTACCTTCCTCTCAGAGCTGTTAACACTTCCACTGGGGATACCACCCCCATGCCAGAGCTATGTAGTTCCTTGGCTCCTGACTGCCAGGAGCAGTCACCTTTCCGTCTCTGTCCAACCTAGATAAGAACACTAATAGTGTGAGCATGGGAATCCCTGTGATCCCATGGCTTTTGGGTTAGCACCAAAGCAAGCAGAGGTATTCACATACACTGAGACTCCAGGGTTTAGGAATAGTTCTCCCTGCCTCAGTCAGTCAAATCATCCAGGTTCTCTTGATATTAAACCCCTGTGCCCCTCCTCACTGTCCTGGAGCTAGATAGGACAGAAGATGAAGATATAGGCCACCACAGTCAACCTGGGCCGGTTCTTCCTAACTGACCACAGGGGAAGGAGAATGCTGCCCTCCCCTCCCCCAGGAAATGAGTAACTGAGAGAACAGCCAGGATGGCGTGCCATTGTCCCCACGTGGGTAAAGGCACTTTAACATTAGTTAGCAAATTGAGACAAATTTAGATCTACATGTCCAAAATCTGCAATGACTTCCCACACACGTCCTAAGATCCCAGGATAAGATCCACGTATTCACAGGACACGTGTCAAATGTGTGTCTCACAAACAATTAACTAAGACACCATGAGCCTGTGGATTGCACGTGTTGTGTTGGTTGTAGAGTGTGAGATGATGGAAAATGTTAGTTCAGGGCCCACCGACCCCTCTGCTCTACGTCAGGATTGGCATGTCCCTCCATTTATCTCAAGTGACGACCTGAGAAGTAGGGTGATTCCAAGCTGCAGACGGAATAGGCTGAGTGACCCGCCCACATCATCAGAAACTTCAGCAACACTGAAAGAAAAGACACAAACTCTGGTTTTGACGTGCATATGTGTCCTAAGCGTGAACGGGAAAGGAACAAGCAGAATGTGAATGAATTTGATTCAGACAGGCATTGTTTTTGGACACAGGTTCCTATAATTAACTGTGTAAGCCAAGTCAGGACATCTACTGAGCCTGGACTGACTTCCTCATCTGTAAAGTGGTACAGCCTCCCCTACAAGGCAGCAGCTTAGGTCTGTGGTAGGAGAGAGAGAGAGAGAGATTTGATGGTTGTTTAGTTATTGTGATGTTCAATTGGTTGCTAACTTCAAAGGACTAGAATCACCTAGAATGCAAACCTCTGGGTGTGTCTGAGGGAGTTTCTATATTAGGTTAATTAAGGTAGGAAGATACACCCTATATATGGGTGGCACCATTGTTTGGGTTTCCCAAGTGAATAGTACAGAAAAGGCAAGCTGCACACCAGCATTCATCTCTCTGCTTCCTGGCTGAAGACTCACGTAAAGGTTAAACAAAAAAAAATATTTGTGTACTTGACCAACACGCAGCTGCGATTAACCTCAGCACATGGCGTCAGTGAAATTTGCTTTCGATATTTGTTTCCCTCCAAAGTGGAAAGTAGATTCCCCATCTTTCCGTGATGCCTGTTATGTCCTTGAAGTTTTAGCAGAATGACTTATGGGAATTCATAGCTCCCCTGGGGTTGTCATCTCATCTTTATCTATGTGTTCCTCTGGCAGAGACTAAAACCAAAATCAAATTCTCTGTGGCTGGTTCTCACCCTCAGCATCAGCAAGTCACTTTGCCTCAAACAGTGCTTTATGAGGAGATTGTGAGTTTGTAGGAACAAAGAGAGTTAAAAAAAAGCACAAGTGACAGCAAGGTACCGAGGACACTACTGGGGTGAAGGGGTACAGGAGGAGGGAGGCAGGAGGATGGGAAAGGAGAGGAAAGGAGGACCAAAAACAGTTATGAACATTCCATAATGAAGCCAATTACTTTGTAGATTACTTAAAAGCAAAAGAAAACATGCTTTGGATGGGTGGGGTTGGGAGAGGCTTACAATTTCTAGTCACATTAAACCGACATAATTGAATAAATATAATTTGCCGGAATAAACTGAGTCTCTTATGTCGCAGAGAGACATGGGAAGGGGGCTGTTTTATCTGTAACCCCTCCTCCGATGACCTCAGCAGTAGTATCAAATCTCAGGCATTGATCATGACAGATGAAGGCCAATGGGAGCATTGGTGTCCTGAAGAGCCTGTCCCTGGGCATGCAACCCGCTCCCTCAGTTTGCTTGGCAGCCAGGACACAGCCGTTGGATCTGCTGCTGGGCTCTAATCGGCGCTATCATTTACTGTGTTTGCCCTGACAAGAAGAAAGCGCTGCTGCAAACAGCTCTTAAACCAACGTGCAGAAACCACAAAGAAAATGCGCCTGGTGCTATCAGCTTCACTCCCAGGTAAGCGTTCCTCCTCCTCAACAGAGATAGATCTTGAGACTCGAGAACACATACCTACGGTGCTATGAGGGGAATTACTCCTGAAAAAGACTTCTGTGAAAACTGGACCAGCACAGAGTGCCGGAGTGGGCTGGAAAAGGGGACCCCCACACACACCTGTGCCATCTGCCACGTTGATTGTCTGCTCTCCACCTGGAGACTTGAGGCGAGTGCTCACAAGGGGAGTAAGTGAAACAGAAGAGGAGATGGAGTGATGATAGCGGGCCCTCGCGCTGACTGACAGCACGCTGTGTGGACTGGGAGTGCGGTGCAAGATCCGGCGAGATGCGCACAGCCTCAGGGCAGCGCTGCTAACATGGATTTTTATATGCTTTGTGTCAGTATGTCATAAATCACACAATGACAAGAGGAACTCGGTGCTTATTAAACCCTCACCATGTGCTAGGGTGTATGCTACATGCACTCAAACCGTGGCAAGGCATTTTAAATTTCGTGAGAGTTCGCAGATCTTTAAACCCATTTTAGCTTTCATGATGGCGAAAATCTCCCTTTTGTAGGAAAGTGAATGAAAATATTTTGAGGCAATTTGCTCTCGGTGGCAGCAGCTCACAACTGAACTCCATTTTGCCTCCATGGTCTTCTGGGCCTGGAAGGGAGTTCGTTTCTATAGTAAACATGTGATCCCCAAACAGTGATACATCACAGACTTGAGCAAACTCAACACCTTCAAGCCTCTTGACCTTAGCTAAGCCCCGCCTCCCCCGTCTATGGAAAGATGGTACAGCCACTGTGGCAGGGCGTGTCCACTTGTGATTACTGTACAATGTCACCACATCAACTGACTCATCCATCTCTATCATAGACTCATGATGGGATGGCAGGGACGTCAGCTGTTCCCAAGTCAGCGCTCCCTCCACGTTCTAGTTCACAGACAGATTGGGTCCCAGAGCTCCTGACAACCTAGGGAGGTTATGTGACTAACTTGGAACTAACTTGTCATGAAGAACATGACAAGTGACCCTCCGGAATATGGGAAAGCCTGCCTGCCTCCTCTGCCAGGTGCATGCTCCCCCTTAGGAAGGAGGTTGTGACCCCAGAGCAAACAAGAGGCAGGTGCTAAGAACAGCAGAGTTCCCACCAAGATGAGGAACTGGGTGGCTTCTGGGGGGAATAAGGTTAGCAAAATAGATTTCAAGTAGGTTTGAGTCAGCACATACTATAGAGTCTATTCTTAAGCCACCCAGATAACAAGGGCAGAGGCTCATTAAACTTGCCTACATGTGTATGGCTATAGCAAGGGTCTGATCTTAGCCTAGATGGAATCATTAAAAAGACCTCTGACAAATGCATTGTGCTTAATATGTACTAGACATTATTGCACACTGTTTTCTCTTGAGGATGAAGCCCTAGCCAAGGTGGGACAGGTAGAACACTGAGATGGCAAAGCGCTGAAGGCTTGGGGGCCCATCCTTCCAGATTCCAAAGCCTGTCCTATAGCCTAGGCCTTGCAATACCAGGCAGCAGACTTCGTAACAAGGTTCCTTTGGAGCTAAAAAGATTCAACAAAGAATGAATGCTCCTATACTGGAAAGAGAGATGCCAGGGGGATGGACTTGCTGAGAACCTACTCCAAGAGGAAGACAAAAGAAGATAAGCATTTGTGAGCTGCCTCCTAGGGAGAACCAGGGCTGAGATGGGAGTGCTTAGCTGTCTAGCCAGTCCTCCTGTTTACTCCATTCATGGCCGTGAGAATCCCCTTGGTAGACTGAAAAAAATCACAAAATAACACAATCACAGAGCTCTTGAAGAGGTGACTGCCACGGGGCAAAAATGTGTCTGTCAACTGATTTCTGCTCACCAGAGTTCCTGAACTCTGTGGTGGCCTCAGAGAGTATTGTTGTTAGTGTCTCTTATTGATATCGTTTTATTTTAAGATTACAAACCCAATGCATGCACATCCTGTCAACCTTTTTGGACTTCCTTCAAAGTAAATCATAGTCAATATAAACAAAAAACTACCCTAAAAACACACACACACACACACACACTACTAAGCATTACATAAAAACGGGTCACTGTTTTGTCAATAGGGAGGTAATCTATGCAGGAATGGTTAACTTCCAATTAGCTAATTATATTTGGATTGCAAATCAATTGGACATTTGTCTTTTGGAGAAAAGAAGCCTTTTCTGGGAAACCGCAGCCAATTCTAAATTATACCTTGGTTCACAAAGTTTATAACTTACTGGATAATTAACAAAATGTAAGCCTAGCTAATGGATCATTCTTTGTGGGATACAGATGTCTTGAATTCTTAAGCTTGAGATTTGGCTCAAGGAACATTGGTTTCCAATGTTTTACCTAAGTAACAGTATTTTCCTCATTTGGGGGAGTTCAGAAAATTTTGTGAAAGATACATTAGTCTCAGCAAAAAAAACCTAGAGTGTCAGTCACACATGCTGACAAAATTCCTTGTGGCATTTGCCACAATAACCTTTCCATCTCCAACATATTTTACACACATCAATAAATGACTGACACCAATAAAAGTTTAATATGCAAAATTGGGGACCCCCCCATAGTCCCTCTTGTTATCCATATTTTTCAGTACTTACCTGGAGACCCTTGAGACTTTAGACTCCAGGAGGTGATGGTGTACCATGGGCTTTCTACCTTCCAACCACTTTCCAGAAGGTTCTGAGACATCCGATCTCTCCTTCCCAAGTTCTCCAAAGTCATTGCCACTTGAATTAACTTTCTTCCATCTCAACTGAGCAATAAATAAATGTAGTTCCTGGGAAAATTTAGAAACTGAACAAATAACATAGGTCTTGGAGGAGTGCTTATCAATAAGAAATTCCTTTGAAAATAAAGTATTTGTAGATTCTCCTCCAACAAAGATGCATTCACTAGCACTGAGTAGTTAGCTAGGCTTCCAGTACCAGACATGGTATCCTGTAGCTGAATGCTGCTGCAGGGACAGCTCAGCAAGGAAGACACAGAAGCATATTTCCTAACTGCAAACCCTGCCAGACCTTAGCAGAGGGAACCACTGTTGGCAAGTGTCAACCTGGACAGTGAAACCCTGAGCATCTTAGCTCAGGTGTTTTTATTCTTTCAGAACACCTCAGGTATTTTACTGATAGCACATGCAGATCGTTAGCAATTAAACAACCCCCACAGAAATCTAGCACCTGCAAACAATACAGAATTCCCTAGACTTAGGATAGCCCCTCACCCGACAGTGCATAAAACAATTTCAAACATAACTGAAAATAAACTTCCCAAACAGTATCCCTCTTTTCAAGTGGTTCTTAAATCTAATAAGAAAATAGTTGTTTACTGCCAAGGTATGTGTACAACTACCGCACCAGTAGGGTTATTGTGCCATGCTGGCTGTTGATTGAGTTCATAGGCGCCATAGCTGGGTAGGACTGTTGATTGCTTCTCTCTTTGGGAAGCTTGTACGGCACCTTCAGGCACCAAGAAAGCTAGTCCTTAAGGAGGGACCTGTCCTTCTTGTTCAGCGATGTTAGGCAGTCATGCTAATGAGACTTTGTGGGTGTGGCTTCTAAGGTTACAAGGAGACACAATCTCACAGCAAAGTCCCTGATCTTACAATCTTTCCACCTCCTCTTTCACAACGCTCCCTGAGCCTTAGGTAAGGGAGTGTTTTGTAGATGTATCCATGTGGCCTGGGCTTTGCAACTCTGCATATTGATTGGTTATGTTTTTCTTTAGTGGTCTCTGTTGCAAAGAGAAATTTCCTTGATGAAGGTTGAAAACTACACTTATCCGTGGATATAAGGACAAATGTTTATAGATTGCTTTTAGGGATTATGATGAAAACAAGAGACTATGAACTTGAGGGAGAGTGGAGAGAGATATATGGGACAGTTTGGAGAAAGAAAAGGAAAAGGAGAAATGTTATAATTAAAACACAATCTGAAAAATAAACAATGACAGAAAACCTTATCTGGACTGGTTTACAATTAAAACTTGCCTGCCTGCTTCCCCAGCTTCTTGTTTGCCTTCAGCATTCATAGGGGAACCCTGAACAGTTAAAATACTCGAAGTATAGATTTTTGAGACCTTGAGGGCAAGCCTGGAGCTTGAAGGTTTTTTAGCCACTCACCATAACTCTCCAGATATAAAGTGAGGGATGACATCTTTAAGATTGAGGGTTAGAAAGCTGGAACTCTTAGAACTAATTTTTTAAATATCTCCACCACTGTAGGAATTGGTTGCTTTTCTTGTTGCAAAAAAAGCCGTGTAAGGCTCATGGTTTGAAGGTACAGATGAACTGCACCATGGCTGGGTAGGCTGGATGCCACGAGCACGAGGAGGCTGCTCACATCACATCCTCAGTCAGGAAGCAGTGAGATAGGTGAATGCTGGTCCTCAGCTCACTCCTCCCTTTTTATGCAGTCTGAGACACTGGACACTGGTCCATGGATGGAGCCACCCAAATTTAGGGTGGGCCCTCCTACTTCAAGTAACTCACACTAGAAACTCTCTCATAGATATCCTCAGAGACATACCTTTTAGGAGATTCTAGATCCTATCAATTTGACAATCGTTTTTTAGCATGAGACTATATTCCCTGGTTCTCCAAAGAGTTAAAGGGAAAATTTAGGGATGGGTGATAAGACCAAGATTGTTGTCGGCACTGAATTAGAAAATGCATCAAATATATATATATATATATATATATATATATATATATATATATATATATATGTTACAAACTGTAAAGCATGCTATAATGTAACTTATTTATTCAGTGATGCTTATCACTTGTGGTGGCCACAGTGGGGTAGATAAAGATCTGACCTTCTAATACAGTCTGGGGTACACTGAGCAGGTCTTCTGTGTGTGCTTCTTTTCTGAGCACAAGCTTCTATGTTTGCTTCCCTCAGCATTATAAAACGAAAAGCTTCCCTCCCATGGACCCTGCCTTATTACTGCTCTCAGTTTGTTCTGATTCTCACAGCCTGGCCTACAGGGAGAGAGAGTGCCAGCTCCATAGCTCTTTAAGACTCCACACCATCTGCTCCAAATAAACTCGGCTACCTCACCTTTCAAATGAAGTCTGAGAATGGTGGGCATCCTGTGTCAGAGAGAGACCAGCAGGCCGGTTCCACCTAGGGATGTGTGTAACTGTGTGGAGGGACATCCAGGCATTAGCTGTAGCTGAATGGAACAGTGATTAGAAAGGACTTTGCCATAACTCTGATTCCCATGTATTCATGGCCTTGCTGTGGCTGCTCTCCAGCCATTTAATCTGGCATTCAATCACAAATAATAGTTCTATTGAGTTGCATAAAGTCAATACTTCTTACGCGCTTTAATTCAGGCAAAGCTCCAGGAGACAATACTCTGTTTGTTTAATGCTTTCATGGGCTATTCAGGGAAATCAGATTTACAAGGTTCCGTTATTCCCAAGCCACTTCCCAGCACGCTCTTATCTCATATTCTCTCTCCACTGAGGAAATATGCCTGTCAACCTAAGTAGCATTTTCTTAGAGGAATAAAAAATTAATTGGGTACAACGCTTGCGCTCTGGGACCTCCCAAGGCTATCGCTAAACATCCACATCACCAGGCCACCCAAGAATCAGGCCACAAGCTCCATATTCTAATTCTTTGCAGAATCAAGAAATAGTAGGAAAAACGACATTTTAGGATACCTTCATCGTAAAATCAGCAAATAGGATACAAACGTTAGTTGTCAAGTTATATGAAGGTGGACATCAATCTTTCTGTGCCTGGGCGTTCAGACCCAGAGTGAGAGGAAATTGTATTTATGGTTCTTTTCACATTATAAGAAAATGTATATTCACATTGTAGAAAATTTGAAGACAAGACAAAGCAAAGTTAAATATGTTCACCATACCAGATCGGACCCATGTTGGCATGTTAGTGTGTGACTTTTTAAGTTCACACATATATATTCTACCAAAGTGGGACTGTAATATAAATTGTATTTTATATCCCATTTTACCTTTGCTGAACACGTGACTTTGTGAACAAGCATATCAATAAATGTTCATCTATAAAATTCTCAGTGGTTAGATGGTGTTTCAGCACGTAGGTGGGCCATGTTTAAATTTAGTCAGTTCTATAGGGTCACATTTAAATTTAATCAGTTCCATATCACTAGATACCTACCAAAACCCCAACTGCAAATATTGTGTACAAAATAAGATTAGAGTTTCCCTTTAAGAGTTTCTTATTTCCCTGGGATATCACCTTAGTCATACCTTGGCGCATACATTACCACTACTTCTGATAAGCAAATTGTTCTCCAGCGGATCTGTACCAGTTCACATGCCTGCCCAACAGAAAGGGGGTCCCAGACCTACACTAGAGATGATTGTTGTAGGTAAGGAATGCTAACTCCACTGGCTTGATTTTCACTTATTTAATGAGTAACCAGGTTTGACCTATTTTTCCTGTTTCTATTATCTAGTAGAGTTGTGCCAAAGCCCCAGACCCTTACCATACAACACACAACTTCAGGCAGCATGAAGCCTGCAAGCTGTGTCCATGATCTCTCCTACATGTGGTGACTCACTGAAAAATAAGAGCTAGAGTACTTACTGGGTTTGTCACAAGCTCCATAGCTCCCTAAGAGCATGAAGGAAGTTAAGCATTTGTCTAAATACTTGAAGGAATAATGCAAGTGTCCTTAATCAGCTTTGTGGGCAGAAGCATATAATGGAACTGCTATGGGCTGACTTGTGCTCTCTCCCAATAAAAATGCATATACTGAGAAGGTCCCCAAGCTCAGCAGTTGAGAGGACTTTTTAACCTGGACAAAATGTGATCTTTTTGAAACTAAGGCTAAGGCAGTGCACAGATCAAAGCAGCTGTCAGCTCACAATGAGGCAGTGGGTCCTGTCAGCTCACAACGGGTGGCGAGTCCTGTCAGCTCACAGTGGGGCAGTGGGTCTTGCCGCTCTAGATCTGGATGACAGACCTCCTAAGATGTCCTTGTAGTCAGCCTGTACCAAGGCTGGTTGCCATAGTTGCAAAGATTGGCTTTCTACAATGTTAAAGAAAAGAGTATATAACGGTAAATGTATAGTCTCATGGGAGCTCTACTCAGGGAACAATGTCATTCATACTTTCAAGTTCTGGGAGTGGGGGGTGGGGAGTGAGGGTGAATGTTCATGAGTGCTCATGTACATGTGGAGGCCAGAGGTTAACCTTGGATGTCCTTCCTCAGAAGATATTCATCTTGATTTTAAGACAGTCTCTCTCACTAGCCTGAACGCTCTAAGAGACTGACCCGAGAACTCCAGGGATCTGCCTGTCTCCACCACTCCAGTGCACACCACCATGCCTGGCTTGTTTGTTTGTTGGTTTGCTTGTTTGTTTTAATGTGACAAATTTTATGGGTTGAACTAAGGTCCTTGTGTTTACAAGACAAGCTTTTTAACATCGGCACCACTTTATCAGCTTTAAAGAAGTCAAGAAAACATCCCACAAACACTGAAGGATGTACACTCTCTTACTCCCTCTTATTTTATACACACACACACACACACACACACACATATTCACACTCATACACAGATGAATCCTGCCTCAGCTTCCCAAGTGCTGAGATTATACTTGGGAACCACTGTACCCAATTACACACTTATGTTTTTAAAAATATACTTCACTCTATGCTTAATCTTCTTGAGTTTTCTACTTTCCTAATTTTCTCTATATAGATTTTGTATCTGAACAACAAAACCAACCTGTTGTGGAAGTTTAATTTTAGTTTTGTTTAAAATAATTGTTTTTGTGCACCATTGAACAAAGGGCTGCCTCGTTATTGGCATTTTGCATTGTCTGCAGGTGTTAGCTTTATGCGGGAGACATTTGATTGCTAGTGATCTGCACGTGCTATCAGTAGAATACCTGAGGAGTGCTGAAAGAATAAAAACACCTGAGCTCAGACACTCGGGGTTCCACTGTCCAGGTTGGTGTTTGCCATGGCTGTGGTTCCCTCTGCTGGGTCTGGCAGTGTTTTCACCTATGAAATATGCCTCCATCTCTTCCTTGCCAAGCCCACACAGTGGCTGACTACTATAAATGGCATACCAACATGGAGCCCGAAATCATGCCAGTCACATCCAATGTGGAGACAAGGAAGAAAAGAAAGAAACTCCAGACCTCACAGCATCTGTTTTGTTTTGTTTTGTTTTCTTCAAACTTGTCCAAATACTGGTGAGGTAAGACAGACCTGACAAGACACATCTATGATGATGAGAACTCCACCCCTCAAGGGAAGTCTTCCTGCAGACAAGATTACCAGTTGATTTTCCGGCAAACCAGACTCTACCTTAAAACCTGGAAAGTGTTTCCCCAGGGTAAGCACAGAAACTATTTTCCAGAAATGGTCAAGGTTGTATCTCCTGCTGGCAGCCAAACTTGGTACTCATGTGGCACTGATTTTGAAGGCATGAAGGGGTCATGGAGAGCAACTGAGGTTTGGCACTGTGAGAGGCCAGAAGAGGCCATTGTTAAAAGTGCAGCCTTAGTAGTAGTTGAAGGCCCAGAATGAAGGAGTCATGCAGATAAGTTGAGGCTTGGCACCACGAAGAGAGCCCAGGAGGGGCTATTGGTGAAAGTGCAGCCCAGTTGCAGCAAGGGACCCGAGCAGTTTTTGAGATGCCAGTACCATGGGACAACCACCAAGAATAGCAGCAGCAGTAGAGTGGAGCCAGCCAGAGCCTGGAGGACAAATTGTGTGCTGCAGATGGCAGAACCCAAAAAGTGATCCAAGCCCTTTGGAGGATCCCAGAAGGTCATGAGCGAATTCCAGATAATTGGACATTGATAGTGTTTTTCTGCTCTCCAAAGACATTGTGAAAAGCTTGATAGATGTTTGGTTTCATTTCATCCTGTGCATTAGCAACTCTCATGATTGATTGTTTCTTATATAAACAATTTTGCTGGTGTAGTGTTGTTTTGGTGGTTTGTTTGTTTGTTTGTTTGTTTTTCTTATACAGAAAAGGGGAGTTGTTATGGAAGTTTGTTTTTAGTTTTGTTTAAAATAGTTTTTTTGTGCACTGTTGAAAAAAGGGATGCACAGGCCTTGGCATTTTGTATTGTCTGCAGGTGTTGGATTCTGTGGGAGGATGTTTGATTGCTAATGATCTGCATACGCTATCAGTAGAATATGTCAGAAGTTCTGAAAGAATAAAAACACCTGAGCTCAGACACTTGAGGTTCCACTGTCAATTGAGTATGGCACTGGCCAGAACAGTGGTTCTCTCTGCTATTGTCTGGCAGGGTTTCCACATATGAAAAATGCTTCCTGTCTCCTTGCTGAGCCCCCACAGCAGTCTTACTACTACTTACTACTATACCAACATGAAATTACAAAAAAAGTTCATTTATGCTAAATAAGTGGTTGGTTCACATATCAAGTAGTCTTATTTTGGCCTGTCCTTTCCTTCCTCCATCAGTCCACCATATAGACTCATGTGCACACACAAACACACAACACACAGCTACCCACACACATATACAACAAACACACCACACACACAAATGCATACGCACACACATGCATACATACACAACAAAGACATCACACATGTGCACACATGCACACACACACACATACAAACACACATGCATCAAACACACAACAAACACAATATGCATACACACATACAAACACACAACAAAAATGCAACCCACACACTTGCATACAAATGCATACACACACACACACACACACACACACACACACACGCATGCATGTGTGGCAGATACATGCTCTCCTCTGCTCCCACACTGGCATGTGTCACCCATGATCTCTCCTATGCTGTGAACTCTCTCAGAACAGATGTTTCCCCTTCCCCAAAATGGTCTCATTGTTCATGATCTGAAGATGAGTACTGTGTCTAGTGGGAACCACTGCTTTCATTCAAAGTAAGCCCAGTCACGTTGCTGTTGTCTGAAGCTTTATTTATTTGCTTTGGTTTTCATTAAATGCTGCTGTTTAAGATATTCTTGACATCTGATTTGCACTACTTCAGCAGATCTTAGCTAGCCAAAAGAAAAATAATTCGCGAGTAGATCAGTCGAACGAAAATGTCCAGAGCCCTAGCTCTGGGCACTTGGACAAGGACAGCAGGCAAACAGCTGTTTAGTCTGTGATGGGGACTGAGGAGTGTGAGGAGGTCTAACAGGTACTTAAAGATGATGAAAAGGGAGGCAATGGTGATTGGGAAGGGCTGGCAGTGGGTGTTCAAAAGTAAACAC
This sequence comes from Cricetomys ansorgei, assembly GCA_026225945.1. Classification (NCBI taxonomy): domain Eukaryota; kingdom Metazoa; phylum Chordata; class Mammalia; order Rodentia; family Nesomyidae; genus Cricetomys; species Cricetomys ansorgei. Next base: position 1,716,325 of record JAMJFZ010000320.1, read on the forward strand.
TGTAGTTGCTTTACCCAAAACAAGCAGGAAATAAGCTGGTGCATGTGGGACAGACCACCCAGGGAAAGCCAGACAGTGGTGGGGTGGTCATCCAAAGAGCCAAGCCTTGGGAATGCCCATGCAGGCTGTCTTGATGCTCTACAATGAGGTCCTAGCTTTCAGCTCAGCTTGTCTTCTATGGGCCTTGGTGGAACCCTGAAGAACTTCTGCCTGGATGAAAGATAAAACTTTGTGCTTCTGACTCTCCCATAGCAGTCAGACCATGAGCAGCAGAAACCCTCAAAGACTCTGAGAAGGTGTGGGAGTAGATCGAGAAGTTCTGATGGACCCTCTGAAAGGGCCCTGCTGGCATGCCCCTAAGCACGCTGTCATTCTTTCCCATTTATTTACTCTTCGCATTCGGCATAGATAGCATGTTTATGTATGGCCTATACTAATGTTATACACTAATATAGTTTATCTATTACATAGTTCATGATTTTATATTACATCTTGTGTATCATCTGTATTGATAGCATATATGAGTGTGTATATGTGCTGTGTTCTATGTATGCAATAATATATATATTGATTTTACGTGTATAACATCTTCGTTATGTTTCAATGCATAATGCCATAGTCTCATACTGTACTGGATAGTTTTTTCCCTCTCCTTCCCTATAAGGCATATCAACACCCCTCATACCTTCCCCACATTCCTGCAAGCTCCCCCATCCTCCCTCTCCTGCTATTATATATCCTCTCCATCCCCACCTACCTATTGCCCTCCCCATAGAAGAGAGAAATCTTCACAGGGTCACCACTCAAACAGGGCACAACAAATGCAACAAGGCCAGGCATTAGTCCCCACATCGAGGGTGAGCCAGGCAACCCAGCTAGAGGGTCCCAAGGGCAGGCAAAAGAATCAGAGAACCCCCACATACACTCTAGCTTGCATGTTCTCAGCAAGAATCCCAAGCCAGACAACCACATAACATATCTAGGAAACCCTGAAGGTTCCCTGGCTTCCACTTAAGGCTCTGAGGGACCCCCAAGAGTGCTGGTCCATTGACTCCATGGGGCCTGCTCTCCTATGTCCCTGACCCCTCAGGTCCCCAAAATGCCTCCTCCCCCTCTTCTGAAGTTTTTCCTGAGCTCTGCATGATGTCTGGCTCTGGGCCTCTGCATCTGTCCCCATCAGCTGCTGTCAGAAACCTCTCTGATGAAGACTGGACTAGGTACTGATTTATGAGTAGAACAAGATATCATTAGAAATCATCTCCTGACTATCCAATCTCTAGTTCCTGGCCTACCCCACAGAATTAGGCGCGGGTTCTCTCCTTTGGCATGGGGCTCTGCCCTTCCATTGTCCTAATGGGTCCTGTAGGGAGAATGGGTTACAGGATGAAGGTTTTGTGGCTAGGGTGGTGTCCCAGTCTCTCCACTGGGAGCCTTGTCAGCTACAGGAGACAACTTGTTCATCCCCCTTTGCTAGAGGTCCTCGCCAAGGTCTCCACTGTGGCCTCCAGTGAGTTTCCACTGCCCTTGGTCTCCAGAACCCCTTCTCAATGTCCCTAAGTTCTTGCTGCCATCCATACACTCCCTCCCTCCATCCTTCTCCCCATACCTGGACTCTCCTCCTCCCATTCCCATCCTCCCCCAGCCCACCCACACCATCTGTTCTACCTCCCCATCAGGGAGATCCCAGAGTCACAACCAAGCCCTTCCTTGTTGTTCAGTCTCTCTGGGTCTGTGGATTGTGGCACCTTCGTCCCTTACTTAACAGTTAATAACCACTTATAAATGAGTATATGCAGAGTTTGTCTTTCTGGGACTGGGTTACCTCACGCAGAATGATTTTTTTTCTAGTTCCATCCATTTGCCTGAAAAATTCATGTAGTCATTTTTCTTATAGCTGAGTAGTAAGTACTCCATTGTGTAAATGCACCACAATTTCTTTATCTATACTTCAGTAGAGGGACATCTAGGCTGTTTCCAATTTCTGGCTATTATGAACAAGACTGCTGTGAACATAATTGAGCAAGCATCCTTGTGGAAGGATGGAATGTCCTTGCAGTATATGCTCAGGAATGGAATGACTGGGTCTTGAGGTAGGTCTATTTCCAATTTCCTGAGGAATCCCCATATTGTTTTCCATAATGGCTATATAAGTTTGCACTCCTATGAGCAATTAAAGAGTGTTCCGCTTGCTCTACAACCTCTCCAGCATGAGCTATCAACTGTGCTATTGATCTTAGACATTCTGACAGGGGTAAGATGGTATCTCAGAGTAGTTTCAATTTGCATTTCCCTGACAGCTAAGGATGTTGAACATTTCTTTAAGTGTTTCTCAGCCATTTGAGATTCCTCTTTTGAGAATTCTTTGTTTAGATCCGTACCCCATTCTTGTTGGATTATTTGGTTTGTTGATGTCTAGTTTCTTGAGTTCTTTATATATTTTGGATGTTAGCCCTCTATCAGAAGTGAAGGTGAAAATCTTTTCCCAGTCTATAGGATACCGTTTTATCTTATTAACAGTTCTTTTGCCCTACAGAAACTTTTTAATTTCATAAGGTCCCATTTGTTAATTGTTGACCTTAGTGCTTGAGCTATTGGGATTCTATTTAGGAAGTTGTCTCTCTGTGCCAATGTATTCAAGGCTATTCCTCACTTTCTCTATCAGGTGCAGTGTATCTGTTTTTATGTTGAGGTCTTTGATCCACTTGAACCTGAATTTTGTGCAGAGTGACAAATATGGGTCTATTTGCATTCCTCTACATGCAGCCATCCAGTTTGACCACTGTGCTGGATAGTTTTATGTCAACTTGACACAAGGTATATTCATTGAGAGAAGGGACCCTCAAATAGCAAAATGCCTCTGTCAGACCGAACTGTATGCAATCCTGTAGAGCATTTTCTTAACTGGAGATTGTGGGTGGGGCCACCCCTGGACTGGTGGTGCTGGGTTCTGTAAAAAAAAAAAAAATAGGTTGAGCAAGTCATAATGAGCAAGTCATTAAACAGCATCCCTCCATTGCCTCTGCATCACCTCCAGCTTTCAGATTTCTGCCCTATTTGAGTTTCTATCCTGACATCTTTTGATGATGAACAGTGGTATGGAAGTGTACACCAAATAAATAAACCCTTTCCTCCCCAAGTTGCTTTTGATCATGGCTTTCAATGCAGCACTAAAAACCCTAGGATACATACTATTGTAATTAATTATGAATAACTGGTTATCACTAGTTATTATGGTTATTGATATCATTGCATATCATAACATTTAAACTTTTGTCCCACTTTAAGGAAATCACACAAATGTTTATGAAAGAGGCCATGCAAAGATTTTTAACTTACAAACAGTCCCCATTCTATCTCAAAGAACAGGCACCTGTCATGTTCCTTCCTCTGCAGATCCCTAGTAGTCACAAAAATGGCCAGGAACATATAAAGAGCAACAACCCTGAAATAAAGGCAACCAACCCAGTTGCAGATCAGTCAGACAGTAAGAAATTATCTTTGAAATAAAAAAAAATCAGTATAAAAATTCAGTTTAGCTCCTGAGGGAAAACGGCTTACTTGTCTATCATGCATTGTGAAGTGGACAGCCAGTCACTGGAGATGTGAGCACAGGGTTCCGTGTGTGGGATAGAAGATACAACTAGGAATTTAACCTGCAACAACTACAATATTTAAAATGTGGTAATGAAGACATCGATTATCAATATATAGCAAATGAAGTGGTTGCTAAGCGCTTCCGGGTTGAAGGCCACTTCCTGCATACATGTCTGAGGCCCAGGTAACAAAGGAAAGAAAATGGCCTCCAGACTCTTATCAGCCTAAAGCCCAATCAACAGATTGTTGGTTATTCTGTTAAAATTCACACCTACCTCCAGTACATGCCTGCCTCCAATGCACGCCTGCCTCCAGTGCACACCTGCCTCCAGTGCACACCTGTCTCCAGTGCACACCTGCCTCCAGTGCACACCTGCCTCCAGTGCACACCTGTCTCCAGTGCACACCTGCCTCCAGTGCACACCTGTCTCCAGTGCACACCTGCCTCCAGTGCACACCTGCCTCCAGTGCACACTTGTCTCCAGTGCACACCTGCCTCCAGTGCACACCTGTCTCCAGTGCACACCTGCCTCCAGTGCACACCTGCCTCCAGTGCACACCTGCCTCCAGTGCACACCTGTCTCCAGTGCACACCTGCCTCCAGTGCACACCCAGTACATACCTGCCTCCAATATGCAGCTGCCTCCAGCAAGACACAAAGAATTCTGAGGCTGCTCGCCCTTGAGGAGGGCTTCACATGATCTAGCATCGTCAGAGTACTGAGATCTGAGAGCAATGGCAGGCTGCCTCACTGGCAAGTAAACAAACATTCAGAGTGTGAGCCTGCCTCCACTAGCTCCTGGCCTTCAACTCCTAGATTTGAGTCAGGCTACTTCTCCTGCCCCCTCTGGAATGTTAGAGTCCATGGTTTGAGTCTCAAATTGCTGCTACACAGTTAATTTTAAATTATTCTCATTTTAATAAGAAACAATCATAATTCAACTTTGTGAGGTTTTCACCTACCCACAAATAACAAAATTGATGCCGTGCAACCATTTCTTCTCTCTTGGAACCATTTATTAACAATGATGTCACGGATCATAGCTCTGAGCACCTCTTAAGTCCTGCATTATGAGTTGGACAAAGTATTTTTGTGTGCATGTGTATACATGTGTGGGTTCAAGCATGTGCACGTGTATGCACATATGTATGGAGTCAGGGGTCAATTTTGGGTCTGTTCTTCAGGACACTGTCCACATCAGGTATTTTTTTTTCAGACGGGGTCTGTCATTTATACCTGAAACTCACTGAGTTAGCTGGCTTAGGCTAGCTGGCCAGAGAGCCTAAGGGGTCCACCTGCCACCACCTACCCAGTGCTGGATCAGAAGCGTGCCCCCTGACAAAGGTTCAAAGGATCAAATTCAAATTTCTTGCGCTTGGGTGGCAGGTACTTTACCAACTGAGCCATTACTCCAGCTCCTGTACAAAGTTCGTTGTGACTCCCAGGAGGTGACAGCAAGGAGGGCACATTTGGGTACAGTGGTGATGACCCTGGAGGGAAGGGTTGACCTTGGAGTCTCAGTGTCAAGTGAGAAGGAAAAACCTCAGTGCCTTGCAGTAAGTGTGCAAACCCCCTAACACACCTGGAACAATAGCCCTCACGAAGCCACAAAAGGGGGCTGGAGAGGTGAGTCAGCTGCCCTGTCATAAGGACTGAGTTTGGTTTCCAGTACCCACATGGCAGCTCACAAACACCTGTTACTCCAGCTCCAGGGAATGCATTAGCTTCTTCTGTCCTCCTCGGGCAACTGCATTCATGCAGACAGACAGAGAGACAATCAGACAGATAAACACACAGAGAGAGAAAGACAGAGACAGAGAGACACAGAGACAGACAGAGACTGAGAAATAAAGCAAAATCAATCTAAAAATAAGACAAACAAAACCAGAAACAGAAGGAAGGGCACTGGTGGAAGGGAAGGCCTATGCCACAATGCTATTGCTTGCCATCATTTCTGTAAATTTGCTGTTGCTTCTAACTTGTGTGCACAGCTAGCTAGTGGACTCTCATCACAAGGCCCGGACCTCTCCTTCCTGCCATGTACTGTTTCCTGCCATGGGACAGCAGGTCATCCCTGCACATTGATCAGTTATATGGTGCTATGGGAGTCCCTAAACTCCTTCATGATGTGAACACAGTGCGTCTTTTATCTCTTTTCACCATGATAGGCCTGCAGTAAGGACATGGCTCTGCAGAGGCGGAACTAGCCCACTAGTGAATGGTGGAGAAGATGGCTCTGGAGGAACAAGTTGAGGATGACCCCACATCCGGTCATGTGGCCTGTGGCTGGAGCTAAGGCTGGAAGAGGAGGCCGTGGCTTGTGGGACAGGGACAGAGACAGGTTTTAAAGCCTAGAGTTCAAAGTCTGCTCAGAGAGTCACCCAATTGTTACTATGTTACAAACTAAGCATCTTGTAAGATGAACTCAAACCTATTGTCCCAATACTTCATTTCTTCACCAACAGGGCATGTATGCATTCCAGCACATAGTATATCTAGAGAGTTAGGGACTAATGTCTGCGAGTAGCTACAATAATCTAGCTGTACAAGGCTTTTATTTGTGGTTTTAATATAATAAAGTGATTTTTTTTTTAAAGCCTAGATTTGGTGTGAGTGAAAACATGTCATTTTTAAGTCAGGATGGGGTACAACTGGCCACATTTGTGTTTACTGTCAGTGCCTAGAGCAGTGACACCTGGGTAGAACGGAGGAGTGGACACCAAGGGCCACGCTGACGGCTACCCACGGGGAGTGCCACTGAAGAGGACCAAAGCCATCAGCGTCAATACAGTGGCTAACAGAGGGGGACTGGAAAGAAGTCAAGGCTGAGGCTGCCTGGCTTGGACAGCCTGAGGGCTGCTCAGAGCCCTGCTGTGGCCCTTTCCCTTCCTAAGCCTAAGCCTACAATCCTGAGTAGAACCTGCTGGCCAATTACCACACTGCCACACATTTTCCATAGGAGTAGAAGGCAAACAAATCAATAACTTCTAAACAAGTTGAATATGCAAATATTTGAAATGTGGTTATTAAAACTCGTAATTCAGTTTCTGAAATCCGCTGTGGTCTTTATTAAAGACGTTTCTCAAGGCCTTGGTGGTATATTGTGTGGGATATGAGGTGGTAATATTCACAGAGAGTACTCCCCTTCATGGAAGGACACTGAATATTTATATTTTTTAAAAAAAATTGATGAGTTGTGCAATATCACTTTTCAATAATTTTATATGAATCCAATAAACACATTATGAATATCATAAATCTCAGTTTATTAAAATAATGATATCTGTTGGGTAGAGCGACGGATTATTCAATCAAAGGAGGAAAGCACCCCTGTTTGATAAAGCAGTTCCTTTTCATTTGTTTTTGGCATCTGGGAGGTGGGACAGATGGAGCACAGAGACCGAGGCAAGCAAGATCTTTGCCCTTGCGTGATAGATAGATGATAGATAGATAGATAGAGAGAGAGAGAGAGAGAGAGAGAGATAGAGAGGGATATAGGGAGTCATTCTTTACAGTTTGTGCTCTATGTGAACAGAGAAAGGGGGGAGAGAGATACAGAGAGAGACAGAGAAAGAGAATGAGTAGTTGTTAAAGATATACATAATATTTGTTCAGTGTGCTTGGGTGAGTTATTCCTGGTTAAGGAGTACATTATACAGAGTTTAAAGCAAACACAGGCAAAGATACAGAGATAAACATAATAGAGTTCTCACTGAACAAACCTGTTAGAGTATTGGGAAAGTGACGTTAGAGGAGAAAAAAGGAGAGGGGAGAAGAAAGAAAAAAGGAAGGAAAGAAAGGAAGGAAGGAAGGAAGGAAGGAAGGAAGGAAGGAAGGAAGGGATGGAGGAAAGGGGCAGGGAAGATCAATGAGAGGTCTTAGCAAGTAAATGTGCTGGCTGCCAAGCCTGATGACCTGAACTTGATCCTGGGATCGACATGGTGGAAGGAGAGGTGCAGCTCTTGAAAGTTGAACTCTTGTCTCTACATGTGCTCCATATGCACAGGCACACACAAACATCATGTCACAGCATAATAAACATTTTTTAAAAGAAAGAATACAAAAATATTAGACTGAAAAAAAAGGCTATTTGGGAATGCTACTTGTGGTCAGTGCGGAATAGAGGAAAGCAGAGTATGGTAAGAGATCTCCATGATCTCTTACATGGGACCATGAGACCTTCGCACACTCTCTGTGGGTGTGAAAAATCATCCAGGCAAGGAGGAAGTCAGAGAACACGTAGGAAACTGGAAGGCTGCTGTGGGAACATTCCCCCTGTCGCTGGGAGAAGCACCTGAGACCGTGACCATGTTCCGGGAAGCTTGACTCTGGCTTGCAGCTTCAGAAGTTCTGGTCCATGACGGGCTCAGGCTGGTGCTTTGGGCCACAGCTAGCCAGAAGCATGGCCCAGAAGTAAAGGCAAAGGACCAAGAGTCTGCTCCCACTGTCCCCTTCAAGGGAATGTCCCTTGACTGCCCACAAGGCCACACTTCCAAAAAAGTTTGACCCACTCCAAGGTGCCATCCTGGTAATCGAGCCTCAAGCACATGGGCTTGATCCCATTCCAACCTACAGAAGCCACATAGAAGATGCGCATAGCTCAAGACTGCAGTGGATAACATATATGTGTTCATTGGAAGGAAATCCTGACATCGGAAAACAGCGGTATTTTAGAGGCTGGGAGAGGAATGCAGGGTCCACAAGAGCTAGATTCCCGTCTGCTGTGGTAATACACCAGTGAGTTGTGTTTACACTCAGGCAGCGAATGCCCCTGCTCTGCATGTGCCATGTACTCTGGCTCCAGAGCTATCCAATCTCTGGTCTATGGTCTCCCACCCACTCTGGTCCCAGCGTGGCTTCCTGACAGCCAAGTTAGCAATGCCCTGCTATGCTCCAGATTCTTCTTAAAGCATCACACCCTACCTATTGGAAATTTTGGTCCAGTCACTCCAAGGATATTGCTTGGCTTTCCCTCAAACTATCCCTCTCCTAAGTCCTCCCTAAATGCTAAGTGTTAGCCTCCTGCTGTGAAGCCATGAACTATGGGGTCACATTTTAGTCGCCTTTGCCTTCCCACAGGGGTGAGCCCTGTAACACACATTAATAAATGTTCTATACATGAATGAATGGGTGAGTGAACGCCTCGAGAGTGCTTGAACCAACATGACTCAGAGGAGACCAGACGGTGAATGGTGGAGACCCTTGAAACTGACTTCAGGAGACACGGCTTCTACCTACTATCAGTGCTGAGGTGCAGGTCTCTCTCCTATAAGGCAGAGCATTTAAAATGCATAGTCTCCTCTAAATTTCCTTGCCATTCACAAGCAACAAAATTCTAAATAATCGGAAGTTGGCCCCTGTCAGTGATGTCTTTGGGGTGGGTTTCATATCTAAATCACAGCAAGAAGATTAACATAACACAAAGTATGAGTAAAGTGTTTGAGTCAGGAAATCCTGAGGCCGAGGACAGCTCTAAGATTGGTACTTCCCAATAATCTAATGAAGCCAGCTCCCGGACCCAGAAATCCCATACACGGCTGCTGTATACACTAGGGGAAATTGAAACGCAGCCTGGCCCTCTACTTCCAGTAAGCATCATCAGCCAGCATGTGACTGTGTGATGCCCTCCACTGGGGGAGGGGAATCCCTGAACATGCACAGACCCCAGCCACCCAGCAGTGACAACAGCAAGTCTAAAACTCAGCCTCATGCTTTCAAACACTCAAAGGCCAGGCATAAAGCAAAGTGCTGGCCCTCCTGCGGAGAGTGCGGCTTGGTTTCCGCCCTGTTCCACTTAGGAAAATGAGAGGCTGAGATGCAGGGTGAGACGTTCCGGAAACCTAATGAGGAATGATGAAACAGGAGGCATTTACTTTGTTCATTTTCCAGGCAGCAACCGCTGGTGCAAGGTTGCCACTGCACCCCAAAGGGAGAGAAAAGGTTCGCCCTGTCAGCCTGGAGACGATGTCTGCCTTCCTGGAAGGGTGGAAATGGACACCCTGGGGAAATTAAACCAGCCAACTTCAGCAAATCTTCAGCAGCACATGCAATTAAAATGCCATTTTTAAAAAATGGCATTTCTACCTCTCAGCTTTGCAGAGGCTGCTGGCATAGGCCCTCTAGGTAGATCTGCCCCCTTCTGCAGGCCTGAGCTTGCAGAGGAATCACAGTTCACTCTGGGGAGGGAAGAAAAAGCCAGAGACTTTTTCTAAGGTCAGACCTTTGAACTCAGAAATAGCAAATGTGATCAATTCACCACATTAAAGCAATAACTATTAGCAAATTCATATTTTCCCAGGATCAGGACCATTTGAAGCCACGGAAAATGAGCATTCCAATGTTCTGAGATGTTATATAAGGATCTTTAGCCCTGAGGAAGTTCAAGAGACTAGTAATTACAGTGAATTGACCCATTCAGGGTGTCCTAAAGCTGGTAGTGACTTAGCCAAAACCCAGAGACTCCAACATGATAACATCTTGACGCCTGTCAGAGTGGAAGGGAACTGAGTGGGGCAGAGATCTGACTGTGCCGCTCTCCCTGAAACTAGCTCACTCTTAAAACTGACTGCTTCTCCTTCTCTTTCCTTCTTCATTGTCTTCCTTCTGTCAGATTTTAGCGGAATGTTAAAGAGTTTGATGTTCCCAGGAAACAAAGGGAACGGCTGATGTTTCTGTCAGTGAAAGCCTTGGCGATGAGATGGCCGCAAGTGGTTGAGAGTTGTCTTGCAAAGTTTATCATCCTCATATCTGCCCTAGTTTCTTAATCCATTCATTTCGATTCAGATACTATGTATTTGCACAATTGCTATAATTAAGTCTAATTATATAATTAGCATAACATATGTGATCACGGAGTTAGAATGTGTAATTACATAATTACACTGTGTAATGGCATCGGGTGTAAATATCCTTCTGAAATGTCAAGAAGAAATATCCTCCATTTGCTCAAAAGGTAGATTTAAAGTTCAGTTTCACTTTTTTTGCCACAGTGGAAATTCAAATATTATTTCAATCAAGCATCTTAATTACGCTTGAGAAAAAAAGAAGTTTCGTTTTTTCTCTCGTATCTTTTCTAACTGTGGTACAAAGAAACAGTGTAATGCACCAACACCATTTATTTAGCAAGTTAGGAAAATAAAATATTAGAGATGCTGACCAAACTGACCGGACATGGAAGCTCACCTGTAATTCTAACATTTGAGAGGGTGAAGCAAGAGGATTGATGTGTATTAGAGGCTAGTCCAGGCTACATAGAGAGACACCATATCAAAAAAGAAAAAGGAAAAAAACTAATGAAGTAGGGGAGGGGAAGACAGTATGAGAAATGAATGAAGGAACAAAGGAAGGGAGGGAGGAATAAACAAATTCTGCCAAATGCACATATCTGTAAAACTAACGAATGTCCACTGTCAGATTTCCCATAATCCACACAGGCAGAGCTGCCTGATTCCTCACATGCAATCCAAATCTCAAGATACACAAAATCAAGTCCATGTTGGTGTTTAAAAATACAATTTATAAATAATAATGGCCAATATAATGTGGGGTATATTTGATAAATAATTCTGGCTATGTTCTTGCTTAATTCAGAAAGGCTAGAAAAACAACTTTAAAAAATTTAAAATATTTAGCAAAATTAGATATTGTTAAATTCCAAGTAAAACATAAAAGGCTAGAAATACAACAAATTTTAGAAAAGAAAGTTGAAATATGAAAAATCTGTAAAACTTACAGCAAAAATGCAGAGAAGTAAGAAGAGAAACAGCACTATAATATGGCTAAAATGCATTTATAAAAAAATCAAATTTTAGGAGTGCTCCTGCTCCTGTCATTAACCACAACATAGAGAAGCTAAGTCTGTAATTTTAAATTTTAAAAATAAATTTTACAATTCTTTTCTTTCTTCAATAGGAGTTTTCCCAACACCACAATGATCCTGACAAACTCTGTGTCCTGAGACAGAGTTTAATGGCATTTTGGTAAATTTGAATCATTTAAGGAATGATTTTTCAGCATTTCTTAAGTAATCCATGTGATCACCTGAATGGCTCAATTTTTAATATGTCTTGAAATTTCCCACCAAATATCAACCCCAGCTCATTATGTTTTTACTTATCCTTGGATTTCACCTATAATATAAGAAATAAAAAGAAAACTAGAAAAAATACAAGAAAAATGAAATGGAAAATTCTAGAAGCAGTCCAGGAAAGTCTGGACACACAGTGGCTCTTCCGGTCAGTCAGAGAGCACAAGGCCAGCCCCCTCCAGCCTGACTCCGGGCTGGTTGGTGCTCTGGCTTGGTATCCTGTTCCCAACAGAGAAGCCACAGCAGTGGTTATCTGGGAGTGATGGATGCTCTCAGGTGTCTCACAACCTGGAGGGGCTCCTCTCATGGCAAATGTTTTACAGATGGAGCCCTTGAGAGTGAAGGAAGTCATGTGCAAGAACAAGGCTTTCTGGTCCTGGAGGTTATATGCTCCAGATGTGTCCCCATGTATCAGAGTGAGGGGATAATTATTTGCACGTGTCAAATTGGAGGCCTAGGGCAAACCTAGGGAGGCCCCTTTAGCCCCAAAACCCCCAACATTGTGTCATTATCCAATTTCTGATCTTTGTCCCTTGGTTACTAAGTCATAGCAAGGCAGAGGAGTGGAAGCCAGGTTGACACTGGTAACAAACTATGAAGAATTCCACGGCCGTACGTTCACACTGAATTGCATGGCCAGCTCTGCAGAGGACAGGTCATTCAGGCACTACGTTATGGGAGAGGGCAGGCCACAGGTGCTTGTGGGAGCTGAGGAAATGGCCATTCAATAGTACTAGAAAGGAAGGGACTGTGAGACAAGGAGAGTCTGTGTCGAAGGGTCAACAGGGCTCCATCCGCTGCCTATAATCCTGACCGGCTAAAAGGCCGGCATTGTACTTGTATCTGACCCTGTTCAGGATGGTCAAGGAGCCATTAAAAAAATGAAGGGGATTCCCACAAGCTATCCCAAGTGAGTCCCACCAGTTAAAAGGGGGTGCATATAGAACTTCCTGGGTGGTGAGCTGAATACCCACATTGAACCTACGGGGCCTCAGAGCTGCCCTGCCACTGCTGCAAACAAGCCTCTTCCTCCTTCTCAAGCCCCTCCCTCCTCCCTCCCTTCTCTCACCCTTTTTCATTTTCCCTCCTTGCAGTCCTTTTCCTCCACACTCTTTCCCCTCTTCCCTTTTTCTGCTCCTCCTCCTGTATCCTTCCTCTCTCCCTCCCTCCTTCCATGTGTACACGGGTACCCTCTGCTCATCTTACACTCTTCCAGGCACTCAAGATGCAGAATGAGCAAAACCAAGCCATGGCCCTTGTGAAGCTGACTTGCGAGCAAGGAAAATCAGTCAATCATGGATAAATAAGAGAATGAGTACATGCATGCACGAATGAGCAGATATACTGATATAATCTTGCGAAGCGATTTTGTAGTGAAGACTAGCGAAGCCAGTATGAAGAAGCCGAGCACGTGTATGGGAGTGGCAAGAGGAAGTGTAGGGGACGAGCAGGAGCAGGGAGAGTAGAGAGATCAGAGCCAGGGCACCCAGCCTCCCTTCCTCTTCGGGGCTACCCACTTGGGTCTCCTGCAGCAAAGAGGTGTGGCCTTGAGGAAGAGGATTTGTGCTGTGGGTGACAAATTGGGAAGGACGGGACTCCATCCCCAGCCCTGATGAAGCATGGAGCCCAGCAGCATCAAACAAAACAGACAACAAGGTCCTGCCTAATCAGCTCATGGTAGGTGTTCTGTGTGGGGCAGCAAGGTCAGTGTGTTAGTTGTTTGTTTTGTCCACATGACCAGATTCCTGAGTAGAAGTAGCTTAGGGGAGAAAGGGCTTATTTGAACTTGTAGTTTGAGAGGACTGGGTGCATCATGGTGAAGAATACCCAATATTAGAAATGGCTGTGCCCATGTGGCAGGTACAAGAAGCTGCTTGCTCCAATCTTGGTAGATCAGGAAGCAGAGAGAACTCAGGCCTCTTCCTAACGCTCCCAGTCTAGTGTGACTGCAATTTCACCTTCTATCCCAGAATTCCAACGTATCAGCTGGAGCTAATCAGCAATGGAAAGCCAGTGTCGTTACAGGAGTTTCTGACCCTCATTTACTTCCTAGGCAGAGACTGCCCCTAATAAACCAAGGAGATCCTGAGAGAATAGAAAAACACCTGCATGGTATTGAAAGAAAGAAACAGAAACATTGTCTACAAATTACGACATGGTGAAGAATTCTTAGACATATTAAACCAGAATATTTAAAATAATATCAGATAGAGAGGTAGACATCATAAGAAATGGTAGGTGAAGCCCTTCAGGACAAGGAGAGTTATGTGACATTTACATGTAGACGAGCACAGAGAAATGAACAGAACTGGAAATGTTAACATCTCATAATGGTAACAACATTGTTGCAATACAATGCAATTTTCTTGGACTCTAAGACCCGTCAAGTAATCATTATTTGATAAATGCAAAAATAATACAAAAGTGTTGTGTTGTGCAGTGTTCTGGTTGTTTTCCTCATTGAGGGGACAAAATGCCAGACAAAAGCAGCTTAAAGGAAGGTTTGTTTTGGCTCAGAGTTTGAGGGTACAGCGTATCACAGCAGGGAAGTCAAGGCAGCAGGAGTTTGAAACATCTGGCCACACTGTGTCTTCGATCAGGAGACAAAGAGAGAGGGTTGCTCATACTTGGAGACCTTTCTTCTTTTATGCAGTCCAGGAGTGAAGCTCAGGGAATGGCGCCAGCTTCCTTCTTCCTTTAACCTAATCGAGATTATCCCTCTCAGACATGAAATGAATCTAAATCATCCCTCACAGGTGCAAGGTGATTTGCATCACAGATCTAGGTGATTCCATGACCTGTCAAGTTGATAGTCAATATCAGCCACCATATACAGTTTATAATACATGAAGAAGAAGAATGCCTGAAAGGTAGAACAGATGTCAGAGGAGAGATGCAAATATACTCTTGGAAAATTCTTATACTACTTTTTGAAGTTAACTAATATTTCTTGAAGCTATACTAGGTTAAAAGTGTATAATGCAACTTCTAAATTAACCACTCAAACAAGAATTCATCAAGTTCTAAGTAAGTAATAAAATAGAAGAAGTAGAATAAAAAGAAACATAGAATTGCTCAGAACAAAGCAGTTGAAATGGAGAAAGGATTGCCAGACAAATTTTAATAACAAAATAGTAAGTTTAAATAAGGCCATCAACAATAATCGCCCTAAATACAGCAGAAAGACACAATTAAATGGTGATCATCGTAAAGCTGGACCAAGGATCAAAACTACAGGAAACCCAAGTGTGGTGACTTGAATGAGAAGCACCCTCCCCTACATGGTCTCAGACAGTCGAACACTCTTCTCCCAAGCTGGCAGCCAAACTTAGCACTGTTTGGGCAGAGCTGGGAGCTGAGGCCCTACTGAAGAAAGTACACCACTGGAGGCTGACTTGAGAGAATTTAAATCCTTGAGCCAATTCTATTTCATTGTCTCTGCTTGGTGTCGGTGAGCTCTCAGCCTCCTGCTGCCATCAGCTGCTTCCTGCTATGCTTGCCTCCATCCCCCCCACCCCCCCACCCTGCCATGAACCTCTGGAACCACAGACCAAATAAATCCTTCCTCCTAGAAGTTGCTTTGGTCATGCTGTTTTACCACAGCAATGTAAAAGTAACTAATACAGAAGTTGGTAAGAGAGTGGCTATTGTTGTGAAGAACCTGATCATGTTGTTTTCAGGGAAAAAAAAAATACGTCAAAAGACTCTAAATTTTAGACTCGGAAAGCCATTGAACTCTATAGCAGAGCTTAAAGGATTGTTCTAGAAGGATCTGGGAGGACAGTAGTGTTGAGAGCAATGTGGACTATGGAGGCCCAGCTCAAGAGATTTCAGGGTGGAATGGCATTAGCAACTGGGCTAGAGATGATTCTTGTGATATTTTGGTGAAGAACCTGACCGTTCTACCCTTGTCCTAAACACTTGCCTGCCACATTAAAATGTCATGTGTTAACGTCGTTGGCAGAGGCAATTCCAAGGCATGGCAATATTGGATCTGTGACCATTATTAATGACTGTTACTGGGGTCTACAATGGAAAGGATCAAGTGGGGAAGAAAGAATTGCAAAACGAACAATTTGAAGAGAAAAAGAGCAACAGGAAACAATACTGTAGCCAAGCTTCGCTCGTGCCGAAAGAGATAATCTTAGGATCACTGTAATGGGAGAGGCCTCTTTCTCCGCACTGGAACAAAGGAACGGCTATCCTCGAGGCAAGGCAAGACCCTACCCAGCTGAGCTTACAACTTGTGAAAGAGCATAAGGAGTTCCCTACTCCAGAAAACACCTGAATAAAAGCTGCTACTAATGCAACTCCAGCAGGCCAGGGGCCAGCCCAAGATGACAGTCAAACCTGGCAGTATCATCCATGTGGTGCTGCTCTTAGAGGCATGAAGGATGCAACAGCGAGGGGGCTGTGGATTCCACTGTGATTTCAAACACCTGCTGAGGCCAGGCAGCCGCTTGCAGGGCATCCCTTGCATGATAGCCCCGAGAAGTCAGGAGGCTCTTAAGGGACACTGCACGGAGCTGTGAAAGAGAAGCCCAGGATGTACTGGATACCCCAAGACGTTGGAAATGCCAGAGCCATGAAACCTTTGCCAAGGAGAATTGAATACTGGGAGTGGAACCAGCCTGAGAGAGAGAGATAAATGCTGCAAGCAGGAAAACTGGAAGAGCGGACCCATCCAAGCCCTTTGACGTCAGACTTGGAGCTATAGGATTGATGTTTGCCTTGCTGGATTTCAGTCTTGCTTTGATCCAGTATTTCCTCACTAGGCCCCGTTCCTCCTTTCAGGAATAGTAATATCTATTCTGTGCCATTATACGTTGGAAGTATATATGATTTGCTTTTTATTTTACAGGAGGGTTACAGAGAATAACCTTGAGTCCCAGAAGAGACTTTGGGCTTTGAATTTGTAAAGTCTGCCAGGGCTGTGAAAGACAATAAGGACTTTTTAGGTCGGACTAAATTCATTTTACGTGATGATATGGCCATGAGCCTATGGGAGCCAGGGAGTGGAATGTGGTGGTTTGGATGAGAATGGCACCCATAAGCTCAGGTATTTGAGCAGTTTGTCTCCCGTTGGTGGCGCTGTTTGAGGAAGTCTAGGAGGTGTGACTCTGCTATAGAAAGTACATCACTGAGGGTACGATTTGAGAGTTTAAATCCTTGAGTCACTTCCAGTTCATGCCCTCTGCTTAGTGTCTGTAGTTCAAGATGTGCTCTCCTCTCAGCTTCCTGTTTCTGCCACAACACCTGCTGCTTGCTGCCATGATTCCCCACCATGAACTTCTAAAACCATGAGCCCAAGTAAATTCCTCCTTCTATAAGGTGCCTTTGTCTCAGCGTTCATCACAACAACAGAGAAGTAAAGGTTCCCAGAGTTGCTGTGTGTGCATCTGTATGTGTGTTTGCATTAAAGATTCTTTATGACCGTTTATTTTTATTTTATGTGTATGAGTGTTTTGGCTGCATCTGTGTTTGCTCATCATAAGTGTGTAGTGTTTGCAGAGGCCAGAAGGGAGCATCGGATTCCCTGGGACTGGAGTTACAGATGGTTTGAGCTACCATGTAGGTATTGAGAACCAAACCTGGTCCCCTGGAAGAGCAGACAGTGTTTTTAACAGCTGAGTCATCTCTCCAACCCCCTTTGTTAAAGACTCTTTACTATGCTCTCTTATTAAAGAGAACCTTACTATAGTGTTAATTTCACTCATCAAGGTTAAGTTTCCAGAACTTATTCATCCTGTGTTGTCGTACATTGCTGCCGGGGCAGCTCACCAAGGAAGACAAGGAGGCATATTTCATAACTGCAGACCCTGCCAGCCTCAGCAGAGGGAACCACCATCATGGCCAATGACATACTAGACAGTGGAACCCTGAGTGTCTGTGCTCAGGTGTTTTACTGATCCAGAACTCCTTAGATGTTCTACTGGTACCATATGCAGATCATAAGCAATCAAAAAACCCTCACAGAAATCCAACACGGGCAGACAATACAAAATGCCAAGACATAGGATAGCCCCTCACCCAACAGTGCATAAAACAATTTCAAGCATAACTAAAACTAAACTTCCACAATGATCCTGAGATTTCAGTCTTTACCCACTGATCAGCATCTCCCCATTCACCCCTTCTGTCAGGCCCAGAACCACTGTAGCATTGCTGCTTCTAAGAGTTGGGCCGCTTTAGACATCACATATAAGTAAAATCATTTGGTATCTTTCTTTTTGTCTGACTTACTTCATGTCCAGTGTCTTCCAGGTTCAACAATGTGGAAGTTGGTGACATGATCTCCTAGTTTACAAACAGCAGAATGAAAGTTGTGTATAAACACACATTTTCTTTATCCCATCTTCCACTGAAGGGCATTTAGGTTGTTTTTGTATATTGGATATTATTAATAACAGGATTGCCATAGGAATGCAAATCTCTCTACATGAAACTGACTTCCTTTCTTTGCAGATACACAGAGAAGTGAGATTTCTACATCGGAGGTAGTTCCACTTTCTTTCTTTCTATCTTTTTTAGAGACTTCATCATTTTCTACTATGGCTGTATCTGTTTATACTCCTGATAGTGCATAGATGTTTTCCTTCACATATATCCTCTTAGACACTTGTTATTCTAATCTCTTGGGGAATAGCAACCCTAAAAGTTCACAGTGGCATCTCATTTGGTTCCACTTTGCATTTTCCTAGTGTTTCTCTACGTGTCTGTGCACTCTGCGGTAGTTCTAAGGGAAGCTTGATCAAATGGACCATTAAGTTCTACTTTGCTTTAGGAAAACTTTAAATTCCCTAAGTCGGCTGAAACTTCTCATTCTGTCCTGCAGCTGAGTAGAAGTATATGCGGGTATAAAATTCTTAGTCGTCTTCTCTTGGCACATTGAAGACGATGCTCTCATCCTTCCTGCTTCCTCTGACATTCTGCTGTCTATCTAATCACAGCTGTTTTGACTATTCCAGAATTTCGTCTTTCTGCACTCACTCAAAAACTAATTTTAAAAAATAAAATAAAATGAATTATATTGAGCCAATAACAGGATTTTGTGTGTGTTTGGTACCTTTCTGCTTCACTTTTTATATCGTGTGGGACTTGCTGACGTCATGGGATATGAGTTACCCTGGTCTCTGCATGTTGTAGATTCCATGTGTTTCCTATTCCAGCTGAACTAGAAATGCACTGGACCTTCCCACTTACCTCTTCTACGCTCTGTGGTGCGTTCTTTGTCATTTTCTTGGCTGTATTGTTCAGAGCACTGATGCCCACCTTAACAAATCTGACCCTAGTTTTTGTTTCATTGAGATTGCATTTATTGTATAACGTTTTTTTTTTTAATTTGAGGGCT
This sequence comes from Cricetomys ansorgei, assembly GCA_026225945.1. Taxonomy (NCBI): domain Eukaryota; kingdom Metazoa; phylum Chordata; class Mammalia; order Rodentia; family Nesomyidae; genus Cricetomys; species Cricetomys ansorgei. The sequence continues at coordinate 1,735,357 of JAMJFZ010000320.1, forward strand.
TTGTTTTGTTTTTGAGACGGGGCTCTCACTGAACCTGGAACTCTTAGAATTTCTAGACTAGCTAACAAATGAGCCCTAGGTATCCTCCTATCTCACCTCCCCAGTGCTGGAATTATAGCCATGTGCACTATGCCCAGCCTTTTATATAGGTTCTGGAGGTCCAATTCAGGCTCTCATGTCCCTGCATGACCAACTGAGACATCTCCCCAGCCCTCAATGTCCTTCACTTGATTTTTTTTTTCTGAGTACTTTGCTTTTGAATAGACTTTATAGTCAGCACACACAGATACACACACGCACACACACACACACACACACACACACATGTACACACATGCAGACACACAAAAACACACATGCAGACGTGCACACACACAGAAACACACAAATTCAAGCATACACACACGCACACGCACACACACGGGGATTGTTTGCTCATACAATGTCCTCCCCTAATTCTTGTCTTTTAGTCTTCCTTCTCCTCTTTCATCTTTTCCTCCCTGCCAACCTTTCACCCCATCAGACAAGCTATGGTGGAACTCATGGTGAGCAGACACTGAAGGGGAAGGATGGGGCTGAATCACTAGGGGGAGGAAATTCTCATGCGGGCTTGAGTGTACCTGCTGACACAACTCATTCATGTGCTTCCCAGCAGCTTCCAAGAGATGCACGTGGGTGTGTGGGTGCAACCGGCTGAGAACATACACAGAGCCAAGCATAGGCTGGAGGCAGTGTGATGACTACAGCCTGTCAGCTACCAAGTGTATGGCACGGTGCTGTCAAAATGAGAGTGGCGCTGAGCATGTCACAGGCTGGAGAGACGCAAGGTCTGGCTGGCACAGGAGAGCACACTTTTGTTCCTGAGCATTTACATTCTTCAGAGTTTGGACAACTTCCAGAATAAATTCAAAGGGACCACTTTGTGAAACAACTTATTCTTGTGGTGATTATTTAATGGATTTGATATTATAACATAAAATGTGAGCTGTTTGCTCAACTCTTTGATACTTGGCATATCGGAATTAAGAATTTGAAGAAGACAGAGATCATTTGTCAAACAGCCACTTTCCCATGCTCTGCCATGATGGATACTGACTGGAGCCATTTGTGGGTGGTTTATCAGAACTGATTCAGATGGACATACAGAACCTGGACATACATACAAGTTTTATGTAAATGACAGGGTAAGGATGGGAATCCAGGGTTATATAAGATGCAGCTAAACTTACACTAAGCTGATCTCAAGCCTTCATTCAGTCCATTTTCCCTCAAGAGTGCTGCCTCTTATGCTGGGATTCAAGCCCTGGATCTGCTATTGTGCAACAAACCATCATACTCTTTCAGAGCCTTGGTTTGCTCCTCTACAAAAGGAAGAAAATGGACTCTTGCCCTGGTCCACCCACGGGGTTCCCTCAACATGCAAACACTACAGAAGCCTCAGGAATGTCTGACGGTGCTTTCCCAGAGATTATCAAATTTCAGGAAAAAACTCAGTTGGGCAGATTAACATGGTTCAAAGATGACAAGTCCAGTCAGTGGGCACAGAAGAGGAGAATCAAAACCCAAAAGCCAACAAGAAAGTAATTTCTATAGCTTTTGGTTTTACAAATCATTAGACATACCAGCAAATATTAAACAGGAATGACTTGCCCAGATTGAAAAAAAAAAGCAGAGGTGAAGGGCAGCAGTGTAATGAGCTGAGTGCCCACTACTGGGACATTGCGTGGAAAGCTGGCGTGTGACTGCTCCTGCTGCAGATCCACCAACAACAGGTACAGCTGCTTACTGCCTCAACATGGAAACATGAACACCTCCTGCAGCCAGAGCCAAAGAGATGCCTACCAAAGCCCAAGAGGCATACAGAACACCAAATATACAGGATAAGAAAAGAAACTCGCCACATCATATAGCAGTCAAAACAGTAAATGCGCAGAAGAAAGGAAAGATATGAAAAGCTGCACAAGAGAAAAACCAAGTCACATATATAGGCAGGTCCCCAGTGAGAACCCCCTGGAGAAGACTAATTTTTCATTTGCAAGTGGCTATCTATTGGAGATAGCTTCTGGGTTAGGAGTGGGGGACTGTCCACTTCCCCTTTCAGCTCTAGGACTCCGTCTCGTGCAGACCTATGCAGGCCCAGCTGAGACACAAATGTTTTAAGCCAACACAGCACACTGCTAGTGAGTCACTTTGTGAAGTTCAGTGACTTCACTTTATAGTTACATGAGGGAGACACTTGCCAAAGTGGATGCTACGATGCTGCCTGCTAGCCATCAATCAGTGTGTACCAAGTTCTGTGTTCACGATGTTGATGAACTCATCTACTCACCACATGCTATGCACTGTCACCTGTCAATACGCGTGCCCATCATCTGACGACTCGCTTATCATCCATCATTTTACCCATCTAAGAGGATTTGCACACGATAGTGTTATAGATACCATTGTATAACTGATGGTCAAAGACGGAATTTAGTCAACACCTCCCCACTCTGGAATGTGAACTCACTGACATCAATGCCACTTCATTCATCATTTGACCCCAGTACACGGCCCCTATCCTGCCCCAGAAGAGGATCTCAGTATGTTTCCTGATGAGAAAGTGCTGAATGGAGTGTGCCAGCTCATCAGGCGATTGTCATTTCTGTGCAATGAAACATGTAGTTGCTTGCTGGGGCATTGTGACCTGTCTCTTCCTTGGAACAAGTCATGAAACCACTAGAGGTTGGCAGAGCTGCAGGGTATCCTGGCAGCTCCTGAGGATTATCCATAGTGTCAGCATTGGAAATCAAATCTAAAACCCAGCAGACAGTGCATCCTTAATTACAATCATAATTACAAAAGTCACACTTAGGAGGACATCTGACAGTCCATGCTTCTGTGTCAGGTGACCAAATGTTCCTTTATAAGGCTAGTGAGTCCCCATGTCCCTTCACACTGACCAGGGAGCCTGAGGGGGGCTCACACACAGAAATTTATCCACAAAAGTCCCCCCCCCATCTCCTTTCAGCTGAGTATCCCAGTTCTTACACAGAACAAGAAATAGTAAACAAGCACACAGTGTGTCACTATCTAAATACCTGGGAAGCTTATGATCTCAGAATGAAAACCCAAGAAATGCAAACCAGTTCCATCACATAAGGAACATGCGCAGCCTTGGAATTCACAGCTTACTCCAGGAGCTTGATATGCTGAGTGACTTTCACAGGAAATATTTAAAGGAACAAAGCAAGAGAGTTACCTCACACCTGACACGGTACCTCTGCCTCACACCTTGTCTCAGCCATGAGCTAAAAGCTTCACATTGGGACACCCTTTTTAATGCTGGAAAAAACTTGCACAGAGGGAGGGTAGGACAGATTGGCCAAGATTATCAAGGTAGCAGACTGTCAGCTGTAATTCTTACTCATATCTTTCTGTTACAGAGCCTGCTCTTTACTCTGCCCCACATACACTTCCCAAAGGCTTCCAAAGGACTGATCGGCAAACTCTCAGAGGACTTAGCAGAGCATGAAGCCAACCAAGAGTGATGCATATGGGCTGCTGGTGAGACACTGGCCTTCTAAGAAGGACCCATGTACACCAAGAGTGTACAAGGTGACATAATCAGGAATACTCAGGCAAATATGGACACTTGGTCCTTCCAGTGTCCTGCGCTAAGAGAAGCAATCCTGAAAACATTCTGTGAGGCCTCCAAGGGAATACTTGACATTCTGTGTGAATCAGACCTTGGTGTTACCTGTCTGGGAAGGACCCTTAGCCTCAACATGAAGATCATGCCACCAGTTAGCCATGGGTACCCAGAAGACACTCTGGTAGGGTTGTGGACTTTGCCTATACTAACAAAGGTCATATAAAGGTCAGCAGACACTTAGCTAAGGCTACTCAGAGGAAGCCATGCTGGGACTCCAGACCTTTCCATGAAAGTAAAACTAAGGCTTCTCAGAGGAAGCCCGTTTCTGGGCTCAAGCTAGAAAATCCCTACAATCCTGTATAGCTAAGGAGGTTCAGACACAGCACGGTCAGTATCTGGCCCAAGGTCACAAGGCAGAGAGGGACATTGTCTGAAAGTACTCTGATGAATCAGTACAAATAGACAACAGCCTAGCCATCTACAAATCTAAGCTCTGGCCAGAGACACTGCAGTCCAGGGGCCGATGCATTCTTAAGTGGCCTAGGCTAGCTCTGCAAGGCACACATGTTAGAAGTCAAACCATTCTCTCTGATGAGTTAGAGGCCACACGAGAACCCTATGAAACGCAGCCCAAAATGGCAAGGACTTGAGCTGTGGCTCACAGCCATCCAGTCCTTACCCTTATTTCCCACCAAGGACCCACTAAGAAACCAACATGGAGGTATTCAGAACCACGATGTGACCCTGTTCTGATAGTCATCCTGACTCCACCAGGATGTCAGCCTGCTCAAGGATGACTTGTGACTTTCCTTACTCTCTTGCTGTGGGTCTCTGCCAAACACAGGTGGCAGTGGCTTGACCCTTGGCTTAGGAACTCCACGTACACAGCCTCTTTCCATCCCATCTTGGGGCCCCCATTTATTTCTACAGGTCTGAAACTATCACTACTCTCTGGCCATTTCAGATAAAGGGTACACAACCTAGGACGTGGCTCACTGGGAGCTCCCAGGACAGAGAATGTCATCAGCCTCCTGCCACCCAACATGTGCAGTCCCAAAGCTGGACTTCTGCTCCATCTCTCCGCCTAGTCACCCATACAGCTCAGACATCACACCTATGTGATATACAGTTTATATACATACCACACACATGTGCACTATATATATGTACATAAACGTTCATGCATTGTTGAGGAAGTTTATTTTTAGTTATATATAAAATAATTGTTTCATGCACTGTCGGGTGAGGGGCTGTCTAGGGCATTTTGTGTTGTTTGCAGGTGTTGGATTTCTGTGGGGTGTTGTTTAATTGCTAATGATCTGCATGTGCTATCAGTAGAACACCTGAGGGGTTCTGAAAGAATTAAAACACCTGAGCTCAGATGCTCGGCGTTCCACCACGAGTATGGCACTGGCCATGATGGTGCTTCCCTCTGCTGAGGTCTGGCAGACTTTGCAGTTATGAGATAATCCTCCGTGTCTCCTTGCTGAGCTGTCACAGCAGCTTACTACTACAATGCGTACTTCACACACCATCGTCACACATTCACATGCACGGCATTCATACACACACACACACACCACACGTGTTTACATACTCTCCCATGACCCCAGCCCCCACAGCCATGTTCTGCCCACTCACCTGCACCCCAACTTGCAGTACTCCCAGGAAAGAGTGCCTCCATGAAGAACTGTGGTGAAAAGAAGCAAGTACCTCTGGTTGTTTCCCTTTTTGGATGTGTGTTTAAGCTGCAGCATGGGGCATGGCCCCTCTGTGCTTACCCAGTGGCTCTGTGCCTGCATGATGGCCTGTCACTCACCCATGGCACAGCAGTCGGCAGACGACCATGTGCAGAATCATCTGTCAAGAATGTTTCAGACAAAGTAGAGAACTGACCCAGCTTGAAAATAAGATAGTAGCCAGGTGCGGTGGCATAAGCTTTTAATCCCACACAGAGGCGGGCAGATCTCTGAGTCTGAGGCTAGCCTGGTCTACAGAGTGAGGTCCAAGACACACAGCCAAGCTACACATTTAAACCTTGCCGCAAAAAAAGGAAAAAAGATAGAAGTCCAAACCTGTTCTGCATGATACAGAACATAACCCATTCCCCTAACAGACATTGGAAGAAAGGAGCCTTTTACTTCACATCTTTCTGGAAGGAAAAAAAAAATCCTATTTCTTTTGTTATGTTTATTGACGCAGAACATTGAAAACATCAAGGGGAAGGTAAGGTAAGGAACTCCCCAACCCTCACCTCCACTCCAAGTAGCAGATGACCCATTAGGAGCTATTCTTGTATGATCTGTAAGGTGCACTTTGCTGGTAGAAGTTTGGAGCCCAAGTTCATGAACTGTGACCCTTCCCCACATTAGAGAGCCCAGGTAGACGAACATCTGAACAGACAGATCAATACACATCAGGAAGACAGAACCAATGTGATTGTCTACATTAATGGAAAGATCCACACAGACAATGCCGAAGCCACAAAGTACTCAAACATCATTTTAAGATTGTATGTCTCAACTATCTTCTACAATCATTTTTCAGAAATGACTTGAAGGGATGGGAGAAAACGGGAGACAATAAAAATGCTGCTGTCCTTTATAAAGAGCTCAGATGCCCCTTCTTGCCTTCCTTCTTCTGGAGATACAAACAGCCCGGTGCACTGAGGTTTCATTAACATTCCAGAGGCTCAGGGACCTGATTCTAGTCTCAGATGAGCCACTCAATTTGCAACAATGCCCTAAGTTCAGTTTTTTTTTTCTCTAGAAGACAGAATAATTATCCCACATTCCAAGGCATGTCAGCACGCACAGGGGAGATGTTCAGCCCACAACAAATGTGGGATCCATGTCCCATCCTACATGTGTGTAGCCAGTGGGGGCCAGCTGAAACTTGCATCTGGACATACAGTATGCAAACTCCCTACAGCTTGCAACCTCACCACAACCAAGCCCACCATGGGTAACAAGTTGGTACCATCCCTGTCCTTCTGTGACAAACACAGCTCTCTTAAGAGTTTCTTGCACCTAGCTGCTCTTGCCTTGGTTAGACTGAGCTTGCATATAGACAGAAAGGACCATTAGGTACATTCTCCCTGAGTCAGCTCATCATGGAGGGACTTCTTTGCAACTGAGGCTGGTGATGGCAGAGAACAAGAGACACTTGGCCAGGTCAAGATGGCCCAGTTCCTGCTAGACCCTCAAACCCTAGAGTCTCCATTTCTTTTTCAGCCCAAGAGTGCTTGCTAAAGGTGTTTATGGCATGGGCTTTGGAGTCAGAACATTGTTGCTTTGGATGCAGTCTTTTATTACATATGCAAGATTGGACAATGCACTCCACCTTCCTAAGCCTCAGTCTCCCTCTTGGGATGCCCCCTCCTGATACCATTGCTATGAACATCAACAGATCTGAGGTGAGTGGTGGTGAGGGCCTCATGGGTGCCAGTTATCATTCATGCTGGCCTTTCCCATTATCATGATGAGTAGAATAAAACGTTCAAACAATTACCCCACCCATAGTGCCAACCTGAGACATCATGGACTCTGAAATGGGAACTCCAGATCAGTGTATCCACCAACCCTTACCTTACATGAAGCTTCTTCTTGAAGCAGATGGCACAGAGGCCCACAACTGGCCAAGGTTCAGATGCTCAGTCCTAAATGGGATTTCTTTATCACACCTTTCCACCCAAGATCCAGGGATCAATGCAGAAGAAAGGGATGAAAGATTATAAGAGCCAAAGAGGGTAAATAATTTCAAGGAAATAGTGTTTTATGGACACAACAGGGCAGTTGCACATACGAATTCACAGTAATTGTGAAGCATGCACAAGATAGAAATAATACAGCACTTCGCATGTACAAAGCTTTGTAAGTCTCCTAATCCAGAGGCTGCCTGGAGAAGACTCCCCAGTGACCCATGGACTCAGGAGGATGGAACTGAGCCCTGACAACTCAAGATTATCATGGGTGATGGCTCCTGCCAAGAGATCTGAATCGTTTCTTTAAGGACAAGAGCAAAGTAGTGAGAACTCCTCCACCAGAAGGCAGCAGGCCAAAGCATCACAGTCCTGGACTTAGCACCAAGACACTGAGGGGTGCCCCAAAAGTCACTAGATCTCACTGACTAATGAAGCAGGGACAGATAGTCTCCCTGAGCCTTCAGAGACTTACACTTTCTGAGATAACTCTTTTCAACTAGATAAGAATAGTTCCCAATGGGGAGCAAAGCCAAGAATCAGCACAACCATCGAGTTTCCGTGCACACTAACAGGTCCAGACTCTGCTAACAGGTCAGACATGGTCTTATAACTCATTCTGACCAATTAAATATCAGCAGAAGGGCTGAGGAGGAGGACCAATTGGTAAAGTATTTGCCATGCAAGCATGAGGACCCAAGTTCAATACCCAGAACCCACATTTAGTCAAGTGTAATGGTATACATTTGCAGGCAGAGCTAAGTGGATCCCTGGGGCTCACTAGCTAGGCACCCTAATCCTATCAGCAAGTTCCAGCCCAGGGAGAAACCCTGTCCCCCCAAAAATAGATGGTGTTCTGAAAAATGATACCCAAAGGTTGGCTTCCATCTTCCACATGCACACCACGTGTGTGTACATAAACACATACATGCACCATGCTCCACTGCACACCCAAGGACTGACCAGAGGGTTGGCAGTTATATCACTTTCTCTGCCAGGCTCATCTCCTACAAAGACCATAATGACACAGAGGAGAAGGACAAGAGGCCCACAGTAGGGTTAGGTTCTCACATGTGGTTCCCTAAGTGCTTGTCTTCCTGGATTTAGGGCTACTTTATCTCTGCGATGTGATTTGGCTCACAAAGCCTGCTGCTCTGGGTCTGGGCCAGGACATGGGGCTCATGGTGTAAATTACAACCTCAGGGGAGCATAGTGGCAAGCAGGCAGACCTTCACAACTGCCATGTTCCTCTTGGAATACTACACCCACCCAGAGAGGTCAGCACATAGAGAGCTGCATGCGTGCCTGTCAGCCGCCAGCCTCTGCTCACACACTGGACACACAGACCTTTAGAATTCCGTTTCTAATTACTGTACTATATACAACTCAGAATGATGGTGAATTGATAAAATATGCAAATGAGGCAATCATAAAATGTATTAAAGTTTCCATTTAAACTGTTAGTTAAGCTGCCCACATTTGTAAATGTAAACATTAACCTTCAGGAGAAATATTTTTTAAACTATAGTATAATTGGAAAATCCACAACCATGTGTAACAGAAGAGGGACTGTCACACAGAAGGGTTGTCTCATCGTCATAAATAAACATTTCTGCAGTGTGGGTGCTTCCTGTCAGCAACTCCCAGGTATCTCCTCTGGGTCTCTCGAAAGTCACTTCTGTGAAGTCACGTCTTTCCTTCTCTCCTCTAAAAGCAACAGCTGCACACATATCGTCCTCTTAGCTAGATGCCCATGCCCTCAAGGACAATTGCCCCAGATCCCGCAGACTGCAAAGCTCTTGGTCTTCCACCTCCACCTGGGAGGAGTTTGCAGGGGTTGGTGAAATTGGCTGATACCCGGAGACATGCAACTGGACTGAATAAAGTCAGATCGGGCAAAGTTGCCGTATATGCTGCTATGGAAGCTTCTGGTTTCGGGTTTTAGAAGCTGTTGGTACATTTGTATCTTCTCCATCTCTGCACATCTTCAGATGGAGTCCTCAAGCCAGCACACGTGAAGACTGGGATTAGATGAGCAGGGTGACAGTCCTCAGACTCCATGAGCAAAGTTGCCTGGGAGGAAATGGGCTGATGTGTTCACCCCGTCTGCTCCTGGGGAGCAGGCACACCTGGACCCTTCAGTCCAGTTCCTCTGCCTTCAGAAAGACCTCCTGGAATGCTCTCTTCTGGAAAAATGGGAGTGTTAGAGTTTACATCAGTGAAAAGCTATTTACAGAAGGTCTTACTTGGGTGTGTTTGTAAGACAGAGAAAAACACAAATTTGTTGTTTTTACCCAACTCTGACTGAACTGCTAGAAACTTGTATTGAAGAGTACTGTTCAGGAATAGCAGGAAACCCTTGGAGAACCAGTTCCCAGCTGGGAGGGAGGTCTCAGTGAGTATGTTCATTCCCTCTTTGCTTCCATGACTTTTCTCTCTGCTTCTCCTTCCTTCCTTCCTTCATCCCTGCTCCTCCTCCTCTTCCTCTATCACTCCTCCTCTACCCCTGCTCCTCCTTCCTCCTCCTCTATACCTCTTCCTCCTCCACCCCTACTTTTCCTTTCTCCTCCATCCCTCCTCCCACATCCCTCCTCTTCATCTCCTTTCTCCTCCTTTTACTGTAATTTCTATAGGCATTCACTAGAAACAGCTTCAAGCTCTTTTAGGAAGTATGGAGGCCACAGATAATAACTAATCAAAATAGAGTAGTATATGACATTCATTAAAACCACAGAGCAAGAAAGCTATGCCACACATTCATGTGTTGTAATAAATCCCATGATTCCTTCGCTCACGTCAAAACTAGACATGTACAACAGGTTATATTAAGAAAACAAGATTATGATTTAAGATGGAGAAAAGGGAAATGATTAGTGATTTCTCCAAAGACAACAACCTCCAAATGAGATTCATTCTTCACACAGCACTGAGGACTCCCGTCTCCTCTCAAGAGCCCGGCAGTTAGTAAGATCAGTAGGAAAGAAATTACATCAGGTTAATATACACTACACCCCACAAAGTTTAAAGTTCAGCATCTCACAGACAGTGACCCAGGAACTGTGTGCAGAGGTACAGACAGACTGCTTTTGCTACAGCACAGGAAATAGCATGGCACAATACAAAGCTCAGGGAGTCATAAGAAATGCACCCAGTGTTGTCACAAGTATTTTGCTCTGATGGGTTCTTGTGTCCATTAATAACTGCATGATGCTTTCAGACATTAATTATCAAATTTCATTCTTCCACTAATTGTTAGGAAGGAATCAGCCCCCTTTGAAAAGGAGGAAAACTGGGGCTGTGGGGCCAAGCACCTCCTTGGGTCACACTCTGGCTCTGCTCTAGGCCTCTGATCGAGGCCTCTCCACCATGCCAGAACCCAGCTTTCTGAACATACCCTAGAAGGTCCTTTGCCTGCTCTGGAGAAGGTACAGTGGTCTGGGCAAAAGTCCATATTATCTTGCTCTGAGCACCCATGAGGGTCCATGTTCTTCCCTCTTGTTACATGAAAGATCTCTGTTAAGTCCTTAGGACAAATCCAGAAGCATTCCCAGTACCTCGAATGCAATCCCACTGATCAAATCCTACATGCCAAGTTTAAGACTCACACAAGAGCCAGCCTCTTGCCATTTCATAAGACAGTGGAGTTGAGAAAATACCAGCATTCCTGGAAAGACATTAACTGGGTGTCTCTGACCTCTAAGAGGCAATTAAGATCTGAACAGAAAGTTCAAGTCTACTGAACCAGTTTGAGCTTGCCAATCCCCAAGTCCAAGAAAGCCTACTGATGTTCCCACCCCCAACATATATGACATATTTCCAATGTGGACAGTGATGACTATTCAGCTGGGTAAATGCCATTGGCATTTCCTCAATCAATATAAATGGAAACCCTAAGGCAATCGATAGGCAGAGGGTGAACCTTCCGGGATACAGCTGGCTATAAATGGCAGCAGCCCTCCTCTCGGCTTCTGATACTGCCTGGGATCACAAGCTCCCCTGATACATCCCCCAACTATGTGCTCAGGATGACTGTCTCTACACATGTATCATTCCATGTGGATAAGGATAACACTCTAAGCCTCACTGAAACTAGTGGACCCAACCCTCTGCTCAGCGGTGAGCTTGGTGAAAGCCTTATGAGTGGAAAAAGCTATCAGAGTTTTGTCTTTTGTGGATGGCGATTCTGCTAGTGCTTATCCTGTCTCACAAGGATAAGAAGATGAGGGATTATATAGTCTCCCTGCCCTAGGATGGTGTCCTTCAGACAGCATGGTACTTAGCTAACACAGGCTACTAAAGGAGTACTGGGGGGTAGGAGAGGATTCCATCAGTAAACTGCTGGCCACACAACCTTGAAGCCCTGAAACCCATCCACAGTACCCACATTAAAAGCTGAGAGGTGTGTACACACTTGCTATCTCAGAACCGAGGAGGGCAGAGACAGATGGGTCCCTGGGGCTCTCTGGCCATCCGACCTAGCCCAATCAGGGAGGCCCAGTGAGAGACTCTATCTCAAAAGGACACAGTGGATGGTTCCTGACATCCAGAAACATCCAAGAACAACATCTCTTGCCTGAACACAGATGCACACAAGAACATACACACACGTGTGCGTGAGCTGGTCCTCACACATTCATACAGATAAGTGCTCTGAGAAACAGAAGCTGTACAGAGCTAACTCCTCACTTTCTGCAGCTGGTATTCAGGTGTGGTTCTGTATGGCTCCAAATCCCTGTACCAGGGCCAGGATCAAGGTGTAGGGCTCGACTGAGAATCAACCCCCCATCCTAGTCAAAGACTATAACACTGAACCAACAGACTGTGAGTTGTGCACTGGTTAAAAAGGCAACGGAGTCAGGAAGCTGCAGTTCAAATGGTTTTAGCTAAGTCTGGCAAAGTGGCTTGTGCTCACCATTTAACCTCTCTCTGCTCCCCACTTTTCTCCCCCTGTAAATTAGGGATGACTCAGAGTGTCTTACAGAGAAGTACTGAGGATTAAATGAAATTGTGAAGATAAAAGGCTTAGCTCAGAACCTGTCCAGAGAGAGGATTCGACTAATGGTGGCTCTCATTATTCACTAGTTTAAAATGTGTTTGATTCCAGACTCTCAGCTGTGATCCTTCTCATCCCGACAGATGACGGAAGCTATGGTATAGAACAGGCAGCCATACATGGAGCAGAAAGAAGAAGACTAGAGAGCAACAACAAGGTCTTCAAACTGGATTCTTAGCACCAAGCCCTTCCCATTCAGACCACTGATCTTATCCTGTAGGGAGACTTTAAGAAAACCCTCCAAGTATTCTAGGTTTGCTGGCTCTCCTTGGGATGCCAAAAGCATTAAGAAAGGAGATGGGCAGAAAGTGCTTTGCAGGCTGCTCAAGGAGAGAAGCCATCAACAGTGTTAGCCATCTGTGAACTCTGTAAGCTACAATAATGACCAGCCTGGCAAGATATGCCTATTGGTGAATTAATGGCATGGATGTTGTGGGAGTAACCAACATCCTTCTAATTCTAATCAGAAGTCCTGATCCGCAGGTGGCAACTGATGTCTGGTGCTGTAAACCTGGCCAAGAACTTGTGGCTGGATAGATCTTAAACCCACTGCTATTATCTTACTAATGGAACATAGCATCAAACTGCCTAATAAATACTTTCCCTTCTTCATATAGGCCAGTGCAACCCTTCATCAAAGAAACTTCTCTATACAGCCAATGGCATTTAATACAGAGACTCACAACTGGTCAAGTGCAGAGGATAAGTGACTGTGGAGTGTTCATCCCTATATGGAAAATCTCTATCATACCCCCAACACCACAAGGCTGAGGGGACATCATGGAAGACGGGGTAGAAAGATTATAAAAGCCAGGGGTCTGGAGAGATTGCTATAAAATATTGTCTTCTGGACAGACCCACTGCACTCACGAGCTCTCAGCAGTTATGGCTGCCTGTATAAGACCTGCACAAGATCAAGTCAACCAACATTCTGACATAGTGGGGGGGGGGGCATATGAGCTTCTACCCATAGTGGGAGGAGCTATTGGCAGTTGCTGGCCACTGGGGAGGGGGGGGACTCAATTTTCTTCAACAGAGTGGCCATTGTAGGTTGCCTACACTCCAGAGGAAGGTGCCTATACCCTCAAGTATATGGGTGACAGTAATTGGACTCAGTGGATGACAAAAAGAAAGAGGAGATGGAAGAGAGGAGGAGGAGGAGAGGGGAGGAGATAAAATTTGTAGGGAGATGTAGAAGATAGGGTCCGGGATGAATTGGAGAGGCAGTAGGGTGGGTATGATGTATATACATTGTTTAGCATATGCAATTGTCAAAGAATAAATTTTAAAACTTTAAAAAGAAAGGGGTTGGGGGTTGGGAGATGGTGGAGTAGGCAGGAACACTTGGTCTGCAAGCACGAAGACCTGAGTAGAAGTTCCAGCACCCATGAAAAACGAGGCTTTGCTGAGCATGCCAGTTAACCTAGCAAGACCTGCAGATCCAAAGAGCTAACTGACCAGCCAGCCTAGCTGAAAGGGTGAACGTTTGATTCAGTAAGAGACCCTGTCTTAAGAAAAAACTGATAGAGGGAGACACCCAACTTCTCTGGCCTCCAGTGTGTCTGCACACACATTCACACATTGACATTATACACTACACACACACACACACACACACACACACACACACAAGAATAGATCTAAACTGGTTAAACTCTGAAGACCCCGCCGGTATCTTTTTCTAGGTCCCAAGACACAGCATGAACACGCACAATTGTGACAAGCACAGACAGAACAAGGTCAGCCTAACCCATCCTTAAGATACCTAAAGACACCTCAAGCTACCTTAAGGCACCAGAAATACAGAGGGAGGAGTTGAGGGGAGACCACGTGTTCTGGGGGCATTTCAACCAGCTCAGACTTCAACCTTGAGGCATTAAGCATTTCTGTTGGGACTTAGAACTCCCCAGCAACTCTACAAGGGAGGGTTGGAAGGCTGTCTAGATGACCACACGTCGACTAGAGGCCAGAGAAATAACTAGCTGTTCAGACAGCGTTTGATATCAGTATTTCACAGCAAGAGAGTGAGACCCCAGCTTCCGGGAGCCTCCCCAACAGCATCAATCACAGGTAGAGATCTTCCCCGGTGCCTACCGTCGCTTCGTATTACAGATGTTTCTGAAACCACTGTCTCCTGTGGACCAGCGTTCACAGTATGTTCCTGTCTTTAAGGCGGGGTGAAAATAAATTCTGTTGGTGTTCCTGAATGAAAACTTCTCCGGGCAAGATAAAAAAGGAAATAATAAAAAGAAAGAAAACACAAAAGCTCTGCATACAGATTACAGAAAGGAGAAAAATATCCTGAATTGTGGAACCACAGAGTCTTCCTCCTTCCCAGGAGGAAACGGGTTACTTAGAAGAAAGCTGCTCAGAATGGCAGCACCTGGACCACTTTCCAGCCGCTTTTGTCCTCTCCAGGAGGGGGGGGGGGGAAGGGAGGAGGAGATCCGTCCGTGGGGAAACAGTGCTATCTAGTGGTCACCTTTTGTATAACCCAACAAAACTACTCAAAACAGGCTTGGGGATATTCCTTCAGTCAAGTTGATGGGGAACACCCTCAGATCCCAGGCCCTATCATTAATACCACCCTTCAAACCAACAGAAATTCACACGTACGTGAATTTCTGTTTCTATCAAACAGAAAACTGTCTGCCACCTTGGATGGGGCTCCGAAGGCTCCAGGAGCCCACCAGCAGTTTAAGCAGAGCTCAGGGGCACTCCAGGACCAGTCTGCCTGGTCAGCTTCCAGAGACAGCATCTCCCAGTCACTCTTCAAAGTTGATATACGGTGATCCAGACGAGGTTGGCTGCAAGCAGCGGTTTCCACGGTACACAGAATGGGGCTTCCTGATTTCTGCCTCGAGGATTCATGTCTTTGTGCCCTATTGCCGTCCACCATCAAGAAGAGTAGATACACTTCCCTGGTTCCTTTATAGAAGACTTTGGGACGCTGTTGACCTTGGGTCTTCGGGCAAGTCGATAACCTCACGGAGGATGAGAGATTGTTCTGTTTCTTCAAGCTTGGCATGAGAGCTGAATGAGACCTTGACTTTACTCTTTTTCCCATTTTGGGGTAAATGTTCATGTGCTGACCCCTCAGACTAGCCTCCAGGTTTGGACTTCTCACCTCCCATAAGTGATGTCTTCTTAACTCCCTGCCCCAACCCACTATCTGCACTATCTGCGGGGTCCCCCTTGGTGATCTAGAAATACAGGCACCTCCTCCTGCAAGCCACAGGCTTCCAAGATCCGCCACCTACCAGAGCTGTTTCCAATACAGATATAAATTACATTGGTCGAAACACTAACTCATAGGGTGCTATTTTCCCAGATAATCAATTGTGTACTGATTTAAGATGAAAATCTTAAATCAGATTCACCAAATCTAAGTTCCTAGCTCAAACTTATAGCACCGACAATTATTCCCAAACCTGATTATTTAACTACTTCATATGACCAGAAGTCAGTTTTTAAAATAAGTTCTTCTTATGTAATTAATCAACAGCCTAATTCTGAACTTCTAAAACTGTGGGTCATGACCTCATGTGGGGTCACACTGCTGAATGTGAGGGTCACCAAAATTTTGGTAAGAGGAGATGTCTGAATACACAATGACTAAAAATTAACCTAAAACCAACTGTGGAATGCAGGGTGTGACTGGTAGGGCTATGCCAGACCCCATCCCAAGACTCCGGTGTAGCCTTGGTTCTGAACACTCTTCCCTGCATGTGGGCGTCACAGTGCAATGCCCATGAACGCTGCTCAAAACGCCTCCACTCAGATTCAAAACTATTTGGAGTTTTTTGAGACAGGGTCTCACTTTGTAACCCTGAATGACCTGGAAATCACTATGTAGACAAGGCTAGCCTCGAGCTCACATCCACTCAGCTGCCTCTGCCTCCAGAGTGCTGGGATTAAAGGTATGTGCCACCATACCTGGCTCAGTTTCAGAACTATGGTATCTGTAATATAAAGTTGAATTGAACTGCAGTTTTTACTGTACCTGCAAGGTTTCATGTGCTTGTAGATACACAAATCTTCTATTATGAAAGACAAAGATTTGTAATGTCACCTACTGTTCCTGAATATGTATCAAAGAATATTTCTTCAGGTTGTATTGTGTTAGAGAATTTTGCTTTAAAATTTGCTGATCTGGGTTGCTGACAAAATTTCCAACTATCTCTGAAAAGACCCTCTGTACATTTCTGCTCTTCTGTGCTACCTATTTACGCAAATCTGTGTTCTCAGCAATGATGATCATGAAGCCAAAACGGCCATCAACTCTGAAAAATGTTGAAGTCACTCAATGTCCTGCAGTATCAAATATTCAGACATGATTCAATTCTCTGTGTAAAAATAAACAAGCATATCCATCTCTAGTATGTACATTTGCTTTTTCTTTAATAAGTGTTAAAATTGTGTGTATGCTAAACAATTGTTTCAAAATAAACTTATTATGATAAACGCTTTTTGGTGTCTATTTTATAGGCCTATGTATCCAGTTTTACATAAAAACTTCTCAGGTAATGAAGCGGCCTCAAGGAGAAGTCTCAGAAGCCCTGGCAGAACTTCCATGGTTCTTGGGATGGTTCTCTGCCCTTCTGCAGCACGGCTGGTCTTGGTCTCCTGAGCTCAGCCTGCCCTCTTCTTTCCATAAGTGAGTGTTTTGCTTACCAACTAGAGAAGCAGAGAAGACCACAAATGATTTAGTGTACATGACTTATGATTGTACTATGACCTCACAGTTAACTGAATTAAAAAGTCTGTGAATATTAAAATCGTCATCTTTGAAAAGGTAGCAGTATATTCTTAGAGGCCAGAGCCCAGGGGTCGTGGATTCTAACTCGCATCTACTTAAATCTCTACTCTGTTAAGGCAGGCAAACGAAGGAATGTCTTAAAATGAAAATACTGAAGATCTGTATTCTGTCTTCCACTTACTGTCACCGCTCTAGAGGTGGTGGGACCTGGGAGAATGGAGCCCAGAAAGGAGACAGACTAAGTCTCATGCAATAGCCAACTTTGTTCTGAGCACCAGACCACTTATACTCTGAGGGCTAAAAGAAATCATTTGAGTAAAATTCTCGTGAGTTCAGACTGTACACAATCACACGGTTAAACTACACGTGTCAAAACACATTTCTCCATTAGAGGCTTATACAGAATAGTTTAAACAGTCAATTGAAATGCAGCAGCAAGCAATAATGAGTAATCTGAAGGAAACTCACTCCTATCCGCTACACCTGGGAGGAGCACGAAAACACCTTCCAAGAGCAATTCCTTGTTTTGAAGAAACGGAGGTCACAAGACTCTTGTTGTTTTAGAGTGCTCTCACAAGCGCTCAGAATTCTCGTCACACCGCTCCATTCCTGGACCGTGTTCTGACAGCTTACCTAATAGGAAACTCAAGTAAGTCGCCTACAGATTCGATGAAAAGTTTAAAGAAAGGAATCTTCTCCTTAGCCGGTTAACCAAATCCATGACCCAGCAATACTACCGATATATATGTAACCAGAGAGGATGAAATTGGGATGTTCGCTGCCGTGCGCTGCGGCACTGCTGACAGCGAGTAGGAAATGGGGACAACCTAAGTACTCATCCATGTGTGAATGCATTTAAAGAATGCTGTGTGTGTAAAAAATAGAAAAGTATTCATCCATACAAAAGAAAACCGTAAAATTCTGTCTTCACTGACATCCAGAATGGATCCAGAAGGCATTATGAAATAAGCCAATCACAGAAAGGCAACACGGCATGATCTCATAAGTGGAATCTTAAAAAGTCAACCTTACAATAGTTAAGAATAGAGTGGGGGTTACGGGCAGGGAGATGAGCAAACAATGGGAACAACTGGGAATATCAGAGAGAAGAATACGTTGTGGTTTTCTGAGGCCCAACAGGGTGAATATGATTAATAATGATGTTTTATATACTTGGAAATAGGAGATAAAATTCAAATAAATGTGCTTACCACAATAACTGTTTGGGGTTGATGGGCATGTTGCTATTATCCTGTATTGGTCACCTTCCCCTTGAACTTCACAAATATTAGAAACAGACATCAAAAAATTATTAAATTAACTAAAAAGTTCAAAACTTTCTAATCGTTTTAGGGAATCACATTATTCCACTCTTGTGGTTTTATTTGTAGGCCCTCAGAAATATAATGAAAAAATATTCTTAAAACTATATGCATCTTGGAGCTGGAGAGATGTCTCAGCAGTTAAGGCTTCTTTTGCAGAGGACTCTTGTTCAGTCTCAGTGCCCAAAGAGCAGCTCACAACTATCTGTAACTCCAGTTCCAAAAAGATCAGTACCCTATTCTGGCCTCCACGGGCACCAGGCTAGCAGGTGGAATACCGGCATACATACAAGCAAAGACCCATATATGGGGGTCAAAGAGATAGTTCAATGGTTAAGAAGACTTGATGCAACTGAGGGCATGTGTGTATGTGTGTGTGTGTGTGTGTGTGTGTGTGTGAGAGAGAGAGAGACAGAGACAGAGAGACAGAGAGAACTGGACATCAAGAAAACAACTCAATTTAAAAATGGGTACAAATCTAAACAGAGAGTTCTTGAAAGAGGAAACCCAAATGACTGAGAAGTACTTAAAGAAATGTTTAACATCCTTAGCCATCAGGGAAATTCAAATCAAAACTGCTTTAAGGTTTTCATCTTAAACCAGTCAGAATGACCAAGATCAATGAAGACAAATGACGGCAGCTCATGCTGGCCAGGCTGTGAAGTAAGGAATGATAAACATTCATCCATTGCTACAAGGAGTTCAAACGTGAACAGCCACTGTAGAAAGCAGTGTGGCAGTTCCTCCGGAAGCTAGAAATAGATCTGTCTCAAGATCAGCTGCACCATTTTTGGCATATACACAAAGAACACTTCATCCTACCTTGCTCAATGATGTTCACTGCTGCTCTATCCATACTACCCAGAAACTGGAAACAGCCTAGATGACCATCATGGGATGAATGGATAAAGAAATCGTGGTACATTTACACAGTGGAATCTTACTCAGCCATTAAAAGAAAATGAAATCATGAAATTCACAGGTAAATGGATGGCGCTAGAAAAAAAATAATCCTGAGTGAGAAAGACAAATATGGTATACATTCACTTAAATGTGCTATTAGCTATTAAGACTTTGATAAACAAGCTACATTCCATATAACCACAGAGGTTAGGTATAGAGTAAGGGACTAGTGGGGAGGGAGGTGTTTCCAATGGACATGGAAGGGGGAAAAGAAACAGGAGGATCAGATGGGGATGGTGTAGGAGGAGGGGAGAAAGGGAGGAACAGCTAGAACCAAGGGCCATTTGAGGGGATATATGGAAATTTAATACAGTACAAGCTTCCTAAAATATATAGATGTATGAAAGTGAACTTTCATATAATAGGGGATAGATTCCAAATAATAGGGGATAGAGAGCCCCAACTGGACAGCTCTCATCACCAAATGAAGTTTCCAGTGCCAGGAATTGGTTACATATAATTGAGTTGTCTGCCAAAGTTTCCACAAATCACAAACAACCCAGGCTATTACCAAAGCTATCACTTGCCCTTCACAGACTGATAGTAAGGTTCTATTGCCGAAGATGACACCTATACAACTCACTGAACATGAAGAAGTTGAGATGATGCCTACCTAGAGCCTTCTCCCTTACAGACTAGCAATCATGGTACTAGAAGGTACTCTGTATGCTACCAAAAGAGAAAAGCAAACACCAACCCAGCTACAAATTCTCTGATCTACAATGATGAATTTCCTGCAAGATGTGCTAGTGCAATAGTGGCAGAAAGCTTGTTGGAGTAACCAACTACTACCTTACTGGATTTAAGGCTCACTCCATAAGATGGAACCTGTCCCCAACTCTGACTTGAACCTGAGACCAGATAGTGCAGAAATCTAGGAGGAAAAAAAAATACAGTTATTCTTCCAAAGGAACAAAGCAATAAAATGACTCCTAACAACATTCTGCTATACTCGCAAATCAGTGCCTTAATCAGTCAGCATCAGAGAAGCTTCCTCCTACAGCAGATGGGACAGCTACAGAGACACACAGCCAGACAATGTGCAGAGAGTGAAAGACTTAAGAACACTCAGTCCTAAATGGAATATTTCCATCAAGTCCCTCCCCTTTCTCTACAGGAAACTCTGTAGAAGAGGGGGCAGAAAGATTGTAAGACCCAGAGATTAAAGACACCAATGAAGCATGGCCTTCTGAACACAGCAATGGATATATATGGACTCACAGAGATTGTAGCAGCATGTACAGGGCCTGAACAGGACTCACCAGATGGGGTCCCAGTGGTCCTAGTGCTGTGGGGAGGGGTAGACACAGGCCCCCATCCCTAACCCAGAAGCTATTTCCAATTGATAACCACTTGCAAATAAAAAATTAGTTCTCTCCAATGGAGTCTCACTGGGGAAACAAACCCACTCGTAAGGGCAGGCACCATGCCCAGCAGTAGATGCCAACACAAGCAAACTCAATGACATCTTTGGAGGTTCATTATCTTATAATGTTTTGTCAGGGCTCTTTTTAACCTTACAGGTCCTTTATGTATATAATATGGCTTCTGGTTTTGTGTTTTTATAGGATTCCTGTGTGTATGAATGTATGTGTCTCTGTGTCTATATGTGTCCCGGACCTGCGGGATTCTGCAACAAAAGCCCTAGGAGAGGGAGCCAAGATTGGGGGGACAAGGAGGCACAAGAAAGGAAAGGCAAGTCTGATTGATATCTGATCAAGCCTTCAATTTATTGAACACATAGTACCAGTATTTATACAAATTTCGAAGTGGGGAGAAGAGCGGGGAATGCGTAAGCAGGTATCTGTAGTATTCTACCTGACAGGCAGATTGGTCTATCCAGTGAGTTAAGAAATCATAGTGTTAAGGGCCTCAGAGCAATAAGGAAGTACTGTGAGATTTCTCTAGGGCTTCCTGTGTAATCTATAAGGGTGGAGACGTGAAATGAGGAAGCAATAGGTTTGTGTTAGTTGAGCAGTCAGGGCAGTTTCCCAGAACTGGGCAGCTTTAGGCTATCTGACCTTGTCCGAACCCTGTCCATTAAGACCAGAGCAGAAACAGATCTTTTTAAAAAGTGGGGTGCCTTGTATTTCAAGCTGGCGTGTCCAAAGGGACCGCTTACCACATATATGTGATTCTCATGTTTTTTCTTTGGCTTTTTTTTTCTTATTCTGGTTTGTTTGTTTTTGTTTTATCTTATTTCATTTTATTATTGCTCTTTAGATACCTGTTTGCTTTCTAACAAGAGACAGAAAGAGTGTGGATTCAGATGGGAGGGGAGGTAGGGAGAATATCAGAGGAGTTGGGGGAGAAGAAAATGTAGTCAGAATATATTGGATTAAAAAAAAATATTTTCACTGGACAGTGATGGTACACATCTTTAATCCTAGCACTCAGGAAGCAGACAGGGAGATCTCTGTGAATCCTAGACCAGCCTGGTCTACAGAGTGAGTTCCAGGACAGCGAGAGTTACAACAGAGAAACCCTATATTGAAAAATCAAATTTTTTTCAATGAAAAAAATGAGTGCTTGCTGCTCCTGTAGAGGACCTGGATCTGTCTCCCAGAACCCACATGGTTGCTCACAACCATCTCCAGTTCCAGGTGCTCCAAACCCTCTTCTGACATCTACAGGCACTGCATGTACAGGGTGCAAATCCATGCATGCAGGCAAGATGCTCATATACAGAAAATAAAATACATATGTATCTTCTGAAACAAAAAGTACTAACTAATAAGGCAGGTCTATGAAATTTGATTTTTATTATGTTTCCACAGCAGATACCATGAGAAACCTTAGGCTTCATATTCTAAAAGTAAAGCCATTGATAATATTTTGTGTGGCCAACCACATCTACAACTCAGGGACTCTTCCTCACAGTCATCTCCAACAGCAGCCTCTGATGGAAGACTCTAAGGGCTTCATTTTCCAGATGAGAAAAGAGAAACTCGGGGAGTCGGAAGCCTGAGTGGAGAACTGGGCTCTCACAATGTCCTTCATGACATGCAGGGTTTTTTTTTCTCAAGATTCCTATGGATCCCTTAAACTGATGACAGTTACCAAGCCCCCACCCCATTCCTGAGAGAGATAGGAGAGGAAGAGGGAAAGGAAGAGAGAGACAGAGAGAAAGAGAGAGGTTCAAAGAGCATCCAGGACATATAACCTGGTGCTGTGTAACAGTGCTTCAGAACATAGAGAAACAAGTTTCGTACCTACCCTCTGTCTCTGCTTTGTTTATTCATTTTGGTTTTTGTATTAATTTTACCCAGCTGAAAATACTAAAGCAACAGAAAGAAGGAACATTCTTGAAGAACTTCTTTAAAGTAGTTTTTTTCTTTCCATATTTAAACAAAAGCACTAGGCTATCTGCCTATGGTGCTAGCTCCAAGCCCTTGTCCATAGCTGGTAAGTTCAGTCAGGCAAAAGGCTGGGTGTCCTGACCTCAGCCAATCAGACAGACCAGAGCAGTCTGTGACTGAATGCCTAGCAAATACTGGGTGTCACTCATAGCTGAGCACAGCCCCATGATGACCACGGTCATTATCTGTGATGTATGAAAAGTGGGACCAGAAGCTTTTCACCCTCTCCTCTGCTTTCAAATCTAATTGACAAAAAGCCCACGAAAGTGCAGTAAAATTTCCTTTCTAGTAAGGGGATGGAAATGTATTTTTATATAATATTTTTATTAATAACTTGATTTTCATACAATGTCTCTCTATAACACCCTCTTCCTATTCCTCTGTGGTGCACCCTCCCACCCCTGTACCCTCAAAAAAGAAAAAAGAAAATTAAATCCAACTTATGTGGCAGGAACATGCATCATGGCCATCACAATGGTGTTTGGAGGTAACAGGCTATTCTGACCATGGACATTTACTTGGGTTATATTAGCCTGAGATTAAATATGATGAAGTTCTACCTCAAGTTGGGCTTCATTGCCCAAACCCACAGGCACCTAGACATCACACAGGTACCTAGGTCTCATGAAGGTACCTGGACATCACACAGGCACCCAGACATCCCACAGGCATCCTGACATTCTACAGGCACCAGGGCCCCCACAGGTAGCAGGGTCCCCACAGGCACCTGAACATCGCACAGGCATCCAGACAATATGAGGACTGTCAGAAGGTTATACACAGAAATGAAAGGGATGGGCTGCATAGCCTCAATTTGAGAAGATAGTGGCACTTTTTATTTAAAAAAGAAGGAAGGGAGGGATGGAGACAGGAAGAGAGGAGAGCAGCAGAGATCAAATGAGTAGAGTTAAGACAGACAAATGTGGTCATCCACACTAGATTCTAGGAACTGGAGTAAGACAGAGTTCTAATTGTGAATGGGTGTAACTAAGGCTCTAAATTTACTGCTGATTTCTGAATGGTACATATTCGAACACATCAGGAGGTCATCTTGGTTCTTCAGTCTCTGCTCCCTGTGTCTACCTCCTGAGGTATTCACTTGATTCTTGCGATATTCACATTCCATGAAGTCGACACAGATCCTTGACAAGACTGTCAAAAGATGACCACATAGAACCCTAAGTCTTAAGAAAGAGAGCACTCCTGTGTTCCTGGAGTTGGGGAATATTCCTACCAGCTCCGGGAGATATTCTTAAGAAGTTCAAGGGAGGAATTGGGGCAGATGAGAATTCAGCTCTGTTGGCTGGCGTTCCCATGAACCTTGTTGACTTCTGCTTCAAACAGAAGCCTCCATAGCTGCTGTTGTGCTTTCCAAGACAAAGACAGATGTGTGTGCATGGGAATACCTATCTCATAGTAGATTCTGTGGACCCTGGAACAGCACAGCCCTATACCCCACACATAGACAGACAAGACGCTACAATGGTTCCAAGTGGCACTACGTGCTTCCATTCAGGAAGAGATGGTTTTTCTTTAAAGTGCTTATTTCTTACAAAGAGATCTGTATAATCAACCAACACCTTGAAATACATATTTCATTTAAAAAAGCAACAGTGACAGCAGATGAACACTAAACTAAATCTGTCCTTTCGGCCCATGTAACCCATTAGGAAGGAGTGATGCCCTCAGGAATCTCACAATTGTAGGGATGCGAATGAAGCAGGGATATGTTCAAGAAGGAGAGAGAAAGAAAAAATGTTTGAGGCCAAAGCTCCAGAGCCAGGAAGGCAGTCTGGAGAGCCAGGTGGAGAAGGCACTGTGATCAGCCATAGATAGATGTCGCATGCTGTACTCACTGCAGGCAAAGGCATCCAAGGGCATATTTATACTAAATTCACAGAGGAATGGCTACATAACAGATTACATCACTGCTAACTCTGAGTCCTCCAGTGTCATGGCTCCCTATATGTCATGTTAGCTTTCTTTGGCCCATTCGGGATATCCAGAATGGCATCATGTCGTCTAAACTTTAATTGGCCCATATGGCTTTCTTTTCCTCTCAATGTTTTATGTTTTCTCAAACTAAAAGAGCATTTTCTTCTTGGTTATAGTAACAGGAAAAGAAAGACACCACTGGGCTCCTGCAGGGCCTAACTCCATGTTCAAATGAGAGGTGAGGAGTGAGGTTATTTTAATAGCACATCAACATATATAGTGATTAATGTATGTCTTACTTTAGACCTTATGTTCAAGCTCAATAAGAAGAAATGAAAAATAATGTAAAAAAAATCAGACTGACAGTGATGGACAGATATTTCTACTAATGTGGGCAATTGTTCATCAAATACTAAAAATGATCTCCAGTAGGGAAATGCGAGGGCTAGAAGGTTACAGTACCTGAGTCTGCATCAGAAGGCTATAGCAGCCACCGTCTTCCTCTCAGAGTAAAGCCTGACTGAGACAGCATGGGGAAACAGCTCCTGTAATACCGTACCTGTAGCCTGGAGTTAGTGATCTCGGGCCACACACTCAGGGAGGGGAAAATCTCCGCCATCCAAAGCGTCCAATTTCCTGGGAAGCTTTTCCACATCCATGGAGCGGAAGACAACGATGGGAGACTAGCATGTCACATGCTGACTAGAGAAGCCACCCGTACCATTAGGAGATCCCTGGACCTCATGGCTCTCACTAGGACAAACGATCCATTCCACGTGACAAAGCTGCACTTCTGCTGGTGGAGAGAGCAGTGTTTATCAAGGGAAGGTTCAAATGGCTTAACCAAAGTGAGCAGACACGAGAAAGGGGTTGGGGGAGGACACACAGGAAACATTCCTGTCTCCAGGGACACAGCCTCTGCTGGTCAGAACTTGGGCCTGCTCTCAGCATTCCAGGAAACCTAGGAAATGCCAGTTGCCACTGGGGTGTAGTTTCCTGGGTGAAAATGGATTATTCTACTCTCTAGCAACAAAGAACAAGGCTCGGAAAACAGCCAACAGAGTCTGGGCCCATCCATTCCTCTGTCCCATAACTACAAGCAGGGTCTCACCCTCTTGTCAGCCCCAGGGTCCAGCCACAGTGTGAGTCACTGCTGTGGTGTCGCTGAGTTGCATTAGTACTGTAAATCTCAATTTTTTGCTAGGAAGATATCATTGTAATGTAATGGTGGCTGTCACCTATTGGCAGTTAACCCATATCAGGCTCTGGTCTCCTTTAGACATATACCATGACCAATACTTTACAGGTGACATGGGATTGCGCTGACACCCACAGGCCTTCACATTGCCAGTCCCCTGCCTCTGTGCCACATGGCACGACACCACCAGGCCCACTGGACTCAGGAGTGTGTGGTCCTTGAACAGGCACTATCTGTCTTCTATTCGTGCAAAATAATGGCTTCTTAAGTTTGATATGCAAGCAGAATCATGAAATAAAAACCCTAGCTATGAAGGATAGCCTCATTTGTCATTCTGATGAGATACAGGATGAACTGGGAGAGAGAGGCCTCTGGGCACGCCTGTTAGAGATTATCTTGATAAAGTTAACTGTTGTTTTGTTTTTCCAACATGATATGAACTGGGGTCATCAGGGAAGAGGAACCTCTTAATTAATGATTTAATGTTGGCGAGCCCAACCCATTGTGTGCAGTTCCACCCCTGGACAGGTGGTCCTGAGTTGTTTAAGAAAGCAGACCGAGCAAGCTAGTAGGCGGTGTTCCTGCGTGGTCTTTGCTTCGACTCCTGCCTCCAGGTTCACTAACTCTCTCCTCGGCTTGAGTTTCTGACTTGGCTTCCCTCAGTGATAGACGGTGGCTGGGATGTATAACACAAACCCTTTCCTCCCTGAGTTGCTTCTGGTCATGGTCATTACACAGCCATAGGGAGCAAACCAGGACAGCCAGGCTCCTCATTAATGCTCCACCTGCTCACAGATGCTTCTGAATGGATTCTCGATACAGAGAATCTGGGCGAGGTCTTGGAGACTGTGCGCGTGCTAAGGGAAGAAGGCGGGACGTACAGCCCAGGGTAAGGCTAGATTACTAACTTCTCAGCAGTGGATGGGGGGATGTGGGAAGATAATAATGAACTTGAGAAACTATGTGACCTTCACCTCTGAGAAGCCTGTCCTGAGGGTAGGGACAAAGCTCGGCAGCAGACCATTTGCCCAGCATGCAAAAAGCCCAAAGATCCTCAGCACCACAGAAAAGAAAGAGAGAGAGGAAGCTGTGAAAAGCTTGTCCTGCAGAGGACAAGCATGCCATTTTCTGGAGGGAAACGCCCACTGGTGTTTTTTGATCAAAGGTGTAGTACAGCCCCGGGAAGGTGTAGTAGAGCTCTAGTATAGCCACAGTCCACAGGGAGCAAAATGCATGGGGTGTTACTGCCAAGAGAGAAGCCAGGGGTGAGAGTCTGCAGGAATTGGGAGAGCTTCTGGCACTAGCCTTGGGGGCAGTGTTCAGTAAGGTTCATTTTCTACTCACCCAGGGCCCCTCCGTTAGCTGTGGTGACAGAGCCAACATAACACAGTGTGTGTTTTATACAAAAGAGGAAAATGTGCCTGTGATAAAACGCAGCCCTTGCCGTACTATTACTGTTTCAGTAATACCGATCTACCATCGGACAATTTGGTTTTATTTCCTTGGCAGCATCGTCAAAACCCTTCCTTACGTATTGGCCAGCCCTCTTGGAGCGCTCTTCCAGCACATACATTTCCATTTTAGACAGTTTGACATTGACAGTGATGGTGTTTATGTTCATTATTTACAGAGAGATCTAACCATCAAGTGGAAGGGGAGTGGGGAGGGTGCTTGTTGATGGGAAAATATTAGAAACAAGTGCATTGCGCATGGCAGTTACACATTCTGGGCTCTGACAAGGTGCTAGGAAGGCATTTTCTCCATGAAGAGTAATCACAGTGAGCTAACAGCTGGCTTCGGAAGGCTAAAATATAAACATCAAATTTATGTTACGTTATTTAAGGTCTTTCATAACAGGAATTATTTGTCAGGTACCATCTAGCATAACACTGCACATTTAAAAAAAAGTTTTTAAATGAATACTAGCCACCCGATGAAAGTGCCTTTAAAACGGACTGTCTCATAGGACAGAAACCTGAGTCTCTGGAAAAACAGAAACCAATGGGTGTCACCTACCCAGTGGCATAGAGCAGGCTCTCTGAGATTTTCCTGTTAGATCTTGTGGATCATTTTTTAGCCTTAGCCCCTTCTTGGGACATCACGACAAGGGCACTGTGAAAATGTGATCAGCTTTGTAGCAGGACCATCTATCATCTGCAGGGGCCAACCGCCATTTCACTTTCTGCTGCAAAGTCACCGTGATGGGAATCCAACTTGCCAGTTACACCTTCCTCTTCAGGAAATCCCAGAGAAAGATACAGTTGCTCTGTTTGCTTGAAGAGCCAAGGAATTTGAGAGGACCTAAAGGAGCCTGTCAGAACAGGGATATAACCTCATCGAGTCTTGATTGAGTCTAAAGCTTTCTTGCCAAGGGATCTCCAGGAAGATTCTACCTTTGAGTGCCAGAAGCCCATTTTGGTTCTTTCGGTTTATTCATTAATTTAGACTCTTTTAGGCAAAGATAGAGAACTCTTGTCAGGAGGTTAGAGAGATGTCTCAGTAGTTACAAGCTCATTCTGATCTTGCAGAGGACCAGAGTTCAGTTCCCAGCACCCACATCATGTGGCTCACAACTTCCTGTAACTCCAGCTTCAGAGACCTGATGCCCTTTCTGGCCTCATCAAGCTACTAACGATATGGTTTAACTTTTTTTTTTATCAATTTCAGAAAGTCTAGCTGTCATGACCAGAGAGCCATTGGGGTTGGTATGATAACAGGAATGCTAATATTGAATTATTTCATGTAAAGGAGCATTTAGTGGTGATGTCTCGGATTCTGCCCTGGTGGCTCTGATAGCTCCCAGGCAGGCAAGCTTATAAATCTTGGCAGGTTCCCAGAGGAGAGTGGATAAGAGGAAGGGAAAAGGTCATGCCATTAGAATTAAGTCAGCATGAAGGTCAAACAGCATGGTGGATAAGAAGCCACATGGTGGGGAAGGGACTTTAGAGAATGCTTGAAGAAACCCAGAATATTAGAGAAAGCATGCTTAGAGCAGAGAAAGAATGAAGAAAAAGAAAAGTCACGCTTTTCTGAGTAATTCATAAAAGGAGCAGCCTGTACACTACTGCACAGGGGCAGGAATTCTGCAAGGAGAGGGGCTATGTTTGGGGCAGGAAAAAATAGATACAGACTTGGAGAAAGGTCAGAGGCCCCTCCTCCAGCTCCCAGTGGCTGTTATCTGGGAGGCAGCACACTCTGTGGGCATAGTCACAAATATAAACCAAAAGTAAAGTTTACACACCTGAGGTGCTGGGTGAGTCACCCATGGGTCGCCTGCCCATATGCTTAACAAAAATCTCCAGGGTATGGAGAATGAAACAGATAGTTTCAAACTGTGAGTGCTAGGAAACTTCCAGAATATCTCTTTATCTGTAGGGGCTCTTCTAAACCCCCACTAGATAGCCTTACTAGCTTTACTCCAAAACCGTAAGATTGAAAACAAGAAGCTTCTGGGTGATCCATGCAAATAGCTCTTTTTTGCGTTTGTGACATGAAGAAATTTGTGTTCTACCATGTGTGGAATAAACAGATGTTAGCAGTTGCCCTAGGACCATGGGGACTATGGAAAGGGGTCCTATATTCTTCTTCATTTGGCTATAAATGCAACAGGAAGAGACTGCTCAGAAATACATAGCACATCTGTATGTGTGTGGTGCCTACACATTAACTAATCACAGAATTCTGCAGAGGGATACCATTTTTATGGGCTCACTGTCTTAGTAGCTGTGCTTGGAAGCCCATCCAGAACCAATATGAAGGAGATGCCGATTTTCAGAGAGACGGAGGAGAGCAAGAAGCACAGAGGGCTACATTTGCTTTCTTTTTTTGCATTCCCCTATTTTTCCACACAATTATAAACATAGGAGTTAAAGTCTTTAACAAGTTTTAAAAACTGATGGGCTCTTTTTCATCATAAATGACAGAATTATGCAGCTCATTTGACCGGCACTTTTTCTTTTCTTTGCAATAACCAGCATGATTAAACTACAAAATGACATCACCAGTTAACCCTCTGCCCTCTGCTTACCCATCATGCTTCAAGAGAAGTCTTGCCCCCTCACCTTACAGGAAGACCTTGCTGATCTCAAGCAGGCTAAATCATCGACACTGAAGAGCCCTCACTGTGCTTTGATGAGAGCCGAGCCCTAAACCACCAAACCCAAAAGCTGTGCAGGAGGTATTAGTCGGAGGCAGGCACAGCTGCGAGCTACCTACGTAGAGGAAGAGAAGGCTGCCCTCTGTGCTGTCGGTGTCTGCTCTTCAAGGCTGGCTTCTGTAGTCTCAGATTATCTTTTATTATACATAACAGAGACACCTGGTTTTTTATCATGCCATGTCTCAGGGTTTGCCAAGGTGTCCAAGTACATTACAGGTGAAGCCTGTAAGTTTAGTCACAATGGCGGTCAGATCTTCATCTGTACACTTGGCCAGGCTTGGAAACCTTTTGCAAAAGGGTAGAAGATAAAAGCATCTTCCCTCACCCAAAAATCAGGAATTGTCGATATAGTGTGCATGGAGAAAGCAGACAGAACACAGAATGGGACTCGGAGCTCTCACCTTCCAGAAAAACCCCAGGCCCTGCCATTGTCCCCAGTGCAACTGTCCAGGTGAGTAAAAATGCCTGCCAGCGGTAAGGTTTTCTTTCGGCCACAATTCAGACATGCTAATAGAACCATGAGCAGCAGTGGCCATCCTGAGGCTTGGAATGACTCCTATGTCGTGGAATTAAATCATGATCCTGAATACAGAGTTACTGTGTGATATGATGTATTCTCTATGAAGACCCCAAAGAAATAAATATCCCAAGTCTCCTGGCCCAGGCTAACCTATTGATCGATGAGGAAAGGGCATTTTTAAAAATTAACGCTGCCCAGAGGCACTGTAATGCTTTCAAGAAATGTCTCCAGCAGATGGACCATCAATCTTGAGATCTGGTGGGGGAAAGCCTCAGGATGGGGGAAATCGGTATTTAGACATCTCATACCTTACCATGCCGGGATCCCACCTCACATGAAAAGGGGGAAGAGAAGAAAAAAGAAAAGGAGTTAGGCTCCTTCAGGATTACAAAAGTCCTGGACTTCCATGGGTCCTGAAGTCCCATTGTGTTCTTCACACTGGAAGAAGACAAAGCCAGATATCAGTCGTCATCTGGGAGGCCATGGACAAGCCCCTCCGTAAATAGCACCCATGAAAAGAAAACCTTTTCTGTGTCTTGGAAAGTAAAAACAGTCCCATGTGCTCCGAGGATAGCACAGGACACTTAGAGGGGTGCCCACAGTAGAGGGGAGCTCACAGGAGCTAGAAGGGCATCCCCAGAACTACAGGTAATGCCTGCCAGATCTCTCGGGCTGTGGGGAGGACAGGCTGGGTCTGCTGAGGTTCACAGTAATAAAAACATTTAAGAAGGAGGAGTTGGGGGAGACTTAAAATTGGTTGGGTAGAGAGATGAGGGTAGAGTGGATGGATCTTCCTCAGCTGGGGATAGGTGAAAGTTAGAGTGTCCATTTCTTTTCTGTTATTGAATAGTGACCCACTATCACTGAGAGGTAGTTCTGTTTGTGAATTCATTCCACCAAGGCTCCACCTCCAGTGCAAAGGGGTCAAGCGGAGAGCATATGAAAGGCCAGGCTGCTATCACTATATCCACCATGGGAAGATGAGCTGCTGGTCACAGCCTCTGCCCCGTGATGGCCCCTGTCACAGCCCTGTGATTGCACATAAAAGACATGCTATGAGCTCTCCCAGTTCTGTGTGTGGAAGCTGTCTTGAGAAAGGGCCCTGGCCCTCCCTGTGGGTCCCTGAGACACATGGCCTGTTTTCAATGTCAAACATCAGCCTCCGGCACAGTGATGCTTTATAATCAGCTCAGTTGGCTGCATCCACGCAGGAGTGGAAAGTGGAATGAAAGATGGGACTTGATGGAAGGGAAACCTGCCTATGTCCCTCATGTCCCAACCAACCGAGAGACACTGAGGGCACCACAGGCCTGCCCTGAGCTCACTCCTAAGAAGCACAGGAGAGCTGAGAGCTGCCCGTGATGACTTGGCTCTCAACCTGGTAAGGCTGATCCTCAAGAATGGGGACGTGAGACTTTTGCTTCCTCCAGGTGCCTGACCCAGCCTCTCGAGCAGGAATCCTGTGGTTTCAGAACCTTCTGAACACACCCACCTCGGCGCGTACACAGGAACAAGCTCACAGAGCATTTTAAGCCACCCCTACTCAGGGAGATCCACTCCCCTCACATACCCGATCTTTCTACCCCACCTTGAACATCACCCTGCAGGGAGCTGTACTGTGTAGTTAGTACTCAGTGACCGGATCTGTGATAAATTCTGCCCAGACGTTAAAGCAAAGAAATCATTTCTGGTATATGAAATATGAGAATTGTCTCTCTCCGTCCCTCACTCACTCACTCCTCTTTCATATTTTGCAAAGGACAGGGCCACGTTAAACTCAAACTGAGTTCAGATGGGCTTCCTCCCCACGCTGCAGTTCGCCATAGCTGTAAATTGACAGGGCTGAGGACAGACATTCAATATGGGCCAGGGAAGAGGAGGACACAGGAACAAAGAAAGGAAGGAGGAGGCCGAGGAGGGAGTCCTGTCTCACAGAGGGCTTTGGCCGTAGCCTCTATGTTAGAGGAAAAAACATAAGTGCCCTAAAACATCACCGACCAATCAAAATGCAATATAATTCACATGACAGAACTTTTAAATTATCTAATAGTTACATTTACAAAGCCAAAAATGTGAAATTAACTATTTTTACATACTATATTCAACCCTAGATGTAGAAATACTACTTGAACGTGTCATCATTATAAAACATTAACAAGACAATTTAAACCTCTTTCCCTGGATTTATAATTCGGATAAAATCAAGCAGCATCTAAACAGGGACAGATTCTTTTCCTTGTGCCTCTTGATTCTACGATCTTTGCTCAGTTCTGACTGGATCATAGATTATATTCGACTAGTAAGGTCATGAGTTTCTTAATCACATTGGACAGGTTGCCAGCCCGACTTCCACTGCAGTGTTGCAGGTGGGACTCTCACCTCTGCGTGCCCATCTAGAGAGACCTTGCACACGCTCACTCCTGGGGCCTTCCCCTCCCCCCCTGCTCTGTGACAACGAAATGAATTATGAAAAGGAAGGGGAGTGCACTTCTGCCTTCCTCCTCCTGCTTCTCAGTCTCTGGGCGATTCAGGAGGTATGTGCTTCCTTTCCCTCTTCACAACCTCCGTTTCAGGGATTATTGGCTCCCAGTGTGCTGACAGGACAGCAGAGCAGGGTAGATTTGCACCCAGCCCTCTCAAGCAGCCTCCAAGGCAGGAGGCCCTCTGGCCTTCCAGAATTTCATCCCTTCCTTTAAAGAGTGAATTGCACACAGCCGCCATGTCTGCCTAATGTGAGCAACTTGAAGCTGTTGCCCTGAAAACTCTCTGTTAAGCTTATCGCCCGCATCCCAGCAGTGACCGAAGCGCTTACACCTCCATCAGATGCACGTCTGCCACGCTGTATCACAGAGTTCTGTGAAGGCCGCCAGAGAAGAGCAGAGGGGGATCTGTAAGGAGGCCTGTCCCTTGGCATCCACGGGGGGTCTTTATGTCCTTTGGACATGAGAAATGGAGAAAGAAGAAACTTGGTGTTTACTAATTCAATGATTCTAACTGGACAGAGCAGGCCGGAACCTTCACTTCGCTCCTTGTCTCTGCTGATACTGTCAAAGTCAACACCGTTGCTTGGAGCTGTCTCTAAAGAGTGCCTTGTTCATGAGGTTTGCAACATCAAGAAGAATCCTAATGATATTTGGCATCCCAGCTCTTCCATCTAATGAATGAGCTGTGGTTTAAGTTTCTCTCATAGGTCAAGAGCAAGGTTACGTCTTCTACATGAACAGACAGACAGACAGACAGACGGGGGGTCCTAACTCTGCCTTAACCAATTAGCCCTAATAGCATCTCTCAGCAAGGCAGTCAACCTTAAGAAGCCAGAAGTCAAAGTCCATGAAGGTCACAAACCACTCCCATGAGTCTTCCATACTCGTTTCATGCAGAGGTGACCAATTTTATTCACGTTCTGCTTCTTCCTCCTCTGTGGCTGTGTAACCAGTGTGGTTTATGCGGTAGGGGTTTAGACCCACTTCTGATCAGAAGAATTGGGTCAGTAGTTCAGAGATGTCCAGTTGCTTTCAGAGAAGAGTTACTCAACATATTGCCATGAACCCCATGTCCAAGGTGACAGTACGCCATCCATAAACACTGTCCACTGGAGTGTCCCCAGACATGTCTGGGTCACCACAGAAACACGTCTTTTTCTTTAATCCAGTCACATTTTAATTTACAATTATATCCTTACAGCATTATTCTAGGTATGAAATGGAACACGGAAAGAGTAGGAAAAGAAAACCATGTCTGACCATGAATTTGGGGGACCCAAAGGTCATATGCTACAGGAGCTAGTCACTGCTATTTGCTTTGTTCTTGGGGATACTTTAGACCAAGATTGTTTGTTCAGCAACAGAGGTTTGCAGAGGGACCTGATACCTCTGACCATTCCAGGACCCTTCCAGTTCCACTTGGATGAAAATGGAAATGACCTTCCTTCCCCAAAGCTATAGTGACAGATCCAGGCATGAGTGGAGCCCCGACCCCACCAGGAGCCCACACACCAGAAGAAAGCAGCCATGAACTGGAGGGAAGGAAATCTCAGGAAGAACAGATCTTCACAGAGAAACCGTCTAATGAGCTTGGGCATTTTAGCGTATCTATAAGTTAAATTTGCCAGGTGGTTTCCATTATCATCCCAGTAAGCACACTTCTGAAACCTGTGAACAGTTTGGTAGCTGAGGCCCTTTACACTCTCTCATATTACTCAGGTTTCTGCACAAGGGCTTTCACTGAAAGAGTGTGAATGCCAGGCACCCCAAGAATGTACCCTAGGAACTTACATTGTTGTTCTGGGTCATTAATTATCAAAACTTGAGTTCAATTGCATAACCAGCTTTTCTTTTTGAGTTCTTTCAGCATTATTTAAGATAGACATATAACCACTTAAAAGTCTACATTTATACCAACCCATCAGGCAGGATATCTCCATTGCTACAATGTTGGCATGACTATTATAGGGGCAACCATCTGCTCTCTGACTGTACTTGAGGCCCATTCCACAGGAGGGAATACACAGTTCGTGGGAGGTAAGATTCCCCTGTGCATTCTGGGCCTCAAGGGCCTCAAGGGCCTCAAGCCAGCCAATTTGCACTGGAAAGGCCCCAGAAGGATGAGTGGAGTTCACCTTTTAAAACATGTTTTGGGGCTGCAGAGGAAAAAAGTCCATGACTTTTCCCTAGTTTGCACAGTCTCTGGAGTGGAATCTTACAGAAGTCCACAATCGGCAGCATGTGGTAGAGACAGGAGCTTGGCACTTTCCCCTACTAGGAGCCTGGAGTTCTGCTGCGCATCATTCAGGTAGGGCTGTCTTCCAAAACTATCTCATCTCTTCCACGCATTTCAGCACCATCCCCTCAGTGGCACAATGACTACCCCTGTGATACAATATACAGTACATCCTCTCTGAGCCCATCCTCAGTTCCCATCAACCTCTGCATGTATGTACATGGCAGCCTACCTCTCATGAGATATAGACCCTATGGACACATGGTATTTGCCATCTTTAGGCATGCCAGAATTTTCCTAGGCCCAGTTGTAGATCTAAAACACTTAATTGCCTTCATAGGTAGTTCAGAGTGGAAAGAGAGAAATGTTTACTGTTTACTATGAGTTATTCACACCTAGTTAGTTTCAATTCTAAAAATCCCTGGACACCAGAAAACTATTACTATTATAAACTATTATAGGTATGTCCAACTTCTTGACATTCTAATACCACATCATCTACAAATTTTACACTTGAGAAACAAGACATTCAAAAATTTAAATACAATTTCATAATGTTTTTAAGTATAGGATTTTGTAGCCACATGCATAGGCCACATGCATAGCTGTCCTGGGCTGCATGTGGCTCATGGTTAGCAGGCTACACACACCTGAAGGTTGTCATCCTCATTTTT
This sequence comes from Cricetomys ansorgei, assembly GCA_026225945.1. Classification (NCBI taxonomy): domain Eukaryota; kingdom Metazoa; phylum Chordata; class Mammalia; order Rodentia; family Nesomyidae; genus Cricetomys; species Cricetomys ansorgei. Next base: position 1,771,349 of record JAMJFZ010000320.1, read on the forward strand.
CCAGATATGATATATATTTTTATTCTATACTAAAAGCTTCTGGGGATAAATTTAATGCACTTCTGCATATTGTACAACTTAGGAGATTTGAACACAGAATAAAGTCTAGGGGTTGGAGAGACGGTTTGGTGGTTAAGAGTCTAGGGGTTGGAGAGACGGTTTGGTGGCTAAGAGCATATGGTTAAGGTTACGGTCCTGCTGTTAGAGAGGACTTAGGTTTTGTCATCCGCACTCAAATTACTTGATTTATAACCACTATAATTCTAGCTCTAGGGGAATCTGGTGGCTTCTACCCCCACACAGACATATACATAATTAAAAATAATAAAAGTAATTCTTTTTAAAGAAAAAGTCTAATATACTTTATTTGTATTAATCTGATCTTACTGTTCTATATCTTCATGTTTTCATTTTTTTTCATGAAGTAGCCAGCATGACCTTGGGCCTCTTTTGAGGAGCTGGCCCTCCCTCCACATGGTCTGCATTCACTCAGCAGCATTTCTTAAGGAAATAGTCTTTTCTTCCCAGATACTGTCTGTAATTGGGTCAAAAGCATTAACACTAAACATGCTTCAGAAATAACAAGACACTCTGGGCAAAGCTCTTCTGTGAGATGTGTGGATGAGCCCTTTGCTGAAGCCAGCCGGAGTGATGTCGGTGTGCAAGCGGTAATCCTGGCCAGTGGGCCTCACCCCAGTGGTCTGCACAGTGTCTTAGGGTTTGTGTTACGCCAAATGACAGCAACTGCTCTCAGACTCCAGAGGAGGAATTCCCACATTTCCCACCATTCTTTTACCGAATATACACTCATTCCTCATTTAGTCTAGAAATAAGTGACACTGAAGAGCTTCCAAAAATGGAATCTGCTATTGATCTTCTACTGACAGAGTTCTGGGCACATGGAAGACCTCTCCTACTTAACCATTTTTCTAGAACATGAAAATGTTAAAAGGAGAGATGTGTGTGCAAGTTAGCACACCAACAGGCTCACCCTTTGCAACTGGCCCTGGCCAGGTCGCACAAGAAACAGGTGGGGACTTGCAAAGGGCTGGCAGCCTCTCTATGGCCCTGATCCCATCTCTCATGGAGACAATAGAGAGGAAACCCTAAAATAGTTCCCAAGGCTCGTGGTGTAGCTCAGTTGGCAGAGTACTTGTCTAGCACATATAAAGCCCTGGGCCTAATCCCTAGTGTTTCATAAATGGAGCACAGTGGTTCTTGCCTACACCCTAGCACATGGGACGTAGAAACAAAAGAACCAGGAGTTCAATGCTAGCTTGAGCTACATAGCAAATCTGAGGCAACACTGTCTCAATAAAAGAGAGGGGAGTAATTGCCCAGACTCAAAAAGACAAATATATGTTTTCTCTCCTTTGGATTCTAGATTTCATTCATATATATAAAATCACACACACACATACACACACACACACGTATACATATACATACACACAGACACACCTACAACATGAAAATAGAGTTGTGGGGGAAGAGACTAGCAGAGTGGAGAAGGGAGAAGCCACGGGCTGAACACGGTCAAAGTACGTGATATTCTTGAATGATGTCTAGATGAGGCTCATCACTATGTATAGGTGAATAAACACCAACAAAAATTTTTAAATATTATATAGATGAATTATAAAAAACAAACTTTTACTTTTCATCCAAGAAGTGAGCTTATCGTCTAAAACTTGGAGAAAAGTGAAAACAAAGAAAAATCAAATCTGCCTCACTCCATGTATATAGAATTAAAGAAAGCTGGGGAGCAGACCACGATCCCCTGGTGAGCAGGCTGGGTGCAGGGCCTGGTGAAACACTGTGAAACAGCAGGCTCCGCCCACGTGAGGTCTCAGCCAACCATGGGGGTTGTATAGGTTTTCCTCTGCTGGAGGAAAGGACCAAGGACCTTTCTGAAGGCAGCGACCTCGCAAGGGATGGGAAGTTAAGCTATACACCCCAAGTCGCCCAAGTAAGTCGTGTTCTCTCTGAGGGGAGCCTGGCTGCTAGCTCCATCACACCCGTGGCACAGGCGCCCTTGGTCTCATCAGGAGAAATCATCAAGCAGCTCTGCTCCAGCTGGCAGGGCTCTCAGTGTGGAGTCTCTGCTCTCCCCTGTGCTGTTCATAATCACCCTCAGCATCATTAGCCTGCACAGTCTCTCAGCCTCTGGGCTAATTTATCACCCACTCCACACATTTGCCCCAAAGATAACAAGAGGACTCCCTGCTGTGTCTGAGAGTATGTGTAGTCAGGAAACACGGAATGACTCTTCGCTGACCACAATTGCTAGGAGCCTATCAAACCAAAGATTTGTCATCCTCCATGAATGTTTATGGGAAAAGTAAGAAATGCCAAATCAAATGTGGAAAACAGCATTTGCAAGTTAAAGACAAGCACAGGGAAGCATGGAAGGAAAGCTGATTCCGTCCGTGCAGCTCTTGAGACTCATTATCTACATTTTACTGTAAAGAGCAAATGGGTCACACCACTTGCAAGGAGACCTAATGCTGAAAACCATTAGCTTAAGATCAGAGAAGGTAAGGCTTGAATCTGAAGATTTTAAACAATTTGTGTGAAGAATTTCCACATCGTTTGTGGTTTTTCTGGCATGTATATATGCACATAATTTCTTCAGAAGCAATAATCATTGACAATAAAATGCCAAGTGGGGCTCAGAAAGCAAGGGATTGCACACCTACACAGAAATCTCTCAACATATGGACTAGCAAAACAGCAGCTGTGGACAGGCTTTTAATAGACCAAAACTCCTGCAGGAAGTCCTTAACACAAACAATCTTGCATTAAACCACCCTTGCCTAAAGAATTTAACAGAACTCACCATCCTGTGAAAAGGGTGTGTAAAAGTAAAGTTGTAAACACCAGTCGGAATTTTCATTTCAAAATAATTCATAAAGAACAGCAACGATGGGGGCTGGAGAGATGGCTCTGTGGTTAAGAGCACTGGCTGTTCTTTAGGGGGCCCAGGTTCAATTCCCAGTGTCTACACGGCAGCTCACAACTGTCTGTAACTCCAGTTCCAGGGGACCCAACACCCTCACACAGACATACAACCAGGCAAAACACCAATGTGCATAAAATTAAATTGTTAAAAAAAATTAGCAAGGATGGGGTTGGAGCAATGGCTCAATAGTTAAGAGCACTTTCTGCTCTTGTAGACCAGAGTCCAGCTCCCAGCACCCACAATCCACCTGTAACTCCAGCTCCAGGGAATCTGACACAGTCTTCTGGCCTTCAAGGGCATCTGCAAACACATAGTGCACCTGCCCACACAGACACACAGACTATACACACTCACAAATAAACAAAATTTTTAAGCAAATAAAAATAAAGAAGCTAAAGATACATCTCAGCAGCAGAGCATTTGCCTGGTTTGCTTGGGGCCCTGTGTTCAATTCCTACACCAGAAATCTTCTCACATAAAGGAACAAAGCAGTGATAGACGTCATGCCAACTGGGGATGAAGACAATCCTGTGCGTAGATTTCCTCATTTGATCCTAATGAAAGCCCGGGCCCTGTGCGCTATAATTGCCTCAACTTTAACATAAGAATTATATCTACAGTTCAGAAAATCACCTCCTGTCTTTAACCCCACAGCATCCTCTCGGTGCAGTGGAAGGCAGCCACTCTCCACCAGCCCCAGATGAGATTTGCTGTCATCCTCCACTCTCAGTAATCTGTGCTTTTAATGTTCACAGGGAGGACTAAATGTGAGGGCAGAAGATGAGCAGCCACTCTGCTAATAGCAGCAATGCACGTGGGCAGAATACTTGAGATGTGCCAGACCTCAGTCTCGATACTGCGTGAACATCAGCTTGTGTGGCCAGGATGGCCCTCTGAGGAAGGACTTTCTCACTCAGTTCCTACCCAAAACCAGGAGCTGGCACCGCTGGATGCAAAGCTAAGTATCCTGATCCAGATCTCCTCTCTCTGCCAATCCCACCAGGGTCTCAGGATGAGACTCATCCGGAGGACAGGAGAGCTGTTTCCATCCTCTCCTGTAGAGCATGTTGCTTTGAGACCTGAAAGGCCCCCTTGCCCAGGATCTCCGTGGAGCATCTGACTGCTGTCAGAGACACAGCAAGCCTCGGCAAGTTTTCCTCTTTAAGTTATCTTTATAAACAGGGCCTGCTACCAGATCCAAGAGTCTTCCCTTTCCCTGAATGGATTATATCAAAACCGTCACGCCCATATCCCATTTCAAGGCCAGAGGGATTGATGACATTTTAAATACTATGCTTTTATAAACCATTTACACAGTAAGCGTGTCTTTAAAAACTGTTTTAATTTCAAAGAAAAAGAAGAGTCCATTATTTGAAACGAATACCTTATTTGCCACTTTCCTTCCTGGGTTCGCTGACTCAGCTGCGTGGTTTGTAAGGTCTTCGGAACCTTTTATACTTGACTGACCTTCAAAGAAGCCTAAATGCAAAGATTTTTTTTGGTGAGGTTTCCATGGATACAGAACAAAGCTTCCCTCCATTCGTAGAGTGAGAGGCAGAGCCAGGGCTTGTTCCTGCACTGAAAATGAGAGAGATGTGAATTGGCTCCAACTTCTGAGAAGGCAGGGTAGCTTTGGTTTCTCCTGTACGGCACCCTGTATGGCCATGGATGGCTAGTAAACTTTAGTCTCCGTCTTTTCTCAATGGCTGTGAGGAGGAGAGAGAAGGGAGGAGGACGAGACAGGACAGAACAGGAGGAGGAAAACGGACCTCAGTTTCCCTGCTCAGTCTTAGGCAGAGACTGTACCAGAAGGAGAGGAAGCTGAGTGATGTGTGGGAGAAGTAGTTCACAGCCAGGTCCCCTCACAACCAGAAGCTGAGCCTGCCTGGGACCTGAGCTGATTCCTCCGCAGTGTGGAAAACTGGCTTTTCAGGCTGTGCCTTGCTCTGAGAGACTCCACTTTACAGTATGTTTGCTCCATTTTGAGTGGGTGGATGACTGCAGCCCAAGTAGGGGCACAGATAACACTTCCTGCCCAACACAACCTACATAGGGCAGAATGACGACTCATTCCTGGGAGCAGAAAGGAGAACTGAGACCGTAGAAGAACATGGGCTATTAAAATCACATCAAGGAAACCAGGCCCAGAAACATATCCAATAGATCAGACTTTGGAAAAGGTGTTACTCCCTTGTCCAGATCCCATAAAGTGGTAAATACTTAGCACTGTGAAGGCAATGGCCTCACACCAACCTATCATCTTTCGTGGGGGTGTGCCAAAGGCTGACAGGCCAAGGACTCCTATCTGTCCCTGACTATTGACACGGCCTACTTCCCCACGTCCCCCTGCTTGCCCATCTGACCTGAACCTACTGTTCCCTGCTCTGTACTGGGTTCAGTTCATTTGTCCCTGCAGCTGCCTCCACAGTCCCTCTCAAGACGAGGTTTGTCTTTTCAATACAGACTCTATTAACATCTCTACCAACCCACCTCTGAAACCTTATGAACTCCTGGGTAGCTCTATTTAACTTATAGTCATGGAAACCACACATACGCAGACATACAATTATATTTACTCTGTGCTGTGTGATATGTGATATTAGAGTTAATATTAGTAATTTAGAGTTGAATAAAAAACCAGAAGTGGTGGTGGGTCATGCCTTTAATCCAAACACTTGGGAAGAAGAGTCATGCAGATCTCTGGGTGTTCTAGTGAATATAGTGAGTTCTAGGCCAGGTTAGGCTACATAGTGAGACCCTGCCCTGCGAGAGAGAAAGAGAGAGAAAGAGAGAGAGAAAGAGAGAGAGAGAGAGAATAATGAAATAATGAAATAAAAGCACCTCCATTTGCCTCAGCCTGATTACAGTGTGGCGGGGGGTGGGGGATAAATTATCTAGTAAATTGAAGCTATTAAAAGGGTTTAAACTGAATTTTTGGATAAACTGATAAATTCTGGCATTGTGGAAAGATACAAATCTGTTTGTCTGTGTTTTTTAACACAGCTCGGCCACTGCAACTTATTTTTACTCATAAGCCTCCTGGTCCCAAAACGTGCCTGCCCTTGAATGTAGTCCATCCTACAAATGAGTATTCTGTATAGACCAGGGGCTCTGACTCCCCAGCCCTAGCCCAAGCCTGGCCTTAGCACACATTTAATGACAAATTAATAGTGCAAATTAACCGTGTGAAGGAGTGCGTACGAGGTACGGGTGAGAAGCTAGCATCTTTCAAAATAAGCAACCTGCGTGTTTCAATGTTTCGAGCGAGGGCTGTTTCATCAGAATGCATACCCTGCTAGAGTGCCATCTTCACACCGCTTTCCTACTTTGAGGGCTCAGGGGCCCAGCACGTAAGTATTCAAAGGCATTCACACTCCTGCAGGTGTGGCGCTTGGGGATGGGGCAATTACGTCTCAACTGTGATTGAGTTTCTGCACAATCAGAAAGCCAATAAAAGGTACCCACCAGTGAACCAAGGATGTTCACTGCTTGTTTTCTCGGCTGAATGCTGGGGTAGAACTGATGGGAACGCAGCTCATCGTGTTGAAGCAACTGAGAAAAACACGTCGAAGAGAAAGAAAACAACAGCAAACATAGCTGGGACTTCGGGAAGAGAAGCAGTTTATTTTCCTATCGCACCATATTGGATAGCAGAGGCGAGTGATGTCATTATTTTATTATTTATAACTGCTGGGAACTAGCCATATGAGATTTGGCGGAGGTATCTAAATGGCGGGCCACTTGCTTTCTGCTTTTATCATTAATCACTCTTGCAGTCAAACACCAAAGCTATGGGAAGGCAGAGCCCAAGCTCATGGCTGCTACAAGCATACCTGCTAAGTCTAACATCTCATGTGTATCGTGGAGCCAAAGGTGTTGTAAACACTCACATTATCATGTCATAGCAGGCAAGGGCACTGGAGATCATCCAGTTCTACCCTTCATGGTCCAGACAGCAAGATGGGAGCTGATGCAGAGCCATGAGCCTCTTGTCCTCCTCAGTACGTGACTTCAGGTAAGTAATCCAAATGCTTCAGATATGCTTCCCATTTAAAAACATCTGTCCTCCCCCTCCTTCTATTCTCCTCACTGTTACCGTAACCGTCTGGACCTCTGACAGTTAACCTGGCTGTCAGGTTGACTGAATCTGAGACCAGGCAGATCTGTGAGGATATTTCTTGGAAGACATAACTGAAGGAGAAACACCTTTCACTAGAATGGGTGGCACCTTCTGACTGTGGCCCACATATAAAGAAGTCTGAGGGACAGAAATCCTGCTTTTGCCTATCGGCCTTTGCTTCCTGCTAGTGAGTGTAGATACTGTTGCTGTGCTGCTGCTGCTGCTGCTGCTGCTGCTGCTGCTGTGGCGGCCGCTGCTGCTGCCGTGGCGGCCGCTGCTGCTGCCTCCACCAGTGATGCCATCAGAACATCAGAACCCACCTGCTTTAGCCTTCCACCGTGGTTTGGACACTTGTAACTCTCCCGGACTGCTCCAGGCCTTCAGTACCAAATTAAAACTGCTGAGGGATCCAGCTAAGTAGACTGAGCGTCTACTAGAGCCGAAGTCTCTCTAGCAAACAGACAACCACTTTTGTTGGGCTACCTGGCACAAAGCGCGTACCCCAATCCGATCAATCCTCTTTGTAATCTAGATTTATTCTGTATGTTCTGGGTGGTATGCGGTAAGATAAAGACACTGTGTGCTCTGCAAACTGTATATCCTCATGAAAGCAGGCTCAGACACTCAGCTCCAGCTCACTGCGGAACCTGGGCTGGATGCCTGAACACAGCATAACCTGGCGTTCACAGAGGGCTCATCTAGCAAAGTGCAGCCTGCTATGCAGCCACAGACCACATAGCTTTATAATTAAAATGAGTTAAAAGAAGTGTAAAATACACACCAGATTTGAAGGCCTAGTACAGAGTAGGGTGGAGGGGATCACCTGTTACTTTTATTCTACATGAATATCCAAATAATATTTTGGACTATAGAGTTAAAAATAAATTATTAAAGCTAATCTACCTGTTTTCATTCTGTTTTTAATGTGATTGTTGAATGTTTGCATGATTATGTGTCACCCACATTCTCTTCCTTTTGGACACTGTGACTTGTCAGTGTTCCCCCACATTAACGGCTTCATCAGTATCTCACGGTACTACTGGGAAGCAGTGGAATCCTTAGGAAGTGTGACCTAGTAGGAGAAAGTGAGGACACTTCAGTATGCCCTTGAAGGGGTATTGTAACCCAACCCCTTCCTTCTTCTCTGTTTCATGAGGTGAGCAGCCTCTCTGCCACGCATTCTCCTTGTGGTGCACTGTGATACCATAGGACCACAGCAACAGAATCAAACCATAGTCCGAATCCTCTGAAACTGTGAACCAAGTGTTCTGTTGAAGCAAAGGACCGACTGGCACACATACCCCACCTCTCAAGCTCTGCTCCAATCTCCTCTTTCATTTTCCATGTGTCTTGTCCAGCAGAGGGCCAACTAGCATACACCCCTCCTCTCAGCCCTGCTCCATCTCCTTTCATAGTGCCACAGCAGGACAAGGGACGGTCAGTAAGCGTATTCGACTGTCCAACAGTCAAAGCTGCACCAGGTGCCTTGTGGGTGGAGTCTTACCCAGTAGTGAGGCCTCTCCTGTTACAAAAGATACATCTTAGGAAGGTGAGGGCAATGGGGAAAAAGGGGGTTGTGGATTGGAAATGGTGAGCAGATCTAACTAGCATACTTACCCAACAGTCAGCCCATTATAGAGCATGAACGTCTAAAACCTTTCTCCTTAGGAATGCCACGGAGAATTCAGAGCTGCTCAGATTTGGTTTGGTCTTCTCTTTGTCTTTCTGGTGTGATATTTCTAAACATCAGAATAGAGAGGTCTGTGTGTGTGTGTGTGTGTGTGTGTGTGTGTGTGTGTGTGTGGTGTATGTAGGTATGGTATAAGTGTATGGTGTATGTATGTGTGGGGTGGGTGGTATGTGTATCTGTGTGTGTCTGTGTGTGTGTCTCATGCTTCACTGGATGGATACTGCTTTAGTTGTTACCTGCAGCCCTGTGCTGCACTTACTTCATAGAAATCTTAAGTGACACGTGCTTAAGCAATTCACCATCAGTTATCAATACTTTAGTCAGTCAAGGGCAGTCATAATTCCAGATTCCACCTAGGTACTCACTGGAAGCTGTACTCTTGAGTTATGTTTCCTAACGTTGTCATCCTGTCTCTCCAGACCATGTAGACAGCACTGGAGAGAGGCCACAAACAAACTCTGGGGTCAGAAGCTTTTTTCCCTTCCTCATGATTCCTCTGTCTTTCTATCTGCCTCAAGTTGGCATGGAAATCTTGTCCACCTCCAACAGAGAAAATTAGTTTTCAGGGAGAAAATATCTCATATTCTATTTTTAAAAATTAATTTAAAATGTAGAAATAATGGGCTTGCAAAATGTCAATTTCTTTAATGATTTTGAATCTTGTTAGGCTTGGTAGTAGGGTTGCAAGTTCAAGACCAGCCTGGGAGACTCAGCAAGACTATCTCAGACTTTAAAAAATGCTATAGAGATAGCTCAGTAGTAGAGCACTTACCTGGGATTCACAAAACCCTGGATTTAATTTTTTGTTGTTGTTTTATTTTGTTTTTTGAGGCAGGGTTTCTCTGTTGTAACTCTGGCTGTCCTGGAACTCACTCTACAGACCAGGTTGGCCTCAAACTCACAGAGAGTCCTGCCTCTGCCTCCTGAGTGCTGGGATTAAAGGCAAGCACCACCACCACCTGGCTCCTGGATTTAATTCTTAATCCCACAAAATGAAAGAGATCTTGTAACACACAAAATAGGACTGGTTATTTTCAAAAGGCAATTGGGTTCCAGAACAACCTAGACAGCTGTCATTCAGAGTTAAATAAAAATAATTTTAATTCAGATCAATTTCTAAAACTCTTTTAAACACCAGTACAAATATCAACTGAAACTATTAAGTTTATTACTAATATGTTTACCTCTAAACAATAATTACACCGGTAAATGCATTCAAATGTGGTGGTAGTGGTGGTGGTTGGCTGACTAGTTGACTGGCTGGCTGACTGGCTAGCTGGTTAGTTTTAAATAAGGTTTCACTATGTAGCCCTAGCTGGCCTGGAACTTTCTAGGAAGAACAGGCTGGCCTCATGCTCACAAAGGTCTGCTTCTGCCTCCTGAGAGCTGAGATCACAAGCATGAGGTGCCATACCCAGTCCCACAGTTAAATTCTTAACATGACCATATACAGTATCTTAGACATGAAGATATTTATATCTCTATTGTGAGATTTTGACATTGTAGGTAGAGCATTTACTTCTTTGCAACCAAAATATAAAGATTTATATCCTTTTCGCTTCTTTAAATGTGGCTAGAATTCAAACAAAATAAAGATAAAAGCCACAGATACGTCTTAACAAAACATTTAAAAGCTCTCAGGTGAAAAGACCGATTTAGAAGCATACATACTAGGCTACTAAAATCTGTTAAAAATATAGTTTAATAAAGCCATAAAAGCATTATTTTGGCCTTTGTAAGAATAAATAAATTAATTAAAAATGAAAAAGTCTTTCCACAGTAGTAACCCTGGACTTTTTTTCTTTGTTCTGACAAGTAGGAGGTGGAAAGTTTTCACACTTTGAACATAGCAGAGGCACGAGTGCCTTTGTGTGGAAACTTCAAGTTGCATAAAAATACTTTCCATATATAATTCAAGAAAGGCAACAATGAAAGGGGGCAATGCACTCTGGGTCCCTCTGATTTTCCAAAGGATCAGAGTGAGGCTTAAGGAGCCAAATTTTGTTCTTTTGAATGTTCACTAAAAAGAATCAAATTCCCATGTAAGGGAAGTAGCGCAGAGTCATCCAGCCGTGATTCAGAAACCCTAACTCCAGTTCTCTTGGCAGCTGGGGCTTCTGTTAGAGTCTGGGTTCTCACTGGGGAGCAAGGCAGAGCCCAGGACCTGCAACCTTGGAGTTTGCAAAGCCACAGTGACAGAGCAGACAGAAGCATGAGTCCCGCAGGGAAGACCGCCCCGAGGATCTGAAACCAGCTTTTGTGTGGTACGCTGACCACCCTGCTCAAGTCTCTCTGAAGTTTCCCCCCTGCCCCAGCCCTTTCTTTAATCTTCCCCACCGTCCTGACCCAGGCTCTCAGTTTTACATGTGCTAAGACACTGTGGCATCTCTCAGGTTGTACTTTTTTGTTCACCCACAATACTGAGTAACCTCTTGGGTTTCCCCTCTGATCCCCCTCCTCCATACTCAGACCTCTCCAGGGCTAATCCCCATCAGGACACAATAGCTCTGAAATTTTTAATTAAATATCCATGAAATTAACATTACTTCACCACAGTATGTGCTTCGTTTCACTAAACTTACCCAAAAGGCTTGGTATTATTACAAACCTGGAATGAGAACTTGAAGAAAATCAAAAGGTCCAAATCCACGACCCATGGGACTTCACACAAGCCCCTGTCCTGGACCTGTAACCCAAGGCACAATGACAACTGTGAACTCCAAGGGAGCTTGCATTTGTTTCCGACGCCGGCAGAGGGAAGGGAAAGGCTCTGGTCCACGTGGTCAGCTGGTGTGAGAGGTGCACTCATACCCAGTTGTTGCCCTGAAGCACTCACTTCCTTCCTCAGGCTCACACAAGTCTCCACCACAGGCCAGCTACGGAGTGGTCACTGACAAGAGCCATCCTGAATTGGAGCTAGCTCAGAGAAAACATCTTTCTACCTGGAACTTGGTTAACCAAAACCAGAAAGCCACAGGATGGAGATGGTTTCCCACTGGGTTACTAACTTCCCCCCTGAAGGTGTATCAGATGCTACTGTGCAGTCTAGCGCCAGGAAAATCAATTCAGTGAGGTAAGAGATTACAGTATAACTCACGTAGACGTAGAACTGTCTATCCTTAAGTATGCTTTCAGTCCTAAGAGCTAGGTTTCAGCGCCAGCAGAATGGTTCCGTGAGTAGAAATGGCTGGCTGCCAAGACTGATGACCTGAATTCAATGTCAGGGACCACACAGTGAAAGGAGAAAATTGACTCCTGCAAGTTGTCCTCTGACTTCCACATGCATGGAAATAAGTTTTTTTAAATAGCCCATCTTAAAGCTGTGCTTCCATATTTGTTCTACAGTCTAAAACAAACACACAGACAACTCAGTTCACCAGAAGAACAAAATACAATAATTACCTTACTACTTTTATAGTGCAAAATAAAGTGTACTGCTGTGAACCATGGAGTTGGCCCGGTCTGACTGCCTTGAGAGGCATGTGTCATCGGTTTTTAAGGTTAGAGTCTATGGCCCCTGGGGCACTGCGTGCCTTTCGGTTCCTAAGAAACCAAGGCACTCCCTCGGGCAGTGAAGCATTCAGGCCACTTTGCATTTCTCTGTATGTTCCCTTTACAGTCAAGGAAGCATGAAATCTTGCATGATTGTATCACTGTACTGACCCTGGCAATCGCTATTGTATTCTGTTTCTGATAAAAGTATTTATACTTTTATCTGATTGTTCTCAATAAAAATTGTCACAGCTTTTGTTTCGCTGTGGATCCTCCAACCGAAGCCTGGTTTTAATTCTTTAACCATCCACAGCAGGTAACCTTGATCTAGTAAATAAGCTTGTGTGCTTACAATATTCTATTTTAATTAGCATCTAGATAAAATAATCTGTTCATTTTCTCTAGAAAACTAGCAAGAGAGACAACTATCAAAGTGAAATGAGAGCAACAGCTCACATGTTTAGTGTCTTCCACGTGTCTGGCACTAAGTGCTTTCTGATAAGTTATTATCACAGTAACCCTAAAAGTCAGGGTATATCATTAGGCCCGGTTTGGGGTGAGGTGAGGCACAAGCTCATTCAAACATATAGTGAGTTCAGAAGCCAATCCAGTACAGTCTGACTTGAGATTACATTCTTCTAACCACCGTGTCCAACCATCTACTCCTGACACATATAGGATATATATGTACGTGTCATATATTTGTATTTGTGTATAAAAGTGCCCGTGTGTAAGTATTTTAAGATTCTTTAGTAGAAAGAATTAACTGTGGAAGGATGTGTATTATGTGGTCTAGTCTCAAGCAAGCAACTGGATACTAATGAGATATAAGGTGAGGGCTGATGTTGCTAAAAGGGAAAGGTCTACTCCAGACAGTAAGATACACTAAATTTAGACACATTTCTAATCAGGAAACACAGAAAATGATTGTAGGTGAATTTAATCTTACTCATATTTTAAATTTTAAGTCTGGCCATCAAAATACGAGGTTCACAATTGTAAAACCCTACCGGCATACCTCTGCACGATATGAAAATATCTTTTTTTATTTTCATCTGCCTGTGGTCCTGTCCAGTTCCTGACTGCTGCTCTTCACAGCATGGCTGATATTTTGCTTTCATGGTATTTGACTTATGTATCCCAGAGTCATCTGTTCCTTGTTATCTCAAGGATGACTGTCAATGGGATTTTCAGAGTGGTGTTCCCAAAGATTACTATTAAGAGGATTTTCATTGCTCAGGTAGTTGCTCTAAAAATGGTCCCAAGGATGACTCTTTAGAGGACTTCCGTTGCTCAAGTTGTTGTTCTGGGGGTGCTAGTATCAAGGATTGTTCAAGTTGTTGCTCTGGGGATGATGGTCCCAAGGATGAATGTCCAGGAGACTCTTGTTCAAGTTGTTGCTCTGAGGATGGTAATTCCAAGGATGACTGTCCAGGAGACTTTTGTTGTTCAAGCTGCTTCTCTAGAAGTAATAATTCCAAGGATGATTGTCCAAGGGATTCTTGTTGCTTAGATTTTTGCTCTGGGGATGATACTCCCAAAGATAACTGCGCAGAGGATTCTTGTTGCTCAGGTTTTTGATCTTGTGTTGTTGATGATTCTTCTTGTGATTCTCGTCCCATTGATGGCTGTCTTTGGATTTCTGTTTCTACCTGGGTTTCTGGCAGTGCAGGTATATTTTTTTCTTCTACAATAGCATGCTGTTCTTTTTCTTTTTTCAGTAAACAGAATAAGACAAAAATCACCAATAAACATAGTGGCCATCTGAACTAAATCATAGACAAACAAATGTTGCTACTATAATATCAAGGATTTAATAATGGCAGTGAAAATAATTTTGACACGGGGAATTTACCCTGAAATGCTCTTTTGATTGTATCATCATGTTTTCTTTCATGTGGAAATACAATCTCAAGCAAGTATAAAAAGATAGAAGAGATATCTGAGAAGAGGGAATGAAGGATATGTCACCAGATATTAACTGCATAGATATAATCTGTTAATCATTGACACCTGAAAGGCTAAGGAAAGACTTGCTTTCTCCATGAGACATTGAGACAAAGAAGGCACTTTTGTTCAATGAAAAGGAAAGAAATGAGAGCATAAGAGAATCTGGAACCTGTGTTCATCCTAAAAGGGATAGCCTGTAAAGCACAAGGAAGGAGCCTCTGAACACCAGCTCTTCTGAGAAACCACATGCACCAGGGATAAGTCAACCACATTTCTATAAGAATAAGCACAAATGAGCTGAGGAAATCAGTATCATCACCCTTTGAAAATAACACAGAAGACATCTGAGAGGAGTCTCACAGAACCTAGGTATACCAGATAGTCCTATTGATATGTGTAAGATTCTGCATGCTTATCTGTTGCCGTCCTGTCAAGACTTATTTGTTACAGAAGTTTATTTTTAGTTATGATTAAAATGGTGATTTTGTGCACTGGTGGGAGAAGGGCTGCCTAGGCGTTGGCATTTCATATGGTCTACAGATGTTGGCTTTGCATAAAAGATGTTTGATTGCTCATGATCTACGCATACTATCAACAGAACACCTGAGGAGCTTAGGTATCAATAAAAACCCCTGAGATAAGATGCTCAGAGCTTCTACTGTCCAGTATGGTGCTTGCCATGATGGTGGTTCCCTCTGCTGAGGTCAGGTAGTTTTGCACCTATGAATATGCCCCCATGTCTTCCTTGTTGAGCCACCACAGTAAGTATATAGCTACACTTGTTCTCCTCATCTTCAGAAGCAATCCCCAAATCCCAAATCAGAGACCTTGATTCCAGTTTCATCCTAGTCTCTCATTTCCCTTATGCCAAGTCTGGACCATTTGATCTAGTCCCAGAAACCTGTTAGTACCTATGTGGCCCCACTACCTTTGGACCAGAACTCCCCTTAGGTTACATCTTAATACTCTCTTGTCTTCCTGTCTTCCTTTTGCTACTGAGAAACACATAAATTTGGTCAACTATCTGGCTTAGAATTATCTAGAAAGTAAAAGACTTTATAAAAATAAGGG
The DNA here is from genome assembly GCA_026225945.1 of Cricetomys ansorgei. Classification (NCBI taxonomy): domain Eukaryota; kingdom Metazoa; phylum Chordata; class Mammalia; order Rodentia; family Nesomyidae; genus Cricetomys; species Cricetomys ansorgei. The sequence continues at coordinate 1,786,634 of JAMJFZ010000320.1, forward strand.
CCTGACAGCCATGATCAGCTGGCCAGAAGATCTGCTCTCCTAGCCACTTTCATCTTAGTGGGCCAAATGAGTACCTCAAACCAAAGGAATGTGAGTCATAACTCATCCCTGCTTTACTGAGTGGGTTGAGTTGTCTAATGCAACTTTCTCCTGTCTTTCCCTTCCTCTTCAGCATCAAATTCTGAGGCTAGATGCTGATGGATGATGTCATAGTATCAAGGGTGTCTGGGTCACATAGGGAAGGAGAGAAGCTCAGTAGAACTGACACCCCACAGTGAGCTTTATATGATCCTGAAAGAAAGCTCTTTTTTGCAGAGCCATTAAGATTTGGGGTTGATATTGCTTACTGCAATTCAGCCTTCCTTCATCATCTATACAAAGGACCCAAGAGCCAAGCCCTGTTTTATCACCTTTATGCTCATTTACTTCCTCACACAGTAGCCTTTGACTCCATCCACACCCAATGAGTTCCACCTCTCAAAACCCACAGTAGCTTTGCCATGAACCTTAATTAATACTCTGATCCCTCTCCCCACAACCCCTTCTATACAGTGACTGCCTGGAAAATTCCTACTGAGCCATTCACAGTTCTCCTTTGTACAAGTCTTACATTCTGATGACTTCCCTCCCAGGCCCTAGAAGTCCATCATTCTCAATGTGGTCTGTCTCCAGGTATCCACTGAATTTCTCTACCTTTACACTTAACATAGGCAACCTTTGAATGACAAACTCCTCTCTCACAGGAGGCAGTCATGAGGAAATGCAGACGTGGCAAGGTATAAAGTGGCCTCACTGTAGTCATCCCCACTGGGGTGACTCTCAGATGATCAGAGAGCCCCAAATGCTTACCCTGCCTCACACTTTATGTCATTTGCAAGAGCTCCACTAATGACCAATCACCCACAATGAATGCATTCTCTTACCAGGAGTCGGAACCACCTCTTTATTCTTGCTGAGGCTCTTGAGAGATGCTAAAATGAAAAGGAATGTAGAGGTTAGTGAACTGAGCAAAGGAATCACTGAAAGTCTTCAGTGAGACACCTATGGCTAAGATAACCTTAGCAACTTTCTGGAGAGCTTGGAGAGAATTTCAGGCCAAGAAAAATGATCTACTAAAAATATCCATGCTTTTGTTATATAGAAATGCACACTGATATTATCATTCTTTGGGATCACAGGGCAACTGGTTAGTTGATCTGCTGCTTCCTTTCTCCAAAAGAAAAGAATATTTTGCTGAGTTTATTGGCTTTGCTCCCTCCTCCACTTTCATGGTAGGATCCAAATGGTTGGTGGTAGCGATTCCTGTGTTGTACTACAGGGAACAGACCCTCTCCAGCAGGACTCTGACCAGAACACGCAAAGCTGCTTCAGCAGCTATTCTGGAAATCCTAGATCACAGATAACAATAAAAGAATATTTGCACTAAAATGAGAAATACTAAAATGAGCCATTTGTGACTGACACCATCTTTTCCAGGCACACACACTCACACACACGGGTATGACATAAATGTAAATATAATTTCTCTGCGGAGCTGCCACAGATAAGCATCCCAGTCAATGAACCAGCTTTGATTTAGGGTAGATCGTGAAGTTTGCAAGAGGCTCTAAGCATACCTACCAGGTGAAAATATTTGCCATATTCAAGTATCCTCATGTTTCAACACCAGTGTCAGCACAACTAATGTGGAAACATTTTTGTTAGTAAGCACTTTGGTTTCTGTTGAACTCAGGAGTAGAGTTCAAAGAATTAGACCAGAGCTGTTCTGAAATCCAGCACCTGGGATGAAAAGGATGGGCCTGAGCAACTTCAGAGTTTACTGCCACTGAAGGAAGGAATGTGAGAGACCACGAAGGGACTGGCTGCAGAGATTATACTGCCAAGAACAGCAGCTGGGGGATCTGAAAATGGGTGCAGAAAAGCAAAAAAAAGGAACTAAGAGTCTGAAGAGAAAGCTGTTTCTCATCACTGTGATTCACCTGACAGGGGGTCAACACAGCCTTCATCAGTCCAGCTGCTGCACTCCTAGCAGTAAGCTCTGTGGAGCTAAGGGGCTGCTCAGACACTAAAGTGCTTGCTCAGCATGCACAGAGGCCTGGGTTCCACCCACAGCTTCACACGTACATGATGGCGCGTGCCTGTAATCCCAGCACTGGAGAGACGGAGGGTGGAGGATCAGCGTCCAAAGACATCCTCAGCTGCACAAGTTTAAGGTCAGTCTGGCATACATGAGAGCCTGTCCCCAAAGCAACAAACCTCGTTCTCGCCTTCACTTAGTTTTGAGGCTGCTGGACCAGCAAAGCTCTGGCAGGATGTGACTCCAGATGTTAGCCTGTGACTTATGATACACTTTTTAAATTTAAGATGTGATTAGTGTGCAAAAAGTTCGAAGCCCAAAGTTAGAGAACATTTAACTTTTGGCTGTCAAAGCTGTCACCTGGGTAACTGACTCTCTGTAGCTAGACACCCCTTAAATATTTCAGCAAAGGCATTTCCTGAGTCCTATAGGAATCACAGTTAAATCAGAAAGTTCTTTGGACTCAGTAAATCTCTGTGAGTGTCAACAAAGTATTCCCAATCAGCAGTATCTCTATGGTGACAAGTTCACCTTTAGGGCTCTCTGGCAACCACCACAGATTGTCTACATATAAAACCCATTTATCTTAGAGTCGTTTTGGACAAGTGTAGTGCACCCAAATCTTGACTGTCGTCTCAGGTAGGAGTCTAAAAACTTTCAGATTTCGAAGCACTTTGGATTTTAGAATTTGGAATAAGGAACACTGGACCTGTGTTTAGAAATGACTGAGCTTAAAGAGAAGTGAGGAACAGAGAAAGGCAGGGGCCGGGGAGCACAGAAGTGTCTTCCTCCTTGTGAAGTCCTTTGGCCCTGCAGAGCAGCTCACTCAGCACGAGGTCCTTCCTGGCTCTCACGTGCAGCTTCGGGATGTATTTTTATTCTTCTTTTAAAGCTTCCCAGCTTTCTTTCGTCTCCCTTTTTATTGTCAGCTACCTTAAATCCTTTCGGCAGTAGGACAAGAGCCTTTGTAATTATTTTAGAGACAGTCAAACAGAAGCAGAGACAGACAGACAGACAGACAGACACACACACACACACACACACACACACACACACACATATTCACACAGAGAAGGGGGGAGAGATGAGGAAATGTTCAAAGAAATCAAAGTCTCTGCACTACTCAGGCAGGACGATGGGTCTGCCCAACCGATGTCATGCTCTTTGGGTGGCAAGCCTTCACAGTTTACTAACAGCACACAGAGAAGTATCTCCTCTGCCTTGGGAGAGAAACACATGGACTCCTGGGAATAAAACATGAGTAGCCAGCCACCCCCTCCCAGCCCCTCCCCCTACCACTCCCTATGTACACAGTCTCCATCACCCCCTCCCAGCCCCTCCCCTACCACTCCCTATGTACACAGTCTCCATCACCTCCTCCCAGCCCCTCCCCCTACCACTCCCTATGTACAGTCTCCATCACCCCCTCCCAGCCCCTCCCCCTACCACTCCCTATGTACACAGTCTCCATCACCCCCTCCCAGCCCCTCCCCCTACCACTCCCTATGTACACAGTCTCCATCAGCCCCTCCCAGCCCCTCCCCCTACCACTCCCTATGTACAGTCTCCATCACCCCCTCCCAGCCCCTCCCCCTACCACTCCCTATGTACACAGTCTCCATCACCCCCTCCCAGCCCCTCCCCCTACCACTCCCTATGTACACAGTCTCCATCACCCCCTCCGGCCCCTCCCCCTACCACTCCCTATGTACACAGTCTCCATCACCCCCTCCCAGCCCCTCCCCCTACCACTCCCTATGTACACAGTCTCCATCACCCCCTCCCAGCTCCTCCCCCTACCACTCCCTATGTACACAGTCTCCATCACCCCCTCCGGCCCCTCCCCCTACCACTCCCTATGTACACAGTCTCCATCACCCCCTCCCAGCCCCTCCCCCTACCACTCCCTATGTACACAGTCTCCATCACCCCCTCCCTCACTGGGGTCCTCCCTGTTGTACAGTTTATGGCCCTCCACTCTGCCCACATTATTTCCTACTTTAGGCACCTCCGCCACACTTTTTCTCTGCCAACTACTGACGTGTGTTACAGACTCTCAACACGTAACAAGAGCCAGGAACCTTAAAAGTTTAGCATTAAAATTTAATTTCTCAGTTTTATGGGGGGGTGTACACCATGGGGAACTAAAAGTTATGCCAGCCTCAGTTTCCCATACTTAGTACAAGTGGTTTGAGCAAATGACTTCCCAGCTGATCTCTACATTACAGCCATGAAGCCTGAGGAGCAGACACCAGTGCTGGGCACAGTAAAAGAAGGCTATTAGAAGCCCTCTCTGCATACTTGCCAGAAAGGGGAATTTTAAAGAGACTGATTAATAAGTGGAAGCAGGGGGTCTAGAAAGGCTACACATTTCAGGATTCCCAACCACACACTCAGATCCTCGGTATCAACTTAAGCCAGCAGTGGCAGCACACATCTGTTAACCTTTCAATGTGGGGTCAGAGACAGGAAGATACCTGGAACTCTGGACAGTCTGCCTAGATAAAATCAATGAGCTCCAGATTCAGAGAGAGACTCTTTCTCAAAAGCTAAACTGGAGGTCTGGAAAGATGGCTTGACAGGTTAAGGTACCTTGCCACCAATTTTGAAGACCTGAGTCCAAAACCCAAGACCTACTTGGTGGAAGGAAAGAACTTACTCCTGCAGGTTGTCCTCTGACTTCCCCACATGTCCTGTGCCGCAGATGTGCCCATACGTCTACACAGACTCACATGGGATAGATAAGTAAATAAGATGGGGAACAACTGATGAGGACACCTGACACTGACCTGTGCTCCCCACACACTTGAGAATCCATGTGCGCATGTGCACTCATAAGACCTCTGCTTAGCACATACAGGACTTGATGGGCATGGTGCTGAGAATCATGGTACCTAGAAGGTATCTGCACCCATGGGTGTGCTAGCTCTTGTGGTAAAGGCACATTAGGGCCGCAGAGGGTAGTGAGGCAGCGATAGACAGGGAATGTTCCCTGGAATATCCAGGGGTGCTCAGTGCAATCACAAGGTCCCTTGGGATAGAAGGCAGCTGGAAGAAAAGAATCAGAGGTAATGTGAACACAAAGGAAGGCCTAGAGAAAGGCAACTGGCTTTGGAAAGGGAGGAAGGCTACACAAGCCAAGAAATGCCTCTGGGAGCTAGAAAAGGCATGAAAACAGATTCTTCTAGAGCCCCAAGACAGAAATACAGGCTGTTAGCCATGAGACCACGTCAAACTTATAGAACTGTAAGATGGTTATTAAGTTTGTTTTCGTTTGTTACAAAAAAAAAAAAACACATAGACAAATCAAACACTCCAGCCATCTTTGCCTTCTTCTAAGAAACTCAGCGTGTGGATATACACCCCACTTACTGGGGGAGAACCACCTGCATACCTCCACCCTGATCCCTCCATACAAGTGCAGAGTCACGGTCCCCAACAGCATGCAGGTAATGCGGACACCAAGGCTGTAAATAAATCTGAGGTCAGGGATAAAAAGCCAGCTCTTGCAATGTGATCTGAGTGGAAATAAAAGGTTTGAATGTGAAGTTCAAAACTCTGTGCAGCCTTGAGGGGCTTTAGTTTGATGTTTCAAGAACCTCAGAGCATGCAAAGCTGTCTACCAGCAGAGAAGGAGGATTCCTTAATTCCTCAGGGAGGAATTAAGGATACTACTTCCCAGTAGAGAGAAATTGCAAAGGAGTTGGAGAGCCTGGATCTGACCCTGATGTTCCTTCTTAATCTGATTCCCAGTCCTATTAGAGGTCACCAGTCCATCCTCCATTCACATTTCAAAAACATGCCAGAGTCTACATTTGAAATAAATGACAATTTATTGTGCTGTAAGTGCTGTTCCTATAAAATTTACTGCTAGGAAATTTAAGCGAAGAACGCAAGCAGGGCGGTAAGAACGCACTCTCGCCCTATTCAGCACTGGCAAGAGTCTTTTGACTTTGATGTTTGGTTGGTACACAGTAACTATCAAATGTCCAAAAGGACCAGCCCAAAGCAGATGTGCAGAATCAGCTGAAAACTAATGAGAGAATGGGTAAAGATCATCCCAGTACAAAGGGCCTCTCACCTAAGCCAACAGATGCATGAAGTCCAAAAGGAGAAAGAAAAGAATGGAGAAGGACCCCCATCTGCTCATGGCTTTAGGTGGGTGCCAGAAAGGTGGGGTGACTTGCTTTTGGGGCACGGTGCTGAAGGAAAGAGGCTGGTCCATGAAAGAACTGTCCACTGGAATTCCCACTGCATACAGCTTGTTTAAACAAGGTAGAGATGTTTGGGGCCCAAGTGCTTAGATTCATTTTCCTCTTTCAATTCCTAAGCATTTTTTTTAAGTTTTATATGTGCAAGTGTTTTTGCCTGCATGTATGTCTATGAACCACATGTGTGCCCAGAACCCACAAGAGAGCATTGGACCCCTCTGAAACAGGAGTCATTGGTGATTGTAAACCACCATATAGGAGCTAGGAATAGAATCCTGGTCCTCTGAAAAACAGCCAGAGCTCTTAACTGCTGAGCCATCTCTCCAGCCGTCAATTCCAAAGCGTTTTAAGAAAGTTTACATATTAGCCTCCTCCTAGGAATTTTATCATATCCAGTGACAGCCTCACTGGGTCCATTTGAAGGAAACTGTCTATAAATCAGAGGAACCCTGTATGACATTGTCCGTGACTATCAGAAAGGCAACAAGGGGGCCCCTCCGTGAGCCCCAGTGCCCTGGGGAAATTGCCATGTACACCCCACTTGTGGTTAGCGGCACTGTGAAACAATTTACAGAACGCGCACATATTCAACATTACTCCAGGAGACTGAAACTGGGCTGCCAAAACATCGGATGCCATATTGGAAACAAATGTTGGCTACCAAAAAGAGAGTTAGGAGTCTCAAGAAAGAAACCCATCAGTGGGAAAGAAAATATCTAAGAAGAAGATAAACGAAATAACATTTTTCTCTAAAATCATTTTTCTCTTGCTCTTTCCATAGGCAGTCTCTAGATCCAAAACTCAATCCTTCAGTGGTTCAAAATCAGTCCCACACCACAATCCAGAATTCTGAGTCCTTAGCCATGATTAGGTGCCCCAGCATGGCTTCATCCAGCCCAGCCTCTATGCAGCAACAACATCAAGACCGAGCGGAGGTGACCACTGGAATTGCTGACCACACCATGTGGGTTTCACAGATTCCATTGGTTTATGTGACTCTGAGAAAGTAACCCATCTCTCTGGGTCCCTCTAAACTCAAACCAACAGAACAATTCCTGCCAACATCAATATAACACAACCAAAAATTATTCCCAGGGAGCCATTGAAAAATTATTACTGCCTTGAAATTAGACTTTTGGGACTTGAAATTGCCTCATTCTTCTGGGGAAAAAAGGAACTTGCAAATCTCAACAATAGTGCGCATCTAACTCCTTTGGCCTCATCTTACCAATGAAGATATGGGACCCCTGCAACTGGCCTGTGTTGACATAGTCCCTCGACAGCAGGTCCAGGGATGCCAACAGGTCTTTGGGATGCAGGCTCAGGACTTGCTCTCCTTTGCACCATGTTGCAGTCCTAATCATCGTTTTACACCTAAGTAAAAGATTACAGAATATCACTGAAGGGATTTGCTAGAAATAATAATTAGCATGAACTCCTCTACTAAAAGTGCTCAAGATTTATGGGGCCAAAATAAAGAGCAACTGGATACATTTCTATCTACCAAATGCCTGAGAATCTAAAGGGTCCATTTATATATGCTGATGAACATTTAGGCACCAGCACCCAGGGACAAAGCCCCCACAAATTGATCAAATGGTTGCTTCCATTTCTAACTTCCCTGGCTACTCTGGGGTGTGTTTTCCATGAAATTCCTTCTACATGTTTACCACCATTTCAATGAATCAATAAGACCTCACTAGCTTGGTTAGCACTGGAATTGGGTAGCCTAACAATCCTGGGTGGAATTGGAGCTGGGTGACATCCCTAGCCTGGGTAGTACTGGCACTGGATAGTGTCACTAGCCTAGGTGGTACTACTACTGGGTGCCCTAACCAGCCTGAGCAGCCTCTACATCCAGCTGCTCCCGCAGGCAGCTTCTCTTCAAACATGACAGCCTATTGCCCTCAACCTGTAGACAAAATGCAAAGCCACAAGGTTTCAGAGGAAGTTGAGATGTGGATTTATGTAAATACCTGATTGAAGCTCCTGAAAGCAACAGTTTTGCCCTCTGGCTACCTGATAGGAAAGGAAATGATTCAGAACAATTCTCTTATGATAGATTAGGGGCTGGGAGTCTTGAAACCCAGCAAGTCAACATTCTGCTTAGGGTCACTCTAATAGTAAATAAAAACACAGGGAAGAGAGTGGATACCTGGCTAAGAGAAGTGGTTCTACATGGCTTTACCCTGAGACAAAAAGAGAAATTGGAATATCTTTATGATTTGCTTTGCTTGGAACAAGCTGTCACTACAAGCCAAAGGAGCCTTTCAAAAAAGACACCTCAGGGGAAGCACCACAAAGCCAGCTGAATTGATATGCTGGCCAGAGAGGCAAGCTGGTCATGACACATGCCCTGCTTCACAAGGCCACCTGGACTCCCAGACCTCAACTGGAACCAACGCTTGTAGCTCTTTTGAGGACAATTATAATAAGTCATCAAAAAAACAAAGCTGATCTATGATCATTAAAAATTCATTTCTTAACAACTTCTTAGTTGCCAGATTGACTTAATCATAGCAGTCCAAAACGAGGTATCTAATGAAGTCCAGTAGAATGAAGACATGGCTTGAAAAATCTCTACCCAGGGATTCTGAATTTTTAGTATACAAAGGAACTGGAAGGTGACAAAATGTGTTTTTTTTCTACATAGCAAAGGAACAGGTGTGTCCAGCCTGAATCACATTGTGCAATGTCCTGACACCTAGATCCCAGCACTTTTGGAAAAAATGCTAGCCAATTAAAGATCTCAATGGGGGAAAATGTTTATCTCATTTTTTTCCTGCTTTCTATCTTTCTACTTCTTAATTCGCAAAAGGAAAAAAAAAATAACTGCAATAAAATACTGTCAAAAATTATTCCCAGTGAGCTAAGGAAAATTTATCACTGCCTTGAATTAGACTTTGGGGGTCTTGAAGCTGCCCCATTCTACTAGGGAAAAAAAATGGAACTTGCAGATCTCACAAAATGTAAGAAAGTATCATGGTGCTTTGTAAACAAGTTAGAAAATGGAGACACACACTCCCTCCCCAAGACCATGATGCTCCTGCCTACAGGATCTAAGAGGATGGATGGCCACTAACAGCTATAGCCTTCCTGAGGAAAGAGGTATTTTTTTAGGCCACGTGTGAAATGGTTGATCCCCTGCTCCCAAATAAATCTTAGTTCTAGGCCACAATTTCTGGTGGCCTCGGTATAGCTGATGGCCCCATGTAATATGTCTGAGTGAAAAACCACTCGGGAGCTTTGGAGGCTGTAATTGAACTTCAGAGATATTTGTGGTGTCCTTAGGCAGCTGGGCACTTGGAAATAAACATAAGAACTCATAGCACCTGGACATCTGCTGCTCTGGTGGACAGTATGAAACTACCCATGAAAGCCTGTGTTCAGGCAGCCCAGCTGTACTGATTTCCAACTTACTACAGCAGGTAATTGAAGGCATGATTTACAAACTTAATGCTCAGTAAACATATATGGAACTTTGTGGGTGCTATGAAAAGTGGGAAGGGGTGGTATGGGTGGAAGGGGAAGGCTACAGGGAGATTTTGCTCAAGTACTTTTGTTTCTGAGGCAGAGGTACCTAAGAGCATTTCTCAATTAAAACTCAAACGATGGAAAGAAAAGAGAAATGTTAGACTTAGTTTAAACTGAATCGACGCCTCCATGAAGGACTTACTAGAAATGACAAGTGGACTCATTTCTGCAGGCCAGGTGGTGGCACTTCTCCTCCAACTGGGTGCAAATACCACCTTCATGTCTTAATATCTGGGGATTCCACTTTATAAACCCCTTTTCTTAAAAACAGAAAGAGATTCTCTCATAACCTTGTCTACATTTGTTGCTTACATTACCAGGGCAGAATAGGAAGCCAAAGAGACCCAGAATTCAGTGCAAACTCTATGCCCCTGTATTCAACAGCGAGTGTTAAATGATCAATCAAATGTCAACAATTATAACAAAATGTTAGCACTAAAGCCAACATAGCACACTGTAAATGTGGTACCTGGATAAGCTTGTGTCCCTTAAGAGTCTCTCTCTCTCCCTTTCCACTCCCATCTCTCTTTCTTTCTCTCTCCTTTCTTGCTCTCTCTTGCTCTCTTTCTCCTCTCTCAACCTCTCCTCTCTTCTATCATCTTTCCTCTCTTCTCTCTCTCTCTCCTCTCTTCTCTCTCTCTCCTCTCTCTCTACCTACCCATCTATCTTCTCCCCTCTCCATCTCTCCTCCCTTCCTCCCTCCCTCTATCCTAGCCTCTATGCTGCCATGCCGCCTTTTGTACACCCTACAAGATCGAGGATCCCACCCTCCTTGTTGCTGCTCTTTACCGACTCCTTTTCTTCAAGGCTCTCCTTCAATGTTTATTCAGTCTAGTCTGACCGAACAGATGTTAAGGGAGGTCATCCAACTATACATCAGGCAGCAGCTACCCACATGCCTGAGAGTACTGCTCATCCACACCTGCGCTCAGCAGAGCCTGTACCTCCCTCACTCAGTGACAGTCCTTCTATGTCTTTCCTCCATCCTCACACCTAACAGCCACCTAATAAATAAGTAGAGTGGAGAGGTCCAGGGAAACCAGCCAGGGAGATGATGCCCTCTTGGTGTCTGGTGGCCCTCTGCTAGGTGATCTCACAGAATTCGGCTGTCTCCTGGGATATTCATCACTGTGCCCTATTTTTTGAAAGGACTTCAGGTGATTGATTGGGGAAACTCCCATGCACCCAGAAAGCATAGATGCTGTGAATGGACCACCACACACAACGCTGAGTCACTGAAAGTCCTAATCCTACGCATCTCAGATGCTCCTTTCTGGACATGAGCTCTGCTACCTTCCAGTTCAGTGATTCAAGAAACAGCATGGGACCTTGGGCCAAGCATTTGCCCTCTCTGCCTCAGTTTCCTAATCCGTAAGCTATCAAATGCCCCCAAACATCACCCTAAGCATAACGTAATTTAATACTGTCATATATCATTTTCCTACTGTTAGTAGGTACTGTGTTACACCAGGAAGTCGGACCATGGACAGATCTAGGAAACCGGTTTTCCAGGACAATGCAAACCGGGCATGGTGGTGCAGGCCAGTGTTCCCAGCACTAAGAAGGTGGAGGCAACAGGATTAGGGGCTCAGGGCCAGCCTAGGTTACATTAGACCCTGTCAGACACCAACAAATAAACTACAGATGCGAAAAATATAGTAAGCAATAAAATTATGAAAAACTAGGAAAGAAATGTATAATTTAGTGATATTATTGTGATGGTTTTATGGTAGAGAGAGGAAAGGTTAGGTGGGAAGCTGGATCTCTTCCCTATGAAGCATTCTCCACGTATTCCAGTTCTTTTTCAAGAGACAAGCTTAGCCTGATACACACCAGTTGTTCCCGGTAGGATCTTATACACATTCTCATGTAGCAGCTGAGTTTTTATAGTGTGTACACAGATTTCTATTGCTCCAACATCTACATCACATACCTTTTCTCTTTCTGAAGTTTCTTAAGGGAAACCTTTCCTTAAAAGACATTGATGAATGGTCTCCCTGAAATAGAAACCAGTCATGTTAGCAGCTGATACTTCTTCCTCTGTCCATAAGCAAGAAGTCCTCAGGACTGGGTTATTCAGCTGTGTCAGAGACCTGAGATGTGACCCACTTATAGTGTCAGTCCTCAGAAGATATCCAAAATGACCCGTCAAAACTCAGGAGCCAGTGCTGAGAGGCCAGCCAAAGTCAGCATGTTCTGTACAAACCTAAACATCCAGACTTAGGTATCAGAAGCCTGTGAGATCACCACCATCTACACGAGCTCTGGGGTCCTGACTGCTGGACTCCTAGGGAAACCCACCTAGACAGGGAACACCATGGAGCTACTCAACCCATACCTAGACCTAATCCATCACTCCAAGCTTCCACCACCAATACGTCCTTCAAATGTTACATCAAAACTCACCCCTGCCTCAACTTGGAAGCTACAAAAGCCCTCCCAACCCCACCCCAAACAGCCAGATAAATTCACAAATTAGAACTTAAACCCTTCAGAGAGTTGATATCACAAGTGAACACAGACCCAACCCTGGAGATACAGGACTGGAGCCTGGTTTCCCAAACACAGAGCCAGGATGATGACAATAGTGTTCAACAGGGTCATTAGAGGCTTTCTGCCAGTATTATTCATGAGTTACAGGCCAGCACAAGGTGAGTGGGAACAGGGAGAGAACATGCCTTGACCTGGGCAATCTCCCACATGTCTTGGCCAGGCTCTCTCCTACACACCTCACTCAGTGCTCCCAGGGGGTGGGAAATGCCACCTTATGGTGCAATCCAGAAGAGAGAGGTAAGCACCGATGCAGAAACTCTCTGCATTTAAGAGCACGACAACAAAGCCCACCATCCTCAGGGCACTGGTGAAGGCTCACTAGGAGTAGAGAAGGAACTAGAACAAAGCCCTCTCTCCACTCTGGGATAGGAACAGAAGTTCTGTGCCCAGACCATGGCATATTCCTGACTGCTAGGAAAGACAGGAAAAGCAGAAAATTCTACCTCTAAACTTGGGACATGAAGCAGAAACAAGAACAAAAAAAAAAAAAGAAATCACATGCCCACCACCAGCAGGAAACCTACAGAAACCTACAACAGGGGCAGGGCCAATGCCAGAACACTAGAGCCGAAGATGGGCAAGAAAACTGATAATAGATCTCCCTGAAAAGCAGGCATGCACACAGTACAAGGTAATAGCTGAGTAACCATAGCAACAACTAACCTCCTGCCTGGGCTGATTCAGGCCCTTCTAAGTGCCTAATGGAAAAGGAGGTGGCCATGTCTCATGGCGGAACTGCTATCAGCCTCAGTCTGCATAGCCTGTGTGTGTGTCAAGTCCAGTTCTATATCTGATTTTGCACAAAGATTTTTTTAGGAGACAAGCAGGCAGCCTTCAAGCTCATATACTGTCTGAGTCTGTCTGTCATGCAGGAGGGCAGAGTAGCTGAGAGTCACTGATAAGGCCCATAACATCTAAGATATGTATTTTCGGGCATTTTACTAAAAAGGGAGGTTGCTAAGATGTACCACATGTGAGTTTAATATTTTTTTAAGCAAAATTTCTCAAACACGTGCAAAAGTAAGAAAAACTACCCACCACTAAGTCATTAGACCATCATGGAACCAGATACTGATGTGTCCCACATCCTGGAACCATCCAAGAGAAGACTCTAGACAACACTCATCAAACATTAGCTACTGACACAGGAGCAAGCAGAAGGGGCCTGCAGCCAGCCTAGCAGATGCCTGGTTGTCTACATGTTCTACTGGAATATTCTACCCCATCTCTCCCCGCTGCCTGTGGACACTTGCTCCTAACAGAAGAAGAAGAGATGAAGGGTTGCGACAGAGTTGCAACAGCCAACAAACTATATGGCTCCCAGGATGAAATATTTGCTCTCTATTTCTTTAAGTAAAATTTACCACACCGCGTTTTCGTAGAAAAGGTAAAAATGGTACATTGATAAATGGGAAATATCAACAGGAGAATTCACTATTCACTAGGAACCATCAAACAGAAATGTTAGAAATTATATGAATGTCAATGGATGATAGATAGGTTTGGTTAGGAAGCAAAGCCAATGACAAGGCCAAGAACACAAAAGACAGGTCAGCACTGGACTGGTGGCTAGAAAAGAGGGACAGAGCATCCAAGGGCAGTGAAGTAACACCTTACATGGTCAACATGGGCAGAGTTGAAATTCTGGGGAGACATTGGAACCAGAGTGTCTGACAAGATACAGCTAAGACTTTTAAGAACTCCCAAAAGTGGGAGTAGGAGGGACTCTGATCCTTTTACCTGATCTTGGGACCCTTTTCTTCCTGCGGGGATGCCTCGTCCAGGGGCTCAAGCCTGGCCTTGTTCCATCTTGTTGTGCCCTGTTCAATTGGTAACCCTGGGAGGCTGGTCTTTTCTGGGGGGACACAGGGAAGGTAGTCTTGGGGAGAGAATATTGGGGGATCTAGGAGGAGTAAAAGAAGGGAAAGCTAGGGTCAAGATGTACTCTACAAGATTAAGTTTACAAAATAAAAAGTTACTTAAACTGGAATTCATCCTCACCTACTTCTTAGAAGGCTGATGCCTTTTTAAAAAATGCCCCAGCGTTTGGAAAACACCCCAAGTCCAGAAGCAAAACTTTAAGTGCACAGTGACACAGTGAACGTTGAAATATGTCGATCTGTGGGGAAAGAAAGTTCTAAAGACGATGGAGCAAAGAGAAACACAGTGGATGAGAGAAGAGTAGGGAATTGCAAGCGCTGAGACACATCATATTTGAACTGTTGAAAAGCTGAACAGGGAAGTGTAAAGGAAGCAGAGGGGTGAGAGATGGAATCCAGAGAAGCAACACAGCAGGATCCATTCTCACTTGAACCAGTTGATCCAGACTCTGTGGAATGGCATCGTCAGAAATCAGGAAGAGAGGTGTTATCAACAAGGAATTCTCCTATCAGGTGAAAATGTCTTTCATAAATGAATACATCTAGTAGCAGAGTCCAGAGTCTATGGAGTTACTGTGAAGTTAAAAGCCAGCAGACCTGGTGACTCAACAATGGTAGCCAGAAATCTCAATATCCCATTTTCAACTACAGTGTAGCATCTGGGCAACCCAAGAGGGAAAACGGAAGATTTGTGCAGTCTGAAGACCCCGGTAGAGAATGCCTCCCAGCAACCTGGCACGCAAAAAGAACACTGTTCAGTGGAGACCAAATGTTAGGCCACAAAACAAGTCTCCATAGATGTAGGAAGATTGGAACAATGCAATCTATGTTTGCTGATCACTCTAGGGTAAGATTAGAATCTGTAACAGAAGGAAACATTGGAAATGGGAACACTTTAAAGCAAACTCCTAATTTTTTTAAAGTAGGTCAGAGAAGAAACCACTGGGAAATAAGAAAATATTCTGAGATGAATTAAAGCTAAAATATAACACAAAGTATGTGATACAGTCACAGGAGTGTTTAGAGGGAATTCCTGGCTTTAGATCCGTAAGAGGGAAAAATGACCCCAAGTTAGTAATTGAAATATCTATGTTTTATTGGATTTAACATTTTCTTTTACTAATGTCTCTATTTCTTCTATAAGTATCTTCAACTCCTGAGAGTCTCTCTTCCATCTCTTGTATTCTGGCAGCCCCAGCCAGTGGACAGACCAGGTAGGCAGCCCTCCTGCAGAATACTTGGTTCTGTTCCCACAACCCACTTCTCCATAGCGCCCCCCCAAACTCCTCCAGACCCACTGCCTCGGCCCACAAGACCTATGGACAAACCGCAGTGCTGTCACAACTCAAGTCAGCTGAAGAACCAGCTCCCAGCACTATCATAGCACACTCCATTTGAAGAACTAGTGCAGACCACACCAACCAGCCAGAAGACAGCACAGTCCAGGACAGCCATCAAGAAGGCAAGCACAGGCTAAGACAGCCAGAAGAACAGTAGCCAAGTTCCAGCCCCTAATCAAGGCAGAGAGTTCCTGTTGGACCAGAGGTCAAGTAGGCCACTAGAGCTCTGGCCCTCAACTCGGGTGGAGATCCCCAGCTTAACAAGAGACCACAAAGAAGAAACTAAGAAAGAAAGAAAGAAAGAAAGAAAGAAAGAAAGAAAGAAAGAAAGAAAGAAAGAAAGAAAGAAAGAAAGAAAGAAAGAAAGAAAGAAAGAAAGAAAGGAAGAAAGAAAGGAAGAAAGAGAGAGAGAAAGAAAGAGAGAGAGAAAGAAAGAAAGAAAAGAAACAAAACACCTTCTGCTGCATAAAAGAAACGCACCTTAACATCAAAGATAAACATTACCTCAGAGCAAAGGGCTGGGAAAAGATTTTCCAAGCAAAAAGACCCAAGACGCGAGCCAGTGTAGCTATTCTAGTATCTAATAAAATAGACTTCAAACCAAACTTAATTGAAAGAGATGGGGAAGAACACTTCATACTAATCAAAGGAAAAACCCACCAAGACATTTCAATTCTAAACATCTATTCCCCAAACACATGGGCTCCCACATTTGTAAAAGAAACATTGCTAAAGCTTAAAACACACATTGACCCACACACACTTATAGTGGAAGACTTCAATACCCCACTCTCTCACCAATGGTCAGGTCATCCAGACAAGAACTAGAGAAACACTGGAGCTAACAGATGCTATAAACCAAATGGACCTAACAGATATATACACAACATTTCACCCACATACAAAAGAATATATCTCTTTTTCACCATCTCATGGAACCTTCTCTAAAATTGACCACATACTTGGCCACGAAGCAAGTCTCAATAGATATAGGAAGGTTGAGAAAACTCCTTGTATCCTATCAGACTACCACAGATTAAAGGTGGATTTCAACAACAGAAGGCCTACAAATTCATGGAAACTAAGCAACTCTCTACTGAGTGACAACTGGCTCAAGAGGGAAATAAAGAAATTAAAGACTTTCTAGAATTCAATGAAAATTATGTTTGGTACACAAAAGTTTGGGACAAAATGAAAGCAGTGCTAAAGGGAAAATTCATAGCACAAAGTGTTTACCAACAAAGGGTGGAGAAATCACATACTAATCAAATTAACAGCACATCTGAAAGCTATGCTGCTTCATTTCAACAGACAAGGAGGCATATTCATATTTGCAAGCCCTGCCAGACCTCAGCAGAGGGAACCAACATCATGGCCAGTGCCATCTTAGTAGACAGTGGAACCCGAGCATCTGAGCTCAGGTGTTTTATTGATACAGAACTCCTCAGGTGCAGATCATGGGTGCAGAGGATCTGTCCTGGTGTCTTTTTTTACGTGTCTGTATGCCTGTGATCCTTGTGCATGACTGGTACCTGCAGAGGCCAGAAGTGGGTGTTGGATCTCGTGAAACTAGAGTTGCAGTTGTCAGCCACCATGTGGATGGTGAGGATCAGATCCAAGTCCTCTGGAAGAACAAGCGCTCATTCCTGCGGAGCCATCTCTCCTGCCCCCAAACTTGGGCCTTCGTGCTCATGTAACAAGCACTTTACCTACTGAGCCATTTCCTCAGCCCCTGACAGTTTGTTTTTAAAATGAGACAAAGGGTTCAATAAGAAAGTGGCCCAATACAATGTGAGTGATGGTCCTTCCTACAGATGAGAATTGGAAAACTAATCTTAATTATTCAAAGCAACTGTGTGGCCCTCAGCAACATCCAAAGTTGGGAGGTAATACAAGAGGGACAAGAGCAACTACGGAAGACAGTCACCCACCCTGAGCTCTGGCTATAAGTAGTTATCACAATCTAGCTGCTCAAGGTGGCAGGAGTCCATCGAGAGCCACTGAGTCCCTGTGAAGGGAGGCAGTCCGGAAGTAAGAACTGCCAAGAGGCTGAGATCCAAAATCCAACTGCAGAGTCTGGCCAGCCTGTCTTTGAATGCATGTGTACAAATACCAAACTCTTCAAGTCCCAGTGAAGGCAGAGACACCAGGCCTGCCTGGGGAATGCACTAAGATATGCATTAGTGCATAAAGAGAACAATCCCTGGGGCTGGAGTGATGTCTTAGTGGTTAAGAGCACTGACTGCTCTTCCAGAGGTCCTGAGTTCAATTCCCAGCAACCACATAGGGGCTCACAACCATCTATAATAAAGTAATCTATAATAGACTCTGTTGCCTCTCCTGGCACACAGATATACATGCAGATAGAGCATTTCTATACATAAATAAATAAATCTTTTTTGAGAGAAAGAGGAGAGTCAGAGACAGAGAGAGTCAAGGGAAGAGAGAGAGAACAATCCCCGAATGTCACACTCTGGGAGTGGACTTTGGTCTAGCTCTGGCTTAGCAGGCTGAGTGTTCACAAGGCTGTCCTGCCACAGCCATAGTTAGGAAACCAGAAACCCATGGTGTGCAAGGGACTCCCCAGCACTCTCGGTCCTCTGAAATCTTAACATCTAAAAAATTTACCCAGAAAATAAATGAAAAGAAAGAAAGGAGGAGCGAGCAGGTCATAAAGCTGCACGTAGAGTCTGCTGTGTGTGATACACCCTGAGTCCCTGCCCGCTTCACAGGGGTGATGATGGATTACAGAAACACACTTACACCAACATTGCCACTGGTAAAGCATGCCACTGGTAAAGAGGGGGATGGAGCTACACTTTAGGCTGGGGCCACCCCAGGAAGGGATAAAGCCTATACCCCTCCATCCTCTAAAACACCCCAGCAACACAGGCACAGCAGACTTGGGTGTCAAGTTGGCTAGATCACCAATAAATGGCTTATAAAAAACTGAAGCAGCTGTGCTGTACCCACAGAGGCACCAGACAACTAGAATACACACTTTTACAATACTTCTGGCACACTGAAATACTTATAATCCAGTATTTGTGTTTTATTGGCCTATTCCTGCTAACAATGCTCTACTTGGCACGAGGTGTCATTGATCACATGTTCTAAGTCAGTAGGTCTCACTCCCTCACCTACAAATTAAACACTGAAAGCTTGCTTGCGAAAACCTAAACACTTCCTTTAAAATATCATAAAATACACTTGTGAAGGTTCGTGGAGTCGCTGGGTCAGGAGTGCAGGCATAGGACGGCACATTCAATCTTGCAACTCTGCCAGGGTCACCACTTTAGTGAGCATATTAAACTTGTAGTAATACTCTGGTCTTGCTGAAACAGATATGGGAAGGAAATGTCACTCACAGTTCAACAGGGGCTGCCTTTCCCTGGATGTGTATCAGCTATTTGAGAGGCCAGAATGGAGAGATGAGGTGGTGGCCACAAAACTCTACTGTTCAGATCTCAGCTGCAAGCACAGCCCAGGTAGATGGACTTGAGTTGCATTAGGTGACTCTTATGCATCTATTACAGCATTGCACCGGTCTTGCTCACCACCTCCACAATAAGAGAGTACTCATCTCCGTTTCAATACGATGAAGAGGAGGAAGAGAGCCTTTTAAATCAAAATTCTTACCTTTGCTATCAAGATTCAAACTGAGAAAAAATTCCTCCAGTAAATACTAGTGATAATCCAATCACTGTGGCCTCTTGATAAAGGTCAGTGGAGACATGATGCACAAACACTTCTAAAAACTAGACCTGCTGCCGCCACAGAGCCCTCCCTTGATTGTAAAAGTGAGGTTTTTAAGAATCTGAAGGCAGAGAAGCAAACACAATGGGAGAACAATAGTCAAGGCTGAAGCAGAGGAGGAAACTTTATTAACGGACTGGGCACAAAGGAGGGTGGTGACGTGGAACAGAAAGCTAAAGAGCTGGTGGTCTTTGTTTTAAAGGTCTGTCGCCTGCAAATGTCATAACGAACTAATCACTAGTTGTCTCTGAGCACCAATCACCTGGCCAGGATCTGCGACGTCATGGGTGACCAGGGAAATGTCAGGCACAGCCACTGTCCTCCATGAGTTCAAAGTCATCCAGAGGAACTGCTTTTAATGTGAACTGCTGGTAGGGCTTCAGAAACTACTGGTGTTTGAAACAGTCAGGCATGGCACTAAAGGAGAGGTTGGTTTGGGCAGGGACAATAAAGCATGAGTCAGAACAGTACGGTGTGAGAAGCATCAGTGAGAGGGTGCGGAGTGACTGTGGCCAAGTGGAAGTAGGGTGCACTGAAAGGAAGAGAAAAGGGCCTCTTGGGTGCAGCTGAGAGGAGCCCTGGGGTGTCACTGAAAGAAGAGCACAGGTAGAAGTAAGAAAGCCTTGGCTAAGAAGCCCTCACAGGGCCCCGCTCTCTAGCTCAGCACAGCAATGCCTCCATCAGGACCTGGTCGTCCATATACCGAAGCCTGACAACTTCCTACTGCTGCTGTCCTCACCAACGTCACTCCTTAGAGTGGTCCACTGCTCCCCAGGAGTCACAACCCACACAGAGGCATCAGCTAAGTCAAACTCTGTTTATAACAATAGGAATGATTGCTTGCGCTAACCGTGGAACACAGAGGGAGGAGACCCATTAGCGTCAGGACAGATCAAGCCATGGCTCGGAACTTCACAGTTCCCTCAGGGCCCTCACTGTTGTGCGCTGGCAAATTGGAAATAAAAATATTATTTTCATTAAATATTGACATCTAGTCCATTCTTCTTTGTACTCTGTGTAAGCAAATGAAAAACCTATGCAAAGTAGTTCCGCTATACAGCCACCACCGTCACTCCGAGGAAAATCATATAAGCTGGCCATGTGGCTCATGGGACAGTATGCTAACTGAAAAACATAAATAGCAAACTATGCTTGCCCACTTGATTGCTTTGGCAAGTGTTTTCTCTAACAAATTGAGGCTGCACTGTCAAGGAAAACAATTGACAGTGTCTGCACCCAATAATAAAATCTGAGTATTCAAAACAGATTAGAATTTTTAGAATGGTCACGTGTGATTGATAACACTCTCAAAGCTAAAAGTCTTTTCTCTGCATGTTGGCAGAAACACTGATATTGTGACTTTTCAATGCCATGTAATTAATGTGTTATCATTTGCATGACTCACTGAACCAGGTTTCTCCAAATAACCAATGCATTGTGGTGATCATGGGTGAGTAATAATCCGATCAAACCATAACATTTAATAATGGATTTTAGTGATAGAAAAAAAAATGACGGAACAAAAGTTCACAGATGTGTTTTCTGGCTCACACTGCAGCTCACCTTTAAAAGACTATCATGTGCCAACTTTGGGTGTGGCACTCAAGAGTGCCCACAAGCTCCTAAGAGGCTATTTAAGCATTCCTCCTTCTCTCAAGGAGGGTGTGTGTGTGTGTGTGTGTGTGTGTGTGTGTGTGTGTCTGAATAGCTTTTAGGCTCTTCTAGTTGACTGATGCAGATGGACACAAGAAACCACTGCCTTCCAGGAATCAAAAATGGAAGATAATACCTATGTTCTTACTCTTTTTTTGGGAAAGCAGAACTGTTTTTCATTTAAAACTATCACAGATGAGTATGAGGTCCAGAGATGTTGGGAGAAGCCATAGAAAAATCACCTAATTACTAGGAGTTCAGTTTAGATGAAAGTGTGAGAGCTTCCCCTTTCTGTTCTTGGGTCCCATTCTGCACCCTACCTCTTGCTTATAAAGACAGAATCTCGTAGACCAGGCTGGCCTCAAAGTCTATATGCAGCTGAGGATGACTTCGATGTGACTCAGGAGGTTTAGACCCCTGGGGACCCTGAGTGCTCTCCAGGCACCCTGAGGCCTTTCCATCACCAGCTCAGTTAGTAGCTTCCAGGCATGGAGCGGGTGACACACACACATACAGGAGTGACAGGCATGTCAAAAGAAAGTTGCTCAGGTTCCAAGTGTTCGTGAAAATAGAGGAATTCAGTAGCATTTTACCCAGCCCCCAAACACACCTGAAGGTCAGTGAAGTGCTTGCATGCTTTCTGTTCCTAAAGTATTTACCAGTCTATGGAATGTACTGTTGAATAAAGCAAGATGCAAAATTATTTCTTATATTTTTGGCTGTGAGCCTAGCCTTTAACAGCTGAGCCATCTCTCCTGCCTCAGAATTATTTCTTGATGCTTCAAAACTTGTTTTTAAAGCCTTGCTTTTCAACTTGTTCTGTTTGAAGCAGGAGAGGTAAGCTGTATGTATAAGTATCTCCTCTGCACTGCCGCAGATTTCCCTCCTCAAATTCTACGCATACAGCCTTGCAGACAAATAAGACAGAGATGCCTGGGTTAGATGGGCACCTCACAGAAGCCGGGGCAATGGGAGCTTTAAGCTGAGTAGAGCCACCCAGGCCTCCTGATGCCTCTCCTCTCTGCCTCCTCTTAGGGAAAAGCTTCTAACGTGAGGAAGGAAATGTGGAGTAGAGAAAAGAACCTCCCACACAACCTCATTTGTCAATCAAAGGGCCCTTGACCTTCCAGCATCTTTTCTCATCTCTTTCCTCGTGGGAAAAGTTATTTCCTTCCAAACTGGCCGTCAATTTAGGATAACTAAATAATAAATACTCCTAAAAGTAGCTCCTCGCAGGGTAGCACAGCCAGCCAATCAGACCTCTCATTAAGCCTTCCCCACAGGGAACGTGGGAAGTGTTACCTTTTGTGTCCAAAAATTGTATTTATAACCACATGTAAGTCATACAGACCTAAACCACAGCCCATTTGGTGCCTGACAAAAACAGAGTAAGTGGTCCAAGAATGTTCTTATAATTTAAACTGATTCATACATTTTAGTTAAAGAAAGCATCTAAGTTATGTAGAAAACCAAGTAAATACAAATTACTCTTTCCTGCTGTAGCTGAAATGGCCATGCTCCCAGTGACTACATTTTAATAAGAACCCGTCACTCAGAGGCAGAAGTGTGATAGAATAACCATCCATCCAGATAGGAACAGAGTGTTATGCCAGGGGTGAATGAATGCAGGGGACTTCTGTTTGTCTCCCATCCCTGCTACTCAGGCATACCAAACCAATTACAAAGTTCTACAAGGCACTTCAGCCTGCTCACATTCTCTGGGAGGTACCAATGCTACACTTTGAAAGTTTGCTCACCATGAAATCCCAATCCTGGTCTGTCTACATACCAGTAGATGACCTGAAGTAAATAAGAATTCTATTCATCAACATAAAATCAACTTTTCGTAATAGATAATTGTGGTGGTGAGAAAATGCAAAGTCAGTTGGCGAACAGGTGCCTACCCAGGTATTAGGCTCAGTCTTACCTCCTTCACTTTCCCAATGTCAGGGTCATCAAACACATGGGGAATATATCTAAGATCCAGAGAGAGCCAGGAGCACCCTGCCCTGAATGCATTGTCTCTACTGGCCCTCAACCAAGAGTTAATGGCTCAGAGAGGAAGGAGGTTCTAGGAGTAGATAAGAGTGAGCCCCAGGCCAGAGCTGGGGATGGAACTGCAGGTCTAGCCATGGAATGCAAATATCTATAGGGCTGGAAGATACACCAACGCCTTCAGGCCCCACTGATAACGGCAGGGGAATCTGGTTCCACTGAGGAATACAAGACAGGATGAGAATTTAAGACTTCTGCTAGAAGCCAGGCACAAAGCACAGAGCTTCAAGATGACAACTGAGGTGGTAAGACCTGAACTACAGTCAGGAGTCTTCCACCGACTACTTCTCCGTCCCATACCGGAGAGCCCGCATCGCCTCCTGTGCCTCCCTCATTACATTTCTAAAATTTCCACAGACAGAAGGCTGTTTCCAAGGAGTTCACCACGAGACAAGATGGACTATTCTAAGACATCAACCCCGTCCCCAGGTTTTACTGTCGAGCACTGCACAGGTCACCACCCATGGTGGAGACAAGGGTAAAGCGTCCTCTTCAGATGAAAGCGAAAATCTTTTCCTTTAGCTTACATCCAAGTGGAACTTCTCAGTACAGAAGAATCTAAATTTCATGTTCCTAATTTAGTTCTGTTTTCTAACGTGATTCGAACCATGTGTTTCTCTAAAAGTTTCATCACTCAATATTTAATTCACCGCCATTCCACTTAGCATTACCGATGACTTTCCAGACCCAGCATCAACCGATCTTGACCCCGTCTCTTAGGGAAGCAATAAAATAGCTAGCCGTGGTGACAGAGTAGCATCAACATAATAAAGAGGGGAAAACAGAAAGGACAGTAGGTAGGTAGTGAATTTAAAAATCAATTAAATTGTCGATGTCATGGTCATTTTATCACAGAAATCCTGAGTCGGAAATAACAGTGAATCAGAAAAGGACACTGGGCTTGTTGTCACCGCTGGCAGTGCCAGTTAAATGAGAGTCTGCTGATTGACTAAGTGCCCAAGAGTGGACCACTGCTAGGGATTTGTTCACACATTTTATTTACTCTGGTGAGATGACTAAATGGTACTTGCAGCAGTTGCTGCAGGGGAAGGAACGTGACAAATGTTATTAACTCACCATTCGTTAAAGCACGTTAACTCATTTAAATATGACTCATGTTGATGGATAGAAACCATCCTGTACCCAAGTCACCCACAGTATCAGACTGTGTGTGTGTGTGTGTGTGTGTGTGTGTGTGTGTGTGTACACGCACATACTTGGAGGTGTGTGAAGAGGCCAGAAGAGAGGTAGTCAGAGGTAGCACTGAGGTTACAAGCTGTTGTGAGTGTGTAATGGATGTCAGAAATCGAACTCAGGTCCTCTGCAAGAGCAGCAAGTGCTCTTAACTGCTGAGCCATTCCTCCAGCCCCATGGCCAGTTTCTGCTTTTAATCTTCTTGTCATCGTGTCAAAGATGTTGAGTCAAATTGTGGTTCTGAAGTTTCAGGTGAAAAGCTGTGAAAAACTAAAGCCGTACGACACTGAGTCCTATGTCCTAGATTCTCTGGTTTCATTATTAAAGGGTTTCGTTTGTCTGTTTTGGGTTTGGTTTGGTTTTGGGTTCTGTTTTTGTTTTTGTTTCTTAGAACATTGCTATAGGCAAGGAAAGAGACAAACCTGGGCAAAAGGTTTTCCTGGCATGAAGGACTAGGCTCTCTGGACAAGTGGGACTGTTCGGCAAAGTTGTTGAAATTCACACACAAGACAGTAAGGCAAAGGCGAGAGCCTGAGAGCACCAAGATTGAAACTGTGGGAATCAAGGTTCAGGGTGTCGAGACCACACATTTCCTCCGATGGGTGCCGCTGGGAAGTAAACTTAAGTAAAGGTGAAATCGGCAAGGCATTTCTTCAAAAGAAGTGTGGGAGCCAGCACCTTCTTCAGAAAGTTGGGAAATTGGGATGGGAAAGGAGAGGTGGCGTTCTGAGAGCAAGCACACACAGCTACCCGGCGGAGCCAGACACCCTGCGGTGACACACCCGTCCCGCCACTCTCAATCATCAGCCCAGCACTCATCGAAGAACTTTTCTGGGCTTCAAGATTTGATTATGAACTTGCCGAAATACTCTAACCACTTATTGCTGAGAAGGAGCCACCTGTGCCCCTGAGAGCATGCTTTCCACAAATCCTGGCTTCTGCCAAGTTGCCTGCCTTCTCAACACATCGCTGCAAAACCAGGCCAGTGAGAAGATTCTAGACTAAAAACTACATTCTAAATATTTCAATTTTGACATCAAGATTTCAAACGCAAGTGGCTATTGTGTGACATGCTTTAAGTTTACAAATATCCCAAGGGACGTATTCGATGGCAGCCGTGTACCCAGATGTTGACTGATTTTCCAACCTTATTTTTCAGATACACCAAAATGCAGACACTTAAAGGCAGACGAAACCTGCTATTTTTCCAGAAAACTGAAAATACCCCACACATGATGTTCAACCAGTTTTGGCATTACCACAAGGATGCATTTGAAGGGACGTAGCATCGTCACCAAACTTATAAAATGTACCTCTAAGTGGAGTTAGGGTGGATGCTAATAATCTCATGCTATGTACTCCTTTTCAACTAGCAGTACTTATTTTAATCACAATTATTTATAGTTGATTTTAAAGGCTCTTAAAAACGTGCATAATTATCTTTCCATCTCCTTTGTTCTTTGCACCTGAACTTGTCACTATGGCAACTTGTGGATGCTCAGATCAGAAAGGATCTAGTAGGCATATCATACGATAAAAACAAAAACCTTTATGCCCAGGGTTCTCCAGTGTTTAGTGGAATGTTCAGGAAAGTTCTTATCAGACAAACACAGGACAGGATGGAAGCAAAGTGATCTAGCATCTAGATTCGTGATTTAGAACTTTATCTCCTATTTTCAAATTTGTTTCCTTCTTATCTTTAAAGGTTTCTCTTTTTTAATTTATTTAATTTTATTTTATGTGCATTGGTGTGAGGGTGTCAAATCCCCTGAAACTGGAGTTACAGATAGTTGTGAGCTGCCATGTGGGTGTTGGGAACTGAACATGGTTCCTCTGCAAGAGCAGCCTGTGTTCCTAACTGCTGAGCCATCTCTCCAGCCCCCTTAGATTTCTCTTTTGATTTTAATTGTAATCACAAAAATATACCTCATTAAAAAGTCAAACTGAATACTCACTCAGTACAAAAACTGAAACTTTCCCTCCTTTTTCCCACCGAGACAGGGTTGTCTCTGTTGTAAGTCTGGCTGTCCTGGAACTCACTCTGTAGGCCAGGATGGCCTAGAACTCACAGAGATCTGCCTGCCTCTGCCTCCCAAGTGCTGAGATTAAAGGTGTGTGCCACCACTGCCTGGCGAAACTGCCCCATTTTAAGGGCAGTTTAAATCTAAACTAAATTATCAGCGCAAATGACACCATGGAACAACTTGTAAGGTGTCCCTACAGGTCTCCGCAGGCACAAGATCCACTGTGAGTCTGTCACTGCCTGCCGCTGCTGTTTCTGATATGACTCAGCTCCCACTAGTGAGCTTAAACCCAACTCAGACCAGTAAAAACATCTCTGGAATAAAATTTAAAACACTGAAAACGTCCTCAATATTAATTCACAGAATTAGGGAGTGATGTCATCTTTGGTTATTTCTCAATTTTAGTTCTGGGGAGTTTGTTTTTTTGTTTGTGGTTGTGGTTTGTGGGTTTTTTTTTTTCCTGTTGAGGCAGCATCTTTACTATGTAGCCCATTCTAGCATAGAAGTAGAGATCCTCCTGCCTCAGCCTCTCAGTTGCTAGAATTGCAGTCATGAGCCTCCAAATCGAACCCACATTTGTTAAAATAGATTTTTAGAAACTTTTTCAAAATATCACATTAGAAAGAAAGAGAGAGAAAGAGAGAAGGAAAGGGAGGGAAAAGAAAAAAGAGAACAGAAAGCCAATCTTGAAGCACACTCAGAGACAAAACAGCTTTTAGGTGGAGGAATCTTGAGCCTGGACACTTGAGACCTCGCTCTCCTGTGTTCTTTCTCCTGGTGGTCCTATGGTGCACATCAATTATTCACAATTTGCTACCATTAGGAACTATGGACTAGGTTCACTACCTGGGACTTATCTCACTTTTACAAATAGAGAAAGTGAAACTCAGACCGGTAGAACTGCGTACACTCAGTCAATGCTGCTGCAAATCTGGAAGTTTTAGGGGTGGGGGTAGTGGTGGTGGTGGTAGTGTTTTGTATTGTTTTGTCTTGCTTTGCTTTTGAGATAAGGTCTCACTATGTACCTCTGGCTGGCCTGGAACTTACTATGTAGACCAAGCTGTCCTTGAACTCACAGAATTCCGTCTGCCTCTGTCTTCTGGGTGCTGAATCTTTTCATTACATCATTTTTGGCATTTGTTTTTTTCCTGATTAAAAAAGCAAATGACACATGTGCCAAACAAGTAATGAACTTTCCAAAGACTTGCTTGACACTTAAACCAGATGTCCTTTAGGCTGATGGGGATCGCTGTATATACAGTTGTCTTTCTAGCCCAGTGGCTGACCACTGTTTCCCAGGCAGGATGACAGATAACAGAGCAATGTCCCGATTTTAACTCGGAAGTCAATGACCCGTAGCCTGATTCCAAGCAGAGGTACACAAACATTCACTGTGCAGCTGAGCAATGGCAAAAGTGTAATCACACAAACACCAACTTAAACAGAGAGGTCATACTCTACAGGACCTTCGAGTCTGTGTCTCAGTGATCCTCACGTCTGCAAATGTGGAAAATAGGGATCAAAGTGCAAATTGCGCAGAGAGTAAATCAGTTCGCAATGACGCCTGGGGAAAAGCTGCCACAGGATGCCAGTGCTACCTACCAGAACTGTCTGCATGTTATTATCTACACACAGACTACAGCTCACAGAACCACCCACCCCAGAACTCTGGAGACTCTTCCAGAAATCGGTTAATACAATGAAAACAATAGCACTGAACAGTTTTATGAATACTCTGGAGTTGGGTTTTATTATGATTAAGCAATCAAACTTTAACAGAGGAGGAAGCAGACCCTTTGATTATATTAACTGACCTTCACATTTCCATGCACAGCCCATGATCTCTATGAAGCGATGAACAGCCCAAGTGAACCAAAGAGTAAGTGGAATAAACTTTACATACTCAACCAAAAATCACTGTCAACACTCACTTAATCAACAACCATGATAACTTAATCCTACTTAACATGGAGCCACTGCTTAGCTGGAAGTGAGTGGGGAACTCTCTGGCTGGGGCCTCCACACACACCCAGAGATGTTGACACATCCCTCAGATGAAACACTTACCACTGCCTAGGAAACCTAGTGTGCCTCCCCAGGGAGAGCACAGGGGGAGAGTTCCCTGAGGCTCTGTCTTCACGGTCGAGCATCCACCGGTCTAGAACACTCTTTACCTCTGACTTTGTTTTCTGGCTAGGATTTCCAACATGGATTCCTAAAGAGCACCTGATGGATCTGAGAGTCCATGGAGCATCCTGTCTTCTGCATGGGAAATGCACAACTACAGTTCGTTGATACAAACCTTTCTGTCAATATCTTCATAAAGTCTTTCCACTTGCTTTCCCTGTTATTAAAAATATTGTGTGTGTGTGTGTGTGTGTGTGTGTGTGTGTGTGTGTGTATACATGGTCACCAAGTATCTGCAAGAAAGATTCCATAAATAAATCCTGGGTCTCCCTTTCTCAAATTCTCCCTCATCAAAAATACCACAGGCTTTCACACCAAGTCCCAGGCCTTACACTGTTCCTCCTGATACTCCTCGCTTTTCCATCAGCACAATAGTTTTCCTTCTGAGCACTTTTTATGCACAGCTTGCTAGATGTTTTCTGGGTTTGCATATGAAATGTCCTCCCAGGCTTGTGTTTTGAAGACTTGATCTCCAGCTGGTGGGGCTGCCTGAAAATGCTATGGAGTCTTTAGGAGATTAGACCTAGAACTGTGTTCTCGAACTGTGGGATGTGACCCCTTTAAAGGTCAAATGACCCTTCTTCCACAGGGGTCCCCTAAGACTATCTGCATATCAGATATTTACATTATGAGTCACAACAGTAGCAAAATCACAGTCATGAAATAGCAACAAATATAGTTTTATGCTTGGGGGTCACCACAATATGAGGAACGGCATTAAAGTCACAGCATTAGGAAGGTTGAGAACCACTGACCTAGACGAAATGGACCGCTTGGGGAGGGCCTTGGAAGGTTATACCCTCCCCTGGTTCCAGCCTCATCTCCGCTTCCTGCTCCCACCACCACAAGCTTCACTATGCCTGCGCTGTCATGATGGGCTGAGACCCCCCAAAAACAGAGGCCACCGAAGTCTTCCTCCCTTGTGTTGTTCCACCAGTATATTCTCATAGCCACACAAAGGTAACAGCCTCCTAGTCTGTTGCACTTTGGTTTGGTTTTGTTTTAATTAACCTCTGCGAACTCCCACACTTCCATAGGTCCAGATCAACCTACAGTTTTCACAGTCATCTGGGCTTCCATTCTACGGCAGAATCACAAATTCATCAGCCAATTCCCGTGGGAGAATGCCACATTTGTCACTATCACTTGTTGTTAATTAACGTGCTTGCGGGCAATTCCTAGTTACCATTTTGATAGCTGGAAAAGATTGTGCAGAGTGCCCGGGTTCAATTCCCAGCACCCAGATGGCAGTTCGTAACTGCCTGTAACTCCTGTTCCAAGGGATCTGACACCTTCGCACAGATATACATGCAGGCAAAGCACCAATGTACACAAGATAAAAATAAATATTTTAAATAAATAAATAAATAGAAGTGATTTTTTTTAAAGCTGGAGAATATTCCTGTGTACCATGGAACCCATGTAATACATGATAGATAGATAGATAGATAGATAGATAGACAGATAGATAGATAGACAGATAGATAGATAGACAGATAGATAGATTAAGTAAATGAATGGATAATAAGT
Organism: Cricetomys ansorgei; assembly: GCA_026225945.1. NCBI lineage: Eukaryota > Metazoa > Chordata > Mammalia > Rodentia > Nesomyidae > Cricetomys > Cricetomys ansorgei. The sequence goes on from JAMJFZ010000320.1 coordinate 1,816,628, forward strand.
AAATAAATAAATGTGTTTTTTTAAAGTTGGAGCCCAGCCTGAGTCTAGAAGTACTCACCCAGTATAATTAAAGTCACGTTCAATGAAGACAATTTGGAATAGGCAAAAGAACAAAGAACACATTTCATTCTTACTTCACAGAAGGACTTCTCACAATCGTTAATGTCAGTGACATTCCACTTTGATGGTGGAGACAGTACTGAGTATGAACGCCGCCAGGGTTGCTGTGACTGTACACTTAGCCTATTCCAGGGTCCTGGGGAGGAAGAACTCTCACACAGAAGCATGGCTCTGTTTTGTTTTGTTTTTCTAACTTTTATTTTATTTACACAAATAATGATATAACGAACACACCTGTCTACAACCCCTGGGCAGAGGCCTCAGGAGGCTCTGATCCTAACAAATGCATCTGTAAAGCTCCTTCAGGCTGAGGCTGTGTCAAGGGCTCAGTGCCGAGCCTTGGAGCTGGAGAAATCGGAGGAGAGGTCTGCTTCCAGGACGGACTGTACAGTGGATGGAACTGTCTTAGGAATGTATTGTGTCTATCGTGAATGTAAGCAATGCTGCTGAACTCAGTGCTTAAAAAGTATGGAAATAGCAAAGTGTTTATATATTTTTACCATCCAAAAATATGACAACAGAAATTCTGCGATCAGATATCAGAAATATAGTTTAAGATAATTATTCCCACTAGCAATGCCTCTTACAGCTTCACAAGGTAACTAGCATTTCCTTCTTGGATTATATATTTAAAAAGCTACCTGTCACAGGTAACTCAAAGCAAATCCGTGGATGCTTCTTAATTGACATGTCAAGTGATGAGACCATTTCAGCTGCTTAAGGGCTTCACAGACCATCTGAAAAATGGCCAGGCCAGCAATAGCATGTCTAACAAACTTAATATAGTCGTCTCAAAAGTCCCTAAAGATAGGCTTATCTGTGAGTGTAGGAATGACTCATTGAGAATGGGCACAGGGTATGGCTTCACTCTCAGTATCATGGTTGGCTATTAGAATGCATTCAAAGTTCTTGATCACTTAGAACCTTCCAAGACATGGCCAGATATTCAGGTCAAGGACTTTCAAATTCATGGGGTGTTTCACACCAATATGGGATGAACACAGCAGCAACACGTGTGAAGGGCGTACCAGGAAGCAAAGAGAAAGGGTGCAGACTTGGAAGAACTGAATGCTCTCAGACATAACACCAGGCAGTTGGTTCTGCCCTGTCCATGCGAAATGGACAGTGAATCCTGACAGCAAATATTGATTCTTGGAAAAGAAAAAAAAAAACCAGTAACTTCTTTGGCTCACTGTGGGAAGAGATACTCAGACTTTGGAATGGTTCAAATTGAGGCTGAAACCCTGAGTCCCATCCATGGTTTTCAGACTGAAATATTGACAGATTGTGCTTTCCACTGATTTTCATCTTTTTTTCTTTTTTGATATCTGCCTTAAAGAGTCAATATGTGAGCCTGAGATGGCTCAGCACCAGTATGTGGCTCACACAGAAGTACTCAGGGTGTCCCAGAATGTTCCCTCCTGCCCTGCTCTGCCTCACAGCACCTTCCTAGTGCTTGGCACCAGTGGTGGCTGCTCTCTGCCGCCTTCAACCCAAAGCTCAGGTCTTCGCTCAGCTCTCTAAAGAAGGGTACTTACAATTAGCATTACGGGGGATAGCTTTGAATTGTTTTATAAAATTAAATCTACCGTAGGCTAATACCAGGTTACCAGTACATGAGACCCCTCCCAGGGGCCTGCACAGATTTCCTCAGTGAGTCAGGGTGACAGGGTGGACTCAGTGCAAAGAACCTGTGCAGAGAGCTTTCAAATGTGTATAAAAGCCTGCCATGAACCCTACAGTGCCATCTCCTGTCTCTGTATGATCCCTGTGGGAACAAGCAGCCCTTTCACCCCTAACCTTTGGTGCTCTGGGGCAATTCCCTTCATTATCATTCCTATTCCCAGAATAGCCTTATTCTGTGACACTCGAGAAATTAATTAACCTTTGGTCTTCATTTGAAAGTGCCCCCATTCCACCAGACACACACAACCCCTCTCACTAAAAAACTTCCCCAAATCCAAACCCTTCTGGGATCTATAAAGAGGAAGGAAGGACTCTGTGAAGGCACCATTCTCTCTAATTCTTTGAGATTCCCAAGCTCCTCTGGTGTATATATGTATTTATATAACCTAAAAAATGTCCTGTGGATCCTTCACCTTCATTCAAAGACTCCTTGCCAAGCTCGGTATAGAAGCAGGGACCCTGAGGCATCTCCAACACCCACTTATCCCTGAAGTCCATGTGAGTTTGCAGCTTTCGAGGGCACCATGTCAGAACAACTAGACTGGGCCCCAGATCTCACTCTCCCGCAGCCTGGCCAAATGTTTGAAACATAAACTACTTTGAAAAACACCTGGAGGCAGAATGTCGAGAACAAACCGAGACACCCATTTCATTATGCGACATTATCACATGATCTTGTAAGTAAAGTATGTTTTGTTTTCCCGATGTACATATCTTATGTAGACTAGTTACCACTTGGACTCAAATACCCCCCGGAACACGCTGCCTCCCCAGACAATGTTTCCAAAACACCTGGACAGGAAGAACAAGCAGAAGCTACTGCCCTGCGTGCTACACAAAACGGAGCTGCCTTCGGCAAGCAGTCACACATAGCCTGAACTCCCAGAGAGGGGCTGCGGACACAGCGCCCACTGGTGGGTATGGGAGGGCTGTCTCATTACAGGCAGCCACCCACATAGAGGTTGCTGTCCTTCATCACCCCAACCTGCCTGTTCCCTAAAACCTGTTGGAGAAAAGCTTGCATGATTATGATGGGATCATTAAGGATCATTAAGGTAGTGAGGTGACTAGAATCGCCTGCGTGACTTCCCAGAAACACCCTGTGCTTCCACTCTGATCACATTTGTGATCTGGGACCAGCCTGTAGTCCCGGATCCTTCCGTCAACTATGAGCTCTGCCCAGCCTATCATGAGAAGATGGTTTGGACCTTTACCATGAAATGCAAAACAAGATTCACTCACCACTCTGCTTTCCATGTCAAAGTTGTTACCGCCTATCTCATCGATTTCTTTAACAATTTCAGCTGGTGCCTGGGGAGGAAAAAAATGCTTGGTCAGGTTGAGCCACAGTCATTGCCATACTCCTCTGAAAAAGCAGAGAGCACACGAGCCAGTTCTAAAGACAGACGTGGAAGGTGGGGGAAATGCAGTTTTTCCAAATACAGAATTGTCTGCTCCCATTTTACCATTAGTCCCACCCAGGAAATGGAGAAATCTTCAGAGAAAGTCTCTATAAATTCTTTGCACGTAAACAGGAATGCTAGAAGCTAGGCATGACTGGGAACACTCCTGTAATCCCAGAACTTAAGAGGCGGAAGCAAGAAGATCATGAGTTTGAGAATAGCCTGGGTTACAGAGACAATTCAAGGCCATCGTAAAGTGTGTAGCAAGTCCCTCTCTCTCAAAAATAACTAATAGGGATCCAGGGAGATGGCTCAGTGCATGAAAGCACTTGCTGCCTAAGTCTGAAGACCTGAGTTTGGATCCCCGTAACACGTGTAAATACTGTTGTGCATACCTGAGTACCTCTGCTGTGAGATAGGAATCAGAGGCAGGAGATGCCCCCAGAAGTTCTGAGCCATCTAGCCTGGAGCACAGAAGAAATGCTATATAGACAATGTGACAGACTGACAAAACACCCAGGGTTGTCCTCTGACCTCCACGCTGATGTTATGGCAAGCCCTCACCTTCGCACATAAGCACAAATATGTCAAATAGATATTTATAGTTAACTAATTGATTCAAAGTGCCATAGTCATGATAGGTGCCTCTGGTTTAAAGCTCCTTCTTAATTCTTGATGTAGCCTGGGGGACCCCAACCAAACGGCTGATTTCTGGAAGTACCCTCTGCTGCCTAGCTATTCTCAGCCCTTCTGAGCAATGTACTTTCACTGTCTCTGTTGTCCTTCCCAGGTCTCGGGGCCTGCTGTGTCAAAGGGAGGCAGTGAGCCAACTATATCAGTGTCGTGAACCCTCTTCTCACTCTCAGGGACAGTTGAGTAATTCTGTCATTGGGCCACTTGCATTTTAGTGCTACATCTGCTGAGACAGGCTGACTGGGTTGCAGCAAGCCACATATGTGAACCACATGTCTTCAGAGGGCTAGCCAGAACCTCGCTCATTCATCAGCATCACCCAGGGCACCCACTGAGGAAAAGGTCCCCTCTGCTAACCCTGAACCCAAAGGGGAAATGGCAAATCAGACACTGAGTCAAGGCATCAGCCTGGAGCCACCCACACTGGTGGAAGAAGGCAGGACACGCAGCACACCTGAGCTAAAATGATAAACAGCTGACAACAGGCAAAGATCTGCCCTTCGCCGTGAGGACCCAGCAGCTGCTGCCAGCTAGCCTGGACCATGCAAGAGTAGAGCCGTGTGGCTATATAGACGTGCAGGCTTGTGTCCAATGCTCTGATCCCATTAGCTCACCGTTAGTAAGACCAGAGTGCTATGAATGTTACATTCTTACACCTCATAGAAAAATAACCCTAATACAATGTGCGAGAACTGTTCAAACTACATAAAATCAAGCTTTTCAAAGCATTTCAAAGGGGAGCTGATGTGCCGACCAGCACTGCATCACTCATTCGTTCAATGAAAGTAGAGGGAACACCTGCAGTTCTGAATTCCACTCTGTCAGAGCTGCCAGAGATCTTGAGTGTAAACAAACACATCCTCAAGAAGCTGGAGTCATTTGGAGAAGATGAACACTCATTAAACTGTCGGCACTTGAATGCGGAGCTACAGCTGGGAGGGGTGTGACAAACAAGAGATACGCTGGGCAGAAAAGAAACAAAACACGGTGCTTAACGTAGATAGGAGGCCATTGGAAGCCTGCCGCCAGTGACTTTTAATTAAAAATGTGAAGAATGTAGGACACTAATGAGCAAGAACGGAACTGGAAGTGCATGCCGGCAGCCAGGACAGCACTGAAAAACTTGCTGCAGGTGAAGCATGGTGCTCTCAAGCTGCGGAATGGTCAGAACAGAGACAGGAGGAATGCAGAGCTCTGGCCATGAGATGCTGCCAGACAGAGTGAAGTGACGGGCTCAGGGTGAGGGTGGACAGGCTCTGGGCATGCAAAGCGGAAAGCACTGGCGCAATCTGGATATGGAACTGTAGGAAGATGAGACTTGGGAATGTCTCTTACCTCTGAATGCACATACCCTGAGACAGGCAGGGAACAAAGTCTGAGGACATGGGAAAGCAGCTTCTGGTTATAGCCTCACCATGCTGAGAGAGATCTATATGACCCCAAAGAAGAGGAGAGTATTCAGAGGGAAAGGAATAGCTGATGTACCAGACAGAGGTGAAGGTATGGAGAGCTGCTGAGTATGCTGGGTGTGGAAATGAGTTCATGAATAGGATCTGTGACCATCGGCAGAAGCCAGATGAAGTGTTAGGGGAAGAAAGAGAAGGTAGGAGAAGCCACTTTCTGGAAAAGCCAGTTCTGCACCTGCTGGAGAGGTGGGTATTGTCCCTGGAGTGAGGTCAAAGCAGGGCCCATGCTTGTCTGTATCAGGGGGCTTTGGCATTTCAGACAGGTAGAATCCTGAGGGTAGGAGAGGTTGGGTATAGAGGTGGAAGGAAAGCACATGATTAGCACCAGGATCTTGAGAGGCTCTGAGGCAATGGTTCTCACCCTTTCTAATGCTGTGACCCTTTAATACAGTTCCTCGTGACCCCCCCCAGCCAGAAAATTATTTTTGTTGCTACTTCATAACTGTCATTTTGCTACCGTTATGAATCATAATGTAAATATCTGGTATGCAGATAGACGGCCCTTGTGAAGGAATCGTTCCACCTCCAGAGGGGTCGAAACCCACAAGTTGAGAACTGCAGCTCTAAGGGGTCAGTGCGCCCTGTTTAAAGCCTGGAGAAGAAGCTACAGGAAGGACAGACATCTGCCCTGTAATGGAGAAGGGATCGTGAGTGCAGATAAACACCTATGAACTGGCATGACAGCTGCCGTCTCAGAGTCACTTTTTTTAACTTGCTCTTTGTTTAAAAACTAAACTGCAATTATTTTTCAAGTGTCAGTCATATCTTTCAGGGGAACCAGACCCCAGAAGTGAACCCGGACTGACGATCAGGGTTCAGGTGCCTCTGCCTGGCTATGAGGAGGACTAGACAGAGGCCTACGGACGTTCTTTGAAGGGTCCCTCAGAAAACATCTCAGTACTGAAATGAGGCAGCCTCTGTTCCTCAACATAAATCTTGCCTCAGGACACCACACAGAACTGAGACAACTCCCTAAGCCAGCAAGCGTGAGACCGAAGTCAGCGTGCTGAGGGAGGGTGATGGGAGAACAGGAATATTCATCACACCCGACGAGCTGAACACGCTGCCTCTAGAACCTTCCATCTTGCTGAAGCCTCTGTACGCATCACCTGTGTTCTGTGACAGTTACGCATTCCGTGTTTAATCCACTCTGTAAGCTCTCCGTCCTTTACAGCTGGCGTGTCCCGGATGCAGAAGCTAACTGTGTTTTTCACTCTGTTCATTAAAGCAAATGCCCGCGGGGCCCTCCCCTGAGCCACTCTGCACACCTAGAAACCCCAAAGCCCTAATGCTCCATTACTCCATGACATGGCTCCTAATTAAGCAATCCACAGAGAGCACAAGCCAGTGTTGACCTCCTGATGAGACCCATAATCTCAGCTTTCCTCAGTCAGCGACTTTTTGACTCTTGAGGGAAATGTAGTAAGCCCAGGAGATGCGGTCAGGATGCGCTGTGTTGGTGTCTAAGCAAACACTTGCCTTTTGCTGTGGCTCTTTGAACTTCAGTGGCATCAGTGGTGTGTCTTGAGTACCTGCACAGACCCTCTCTCCCTCCATGATGGACAGTACTGGGAGGTGATGGGTGTCCCGCCCTCATAACAGTGCTGGGACGTGAGTGTTCCCACGATGAGCTTCTGGAGCAGGTTAGTCATCTCCCTCTCTTACCTTCACCTTTTATCATGTGATGACGTAGCAAGAAGTCTCACTAACGCCTTGATGCTGAACTTCCCAGCCTCCAGAACAAGAAGCTAACACTCCTCTGCTCGTTACAAATGGCCTAGGCTGAGGTATGCAGATCAAGATACCAGGTTCAGACCTTCGCAGGTCTCACCGGAAGGACATACTACCTAGGAACGGTACAAATTCCTTTCTTTCGAAATAGAATTTACTATATTCATAGTAAATTCAAAACCATTTCTCCAAAGAAGGAAGCAAAGGACTCTGGGCTAACCAGAGCCTGTAACTATAGAAGCCTGACTATCATTAAACATATTTTACACAAACAAATACAATTGTACCCATGGAAGATGCCATGACTTGAGATTTGTGCTAGCTAGTTTTATGTCAACTTGACACAAGCTAGGATTATCTGAAAGGAGGGAAACTCAATTGAGAAAATGACTCCATAAGATCTGGATGTAGGGCATTTTCTTCATTAGTGATTGATAGGAGAGGGCCCAGCCCATTGTAGGTGGTGCCATCCCTGGGCTGGTGGTCCTGGGTTCTATAAGAGGCAGATGAGCAAGCCAGTAAGCAGCACCCCTCTGTGACTTCTGCATCAGTTCCTGCCTCCAGGTTACTGCCTTGCTTCAGTTCCTGTCCTGACTTCCTTCAGTGATGGACTACAATGTGAAAGTGTAAGCTGAATGAACTCTTTCTTCCCCAATTTGCTTTTTGGTCATGATGTTTCATTGCAGCAATAGAAACCCTAACTGAGACAATGTCTTTAAATGAGACAAAATTTCAACATCGGTGTTTAAATATTTGAGTGCCAAAGCATTCATCTCCTTACTACAGATAAAACGGGATGGCATCCCATCATCATGCTTCCCAACCAAGACTGTTTGATTAAATTTCTATTGTTGCCAATACTGTCACAACAACAAGAAAGTAACTAATACAGAAAATTAGTACCAAGGAGACAGGTTATTGCTGTGTAAAACTAATAGTGTAGTTCGCAGGCCTCTGCAACTGATCTGTGGGGAAAATGAAGAAGATCTGAAGCTACAGACTAGCGAAGTCATAGAATGTTGTAAGCCTTGGATCCCAGAACTTGGGAGCCAGAGGCAGATGGATCTCTGAGTTCACACTCGCACTCTGCTCTACATAGCCAATTCTAGGCTATCCAGGGCTACACAGTGAAACCCTGTGTCAAAAAGAAATAAAAAGGACATAAAATGGTAAAATTCATGCTGGAAACATTCACTCTATAACACAGAATACACAAAATAATGTATCCATAACAAGGACCAAAATCGAATAAAAGTAACTGCCTGTGAAGCAACAAGTTTGTTCTTACTATAGGACTCCAAAGTGTGCAAAAGATATTTAAATTGCTATCTTGAGGTTTTTGGTTTTCTTTAAATACATTTTTGTCCAACATCTTACCAGAATTGCAGTGGCTGCTGCTTCTCTCTGAGCTTGACTGTGCCACCCAACAATGCCAAGAGGGCAAACAATGACCCAATAAATATGTGTAGGGGTGAGGCCACAAAGTAGTCCAAAGGCAAAGTTGAGGACAAGCTCAGCCACTTCACCCTGTGTGGCAAAGCTACATTGACAAACTCTTTAGGAAGTGCCCACCTCCAAGCTTATTGCCCAAGCTGCAGTCTCTGAGAGACTAAAGATTTGGAGTTCTCTTGAATAGACAACCCTTCAGGAGCTGCTTAGAAAGCACTCATAAAGCTGGTTTCAAATACAGAGTCCAAGTAATTTATACCAGGAACACAAAGGGTAAAGAACTCCCAGCTGCTGGTGAAGATGCGTGAGCAGGCTCAACTGACTGTACATTTGTAAAAATAAGACTTTATTCAATCAAAAAAGAGAGCGAAAACTAAGTCTGCTCATTTGTCATGTTGAAGAGAAGAGTAACAATATAGCTGGTAACTTGGAAACTGTACCCAGCCACACAGAGAAAGGACCTCAAATGCCAGAGAAAGTGGGAAGTCAGCAGACGGCTGGAATCTGCTAAAGACACGCTATAGGAAAGGCACAGTAGCAGATGAAAGCCAAGTCCAGAGTGCTGGGTTACCAGGAGTGGGAAGACACGGTGGTTACCTGATTTGGTGTCCTGTGCTTCCAAGAGCAACCAGACCTATCTAGCTAACGAGGGGTGTAAATGGGACTCGAATGCCAATACACACCTTTCCCAGATTGTAAATCTTTTCCTCCAAAGCTAACAACTGGAGGTGGTACTTAGTGCCTTGTGGTGAACAGTTAAGATGGAGTCATGTGATTTTAGGGTTATCCAGAACAATCCTTCACAGGAGGATGAGGGAAGCCCAAGTGAATCCGGGCTCTTATGGAGCAGGTGGGGTCAGAGGTCACCAGTGCACAGCCTCCTCATGCCCATCCCTCACCTGCACCTGCCAGATCCCTGAAGTCCACACCTGCTCCCCTAACCTGGCTCCCCATCATATTGTTTTTCCCACCTTGGAGGTCCCCAATGTCACCACCCCTTCCCCTTCCCCATGCTTCCCTCCTCTTCCCTGAGACTATCTTGAGACTCTGGTCCTTGCTCCTCCTGCAGAGGAAGCAGTGACTGAGGGGTACCACCCCTAGGGCACTACACCAGGTACCCAATGTGCATCCCTCCCTTGCCCACCATCATGAGTCACCTCCATCTGTGGGTAAGCATATGGGGGCTCCATCATACTGCTCTTATTCCATATTCCATTATCCTATAAATTAAGGTGAAGGGTCATGTGTGCGTCAGGAGCTCTGATAAGTACCAGGGTGTCAGTCTTGAGCAAAGCAGATTGCTCCTCGACCCTGTGACGTCACAGGGGCAGAGACAGTAACCAAACAGTGACACACTGTGGCCACACAAGTGACAATTGTTAAATGGCCCCTTCAACAGAAGTGCCAGAGGAGGGAAGAAGAGACTGAAAGATGTCTAGTATGGGGACTGAGGACACTAAAGATAGGTAGGTAGTAGCTAGCTGGTCATAGCACCCTTCTAGAGGTCAGGGAGAACTTGGGGTGGGGAGATGAGAATAGGAGAAGCAGGTGCTGACACAGCCGTGTCAACATGGTCCCAGCCCTTGCTACCCACCTCGTCGACTGGCACCTCCACCTTCATCTCTGGGTCCTCCCTGACTTCCAGCGCCTCTTGAACCTCCTTAGCGGGAGTCTGTGCTTTATACACGTCACCTTCTGAGGGAGAGTAACAGACAATCTGTTCAAACCAGCAGAGAAACTGATCCCCAAATTTCCCGACCCAAATCAAAATTTCAACTCTGCAGCTCCTGAGCTTCCTATACCATCAGAAAGAAGCCCAGGTGGGGTCCCCAACCCTATGACCCCCTTCATATCTCTCTCCTCTCTCTCTCCTCTCTCTCCTCTCTCTCCTTCCCCCCTCTCATTGCTTCTGTAGAGGTCTCAGATCAGTAGGCCCCAGGTTTTGCAGTGTCTGTCTACTGTCTACCTCCATGTAGGTCCTGAAACCCTTGAACTCTTGAGCTTCTCTATGTCCAGGGTCTTCCCAAACCCCCTGGATGCCACAAGGGCAGTGTGAAAGGAACTTCTCCTACCTGCCTCCTGTCCGTGCTGTAACCAGACACTAAGAAGTCCCTCCCCAAGTCTGTCAGACTGGGAAGTGAGACATGCCTCAGGAAGGGCCTCATTAGACCGAAGCATCCAAGGGCACAGTCGAGGGGACAGTACAGCAGTAAGAACAAGAGTGGAGCGACAAGAGCAATTTTATACCTGGTCTGGATCCCTCTTCTAAGGGATGCAGGAACAAGCTAGATGGCTTCTATGTTCAAGGTTCCCTCAAAAGATACTGGTCCTTACAGCAAGAATATCTATAGCCCCCGTGTGCATGTATACATGGAATTCCTTTTAAATATGATACTTTGGAGGCTTCCTACTTGAACTCCCATTGCCCTCAGCTTTGGAATGTCACTGCTCTTTGCCTACCACTGTTCTACAAGCTGAACACTTGATCAAGTAGTTCCAAGAAAAGGTCTTGCAAAGTAAGCTTTGCCTGAAGTACACCATATATATATATATATATATATATATATATATATATATATATATATATATGTATATATATATATACACATACATATACACACACACTATACACATATATGCACCATACACATACACGCATGTATACCACATATCCCATACATATACACATAATACACACATCATACATATATACACTATACACACATGTATACCACACACCTCATACATATACATACTACACATATACATGTACCACACACGTCCTACATATATACACTATACGTATACATAAACCATACACCCCATACATATATGTACTATATATACACACATGCACCACACATCCCATACATATACACACTACACACACACATATCACACATGCACACTGAGAAAAAGAACATTTTTGCAGCCCACAGGAGATGAAACACTCCATTACCTGCGCCACCTTGAACTAAAGGTCCCACAGCTGTCTTTGTGTTCTTTTTCTCTTTGGCATAATAAACAGAATCCTGGCTCTTAGGTGGTACACTGTCATTTCTGAGAGGCTCTTTTCCTTTGGGCTCCACCTAATATGCAGAATAAGAACCAAAGGTGTCAGGAGTAGAGGCCAGATTGAGCCTGAGGTTTTGGGGTGGGCAGTGGCAGGAAACACAGGACCCCAAGAAACCTTGCTGGATCTGAACACTTTCCTCCATTCCCCTTCGGAAGGAGGCAAAGGACAGACTCCTGTACCGCCTTCCCTGATCCACTGCTGGAGAGGTCATTTGACTTCTCAGCCCAGAGCGTGATTGGAGGCTGCACTAGGGATGACACAAAGACTCCCCAAGTCCTTTGGGGACATGCTTAGGGAGCACCCTAAATCTGCCCTGATGGACACTCTATGTACAAACCAAGGCTCAAAAATCAACCATGCCCAAGAACAGATAAATAAGGGGAACCTGGGTTTCTTTTTTACAATCTCTATACTAACTGTGGGCAATGACAACAAAATACATGGTCGTTGCAAAACTGAAGGTTCCTTTTTGGTTTTTTGTTTTTGTTTTTTTTCTTTTGAGACAGGGCTTCTCTGTTGTAACTCTGGCTGTCCTGGAACTCACTTTGTAGACCAGGCTGGTTTCGAACTCACAGAGATCCTCCTGCCTCTGCCTCTTCAGTGCGGGGATTAAAGGTACGCACCACCACCACCCAGCAAAACTGAAGGTTCTTAATGTTCCCTGCAACCCTGTCCATTAACTATCTTCATGCTGCAAATAGTCTGTTGTGGTTTGTGGTGGTGGTGTTGTTTCCTTTTTCTTCTTTTTTTTCATCTTAACTCTCAAGCATTTGGAAGGAAATTCAGCCAAATGTACAAGTTTCAGCTCACCCAAGGAACCAAGTAAAATTTCCCTACTGGTTTTAAGGACCATTGCCGTATGCTGGAGTTGTGTCCTCAGTATAGAAAGCAAGATCTCAGCAGAACTGATTTTAGTAGCAGCATTTCAGCACACTGCAGTGTGCCCCCATTCAATGTGTGTATCCAAAGCTCTGTTCTGTGCTTGTGAAATGCTCACTGAGTTCCCAAGAGCCTCTGCTTTGTACTACAAATACATTTTAAAAGACGAATTTCAAATTTAAAAGATGATCCACACCCAATCCCGCAGCATGCCGATCTGAGCGTCTGAGGTCTTACACAGACTGCCGTGTTGTGCTGCAGACGCCTCTGTGTGCCTCCCTGTTCTAGGCTCTGAGCTCCAAAGAGAACTCTGTCCTCATCCTCTCTCATGGGTAGGTCTGGCTCTTTCCTGTGCCTTAAAGCTGTTTGTCACCCAGTGTCCTCAGCAGACCAGGAGACACCAGAATCAGTAACAAGTAGTCACGATTCTTTCAAAACTTACTTTTTTCTTTGTTTGCGAGTATTTATTTTTGTCCCCAAACCTCCTGAAAGGCAAAAGATGGACAGTTAGTACATTCAAGCTAGTTTTTCCAGACTCACCTTGTCTTTATAAACTATAGGAGCACCCTTGACCTAGAAAGGGAGTCTGCTTTCCACACAGGACCCAGCTGATGACAGCAGTTCTCTCCTGGCTCAGGAGAAGAGGCCGAGAGAACAGTCAGATATCTCTGGTTTTCTTAGGGTGGTGTATGGCCCAGGGTGGCGTGATAACAGGCAACTTGAATCCCAAGGGTTTTTCAGGATGCTGGAAGGAGCTGACATTTTGACGGTTTGACACTTTCCAAAGCATGCATTATTTACACAGCTCCCACTTGTTGGTGTAGCTCTCACCATTACCCAGTGGAGCAAGAACTGCTGGCTGCTCTTCAAGGAACCACGAGACACAGGTTCACTCCACACCGCAGAGCTCAACAGCAAACTGAGATTCAGACTTCATTCAAACCTGCCTGTCTCACACCCACCAGACAGAACTCTGGTCTGACTGGCCATTTCGTATGCAACCAAATTCCTTCTTAATTCATGGGCACTGGGGCCCACATCAGCAGTTACTGTACACACTGGACATGCCTCTCCAACACCACTCTCAGAGGGGCACTGCCCTGGCCTGTCTGTGCCCACAGTGTAGACTCTGAGCTCCTAGAGATTGTGCAGCCCATCACTCCAAGCCTGGTTTTAGAAATGCAAGATTCAAATTGTATACATACATATATATATATATGTATGTATGTATATGTATAGCTGTATATGCATATATAGATGTATACATTAGAGAATGTGTAAGTATAGATAAACGATAGATAGATAGATAGATAGATAGATAGATAGATAGATAGATAGACAGACCAGCTATAGAGACAGACAGACAGATAGATAGATAGATAGATAGATAGATAGATAGATAGATAGATAGATAGATAGATAGATAGACAGACCAGCTATAGAGACAGACAGACAGATAGATAGATAGATAGATAGATAGATAGATAGATAGATAGATAGATAGATAGATAGATAGATGGATAGATAGATGGATAGATAATAGAGATGACAGATGGATGGATGGAAGGACTGATGAACTTTTTTTTTTTTAAAGGAAAGGTAAAAGTAATACTTACTGCTGGATCTCACTGGGGACCCGTGAGGATTTCCAGTAAGGAACAGATTTGAATGTCTCCAGTCCTGCAGCAACATAAAAATAATTGTCTTGCAAATCCTTTGAGTCATCTAAAAGGTGCCCATCCATCGTAAACAACCTGTGAAGACAGGAAAGGGGATGGAGTGGGATTTTGGAAATGGCAGCACACAGAGTGTAGGATACTTTTCACCTGTGATTTTGACCAGCGTGTCAAATATCTGAAAAACTGCACTCCCCAGTGAGAGTGTGGAGCTAGGCGGGAAGCCTGTGAAGCTGCTCTTCCTGGACTGCATGCCTTCCGCTTAGAGTTTTTTAATTAAAGTGTATTTTTCATTACATACAAGTCCTCAGAGGATCTCAAGAACATGATCAGCTCTTGGTCGGTATTCAATTAATTTTAACTAGTAGCAGCTAAAATTAATACAAATTGGCTTACATTGTTGTAACAATGCTTTGGAAAGAAATCAGCATTTGTTAGCAAATAATGGGCCTTTTTATAGTGACCCATTGACTCCATTCAGTACTCTTTGGCAAGTACTCACTGTCTGGTTAATTTAAGAGAAGATTCAATCCGTTCAGTTGTCAGTCTGTTACATGTAAGACAATGAGGAGGTGCCACACAAATGGAAATGACTGATCCTCAAAGTCAAGGGTCACAACAACCTATGAAGATAAATATAGTCTGCTGTACCCCAAAAACCCTAGTGTAAATGGCATGATTCCCAGCCCATAGTACTACTGGGAAGTCCTAGGTCCTTTAGGAGATAGAGCTGGTGCAAAAAAGCTGAGCTACTGGAATCAGTCCCTTAAGGATTCTTAGGACCTTAGTCCTTTCTCTGCTGATTCATGAAGTCCACAGCTTCCTCAGGCATGTACTTCTTCCATGATGTGATGCCTCACCACAGCTCCAAAAGCAACGGGCCAGACATAAAGTGAAATCAGTGAAACAGTGAGCTGAAGCAAACCCTCTCCCACATGAAGCTGATTACCTCAGGTATTTTGTCATAGCGATGGAGAGCTGACTAATGTGGGTTTCCAGAGGAGGAAGACATAATTCAACCACGGGCTTCACAAAGCAAAAGAATCTACTTATCTTGAAGAGTGGTAGCAGGCCATCATGTAGGGATGGGTGAAGCATTCTGGAGTGGCCAAACGGACCTATACAAAACCCAGGGGTCTGCCTGTCATTGAGGGCAAAATGCCAACAGGACACAAACATGTAACTGAAGGGCAGTTTGCAAAGAGCTTGCATTTCAAGGGATTTCATCATTAACTTAGACAAAGGACTGAACACTTCCATGGAGTAGAGAATAAGCTGGCCCTTGTGGGGAAGATGTGACAGAGAAAAGGGACCCTCTCCATCAGCTCCTGCTACTGTGTAGGGTAAAGACTAGAAAGAAGGGAGGATGGGTATGAGACACCAAGAGCAGATGGAACCAACAGAACTAGCCTTCCCTGCAGGGTAGCTTATCCCTGGCAGGCCAGCTGAAGCACAGACTGAACTCATAAGTCCAGTTCAAAGCCTGGGCATTTCAGAGAAATGCAGCTCTATGATAGTGGTGTTCCCTGATGAGAAGAGGTCTCACACAAAGCCATCATCAGTCTTGTGGGACAGACAGCAGGATGCCAAAGAGAATGTCCCACCAGGACCAGAAGTGTTGGAGTGGCCAGACAGAGAGGGAGAGACTGCCTGCCAACAGGAAATAAATTGGGGGTGGGGAGGTAACAGGAGAAATGCAGATTTGAAATTAGAGTAGTAAAAACAGAATTGGGGTAGGTGATGGGATGGATACAGGCAAGGGACAAACCTCTGTGTGGGAGGTAAGACTCAGGAACTTTCTTCAAGGAAAATGGGGAAGTAAATAAGATATATTGAGAAAAAGGCATGGGAGTGAAGAAGATGTACTAACATCCAGAGAGTAAGAAGCTAAAGACTCAGATAGGAAAGAGGAAAATGTTCGAAGATAATAAAGTCTAACTTCTGAATTAAAGAGGGAAGCCTGGGGTTGGCAGAATCTAGAGATGCTCAAGAGACAGCAGAGGAAAATCTCACCTCTGGACCCACATAGTGGTTAGAATGAAAATGGCCCGTAAGAGTTAGCAATATTGGGAGATGTGGCCTTGGAGGAAGTGCCTAGACTGGGGGTGTGCTTTAAAGATCCAGATGCCCAAGCCAGGCCAAGTGTCACTCTGTCTTTCTACTGCCTGCTGAGTTGGATGTAGAATTCTTGGCTCCTCCAGTATCATGTCTGCCTGTGTGCCACCATGCTTCTCACCATGATGACAATGGACTAAACCTCTGAACTGTACACCAGCCACAATTAAATGTTTTCCTTTATAAGAGTTTGCCGTGATCATGGTGTCTCTTCACAGCAATAAAACCTTAAGACAACCTTTCAGTATGACACCAAGTAGGAACCCTGAAGAGTATGCAGGCAGCACACAGAACAGCACAACTGTAGTAAGAACTTTGCGAATGAAAAAGATGTAAACAAGCGAGACCGTGTAACTAATGTGCCTTACATCACAAAAATACCAGCTCAACATCAGGCGCAGCAGTAGGAAGCATTCTATATATGTTATTGTTAATGAAGATTACTAATGGGGGATTATAGGGCCTGAGAGATGGCTCAGTTGGGAAAGTGCTTGCCTTGCAAACATGAGAGTCTGAGATCGATCCTCATAACCACCTGAGAGAGCCAGGCATGATGATGCATGGTTGCAATTCCCACAGTGGAAAAGTAAAGTCAGGAGGGTCCCAAGGATCCATGGTCAGCCAGCCCTCCTGCCTACTTAGAGATTTCCCTAGTGAGAGACCCTGTCTCAGAAAACAAGGCGATGGCTCCCAAGAATGAAACCTGGGGTGGACGTCTGACCTATACACACAGAGTCAGGGCAGAGAAAAAAAGAGACAGAAAGAGATCTAAACGTCTCTTATCTTTTGCTTTACCAATAAACATCCAATTTAATAACTTTCCCAAAATAAAGGTATAGTTGGGCCCCTAGGGACTCAGCCGCTTGGTGAGGACCCAGAACCCATCTGGTTCTTTCCTGTGACCCCATTCAGCCTTTCCTCCTAGTCCATCTCCAGTTCTGTGGCCCACTGACTGGCAGAACATCGCTCTGCCAGGGACACATAGCCACCACACTGGGCTGGAACTCAGGTAGAGTACCTTCATCCTTCTTTCTGCCCTTCATTCCAGCCTCTCCGAACTTACCTTTAGTCCCGCTGCAGCCTGCTCGCACAAGCCCCTATTACTAACCCACTGCCATTCCCTTGGGACTTGGCCTCTTGGTATTGACCCAAGGTCTCCCTATTTCTTGCCCACCTTCCTTTTCAGCCTTCCTCTCTAGTCCATCTCCATTCTTTTGTGACTCTCTCCCCTCGCAACCTACAGAACCCCACACCCACCACACCTGGCTGGGACTCGGGGATCTCAAAACCACCATTCTTGGCTAGCATCCAGATTGGGCAACAGCAACCAAAAAATGGAACGCCCACCCAACAAAGACCACATATCTACACTGAGAAATCCTTCAAACAGCACGACTTTGGATGCCTAGATCCCAGCCAAAAACACAAACATGTGAACAGCCAAGAGAATAT
This sequence comes from Cricetomys ansorgei, assembly GCA_026225945.1. Classification (NCBI taxonomy): domain Eukaryota; kingdom Metazoa; phylum Chordata; class Mammalia; order Rodentia; family Nesomyidae; genus Cricetomys; species Cricetomys ansorgei. The sequence goes on from JAMJFZ010000320.1 coordinate 1,834,374, forward strand.
GCCTCCTACCCATGCCCCGTGCCTCTCCAGGCTTTGCCAACCATCACCGCAACATGCCACATATTAGATGAAGCACATGTGACAACTCTTAGAAATGAGTTATATCACTACTTGTCGCTTTCAGAAAGTTAAGCATGTTCCTACGGTCACAAAGGTACAGATGTCAAAAGATAGGCTTGACCCTAAATCCCCGGCTAGAGGCTGTGATGCTGAGCTGCCTATTTGCCCTGTAGCATCAACCCCCTCACTCATCTGCTGAGTCTCACCTCCCAACTCCTTCAGGTCATACCTACTGCGACACCTCCTCCAGCTACTGCCTACCCAAGTAGTGGATATGGGAAGCAAGGTTCTTTGGTGGTGGTGGTGGTGGTGGTGCTGATGCTGGTGCTGGTGCTGGTGCTGGTGCTGGTGCTGGTGCTGGTGCCGGAGTGCACAATGAGATGTAAGTGTGTGTTTACAGTGCATGTGTGGAAGTCAGAGTACACCTTTGTGGAGTCGGTTCTCTCCTTCCATATTAACAGGAGTTCCAAGGATCAAACTCAGATCACCAAGCTCACATGGCAAGCACTTTCTCCTTTCAGCCATCTCTCCAGCCTAAGGTTCTTCCCTGTAATGCTATGCCATCTGCACGGAGCTCATGGCCAGTGCTCAATGTTTGCTGAATGCGCTGATTAATGAAAGCAGCTTAAAATGAAAGTGGAACACCCAATTCTCCCCTCCAACCCGACTCCCCACATGAGAGTGCCTTACTTTCGAACGCCTCCCAGAGGGAAGACTTTCTCGCCAATGACAGCCAGCACGCTATTCCAATCTGACAGGCTGAATTTGGGTATAATAATTTTTATAGGTGGGATAAATAATCTTCCATTTGTGAAAACACTGTAGGGATGAGAAGAAAAAGCATCATTACTGCCTTAAAACTGGGGGGAAAACAGTGCAAACTCAAAGGAAAAAAATAGAAGTATTTACAGAAATGCAAAAACATTGAGATACTGATCAACCCTTAACAATATACCAAGTCCTAAAGAGAGTCCTGTTGAGTCATACAGAACAGTCTCAAGCATGCTGATGTAACAATGGTGTTAGAAAAGTACTGCACTGCACTGTACTATATTACTGTTGTATTATATTATTGTATTGTATTATTGTATTATATTGTAGTATTGTATTGTATTGTAGTATTGCATTGTATTGTATTGTATTGTATTGTATTGTATTGTATTGTATTGTATTGTATTATTGTATTGTTTTGTGACAGGGTCTCATGTAACCCAGGCTGGTCTCAAGCTCACTATGCAGCTTAGGATAACCTTAAATTTCTGATGCTCCTACCTCCTACCTCCCAAGTGTTGCAATTACAGGCATATGCTACCACTTCCGGCTTACACATTGCAAGACTGCTTTGTAACAACTGAGCTCTGTCCACAGCTCAGAACGTATCTTTTCATATAGTTAAAGGTGCCCAAATGAATGGGACAAAATTCGACTTTTTAAGAATGATATGCTTCTTATGGTGGGAAAATTAGAAAAAAAAAATCATGCCCAATTGAAAAACAAAAGAATTATATCTGAGAGGTCCAACCATGCCCCTTGTCACAGAGCATAGACAGACACCAATTGGAAATGCTGTGTGATGCTCTGAGCAGGTAACAAAACAGCTGGCCTCACTCCAAGTCCTCAGGCAGCAGTGTGATCCCAATGAGCTTAGCTCATTATTGCTGTGTGGAGAAAGGGACACTTAGGAGCTCTTCAAAACTGAAGCAAAGTTCCTATCTCATTCGCTGTGCCCCAGGAGCCATCAGCTCTTAGAGACAGTTTCAAGGTCTCATAATTTGCATTAAAATACTGTAAAACAGACCAGGTGCAGTGATGCACACTTGTAATCCCAGCACTTGAGATGCTGAAGCAGGCAGATCCTATGTTCTAGGCCGACCTAAACCACATAGAAAGACCTCGCCTCAAAAAAGTGAAAAATACAGGGCTTATTTCTTTTAGCCAATGCTTTAACAGTGTGCAAGCTGACTTGGAAATTTCTTTATGTTGTTTGTTGTTGTTTTCTTCCTATTTCTTTTTTCTGCCCTAAATAACTTAGATTATGGTGAGTGTATCTTTTTCTCTGAGAGAAGAGAAACATTGGTTCATTGAATATGAACACTGGGACATTTGTTGTCCCAACAGACAGAACCTGCTTCGTCTGCTAAAGCTCTGTGGCAAGAGAGACTTGCAGCTAGCCAGCACCAGCCTTCAGCTTCTTCAGTAATAAAACACTGTCCTGAAAATCAGAGAAGGAAGCGGGTGACTACCCGCATGCCACTATCACAACGAAGAGTTGGCACAGTGTTTCCAATGACTATGAATGATTCGTGTCAAAAATCTTTCTGAATACATATCTTTAGTGATAATACTTTAATACAAGCATGTTATATTTTGCCTGCACTTTTAAGGTTGCATCTGTGTGTGCGCAGGTGAACATTGAGTGTGCAGGCCAGAGGACAACTTCAGCTGAGCATTGTCCAACCTGTTTATTGAGACAGGTCTCTCCCTGGCCTGGGCCTTTCCAAGGAGGCTAGGCTGGATGGCTAGTGAACTTCAGCGTTCCACTTGTCTTTCTAGTGATGGAATTACAAGCACAGGCTACTACACCCACAATTTTTCTAGATGAGTTCTGGGGACCAAACTCGGATAACTCATGCTTGCAAGGCAAGTACTATACCAACTGAGTCATCTTCCCAGCCCCCTAACCTTTGAGGTTTTAGTAGAGAGTCCTAGCCTGAGTGTTGGAAATAGGCACATCCACATACCCCACCCATGAGGGTGACTATAAACAAGGTCTTCCTGTGATTACCGTAACAAGAGAGATCAGCAGAATACCCACGGATCCCATCCTTCTCCCCTACAAAACTCATCTCACAGGAATGCGGACACAGACTTTATATGTGAAGATAACTCTCATACTACAGCTATTTATTACAACAAAGATACAAAGGCCTAAAAGTGGAGCAAACAAATCATGACACTGCTTTACACTAAGTTACATGGCAACCCAAAACTGTTCACGTTTGAATTTGCATTTGCCATGGATTTGTGACTAAATACAGTGAATGTTTAAAAAAAAAAAACTAAATAATTAAACTAAATTAAAACTAAACTAAATTGATTCTAGAACTACACGGCTCTGCATCTCACTACTCATCCTCTGCGGCACAGTGAGCTCACGGGTACAAGTCTCCATGAGTCTCTTGATCTTCCCTGACCAGGCACACTTAGCAAATGTGTGGGGAAGCAGAGTAAAGGAGTCAGATGAAGCACATGTGGACAGCTGGACTTTCTGCTCTCTTTAAGTCTCAGCTTTCCCATTTCCAAAACTGGAAACCTAGTATGTGTTGAAGAATTCATAACAGCAGCTGATACACCAGCCACAAGCGGATCCCAGTGGCACATCTTCTAGCAGCTCTGCCATTATCTCAGCAAACCAGTGTTAATTAAAAGAGGATAGGGGGCTGAGACAGTAGCTCAGCGAATGAAGTGCTGACTGAGCAAGTGGTAGGACCAAGTTTGGGTTTCTACTGCCTGCATAAAGCTGGCAAGGCAAGGCAGCCCCTGCAACCCCAATACTTGGGAAGCAGAGATGGTGATAAGAATCAGCATGCTCAGTGTTCAGTGAGTGACCCTTCCTCTGTAGATAAAATAGCTTATGACTGAGGAAGACACCCAATGACAATCTCCGGCCTCAATATGAACATGTACACATGTTCACCCACACATATGTGAATATGCATGCATACATACACAAATATCAAACATATAAAAAAAAAATAGGAAGGGCTAGGAAGATGGCTCAGTCAGCACGTGCTTGTCTTTCAAGCATGAGAACCTGAGTTTGAGCTCCAGAACCCACATATAAAAAAGTAAAGAGCCAGGTGTGGTGGTGTACATGTGTAATCCCAGCATTGGGGAATAGGAGAGAGGTAGATCTCTGTGGCTTGCTGGACAGCCAAGCTAGCCTACTTGGCAAGTTCCATGCCAGTCAGAGTATCTCAAAAACAATGGAAAATGGCATCTGAATGACAACAGAATTTGTCCTTTGACCTCCACATGTAGGTGCACACATGCACCTACACACATGAGAACACACACACAGTGGGGTATATAGTACAAAGGACTTAAGAGATGCTCATAAATGAACTGACTGATAGGTATATCAAACCAGAGGCCTCTTCCCCAACTCATGAGGACTCCAAGTAGCTTCCAAGCATGGGACTAAACCCTGTGTCCCACTTCAAGCCCCAGGAGCTGATAAGACTCTCCTTCTCCCTTGGGAGAGACACCTTTGTTATAATCCTTCTCAAGGAGGCACAAAAGGGCTCCATGGTCCAGGCAACAACCTCACAAACCTCACACTTGGGAGGAGAATTGGACAGGGAAAGGCCAGATGTCTAGTCTACTCAGATGGCCACTGGGTGGCCTCCGAGCCTATCAGGAGAGTCACTGCATCTCATTTACATGAGGTGAATCCTCATCGTAAAAAATGAGAAAAAGACAGATACAGTAGACAGATGATGGTTTTGGACCCTTCAGCTTTTATTCCGACCAGCAGCTCTCCCCACTTCTTCTACCACAAACAGCCTGAGCAAAGCCTGCGATGTGGTGCAGGCAAAGGGGAGCTGTTCCCTGGCTGCCTCCTCCACAGGAACAGACGTAATCTATGGCCAACAGCATGGACCACTCTGCCCTCACCTCTAATGTTTCTTCTGCCAAAATGCTTCCAAGACCGGAGTCACCAAAGCTGCCCACTTGTGGATACCACCACCAGTTCTAGTGGCAGAGGAGCAAATCAGTCAATGAAATGAATTCATATGGGACTCCACATGTGTCTGCTCACTGCAGACACTGCTGTTCAACTTCGGGTCCAGATCTCTAAAGGACTGCTGTGAAGGGGAGAGCCTCCAAATGGAGCTTTAAACCTGAGGTTCCACCAAGCCGTCTGCCTTGGCAGCTAGCGATGGCCCAAGGCAGACAGAGAGCTGCAGGCCTGAGAGCTATGCAGCAGACATTTGGCTTCCACCCATGATCTGGAGCATGATCTTAATTGCTACCTTTTGTCCCCTGCCTTTTCCTGGTCTCCAACAGACCAAATATTCCCCAGTTCCAATGACCTTACCTCCTTGGCCTAAAACACTCTCCTATGGGGAGCAGAAAGTCCCTAGGAAACCACTCCCAGGCTTTAGACACCTTTCACCCATTCAATTCTAAAAAAACAATGAAAGTAAGAGTCCCTGAACCTCGCCCCACACACACTGGTTTCTTTACTTTTCCACATGAAATAAAACTGAAGTGAGGACCCCACTACAGAGCAACATAGGTGGAGGATGTCCCTGCAGAGCGGGAACCTCAAGTTCCACAGAAAAGGCCAGAACCAGACCCCACCTCTGAGCCTCAGCCTCCCACTGGGTGACTTCACACTTCTATGGTCACAGCCAGCTATGTGGGGGCCCTGTGCCCCACCAGGGAGTTCACACGTTTTCCTGCTACAGAGTAAAAGCCACACTCACAAGTCATGCCAGCTTTGCCCATTCCATTGCAAGGAAAGGTCAAGAGTCCTTCCCACCCAGAATGCCTGTCACAGAACATCTGACACAGAACACCTCCCTAACTTCCACTTGCTTTCACAGTCACAAGTTCTCCTGGGCCAAGGGGATCAGCTCTTTCTATGGTGGGAAGATCCTGCATTTAGATGGCTGTTTGGGTCCATCTAGTGGAACTTTCCAGCACTCCAATCAAAAGGTGAAACACATCGTCTGCAAGAGCCATGCCCCTAAGCTGTAGCTACCGAGGTGTGTGTCTTCATCAACCAGGACTCACAAACCAGTACATACCCTAAGAGTGTTAAAATGTTCTACAGAGAATGATGGGGTCTGTAAAACTTAGAAACATTGTTGTTTCAGTGTTTCTATTATTTCAAAGAAGCCTTTGTATTTTTCAAGCATTTTTAATTGCATTTTGTGTGTATGCGTGTGTGTGTGTGTGTGTGTGTGTGTGTGTCTATGTATGTGAGCATGCATGTACATGTGAGCCTGCTTGTACATGCCACAGAACTTGTGCGCTGATCAGAGAGCAACTTGCAGGAGTCCATTCTCTCCTTCCACCATGTGAGTCCAGAGGACTGAATTCAGATCATCAGGTTCAGTAACAAGCACCTTCACCCACTGAACCTACAGTCCAAAACTTTTTTCTTAACTTATTTTGTATTTGTGCACGTGTGCATGAATGTGCAAGTAGAGAAGCAATGTGGAGATCAGGGTACAACTTCCCAGGAGCCAGTTCTCTCCTGGCACCTTACAGTACCCAGGAGTTGAACTCAGGTTGTCAGGCCCGTGGACAAGTGTCTCTACCCACTGAGATTCTTGCCAGGCTCCTGGTGTTTTGTTTTAAAACAACCATGTGTACTTACCCTTTCTCTGCACATTATGGCTCTCCTGCTGCCGAGAGCCTTGTTCTTTTGAGGGCTTCCATTTCAAGAGGCTCTGTGGGAAACCCTGGCTTGTGTTTCTAAACAGTTCCCTTCCGGCAGCTGAAGGGGAGAAACTTCTAAGACACATTTCTTGAGACTTTGAAGATAGGTAGAAAAAGCAAAGCCTGCCTAACCAGACCATTCCCTTCTCTTTCTAATCGCTTGTCCGCCTCAGGGAAGCTGCTACAGATGATGGCACCCTGAGTGGACCGTGTCCTCGGAGAAGGACACTTGAAGGTTGAGCACAGAGAAGGTGGTATGTGTTCAGGGAGATGAAAGATGAAGGGACGCAGTAAGAGGGGCGAGGGAGAGGCTGAGAATAGGTGGGCCAGCCGGAGAGCACTTCCTGTGAGGAGCCAGGACACGCTCGGGTCTCACGCTCACGACACAGAACTCACTTTATGTATCGGGATGTCCTGTTCTGTGTTTGCCACCTGGAAGGCACGTTGATAGCACAATGTACCACAGGTTTGATCTGCAAAACAAACCACAAGCCTCAGAGTTCACTTCAGATGAGCAAACGCGGGCTAGTCAATACCAACAACCCCCAAACCACCAAGGTTATAGACCACCAACGACAGGTCCCCAGGGGCTCAGAGAGGTGGGTGTACATGGAGGGTGGGGGTGGGGGGTGTCAACATCACTGCGGTAGGTACCATGTGGGGGTGATGGACACTGAAGGTCATGTACTCTGAGTGGTAGGGAATTGGAGGGAGACACACAGAGTGCCAGAGGCAAGGGTGACCAAGCTGAGGTTACATGGCTCATGCTAGGGACACATCCAGTGATACACCCAGTAAATGCACACTAGTGGCCAAGGAGCCCCACCCCCATCCCCTCACCACCCCTCCCCGCTCTGCTGGAAAAACTACAGGGTAAGAGGATAGGACAAGGTGGCTTCCATTTTTAAACCACAGAGTGGAGAATGGTAACCAGGTGGGAAACCTCCCTACTCTCCCCAGGCCTGCTGAGCTCTTTCCTAAGAATGAATATGCAGAGGCAAATGCTAGGCCTCCTCGGGACTTCACCTCAGGGTGTTCAAGTAGCATGGTGTTTTGAATAAGAATGGCCCCGTTGGCTCATATATTTAAATGTTTAGAAGAGACATGGTCTGTTGAAGGCGTGGCCTTATAGAAGGAAGCATCTCATTGGGGGTGGGCTTTGGGGTTTCAAATGCTCAAGCCAGGCCCAGTGTCTCTGTCCTGCTGCTGCCTGTGGATCTAGATATAGAGCTCCCAGCTACCTCTCCAGCACCGTGTCTGCCTGCCTGCAGTCATGCGTCCTATCATGGCGATAATGGACGAAACGTCTGAAACTGTAAGCCAGCCCCAATTAAATGCTTCCCTTTATAAGAGTTGCTATGGTCATGGTGTCTCTACACAGCAATAGAAAAATGACTAAGACAAATAGGAAATAGGTTTTTGGGTCCTGGCCCAGGAGAACAAAAGATTTCATCTCACTGGCCAGGAGTACACAGAGAAGTAAGAGGAAAGGATCTGGAGAGTCAAAGGTACCCCTGTGCTGGGTACAAGACTGGCCCAACACCCTAGGCCAGAGCCCCTGTGGGCCACTCCAGTGCTCTCATGAGCTCCTCTAAAAGGCTGCCCTGGCTATTGGCCTCTGTCCCTCAATCCACCATGTGGACAGTATAAGGCCGTTCCTACCTGTCACCCCTTGTCCCTACAGCCACATCTTGTGTCTCTGTTCATACCCCACAACTGTTCTGTGACCTGGTGAAAGCCTTCCACTTCTTTCACTTGGTAATAGGGTCAGTCCTGCCTGAGTCCCACCTCCCTGCCAACCCCCATCACTGGCCAGCCCTGGGGTATAAGGCCTCTCACATTGTAACTCCCCACCCCACATCTATCAGCTACTCTAAACTCTCTATGTCAGTTGGCAACCCTAACCTATCTCATGTCCACATAAGCTGCAGGCTCAGCACAATACGTGGGCCTTTGGCTCAGCATAATCCAGGCTCCTCTCTTGCTCATACTCATTACCCTCCCAAGTTCAAAGTTATCTCTATAGTGACATAGGAGGAGTCATCCTTCATGAATACACAGAACCTGATGTCCCTCCTGCCTCACACTATATACTGCATGGGGCACCCTCTCCACATAGGCTGTCCTATGAACCTCACATCCTACAAATCCCCCAGGTAGGCTCCTTCTACTCCTTACTCTGCTAAGGTCCCCACTTCTCAGGCTATAAGCCCCACTTCTCAATCCACATCTACCTAAAGTCACAGAAGAACCCTTGCCTGGAAAACACCTCCCTCCCATACTTTCTATATGCTCTTGAGACCTGGCTGAGGGCCTCACCTCTACTGGGATCCTTGCTCTACTGGTTCCCAGACCCTGCTTTGCTCTGCCCATCCAGCAAGGGAACTCAGGGGTCTTCTCCGCCCTTGTGTCTCTCCTTCCCAAACCCTCCCCAGCTCGGCACTAGATGGCACATAGGGCTGATGTGAGGAGTGTGCCAGCCCATCTCAAGATAAATAAAAAGTCACCAACAAATTTCCTTCAAAGAGAGTGACAGCCAGCCAGGCATCATCATACGCCATCACATATGCAGAACTGTACTGCCCCTGAACCCTAGGAACCACATTTAGAAGAGGGGAGGGAGTGTGCCATGCTGGGCATAGAAGAGGGGCACAGGCTTTGGCATCTACTATACCCATGGGCTGCCAGTGGCCAAAACAGAGACATGGCCAGGAGACAGAAAACAGGATGAATCTCAGCAGTCTCACAGGTAGGTATTCACAGGCTGTGAGCTGGATGACCCAGGTCAGATCCCAGCTCTCGCAAGCAGAGCTGTGTGACCTCTCTAAGCAGCAGTTTGCTAAACAATTCTTATGACAATTAATGACAGAATGTTTTATAAAATGTATAATGTAATATCCATCATATTGTAATAAGTACTTAAAATTAAGTTAATACGTGAGTCCTCTAACATATGCAGGGAAGGAGGGGTGGGTCCATTTAGACAGCTCAGTCTTATTTTGGCCCTAGCAGAACTGCTAACCACCCACAGGTCCACCCCAGACCTCACCATCTTAGATGACAACACCAAGATCCATTTGTGCAAACAGAACTGGGCGAGGCTTCGCCTCTTCCCATGCCTGGCTCCTCTCAGCTAAACAGTCAGCATCTCTGTCACCTCCCAGAGCCATACCAAGGGCCCCAGTTTCTTGTTCCCCAAAGATCCCTAGCCACACTATCCACCCCCCAGCTCTCTCCAACTCCTCTCTTGCTGTCTCAACCTCTTCTCCCTCTGTCTCCCTTTCTCTCTGTGGTGGTGGCAGGGATGGGGGGCTAGGGGGGAGCAGTGTCTGTTCAAGTATGCAGATGCATATGTGAATATGGAAAACAGAGGCCAACCTTAGGTATCATTCCCAAGGACTATCCCCCATCTCTTGATTTTTTAAGGTAGGGTCTCTTGCTGGGACCTGGGACCTATCCACTAGACTGACTGGCCATCAAGCTTCAGGGATCCTGTCTCTGGAAAAGGGAGGGAGTGGGGCGGGGGGGAGGGAGGCGTAAAGAGTACAAGAGCCAGAGGTCAGAGAATATTACCGCAAAATAATGTCTTCTGAACATAAGCATGCTGCACTAACTCAGCACCTGTGGTTGCCAGCATCAGACCTGCACGAGATCTGCCAGTCAGCACTTCAGCACAGAGAAGTAAAGGACTTAAGAGGGTCTACCTCCCTAGCTGAGGAGATATTGGCAATTCTGGCTACTGGGAGAGGGAGAGTCAGTTTTCTTTAGCAGTGTGAGTCACGGCAGGTTGTCCAGGCTCCCGTGAATGACGCTCTATGCCTATGGCTCACATGGGCAGCACTAGCTGGTTTACAAGTGTACACAGAGGCTCAGGCCCAGTTTTTGTTGGGTTTTTTGTTTTGTTTTCGGGGGTTTGGTTCGGGGGGTTGGTTGGTTCTTGGGACAAGGTTTCACTCCGTAGCCCTGGCTGCCTTGGAACCAACAGGTATCTACCTGCCTCTGCCTCCAGAGAGCTGGAATTAAAAGTGTGTGGCACCACATCCAGCCAGGCCCATGGTTTTTACATGCTTTTTTCTTTTTACATGGGTGTTGGGGTACGCAACAAGCACTTTACTGACAGACCTGACTCCCCAGAATAGACCCCTTCTTCCCAGCAGGCAGAGGCGGGTCACTCTGGCACTGACCCCCTCATGCTCTGGGCTCCAGCTGGCACTCAGGGGTCCTGCCTGTCTCTTGCTACCTTGTTCTACCTCCCATTCAGTCCTCCTAACTCCTCCCAGCCCCACCCCACCCCCTAACTTCATGTCTTTTTAAAATATTTTTTTTAATTTTTATTTTATGTACACTGCCATTTTGCCTGCATGTTTGTCTGTGTGTCAGATCCCCTGGAACTTTAGTTACAGACAGTTGCGAGTTACCATGTGGGTGCTGGGAATTGAACCTGGGTCCTCTAGAAGAGCAGCTAATGCTCTCAACCACTGAGCCATCTCCCCAACCCCTCATGTCTTGTTTTTTCTAATCCACTGAGTCCAATTAGTGCTGCCCAGCAACTGCCAGTATCTCCTCAGCTATGAGCGGAGCCTCTCGAGTTTCTTCCTTCTCTGTGCTGGAGTGCTGACTGGCTAGATCTTGTGCAAGTCTTACGCAGGCAATCACAGCTGCTGTGAGCCATGAGTGCCGTGTTGCTATGTCTGGAAGACAGTCTTCGGCAGCAATGTCCCCTGATCTCTAGCTCTTACAATCGTTCCATCCCTTCTTGGGGTTTGGGGGTATGATAGTGACTCCCATTTAGGGCTCTGAGAACTCCACTGTTATTCCCTGTACTTTGACCAGTTGTGCGTTTCTATATTAACAGCCACCCTCTGCATAAAGAAGCCTCTGTGATGAGGGTGAGAGTTTGCACTGGCCTATGTGTATAAGGCTAAGTATTTAGAAGGCAGCTTGAAATGACTTACCCTTCACATCACTCATAGTTTTCTTATTCCATGGCTTACACTGTCCTTTCAAGTATGAGCCTTCTCGGGGTAGGAAGTCCTTCAGCAGAATGACCCTAGTACTGACCAGTGAGCAGCCCCAAGGGGACTGTGGTAACTACCCATGAAGCTGAATGAACAGTGGATGAGAGAAAGGTACCAGGACAAGCATACAGCTCTGCTCCTGGGGAAAGGATCCAGAGTAAGAAGAGGCAGTGAAGGCTACAGAAAGTATGTAAGCATCCATTGTTGCTCTGTTGTATGTTACATACAAAATGATGCATGCCTGCACGCTTCACTGTGAAAACTCAATGCTGCGACTATCAGGAACGAGCATGCATTCACAGACCTAGTCTGAAAACAACGGAGATAACCCACTGAGAAATTCTACTGGGTATAGACACCCTAGGAACTCCTTTCTGCTTGATTGCATATGACTATGGAAACAATGGGCTAATTGCTCTTCTGATGTGTTAATGACTCATTAACCCTGATAGCACCTGCCTAATTAAATAACTGCAGTTATTAAGTACACGTTCTGGAGTCTTGTCACCTGTACTCCATGTAACCGAGTCCTAACAAATGGGACCGTCAACATCTGATGGGGGAAGATGGTCTCACTCCCACTTGTCGTATGCGATGTGTCACACATCACACTCATCTTGCCTGAAGCACCCAATGGGCTGTATGCCTACTGCCTAGATGGAGGATGAACACCTGAGGGTGGCCATCGTGTATTTCTTACACGTGGCATCTTCAGTTACCGACTGATTCTACTTTGGGGTAGGCTCTATAAACAGCGTAATTCCAAGAGAGCCCCCACAAAACAGCCAGGTGACAAAGAACCAGATTATACACTCTTCTCAGGAGCATGACATCGAGGGCTCTGGCCATGAAAAGCCATGTTCAGAACAGCAGTGTGTTCAGGGACACCTGGGATGGCCCTGGCCCTTGTCAGTGTCACGTGTGGCTCAGCTTCTTAGCCGTCCTCAGCCTGTTCTTCACGCATATAATGCAAACACTGTTAACAAATCTCTGCACAAGGCCATGGCTTTCAGAATGAATGGCACAAAGGGAAAACACACCTTGGCAAGCGCCTGGAATAGGCTAAGGGCTCGCCTGACTGTTGCTTGTGGTCGGAATTGCGCCACAAAGTCCCTGCTCTTGATCTGCTCTCACACTGTCTGCCCTCCCTCAGGAAGCATCCAAACAGCTCTTGCCCTGAAAAGTCTGAATCAAAGATACTCTAGCACCAAGGACAGATGTCCTCACATAACCACACCCAGGGAGAAATAAACTCTTCTAATGTTCCAATGTACATGTGGAAAGGGGGTAGGGGTATCCACAAAGAAAACTCTGCCACTAAACATCAGATGTCTAAGCTACAGTTTGAGGCAATCGATATCAGGAATTCATGGGTGTCAGAGACCATGAGGATCTCCTGGAGCGTACCATGTCTGCACAGTTCCTCTTGGGGGTGGGGGGGATTGTTGAGACAGGGCTTCTCTGTTGTAGCTCCGGCTGTCCTGGAACTCACTCTGTAGACCAGGCTGGCCTCGAACTCACAGAGATCCGCCTGCCTCTGCCTCCCAAGTGCTGGGATTAAAGGCATGCGCCACCACCACCCAGCTCCACAGTTCTTGTTTTATTTGTCAAAATGTTTTATTTTTTAAGACAGGGACTCATGTAGCCCAGGCTGGACTCAAATTCACCATGTAGCTGAAGATGACCTTACTCCAGATCCTCCTGCCTCCACCTTCAGAGTGCTGGGGTTACGGTGCCACCACTCATGGTTTATGTAGTGCTGGGGCTCAAATCCCAGGCTTCCCTCAAGCTAAGCAAATTTTCTACCAACTGAGCTCCAGCCCCTCCCTGGCCCAAAGTAAAAAAAAAAAAAAAAAAAAAAAAAAAAGGTCACATGACTGGAGAGAGTCAGTTCAGCAGTTAAGAGCGCTTGTCCTGGCACCCACATGGCCACTCATAACCATCCATAACTCTAGTTCCAACAAATCAGACTTTCTTCTGACCTCCACAGGCACCAGGCCCACGTGTGATAGACACACATCCACGGAGGCAAAACATTTATGCACATAAAATAATTTAAAAGTCAAAAAAAATAAATAAAAAGGTTACACCGGGTCACACCAAGATCACTTTGCATACTCCATGAGTCAATCAAACCGCTCCCTTCTTTCCCCAAGAGCACAGCAGCTACTCACAAGGTCAGCCCCCCTGACGTGGTGAGGTCAGGAAACAGACAGGTCAAAACTCACTTGTCAGCATGCGTCCTCCCGGGAGGAAAGGCAGATCTTGGAAGACATTGGCCTTTGCGGCCCTGTTCCTGACGCTCATGGCGCTGTGGACTCCTGGACACGTGCAGGCAAGTGTGGCTGGGGCTCATCTGCGGTCGGGCTACTTGGATTTTAGTGTTCGACTTTTAGGAAATGTTGCGATTCTTTTACATTAAAAATTACAAGTCGTCGGGTGGTGGTGGCGCACGTCTTTAATCCCAGGACTTGGGAGGCAGAGGCAGGAGGATCTCTGTGAGTTTAGGCCAGCCTGGTCTACAGAGTAGTTCCAGGACAGCCAGAGTTACAACAGAGAAACCCTGTCTCAAAAAAAAAAAGTCATGGCACGGGAGACTGCTCAGTGGGTAAAGCACTGCGCAAATGTGAGGATCTGAATTCAAATTCTGAGGACCACGGAAAAGCTGGACACACTAGCACGCACATCTATAAACCCAGCATCCCTATGGGAATATGGGCGGCAAAGACAAGAAAATCCCAGAAGCCCTAAGGCCAGTCCACCTGGCTTACAGAGGGGCAGATAGCCTCTTACAAACAAGGTAGAAGGTAAGAAGACAATCACGGTTGTCATGTAACTTCTACACGCGTGCCGTCACACCTGCCACAGCATGCACATGCCCACACTTGCACGTACAAATATGCACACATAGAGAGATGACTTTTTTTAATGTTGAATTGTATGACTGAGCCAATCTGATGTGCTTTGTAAAATCCCCTCTGGGAGGCTAGGGAGGAAACGGGAGTCACTGCTCAGCCCAACTGTGGCCCCATCACCAACATCACTGCCAAGCAGCTGAAAGCTCTCCTCAATAGCAGGAGCATGTATGCTCAGGGACATGCGTGGACACGTGTGCACGCGCACACACACACACACACACACACACACACTTGCTGCCAACAATGTTCTCGGAGAGAGCTCATCATCCAGAACCTATTCAATTATTATAGTTTTTATTTTTGTTTTGTTTTTTTTTTTTTTTAAAAAAAAAGGTAGCCAATGAGACTCGGCCACTCCTGGGTTGATGATCCTCCCTTCCAGGATCTAATGATGGCCATTGTGGAAAGAATAAGTGGGAGGAAAAAAGGAAGAAAGTGATGAACTGGGGGAAAGCAAGCCAGGGGTTGGAGGGATTCAACCAAGGCTTAATCAGAGGAGTGTTCACCATGCTTAGCCAGCCCTTTGTCTCTGTAGGGACCAATTACATGGTTGATTAGTGTGACCTGTGGATCAGAGCCGACAGCAGCTTCTGTGCCAGCCTGAGGAAAGAGACCCAGTTCTGCAGACAGAAGTAGAGAGATGGGAGGAAGGAAACAAGCAAGCTGGCAAATCAGGGGTTAGTGATGTGCCCAGCCAGCAACTAAAGCACCTTCCCTGTCAGCTTGACACTAAACCTGGAAACCCCCGCTGGTTCCTCTGTAAGCCAAAAACCCAGAGGAAGTCAGCCTTCACCAAGCCAGCACAGAGATCCCTGGGGAAGGGACAGTATATCCTGCAGAGAAGGGGAAGGGGTATAAAAGAGGTTCCCCCAAAGAGACACCTTCCCACTACACAGAAGTGAATACAAATCAGAGCAGACATCATAGGAAATGGGAAATGGTTAAAAACCAGTAAAGCCAGATGATAGTTCATGAAAAATCAATAAAAGTGACAAACCTGTATCCAAAGTCATCAAGAAAGCCCGGTGTTCAGATTGAGCTGTCTCTGACCCCTTCACACATTCTGTGACACACACATGTGCCCACACCCACACATACACATATATGTGCACATTATAATCATAAATAAAATTTAAAATCAAACTTTAAAGTGCTCCCATTTTGTTTAAATATATTTTATAAAGCCAGAAGTTTCTAAGCATGTGTTTTATTTATATACATAAATATGTAAACATATGCTAAAATTATATAGGAAAACATGGCTGTTCTCTCTAGGTGATAGGTTAATAGGTGTGTTTTCTTATTTTTCTACAATGAGTTTGAATTACGCAGAATGTCTTCAGCAGGAATAGAATGTGAGAGTCTGCCTACGTCACCATCTGGGGTTACAGCAGAACACTAAGGTATTTTAGCAGAAGCCCTTAGTGAAAATGAGACCAAGGACTCCCCTTTGCTTGGAGCCAATACAGCACTCACTGTCCAGGGAACCCAAGATCCCAAGGGCATCAGCATCTAATTGAATTTCCTGTATTTCCATTTATTGTGTGCATGAGTTCACATGTGCATAGTGTGTGCCGGTGCACGTGAATGTGAAATCCAACGAGACAGACATCAGACATCTTCAATAACTCTCTGCCTTATTTTTTGAGACAAGGTCTCTCCCTGACCTGGGG
The DNA here is from genome assembly GCA_026225945.1 of Cricetomys ansorgei. Taxonomy (NCBI): domain Eukaryota; kingdom Metazoa; phylum Chordata; class Mammalia; order Rodentia; family Nesomyidae; genus Cricetomys; species Cricetomys ansorgei. The sequence continues at coordinate 1,850,496 of JAMJFZ010000320.1, forward strand.
CTCATGATTTGGCTAAAATGGATGACCACACAGTATAAGATTTTGTTATACAAAAAAAAAAATCTAAACTATCCACATTCCATGTTAAGACAGAGGAAACAAAATAGCATGGAACATAGCAAGGAAGCATGCCGGGGTCTCCTGTGAATTCCCCAGTGTGTGATATGCACGGGTACATGTCAGTGCCACTGAGTGGGTGCAGTCAAGCATCAGCCACAGCACAGGGGTCATGAAGAAGCCCAAGGAGCTTCAGGATGAAGCCTCCTCCAGCAGCCTGTCAGAACACTTCCATTGACTATGTGATCACCGGCGGAAACAACAGGTGCACCCTTTAGCCCTGTGAGTTTTATGTTATTGCTGACATCATGACGTACTTCCACAAGCCTCGCAGCAGGCAGGCCCTGAGGAGTAGCAAGTGGAGGAAAGATGCAACAAAGAAGAGATAAGGTAAGCGGCTGGGGCAATTAGAAAGCAGTGTGCTTCTGCACCCTAGTCCAAAATCCCCAAGTCCAACTCAAACTTGTGAGCAACAGTGTGATGCCACCAAAGGAAGATTCCACACCTTAGCTCATGTGACGGGTCTCTGTCAAAACACAGGTGCACAGCAGACACTTTCTGCAGTGTCCCAGGAAATAAATCCTCCTAACCCCTTCAGCTACAACACGCATGAACTTGGTTACATGTACAAAAATTATTTAAAATATAAAAAAGGTCTAGAGAGATGTCTCAGTGGTCACAGACAGACAGACAGACAGACAGACACACACACACACACACACACATATGTACATACTAATACCTTTTATTAAAAATAAAGAGGTACTGGTCCTGAAGCCCAATTATTTAAAAAATATAACTTTTCCTGATAACCATCTGTCCAAACTCCCAAAAGTAATACGTTTTAATAGGTAACTGTGTTATCTATTAACCACCAAGATGACTTTGTCCCTAAGTGTAGTCTTAAGATATGTGTTAGTTTGCTTTTCTGTTGCTGTGATAAGACAAAGATCAAAAGCAACTTAGGGGAGGAAAGGGATTATTTGGTTTACAGGTTACAGTCTGTCATAGAGAGAATCCAGGGCAAGACTGAAAGAAAGAGCCCGAAAGCAGGGACTGCAGCAGAGAGTAGGAAGAAACACTGCTTACTGGCTTGCGTTCCCTGGTTTGCTCAGCTTGTTTTCTTATACAAAACCCAGGACCATCTGCCCAGGGATGGAACCACCCACAGTGGGCTGGAGCCCTTGTCTTAGTTAAAGTTTTTATAGCTGTGATGAAAGACCCATGACCAAAAGCAACTTGGGGAGGAAAGGGTTTGTTTGGCTTACATATCCTGAATCATAGGCCATTGCAGGAAGCCAAGGCAGGAACTCAAACCAGGTAGAAACCAGGAAACAGGAGTTGATGCAGAGACCATGGCGGTGGGTAGAGGTTGCTGCTTCTTGGCTTGCTCCTCATGGTTTGTTCATCCTACTTCCTTATAGCACCAAAACCACCACCCATAATGGGCTGGGCCCTCCCCCATCAATCACTACTTAAGAAGATGACCTACAGGCTTTGTCTACAGCTGATCTTATGGAGGTATTTTCACAACCGAGCTTCCCTCCTCTCAGATGACTATAGTTTGAGTCAAGTGGACATAAAACTAGCCAGCACTACCCTTTTACATCAATCAGAAATCAAGAAAATGCCTCAAGCCAATTCCTCAACTGAGGACCTCTCTCCCAAGATGTGTCAAGTTGGCAACCAAAGCTAACTACGACAGGACATTTCACCAACACCCACTGATTGACGGCGTGAGTTCTCTGACAGCATGACTTGAAGAGCAGCACACACAAGCATTCCCACTAAACTCCTTTCTTGGATTAAGCTTCGATTATTCCCTACTGACATTTACATTTTTACCAAACCGTCTAATTCAGCTCATCTTATTAGTAAGGGTCACTTACTTCCTTCAATTTTCTCATCTTTGGGGGTTTTCTGGGAACTATATGAATATAGCTGCAAAAAAAAAGAAAGAAAAAAATCATAGTTAGAAAGACAACGTTCACACTGAACCTCAGAGCCCCCGCCCAGAGGAGCCAATGTCGACAATGAAGCAGGCAACTCCTCAAGTCAGAAATGAATCCACATCAGAATGGGACAGCAGTGCGCGTGGAAAAGCCCCAGCTGTGTTAACTGGCCTTGCCCGTGGAACTCTCTCCTGCGACATGACTCTCCCTCGTGTGAATGTGTTCGCTAGAGTGACCTTAGAAACAATGATCTAAGGCTGGAGAGATGGCTCGGTGGTTAAGGACACTGACTACTCTTCCGGAGGCCCCAGATTCAGTTCCTGGTGCCCACATGGTGGCTCCCAACCGTCCGTAACTCCAGTTCCACAGGATCCAAGAGCCCTCTTCTGACCTTTGCAGGCACCAGGTATGCACACGGTATACAGACAAAATGCAGGCAAAACACTCATACACATTTTCTAAAGTAAATAAGTCTTTTTTTAAATATTTTAAAGGGAAATAATTATCTAACTCATTGACCTGATGTTCTGGTGGTGTGGTAATGTTTAGTTGGTTGGTTGGGTTTGGTTTTGTGTTTTTTGAGATGGTCTGACTCTGTAGCCCAGGCTGTACCAGAACTTGTCATATTTTTGCCACTGGCTCCCAAGCACTGGGATTGCCAGCACAACACCATGGTCATCTCCACTTATAGAGGAGTAAACTCAGAGCAGGTAACAAGGCAGTGCTGCAAAGTGGACTCCTCATGCGTCACTCTCAAGGGCGGTCCTGAAGCTGGAAACCTGTATCCTACCCTAATAATAGACTGCTTAAGGTGACCATTTCAAACAGGTCACTAAAGGAGCAGGATACTGAGATCCTCAGCATTCCCACCTTAGTTAAGGTTACTATTGCTGTGATGAAACGCCATGATTAAAAGCCACTTGGAGAGGAAAGGGCATGTTTCACCCACAGTTCCATATAAACATTCATCATCAAAAGCAATAAGGGCAGGAACTCAAGAAGGACAGGCACCTGGAGGCAGGAGCCGATGCAGAAGTCACAGAGGCGTGTTGCTTACCAGCTTGCTCCCCATGGCTTTGCTCAACCTGCTTTCTTAAAGAGCCCAGGACCACCAGCCCCAGGGGTAGCCCCACCCACAATGGACTGGGCCTTCCCCCAACAATCACTAATTAAGAAGATGCCTTATTCCAGGAGGTGGTGGTGCACGCCTTTAATCTCAGCACTCGGGAGGCAGAGGCAGGCCTCTGAGTTTGAGTTTGAGGCCAGCCTGGTCTACAGAGTGAGCTTCAGGACAGTCAGAGTTACAACAGAGAAACACTGTCTGAAAAGAAAGAAAGAGAGAAAGAAAGAAAGAAAGAAAGAAAGAAAGAAAGAAAGAAAGAAAGAAAGAAAGAAAGAAAGAAAGAAAGAAAAGGGAGGGAGGGAGGAAGGAAGGAAGGAAGGAAGGAAGGAAGGAAGGAAGAAAGGAAGAAAGAAAGAAAGAAAGAAAGAAAGAAAGAAAGAAAGAAAGAAAGAAAGAAAGAAAGAAAGAAAGAAAGAAAGGAAGGAAGGAAGGAAGGAAGGAAGGAAGGAAGGAAGAAAGAAAGAAAGAAAGAAAGAAAGAAAGGAAGGAAGAAAGGAAGAAAGAAAGAAAGAAAGAAAGAAAGAAAGAAAGAAAGAAAGAAAGAAAGAAAGAAAGGAAGGAAGGAAGGAAGGAAGAAAGAAAGAAAGAAAGAAAGAAAGAAAGAAAGAAAGAAAGAAAGAAAGAGCTTTACCACTGGATATTATGGGGCATTTTCTCAGTTGAGGCTCCCTCCTCTATGATGACTCTAGCTTGTGTCAACATAAAACTAACCAGAACAATTAAACCAACCTGTCGATTTAACAAACATATCACTTTTCAATTAGAACCTTTTCTTTCTCATTTATCCCCAAGATGGCATATTAATATTGATAATCACAATATACAACATAAAAAGTCCCACATTCTTTATAAATTCAATCTCATTAAAAGTTCAGTCTCTTTAAAAACCCAAAACCTCTTTTAAAAATTCAGAGTCTCTCAACACTGGACTCCTATAATAGTCGATTTTAAGTTAAATACTCTCTTACTTCAAGAGGGAAGAAGCAAGGCACAATCACAATCAGATCAAAGCAAAACCAAACTCCAACAGTATAAATTACTCAATGCTCAATGTCTGGGATTCACCCATGGTTTTCTAGACTCCTCTCCAAAGGGCCCAGGTCACGTCTCAGGCTCTGCCCTCTGCAACACAGCTTGTCTTCTGGACTCAGCTGCTCCACTGCTGCTGGTGGTGGGTTTTTTGGTTTGTTTGTTTTTTTTTTTGTTTTTGTTTTTTTTTTTTTTGTGGTCATCCCATGGTACAGACATCTCAAAAATGCTGGGGTCTTCTGCTGCAACTGGGCTGCACTTTCATCAACAGCCTCTCCTGGCCTCTCACGGTGCCAAGCCTCAGCTGTTTTCCATGACGGCATGAAGATTTTAAAAACCAGTACCACCTGGGTGACTTTCACATAGCACCAAGTTCAGCTGTTGGTGCACAGTAAAACCATGGCCACCTCTGTAGCACAGCTTCTGTGTACTGACTCCGGGGAAACACTTCCCAGAAGATTTCACCTCGGTGAGTGCTGGTCTCTTGTTAATCACTGCTAATTTCTTAACTAACTCCAGCTGACAAGCTTCAATTGTCTCAGTCAAGCAAAGGTTTTACTTCAGTAGCTCTGAACCACAGATTCTCAACTCAAAATAGCAAAGGGCCCTAGGTAGCTTGTAAGTGACTCTCAACTTTCCTCTGGAACTTCACAAGCCAGGCCTCCGTCATCTGCATTTCTCCCAACATTATCTTCCAAGCTCCCACAGAACAGTTCACCAAGCTTAAATACTCAATGGCTTTTCTTGCCCAACGTTCTAAAGTCCTTACACAATTCTCCCCAAAACACATGGTCAGGTATGTCACAGCCCTACGCCATGATCCTGGTACCAATTTGTCTTAGGATTATTACTGCTGTAATGAAACATCACTGCAGGCCAGCATCAGAGCAGAACCCAGACTCTAAAAACAAGAACCTGCCACCCATACTCGCTCATGGGGCTTCAAAGATGTTTTCATTTTGCCAGAACTTTTGACCCTTAGGACTTTCAAAGAGCCTTCTATGTTCTCACAAAATAATACATGTTTTAAATGGTAATACAGAGTAGCTGAAGATTCATATCTGAAGTTAAGGCTCCTTTATTTTAAAAAAAAAATGTGTATTTTCTATGGTTTCCAATCTTCATAGTTTTAACCTATGCAGGGAAGGATTAACTTAGAGTTGGTAGATAGAGGAAAAAGAAATACATATTCAGCAGAGTCAAGTCACAATGCCTGACCCCTACAGGCTGGGCAGAGAAAAGATGGCTCTCCACAAGGGGGCTATTAGGAAACCAAGTGAACGGTCACCAGCAGGATGGCATGTCTTTTAGGGAGAGCAGGACCTCAGTCCTTTGTGGTTGTTAATTTATGTTTATGTGTATGCATGAGTGCCTGCACACATGTATATATGTGTGTCACATGCATGCTCCATGCCCTCCGAGGCCAGAATTGGAGTTATAGGTAGTTGTGAGCCACCGTGTGACTTCTGGGAAATGAATTAGGATCTCTCCAACAGCAGCAGTATTCTTAGCTTCTGGACCATCTCTCCAGTGCCTAAACTCTCTGGGGTTTTCTTTAACAAACAAGAAAAGTTCACACTCTACTCTTTGAAACTTGTGTGGACCAGGCACAGCTCGCCCTGTGGCCATTCAGCCTAGGACTCCGCCCTTTGCCTCTGCCCCCAGGCCTGTCCATCAAACTTACTATAAGCTTCCTAAACCCTCCATTCTTCAACCTGGTATTGCTAGTGAGTTCTAAGATCCTGGTTTTCATATTTTTGCATAAACAGTAGTTCCCCCCAAAGGAGACAACCAATCACCATTCCATTTTACAAAAATGCAAACATGAATGCAGGAAATTAAGGCACAAAAACACAAAGTGTGATGTATTGTTCAGTGTTGCATTCCTAAGAACATAGAAATAGAACAGAGAGAGCATAGTCCCTCAGGATCCAGCAGGCTGGGTAGTTTAAGGGAGTGCAAGAAGCCTGCATCGGATTTACATCTTCAGGTGTTGGGGCGTGGCACCTGAAGCTGGGGCTGGTGGTCACTGAGCAACTTCCTTGGTATTCCCAGAGGGAGAGAAAGATGTAAAGTGGTCCTGGGTCCCAGGCTCTTTGAAGAAAGGCATTTACTTAACCCCTGTGTAGTGCTATGAGATGGACACTCACCATGCTTCATTGACGTGAACTCTGAGGGTGGATCTCATTTGCCCAAGGTTGCCCAGGCAGGGATACCTGGATTCAGTTCTACTCAGAGAGGGGTACTTGCCCTCTCACCTGATCTTGACTGCCTCTTTCTCACCTCCTGCCTTGGCCTGTCACACCCTCCCCCCACCCCCATGCCTTGACAAGAGTGGGCAAGAAAGACTGATGTGAAAGAACCCGGAAGACTTGACTTAAACAGCACATTCACAACTGTATCTCAACAAGCAGTTCTGTGAAGGTCTTTTAAGCCACAGTCCCCAGTCATCATGGCGGGGGGACGGGGGACGGGGGGTGCACCCCCAGGACTGCTGGCTTCACTTTCACCTTGTTTGCTAGTGACACAATTAGAATCTTATCTGGTGAATACTAATTTTAACTGCTCTGTGGCTCCAGCAGTTACAGAATCTAAGGCCCATCCATACACCTTACTGATGCCCGTGCAGAACTGTTTCAGAGTCTTATTCAGCCAAGACTGGAGCCCAATTTCACACGCCATTAACCTAAAAGATAGTGAAGAAAATGAAGCTAAATGCTTCTCTGTGTTGCACTCACCCACAAATACCTCACGTCTATTTCATAGCAATAAAAGTGCTTGGATAAATGTGAACTAATCTGCACTCCTTACCACCACCCCCACCTTGAATTCTCTGAACCCCGATGTGTCGCCTGCTGCTCCGAGGACAGTGAGTGACTCTTGCTGCCAGATGCTCTGGATGAGGCCCTAGGCTGGGTGTGCTGCTCCTGAGAGCCGGATGAGGCTGTGGTGTAGTGTGCTCTGTGTAGAAGGCTGGGTGAGGCCTCCCGGCGGGGGGGGGGGGGGGGGGGGGCCGGAGCGTGCTGCTGCAGAGGTCTGCTGCAGAGATCTGGATAGGAAGAGATCTCAGAGGCTGCACTTACTCCAGCTTCTTGAAGCGCTCACGGCCCGCAGCCACGTACTTGCCACCGGCCTGCACCGCATCCAGCCCGCGCACCGAGTGGCCTCGCATTGGCGTGTAGAGACGCCGTACACCGAAGGGCACATCCACCTGCTCGGTCAGCTGCTCCAGCAGAGACTCGAAGCTGGGCACACGGCGCCGCGTGAACACGAACTTGCGGCCCACATAGAACTGGTCCCCGTTGCGATACACCAGGATGGTCTTGGCCGGAGTGGTGTCCACCAGTGCATAGGGCCTACGCGTGCCCATGGCCACTGCTCACTTGCCTCGGGGCGCGTAGAACTGTACACGGGGACGCCCAGCACACCCACCGAGAACCCACGGGCTCCCTCGGGCTGCGGGCCGCAGGCGGGACTGGGCTGCGGAGCCAGTGGATCATGAGCCTGCAGCAGACGCTGACGTCCTGGCGATTGTGACCCGGAGGGATAAGAGAGGGGGAGACAGAAAGCCAGGCAGGACAGGACAGGACAGGGGCTACTGACCAGGGACATGAAGCGTGCAGAGAGAGTCCAGACAGGGTAGGGGCATGGAGAACACAGACAGGTAAGGATGGAAAAACAGGTTGGGAGCAAAGGAAGCTCTGATGCGAGTGGCATGAAACAGAGAACCCCCACAGGTAAGGAGAGAGTGAACTGGTATGGTGCAGAGGAACAGGGATAGGAGGGTGCAGGAAGAGCTCAGATGGGTGAGGGGCCACAAAGAAACGAGGGAGAGCCTGGCGAGATGACACCTGCCTCTAATTACAGCACATAGGAAGCAGAGGCAGGAAGATCTCAGTGAGTTCGAGGCCAGCCTGGACAATATAGAGAGTTCCAGACCGCTGGAGGGAGAGAGAGGAATAGATGAAGATGAAGATGATGAAGATGAGGAGGAGGAGGAAAAGGAGGAGGAAGAGGAACACCTGACAGGTGAAGAGTAGTGAGGCTCAAGGAAGAGGAGGAGGAAACAGGATAGAGGATGCTGGCTAGAAGCACCCATCCTGACATTTCAGCACACCACTGCCCTCCACTACAGAAGATGGGGACCAGAGCCAGCTGACCACCAATACTGGGGGGTGTTAAAGCATGTCACTTTCTGAGCCTGTTTCTTACCTTCATCCCACATTCATGTAGGACTCCAGGCTCAACATCATACATTGTATGTGAGGTACTGGCTACTGTGGCCACTAGTACCCAACACTCCAGATGTGTGACATTTCAGGATACACAACAGCTGGAGTGGTGTGTGGCAGGTCCTTTGGTAAAGCCATCCCTATTCCGGGTAAAGATGGACTAATTGTCTCTTGAACAGATGATTCTGGAAATATTTTCCTAAAGGTTTTTAATGTACCTAAAGCAGCTCTCAAAGCCAACAGGCTGTGTATTACCTGCTGAATCTACGCACAAATGATGCAGAAAATTGATACTTTTAACTATCAACATTTTATAGTGGTTTTCCAAAAGGTACTTCCTCTGGAGTCTATCTAAGATTCGTAGCCATGCCCATTTTTTAAGCTACCAACTGGGTAGCAACAGGAGACAAAGACCAGTTTATGGGGCGATCACTTTATTAAACCACCAGGTAGGTCCTCATAACACTGAAGACAGTGGGTAAATGCACTGTTTAAAGATTCGCCCTGAAACCCGCTTTGAGAGAGAACCGTAGAATGGGCTTCTCCCGGAGGGGCCGCAGCAAACAGATGGAACTGGGGTAGCCCTTCAGTCGAAGGCGGCTCACACCCCCGTCGGGGGCAATGGTGAGCCTGGCATGAGTGATGACATCCTGGAGCTCCAGGGTCAGACTGTCCAACAAGTGATTTTGGTTGGGAAACAGCTGGAAAAAAGACAGATGCAGGGTCCTTGTAGGAGGGTTATGTGTGATTCCCCCAGTTCAGTCAGTCAGGCTTGCCCCTAGGGGCCTTTAAGATATGCTTTCTCAGTAATTTGGCCTATCAGAAATCTCTTTGTTGGGAAGGAACACACATGTGACATTGGCATGAATGTTCAGGTGTTTGTTAGTATGTAGAGAGACTAATCAAATCAAAGAGGAGGTGATCTGGTGTCTTCATGGTTACATGGAACCTCACCGCACCCATGGTGACCACTTTCCTGGTCTAAGACGCTCTATCACACATCAGGGTGTCCAGCCTACAGGGGAGCACAGCATGACAACTGTAAGTGTGCCGGGCGCACTTTTAGTCAGCCGAATGTCCTATGGAAATACTTGTCCGTGTGTGTATCCTTAGCACACGATGCATTTTTGTTTCTGTTTTAGCAAAATTTGATTGTTGGGCATGCAAAAGTCACAGAGCCCATCCCATCCGCCTCTGTAAAAACAGAGGTGTGGCTTTCTACAGTGCATTCATTTTACCGTTAAACGGAGCAGAGACTTCTAGAAAAGTGAATTTGAAGAGCAAGGCCTGATGGGAACAGGCCGATAATCCCAGCTGCTCAGGAGACTGAGGCAGGAGGATTACAAATTCAAGGTTGGCCTGAGAAACTCCTCGAGACCCTGTCTCTAAAAGTGAAAAAGAGGGCTGGAGGTGGAGATCAGTGTCAGTTTCTAGACATCAGGAAGATGTCTAGGCGTGAAGCTCGGTAGTAGGGAGATGCACACTATGTACAAGATCCCAGGTCCCTCCAGAGATGGAGGGTGAGTCCTCAAACTGCACCCCACAAACCTTGGTGATCGGAAGCAGTGGCTTCCACTTATGGTCAGGAAGAATCCACTTGTGCCTGATCATGTCTTCCTCTTCCTGCGTGGTGAGGATACAGCCATCCACTTTACAGCTGTCCGGAGAATTGCCTGTCGGAGCAAATAGAGACCTGGGCATTGTTTCCTTCAGCGTAGCTGAGCTTCTAGGAGACAGATACTTTAATCAGATCAAAACCCAGACATGAACCAGGAAGATAGCTCAGTGGTAGAATACTTGCCTAGAATGTATGAGGCTCCAGGTTCAATCCCCAGCACAACAAAATAGGAACAACAACAAAAATAATAATAATCAAGAGCAAGCCAGAGTTCTTTCTAAGCAAAAAGTATAGAGTAGGAAAGAGGAAGAACGGAGTCGGGCTGCCTTTGTACAGGAGTGTGTACAGTTCGGAGGCGCGAGAAGCAGTCAGCCATGTGTTAGTTAGACACATTCATACTCTGAAAAAAATGGATGCACTTGATAAGCATTATAAACAGCAAACTGAATCACTTGCTTGCTGCCGTGTAGCACCTCGGAAATCATAGCGGACCTGGGAACTACTTGCCTTACAATATCATTTTGTATTGTGATAATAAGAGCAAATCCTGGAGCTGGAGAGGTGGCTCGGCAGTTAAGAGCGCTCCGTGCTCTTTCCAGAGGGCCTGAGTTCGGTTCCCAGCACCCTCTTCAAGTGGCTCACAACTGCCTTTAACTCCAGCTCCAGGGAATCTGACCCCCACCTAACCACCACGGCTACCTGCGCAGTCACACCACCTGCACATTAAAAAAAATAAATAAATAGATCTTTAAAATGAAGAAGACAAAGAAGAGGAGGAGTTACAACTGAAAGGCACACTAGTGTGTGCTGAGCTCTCTGTGCTCCAGGAGTGCTAGGTGGTCTCCAGGTGAAACTAATCCAGCCTTGAGTCTCTCTTCTCTTTAGAACTTCATAGAATCAAGTCCAAGAGTCAGAGGAAGGGTCACTCGCTCTTATGAGGAGATCCAGAACCCTAGCAGAGGCTCCTCACTTCCAGCATGCCCCGTTTGTGGTTCGTCTCCTGGAGTTGTCTTGCACGTGGATCATGTGTGAACCCAGGGTGCAGGGAGAGCACCAGAGCTGTCATACCTGTCTCTGACATGTGCATACCCGTGTTTATAAGCTGTGCATCCCTGACCCAGCTGACTGTAATTTAGTATATTATTGATAGAGGATACTACCATTGCCCCTTACTCCTAAGTCTCACTGCAGTGTCCCGGGGAGATCCCAAGGGTTCGGCAGCTTATATAAATGACCTATTGCCATGTGGAGCATTGGTTTTCAGGATTTGCTGCTTGTTGCCTTTCACTAAACTCCCTCATGAAAACAAACGGGTTATCCTACACCAGTCATGAAGAGGATTGCAGACTGAAGACATTAAAATTCAAGCATGTCACCTGTCCCTCAGGACAAGCTTGTCAGTCTCTCTCTGATCAGTGAGAACAGCAATGCAATCTCACATGAGGTCTTTCCACATGGCGCCAACCTCTGGCCCACATACATCTGCGTGTGCACGCGCGCGCGCGCGCACACACACACACACACACACACACACGCACATACACGGGTTAAATAAATAAACTGCAGTCTACCAAAAAAGAGCCAAAAATGTAAAACTTTTTGAAAATACTTTATACCCACTAATGAGCCTGATGCTCAGTGTATTGTTGAGACTTCGTATAACTGATATTAGAAGTCATGGTTTGAAAGTCATTTAAAAACAACCATCCAAAACATGGATATAAACTGCCACCATTCCAATATAGAAAGAGCTAAACAGCCATGAGATGCCCAGTCTAATACTTTTATTACCTAACAGATACTTCAGTATCCTCTTTGATTTTCTGAATATAATGGGTAACATATATATTTCATAAGAAAGCAAGTACAGACTACTCAGACTGCTGTCCAAATTCCCCTCTGCTTTTCTCACAAGCTCTTTGCACCTTCCAAAGGGAGCCTGCCTCACAACAACCTGGGATCTCAACCTGGGTCACAGGCCTGTCTCTTAAATCTCCAAGCTCACAGCTTGGAGAACCAGGACAAGCTCTATCCTAGAGCTGCAGCCTTCTTCCTCTCACGGCTTTCTAAAAAGATGAGCAGAGCCACCCAGCCAGTCCTGGGCTTCTCAAGAGGTGCTGGATTACAGAATCAGAGTGACGCTCCTCAAAGCTGCATGGCTGAATGGGAAGACCAACATTTGCAGCACGCCTCACACAGCATCTGTTACCTGAGCAGTGCACACCCTAGCTGTAAGGTTCTGCCTGCCTTGAGGCTTACCTTTAAAGTACTTTGTATCGATTTCAATTTGAGTGATGACTCCAGGATGTGCCAGTCGGAACACCGCCCACTCACAACCTGGGACCTGAAGAAGGCCATTCTCGTCATTCTGTATTCAATAATAAACAATAAATCAAAGGGTCACTTGGATCCACAAGAAAGCCAACCTAAACATCATCAAGAGAAGCTCACATTTCATACTGTGCTTACTACAAACAAGCCCAGCGCAGTGGCATGGCACACATCTGTAATCTCATCGCTTGGGAGATGGAAGCAGGAGGGTCAGGAGTTCAAGGCCATCCTGGATACCTGAGACCCAATACACACACACACACACACACACACACACACACAGAGGTTATGACTGACGTATGAGCACTTTGCCTGCTAATTGTCCCCTTGCCTCTTGTCTATTTGATGTTTCATGCTGCCTCCTGAGTTCATTTGACTCAGCAAATTTTTTCATAAATTTTTGATACAATTTCTATGTAAATAAGTTCATGAAGAATGTTCCACAAAGATGCTGATCTGCTTCGGCCCGTGGGTCCTCTAAACTATTTGACCTACAAAGCAAGTAATTTCCTAGTCATCGTCTACCCTGATAGTGATGAGCCTCCAAGCCCTTGCTTCTCCAAAAGGAAGGGTCTGTGTACATCTGGAAGGACTGGGTGACTGGAAGTCAGACTCCAGAGAAAGGAGCAGCTGCAAGTTTTTTATGGGATTTGCAAGCCAAATGGGGTTTTAGTTCGATTTGATTTGGTTGAGATTTAATTAAACTGTTGAATTGGCTCTAACACCTCTATGGGCCACAGGGCTCACCCAGGACATCTCACCCTAGGGAACGTGGACCTTAATATTATTAAACCAGTGTTTCCTCCAGGCCTTCCAACAAATTTACTTACCTCTTTTGCATCATTCACCTGTAGATTCTGGGGGCCCAGTAAGATGGCTCAGCAGATAGAGGCACTTACTACCAGGCCTAATGACTCGAGTTCAATCCCCCAGATCCACACGGTGGAGGGAGGAAGCCAGTGCTGGCAATTAATTCATTAATTAATTGATTGAAAAGAGAAAAATAAACTTCAGACTTTTTTTTCTTTCTTTAGTAAATAAATGCAATGTTCCAAACAATGTGACTAGAGCAGCACAATGTGTTTAGTCTTCTGGTAAAATTTAGTGGAATACTATACCAGATAGAATCATGGAAACATGTAGGAAATTTGAAAACAATGCAGAGAATAGTAACACAAATTTAGACCATGAGTTATAAGGGTTTGTTGTTGGTTTTGGTTTGGGTTTTTGGGGGTGTTGGGAGGTACTGTGTTTTGAGACACGGTCTTATGTAATAACCCAGGCTGGCCTAGAACTACCTATAGGCTGCCCTAGTTTCATTTCTGACAGAGAGCAGCACAGGGGAAGACAGGATTTATTGGGAAGACAGTTCCAAGTCACCACCCGTCATTTCAGGAAGACAAGGTGGGAACTCAAAGCAGCTGGCCCCATCACATCCACAGCCAAGAGCAGAGAGAAACAAATGCACCCATGCTGCCTACTCATTTAGTGCTCAGCTAGCCCTTGCTGTTCTTATGCAGTCTGGGGTTCCAGACCAGGGAATGGTGCTGCCTAAATGGTCTGGGTCCTTCTACATCAATTAGCAATCAAGACAATCCGCCGCAGACATGCCCACTGGCCAATTTGGTCTAGATAATTCCTCTCTAAGACTCTCTTTCCAAGTGATGTGTGAAGTTGAAAGTTAAAACTAATGCTCACAGTAACCAAGGATGGCTTTGAACTCCTGATCCCCCTGGCTCTACCTCCCCAGTGCATCATGACACCCAGCTCAAGAGGTCCCCTAATGAATAGCCCTAGTCCTTGATGTAAAAGTGAAAGAAGCATTTTAAACAATTTTCCAAGAGAAAAAAGTGAAGCTACAGTTATTTCTAGTCTTACTTCTAACACGGGGGGTCTGTCCAGTCTCCTCGCAGTCTCCCAGCCATCTGCCATGGACTTAGGCTCACCAACACCTATAGGAAACAGCTGACGTTACCGGAATGACCTTTGATTTAATCTGAATTAAATGGAAAGGTTTTGAAGTCATTAAATTTCACATCCCATAATCCCAAATATCACTACATAAATTAATTTCAGTAGAGTTGATATTTCAGTGAATTCACAGCCATGGGGTTGGCTGATTTAATTTGTCCTTTATAGCAGCTACTTAGGCCAAAATTAAAAAGGACCATGACTCTTGCTGACCCACTCTGTGTCACAAAGACATCAAGTCACCCCCATTCTCCAAGGGAGCCCTCCCACCCCGGGCATTTTCTGGCCATGCCCAGCTTACAGTGCTGGCGCCCACACTTCTACATGAAGGCTGGCTCCTGGGTTGCCTCTCACCTATCATATTATTTGGATGGCCAAAGTGTGCATTACTAAATCCTACACAGACACCCCCAAAAGCAATGGCCGACAGGTCCATAGGTTCCTTAGAGTCCAGTAAGGTCCAGTCCCTCTGTCCAGTGCCGTACACTCGAAGACGTGCAATGCCACCATCTGAAAAGGAAAAGTGCCTGTGTTACTGTTTGGGGAAGCTTGCTGCTGGGGTGTCATGGGCCCTGGAGCCTGCCAGCTTTCACCCACCTCATTTCCTGCTAGGCTTACAACACAGCAAGCCTTCTGCCCGGGCCCCTGCAATGGACACTGCCTTGGACCTAAGCCAACTTCTCAGGTCTCCGATGCTTCTTGTCATTCTTGGTCCTCACGTGCCATGCTTCCAAAAATGGCTTCACACACCTTCAGCACGCCTCTCCTGCCCATCCACTAGGCCCCTGTCTGACTGGTCAGGTAAATATCATCATGCCTCCCCTGCTCCTTTACTTCATAGCTTTAATCAGAACATGGAGTTACTTTTGTTTTCATTTTTTTAAGTCCCTGCTAATATTGATGCCCCAGAATATGTTTGGGCACTGGAGAGGTTGCTCAGCAGTTAAGAGCACTCACCGCTCTAGCAGAGAACAATTCAGTTCCTAGCATCCACACTGAGTGGCTCACAACTACCAGTACCTCAAGCTCCAGAGGATCCAACACCCTCTTCTGGCCTCCCTGCTCCTTGCACACATGTGTGCATACACACAACACACCAGCACACATATGCACACCAAATGTAAAAACCTTATTTTTAAAATGGGAGTTTCTTGTGGCTTTACCTAAATACTTTGGCTCTGGTTCTCTAGGTGTCTTCATTGCTTCATACAAACAAGGACCCCGTCAGCTGACCAATGGTGCACACTCCCTGAGCCTTCACTGTCAGCCCATGTGGTGTGGAAAGCTAGGCATGCACCCACAGCTGACAGTCACCAGTCCTGTCTTCATGACAACTACTGTCTTTTAGCACTGTCCTACGTGTCTTCTGAATGAGTTCAGTCCCTAGCTCAAAGAAGGGATGCCAAGAGTTTGCTGAAATTGATAAGTAGTGGAAAGGCTTCCCACTCTCTCTGCTCTGGCCACTTGCCCACTTCCACTGGTTTCAGAATGGTGAGTCAATACTTAAAACACATGTTCAGGGCTTTTCCCATGATGGTGTCTTCCTCCACACCCTGACCACCAGAGACACACCGCATCTACAGAGAGGACCGAGAGATCCACAACCAGCATGTGTGTGGGGAAACAATTGGCAATGGTGGGGGTGGGGATGGCAAATGTTCCTCAGGGCATGCAACAAATGAGGCTACACTTACATAAGAATGTCCATTAAAACTTAGCACACAACAGCAATAGTATAGAAACACAAATAATCTTTGCTATGACATTCAGCAAAACAGGAATTCTAGGAACTTTCATAACCTGATGGAAGACACCTGTGAAGACCCACAGGTCATCGAAGAGATTAAACATGGGTGCTAGCTCTTGCTGCTGTCATTCAGTGCTATATGAGGGATCCTATCCAGCAATGGTGATGGGGAGGGTAGGTATGAAATCCAACTGGAAGGGGAGAAGTAAAACTTCATAGTCACAG
Organism: Cricetomys ansorgei; assembly: GCA_026225945.1. Lineage (NCBI taxonomy): Eukaryota > Metazoa > Chordata > Mammalia > Rodentia > Nesomyidae > Cricetomys > Cricetomys ansorgei. Next base: position 1,866,781 of record JAMJFZ010000320.1, read on the forward strand.
ATGACATAGAAGATTTTAATTGTTCTAGTTAATATTAACACAATATTTCCTTAGCAAAGGCAATGGACACATTATACTCTGAAAATTACAAACCATTGTTGCTAGTTAAAGGAGATTTGAAGTCGTGGGTGACGTGACTACATTCTTGGATTGAGAGCTCAATGACAAGATGGAAAGAGTACTAAATTGATCCACAGATTCGGTGTAATCTCACTCAGAGCCTAAGTGTCTTTATAGAAGTTTCTAAGCTAAATCTAGAGTACCGCATGTAAGCAGATCAATACTGAGTCAGCCAGATGGCTCAGCAGGCAAAGGAGCTTGCTGAACAAGCGTAGCAACCTGAGTTTAATCACCAGAACCCATGTAAAGTGGAAGGAGATAGCAAATGCCACAAAGTAGTCCTCTGACCTCCACACATACACTGTAGCATGTGTGTCCACGACAAACACTATATATACACATATATATACATATATATATATGTGCGTGTGTGTGTGTTTTGTGTGTATGTATATATGTATATATATGTATATATATGTGTGTGTGTGAGTATATATGTATACAATCATAGTTTTTTTTTATTTTTTTAAGAGTAATTCTGTAGGTGTCACAATATCTGACCTCAAAGTATGCTACAGAGCCATAGTAACAAAAGCTGTGCATTGGTACAATAACAGACATGCAGACCAGTGGGATAGAAGACCTGGAAGTAAATTCAGTTCCAACCTCTTGATTTTTGACAAAAGTTTCAAAAACCAACAATGTGAAAAAAGGCATACATCCTCTTCAATAAATGAAGCTGGAAACACTAGGTATCCAGACGCAGAAAAATGAAATTATCTCCGTATCTCTCACTCTGAACAAAAAAATCAATTTTAAATGGATCAGAGACATCAATATAAGATCTAAAACTGTTAGGGGAAAATACCTCACAATGTGGGCAGAGGCGTGAATTTCTGAGAAAGAACACCATTAGCACAAGAAATAACTGACAAATAGGATCACACAAAGTTGAAAGGCTTCTGCACAACAAAGAAAACAATCACCAGAAAGAAGATGCAGCCTACTGACTGGGGGAAATGACAACTATACATCAGACAGAGATAAATGTCTACAATATACAAAGAAAAATAAAATCAAACCATCCAGTCATTAAATGGGCTGAACTGAATAGGCAACTCTCAAAAGAAAAAACACAAATGGTCAAGATTTGAAATGTTCAGCATCCTCAGCTTTCGGATGAATGCAAATTAAGACTGCTTTGAGGGCCTGGAGAGATGGCTCAGTGGTTAAGAGCACTAGCTGCTCTTCTAGAAGACCTGGGTTCAATTCCCAGCACCCACATGGCAGGTCACAACAATAACTGTCCTGTTCCAGGGGATCTGACACCCTCACACAGGCAGACAAATGTCTACCAACTAGTGAATGGATGTATAGATGTGCTCTAACCATAAAACAGAATGTTATTTGGCAAAAGAGAAATGAAACACCCATACATGGCACAACAAAGATGATTCTTGAAAGCATCACACTAAGTAAAGGGAGCCAAAGACAAAAGACAAATAAAATATGATTCTGTTCCTTTGAGGTGTAAAATACACAAATCTCTGAACACAAAGAGTATATTGACAGTTAGGGTTAGGGAAGGTGAGGGGCAATCGCTAGAGAAACAAATCCCAGAGCCTTGTGAATGCTAGCCAAGTATTCTGCCACTGGGTTACAGGTGCAACCTCAAAAAATTGCATTCCTTTAAGAGTTAATAAAATTTCCTAACATTAACTGTGTTGCATATATCTGTGTCTCTACTTCAGTTAAATAGTTCAAACAGGTGAATCCTATGTTATTGCTAAAGCTTCCTACATAAGAAAAAAAGAAAAAACACTTGAGAGATGGATCAGTGGTTAAGAGCACTTGCTACTCTCTCAGAGGACCAGAGTTCAGTTCCTAGCACTCACATAGAAGTTCACAATTGCTTGTAACTCCGGTTCCAAGAGATCTGAACCCTTCTGGCACCTGTATTCATACATACATACATTCGTACACAGAGAGATACGCATACACAAAAATAAAATAGAATCGTATATATTCTACCTCAACTGTTAACATATTTGTAAAATAAAAGTTAGTAAGAGGCATGGAATTCTAGCACAGCTCACATCCAATATACCTTAAGCTGATACTTCTTTAGGGGGATGGGTTTCGATGCAGGGTTTGTCTGTGTAGCTCTGGCTATCCTGGAACTCACTCTGTAGGCCAAGATGACCTTGGACTCGGAGATCTGCCTGCCTCTGTCTCCTGGGTGCTGGGATTAAAGGCTTGTGCCACCACTACCTGGCTAAATTGATATGTTTTCATTAAATACTCATTGGTGAATAGAATATCAGTTTCATGAAACACTTCTAAAATGCACCAAGCTCAAATTGCCTGGGAAAGGTGACTTATTTTGTGATTTATAAACACAATTTGTGTTTTATAAACATAACAATGTACGGTGAAAAGTTCACACACCTGTCAAAGGTCCCTGTCACACATACCTGGGAAGATGTTGAGTCTTATGTGAGTCCATCTCTGCTGGGAATTGACAAAAAAATAGTTGTGGCTGGAGTCAGGGTCTCCTGGCTTAAGCTCTGACATGGGAACCAGGTAATCCCAGGATTCAGAGTTTAGCTGGTAACAAACATAGAAACATCAGTGATGGCTCTTGGGGATAATATACTCTCATCCTATGCAAGAGCTAAGGGATGAGATACTTACAATATAAATTAATGATGGTTGCTCAATGGAATGCTTTGATAATAAACAGAATAACCTCCTGGTTTTTTCCCTACACTGATAACCATGGCAATTTGGTGATGGGAGCTTGTAAATGGACCTTCAAATGCCTTCTTGATTCTTAAAAGAAACCAAAGTGGCAATGTGGGCACTCAGCTAAACCCCAGGGATGCAAGGCTACGGAGCCAGTTGGCTGAGCCTGGCAATAATTTTCCCCATTTTTCAGCCATTCTCAGGAAGCTAGCCGTTCCTGTCTGCCACAGACTAACACATTTCTAACAGCACAAATTAATTACTAGACAAACTTAACACAACAAGAAGGTGCCAAGTGCAAGCCCCACTGTTTATCTTACTAAGTTCAGCAGACACAAGTCACTCCAAGTCTCTTTGGGAGGTAAATGTGGAGGGTGGGTTTCCTAGTCTGTGGGGCTAAGAGCAGCATGCAGCCACAGGCAGTGCCCACAGACCCTTCAAGGCTGTGGACGGCAGAGCCATTCTCCCACACAAAGTGAAATGAAACACTGAGGAAACCTCTGTGCGGCTGGTGTATAGGTATTAGAGGAGCAGGATGCCAGGTGGTACACCCCAGCCAATTGCTTCACAGAGCCAGGTCTACAACAATCTCTGCAGTCCCAGCACACATAGAACCAGCATCTTACCTCATTAATAACTTCAAACTCCCCAGCGGTCGCTGCAGCTCCCATCTTGACTCCTCTTGGTGGGAAGTTCGGCACTCTTTCTGAGTCAAAACAACCATGTGGGATCAGAGTTGAGAAGCAAAGAGAACTCTCTCGGTGGCGGTGCGGGGAGTGACAGTTCTAATCTGTTCAACAGCCCCAAAGACATCCTTGCTTACGTCACGGGATCACTGACTACGGTAGAGCATGCCAGCTAGGCTTCCTCACAGTGCAATTGCTAACTGATTTCAGAGGGCAGTACTAGACATTGATATCACATTTATTCAAATTTCAAGTCAGGCCAAATTCTACACATCGATCTCTTTTGGAATTCAGAACATGACAAGGTTAGTTCCAGAAGCTCTGCCCCTCCCAATGTCTGCCTCCAACTCAGAATTTGCCAGCTTGAGAGCAGCAGCACCCATGGACAGTCAAGGCAGTTCTCACTTGTCACTCACGTGTCACTGACCATCTCTTATGTGTGGAGTCCCATCTCTCAGACCATCGCTAAATTCCAAGGGGCTCGGCTATCTGTGGAGAGCAGAGCCTGCTCACACCTGTTCAGAGCCTGGTGTGGTACCATTCGCACAGCACTTTATCAGTATCAGTGTGGCCGGTGACACAACTCGTCCTCCTTAAAAATGTGTGTGCACTCATATGATCATGTATTAACTAATTCGAATGTCAACAGACAATGCAAAACAAAAATCTAAAACCTAAACAATTCACAAGATCCAGTGTTCTCAGAGGTAGAAAGGGGCTCTGCCTAAGAGCCCAGAGCTGCTGCACCATGGAGACCCCTAGATAGCTAGAAGTAGGCTGGAGCTACTGGCCTGCAGTTATCTTAGTCCTGGCTCCACCCATTGGATCATCTGAGGCACAGTCTACTGCTCTCACCTTCCCCAGCAAACCCCCCCCACACACACAGAACACAAAGATATACCTCTGCAGACCTGAGTACTGTGGGGATAATGGCTGCTATATTGGGCCTGCAAACATTAAGTCAAACATCAAAAGCCCCAGGGCAGCCCATCAGACCCCTACTTCCAAGTCTCCATTACAGACCAGCAGCCGTAGAGCATTGTTTGCATCTGCTTCTTTCAGAAAGGTTAGCATCAAGCTGAGCATGAGGAGCCTCCTATCCCACATTCCTCTCTGGGGACAGTGGCTCCCACATACCTTCATTCAAGTTTGCTGCTTGAATTGACATGCGAGGAGCATAGTTCCCTGAGAAGTAAGAGATGTCCACGTCCACACCACGGATAATGCCCTGTATCCCCAGCTGGATGATGCACCAGTCATGACCTTTAAAACAAGACCAATGATGTCCCATAGAGGACAAGAGTACCTGTGAGGTCCCATGGTGGGGGGGGGGGGAACACCCATGAGATCCCACAAAAGAGAACAAGAGGACATGTAGTAAGGTCCCATGGGGGATGAGAGCACACATGAGATTCCGTGGGGGATAAGAGCACACGTGAGGTCCCACGGGGGATGAGAAGCACACATGATGCCCCATATGGGATGAGGAGAGCACACGTGAGGTCCCACGGGGGATGAGAACACACGTGAGGTCCCATGGGAGATGAGGAGAGCACAAGTGAGGGCCCATGGGGGTGAGGAAAGTACACCAGAGGTCCCATCTTCCACCACAGAAGCTCACGTTCAGGGTAATTCTCATAATGTGGCCACCAAGGACCACTGATCCTAAACTCCAAACTGATCCAAATCCTAAACTGATCCAAACCAGAAAATGCACAGGCCTTGGACTCAGAGGCAAACTCAATTTCCAAGCCCATCCTTTCCCATTATTGTGCAGGGCAGATCACTGGATCTCTCTGAGGCTCATCTCTCCAATCAAAGTTAGGGAAGACTGACTGTACAGGTTTTCTTCAAGTGTAACTTTTCTGATGCTGTAACTGCTGCCTGGAAGTGGTCTTTGTTTGGGTGCCAATTGTAACTGTTACTTTTTCACTGGTAATGGAACTCCGCCCCAGGCCCCATTCCTCTTTCCTGGATGCTGCTGAGACAAATTTCTTATCTGTAACTTTTTTTAATCCCCTATCTCTAAAAGGTTATAAAAGGAAAAGAAAGATTTCTTTATTGCTCTTTCTGGCGGGCTATCTAAACCTAAAGAACCGGACTAACTTCTAAATCTTCTATCCCCATTAACTGCTTTCCCAGCAACTGTTTTCCTTCTTTCCCATCTTCACTCTCTGGAGCTAACTGACTTTCCAACTGACACACTTTCTTAAATAGCCCTCCCAAGCTGTTCCCAGAAATCCAAGCAGCATGTAACCATAAGGAAAGCTGCACAGTACAAAAAACTCCTTGGCAAAGTGTCCCCTTACATTTCCCCCTTTTTACTAAGATACAAGTTGTACAATATTATTTTTTTCTGAGGCCTACTGCTAGGCCATCTCTTCTTCCTGGTCTTTAGGAGTTTATCCTTTGCATTCATATATGGTGTATTACTAACAGAGGATATGAGGATATGAGATGGCTTGAATCAATCCCCTTTCTCAGAAGCTTTCACTTTCAGGCAGATGGCAAATGTCTCTGTCAGATTCTGTCTTGTAACTGTTTGCACTAAAAATACTATAAGGATCTTCATGTTTCAAGGAACTCTGATATTTACTGATATTATTAAAGGCAACAGTCTATTTCAACGTTCCATTCATTGACTCTCTTGCATAGAGACAGCTTATTCCCTTGAATGGCTAGTACTCTCCTTTTTAAGGTGTTTTCCTCTCGTTTCTGATTGCCGTAAGTGTTCTCTTCCTCTTAAAGGGATGTCATAATCTCCTCAGGACTAACGCACTGTCAGCCATAGCACAGGGTCATAGGAAGCCTTAGAACTCTTGGAGGTTGTGTCAAATTTGCAGTGATGGGCCATTAGTCTCATTATCTTTTCTTCAAACTTTCTGATGACTGTCAGCCAACTGTTTCAAATCAGCCAAAGTGAGAGTCACACAGTGGTAGTTTTTCACCAAGGCTTCATATTCTTCATCTTATTCAGAAACTTTACTCCATGACCCAGCGCTGATTTTTTGTTCCTTTTAGTTTTGTACTTTACTACAATTTTTAGAAGGCTTTTTAAAAGAACTTTTTTTTCCACAGTTACACTTTTCAGGTCAAAGGTCAGAGTACTCAGGATATCTTCCTGGCTCAAATCTAATCTTTATCAATTTTGATAGTGCCCACAACTTCTCGTTTCCACTGGAAATAAAAGCATATCCCACTCCCCTAACACAAGACTTGTCCTGATTTCCATTCAGATGTTAATATGTCTTTATAATATATGAGTTGATTCAACTCTTCAGTTCTTTCTATTGTCCAGTGTCTTTCAGCCACTGTTATTCCTGTCTCATTCACATTCAGAAAATGTAAAGTTAGTAGAGCACTATGTCATCTATCCCTATCAGGACTTTCCACTGATATCTTTTGAGCATTGTTATAGGTAGACACTGTGAAAACAAACTTTTCTTTGTCCTGCTCTTGTAAGAGGATAGTTTTTTTAAAAAGTCTTTTAAATCAATCACTATCAAATGCCACACTGTAGGTAATAATGAAGGTAAAGGAATTCCAGGCTGTAGAGGACCCAAGGGCTGAATTGCCTTGTTTACAGCCCTCAAATAAGCTAACTTTCTTTATTTTCTAGGCTTTTTTTCCTTTATAACAAACACAGGTGAGTTCCATGGGCTGGTAGATTCTTTTAAATGTTGAGCCTTTAACTGCTCCTCTACCAGCTGTTCAAGCACCTGTAACTTTTCATTTGTTAAGGACCACTGCTCTATACACATAGGCTTGTTAGTTACTCATTTTAAGGGTGGGGCAGTTGGTATATTTTCAGTAGTGACCCCTTTATAAATTTGGAAACTCAATATCTGTTGTGTTTGGCTTTTGGACAACCTGTACAGCCTGTGAATCCCCTTTATTAAGCTCATCATCCATTTGTGATCTTATTTTATGTGCCTTTTCTGGGATTAAAGGGATATTAATCTGAATTCCCCATTGTTGAAATAAATCTCTTCCCCATAAATTTATAGCTATGTCAACCACATAAGAGTCTTAACTTTCTCTTTTGGTCCTCTGGTCCCAAACATTTAACTCAATTCATATGTTGCTTTACATGGGATAATTTCCCAATCCCTGTAAGTTGTGTAGATACTTCATGAAGGGGCCAATTTGAATTCCATGATTCTTGGGAGATTATTGTTACATCTGCACCTGTGTCCACCAACTCTTCTATTTCAATGCCATTTATTTTCATGTTTAATTTTGATCTTTTATCATTAATGACAGCCTTCCAGAATACATGTTTCCCAGTGCTTCCAAACCCACCTGATCTCTCTACGGGAGCAGCCTTTCTTCTGGTATAGGGAAAAAGTAACAGCTGTGCAATCCTATCTCCTGCATTAAATTGCAGGTCTCTTGTTATATAGGCCATACTTTTAATTTCTCCTTTAAAATCTCCATCTATAATTCCAGGTGCACAATAAACCCCTTTAATGTCAAACTGCTCCTACTTAGGATCATTCCTACTGTCCCTGGGGGAAAAGGACCATAAACTCCAGTAGCAATTTTATAACATTGAATATTTGGGGATAGGGTAAGCTATCTGTCTATAGCCAGATCTAGTGAAGTGCTGCCTTCAGAAGCGTGTGTTGGATCTCCAACTCCAAGTCTAGGTTTTCTGGTTTGTATGCTGCCCCAGTGCCAACAGGACACAGCAGCTCATTTTTTCTCCAGGGGCCCGAGCTCAGCCTCCTGCGTTATTTCCTGACTAAAAGGAATTTCCCTGTATATGTCTCTTGAATCTACACTCATTTGTCCAATGTAGACCTTTTGCATACCCCTGAAAATCTGCTCCTTTTTTCTGACTGATATTTATAGAAACCATTGCCTTTAGCAGCTTGGTCACAATCTCTTTACAAGTGCTCATGTCTTCCATAGTTAGAGCATTGGACATTCTGGTGTATCAGTCCTCTAACTATAGCTTATCCTATTACAGCACCTGTGTAAGTTTTGGAACCAGTATCTGCAGTATCTTGGATTCATTGATCCAATGGTACAGAATTTGCTTTTAATGACCTTAAAACTTTCTTACACTCTGCTATTGCTTTTTCAAATACCATGGTCTCAATCAGCGCTTGTCTTGCTTCAGGGTCTGAGATGGCTCTATTAACTGCTGCAGTTAATCTTCGCAAAAAGTGAAGGCTACACTTGAGCTTTGTATGATTTTGTGAAGGAGGTGGACTTTTTTCCTGGTTCTTCTACTTTTTCCCAAGCTCATAATGCTGCTAAATAACCTTGTTCTATGGTCAAGTCATCAAACATATTCTATTCTTGTAATTCAGCTCCCTCACCTAGAAACTGATTCCAATTTATATTTATTTCCTTAGTCCTATTCTGCTGTTCCATATTTATGGCTTATTCCCTCCACCAGGTTAACCACTGTAGCTGAGGACCAGCCTCTAGTAGAGCTGATATTAACCCTTTCCAATCTAATGGAACTATCCAATATTGCAGTGTCCAGTTATTCAGGACCCGCTTTACATAGGGCAAGTTCATGCCATACAACACCACAGCTTCTATCAATCTTTTTAAATCATTCATTTCTATTGGATGCCATTTTGTTTCACTGAAACCTTGAGATTACCCTTATAAGCTTGAGTATGCGGGATCACTACTAGAAATGCTGAAGGTGGTTTTGTGACCCTAAGCTGCTTTTTCTGATGATTTTCCTGCATAGATTCTTCCCTTATTTTCTTAACAGCACCATCATCCTGTACAAATCTCTTCCTTTGTATCTATTCTGGGGAAAATCTTTCTGTCTCTGGGAAGGAGCCCAGCTGTGCGCCAAGTTCCTTGGTTTGTACTCCCATTTCCTCAGTTTTCCCTTTTTCCACCTTTTCCAATTCCCCCCAAGTCTGTGTTACCAGTTCCTCAGTTTTCCTGTTTTCCACTCTTTCAAATTTTCCCAAGTTTGGGGTTCCAATTCCCTAGTCTTTCTTTTTACCACCCTTTCAAACTCCCCCCATATTTCTTTTAACAGCATCACCAATTTCTTTTTTGAAAAGAAAGAAAAAATGGGCCCTTTTGTTCTCCCTCTTGCTCTATCTTAACTCTTTTTTTTTCTGTCTTAGCTCTTCCCCCTGCAACTCTTCTAGTTGCCTGGGCCACTTCCTTAATCTTTTTTAAAACAAAGCTATTTCAGAGCTCCCTACAGCCTCCATTCTGTCCATGCTCCAGAATGTCTACCTTTACTTATCAATCCTTCAGGACACTGGTCTTACAGCAGTGTCCCACCACCAACCACCACTCCAGAGTCTCACATAGTCCAGGCTCAGACTCACTAGACAGCCAAGAATTTCCTTGAGCTCCTGATCTTCCTGCCTCCTTCTCCAGTGCTGTGATTATAGTCATGCTCCACAACACCTGGCTTATGTGGTGCTAAGGATCAAACCCAGGCTTCCTGAATGCTGGGTGTGGTGGTTTGAATGGGAAGTGTATCTCATAGACTCAGGCATTTGAACACTTGGTTTCCATGGCAGTGATATTTGGGGAGTCTTAGGAAGTGGGACCTTGCTAGAATAATATGTCACTGAAGGGAGGCTTTGAGGGTTTAAAGTTACTTCCAGTTCCCTCTGTCTCCTTCGTGCACGCTATTAAAAATGTGATCTCTCAGCTTCCTGCCATTTGCTGCCATGCCTCCGGCTCCCATGGTGGACTCTAGCCCTCTGAAACTGTAAGTCCAAATAAACTCTTTTTTCTGTAAGTTGCCTTGGTCATAATTATTTTATGACAGCAACTGAAATAACTAATACACTAAGAAAACACTCTACCAACTGACCCTCCCTCATCCCAAGCAGCCACCATTTCTAAATGTCACAGTGTGGAATGAACCAGTCATGTCACTCCCTTCTTACCTGGAACCCGTTTTCGCCTGGTCTCCCATCCATCCATCCATTTCCCAAACTCAGTGTATTCGTGTTCCTTAAAACTTGGACTATTGGCCTAAGAAGATGGACAGAGGATTGTTAACATTCATGAAGAACTCGGGTCGCCAGCCTGTCAGGTTATTTCCCAAAGAGGAGAAGAAACCAAGCAAGGACTCACTGGGAATGTCTGTTCCACCTTCATGCCCAGCTCTACCACCCAGACCAGGTAGGAGTGCCTCCATATTTTGTGTCATCTGAGAACAGAGCTCTTCTTGTCTGTGAGCCTCGGTCCACAAAAGGAACCATTATCAACAACAGAGGAGACTACATACAGGCCCCATGAATGCCTCTTTGCTTTGTCTAGGTGGGCACTGAGCAAAATGGAACAGGTTGGTCAGACTTCCAAGGCAATGAAAGAGACCATGGAGCAGGCCACCAGGCCAGGTTATAGGACAGCCCACTGGAAGCTTGGAGTCGGGGTAGACACTGGTGACCTTGTTCTGTAGATGCTGTGCTACCTTGTGGGACAATGTTGGATGCTTGGCAACAATGATGGCCTGGGCTCTTACAATGAGCCATTGAGCAATATGCTTTATCCTTGAGAACCAGAATGACTGCAGAGCTTCGGTGGAATGTGGTGACATTGAAATGGTACCTGAGTGCCATGGGACAACCTCTTACACTCTCACATAGCGTTCTATGAGCTCCCAGTCAAGGGCCAGTGGAGCAGGCTTGCTGCCTGTCCCTCAGTTGCTTTTATCGGTCAAAGGAAGATGATGATAGTGCTGTCTCCAAACAAAGGCCATCATGGGCACTGAGACACGCACTACGTAAGAAGAGCCCACGTTTGCTCAGAGTTATATGGAAGCTGGCAACATTTTTACTTTTATTACAGATGGAGCATCCTTGATCCAATCTGAAATATTCCAAAGTCCTCACACTCCAGGATGACAGGAGGGAAAAGTACTGTGCAGAAAGAATGACTATCGCATATTTGAAAACAGAAGAGTCTGTCAGGTTTGATTCCAGTGCTTGGGAAGCAGAGGCAGGCGGATCTATGAGTTCAAGGCCAGCCTAGACTACAGAGTGACAGGACAGCCAGAGCTACACAGAGAAAATCTATCTTGAAAAAGAGAAGAAAGAGCGGGGGGGGGGGGGGGAGCGAAGGAAGGAAGAAAAGGAAGGAAGGAAGGAAGAAAGAAAGAGAGAGAGAGAGAAAGGAAGGGGAAAAAAAGAAAAGAAAAGAAAAAAGAATGATCAAGAAAGGAAGAAGGAGGGAAGGAAGGGAAGAAGGGAGGGCCTAGGCTGATCCTGGGGCTCTCTCAGCCCAGAGCCTGCTCTAGAGTGAAGGGCATGTAGTTAAATGTGAGCCACCCAAATGTACATGGATAGGGAATGAGGACAAGGACAACCACTCAGTGAAGAGGAAAGCCTGTCTGAAAGGACGGTGGGAGAAGCTCAGTCAGTGAAAAGAGCATAGTTCCAGAATGTCAGGTACTTAAGACACATAAACATAGAAAATGTAAAGAATGCCATATGCTTATAGATACAATTGTTTTAAAGAAGTGTTTCTCAACCTGTGGGTCGTGACCCCTTTGGAAGTTGAAAGTCACCTAAGACCATCTGCATATCAGATATTTACATTATAATTCATAACAGAGGCAAAATTACAGTTATGAAGTAGCAGTGAAAATTTTATGGTTAGGGGTCACCACAGCATGAGGAACTGTGTTAAAGGGTCACAGCATTAGGAAGGGTGGGGACCACTGCTGTAAAGTATAAAACACATCAGAATTTTCTGCTATGGACTATTGAATGTTCATATCCACAAATTCCTGTGTGGAAGTCTCCCCGCCATGATTTGGTGTGAGGATGTGGGGGCTTGGAGATGATTCGGTCACAGGGGCAGAACATGTAATAGTTTGGGTGTTAAACTCTCCCAAAGACCCAGGTATTAAAACGAAGGCTTAATCCTCAGCTTTGTACATTGTGAGGCAGTGGAACTCAGAGTGGTTTAAAGGAAGGTCTTCTGGAGCTGCTGATAGAGGTACCAGGGCCCAGGCTCTTTCTCCTGGGTCTCCTTTTTTTGTCCCTGGGTCACCATCAGGTGAGTAGGCCTCCACTGCACCCTCCCACTGTGGTGTTCTGTGTCGCCACAGACCTAAAGCAATAGGGCAATAAGCCGTGCATGAGACCTTTGAAACCATGAGGCAAAAATAGCCTTCCCTCTTATAAAGCTGGCTACTCTCTGGTACTCGCTACAGAGTGGAAAGCTGACTGGCTGAATCCCTCACAATGGGACAGGACCCTGTAAGGAGAGGTGAGCATCCTTTCTCTGTCCTGCATCTGAGAGGACACAGCAAGGAACGGCCACATGAAGTGACCTTCACAATCAGCAGCCTCCAAGCTGTGGGAACGCGTGTTGGCTGTGTAAGTCTCTTGTGCGTGGTGCTCTGACAACAAACACTGGCAAAAACCAGTGATCGGCAGTGTCCACTCTGCCAAGAGAGGGGCGAGGAGGAGTGGGCTGGAACTGACAGGTAGAAAAGGCCTGAGCTTATCACCTCTCTCTCACCCTCAAAAAGGAGAAAAAAATCACCAAGCACGATGGTGCATACCCAGCAATTGGGAGGTGGAGGCAGGAGGCCTGCCTCAAGCTTGAAGCCAACCTGGGTTATAAAATATATTCCAGACTTGGGCCACAAGGGAGATTTTTGCCTGCACGTGGATATACTAACTCCCTGGTGGCTTCCATTTAGGCTGATTTTTCTCCCCTTGAATACCAAGATGAATATCTTCTGTGCCGGTTTGCCTGGTGTGCAAACAGCGTGTCTGAGTGTTAGTTAGGTCACAGTATGCGCACTTAAATCTCTCAGAGAGGAGAGCGTGCAATAAGACGCTAGGAACTCCAGCATTTGCTCGCTTGTGACCTAAAATCTCTGACCCTCATTTTATTCTCATATCCTCCTGTGTAAGAAGTAAGTAGAACCAGACAGTGGTGGTGCATGCCTTTAATCCCAGCACTGCAGAGGCAGAGGCAGGCGGATCTCTGTGAGTTCGAGGCCAGCCTGGTCTACAGAGTGAGTCCCAGGACAGCCAGAGTTACAACAGAGAAACCCTGTCTCAAAAGAAAAAAACAAAAAAAAAGTGGATATATAGACAGTGTCTTCAGAGATCTGAGAGTCAGCTTGCTGAGTGCACCAGGTCCTGCTCTGACAGAGCAGCAATCTCTAGGGGCCTCTGACCAAAGCTGAGGGGCAATGCAGTCACACTCATTGGGCACACCCCTGGGTTTCTCTCCTAAGAGGGAACACCTCTTAGGTGTTCCTAAGAGTCCTCAGGCCTATAATAAGACAGTAGGGTTCTCAGAGCTGTCACTTCTCTGTATATATCCACTTTGGGGGCTACCTGTGAGTGTGAGAGAGAGAGACAGAGAGACAGAGACAGAGAGACAGAGACACAGAGAAAGAGAAAGAAAGTCTACACACACATGCTTACATGTGCGAAGACTAGAAATAGACATCCATGTGAAAAGATATCTATATTTTGAGACTTGTCTCTCACTGAACCTGGAGCTCACCAGTTAAACTAGACCGGCTAGACAGTGAGCCCCAAAGACTCTCCTGTCTCCCATTCTCCCAGTGCTGGGACCAAAGGTCGTGTATCACTGTGCCTGGCTTCTTATGCCCATGCTGAGAATCCAAACTCAGGTCCCTTATGTCTACACAGCAAGGGTATCTCTCTCTCTCTCTCTCTCTCTCTCTCTCTCTCTCTCTCCCTCTGTGTGTGTGTGTGTGTGTGTGTGTGTGTTAGAGGTATGCCATGGCATGTGTGTAGAATCAGAAAATAGCTTTCAGGAGTCAGTTTTCTGGTTCTACTGTGGGTTCCAGGGATTGGCTCAGTTCCTCAGGCCTGAGAAGCTAGTACTTCACATGTTGAGTCATCTCCCCAACCCACTGGCCCACTTTTTAACCAAGAATGACCTACCCATTGTAATTAGGCAAATGTTCTCCCAAAATTCAAGATGTGTCTGTTTTCTTCCCAGTCCAGGGTATGGGATCCCCATTAGTCACGGGGCGTACTCAACAACTTTAGGTTTTTCTCCCTTTGTAACCTCGCCCTCCCTTCTTCTCCTGGCTCTGCCTCTCTCTGTGTGCTCCCTGGGAGCAGTTCCGATGGTCTGATCCTCCTTGCCCAGAACACAGCACAAGCTTCCATCCCACACAAGCCAGCGGGTTTCAGTGTGCGTGGCTGCAGAACCTCAGCTAAGCCAACCATTCACCATACAGGACGGCTGCAGACATACCTTTATGAGGTTTTCTGCGGGAGCGAAAAAGTCATCTGTGGCAAACAAAACCTGGACAAAGAGAAGAAATAAATCAAGACGAAATCACCATAAATGAAAAAACACTATATTCCATCCTCTAGTGAAACGTCAGAGGATGCAGTAAAAAGAGAACGTGAAGTTGCCTAAGGGAAGAGACAGTGAAGTTCCCCTGCGATGCTTTCTAAGCATTTGGGTCCCAAGCCTGTCTCTTCCTGCGGTCGTTCCTTCCCAGCCTTCTGAATCCCTTCTACAGTTTGGACGGGGATGCTGAAGTCTCACACAAGGAATGCAAATAAACCAGCTTCCTCCTCTCAGACTCACGGCTCTTATAAAGCTCTTTGAGAATTTCGTACAAGCATGTTTCAGTCATGTTCACCCTCCCTCTCCCATTCCCAGATCCCACCTCCCCTTCCCTCGCCCAACAGTGTGTCCTTTTTCGGCCTTGAGGTTTTTTTTTTTTCATAAAGAGAGCAATGTGGGGGAAACAGGTCTGGGGAGATAGCTTGGTGGTTAAGAGCACTTGCTGTGCAAGTAACGAGGACCTGAGTCTATATAAAAAGAGCCAGGCCTGGCCAGACACGTGTACCCGCCACACGCGCCACATGCACACTGCTGCCCTGGCTCAGAATTGCCTGGGATTCAGTTCGGTTCTTCAGAACTCTGGCAGCACTGGGCCTCCTCAGCCGCCCATCCTTGTTTAACTGGGGTCAACGCAGCCTGATTGTGCTCCTCAGTGTCCCAGCCTAATGTAGACTTACTGCCGAGCCCTGCTTACCTTTCCTCCCACGCACTCGGAGGCCATGTCAATCAGCTGGGTGAAGTCCAGAAACCGGGTCAGTTTTCCTTCCTTTGGAGTGTCAGTCATGCTCCCTAGAAGCGAGAAAGGCAGGGCCAGTCAGCAAGGGGCGTCATGAGTGAGGAAGCCTCTGAAACCATATCTGAAGGTGTAGGGCTCTGGGCCACAGAGTTAAGTTGAAGCATGAGCGTTCCTCGCACACACCCCCACCCCCCCACACACCCCCACCCCCCCACACACACCCACACCCCCCCACCCCACCTCCCCAGGCTAGCAGGATGCACGGAGACTCCTTTTCTTTGGAGCCCTGGAAGCCGCTACTTAGTAAACAGATTGGCAAAATGTCTGCCTGCCCTGTGGTGAATCATACACCTTTGTCTCTGCAAAGGTCATGAATATTGTGGAGGTTGGCCAGGTACGCCCCTCCCCAGCCATGCTAATTAAGGCTTCCCCGATGGAGGGATAAGCCACGCCCTTATGGGGAAAGAGGTTATTTTTTGGAGATGGTCCCTTGAATAAACGAGTTTGGAGTTTCATGTCCATCATTCCGGACTCCCGGGCCTTCTTCGCGGCTGGTCACACATTTCTCAGGTCCGCGGATGGACAGCTCCGCGAAAGGTCACCGAACCACGGATCCCGGGGCCCTCGCACCACCTGCTGCTTGGGTCTGAGTCCCCCGCAGGACCGAGGGACCCCGGGAACGAACACACACAGCAAGCGCACCGAAAAACGACATGAAGGCCCTCAGAAGCCGAGTCAATGAAGGACTGGACTGTATTCACACCCTGGTGACACTTACAGAACCAAGCGGGAAGTGAGAGACAGATAAGAATAAACCACTGCCTAACACACAGATCGAAATCACAGCCAGACAAGGCTGGGTTGTGTCTTAATTACCTAAGAGGTAAATATTAATTTTAAAAAGAACAACCTGCTTTTAAGTGCCTTTGGGTATGTTCTAATAATATCCCTCGTGATGGCTATTCTTTGTTGTCAACTTGAATACATCTTGAATAACTAAAACCCATAAATGAAGGGGCACACCCTGCGAAGGATTTTTGCTTCATTTGAAGTGAGAAGAGCCACTTCCAAACTGGATCTGTGAGGTGGAAAGGTAAACTTTAATCCAGATCTTTTGAGATGGGAAGACCCACCTCTAATCCGGGCCACACCTTCTGCTGGAAGCCTATATAAGGACGTGGAAGGAGGAGGCTCTTGCTCTTTGCCTACTTGCTCTTGATTTTTCTGGCAAGTCCATTCCTACACTGGCATTACAGACTACTTCTTTGGGACTCTAGCATATACTGAAGACCATCTGACACATCCAGCCTCATGGACCAAACAACTACTGGATTCTTGGACCTTCCATTCATAGCCAGTCATTGTTGGATTAGCTGGACCACAGCCTATAAGTCATTCTAATAAACCCCCTGTGGCAATATGCTACTGGCTGGCTCAGCAATAAAGACAAGGAGACATTTTCATATCTGCAAACCCTGCCAGACCTCAGCAGAGGAAACCATCTGTCATGACAAGCACCATGCTGGACAGTGGAACCCCGATCGTCTGATCTCAGGGGTTTTTATTGACAAAGAAACTCCTCGGGTGTTCTATTGATAGCACGAGCAGATCATGAGGAATCAAACATCTTTTACATAAAGCCAACACCTGCAGACAATACAAAATGCCAAGGCTTAGGCAGCCCTTCCCCCAACAATGCACCAAACCATCATTTTAAACAGAACCAGAACTAAACTTCTGCAACAACCCCCTTTCTATATCTATATAGAGAAAGATCAATTCTATAAGTTCTGTTACTCTAGAGAATCCTGACTAATATAACCCTAGAGCAACCAGATGGCAGGCCCAGAGGCATGCCTACTGTGGGCGCCCTCCACAGTCAGGGAGATGCTGGTGCAGCCACAGACCAGGCCGCAGACGTGATGTGACTCATGTCACCGGGCAACAAGGAGCCTGACTCATCTCCTCTTGTTCTGAGGTTGAAGAAGCAGAGAAATTGAAAAATGAAGACATGGAGAGAGGTCCCAAAGGGGCCCAGAACCTCCCTATCCCTAAACCAATGAATGCCCTTTGTGGTACCACTCTTCTGATCCCCACGAAAACAGAGAAAAACCACATAAAATTAACATATTAGTGACTTTGTCCCAGTGTGGCCACGATACCATCTGACAGAAACAGTTTAAGATTTGATTTGGGGGCTGGAGAGATACCTCAGCGGTTAAGAGCACTGTGTGCTCTTCCAGAGGTCCTAGATTCAATTCCCAGCAACAACATGGTGGCTCAAAACCATGTATAACTTGGTCTGATGTTCTCTTTTAGCATACAGGTGTACATGCAGATAGAGCATTCATACACATAAAGAAATCTTTAAAAAAGAGAGAGAGAGAGAGATCTGATCTGGTTCCAGGTTTCACTCAGGTCAAGGTGCAGGAGCAGGAGACAGAGACTTACGCCATGATGGCTCAAGAGGCACGGAGCTGGACAGGAAGTAGTGAGCACCACGGCCCCGAGGCCCCTCCCACGGTGTCCTACTTCCTCCAGCTAGGCTCCCGCAGCCCAAAGTCTCCAGAACCTCACAAAGCAACACCGCAGCTGGGCACCCCGTGATCAAAGCATGAGGCTGTGGGGACATTTCACATTCAAATCACGTCCAAGAGCTTGGTGTGAGATCAGCCACAGAACTGCATTAAACAGGTGAGAAGTCAACTCTCCCTCAAAGCTACAAAAACATGATTAATATAAGGTAGCATTTTTCCTGTGAAACAGCTGCATATTTAAGAAACAGGCACTCCTGGAGTCTACAGTGGGGATCTGGAGTGACGGATGGCTCTGTCAATAAAGTACTCGCCCTGCAAGCATGAAGACCTGAGTTCAAAACCAAGAACTCAAAAAAAAAAAGTTGGCCATGGTGGCACAAGCTTATCCCAAGGGCTGGAACGGCAGGGAGAGGCAGATCCCTGGGGCTCACCAACCAGCCCGTCCAGCTGAATCTGTGAGCTACAGGCCAGTGAGAGATACCATCTCAAAGAGATAATGTGGATGGCACGTGAAGATTGTCATGCTCATCTCTTCTTACACACGTGCCCATGCGCTCACGCACACACATGCGTTGAGAATCTGCAGTCAGAGTGACAACAGGAATAACCAAGTCAGTGAGCACCTTCCCTGAGAAGGCAGCACCTACAGTCACCCCAGGCTGCCTCTTTCCTCACTCTGCTTGCAGGGCGACCCATCCCCAAGAGTGCCCATATGCTGCATTGTCTCCTCTCACTCCCCGGCAACACAGGCTCACGGCTTACGATCTCTACACATGTGTCGCCTCTCTTTTAAGCAGTAGGTCACCAACTCAAAACAGCTGTCTCCCAAGATCGAGAACCCAGAGCCTGTGTACCCTTACCTACCCACATCCACCCTGGCTTCCCCAGTGACTCAGCTTCAATCAGTGCCATGCTGTCTTCCCAGTGACTTCAGCAGAACCTCAAAGGCCTTCATCCCCCTCCCCTTTCCTTAAGTCAAATCCAACTGGAGGAGGAGGTGATGTCAGCTTGCAAAGTGGATCCTGACTCAGGAAAAGACACCTACCTAGAACTGCCTCCAATCTAAGAGGGGGGTAAATGGGCAAAAATGGGCGGAACACGATGGGCAGTTAAGTGGGTTCAGATGTACCCAGATAGAGGATTCATGGCGAATCCTGCACACACTGCAGTGCTTGCCCAATATTGTAGATCCTGGAATGCTTTCACAACCAAAGTTATAGATTGTTATACCACACTCAGACATGGAGAGAGAGAAGAGAGGCCAGTGCTGCATCCCCTCTGTAGTCTCACGGGTGGAATCCCCTCTCCATGTGCTCCCGGGACTACAGAAGTCATAGGTTCAGTCCCCAGCACGTCACAGAACAGGAATGGTAGTGTGCATGCCTACAGTCCTGGCACTTAAGGTAAGAGTTAATGATTATTCTTGGCTACATGGTAAGTATAAGTATAAGGCCAGCCTGGGCTACATATGATCCTGGAAAGAGAGGGATGGATGCAAGAACAGAGAGGGGAGAGAGAGAATGCTTGACAAAGCATACCCTGCTCATAAGATTTAGGAACTAAGAGGAGAGCAAGCAATGAAGAGCAGGTAGTGTCCTTCAGCTAGTGGTGACTCTGCAGTGAGAGACACCTGGGTAGGAAGAGGGGAACTCTGGGAACTGAGATGTGTTGGACTTGTCAAACAGAAATGTCTGATGAGCAACAGGACATAGACACTAGAGCTAGGTGGCAACAGTCCTGCCCTGAGAAGAGTGAGTGCTTCCAGAGATTGACACAAACATGAGACCAGACCCAAGATCTGCCAGCCCTGTGCTATTCAGAGAAGAGGAGGGTTCCCAGAAGACGCAACCTGAACCCTGAGCTCTAGAAGCCCAGACTAAAGACAGCTTTACTAGGACTGGCCATGGGAGCGATTTCCAAAGAAGAGAAGCAGACAGTGAGGGCCTCTTATCCAGCCACATTACCAAAAGCATATATCTATGGCTTCTGGAATGAGATGGCAGTTTGAAGTGAACTAAGAAATGGCACACATGCCTGAGCTTGTGGCCAGAAGCTCGAGTCTTTCACTGTGGCAATTTTCCCAGCTAATGCTCCCAAGTAACAAGTCAGCATGTCTGCCATGCTTCTGTGTCAGGATGATCCCTCTTTTAGAGTCCCAGGTGAGGGTTTCCATCTGCTGTGACTGATAAGCTCATGTGTCTGTGTTCCTGATATGGTTTGAATATTTTCAGGCTTATGTATGGCCACAGGTAAGTCATTTATCAGTTTGTACTTCCTGGCGTACTGGCAGATGGTAGCTGCTATCTTCGGGAAGGTGTGGGGTCACTCCTTCTTGGCACTCACACTCAAAACGGAGTGGCTCGGGTCACGGCTGCCGCTTATTAAATGACGTCATTCTAGGCTAGGCTCAGCCGGCTATTTCATGCAACACAGAGTAAGCCAAGGCAGGCCCTGCCTGTATCCAGCACCCTGCTGGCATCGGGGCAGAGTGAATTTGTTTGTCGGTTGACACTGCTTGATTCTATTTGGTGAGTCTCTCCAACCACCTCTGGGCTTTTAAAGGAGCGGGTCCTGAGCCCCACCCCACACACACACTCAGAATCCACGGAGTGGCCGCTGGGGCAATAGTAGCAAGAGTGTTACAGAGGCACCTAGTTGCTTTTTTATTGTATTTGAAGCTCACAGGAAAGAATTGGTGTCTGATATTTTAAACCTGTCAAAAGCCCTCATCTGGGAAGGTCACAAGCCCTGGAGGAAAGCTACTGCTGCTGTTTTGCTAATGAGCAAAGTGTACCCATCAAATTGCCTTTGAAATCATGTCCACAGATCAGCGCCGCCGCTGCCAGCTTTGCTCAAAAGAGCTTTTTGCAGTGGGTGGCAGTTACCGCAGACACTGGTCTGAGACAAGTGACTGCTGAATGCTCAGCCATAAATGGAATGCCTGTGTCATCCACCGACCCCTAAGGCTCATGGAAGAGAAGGCAAGAATGTAAGAGCCAAAGAAAGGGGCCGAGTGGCAAGGGACACCTTTTCTGGGTCTGACATGGCCCCTGCATTTGTGAACTTATAGCAGTTGTGATTACACAAGACATGCACGATATTGGTGAACATTCTGTCATGGAGTGAGGGTGGCTAGTGAGGCCTCACTATTTCCTGGGGCTTTATAGGCAGTTAATGGTTTCTGGGGCAGCGAGAGACATTTTCTTCAGTGGTGTATACTCACTGGTACAGTGTCCATGCTCCTGGAAATGGCCACTAACAAAATTCCCTGAAACACACACACACACACACAAAGAATACTCAAGGCAAGGCTGGCTAATGGGCTTTGGGGCTGGCGGGCTGAGAATCAATATCCCTCCCCAGCTCTGTCATTGTACAGGTGGAAAAATGGAAGCCCAAAAAGGCGAGATGCCCATTGCACTCTCTCTCAGGTGGCAGAGCCAGGTGGTTTACCACCAGAGAACGTGGGAGCAGCTGCGGTTCTAGCATGTAGACTGCCAGGAATGCCCCTGGCCTGAGAAACCAAAATCCTTGTCGGAAAAAACATCTCCCTGGAGTCCTCTCCCAGCAAGGCCACCAGGTGGCGCTGCTCACCGCAACATTCCTGAACCCTCCGGGGACCCTGAGTCCAGCCATCTGAGCCCGAGGGATCCATCGGCTCTGTGAGACTGGAGAATACTGTCTGCTTTGATTCTTGCATTCATGGAATCTCTTGCTTTCCTTTCGAAGAGTAACATGTTACACAAAACCACAGAAGAAAGTGCCCCACGGAATCAAGCACCTCCCATCCCCCAAGCCACGGCCAGACTGCATATTAAACCAAAAAATGTTCCTTTCTACTGCCCTCTAGCCACACCCCAGGCCTTGCTGCAGAGGTGGCCTTGTCGTCGTCGTCCCACCCCCACTCCCCCACCCCCCTCCACTCCCCCCCCACCCCCGCCTCTAACTTCATTGCGGGCCTGCACAGATCCATGAGGAAGGTGGTAAAGGAAATTAAACCATTCTGCCCTCCAAGTTCAGCAGGCAGGGACCAGATATAGGCTCTCAAGCTTGTCGGGGGCAGTTGCATGAACAGTGAAGAAGGCGCAGAAATGAATCGCCCTGGCCCCAGCCTGATGCATTGCTTCTAAGAGATGGGGGGGATGGGAATAACAGGTGGTGGGGACAGAGCTGACCTTCACTCTTCACCTTCGTGCTATTTCGTGCTGTTTTGGGTAGTTTACCCGTGAGTGGGTGAGCTGAATAAGACCCACACTTACGATTCCCAGCTTCACAGAGCAGAGAGAGGGAAGCCAAGAGCATCCTGAGGCCTGAAGGTGGACAACTCCCTGATCCCCACTGCCTGCACTAAGCTATGTGACAGAGTAGAGGAGATTCACACTTGTGATTAAGGACATTGGTTCTAAAAATCAAAACTCTAAGTCACACTTGAGAAGAAAGAAGGACCCTATTGTCCTGGATAACTACGAGGGACGCCATCCATGTGCAAGAGCCATACGAAGTCTAAGGAGACCAGCATAGGTCCTGCTGATGGCCAGCCAGGAGCCAGGACATCTGTCCCTCCACCCAAATCCTCCTGGAAAAAAAAAAGAAACAGCTAACCTGAATCTTCTCCCAGCCTTATAATAGGCAGAGCTGAGAAATGGCTGGACCTGCCGTGAGTTGCTTAAATTCTGGCATGGATTGTCGAGGGCTCCTGGCTTGCCTGGATGGCCACATGAATGTAACACTGAAACAGATGGGAGAGAATGTGAATGGGCAGCTGAAGAGTAAGTACAGAGATGTGTTTATTCACAGAGATAACATGCTATACATAAGCACACAGAAGAGAAGCATATGAAGACACCAAAGAAGCGGTTCTTGTCAAAGTTAGATATATCTTTTAAGAATTTTTTTTTTCTATTTCTTGGTTCTCTTATGATACTAGTTGGCCTGATTTCATAGTGGTTAGTTTATTTTTTTCAATTGACATTCAAATAAGGTATAGGGGGAAAAAAGAAAGAAAAGCCCTGTGGGCTAGGTAAATATACTGGGGAGGGGGGGCTAGATTTAATCCCAAGCACTCCAAATAAAAAATAATAGATAAAATTTGAGTGTGGTGGCTCATGCCTTTATTCCCAGCACTTGGGAGGTAGAAGCAGGCAGATCTCTGAGTTTGAGGCCTGTCTGGCCTACAGAGTGAGTTCCAGGACAGCCATGGCTATGCAGAGAAATAAGGGGTGCGGGGAAGAAATAGGTATTACATTACAGATGGAATCTTAAAGGCTTTTCACATCTATGCTTCATTTTATTTTACCTCTGTCTGTATAGAACATGAGAAGAAAAGAAAAAAAAGAAAAGAAAAGAAAAGAAAAGAAAAGAAAAGAAAAGAAAAGAAAAGAAAAGAAAAGAAAGCCAGAATCCAAAAGTGGGGGAGAGATTAGGGAATTATGAGAAGCACTCTGAGAACTAACATTCACTCAGACCTCCCAACCAAGATGAGCTGCTATCACCAAAGAAAAGGCCTGCAGGCTTGCAGAGCTCCAGGCTGCTGGGAGATATACCAAACCTTTCCAGCTCTCTCAGCCACGAAGTCCTATATTCCATGTTTGTTTTAGGAGCACTGGAGCCCTTCTGTGCCTGGGTCCCAGAGAAAGAGCCACACCTGCTGTTTTAGGGGAACACAGTCCCTCCCTCCCCACTCTCCCCAGTGGAGCTCTCCCTGATGACTGTACTAGGTTCCTCTTCGTTGACAGCAGAGTCCATACTACAGCCCCTACTGCTCAGGTAAGATTATTCCAACCTTCCCCCCAGAGAAGGCTTCTCTGCCAATCTGATCTATAGACTTGGGTCTTGGTAATGTTGGTTCCCTATCAGTTTTCACAAACATGATTAACTCACCACACAAGGAAGGGAGCTGACATCATTAAGCACCA
Organism: Cricetomys ansorgei; assembly: GCA_026225945.1. NCBI lineage: Eukaryota > Metazoa > Chordata > Mammalia > Rodentia > Nesomyidae > Cricetomys > Cricetomys ansorgei. Next base: position 1,890,770 of record JAMJFZ010000320.1, read on the forward strand.
ATACCCTATTTCTACATGGTTTTCATTCCTGCCTCACTGAAAGTCTGGCAGCTGCCCCATCCTGGAGGTAGAGAAAGGAGGTTCTGGAACAAGGTTACACCGCTAATGGAAAGAGAATCCATACAGGTTCTGAACACAGACAATCTTGACTCCACTTTGGAGTCTAAAATCCTCTCAGACCCCTAGAGAAACAATGGCAGTTTATTCTCTGGATCTGCAACAGTTCCCACCCCCATGCCAGCTCCAAGTCTAGGTTTCAGGCCCACTTGCCCCTAGAGCTGGCACCCTCAGCATCTCTGCCATAGATCATAAAAGTACTCTCTGGTCACCTTTGCTGTTCAGGGTGCCCCCAGGTCCCAGGGCCACCAAGGTCTCAGAACTAAGAAAATCAGTGATCTGCCCTGTGAATAGGGGACCAAGGCTCCCTTATTTTTGTGCCATGTCCCCCTTCCCCCCAAAAAAAATTCTGTGCTCATTGTCCCTTGCCACTTCTCTTGATAAAACAACCAAGGTCAAACTGCCTTCTATCTCAGGACCAGCGCTACTCAGCCTTGTCAGAGAAGCTTTTGGTTTGTAGTAAACATTGGTCAATGCAAAGACTCATAGCTTGTCAGAGTGATGAGAGTAAGTGGCTATTGATTGCTCAGGTCTAACTGGGACATTCAATCACCTCCTCCAAGGTTCAGGCACCATCAAAGCAGAGAGGACTGAAAGAATGTGAGGGCGGGCAGATGGGGGATCGGTACTGTGAAATGCTGTCTTCTGGACACAACAGGGCTATTCCACTCAAGAATTCACTGAAGCTATAGTTACCTGCACAAAATCTGGACAAGACCAAACTAGCTGAAATCCTAGCACAGGTGGGAGATGGGCTCAGGATACCTCTACCTGTTGAGGGCTGAGCTGATCCAAGGCTTTCCCTGAGGCCCTGATGTATGGAAAAGGAACACGGAAGCAGCCTAGGGCCAGGGCCTTGGGGGAGCTGTGGCTCCTGATCCTGAGAAACCAATGCTTCCCATCCTAAGGGGCTATGGTTATTAGTCCCAAGGCCACTGTGTGCTCAGGTCTATAATGTCTTATGTTCTCTTTGTGCAACATTGTATAATAGTTCCTGCTGACTCTGTCCCATTTCTCCCCTAAAAATAGTTTATAAGGTGCTGCACTTCTTAATGAGCTTACTTAGCATTAAGCATGGCTTGTGCAAGGACTCCCAATCCACACTTATCTGTCTCCTTATCTTCTGATCTCCTGGTCCTGTCTCTTGGGACTTTGTCACTGAAGAACAGCCTGCTGATCCAGGTCATCTATTCATCCCCAAGGAATCAACTGTTATAATGGTTGCCAGAGGAGAGGGGGTCGTATTCCTCTGTAGCCACTGGTAAGTTGCCCTTGCTCAAGTAAGTAATACACACTCTCACATATACCCACTCACACACACACACATAGTCACAGACTCACACACATAGATATACATACACATACACACGTTCACATACGCACACACTCACATACACAAGTACTCATGCTGATGACCTTTATTAAATGTTCCAGGCTTAAAAAAAAAGACATGAAAGTCTGGGGAAGACTTGTGGGGAAGAAGGAGTTTAGTGAGTGGGGGAAGGAGAAAAGAGAGTAGAATGTGGGGAAGCATGTGAACAAAGAATGAATGAAGGAATCAGCTAAGGCCCAAGAGAGAAGGGAAGGGACCCACACATCTACAGGGCCTCCAGCCCTTACAGTTCCTACCCTGTTCCTCTCCACCTCTCTCAGGAAAGCTCCAAGTGGCAGACCACTGTGAGTCTACTTCCGACTCCCTCACTAACCCTCCCTGGCATCTCTTTAAACACCATGCTGCCCTTGGGACCAAGCAGCAGCCGCTCCTACGCCCAGTGGCACACTCAAGTTGGCCCTGGGAGTCCCCACCCCAATCCCCAGCCTTAAGGAGTAAGACACATGCCAGTGACCAAGGCAGCCCTTCTGCTGAAGGAAGTGTCACAGGCACAGTATGCTACATGTGGGTCTGGGAGGGACTGTCCCCCACAAGTAGAGGAGGCTGAGTTGGCTTTTGAATTATCCCCTGATAAAAAAGAAATCCAGGGGAATTACTACAAAGTTCTGGAGACGCTTTGGCCAGAAGTGTGACCTTTGGGGTGAACTGAAAAAGTGCTTGTTGGTTTGAGACTCAGGTTGAGAGAGCTGAGGCAGAGTTCCAGCTCTCTCAGCTCGAGCTAACAGAGGCGACTTCTGACCACGGCCCAGTAGGACCATGTAGATGTGGTGGTGTGCACCTGAGGCAAAAGGGTTATGAGTTCAAGGCCAGTCTGCACTGCATAGTGAGGGCTTGTCCCTCCTCTTACCTGTGTCTCTTCTTTAAATATAGGTGTGTGTTAGTTAGCTTCCCTAGCTGACCAATGAAACTTAATGGAGGAAGAGTTTATTTTGGATCATGATTTCAGGAGATTTTAGTTCATTGTAGTAGAGAGAGCGTGGTCGGTAGTGGTGATGCTAATGTCATCGAAGGCTTATAGCAGTTCTTAGCAGCAAACAGAAAGCCCCAGGTTATAACCTTCAAACCCCTTCCATACAACCCTGCATCCACCAGATAAGCCTCCCATCTCAAGGTTACACAGCTTCTCAAAACAGTATGGCCAGTAAAAGGGTGTAGGGGGGTGTCTGTTCAAACCATAGCATTAGGCTTGCTTCACTAGGAGCTCAGCGTTGAGTTGTGTTGTTGCTGCTGCTGCTGCTGTTGTTGCTGATATAGTGTCCCAATGTACAGCCTTGGCTGGCCTGGAACTCACTTTACAGACTGGCTGGCCATGAACTTACAGAGATCTGCTTGCTTCTGGCTCCTGAGTGCTGGAATTAAAAGTGCGCACCAGCAGCCTGGCCCATGCTTAGATGTCTTAAAGGCAGAAGTCACATGTCTTAAGCCCCAGTAGAACAAAGACCAGAGCCAAAATGTGAAGTCTTCCTCAGCATTCTTCAGTTGGACTTTGGGGCTCTGTCCTGATAGCATCACGGAGGGCCACCTCCCTATTTGCCCCAACTAAGGGTCCAGTATTCCTAGAGACTGAGCTTCTCCCACCTCATTCCCTTGGCAACACCGTTAGACATAATAAATTATTCAACATGATAAAGAGATCTCCAGTCTCACCCAAGAGTCCAGATCCCAGTGTTCAGGATTGAGTTTCTTGTTCCCCACTATCCAGTGCCTCTAACTGTTAACACCAGCAACTAAAGAATTTACAGAGAGAACCTTGCAGATGGCGAGCCTGTGTGATGTCACAAGGGCCATGGGAAACAGAGCTAGGGGAGCAGGAGGTCTCTGGAGAAACCAAAGGACGATGACTGAAGCAGACCTGTTTCCTTCTGCAGATATAAACCTACTGACCCCAGTGCCTTAAGCTAATCCCACCCTACTCTCTCCCTGATGGCTGAAACCCTCACCTTTCTATTCAGCTATGGCCTTAAATTTACACTGTATTTCTTCAAGACATCTGTAAGCAATGCTAGAAAAGCCAGAGGCCTTTGAGGGAAATTGTTATAAACCAAGGACCCAATGCTCCAGAAAATGCATATGCACACAAAATTTTACTGTAATGTGAAGAACTGCATGGACCCTTGAGAAGAACATCCATCTGCATGATGGTCTGTCTTGTCTCACACAGCCCAACTCAGTGCTCCCTCGCCACCCCCACACTGCAGAGTCCACCATCTTTAGAGGAGCCATCAGAGTAGGAAGGTACCTGGATGGCTGCTTAGAGACACAGCAGGCAGTGGAATGCCCTGGGAGCAGACGCCCCCTAGCCACCCACCCCTACTTGTGCACACGCAGATGAGAAAAACAGAGACAGAAAAATGAGAACCTCTGAAGTCACAGGTTCTAGCTATGTCCCAGAATATTCCCATAAGCTCTCCTCCCCTTCCATGACTTCCTTTTCAGGGGCCAACCTGTCCTTCCCCACACCTGCTCCCAATCTATATTTCTAGGGACTCTCAGTCTAGAGAAACAGAACCAATGTAATGAATATATATCAAAGGTGGGGTTAATAGATTGACTTGTATGATATGGTCTGGGTAGTTCAACAATGGCTGTCTCACACCAGAGAGGATGAGAATCCGGTAGTTGTTCAGTCCATGAAGATGAGTGACTCGGCAGGCCTGATCTGGCACCAAAGATCTGGAGGACTCCTGGAGAGTTGGAAGCCTTGAAGAAGCTGGATCAACTAGCAGTGGCAGCAGCAGCAGCAGCAGCGGCAGCAGTCAAAGGGCAGATGAACTTACCATCAGGAGTGAAGGCAGAGCCAGCAAAAGAGCAGAGCTTTCCTTTCTCCGTGTTTTTATTTTGGGTGCTATCGGCAGGTCCTGCCACACTTAGGGTAGGTCTTCCCACACCAATTAAGGCAATCAAGGCAATCCCCCATGGACATGCCTGGGGGCAGCCTGTTGTAGACAGTCCTTCATTGAAAACCCCACCCCCCATCCCCGAGTGATTTCTAGGTTGCATCAAGTAGACAAAGCAAACCAGCGTGGTTACTTGAAGAAGCAAAAGTATGTGGAAGTCTGGCCCAGTGCACCTAAAGGAACCCACCCACACTCAGCCCATTTCTCTGTGCTCAGCCCCTCCTGTGCCCTTTAGGCCCCACCTGCTCCTCTGTCTCCCTTTCCACATAGAATTCACTAAGAACACAAGCTCCAGCATTTATGCTGCAGACTGTATTTTAATGAACTAGCTAAGACTTTATTCTCCAGGTACCTGTTGTCCAGGGCCTTTTCCCGCTGTGTTAGTCAGCTTCACATCACTGTGACCAAATACTGGGAATAAACAGCCTAAAAAGAGAAAGGAATTACCTTGGGTTGGAGCTTCAGAACTATTAGTCCACCATGGGGAAGGCACGGTGGAGATAGAGGCAGAGCACGCCTGTACTCATAGGCCTTTCCCTTTGCCCCTTTCATTCCATCTGGGCCCTCATCCTATTAGATGGTGCCCCCCAAATTCAGGGCGGGTCCCCCCCTTAGTCAGCCCTCCCTGGAAATGCCTTCACAGACATACCCACAGTGTGCTTGTTTTTGTCCCTACTGACCCTCACACCCAGCTAGCAGCTAAAGCATTTTTCACTCAAAGCCTCAAATAAGTCACAAAGCATCATGATACTCAAACAGCAGGCCCTACTTTTATCCCTTTGCTTTACCAAGCCTGAGCCCCGGCGGGCAGGAAGACAGAAAAGAGCTAGAGAAGGCCGCCAGGGCTCTCGGAGTACACACCAGAGCTGATCCTACACTCAAATGTGCGTTCAGATGATGGGTTCCAATACAGTAAACTGCAAGGCACTGCAGCAGCTGCTGGATGGGGACCACACTTTGGAACAGGTTCTAGAAGCCACTCAGTGGGATGCCCACTGTGCATTTAAAACTGAAATAGCTGTCTAAAATTAAATATAGATCAACTAAAGTTAAAAGGAGTTAATCCGAGTCCTCTGGCTCCTGAGCTGAGTCTCATGCTAGTGGTCTCCTATAGCCAATGTGCTCAACCACAGAGTCTCCATTCTCCTGCATCTGTAGGGAGTGAAGAAGGAAAAAGCAGATGGAGTGGTGCTCCCAGAGGAGTGGCCCCAGGCAGGCAGGCTGCTCCTAGAGCCCCACAAAACACCCACGCTCTCATCTCCATCCTGTCAAGATACACAAGGATTTCTGGAACCAGGCTGGATCAGCCATGGAAACAGTCAGTGTTCCCTTTAGGGCAGTGGTTCTCATGTGAGCCATGACCCTTTGTGGGGTGGAACAACCCTTTCACAGGGGTCGCCTAAGACCATCTGCATATCAGATATTTATATTACTATTCATAAGAGTAGCAAAATTACAGTTAGTTATAAAGTAGCCTCTACCAGTGAGCAAAGTCTCTCCACAGGGCCAGCCAGGGTGGCCTCACAGGACATTACAGAGGTGATAGTGTACAGTGACTGGAGTTGGTCAAAAAAATCATTGCCGCTGTCCCCTTCTCATGTGTAACAGGTTGCAATGATGGCCTCACAGCTCTACCCTCTTCTCAGCGGGTGTCTCTTTGTATAGTGAGAGACCCACATGGCAAGGCTCAGAGACCACCTCCTGACGTCAACACCATCTTCATGCGAGTGAGTTGTCTTGGAGGTTGACTGCTTGGCTCTGGTTAGGGCTTCAGATCAAAATGCAGCCCTGGAAGAGTTTGAGTAATCTCAGATGTGTCCCTGAACAAAAACCACCACCTAGGCTATTCCCGATATCTCAACCCAGAGAAACTATGCGTGATAACAGATATTGACTGTGTGGCCTCCTGGTACACTGGTGATAAACTATTGCAGGCAGAGAAGCCTGGAGGGGAGTGAGGGTGGAACATCTGAGGGTTGGACGGACAGCTGCAGCTCTTAAAGATAACAAGATGGGAGAGTAAGCAAGATGCGCTGAAACCAGCTCAGCACCGTCACTGCTGATGGGACAAAGAGAAGTGAGGTGTCCTCAAGGAGCCCAAGCAGAAGAAAGCATCCCCAGTATGACAGACAGCAGAGGACCTGGGGGCACCCCCACTGTGCTTGAGCTCAAAGGTAGTATCAGAAACCACTGCCCTGCAATGCACTTCATGCGTTGATATCCCACCATTCCCCAATGAAAATACAGGGCAAGGGAGCCAGAACACAGTGCTGGACACACTCAAGGACTAGGCAGGAAGCCACCACAGACCTTGCCCCATCTGCCTTTGGTTTCATGCACATCCAATCCATTCCCAGGTATTGCATTGCCTTCTCTCCTCCCCAGGTCCTGCCATGGTGGACATGCATCTTCATCTTGGCCATACCCGATGTACTAGCTAGTTTTATGTCAACTTGACACACAAACTAGAATTACCAGAAAGAGGGGGAACCTAAATTGAGAAAATACCTCCATAAGATCCAACTATAAGGCATTTTCTTAATTAGTGATTGATGGGGGAGGGCCCAGCCCATTGTGGGTGGTGCCATCCTGGGCTGGTGGTCCTGGGTTCTATAAAAAAGCAGGCCAAGCAAGTCATGAGGAGCAAGTCATCCAGCGGTACCCCTCCATGGCTTCTGCATCAGTCCCTACCTCCAGGATCCTGCCCTGTTTGAGTTTCTGTCCTGTCTCCCTTCATCGATGAACAGTGAATTGGAAATGTAATAAATCTTTCCTCACCAGCTTACTTTTTGGTCATAGTGTTTCCTCACAGCAGTGGAGACCATAATAAGACATCTTCCTTCCTTCCCATGTGAGACAGAGTGTAAACATGGCAACAACCCTTCCCACCCTCATCATTGGGGTCCAGCTCCTCCTGCATGGAGTCTGTTTCCCAAGCCCTCTACTCTGGCCTCACCTGATATCACAGAATGTGATAAAGCAGGGTTATTCCTTTCTGAACTCAGGTATCAGGGATCCTGTGTATTTTCACTCTCAATTTCAGGACCCTCTTGGCCCTGCACACATGCTCAGGCTCGGTTCCAGCAGGGGAGAAAGGTACCATGAAAGCTTTCCCTAAGGCTTCCTAAACCAGACCAGCCCTTCCAGCAGCTGATGGAGACACACATGAGCATAGAAGACAGAACCATGAGTTGACCTCCATCCCAACCTCTGACCCACAAATTCACAATTTCAGGCTAAAGCAAATGGTTCTTGTATGAAGTCACCACAGGGGATCTAGCAATGACTCCACCAGTAAAATTCTTGCTTTGCAAGCATGAGGACCTGGGTTCAAGCTCCAGAACCCTACCTTTTTGTTTAAATTCAAGAACTGGCTAAGAGCACTTGCTACTCTTGCAGAGGACCCAGGTTTGGTTCCCAGCATCCACGTCAGGCAGCTCACAACCACCTATAACTGCAGTTATAGGGGATCTGACATTGTCTTCTGGTTTCCATAGATACCTGAACACATGTGGTATACATACATACACTCAGACACACACCCATACACATAAAGTTTAAAAATCCTTTTTTTCAAACCCAAGTGCGGTGCTACTTAGCTGAGCTTATTCCAGGCAATGAGAGCCCCTTCCTCAAAAAAACAAGGTGAACAGCACCTAAGGAATGATACCCAAGGTTGCTACACACACACACACACACACACACACACACACACACACCTGTTCATGCATGCACATGCACACAAATATACACAGAAAGAAGGAAGGACAAAAAAGGAAGGGAAGATTTTAGAGTGACATTACACAGTAAATGCTCGTCTATACACAGCTCTTGGGTGTATAGATGTCACCATTCCCCCCAGGCACTTTTCATCCAAGACATAAACTGGACAGTGAGTGCTTCCCCAAAACCCTTGTCTCCAGAGTACAGATAGATGTATGCAGGCTGTCATATTTTGGATTTGTGCAGTGCACAACCTGTGTAGACATCAAACATGGCCCTGACCCCAGACAGACAGATTTGCCTGCGGGCTCTGTGTGGGAAGGCAGTGATGTACAGACACATCAGTCAGCCAGCTTCCATGGCAACAGCCTCAGCAGCCTGGCAACAGCATCCACAGCTACAGTAGCAGAGGGACCCACATAGCCCCTCTGAAATGTGAGACATGGGCTTTCCTCCCTCCACGACTGGGCCCCCCAGTGGTTCCTGTGACTCCCCAACAACAAATTTCTTTCCATGTAAATTTAGCAGACTGGTTTTCCTACTCACAGCTTAAACAGCACCAGGTTTTGACTAGGTCTATTGAAGAGAGTCCGGTTGAGCCTGATGACTTGGCTTCAATGATTAGTTGTTTTGTTGGTTTATGTTCTCAACTTGACCCAAGCTAGAGTTACCTGAGATCTCGATTGAGGGATTGCCTCCATCAGACTGGCCAGTAGGCAAGTCTGTGGGGTTTTGTTTTTGTTTTGTTTTGTTTTGTTTGTTCATGATTGATGTGGGAGGAGCCAGCACGCTGTGCATGGTACCATCCCTGAGTGGGTAGTCTTGGATTGTGTAAGAAAGCAGGCCAAAAAGCAGCACTCCTCCATGGCTTCTGCTTCAGCTCCAGGTTCCTGCTTGAGCCCTGGCTTTCTTTCATGATGGACTGTGACCGTAAGCCAAATAAACCCTTTCTTCCTCAAAAATGTTTTGATCGTGGTGTTATCACAACGATGGAGAAGCAAACTAGGACAGTGCACAACTCAGCTTCCTCCTGCCATGTCACATGGCCCTATGGGCGCATGTTGCCGGCAGGCTTCCCAGCCAACAGCCATCAGTCACTGTGTGACATGTAGGCAGAGAGGAGAGTGATGGTTCAAGCCTGGAGAGGCTGGAACAGCCAGATGAGTGGCTGCCTATGAACAGGAGGGATGGAGCTGAGCCTGACAGAGCAGAGTACACCCTCCCCACCCCACCCCCATCCATCTCTCCCAGGATTTTCAGCCTAAGTGGAAGTTTGCACTGGGACTTCGAGGTGCTGGCCACCTGGGATCTACACATGCCTCCACCTACTGCTAATGAGCATGACCAGTGCTTTCCTAACTGGCTTGTGCTTGCCCTGCCTAGATGACCACTGGGCCTGTGCAAACACACTCTGATGGTCCCTTGAGGGTGAGGAACCATGTAAGGTACATCTGGAGCAGTCTTCTAAAGAAGGGCATCATGGCCTTGGCATCCCCTCCTGGGCTAGAGTTCTCTTCACCCACCGCCCTGACACTCTTTGTTCTGCCTCTCCCTCTGTCTCTTACTGATTCTCCCTCTCTCTCTTCTTCTTCCTGTCATTCTCCCTCTCTCTTACACACACACACACACACACACACACACACACACACGTAGGAGGGAGGGAGAGAGAAAGGGAGAAGGGAGAGGGGAAAGAAGGAAAGGAGAGAGGGGGAAAGGAGAAGGGGGAAAGACAGACAGAGACAAGAGATTGCTTCCCCAGCTCTGCAAACATCACTCGGCTGCCTCCATCCTCCCCACTGGGGGGCAGTGTGGCATCACAGATTGACACCCTGCCTCATGGCCCCAGGCTGTCGCTCTGCCCATCCATCTCAAGCTGTGCTCCACAGAGGGCTCTAAAGAGGCCAGCCACGCCAGCTTTTCGGTCACGCCTCACTGCGGCACCTAATGAATCTCAGCTCTACCGGGAGCCAGCCACAGCCCCGCCGCACAGCCGGCCCTGCCCCCACCCACCCCCTGTCTGAACCGACGTCCCCTCCTGAGCCTCAGGAAGGGAATTCAGGACAGAGGTCTGGCTCTGTGCCCAGGTGTTTGTACCCGATCCGATTTGCTTCAAAACAGTCATCGTAATATGAAGTGTCGGTTAACAGGTACAAATAAAGGCTAGAATGCCATCGCCATGTTTTATATCCGTGGTTCTCAACCTTCCTAATGCGGTGACCCTCATGTGTTCATGTTTGATGACCCACAACCATAAAACCATTTTCGTTACTACTTCATAACTGTAATTTTGCTGCTCTGAATTGCAATGTAAACATCTGATATGCAAATATCTTAGGTGATCCCTGTGAAAGAGCCATTCAACTCTCAAAGGGGTCTCGACCCACAGGTTGAGAACCACTGTTTTCTATAAACACAAATTTGCCTAAATGGAGCTTAACAGAGGAAACTACAGACGCTTGGTGCTTCTAACCTCCTATGAGGTGGGAGGCAGTGTACAGAGCAGAGCTTTTGGCAAGTGACGTGGGGATGTGGCTGCCGGGCTAGGGATGGTGCCACAGAGCAAGCGTGGAACATACCTTAGATGATGCTGAGTGCCCATGGCTAGGCAAGTCTGTACCAGGTTGTCATCACCAATAGGTATCTATCATCTATTGCCCCGCAATAGACACTCCACTGTCCGTGATGCTAAGTACTCAGTACTCAGTAGTCATGCTGGGTACTCTACCTGCACTGTCCACAGAGTCCTCACAAGGACTTCAAATGAGGAATCCTAATCCTAAAGAGTTTAGGTAACTCAAATTCCCACTGAGTGTAAAAGGCTCATCCAAGCTTGGGCTGTGGCTAGACCAGTTGCTGTGAGCACACAGCTGCTTGCTCAGGTTGATCTCAGGAAGAGGAGGGGTTCGTGTTGGAGAGGGGAAGGGTGGGAGAAGGAGGGCAGCACAGACCACACTGTACAGGATGACAAAGGCTCTCGAGGCAGCCCGAAGGGCACTAGAATGAGGCTAGCAGGCCTCCCTGTGACTCTGCACACTTCTATGGCAGCGCTCTCTCTCTGAAGGACCTCAAGGCTCACCCTCACCTCCAGGACAGGTGGACATGGGACAGAGAGAGACATTTCGTGGGCAGAAAACGCTACTCATGAACAGGGAGATGCCAACACGGCTCACGCGCCTGGTTCAGACACCTCCTTTGTGTTCTCTGGAGTCATCCAGGTCAGAAAACACTCCCTTCCTGGACCGTGCACACCGTGAATGCTTAACTAAATCTGGGCAGAGTCTCTTTCCCATTTGACTGGGATATGTATCAGGAAGTTACTCAGCAGGATGAAGTCAGCCCAGCTACTAGACATTCGCCTCTGCCCCTAAGGGCGGGGATGGAGAAAGATGCTCTTCTCCCCCTGGCAGTTGAGAGGCAGGCTTACAAGGGAACCTAGAAATCAGGCTAGACCAGCATGAACACTTGCAGACACCCTCACCCCAAGTCCCTAGCTTGCTGCTCCCTCTTCAGCAAGCCCACTCCAGCCTCTCTTGCAGAGAGCCACCTAGATTGAATGGAGAGCTGTCTAGCAAAATCATAGCTGAGAACATTTCAACATCCTGGTTGATTTCCTCCTTCAGCAGCCATACTGGAAGATCTGTACCCAGTATGGATGATGGAGCCCCCTTCTCCTAGTCCTTTCCTGGCCCACATAGTCTAGCTCTTCCCTGAGACCCTAAGGCTACCTTGCAGTTAGGACAAAATTGCCTACAACCAGCCAGAGCAGAGTGACTTGATGCTCAGGACAATCACACACACCCTGCTATGAGGGGATGTAAATAGTTGACAAGCTGTCACGTACTTTTGCAATCAGACACTAGATTCATGAAGATGGAGTTTGTTCTGCCCAGAAGACAGCACTGTGCAACATCATGGTGCCCGAATAAACCTCCAAGGAAGTTCTGAAAAACTTATGCCAAGAACTGTGAGGGTCTGAGGTACCCCTTCCAAGCCACCATGTCAGCCTTCCCAGGATGGTGATAGAAGCCACAAAACTCCTGGAGACAAAGGACTTCATTGTTCTCAGCAACACCATCCCTATAGGACTCAAGTAAAGTGTGTGACACTAGGAGAGGGTTGGCTCTAGAGACCTGGGCCCGTTATAACAAGCAACAACATGCCTACCCTTGCCCCAGCTGCAGACACCCCCTTTGGGATACTGTACAGTGTGAACACCTGTTCACCGGCTCCCAGCATCACACCCTTTCTTCTGAGGCTGTGAGCCACGGTGGGGTACAAGAAAGACGTCGGTTTCATCTTCCAAGCTATCTCACTGTGCAAACATCTGTCATGGAGCAGTCTAAGGCTGGGGTAAAGCCTGTGCAAGGCCCCGGGTTCAGTGTCCAGAAGGCTCCCCAGCACCTACCAACACACACCAATAAAAGAAAGTTATCCGGAGCAAAGAGCAGTCAGAACATACCCAGAACAGCACAAAAAAAGCCAACTGCCCTAGGGAGCTGTCACCACAACTCACTGTCTTCCTGGCGTTGCAAGTGATGATTGTTTTCTTTGGGAAATGAAAGGTTAATTATTTTTTACTAAAGATTCTGACATACAAAAAGGGAAAAGTGAGGAGTATTAGTACAAGCTCCCCGGAGCTCCAGTCCCTAGTGTTCCCATGTGTGAGCTGGAGCTGGTGATTGACCTATAAGCAGGACACAGCAGAGACTGAGAGCTATGGCCCCCAAGCCAGGTTAGGAGGGGTGTGGCTCTGATCTCCCCGGCTCCCTCTGACCCTCCCTTGACTGCTCCGATGAAGATACTGCCACAGTGAGCTGTGCCTCAGAGGGACCTGCACCTAGCAAGGACCATGATGCCCTCTGCTCCACAACAACTAGTGAGAAACTGAGGCTCACCACTCTATAGCCTCAGAGGAGTGGAACCCCATCAAACCGACAGCGAGAGATGGGGCTCTCACTGTGACAATCTGCTAAGCCTCATGTGAATTCCTGGCCAACAGACACCTCAAGTTAATAAATATTCTGGTCACTATATTTCAGAGTGATTTACTTGATCCACAGCAATAGATAAATACAGCTACTGAAGAAGTTAGAACAAAAGAGCACAACACATTCCATAGCAAAAGTCAGAGGATTTATTTGTTTTCCTGAAATATGGGTTTTGAAGCAGAACAACAGTGCTCCTACCTGGGTAATAGTGAAAGGAGCCTACGTGTTAAGAGTAACTCATAGAAACATCGGTGGCTGCCACGTGGGTGTTCTTTGTGTAGTTTAAAGAGTGGGTGGCCCCTGTTTGCACACCACTGCTGCAACATTTACTGTGGCTGGGCCAAGGCAAGAGCCTCAGAGCATCCTTCTGAGTGGTGATTCCATAATGAACATTTCGGCTCTGACATGGGTGATAAAATTCCACCTATTCAGAACAGTACCAGGTTTCCCCCGTCCTGTGGTTCAAACAGCCCTTCCATCCATGAGGCTCTATACTTCTATGTGGATAGTAACTGGCAGACAAAGCAACTAATACTCAGAGGTGGCTTGTGGCCACTGGTGTCTGGAAGGCTGAGTGTCTCTAAAGGTGGGGTTCAGATGGCAGTCCCTTGAGTCTGTCGGCACTCACACATTCTCCTTGTCAAACTCGCACATGAAGTACATGGTAATGTGGCAGGCCACGTCGTTCCAGCCTCCTGAGGCTACCATCTCCACACAGTCTTCGTCATCATAGGCATTGTTGGGCTCTCCGCTGCGCCACTTGTTGAAGGTCTGCATGGGGGAGCGGTCTGAGTACATGAAGGAGCCTTCTCTCTCCAGGTCATTAATGCCAATGAAGACACGGGCCAGACCAGCCTGTGCCAGGTATGAAGCCATCAGACCGTTGGCCGCCTCGTCCTTGGGCATGCTCAGCGTGCCTCCCCGGCGTTGGCAGGACAGCTGGGCGTCTGCATACCGCTTCTCCTCCTTCACCAGCAGGTAGATCTTGCTCTCTGTCTCACGCACACCAGCAACCACTGCAGGGGAGGGCAGTGCTGAAAGGCCAGCACTTGCATTTCTATAAACAAACTCAACGCACTCCACCACACCACGGCCACAGGCACGGCAGCGGTGGGCGCTGGGCAGCACATGGAAGCCACTGCTGTCCGGCTTTGGGGAGAAGGCGGGGGAGGGCTAGGGAAGGGGAAGGCCTCAGTCCAACGTACCATTTTTTATGAATTTTATCTCAGTTGTCAGTTGAGTGACCTGGTTGTCCATCTCCCCAATGGCCTTCCTCAGCTGGCTGCACTCGCATGGAATGCCTGCAGGAGGCAGCCTGTTATACAGGTTTCCGAAAAGAAGGGTGTTCATGGGCACGCACACACGCACGCACGCACGCACACGCACGCACGCACATGCACGCACACACACCAGGTACGTATGCCACTAAGAGAAAGGGCAGAAAATGAGCATCCCAGTCTTTAGGGCAGGTATACCTGGGGCTACTACACAGACAGGACGATGCCTTCAGACAGACTACAACCCTTAAAACCATAGGGAAAACAGAATGAAATGTTGCACAGTAGGACCAGCCTGACAAGAAGCTATTGGCTATGTGGGCTCCCTGCTTTCCTACCCATTGCAGTTTTAGTTTGTGAATCTTAAATGTTTTCATTAGTGTGTATTAATTATACACATTAATGGGCTTCACTTTGACATTTTCCTACATGTACATATTGTATCTTGATCACATTCACCCTGTTACCTTCTCTTGTCCCCTCCTACTCCCACTGTCCCCTCCTCCACCCAGCACCACATCTGTGTGTCATGTCATCTGTGTGCGTATACATGTGTGTGGGCATGACTGTGTGTGTGCATTGTGTATATATGAGCATGTGTGTGTGTGTGCATATCTTCTGTGTGTGTGTACATGTGTGTGTGTGCATGACTGTGTGAATGCGTGCGTGCGTGTGTATATGTGAGCATGTGTGTGGGTATATGTGTGTCTGTGTGCACATATCTTCTGTGTGTGTGTACTGTGTGTGTACAGGACTGTGTGAGTGCATGCATGTGCATATGTGAGCATGTGTGCATGTGTGTGTGCATATCTTCTGTGTGTGTGAGTGCATGTGTGTGCATGTGTGTGGGCATGTGTGTGTGTGTGTGTGTGTGTATATTTGTGTATGTGTGTGTGTATGTGCATTCCAATGAGTTTCACTAGAGCTGTTCACAAGAGGCGCATGAACACCTTTCCAGTGGCTACTCTGCTGAAGAAAATGTCTCTCCCTCCCCTATCAATCACTGACTATGTTGTTTTGTTGTTTGTAGCCCAGCTACGCAACTGAAAATGACCTTGGACTTCTGACCCCACTTTCCCTTGATGGCTGCTGAGACTACAGGTGTGCACCACCATTTCCAGTTTATGAGATACCAGGGACGGAGCCCAGGGCTTCATACAGCCACGTGTAGTTTTTTTCTTTTTTAATTATTTTATCACTTAACTATCATTTAGTTATTTAAATAAAATAAAATGTAATTACTAAATAAAATTGTTTTATTATAAATATATTTGCATTGATACAAATATAGTAATATGAATATGTAATATATGTATAAAATAAATGTATTTATAAAATTATAAAATTTACAAATAAAATATATTTATAAAAATACAAAATATACTTATATTACTTATAATTCTTTTAATTTAATGTATATAGGTACTTTGTCTGCATGTATCTCTGCGCATCATGTGTGTCTACAGTGACCCCAGAGGCCAGAAGAGGGCACTTGATCCCCTAGAACTGGAGTTGCAAACTACTGGGAGCTGTTATGTGGGTGCTGACAATTGAACTCAAGTCCTCTGGAAGAGCAAGCAGTGTTCTTAACCTCTGAACCATTGCTACCTTCCATTGTTTATTAAATATAAACTTAATAGATTTCATTAAAATTTTCTGCATTTTTTATGTCATACCAGGTTCTCCACTGGGACCAGGAGGTCCAATGTCACCAGAATCTCCTTTTTCACCTAGGGGGCAAAAAAGAAAAATTGAAGTTACTATTCAGAGGGAATATGTTCCTTTAATTAAAATGTATCAAATTAAAAATCATATTTATTGAAGCTGGGGGTATAGTTCAGTGGTAGAGACTTATACAGCATATATGAGACTATGTGTTCAATCTCCATCACTACCCATTGCCATGTTCTGTGGACAGCTCTTCTGGTTGTTTACAAACATGGACATTTGCATTCTGTGGGCTTTAGGGGAGCATTGATGGCATGCTTGATGTTGGCTCTGGGGAGCACCGTGCCCTTCAGGGAATGTCTTATGGGCAACATTGTATGATTACTTAACACCAAGGGCAGATGGTGGTAGGTAGCTCTGTGGTTCTCAGCACAACAGGAAAATGGGAGGTGGGGTGAGCTTAGGGGCAGCCTGGTCCAGCAAGTGTAGACACACTGATAAGCCCAAGCTGTAACCCAAGTTCCTCTGGATCCACTCCAGGCAGTATAGTGTCACAGAAGGGCCCAGACACCAGGGCCCCAGCCTAACCTCCTGGTTCACAGGACAAGTCTCCTAACCCTTAGCCTTCAATCTTCTCAACACAAAAAAACATAGTATAGAATACAATGACAGCAATATATTTGTCCAGCCACTCTGAAATCAAGCCGTGTGTGTGTGTGCGTGTGTGTGTGTCTACATGAGTCATGTCAGAATCCCTAATGCACTGTCCCTCTTGCTCAGAAAACAGAACTGTCTCCCTGAAGGGCTGTGAGTTCCACATCTGCAGATTCGTAGTACGTTCACATAAAGAGGGAAGCATTTAAGCAGCCCTCATCCAACTCATTCCTCTGTTCTGTCAGGGGCTTGAAGAAGATCAGAAGCTCAGCCTGACCAGGCCCCAAGAGAACAGCTCTGGAGACAAAGCCAATCAAATAATCAAAGCCAAATAAGGGTGGTCCTGGTCTCCAGCTGAGACTTGGAGATCTGCTCAGCACACACGCTGTGTTAATGATGTTAATTCATAATGAATATGAATTCCTTTGGTCTCCCCTCAGTCACTGCAATATTGCCCACAGCGGTCGATGGGGACAGATGGCCTGAGGGGCCACAGACTGAGAGATGTTAGTGTAGACTGCAGTCCTCTGAGCGAATCATCCACGATTTCCATATGTCAGTTGTGCCTGCTTGCAAGATTCCATCAGATCATGCCTGTTGGGTGTTGATATCCCATCAGAGAAAGAGGGAATAAGAGGCTCATTGGACCCCTACCTGAGATTCCAGTCACTCTTGCCAGCCATTTACATGCTTTTCTGCCCTCATTTCATGTGGCCTTGGAGTCTTGTGGCCTCTGAGGTACCAAAGCATGTAGGCTAGGGAAAGTTAACTTCACATAGAAGGGGGGACTGCATCAATGTGACTTTCCAATGTCACTGCTTTGGGGTCCCCCCATACTTCTGCAAGTAACTCCTCACCCATGCTCTATAAGAAATCCAATAAATCCATTTGTCCTCTAGGTTAAACTTTGGTGGAATAATACTTTGGTCTGTTGTTAGGACCTTAGGAGGAAGAGGTAGACATCATGTTTGTGTTCCCAGGGAAGGAATTTTCACAATACTTAAATAAACAAAACATGATTTATCTGTGAAATAGGTGCTATTCAGCCTTTAAAAAGGGAATTTTGCCACCTGCTACATGATGAACTCTGAGAGCACTGTGCTGAGGGGAAACAAGACAGTCACAAAGGGAAGATCCCATTATATGATATGTAGGATGGGCAAATTCAGGGGTAAAAAGCAGTCTCAGGATTGTCAGGGTTGGAGAGGGGATGGGGTTACTGCTTAATGGTGCAGCGTCTCTGTGGGGTGATAAAAAGCATTTGGAACAGCAGGCATGGTTGCGTCACATTGTGAATGTGTTGGCGCTACTCAACTGTGCAGCTGGAAGGGTTGAAATGGCAGCTTTTATGAGATCAATACTTCATCTCGGTGTTCTGTGAAGGTTTTGTAGCCTGCATGTTCCTCAACACACCACGCTTATCAGGATGATGTCTGACAGCAGGTTCTTCCCAGAGAAGAGACAGTTGAGCTGAGTGCCCACCTCCCCAACACCCCCGGTTACTGGTCTCTTTCTACTAATGCAGCACAGGGCTGCAGTGGGACCATGGTGTGCATCAGAGCAAACCACCCAAAGCAACTCACAGCTCAGACTCCAAACCAGGATGTCTTAAGACCAAGAGTCAACTTTCTCCAGTATAAGAACCCAGGAGACAAAGTGAGAAAACCAAGGCCAAATTCCTTCCCTGCCTCTGATTGCCCCAGCACAGTTCTTTGCCAACCACTGGCCACCTAAGCTGAATCTCCCCATGGCCAATCCATGTGGGGCTGTCCTAGAGTTGAGAGTGAGTCGAAGCTGGCCTTGAATTCTGGATTTTCTCATCCTGAGAGCGGTAGGAGTTTGGGTGCTCCTCACTTTCAGCCCCAGCCAGAAGCCAGCTAAATATTAAATACGGCCTGCTACACAGAAGGTCATTAGCAAAGGAATGTGACTTGTTTGGTGCTTAACTGCACTGTAGCTGGAAGCACAGGGATGAGTCCATTTATGATAAGGTGCCTTCCTCTTTTTCCCTTTGGGACCACACCTTATGCAGAAGGTGCCCTTGCAAGACCTTGATGCTTAGACTGGAGCTCCACATGCAAATTAGGCTACTCCAGTATCCTTGTCTTAACCAATGGCTTCCATCCCTGGGTACCAAAGACCCTCCCCTGCCTGTACCCTATAAATGTAACCACCCTCACTTTAATAAAGGAGAGACATGCTCCTCTGACAGCCTCTCCTGAGAGTCTGATTTGCTCCCTTTGGCTCTTAGTCCTCTGATCTGGGACCCAACAGGATGTATTGACCCATACACTGGGCTTTACTTCCCAAGGGCTGAGCTGGTGGCTGATAGCTCAGCCATGCATCAGGGAGGGAAGCGAGAGAGAAAGAAAATAACACAACAGGACCGCAGTGAGATCACGCAGAGCTATATGACCACTGTCTCCTTCTCCCCTGACCCCACTGTGTCCCCCATATGTCCAGCCCAAGCAAAGAACAAACCAGGCGCTCAGAATACATCTGCTGACTGAATGCAGAGCAGAGGACATAAAACAGGACAGTATAATATTCAAACATCCTAACTGCCTTGCTCCTGATGTCCTAACCCATCAATGTTGCACAAGCACAGAAGTTTTCACTCTCAGACTTGGTGGTGCTACCCTGCACCCTGTTCAGGCTGGGAATCATTTCGCAGTCTCAGAAGACTGGGAAAATGAAGCTGGGGTGGAGGTGAAGACACAGCAATTCATGACACAACCATCCTGGCCACAAGAGGCTTTCATCACATCCTCATGCTGATTAAGGAAGGCATAGCTGAAGATCTGGGCTGTGGCTCAAGCACACAATCTGGATCCTGAACCCCGGAGGGTAAATGCACAGGTGAACCTGACTCCCCCCACCCTGTACACACAGAGCCAGCAACTCCTTTGGTCTCCCTGAAGTGAGAATACTCCAACACAGTTTTATCAGGGTGACACATGAAAACAAGAGCTCCAGGCAAAGTGGCACATCAGCAACTATTTGCAGATACCATCAGCCTAGCCGGGAATATAGAACAAGAAGTGCATCGCAAATACCTTTAGCGCCAATGGGGCCAATTTTTCCATGGCGGCCTACAGTGCCTTTCTGTCCTTTGTCCCCCATGTCTCCTGTAGAAAACAATAAGGTCAAAGTTGATTGATGTGCAGGTGATCTGACACACCCCCTCCTCACCAGCACACATATGCACAGGTGATCTGTTGTGCTCCACTCACCATCTCACATGTGCGCAGGTGATCTGTTGTGCTCCCCTCACCATCTCACATGTGCGCAGGTGATCTGTTGTGCTCCCCTCACCATCTCACATGTGCGCAGGTGATCTGTTGTGCTCCCCTCACCATCTCACATGTGCGCAGGTGATCTGTTGTGCTCCCCTCACCATCTCACATGTGCGCAGGTGATCTGACGTGTTCCCCTCCCCATCTCACATGTGCACAGGTGATCTGACGTGTTCCCCTCACCATCTCACATGTGCACAGGTGATCTGACGTGTTCCCCTCCCCATCTCACATGTGCACAGGTGATCTGACGTGTTCCCCTCACCTCACATGTGCACAGGTGATCAGTTGTGCTCCCCTCACCATCTCACATGTGCGCAGGTGATCTGACGTGTTCCCCTCACCTCACATGTGCGCAGGTGATCTGTTGTGCTCCCCTCACCATCTCACATGTGCGCAGGTGATCTGTTGTGCTCCCCTCACCATCTCACATGTGCACAGGTGATCTGTTGTGCTCCCCTCACCATCTCACATGTGCACAGGTGATCTGACGTGTTCCCCTCCCCATCTCACATGTGCACAGGTGATCTGACGTGTTCCCCTCACCTCACATGTACACAGGTGATCTGTTGTGCTCCCCACACCATCTCACATGTGCGCAGGTGATCTGTCGTGCTCCCCTCACCTCACATGTGCACAGGTGATCAGTTATGCTCCCCTCACCATCTCACATGTGCACACATAATTAAAAGGAGAAACTGCAGAAAGTACAGCTCTAGTAGGGCACATATATGACTGTCCCAGGATGATTCCTTATGGGTAATCCACTGGTTTTGTTTCCAAAGGAGGATACGAGTCACATGGATGGCAGAAGGGAGAAGGACAGAGCAGCACTCCTGAGTCACTCAGCCAAAGCCAGTGTTCCTCTGAGCCTTGGTCAGGAAGGGCAGGCCTCTGACCTGTATCCTAGCTCAGTGGTGTCTCCCAAGTTTGTTCTCATACCCAAACCAAAAGCAACACTCTGGAATATAGACACAGCTGGATGCTCTGGGAACAGCAAAGCCCTGGGCACCCTCTCTGTTTGCATTTGAAGGTGGCTCTGCAGGACACAGAGGACGTGGGGAGATGCATCCAGAATGTTCTCTGTATGCCTTATGACTGGCAGGTCTGCAGCATGGTGCTTGCTCTGTGCTTCCTGTCAACAAAGGCTTGTTCTAGTCCCACTAGGTCTCCAGACCTTCTGCTACCTTTTATCCACTGCAAGATGGAGCAGTGGCTGGCTTACCTGACCCCAGAGAACCACCAATCACTGGAAAAATGTTGAGACCAGCTGTCCTCTCCCAGATCCATAACAAATCAAGGCAGAAGACATTTCTCAATTCTGCATCCTTCTCTGAATGCCATCACTCCCTTGACAATGCTCCTGCTTATTTACTGGGATCCACATTGACAAGACACCAAAGCACAAATAGCAAGCAAGCATATGGAGAAGCTCTAGGAAGAGACAAGCACAAACTTCACCAGACAGGCTCCTGTGTGGTCACGATGCCACTACCTTATGATCTTCTGGAGCCCTAGGGTTACAGAGACAAATGGATCCTCAGTGTAGCTAGCTCTCAAGACAGACAGGAGAGAAGACTCTATGGTGTGCTGATGAACCTCACAACATAGCACTTCCCAAAGGACCTCCCAGTGCTAGAATGTTCCCTCAATGCAGAACAGATAGAGTCCAAAGGACTGAGCACTGGCTCCAGTGACACAGCTGATCGGAAAACACACCACCCACAGAAAGAGCATGAGGACAAAGTGCTTGCTTACAAAGCACATTCACGCACACACACCCTCCTATTCTGGTTCTAAAATGACCAGCTGCATATCGGTAGTTCTGAGGTTAAGTAGCTTGACCAGGTTGGACTCTGAGAGTCCAGCAGAACCAGCTCAAGAACCATGATATGCTGATTTGAAAACCATTCTAGCTTCCCGGTACTAGGAGTGAAGGGGATGGGTGAAGTCCACGTGGAAGAGCAGAGCAAGTGATGGTCCAGCAGAGTACAGATGTGAGCTGGCTAGGGAGAGGGGACAATCTGGCAATTGAAACCCAGGGAAAAGGTACAATGTAGAAGGGGGAATAGGCACTGAGATGGCCCAGGGAAGGGGTCCTGACCCATTTTGAGGCTGGGGAGGGCCACTTGAGAGGGTATAGTGCATCCAGAAAGCGATGAAGAGTCAGGAAGAGGATGGGGGGCAGGGAAGCAGATTCCTGCTTGGGAAATCAGGTCACACTTGAGGAGAAGTGGGCAAAGCTGGTGGCTAGCCAGACAGCATCTAGGAGGATAAAAAGAAGCCTCTACTGGTAGATGTCTGGGCACTGACAACAGCTCAGTGATGGGATGCGGGGTGAGCGCAAGGCTTCTGGCCCTGTTCTCCCATGCCAGACAAGTTTACACAGCATGTTTGGGGAATGTAAGGTTCAATTTGTCCCTCTGCCAGCTGGGGACCCTCCACCCCGCTGTACTGTTTTCATGTATAAAGAACAGGCAGGTGAGTCTTTCCAGTGCCTGGACTCGTCACATTCCCATATGGGCAAGGGCTGGATAGCTGGATTCTAGAAAAGGAAAATCAACAATCTTACCCTGGAAAGGCCAGTCTCCACTAAATGTCCCAAACCTTGGAAAATCCATTGCCTGCTGCCACCAGGCTGGTGGGATTGAGGGTCCTGTGTGTGTAGAGTCTGTTGTGTGTTGTGTAGGGAAAAATGGGAAGGGAGGCAGAGGTCTCCTGCCCACTGTGGGGCTGCTTCTCACTGAGACATGTCTAACTGATTCAGTGCTGTGATAGAGGAAAAGTCACGCCACAGCCCTGCCTTCTCAGCCTTCCATTCGCATAAGGTAGAAAGTCAGATCCCTGGGGTGACAAACAGACAGGATAAAGAGGCTCAAAATCCCTGGAGGAAAAACACCTGCATCACAAATGCTCAGGGGTGATTTTTCTTTCCTGCAAGATTCTCACCTCAACAGAACAATCAATTAGCACTCCCTTGTTCAACTCAGTTCACTGGCTGAAGGGGGCACAGTGAGAGTCCAGCATGAGGCTGGCTGTCATTAATCAGCCACAACCGGAGGCAGTTTTGAGAACACTTGGCCTCAGCCCATCCCTAACTCACACAGCCCAACAGGAGCAGGAATTCAAGGCTGTTGCTGACACTTGGCACCTGTTACCAGCTGGCACCACACTCAACCCCTGTCCTTGGAGAAGCATGGGTGCCAAGCCCTGCCATCAGGGTACACAGAAACCAAGAGCAAATGTGGAAAACAAGACACAGTGGGGACAGAGCAGCAGCTTGGCATGGAGGATGTGGAGGATGCAAGGGAGGCAGAATCTGAGTCTCGAGCCCTAGAAAGCAAACACTGCCAGCTGGCCTGGGTAGACAGCAGCTTTCAAACCTTTATGGGCCCCTGAGTGCTGGGCAATGCTATCAAGTTCCCACATATTGATTTTAAGACATGCCAAGGTCTGGGGAAACAGGAGAAGTAGTCCACAAGGAGTCTGTGCATCCTCTCTACCTTATGGAGCTGAGCAGACCTGAGTGAGTTGCTTAATCTCTCTGAGCCTTTGTTTTCATCTCTGTAAACCTAGTATAGCTTAGTTGGGAGAGTGCTTGCTATTATGCACAAGGCTCCTTAATTCAATCCCTAGCACAGCATAAACTGAGTACAGTGGTACAAACTTGTAATCCAACACTCAGGAGATACATGTGGGAAGACCAGAAGGTCAAGGTCACCTTTGACTAGATAGTAACTTCAGGTCCAGTCTGAGCTACATGAGACCCTGCTTCAAAAGAGTAAAAATATAAGCTGGATGTGTTGACTCATATCTTTAATCCCAGCACTTGGGAGGAAGAAGCAGGTAAATCCCTAAGAGTTCAAGAGCAGCCTGGTCTATATGGTGAGTTCCAACCCAGTCAGAGCTATAGAATGAAATATAATGAGACACAAGTCAGTGGTTAAGAGTACTGGTTGCTCTTTCAGAGGACCCGGGTTCAGTTCCCAGCACCTACATGGCAGTTTGCAAGCATCTATAAATCCAGTTCCAAGGAATCTGATGCCTTCATTTGGCACCAGACACACATGTAAAACATGGAATATAAATATATACGTAGGCAAAATATTCATACACAAAAAATAATACATTTTTAAAATAATAAGAAGGCAAAATCCTGTAGTAAAGAAATCTGAAAGAAAATATACATAAACAAGCAACCTGTCTTCTCCCATTCCTCCCCACTGACTAATGGTCTTGCTCAATGGCCCTGTGCCACCTCAAACAGAGCAGCCTGGCATCCTTGTTGGCAAGATAGGCTCAGAACTTGGCTCAGTGGCCCCTGCACTTGGTCTGCACCTATGAAACAGGGCTGGTACTGTGCCCCTGGTTAGATGCTGGAGAAACAAGCATATCACCGAGAATTGCACCTGGCTCTAGCAGGTGGGACATGTGTGTCCCCAGTGACAACCATTCATCATCACAGCAGAGGTACTCAAGAATCTGGAAGTGTGACAAGCCACACAGACAGCCCCAGGGGCCAAGTGCATATGCACCTGTACTTAATACAGTCCCAGGTGATTGATACACCAAAGCCAGCTAGGACTGGCTTGGATCCTGCTTCTTTGAGTCTGCCTGAGATCCCACTATCACCTAATCCTCGAAGGCAGCAGGGGCAAGGAAGGGGCTCCAGTGAAGTGCATGGTGTCTCGGGTTAGGTTGGTTCCTTCTCCATTATTAAGGGACAAATACAGACACTTCTGGTATGCTGTGCCAAGACAGTACATTCACATGGGTCGGCTGAGCTCAACAACACGTCATTCTCATTGCCATGATGTGTGTATACATATGTGCTTGTTTGTGTGTGCATACATGTGGAGGCCAAAGGTCAGGTGTTTATTAAGACAAGGACTGGCTCGAGGCTTGTCAGTTTGGCTAGGGTGGCTCTGCCTCCTCAGCGCTGGGATTACTTGCATGTGCCATTGTGCCTGACTTTTTCACATGGGTTCTGGAGGATGGAACTCAGGTCCTCATGCTTGCATGGCAAGCACTTTACTGACAGAGCCACATCCCCAGCCCAGCATTTCCATCCTTTGATGAGATGAACAGTCCATCTAAAAAGTCTGTGCTGAAGTCCTGCCTGCAGGACTTGAGAATAAAATTTTTAAAGAGGCCATGGGTATTCACTGGGTCATAAGTTGGTCCCTGTTCCAATAGCACTGGTGGCCTTATGAGAGAAGACACCAGGTATGCACACAGGACAGGCCACGTGAGGTTACAGAAAAAGGGCAGCTGTCTGCAAGCCATGGAGAAAACAGCCCTGCCCAAGCTGGATCTTGGATTTCCAGACTCTAGAGCTCAGGAAAACAAATATCCACACTTCAAGTCCTAGTCAGTAGCTCACTGAAGCAGCACAAGCTGACTGATCTAGCCACCTTCTTCACTAGCAGAAAAACAAGTTCCAAAAGGAAGGTGACATCGTAGGTCACACAATAAACCAGTGAATACCTAGCATAAACTACACTCAGACAGACCCAGACTCAAATCCCAAGTCTCCATTCTTGAGAGTTCTGGCTGGCCTAAAACTCTCTATGTAGACCAGGCTGGCCTTGAATTCACAGGGATTTGCCTATGATTTACCTCCAAAGTGTTAGGATTAAAGATAAGAACCACCACATCCAGCCATGTTCACAAACCCTAGGACAAGTTGTAATCTTCTTTAAATCTTAGCCCTAAAGGTCCTCAGAACCCCAGGTTACTGTTTGAGTATTAGGAAGTCAGAGTGTCATGCACAGAACATAGGCAGGTACCAAATGACTAGACTGCACCAAGACCAATGTCACCCACATCAGGGCTTCAAACCTAGCACCTCAGCTGTAGGATAGGGGACTGCCCTGAGACTCTGCACTGGTACCCACAGAGTGCCCCAAGCCTGCCTACCCCTCATTGGCTCAGGAAGTACTGGAGGGCTAGAGTTCTAAGAATCAAAGTTGAAGGTCTTGACCTGGCTTATAGGAAGGCAAGCAATGACCTCCTAGGGGCCTGCTGTGAGTGAGGACCATTGGACAGTGGGAGTCAGGGTGGCAAACAGTCAGCTCTACCTCCCATGTCCACCACCCCATTCCCTATGCCCCAAACCTTCAGTCTGACCACTAGGTCACAGTACCTTGACAATGAGAAAACTGGACTTATGGTGACAGGTTGGGCTAGCCAGATGCAGCCACTGCCTCTCCATGAAGAGCTCTGGCCCTACTTGAATCCTGCTCTGACCCAACAGAATGAGAACATCTGCTGTGAGCAGAACATCTACTGGGTCAGGTCTGGATTTGAACAACGCACACACACATAGCATACGCATACGTGCATATTAGATACATATGCATATACATATACACATTCTTACTATAGACACATTGACATATATATATATATATATATATATATATATATCAATATATATATATATCATACATGTCCTACTTCACTTTGTCAATTTGACACAGCCTAGAGTCATCTGAGAGGAAAGCCTCAGCTGTGAAATTGCCTAGATCATATTGCCCAAGGACATGTCTGTGAGGCATTGTCTTGATTGTTAATTGATGTATGAGGGCCCAGTCCACTGTAGGCGGAACCATCCACAGGCAGATGGTCCTGGGCTATATAAGAAATCCAGCTAGGCATGAGCCTGTGAGTAAGTGGGAGAATAAGCCTGAATACAGAATTCCTCCATGGTCCTTATCTTCAGGCTCCTGCTTTGACTTCCTGCTCCAACTTCCTCAATGATGGAATGTGACCTGTATGCTGAAATAAATCCTTTTCTCCTCTAAGTTACTGTTGGTCAAAATGTTTTATCACAGCAAGAGAAAAAAACTAAAACACACATATACACATATGCATCCATATGTACACAGATGCACCACACATAAGCATGAGTACACAAACACAACCAGATGCTTCACAATCATATACCTGTAATCACGAATATATACTCACAACTAAAAACCTGTATTCACATTTGTGTGTGCAAATGTGTGTGCACGTTCATAAAATATGTACATATGCATTCATTCACATACATATATGTGTATAAAAAGATGCATGTGTGCCATATATCATATATATACACCCAAACACACATGCAAATGCAAACACATGCACATAGAATATTGGTACACATACACACATGTGCACATATATATGGACACACAAGCACATGATACTTTATATGTGCATCTTATATACAGGCATATATATGTATATATAATATATATGTATATATAATATATGTGCATATATAATGTGTGTATATATATATACACACACTACATATGCATGTATATGAGCATACATGCTATACACGTGTTCAAGCCCATGTGCATAAGCATACAGTTGATCCTCACACAGCCTAGGGTGATAAAGTTAGTTAGCACAGTTAGGTTAGAACCCAGTTTGTGGAGAATACTATGGGAGACCTCTTGCTACCTGACTCTCTACTATAATAGCTGCACATGGGATCTGCTGCTGCTAATGATAAGAATATCCTATTGTTCAAATGTGTTGAGGAGGAGGAAAGGATGGAAAGACATCAAGACATTGAGACTCTCTGCTCATCCTCCATTTTTGGTCACAGGCTTGCTTTAGCTCCATGGGCGGAGTGCCATTTCCTTCCTACTTCCAGGAAGGTCTTCCAGCTGCTCCACAGGACAGTGAGCTGTGTACAATATGCACACAAGCTCAGCAGTCCTGGACGTGCTTAGAGCTTGTGCCTTTAAGTGGAGAAGCTTGACTGAGGCATTCAGAATACCGGGAGCGGTTGTGACCTGCCTTCCTCACAGCCCATTACTCTAATGAGAAGTGGGGTGGCTCCCATTTGTTTTCCAGACACGCAGGAGAAGCAGAGAGGGTGGGCAGCTCACAGCAGGTGCGTGATTCTTATTAATTTTAATGAAGATATCAGAGCCCTTTGAAGTGGAGATGGGGCAAAGGGGCACTTGAAATTCAGCCTCCTCAGCGATTTTTGTGAAGGATGGTGTGCACATTACAGCTCATGACAGCCCAGCAATAGCGCAGCTGCCCTCCACTGTCGGTGCCAGGAGGGGCCCCAGCCTCTATAGCAGAGGAATGGAGCAGCCACCCACTCTTGTCACAGCGTTAAGTCTGGGAACCAGACAGAGAAATCTGGGACAACACACAGATATCAGGTCACATCAGCAGAGCCACTCTGCACCTGCCACGCAGCACACAATCCAGAAATGTAGATACTGTTCTTGTCTCAATAAAGGGCAGATGACAGCAGGCAATTCTGCTGGCTACACTCAGCCTGGCTTTGTTTCAGTAAAGGCAATTCACCAGCAGGCATTTCTTCCTGGCAGGGGGCTGCTCATTCTGCAAATCAGCCACTTCCTCCAGACCAGCCTCAGGTGGGCACAAGTTACATCTGGTGGAAGCTGAGCTGTCTAGACCCAAGAGGGGAAGCCCACTGCCCTGGGAAATGCAGCCTGCAGCAGCAGCACCTAGGCCTATTAATACAAGCCAATATCAACCTAGAGGTGGTTTACAGCCTGCCAGGGTCCAGCCCACTCCATAGAGACTGCAGCCCACATGGGAGCCTGGGCCCCTCCATCCACAGACCTCCCTGGACCGGGAGATAGCAGATCACTCACCTGGGGGAGAGTGGCACATACAGCCAAAGCTGAGCTCACCCAGGGACTTCAGACACTTAAAGACAATAAACTTCAAGATAAAAGCCAAATAACTGATGAAGGGCTCTCAGAGCATCAGTCCCGGGCTGAGCCCCAAGGACACAAAATTGAAGAGAATGTAGATCTGTCCCTGTTGCCACACGCTGCCCACATTCTGCAGAAGTATCAAGTATGGAAAGAAATGACTGCTAGGAGGCTCCACCTCCTGAGCCACGGTACTGCACCTGCGGTCTCCGAAGATCAGACTACTTACATAGTGACAGGTGACCTAAAATATGGCTTCGAGTTCTGTCAATGTGACAGATAACAAGTTAAAACTCAGTTTTAACCTTAAACTGTGAGTCAAAATAAACTCTTCCTGAAGTTGCTTTGGTCAGAGTATTCTATTGAAACAATAGGAAAAGCAGCTAATATACCGGGTATGGTGGTGCACACCTGTAGCCCCTGTAACCCAGGAGGCTGAAGCAGGAGGACGATTTCAAAGTCATCCTTGGCTACATAGCAGGTTCAAGGCCAGCCTGTGATCTACAAAGGAGAAACAGAAAATCCCACATTTTAACAACCAGACCCTGACTACTTGGAGTCTAAACCCCACACACACCTAGAGACTAGTTCCTAGTGGCCTATGACATCGTACACACACACTTAGAGCCTAGCTCCTAGTGACCCATGCAGCTCACCCATATGGCCCAAAAGCAAGAAAAATTATTTGTGTTGTAACATTTACTGCTTAACAAGATAGTGAGGTGCCTGGTTGTCTATCCAGATATGAATCCACACCTAGACACAAGGTCAGACTGTGTAGCTCCTCTTAACATGCTCGTGCCCCCCCCTTTCTCTCTCTCAGAATTCAGCCTCTACATCTGTCTCCTGCAGTGTGTTTCTTCTTTAACCTTCTTATCCATGTCCTGATTTGGTTGATGCTTTTGTCCCCGTGCCTTCAACTGGCCTTCAGGTAATAACGACACAATACTGTCATTATTATCAATGTCTAGAATATGCTGCTTTTGTTGAAATGTCATGTATTTTTTTTCTTTTTTCTTTTTGGCTTTGTTTTAAAAGGTTTTATTTTTGGTTTTGGTTTTGTTTTGTTTTGTTTTTGTTTTTGTTTTTAGACAGCATCTCACTATATAGCCCAAGCTGGCCTCAAACTCACCATCCTCCTGCCTCAGCCTCCTGATGCCTAACCACATTTATTTACAGGAAAACACTAAGTGTGGAAGAAGAAAGAAAGAGAGTGAAATTCCCTGGGGAGGCCGACCACAATACTAACGCTCCAACAAACATGAGGGTGGTACCCAGCAGGGAGTGCACACATGGGCTTTGGACTGTATGTAGGCCTCTTCAGGGGGACACTGGGACAGAGGCACAAGCCTGGGCCTAAGCTGCAGGCATTTAGAGGAGCAAAATGCCAGCAATCTTAATTCCCAGAAAAGAATTCTCAAACCATACGAAAGAAAGGGTTTCAAACCCAAACCTTAGAGAGATTGCTCTGGCCTCTAGGAGGCAACGGGGAAGAGCTGGGCCACCCCAACAGACAGGACCCACGCCAGAACATACCACATGCAGACATCTGTGAAGCATGCAGCCTGGTACAATTGTTTGTACAAAGGGGATGAATGAAACATGTTAGAAATGTGATTCTAATTCAAAAGATCTCTGCAAAAATGAGTCAAAACTAAGTGGTCTGTGTGCACTTGACTGGGAAGAATTCATAAATATCTTCAAAAATTTTAAATGTGTTATTGCAATAGTTTTTTAAACATACTAACTTTCCATGTCACAAGATCAGCTGTGGTGTTGGTGAGCGAATATTCTCATAGATGTGACATAAGTGTTGAAAGTGCTTCCCTTTTCCTGTCTTTTCTTATCCTGTTTTGTTTAGTTTTGCATTTTAAGACAGGATCTCCTGCTGTGTAGACTGAGATGGCCTGGAATGCGTAGAGATCCATCCACCTCTGCATGCAGAGTGCTGGGATTAAAGGAGTACACCGCCACTCCCAGCTGGAGAATGCTTTTCTATATAAGTTTTCAATAATGATAAAAAATGTAACATAGGCAGAGATAGGCAGATCTCTGTGAGTTCAAAGCCAGCCTGGTCTACATAGCAAGTTCCAGGCTAGCCACTGCTACATAGAGAGATCCTGTCTCAAAAAAAAAAAAAAAAAAAAAGGCAACAAAATTTTGGAGCTAGACAGATTGGCTTGATATTAGGCGTGAGCACTACTGGAGGCTGGAGAGACGGATCAGTGGATAAGAGCACAGAGCACATACTATTCTTTCTGAGGACCTGACTTAGATTCTCAGTACCCACATCAGGTAGCATAAAACTGCCTGTAACTATAGCTCTAGGGGAATCTGACATTTCTGACTTCTGTGGGCACTCACATTCATTTGTATACACCAGTACCACCACCACCACCACCACCACCACCACCACCACCACCACCACCATGACCACCACATACATACACTTAGTTAAAATAATAAAAATAAATCTTTTTTTAAAATGAGTGACTATTATTCTTCAAGAGGACCCAGTAGCAACGGCAGGTAACTCCTGCTCCAGGGGCTCTAACACCCACTTCTGATCTCCACAGACACTACACTCACATGCACAGACCCACCCACAGACACATACATATACACATAATTTTTTTAAATAATAAAATATTTAAAATATAAAATAGTAAAGATAATGCCATCCTATAGATGGCAGTCGCACACACTGAGCACCTGTTATTACAGTGGCTCCTTACATATGTGATCTCCTTCATTCCCATGCATGTTCAAATTCCATTGCGTGTATGTAAACAGGAGCATCCCACCTTCTAGCTCCTTCCCTTGGACATCTGGTTCCTGGATATTCTGCTTCTTTCGGTGTGTGCTCTGTCTTACTTTTGTGTGTGATGTGGATACCCAACATCCACAGTCTGGTTCTCTACGTGGGTACTCACACTCCTGTACATGCAGGTTCTCATCCCAGTGCATACATGTTCTTCACACACATGTGTTCCTCCACACATGCTCCACTTCCTTTGAATGTGCAACTGAGTCTCATCAATCTCCCACAGGCAGAACCACAGGCAGAACTGTCTTATTAAAGTGGAAAACACTTCCACCCGACCGCTTCCACTTGGTAGGTGGGTCAGCTACTGTTCCGATGCCCCGGTCTGTGCCCTGCCTCCCCGACCATCATGGCTGCACTTGCCTCTTTCAACGCTTACTCATGATCCTGATCCTTGGCATTCCCAGAGAGTCACCACTGGGTTTCCAGGACACGGTCCCCCGACACCTCGGGGCCCTGCAGGTCAGAACACGCCTTCCCTCACTAATCTCTGTCTCAGGAGATCTCTGTCCCTTCACCTCCCACCCTCCTCGTCCCCATGGAGGCTGAAGTTTTGAGTACCTTTTTCTCCTGTAGGACCAACTCTTCCTGGCCGTCCTGGAGCTCCTTTGTCTCCCTTTTCTCCTGCATCCCCTGTGGAAGAAGTCATACCTGTTTAGGTACTGTCTGGCTAGGACAGGGCTATGGTGTTATATATCCATACAGAAGATTTGGAAAGGCTCTCACCCACGGTGCGGCCAGTCTGGTCCTACCATCCTACCCCATACTGCAGCCAGCATCACCAAGGCAAGCTCAGGATGTACTTTCCCTACACTGCTTTGTTTTTCAGGAAACAGAATCTTTCTTCCCTCCATTGTCCCTTCTGGGCTGGTTCCCAGTCTATCTTCCCGCCATAGGATTCTCTATACCACTCCAACAATGAGGAGAAGTGAGAAAGAGTCACTGCCGGGTGGCCACCAGAGAAACATCATATGGCCTGGAGATATGCTGGAAAGGACAAACAGGGGTGTCCACTGAGCATTACCCTGTCCTCCCTGAATGACCATGGAGTACACATGGTGGCCTCCCATGTGGGCTGAATGGGACCAATAAAGTATGCCTTCCCTGTTCTAGGGTTTAGTGGCCGAGTACAAGAGACAGAGATGTAAATAAGCAGTCTGGGTATCCAACACGATGAGTACACAGGTGTGTCGGGAGGGGCTGGGTCACAGGGAACCAGGGGCCACACCTATTCCCAAGCCTCAACCCCAATCTAATCCTAATCAATGACCTTCCTACAACACAAATTTGATTCTGCTTTTCCCTTCCTGAAAGATAGAAAGCCACTAAAGGTTACACTGAGTTATAGATCAGAAAAGAAAGGAAGAAAAGAAAAGAAGAGGGGAGGGGAGGAGAGGAGAGGAGAAGGGAGGGGAGGGGAGGGGAGGGGAGGAGAGAAGAGGAGAGGAGAGGAGAGGAGAGGAGACAGGAGAGATGGCTGCATGCGGCAGTGAGCTTGACAGCAAGCCTACTGGGGACCTTTACTTGAAATTCACCCTTATAGCTAGAAAACAGTGACCAGAAGAAGGAGCTCACTCACTTCCCATGAGACAAAACATTAGGACAAGGATTTCTGCTCACTAAGAAACACTCAACTGTGAAGCCTTGATGGTTTTATTTTGAAGTTATCAAGTTGAGATCGAAGAGGGAAAAAAAAAAAAAAAAACCAACTCATAAACCCATCTCATAGGAATTCCAGAGAGGCAGAGAAAGAAATAAAATGGCATCTAAAGCCTGAGAGTCTATAAAGAGCTGCCAGCTGTACTTTCCAGCACTGGGGGTGGGGGTGCGTGCGTGAAAGCAAGCACAGAGTAAAGCCTACAGAGAACCACACGGGAAGAATCAGGGCCAAACAGCAAAGACGTGTCAGCGACACTGCCGAACGAACGTCAACAACAAAGAGAACAATCTGTGAGCTACCCAGGAGGAAAAATATTTTAAGTCAGATTGACATGAGCATTCTCATTAGCCGCATAGAGTACAGGATGGAACGAGGCACCAACTTCAGCGGAGGTGACATGGCATGCATCAGATCAGACGTCTCCCTAGTGATGTGGCTTTTAAGCTGAAGCTGTGCAGTGAGCAGGATGCAGCCAGCCAGAGCAGAGCAGTGCTCTGAGGAAAGGGGCAGTGGCACGAATGGGCACACAGGCTGAAGGGCAGCAAAGGCTGTTCAGATGAGCCTGCCAGGCTAGGCTGAGGGGCTGGACCACAGGGGACAACATGATCACCCACAGAGGAGCCACAGCAAAACATATCACTACAAAGGCCTACCGAAGATGCCAAGGGTAGGGACATGTTTCTTTCTTAATGCGTGCATCTCTGTGTGTGCCACGGTAAGCAGCGACCATGGCTCTTCTCTTCATAGGACTGAAAGCTGTGCTCTCCCAGAGCACCTGAAGGAAGGCTTCCACCACAGCAGGTGTATCACTGGTATTCACTGTTATCAAAGTTTATTTTCAGTGATGTATAAAATAATTGTTTTGAACACTGTTGTGTGAGGGGCTACCTAGGTCTTGGCATTTTGTATTGTCTGCAGGTGTTGGATTTATGTAGGGGACGTTTGATTGCCTATGATCTGTATGTGCTATCAGAATACCTGAGGAGTTCTGGATCAACACCTGAGCAGAGACGCTCAGAGTTCTACTGTCCAGTATGGTACTGGTCAGGATGGTGGTTCCCTCTGCTGGAGTCTGGCAGGGATTCCACAAGTGAATATGTCTCCTTGTCTTCTTGGTGAGCTACCACAGCAGCCTAACTACCACAATTCACTGAGAGGTAATCCAAAGGACATTTACCAGCTTTCTAAAACTTTTCTAGAAAGTTCCTAGAGTTTGCATATGGCTCTCACTCATGTAAGGTAGGTGGATGTACAAAGATGAAGATTTGGGCTATGAGAGCGGAGTGACAGGCCAAGTGCAGGCTCTGGGCCTGACCACAGCTTCTTTGGGCATGAGAACCTGCATAAGGTAAGGCTGAGTGAACCAGACCATCATCCTCTGCACTGATGTCACTTACCTGATGGCTCCTCCCCTTTAAAAAAGAAAGCAAGAAGGACACTATGCCCACCACACAACTTCCACCCAACCTCCCCTTGCATCCTGTGTCTGTTTCTAATTTTATTGAAAAGTGTTCATATTGATCCTAACTCACCAAAAGACCCTGAAACAACACTGAACACACTATAACAGGAATGGGAAATAATGCTTCAATGAAGACATTTTAAAACATGGTGCATGGAGTTGGGGTGATGGCTGTCAGGTAAAGTGCTTGCCACAGCAACACTGGACTGGTATAGATCTCCAGACTCCATATAAAAAGCCAAGCGTAGTAGTACATACTTATAACCCCAGTGCTGGGGATGTAGAGTTAGGAGGATCCCAGGGGCTCCCTGGCTAACCAGATAGACTAACTGGTAATCACTAGGTCAATGAGAGACCCTATCTCAAAAACCAAAGTTGATGTCATCTGGCCTCAACATGCAAGCATGCACATTTGTACACACACACACACACACACACACACACACACACACACATACACAGGAAGAATGAAGAATTTTTATATCTCTCAACTAATCAGAAAAGCCTCTTCACTTAAATGTCATTCTCCAGGAGAGTCTTCCCATTTCACCCACGGTGGAAAGAAAGGGCAAGACCACTGAGCTTTCCATTGCTGACCCCCTAAAAACCTCCTTGATGCTCGGTCTCTGAAGTTCCCCATTGCAATTCCTCAACTCTGTCCATGATTACATTGTGTCTCGAAACTACTTTGTAACTAAAAAGTTGTTTTTGTTAAATGTGATGATGCACACCTTGATCCCAGCACTGGGGAGGCAGAGGCAGACAGAGTTCTGTAAGTTTAATCCAGGCTAGTCTACATAGTGAGTTCGCAGCTAACTGCAGCTTCATAGTGAGACCCTATGTCTAAAAAAAAAAAAAAAAAAAAAAAAAGACATAAAACTCTTTTGACCGCTGCCCTCCTCTGAAAGGCTACACCCAAGACTATGGAGACCTTCTCTGGAAGCTTAACTCTAAGTCTAGCTGTTCCTGAAGGCCTTAGAGTGTATCCCTGAGTGGTCATTAAGATCAAAGCTGTCTTCAGCACCAAAGCTCAGTGTGGTGGGAGGGGATGCTTATCTGTGGTGATAAACAAGCCTCTGCAGGTAATGAACCTGGGATGGGACACAAAGAGCCCAGCTACAGGTCCCCATCCTCTTCTTTTTTCCATGGAGTTATGTGAGCCATCTTTCTATCAGGAAAGGTTGACATTTCAACTGTTATTTCATTTTCCACTGTCATTAACACTGCTTTCTCTTTGCTTGTAGAAATAATTTATCACTCGTGTCCTTGAAAACCAGATCTAAATCTGTGAGCACAAAGCTTTCATCCAGGTCACATTTTGGTAATATCTGACCCAACTATGTGTGTGTGTGTCCATCATGTTCATGCAGAGCATGGAATACTTTGATGTAGTCATTGTCAGTTGAAGCCACAGAACAACAGCCCTGGGCTGTTGTTCTATTTGCAACTGTGTCTGCAAGCAGACTTCATCCCCACAGGCCACAGGATGTAAACACTGTAGCATCAGAGATGGGGGGGGGGGGGGGAAAGGCTGGCTGACCTCAGCCCTCTGTCTCATGCTAGAGAAGAGCAAATGAGCCAGGCCCCCATACAAGGCTCCAGAGGAGAAGGCTGTATTGCATATACATCACTAACCAGAAATCTGCAATTCCTTGGCTGGAAAAGGTTGAAATGTCATGGAACCTTGCTCTCATAGCCAGAGAATCCCGGGCCCAACAGATGGGCAGATTTCCCAAGGTGCACCTGGACTAGAGCCAGTCTTTGTGAGTTTGTGCCGCAGTACCGAGCCATGTAGGAGACTGAGACACCCAGAGGCATGACCAGGGCAGCGCCAGAGCAGCAGAGGGGCCATT
Source organism: Cricetomys ansorgei (assembly GCA_026225945.1). NCBI lineage: Eukaryota > Metazoa > Chordata > Mammalia > Rodentia > Nesomyidae > Cricetomys > Cricetomys ansorgei. Next base: position 1,927,287 of record JAMJFZ010000320.1, read on the forward strand.
ACCTTTGAGGCCGGGGACAAGGATCTGCACAGAGCAGGCGTCCTCTGTGGTCTGCTGAGGACATCCATATGGCAGCAGTGACAGGAAAGCCAGGCTAATTAGCGTGCCTGCAAGAGCCAGGTCCCTCGTCATCGTGAGTGCGGGCAGGACACTGACTGCTGGAAGAAGGAAGGCATAAACAGTGACAGGATCTGACACAGACAGTACATTGCCAACAGCAGGTCGCACTCCTGCACTCCCCTCTGGGTTTTGATGCCTCTCTCACTGGCTCACTCACAGACCAATTACCAACCTCAACTGAAGAGTCTCTGAAGTTCCCAGGCAGCTAGGACACCTGATGCCCAGACCTCTTTCCCTAAGCCTTTGCTGAAGGTCACTTGCATTGTCCAACCTCCCTCAGAACAAGTCACTGAGCACAAGGCCTGCCTAGGAGGCCCAATTCAGTCTAATGGCAAAGACTCAGGCTCAAAGAAGACAAAGTTCTGCAGAGCTTGGAGCATGTCTGGGAGGAGACAGTCCAGTACAGAGATCCACATTAGATGGCTTGATAGCATGGAAGAAAAAAGGGGGAAAAGAAAAATCAACAGTACTGTCGAAAAGAATGAAAGAAGGATACGTTGAAAGCAAAGAAGGAAAGCTGGGCCTGGGTGCTGGGGGAGGGGGTTCCCCTTGCAGCACCAGAGCCACACAATAGCATCAACATTATTCATCCCAGGTCTCTGATGCTTCTTGGCTCCCATCCCCCAAGTTAGTCAACCACCCAGCAGTATTTTCGGTGCCAATCTTCTGCCAGGCAGTTCCAGGTGCTGGAGTCCAGAAAGAACTAAAGTTCCTTTCCAGTCAAAGGAGACAGACAGGGCCTGGAGAGATGGTTCAGTGGTTGCGAGTACCTACTGCACTTGCAGAGGACCCAGTTTTGGTTTTCAGGACTGCCATGGTGGTGTACAACTACCTGTAAACCCAGCTCCAGTGGGACCCAATGCCCTCTTCTGGGTTCTAGGTACACACCTGGTACTCACATGCAGGAATACACATACACATGAAAATCTTTTTAAAAAGAAACAAAATGCTGGACAGATAAAACCAAAGGCAGCAGAGAAGAGCAGTCTTCCCCAGAGAGATGCCAGGCAAGGTGGTCTGGGCATGCAGGTGCTGCTACCTAGAAACAGGGTTCAGGGACTGCCTTCCTGGTGAAGCATGAAGGGGTACAGCCTCTGAATGAATGGAGATTAGGGAGAAGTTGCCTGGCCTGGAGCACAAAGGAGAAAACGCCCTGAGGGAATGGAGTGAAGACTCAGGTCTGGTGTTACTGTGAAACCGTTGGGGGGGGGGGGTTTCCCTCAAAACAAGATAGAGGCTTTTGATCATGGCATGGCTCTATAAAAGGGTCCCCTGGCTCTTTTTTGGAGAGTGTATTTATTGGAATAAGAATGGAAGTGAGGAGGCCAGACAGAGGGGACCACAGTAGGCAGTAGCAAGGGACTATGGGATGTCATGGTAGGGGGGGAGGAGATGGACAGTTCAAGTTGGGATGTGTTGCAGAAGCAAGGCTGGTTGACTTTCACTGGATTCTACTGGAGATGCGAGAGAACAGCCAGCTACAGCCCTGGAGAACCGTGCTGGGGCTACTGAGAAGAGAGCAGGTATGGGGGAGGGAGAGGGGCTGGTTTGACTTTCCAGTTAGAGAAGTCTGAAAGGCTCCCATGGAATGGCTAGCAAGTAACAAAACCTGGGTGAATGAAGCAATGGTTTGCCTTGCCCATCTCAAAGATCAAGACACTCTCCATCCCTCCCTGATTACAGCCATCAGAGGCAACGGACCCACATACACAGCCAGTGAGATCATCCTGTTCTCCCTGCAGAGAAGTCCAGGGAGTCAGGCCATCCACCAAGTCCCAGGAGTCCTTATAGTCTGCAGAGACTGCTATCTGGTTGTGCTGACACCCACTTTAGTAAGTGGTGGGTTACTACCCAAAATGTGTGGATGAGTCAAGATGTCCATAGACATATTGCCATCATGTAGGACAACGGAAAGCTGCAACAGGATCAACTGTCCCTGTAGTGTGAAGAGAAGCCATCTGAAACTTCTCTTTCAGCTCTGAAATGAGTCCTCATAGAAGAAAAGATTTGGTGACACTAGATGTTGACTGCCCACCAAAGCAGAGGTGAGGCTTAAGAATGATGGGGTACAGGATTGAAGGATATAGCATAAGCAGAGGTGAGGCTTAAAAATCATGGGGTACAGGATTGAAGGTTATAGCACTTAGGGTATAAACCAAGAGGATTGCATTCACTGAACTTGACCTTGGGACCTTGCAGACAGTTCAGAGGTATAAAATGGAAAGCCACCTCCATCTTTTGAGGACTCAGGAAGGAAAACCCTGTACAGCTCAAACCACAAAGACAAAATTTCCAGAGCCTGCAGAGCACGGACCCTGCTGATCTCAACACTGCTCTGCCCTTAGGAGGTTGGGGTTTGAAGCCCAGCTCCCACTCCCTACTCTCCCTCATTCTGGGTCACTGGGCTCTGAGCTGTTGGTGATTGACAAGATCTTTGGCCCTCTGCATGCATACCCATACTTGCAGGGTGGTGGGAAAGAGGGAAAGCTGTGGCAGCCAGAGGTTAATTAATGAGATGCCCACTCCTGCAATAGTTGAATTCTCAAGAGCTGTGAGGAGCCAACAGCACAGAAAACTTGACAACATGCAGAAGGGCTTAGGGGAAATGGTGGGCTGGGAAAGCACAGTGGCCCTACTGAGTTTCTGCTTTTATTAAGAGGAAAAAACAAATCAGACTACAAAGGCAGACTACAAAATCAGAAATGAGAGCAGAGGAGGGCACACATGGCTGGGCTGGTGTGTGTGTGGGGGGTGGAATACACACCACATGCAGCTGAGGAAATCACCATGGACAGGAGTCAGCACGAGCAGACTCTCCAGTGATACCCCACCCTCCCGGGTACCTACTGCTCAGCTTCAGCAGGGATGTGCTGAAGGATGTGCATACATATAGGGGCCACTGTTCAGACTCCCTTCTATCTTCTCATTATTAAGAGTTACTCTACACATGGCTATATGCATAAATGTATGAGAAATATGACACTAAGTTTACACAGGACTCTGCAGGCCCAGGGGTTGTCACAACTGGACTATTGCTCAGCAGTCACTGTTCTGAAATACCCAGCAATTTAAGAAACGAGGGGCCATAACACCTGTGGGTAAAGTGTGCTCTCCAACAATGCTCTTAGCTCTACAGCACTCAGCTGTTACCCAAGCAGCAAATATTTGGTTCCTTTTTCTGTATAGCTACAAAGGTAATAATAAGCCATGTATGGTGGTACACACTCATCATCCCAGCACTTCAGGAGGCAGAATCGTGAAGTTCATAAGTTCAAGGCCAGCCTGGGCTCCAATAGTGGGTTCCAGGCTCTGCAGCTACCCAGGGCTACATAGCAAGATCCCATTTCATCAAGCAAAAAAGAAGGGTTGTCAGAGAGAGAATGCTAAAGTGATGACTCAATGGGTATGAACATATGCTGTTCTTGCAGAGGACCTGAGTTTCCCAGCACTTATGTATGTGCTCACAACTGCCTGTAACTTCAGATCTAGGGAGATCTGATGCCTCTGGGCTCCACTGGCACCTGAGCACACATTCACACACACACACACACTTAATTTTCAATGATTTAAATGTCTGGGCATAGTGGTTCATGCCTTTATTCCAAGCACTTGTGAGGCAGAGAATTCCTGTGAATTTGAGGCCAGCCAAGGCTACATAATGAGACTCTGTCTCAAAAAACCAAAATAATAATAATAATACCTCTCTCTCTCCCTCCCTCCCTCCCTTTCTCTCTCTCTCTCTAAGAGCTCTATCTAACAACTCTGGCTATCCTGGAACTGACTTTGTAGACCAGGCCAGCCTCAAACTCACAGAGATCTGCCTGCCTCTGCCTCCTGAGTGCTGGTATTAAAGGTGTGCACCACCACCACCCAGTTAATAATAATATTTTAAAGAAAAGAAAAAGAATAAAAGCAGTGATGATCCTTGCTGCACCGTTTGTTGGATTAAAAACTGTTCAGATGTTTCCGGTTTTCTCGGTGCTCCCTAGATGCCACAGGACTGTACTCCATAGAAATAAATGCTCCTCCATAGACAGCAGGTGTCCAGCACTTTCTCTCCCATGAAAGTCCTAAGTGTGGCTTGGCAAAAAATAATGCCACAGCAGGCAAGCAGAGAGAGCAGAGATGCAGAATACTCCAAAGCCGGCTCCACATCCATCATCTACTCTCTCCTGGCACCTGCCTATGTGTCTTTACTGTCAGTTTTCACTTGAGCTAGTGGATGTGAGATGCGGTTGTCCTCCAGCCTTCTCATATCCCTGCCCCAGACTTTGAGACCTGCTCCAGAACAGGGCAGGTGAGCACATGGGGAGGCACCGTGCCCACCAGGAAGCCCTGGTCTGTGACCTGGTCAGCTGCTTCTCAGGAAAGGAATTTGGTTTTATAAACGGAGACTATGCAGCAAGCCCGAAATCTTTTTAAAAACAACATCCTTATCTTTCAGCCAGGGCCCAAAGACTGAGGCTCAGCTTCCATCAAAGAGACAGCTTTCTGGGGAGAGATTAAATGTGGAATTCACAAAAGAAACATATAAGAATGAACTGGGAGCAGGTTGGGGGTGGGGGAGCACATGAATTGTACTGCTAGACACACAAACTGACACGTCCATTAAACACCTACAGTAGAGCCCTGGATCTCACAGACTCTGAACTGCCTGCTGGGAACAGCACCATCATTCAGAAGCCTCCTCTATTCTAAAGTGACACTCCACCCTCACTACTGGGGTACAGAGAGGATCTTGCCAACACCCTGGTAAAGAGAGATCTGTCTGTTCTCTTTCTTCTCTGGCACAGATGTCTCAAAATTGGAGACAAAACCAAATGTGGAGGTTTGGAGTTCTGCTCTCCCAGGCAGGGTCATTCATCAAATCAAACACTGTTATGCTGTGCAGTGCTCTCAAATGTGACCATTTCAGTTTGGAGCCTCTACCTGGGGACACTCAGACAGAACAGCCAGTCCCAAGGGCTTGTGTCAGGGCACAACAGGAGGCTGCTCTCGGGAGCAGCTCCCCTTCCCAGTGTTGGGAGACTGGATGCCCGCTGTTAGATGGCTCCCCTGGAAAAAAACAAAAAACAAAAAACTCCTTCCCTCCTTGCCACTTCCTTCTACCTGAGACCCATCTCTGAATATGCCTTGGAGCTGTAGGTCTCTGAACAGGGCTTGCTCAGTTGTCACCCATAAATGCTGCTCAGCAGCAGCCTGGGGTATGTTTATTCCCCCAAGTTGGAGTTAAAAGTGAACTCTCCAACCTCTGGGTACTATCAACTCATTGATCAGAATCTGCCTCTGTTGGCTTCTCAAAGATCCCACCATTAACTACTGAGCTAAACAAAATCTGGAACCTTCAAGCCTGCCTGATTGACCAACTCCGGGATGCTTGAATCGGAGACTGAGTCCCACCTTGCCGAATTCCACAGCCGAAGTCTCTACCTGCAACAGTTTATCGTGAGTCTACCATCCAACCGTTTGGAAATTTACCCTTCTGTCCATGCCTTGACACCCGTCCAATCCTGGCCTGGTGTCCTGGGGCAGCATCTCCTACCTGGATACACACTAGGCGAAGGGGCTGTCCTGACGGTCACTGGCTGGCAGAGATACTGCTCCAAGGAGCCTCATGGCTGCTATTTACAGAGACCAGCTGCAGTTCAACACAGAGGGAACCCCTGCCTGGGCTGTCTGCTGGAGGCTGCAGCCTTATCTGCAAGAGCTTCCTGCCTGAAAGCCTCAGCTGTCCTGCAGGACCCTATGGAGTGTGGGAACGCGGCCCCTGTTGCCAGGCTGGTTGCCTGGAAATCCCAGCCTACTCCCACCACAAATATTCTGTCCCATTTTTGGTTTTGTTTTTTTTTTTCCTGTTTTCCTTTATTTTCTTTTTTCACAAATAAGTACATATGCTGAACATGATGGTGTACACAATCCCTGTGCTCTGAAGACCGAAGCAGGAGGATTGCTGTGAGTTACAGGCCAGCCTGGACTATGTAGCAATTTTCTAGGACAGCCAGGAGTTCATAGTGAGATTGTGTCTCAAACAAATGAATCAACAAAAAGAAACAAGGGAGAGTAATGGAGGGAGACAGGAGACATCTGACATGACTCTCTACACATACACACGCTTACACACACACACATTAATACAATATATTACCACACAGCAGCTTGGAGAGATCACCAAGAGTTCTGTGTGATGGCAAAACTCCATGAATTACCTACTATACAGTTCCATTTACAAGAGCCTATTTGGAGGTTCAACAAGGGAGCAAGCCACTGGAATACCTTCAAAGGAACAACAGTCCCCCTCTATCAGGGAAGATCTCCCACAAACATTCAGCATCAGGAGAGATGCATGGATCCATGAGGGAGGAAGCCGGGTCAGCCAAACCAACTTCAAGACCAATGTGGTAAATGATGTTGAGGACATATTGCCCTCACATACCATTCATAGAACACTCTTAATGTGATAAAACTATAAAATCAATGACAGATTGGTGGTTAGCCAGGGTACTGTGTCCCAAGAGTGATAAGACTCGGCCTGCTCATGGTGGAATCTGGGTTGTGGTACTGTGCCAGACTTTCCACTGGGAAAAGTGAGCTCATGGAAGCTCTCTGAATTGTTTTTTACAACTGCATGCAAAACTATAATTACTTCCAAATAAAGCTTAGCTTCTTTTTTATGTTTTGTTTCTGAGACAGGGTCTCGCATAGCCCCAGCTGTCCTCAAACTCAATAGGAATGCTCTGTTCACATCTCCAAAGTTCACAGAAGTACACAAAGCAAAGTCCGAGTCCCTCTTGAGACCCTGCCCAACAAATTGTCAGACACACCCTCCTGCCTCAAAGTGGTGAGGACCCAGAAAGCTTAAGGATTTTTTTTTTTTTTTTTTTTTTTTTGCCTGAAACATGCTTTTTTGCTTGCTTGCTTTCTTCCTTTCCTTTTCCTTTTCTTTTCTTTTTGCTTTTTTGAGACAGGATTTCTGTGTATCTCTGGCTGTCCTGAAACTTGTAGACCAGGCTGGCTTCAAATTCAGATCTGCTTGCCTCTGCTTCCTAAATGCTGGGATTAAAGGTGGTGCCACCACAACCTGCTATAGGATTTTTTTTTTTTAAAGCAATATATGCCATAGCTCAAGCTGGCCTCAAATTAGATGCAATCCTTCCTGCTGCAACCACTTAAACCTAGGATGACATTAGCCACCACTTCCAAATCTTCAGTCCCACCCTGGTACTGGGGATTGAACTCAGGGCCTTGTGTATGGCAGGCCAACGCTCTATCAACTGATCTGTGTCCCCAGCCCACCAAGCAGCTTTTTAAAAAGTGCCAACAATCTCAAAAATACCCACTTGCAAAAAATAGTGATAATTTAACTTGCCTATGTTGAGTAGATTGTTAGAACTCTTGTATTACTAAATCTACTCTAGTGTTACAAACTAGTCTCAGGAAGCACTGGGCACTACTCCACTGGAAGCAGACCACTGCTTTCCTCTCCACTGCCCTGACAGCATAGCCCAGGGATAGAGCCATTGCCTGGGTGCTGACCCCACAGACCATCCCATTCTCTGCAGAACAAGACTGGCCCACATCCAGTGAGTGTTTACATCTCTTTGAGATAACTATGGAGTTTGGACACAGGAGTCACATACAGCCCATTCTGCTCTGGATGGGAAACTTCACTGGGGGTCACACCGGATGTGTTGCTAAATCTGTGGGACACTTTGTCCATAAGGCCGTTAACCACAGCTACCTCCCCAAAGGCCCTTATCACTGAGGCGCCTGAGTTCACAGAGAGTGCATACCACTTGGCCTGCTACACTGTCCTACACATCCTTCTGTGTAGTCACTCTACAATACTGAGCAGAAAGACCAGGGTACAGGCAGTGAAAAATCTCTTCTTGCCAAGTAGTTAAAAGGAAAAGGTCTTGAATACTTAACCATTATGTATCTATCCAATGTCAAGATTCTGGATCGCACCATTTACATGACAGTGTATATTAACCTTCTACAATCTAATACTGTAGCATGCTTCCAAACCATGATGATGTGTGTAATTAGGGCAGAATTATATATACCTACCTGGGAGGTCATATGTGAGTGACTGAACCAAGTGAGGGCCCAATACCTCCACCCTCACCCCTTGCTTCTGTGAAGGGATATCAACAATCAATAAGCCTGCTCCTCAGGACCTCTTGGTAGTCAGCACTGCTCCAATGTGGGTGACAGCCATACTTAAGAGTTTCTCGCTAAGTCTTATTTTAATCACATTTACCGTCTATGGTCCTCTTACCCTTCCCACTTCCTTCGGAGTCTCTTCTTCCCAACCAGTGTCTCACGGTTTTTTAAAGATTCTTAAAAATTGTTAGGTGTTTTGCCTGCATGTATGTCTGTGCACCATGTGTGTAGTGCATGAGACCAGAAGAGGGTGTTGGATCCTCTTGGAATTAGACAATTGTGAGCTTCCATGTGAGTAACAAGATGCAAACCCCCATCCTATGCAAGAACAGCCAGTGCTCTTTACCACTATGACATGTCTTAGGGTTTCTATGACCAATGCAATTTGAGGAGGAAAAGCTTATTTGGCTTACACTTCCTTAGTATCATAGTCCATCACTGAAGGAAGACAGGAACTCAAAAAAAGGCAGGAACCTGAAGGCAGGAGCTGAGGCAGAAACCATGGAGGGGTGCTGCTTACTGACTTGCTAATCATGGCTTGCTTAGATTACTTTCTTACAGAATCCAGGACCACCAGCCCAAAAGTGGCCCCACCAATGATCTGGACTGCCACCCATTAGTCGCTAATTATGAAAATGCCCTTCAGCTGGATCAATTGAGGTATTTTTCTCAATTGAGGTTCCCTCCTTTCAGATAATTCTAGCTTTTGTCTACCTGACATTAACTAGCCAGGATAATGTTTCTCCAACCAATCTTTTTAAGCAGTTTAGTTGTAGTTCTTTGCATGAGCATGGATGAAACTATTTACTGGAGTAAACAGTAACTCAATAAGATACTTCCCTGGACTCAAGCAACCGTTACATATCCAAGCAACTAACTGGCTCATGAACTGTTAAATACTGTTAAATACAACTGTTAAATACAACTGTACTTCATGTCTCCCATCTATCTTGCAGTGTCGAGTAACTCCTGAGGTCCTGAGCAGTAGCCTATTGTTAACAGCAGCCACAACAGAACACAAGCAGATGGAAACACTTCACCCGTCTTTGGAGATGTTTTTTTCAAAAGATTTTGAGTGTTTGCCTGCATGCATGTATGAACCCCACATGTATGACTGGTGCCCCCAGAGGCTAGGACAAGCTCCCCAGAACTGGAATAATCCGTGAGTGTGGGGAGTTGAACATTGGTCTTTTGTCATACTCTCCCAACACACCCACTTTTGGTCAAAACTGACAAAATCTCCATTAAATGTGTTTACATGTAACTCCTATAACTCTATTTGTGGCATATAAACTATTGGTTGTGGGAAGAGTATGTTGGGAATCAAACCTAGAGTTTTGTATGCTAAACCTGTGCTTTATATCAACATACACCGCCAATAATACTTGAAGCCCAGTGCTGTGGACACAGGCAGTAGATCTATGTGACTTTAGGCCAGCCTGGTCTACATAGTCTTTGTCTTAACAATTTTTAATGAGCCAGAAACATGACTCAGCAAGCAAAAACTGTTTTGGGGAAGATAAACTGACCCACAATGGTAGACAAAGGATCAGCTCCTAGTTGTCCTTTGACCCCACACAAGTGCTGCGACAAGAATACAACCATAGGAAAGACATTTTTTTTAAAGTCTTAATGAATAAAAGTAGTAAACACAAGCTGGGAGGTGATGACACACACCTTTAATCCTAACACTCAGGCAGATCTCTGAAGACAGAACAGCCAAAGCTACGCTGGATCTCAAAATAACAGCACCTGAGACTTTTTGATAAAATAGTAATAGAAAGAGTCACACTACGTAGACTTGGCTGGCCTCAGATCTGCCTGCCTCACCTTCCACGTGCTGGGTTTTTATTCTGAAACATGGTTTTTCTGTGTAGCCTCGGGTGCCTTGGAACTCACTCAGTACAACAGACTGGCCTCAAAATCAAGCCTGCCTCTGCCTCAGGTAAGGGTCAGGATGCTCAAATCAAAGGCCTGAGTCACTACCACCCAACTGAGATTTTACTGATAGTAACATGGTTAACCTTGAAAACTTGACAGCAAGTTAATGACCAGAATTTTTAAAAGCTATTTTACTACTGATATCAAATCACAGATGATATGGAGCTGGCAAGTCCAGAATTCACATGTAGACCCCAGGCTGATCTCAACCTTGATCTGTCTCTGCCTCCAGTTGTGCCCACCATACCAGGTCTCATGCTAGCCAAAACAGTAAGAACTGGTTTCAAAACTAAAAAAGAGGTAGGGACAGGCCAGTGAGTTGAAACCCAGCCTGGTCTCCATTAGGACTGGAGGAAGCGCTGTCAGGTGTAGGAAATGAAGCTAAGGGTACACAAGCTGCCCTACTGCTCAGTCACTCTATAACTGCAATGTTTGACTTTGCATCAACTGAGAATTAAAAAAAAAAAAAAAAAGCGCAACATTCTTGGCTTGTATTGTTTTAGGTTCTACAATCATATCCTGTTTTGTTAAAATTCCCACTCAATAATCCAAACATCCTCACAGCTGCTTGAAACTATAACACCCCCTAAATTGGAGGAAGAATCACTAGCCAACTCCTAGATACCCTTGCCACCTTCTAAAATATAAATGGACCTGTCCCAGTTAGTAGACTCCTGGTTCCAAGATTATAGTCAACTAAAAACATTGTTCCCCTCAACTTCTAGGCTTATAGCAATTCCAAGTCCTCCATGACACTCATTAGGCAGATTCTGATCGATAATTTCTATTTTAAGCATTACTTTTCTATGTATTTGTACATGTATGTGCCTGCTGCCCAGAGGCCAGAATGGTGCTCCAACCACTCAGCTGTCTTTCCAGTCCTTTTGCTTGAGGCTTTTTATGTAACACAGGCTAACCCCAAATTCACCATACTCCTTCCTCAGGGGCCAGAGTACACCATCACGCTTAAGTAAAACTGAGATGGAGTCTACTGCAGAGCCCTGAGCAGATGTCAGCTATGACTAAGGTGAGCTGAGCAAGTGGCACTTCATCTCAGAGGAAGAGCACAACTGCAGCTCTCATGGCAATGTAGTAGTGTAAAACTACACAGCACTCTCTTGCATCCACGCCAGCTTTTACCAGACCTGAAGTACCATGAGATGCTCTGCATAAATGGTGCCAAGGGCCAGGCACAGCAGAAATGGCCTCCTGTGTGTTTATCCAGCCTGCAAGAGAGGCTTAAGGCTTAGCAAACACCTACTCCATTCACAGCTTCCAGCAGTAGGGGCTTCTTGTCTGTATTTAACCTGACAGACTCAATGATGCTGCTTAAATAGCTAAAGTGGTTATTTATGTAAAACAAACAAAAACAAACTTGAATTTTTAGACTACAAAGCATCAACATCCACTCCCCTTCATTTTGACATTACATAACTATCTCAACATGACTGGATTCAAGTGCATTCATTTTTCATTTTCCAGGCTTCTCTCCAAACCTTCAGCCCATTCAGGAGCTATTGCTGTTGTTGCACATCCATGGCCCTGAGATTTTGAAAAATATGCTACAACTGAATACTATGAATGACACTTTATTCAGCCATTTTCTTTACAACTGAAACTCTGGGAATTCAAAATTAACATCCTTGCCCGTGAGCTTCTTATACACACCAGAAAAAGTTTCGACCTGTAAAATAAGAAGGAATTCATCACTATCTTTTAGCATGCAACAGCACTGAAAGCTAGTGACCCTGAGTAGTTTTCCTCTTCAGCAAACAAGTAGATAAAGACTATGCAGGCAGGGACATGTCCCCTGCAACCTTCAGCCTGGGCACAAGCCTATCTTCAACACCAAGGAAGGACTGACTTGTACAGCCTGCTCCTTCACACCACTCAAACCAAGCTATTGGGGAACCCACATGGCAGCAGGTATCAAGACAATCCCCCCTTAATATACCACCACCCACCCAAGTTGTCTACTACCTGTCCATCCTGAAAATGAAGACCAAAGACCCAGTTTGCTTCCAGATCCCCTAGGCTAAAGGGTCCAAAGCACTCCAGTTTCTAAAATGTGTCCAACATAAAACCCCACAAAGAGTCAGATAGGGGACAGAGGAATGATAAGAAGAGCTGACCATGGACTACAGACTATTCTGTTCCCAGTGGCTGAACCTTCCCGGTGAATGTTAAGCCCTTATTTACCTTGTGCTCCACGTTGTTCTGCTGTGCTTTGTCTAGATGAACCTTTATGAGCCGGCTGCCATCCAGCTTCACACGGATCCTCTTACCCACAATTTCACTTGGGAAGACCAAGTCCTCAAGGATGGCATCATGCACCGCTGTTAGGGTGCGGCTGAAAGAATGAAAAAAGCACCATGGCAGAAGGCACTCTTAGAATAAAAGGTAAACAGCAAGTCCAGATTCCTGAAATCAAGTTACCAATGGAGCCAAGTGTGATGGGTCACATCTGTGAAAAGAACACTTGGAAAACTGAGGCCAGATTTCTCATGAGTTCAAGGACAACCGAGACTACATGAGTGCTTGTCTCAAAACACATCTGGCTCCTAATGAGGCCAGAGTGACAAACAAGCGATTATCAATTTATTCCCAAAGCTACAAGCCACCAAGAGTACATGAATAAAGGGGACAGGGTTAGTGTGGCCTTTCACACAGTACTATTCCTAATCCGCAGTAAGCTCATTCAAAGTCCACATTAGGTGCACCACTATTGCACTTTTTAACCTGTTGGCGTAATTCACCTAATCAAAAGCTCAAGTTCTTCCTTGGCCTCCAGGATGCCACTAAACTTCATTTTCCACAATTAAACAACAGTATTCCATCTCCAAAAACAGTGTTCAATCACAGGTATACAACACTGGCCTTGCCATTAGGTGGAAGCGCCAATAGACTCTTCTCGGAGCATCCCAACCTACCCAAGCCCTGAAAAGCTCCACATTGTCTCCCTGACTTACGCAAGCATGGATGGAAATATCCTAGTCACAATTAACACACCTGACCTAGCCGCTTGGTTTACCAAAGAGATCACTGTGGGTGCCAGTTGATCATGACATACCATTAGCCTGGGAAAAGCACTAAATTCAGAACCTCAATTATAGTTCCTCCTGATGCATATCATTTCCACCACTACTATAAAGCCGATCCACCCTAGTCAGAAACTGTAATTTCAAACTTTGGGAAACTGGTGTTATGGCTGTCGATCTAAATAGCACACACCAAGCAGCAGACGTTAGGCTTTACCCTCTTTCTGTATGTTCACACAGAAGTGTCATCTAGTAATCAGATGACTGTTCAGTATTACTCACTTTAAACCTAACATTCCAACTGCCCACCCCCAGCCCACAAAACTATGGCACCAGCAGTAACCATTATCCCTCTTCCTTCCTACATACAGCTTTTGTCCACACATCAAATTCTCACCTTCTTTCCAATGGCTTTCAGAACAAGACTGAATGAAAACTATCACTAACCACAGTAAATTACAATACAGACAACAACCACATGGCATGGTGGAGTGTACCTGTAACCCCAGCACTTGAGTAACAGGGGCATAAGTTTGAGTTCAAGGCTAGCCTGGACTACAAGACTGCCTCAAAACCACTACTACAATGTACAAAGTGCATGTCTCATAGGTAGACTGCCTCCAGTAGTTATGAAGGAAAGCTACACTTTTCACCCTCAATCTGAGGGTCTGCAAGGATTAATAATGCAAATCTGATATAATTACAGCAACATCAACAAATACAAGAAGGCCTAAGTCTAATGACTGATGTGTGAAGTGACCGCCAGCATCTTCAAAAGCCAAGGCAGCCCGGGCATGCAAGCACCAGGAAACCTACCCACATCCTAACAAAACAATACAGAAGAAATCACCCAGTACCTCACCAACACCCAATAAACTTTTATACAGAGGTAAGAACCAGGCACTTTCTCCTTTGCCACAGGATGGATAAAGGCTCATCTTGTGGCACCACAGCCTATGTGAGCACACTGAAAACTTGTCTGAAATGAATTCCCAATACCACATGGAACCAGAAAATGCCACCCAAGGAGGACTCCACGTGACTGATATGCTGCACTCAGCCAAGGGCCAGTGAGGAATGGAACGCATAGCTGAGGTACTCACCTTCTGGGGCGCTTCTGCTTATTTTTCGTACGGCTTTTCCGAGTTGGCTTGGGCAGAATCCTCCTCTTAAAGAAAATTATGGTGAGAATAGTGAGCTGATATAAAGCTAAGAGATGCCCAACTGCTTTAAATGCAGAAACACCTGTTACCATATTCAAAACAGCCCACTACAATGCCTCAACAGCATCCCTTTCCAATCAGCATTGCCCTTCATCCAACCCTAAACTCAGAGCACTACCTGTCACTTAACCAGACCCTTCACATTGTTGACTCCCCAGAATATACTTTGCTGATCTAACCCCAACACCCCACACCGTGTTTTACACTTACAGGGTTGTCAGCATTCTCACCCCACAACCTAAACCCAAGTAAGTCAGAATACAAGGACCTATGCAGATACCTGAGCAATGAAGACTACATGCTTCCCACTGAACTTTTTCTCCAATTCACGAACTAGGCGGACTTGGATTTTCTGGAAAGATTTCAGCTGAGGAACTGGTACAAAAATTATGATAGCTTTCCGACCACCACCAACTTCAATTTCCTAAGAGGGAAAAAAAAAGCCCATGTTATTTTTAAGTCTTTAAACTTTCATTTTCCCCAACCAGTGTGAATACACATGGTGAAATATCACACACCTTAATCAAAAACCTGTCCTCTTCTGGGACAAGAGTTTTACGTAGACCTGTCTGGCTTTGAATTAGAAATGTCTGCTTCTGGCTCACAAGTGTTGGGATTAATCCCATGTTTCACCACAACAGCAAACAGGTGCCTTTTCAAATAACATTCTCCTATGGTTTAGACACAGTTTAGGGGTCATCAAAGCTCACGAGTTAAAATTTAACCCTCATTTTGAGGTACTGAAGCAGAGACAGGGCTTCAGAGGTAGAATCTCCAGAATATATTAGCCACCTCAAAGTTCACTACAATTAATTCAGGTGATTCTACAGTAGACACCAAATGGTCAGCAGAGACACGTCTATCACCTCAGCACTAGAAAGGTAGAGGCAGAAGAACTGAGTTCAAGGCCAGCCTAGATTGCAAGAGAGTCTGTCTCACCAGCCAGGGCAGGGGTATATCATCCTGACTCTGGCCATGTCCATTCAGGTTTCCCGCAGAATGATGGAATCGTCTATAAATGCCAACTTTAAATTCACCACGGCCTGGGTGTCCCCGGTGTAAGCTCCTTCTCCAAACTCTAAATCATCCAAACACAATACAAATTTGGCAATAAAAACGCCAAAGAACACTAATCATGGGGTCAGAGGTGGCTCAGTGGTGAGCACAACACTAGCTGTGCTTGCACAAGGACCGAGGTTCAGTTTCCTGCACTCACAACCATCTACAACTCCAGTTCTGGGACACACGTGCTGCAGACACCAAGGCAAAACAGTAACACAAGCAAAATAGAGCTTAAAGAAAAAAAAAAAAAAAAAAAGGACGGTCGTACCACAAACTTAGAAAACGCCCATTAACAACTGACTGTGCACTCTAGAGCCGTGCTGTGTCTAGACGCTTAGAGGAAGCAGATGTTTCGGCTCAGTGACACGAGAGAGAAATCTAGCATCAACACTCCCTTACTCAAGGGCTGAAGGCCAGCCTCATGCCCAGGCCGAGCTTGTCAGCCAGTGTGCGCGCCCTGGGATCCCCTCCCCGCTCACCTTGGCCGCGGTGATGTTGAGTTCCCGCAGCTGCGCCTTGAGATCGGAGTTCATCTCCAGCTCGAGCAGCGCCTGCGGACACAGAGAACGTGGGCGCCACGCCGGGGTTGGGGGACCCGGGGGTCAGGGGACCGGAAGGCTCGAGACAAGCTCACCTGAGAGATGCCGGATTCGAACTCATCCGGCTTCTCGCCATTGGGCTTCACAATCTTGGCGCTCGAGCTGAACATGGCCTCGTCCTGTGGGGAGGAAGGTGCCACCGATCAAACGGGTCGCGGGCCGCCCGGCCGGAGCCATCGACAGGCGCAGGCCGGATAATCTGCCGCATCCCCACCCGGGGCGCAGAGCCCGCCGTCCCGGAGGTCCCCCGAGAGTCCTTAGCCCCAAACTCCGCAAAAAACCACGGCCACATTGGTAGCTCCAAACCTACCTTACGGAGTGCCGGCTTAGAAAGAGGCCCAACTCTCGCGAGAACAGCTCATATCCGGGTGGCGGAAGAAAAGAGGCGGGAGCAGCGGAAGCGGAGGGGCAGAAACAGGAAGCTCTCCAGAGGAAGTCGTAGAACGTGTTCCCGGAAGTGGTTCCGGAGGACAAGCGTGTTGGTATCACTCGTTCTCCGTAAGCTTAGGTCTTTGGTTCCGTTTCTGAAAGCTGTCAGCTTCCATAATTGTAGTCCGTTGTGTGTTCCGGAACAGGGTGGTGGCGGACTGGCGGCTCTCGGAGAGAGACCCGTCCGAAAGAAGGCAGCTTCATTCACCACGAAGATTGGACGTTTGCAATGTCTAATTAGTCCTGAGCTAACTCTACTTTTCCCGCTGACTCAAGGAATCAGACAGTATTTCAGTTCTTTCTGTAAGGAATCAAATCAGTGAGGTGGTGTTTGAATGTTTGATTAAGTATCCTAGATTCCCACTCTTTTTTTTCTTTCCGAGACCGTCTTTCTGTTTGTAGCCCTGGCTGGCCAGGAATTCCTTCTGTGGACCAGACTGGCTTTGAACTGAGAGATCCGCCTGCTTCTGCCTGCAGAGTGCTGGGATTAAAGGCGTGAGCCACCACACCCGGCTATAAATTTCTATTTTTAACATACATTGCTTGGATGGGCGAGGAATTCTAGAACATGTTGAGGAAGCCCTGTCCTCAAAGCTAAGAAGCTGCCCTATTGAATTTTAGCATTTATGGTGGGTGCTGGGTGTGGTGGCACATGCCAGCACTCAAGAGGAAGAGGCGGAATTGTCCAACTGTAGAGAGATGATTTATTTAGCCTTTTCAGTTTTACAATCTTGTCAAGGTTAGTGGGGAAACTGTTACCTACTGTGGGCCAGGCACTGTGAAAAATGGTGCAAAAGTCACAATAGTTGCTGTCTAAAACTCCCACGTTTCAGATTTTTAAAGCTATAACCAGGGGATGATGACACTCGCCTTTAGTCCCACCATTAGGAAATAGAGGCAGGTGGATCCCTGAGAGTTTGAAGCCAGCCTGGAATACTAGAGAACCATGGCATCCAGGGCTTTTTGAAAAATTAAGAGTCAAATTGAAGCTTGTTCAATGAAGAAAGGTAGATAGATAGATAGATAGATAGAGTTTAAAACATCTTTTAACTTTATATTTAGTTTGATCATATTCTTCCCCTCCTCCAAGTCCTTCCAGACTTCCCCTTCCTACCTACCCAACTTTAAGTTCTTTCTCAAAAGACAAAAACCCACAACAAAGCCCCCCAAAACCGAGAAAACAAAGCACCACCCAAACAGAAAAAAAAGGAAACACACCAAACTGTCACCAAATAGAAGCACACATGCACACACAACTGTGGAGTTCATTATATATGGCTCAATTTCTCCTGAACATGAGGCGTTCCCTGGCTGGAATGGTTGATATACCTGTGTCACTCCATTGGAGAACACCGATTTTCCCTCTCCGGGGATGTATAAATGACAGGAAGAAAGGTGTTTCTGAATCTATAATCTGGCCAATCCTTGTGACTGTGGAAGAACTGTTTCTGCTTCTTTACATGTCTCAGCCTGACATTTGTCTCTGCTATTATATAGAAGGAATAACCTAGAAGTTCATCCAATAAATTCCAGTGTTTTTCCAATATTTTGTTGAATAGAAATGGTAACACAGGCTTCTGGGGAAAACATTCAGTCTCTAAGGATGGTATTAATGGTTGAATTGGTTTATAGATGAATGGATAGACAGATAGATGTTCTTTATCAAGCTGCAGTTCCTGTTCTGATTTTTCCAAGAAATTTTGACATGAATGAGTGTTGGCTTATGTCACATAGTTTAAGTACTATTATCATGTAGGTTTTCTTTGTAGGTTGTTAATATGGTAGTCAACATTGATTGACATAACAGTATTGAACTGGTTTTCCATCTCTAGAAAAACCTAACTTACCCATGAAGTAACATTGTTTTCATATTGCTTTATTATACCTATGCTTGTGAAAGACATTGGTCTGTAATTCATATTCTCTCTCTCATTCTCCTTGTTTGCTATTTTAAGACTGAGCTCCACTTTGTAGCCCCTGACCTGGAACTTGATATATAAATGAGGATCTGACCCCCAAGTACTGGGATTACAAGTATGCAGTACCACGCCCTGCTGGTTGGTTGTTTTGTTTCTTCTTTTCTTTCCTTTTCTTTTCTTTCCTTCCTTCCTAATCCCTTCCTTCCTTACTATTTTGGTTTCATTATCAGGGTAATTCCAGCATCTTAAAACAATTTACAAATTGTTTTTTTGTTTCTGTTTTATAGGAAACATTATGTAGAATGGGCATTAATTCCAATTCAAGCATTTGGTTGAATTCTCCTGTGAAATCAGCAGGGCCTGAAGATTTTTTCCTAAGGTGATTTTAAAATTACAAGTTCTGTTTTGTTTTGTTTTTGTGTGTTTGAGATGGGATCTCATTTAGCCCAAGGTGGCCAAGAAATTACCATGTGATTGAGAATGACCTGGAACGCCTGATCATCCTGCCTTCACTTCCCAAGGGCTGGAACTACAGATGTGTGCCACCACACTGAGTTCAGTTGGGCGTTTTTTGTTGTTGTTTTTTAAATACTCACGTGACTATTCAAATTATCTGTTTCAGGCTAGAGAGATTTCTCAGTGGTAAAAAGCACTGGCTGCTCTTCCAGAGGACTGGGGTTCGATACCCAGTCCTTTTATGGTGGCTCAAAAACCATCTGTAATTCCAGTTCTAGGAGATCCAATGCCCTGTCTTCTGGCATAATAGGGTACCAGGCACTCAGTGCACATGACACACATACAGGCAAAATATTAATGCACAAAAAATAAAAAAAATTATAAAAAATTCTAATTACCTGTTTCATATTGGCTAAGATTTAGTAGCTTACATTTTTTTGAGGAAATTGATCCATTATTTAAGTTATTGAATTTATGTGTATAGAGTTGTTGATAATATCCCCCTCTCATCCCAATGTTTATAAAATTTAAAGATACAGCTTTAAAAAATGTTTTTAATGTATTGTGTGGTTTTGCCTACATGTATGTGTGTGTGTGTACCATGTGCATGCCTGGTACACGTGATAGACAGAAAAGGGCATTGGATTCCCTAGAACTGGAGTCACATATGGGTCATTGTGAACCACGAAATAGGTCCTGGGAACTGAACCTGGTCCTCTGCAAGAGCAGCAAGTGTTCTTCACCGCTGAGTCATGGCCTCTTCTCCACACACCTGCTCCTTCAATCTCCTGCTTCTGACTCTCTTGCTTCTCATTCAGCTTCTACCTTGCTTCTCCTTCCACTTCTCTCTCCATCCCCTGCTTCTACCAATTGTCTCCTTTTAATATCCTGAGAGTTGGGATTAAAGGCGTGTGCTATGCTGCCTTCTGAGTTGGGCTCATGTAAAGGAGAATGCTATGTTTTCTTAAGGTACAAAGACTTTTTTTGTACTAATGAAGAGAATCCTGTAATTCACTTCCCAAATGCCAGGCCAGTCAACCTTGCTGCCACTAGGCAAAGATCAGACTGAGAGACACAGGGTGTTCCTCATATTTCCATATTAGTTGCTGGGGAGGAACCACAGAATTCCTTTTCATTTAGAATTATCACAAACAGAGGACAGGATTACCCTAATGTTCATTCTATCCTAGAGCAGCCATGCTGCTGGATCAGAGATCAAATGTCTATCACACAGGCCCTTGAAGGTGATCCTTTCCAAGAGCAGCCTTGCTGCCGGATCAAGGATCAAGTGTTCCTTCCTCTACAAAGGTCATCTTCAGCTACTTAATTTGAGCCAGCTTGGGACACATGAAACCCCGCCTCCAATTTTTAGAAATTGTTCTTTATTGTGTGAAATACTATTAAAAAGCCTCCTGCAGGGCCAGTGAGATAGATCAATAGATAAAGATGCTTGCCTCCAAGCTTACGACCTGAGTTCAATCTCTCAGACTCACAAGGTAGAAGAAGAGAACTGACTTCCACAAGTTGTCTTCTCATCTACACACACACTGCAGCATGCATATGGACACACACATGTGTGCATACGCCTCCCCCACACGCACACACGATAAATGTAACGAACTTTAAAACCCTCTGTGTTGCCAGTGTGTCATCTCAAGGTTGAAAAAGCAAAATGTCAGAGTCAGAACTTCAGAGTCATCCCACCCCCTCCAGAGCCTCATGTCATGATGTACTTCAGAGAGGTGGTGATGAGTCCTTGCACAGGAGATGGATTTATGCGCCTGTTTTTGATCAAAAGTTAATGAACTGAGTTTCACTGAAGGTCCCTTCTCTCCCTGCACTTGGCACTGGCAGGGCTTTCATCATGATCTTATCAGCTTGGAATGAAGATGGAAACCGTGGGATAGCAGGTGCTTCTGGGAGCAAGGTCACTGGCCTGTTCTGTGAAGCTTCAAGGTCACTTGTTCTGATCAACAGTTCATGATCATCAGACACCAGAGCTAGTCAGGTGGTCAGGAGGGTAATCACTCTTTAGTTTATCATAAACAGAATAGGCTGAACACTAATATATTCCACCAAAAAGGACACATTCTCAGTGTGAATTTTCATGAATGAAGTGTAGGATGAGAAGAGTATAGCACCCAGGCAATGCACAGTATCTTAATCAATCTTTGGCCACTGCCAGCATCATTGTCTCCATCTGTCACAGGAGAAAGGAATCATAGGCAATTCACTGATTTACAGAGCTGTTGAACTGAAATGGGAGGTGGGAATTAAAGTTGATGCTTATGAACTTCAGAGCTCAGGGACAGGAGAGCAGAGGAGACTGGGTGAGAAATGAGCCCTGTGTTCCTACCACACTGTTCTCCACAGTTTGGCATAGATGGTTCCACAGCAGTCTGGAGGCTGTAGTGTGTGGGACACCTGATTCCCATTTCTCCAGTGACAAAACTGAGGTCTGACATGGTGAACCACTTCAGAAGTCCAAATCCCCACTGAGAGGAGAGCTGAGCTCTGGGGAGCAAGGCCCTGTGCGTGGCTTACTCTTGGGGTATGCCACTTAACAGGTAAAGTAACAAAAGCACTGGGAGAACTGAAACTAAATTGTCATTAACATGGCAGTACATGCACCCTTTCGCTGCAAGGGGACATTTATGGAAATAGTCTGAGAGGGTAGAGTGAAGAGGTCTCCTACACAGGGGCAGTAGGCATAGAATGATGAGGATAGTGATTCCCAGTGTATCTGATGCCCATCATGTTATTGCGACACACACACATACACACACACACCTGGGGGCGGGGGGGGGTAAGACACGGGAGGGGGCACTGGCCTAATTAACTCTATCTTGTTCCTTTCTGACTAAAGCTTGTGGTGGTTCCCTAAAGATGTACTTTGGGATCAGCAGACCCGTTTTATCTGTCCATCCCTATTGGAACCAAATTCATGAATCCCCATTTTCTGCTTTCTGTCTGTCTGTCTGCCTCTCTCTCTCTCTCTGTGTGTGTGTGTGTGTGTGTGTGTGTGTATAATGTGGCTTTTGCAGTTATATATGTGTGAGGGAGAGAGGGAGAGAAAGAGAGAGCGAGCCTGTGTATGTGTGTGTGTGCAGGTGTCTGAGGAGGCCAAATGAGGGTGTCAGATCCCTTGAAGTTGGAGTTACAGGGCCCAGGGAACAGAACCCAGGTCCTCTAGAAGAGCATTATGTGCTCTCAACTGCTGAGCCACCTCTCCAGCACCCAGCATTCATTACTTTAGTTAGTACTTGGGACAGGTGACAGGACATAGCTTTTTGGGGCTGCTGGAGCCTGGCTTTTACCCTAAAACTGTGGTTACAGATATAATTACATAAAGGAGGAAGAACGGTCTTTAAGTTGAAATTTAGCAGTAATTGCAGTAGCTTCTTTAATTTGACCAAGGAGAGCTTTTCCTGGGAGTTGTACTTAGATGGACAATATGGGCAGGGCTTCGAAGTGCTGAACTTCGGGGCAATAGAAGCAAACTTATTTTTCCTTGGCACAAGATCAACATAGCCCTGGCTGCCCTGGAACTTGTTATGTAGATCAGGCTAGCCTTAAACCCTCCAGAAATATGCTGCCTCTGCCTCCTAGCGTGCTGGGATTAAAGACATACACCACCACACTCAGCTCCTCCTCTGGTTTTTCTGAGTTTTCACTGTTTTTTCATATTGCTTTAAAATTCATTAGAGATAACATGTCTGGTTTTGTGTGTACCAGATGAGTCTATCACCAGCTAGCCACTGGGTCATGGCGAGAGGTGGGAGGTACAGGTGATGGATGGAACATTAGGAGGGCAAAGTTGCAAAGTAGATACATAGGGAAAACCTCTAGGTTTTGTCTGGGTTTATTTTTTAAGGCAGTGACTGAATCTCAGTTGGGGGAGGCTAAGTCTCAGAAGGAAGGCATTCAATCCTGTGCCCTGAAAATGTCTGTAGGGGAGGTGGACTGCACTGATCCAACCTCTAGGGAGCCACCCCAACAGCTAGACCAGCGGTTCGCAATCTGGGTGTCTCCATCCCTCTGGGGAATGGAACAAGCCTTTCACAAGAGTCCCTTAAGACCATCTTCACATCAGATATTTATGTTATGGTTCATAACAGTAGCAAAATTAGTTATGAAGTAGCAACAAAAATAATTTTATGGTTGGAGATCACCAAAACATGAGGAGCTCTATTAAAGAGTCGAAGCATAAGGAAGGTTGAGAACCACTGAGATAGACTAATGTAAGTTAGGCCATGATCTAGTCACAACTTCAGCTTAAAGCTAGAAGGATGCCATCAACCTCCTGGGCCAAAGCTTATTTGGGGAGCCATGATCCCCAGTAGCCTTGGTTTCCTCTCTAAGGAAAGGAGCCTTGCAGAGTCTGACTATTGGACTCTACCTGACACCCTCTATTATGGTCTGCAGTGCGGCTTGGAATCCCTATGGCTAGAGTTTGTAGAGACACTTCTGCTCATGGAGGCCTTTGCTCCAAGAGCCAAGGCTGAGGTTTATGATTCCCAGAATGCATAGGGATCTGAGGCATAGCACAAGTTAATAAATGAATGGTGTCTCATTCTAAAAAATGATCTAAGCCATGCATGTTGCATACCAGTAATCCAAGTACTGAGGAGGCCAAAGTAGGGGGATTTCAAGTTCAAGACCATCCTGGGCTTCACAGGAAGGCACTATCTTTTATGTTGGTGGGGACGGGGGAATGGGATAGGGTCTCTCTACTTGGCTGTCCTGGAACTTACTATGTATACCAGGTCTCAAACTCACAGAGATCCACCTGCCTCTGTCTCCTTAAGGTATGAAAGTTGTGTACCACCACACCCAGCTCAGGAGGCACCATCTTAAAAATTGTGTATGTTTCGTATACTCAGTATATTTTTGTTTTTCTTTTGTTTCAGACCAAGTCTCCTTATATAGCTCAGGACAACTCTCTGCCTCAGTCTCATAAATTCTGGGCTTACTGCTGTATGCCTCCACAGCCAGCCATATGCATTCTTTGTAAAGAAAGGATTCCAGAGGCATGCCTGGGTGAGTCTGTATATGAGTGCATAGTGAATATACCTACATACATGTGGTGATTGCTGATCATGAAGTTCAGAAGAGGTGTTTTGCTTCTGTTGTTGCAATAGAACACCCTGACTAAAATCC
Organism: Cricetomys ansorgei; assembly: GCA_026225945.1. Lineage (NCBI taxonomy): Eukaryota > Metazoa > Chordata > Mammalia > Rodentia > Nesomyidae > Cricetomys > Cricetomys ansorgei. The sequence goes on from JAMJFZ010000320.1 coordinate 1,951,397, forward strand.
ACTTAGGGAAGAAAAGATTTATTTTAGCTCAAAATTCCAGGTTACAGTCAGCCATTGCAGGGAAGTCGAGGCAGCAACTTGAAACAGTTCCTATTCAAGAAGAGAGAGACTGAGCCCAGTGGTGATGGCACACGCCTTTAATCTCAGCACCCAGGAGGCAGAGGCAGTCAGACCTGTGAGTTCCAGGCCAGCCTGGTCTACAGAGTGAGTTCCAGGACAGCCAGAATTACAACAGAGAAATCCTGTCTCAGGAAAAAAAAAAAAAAAGAGATAGAGGTTGAATGTATGCCTGCTTACTTGTGCTCAGCCCTCTCCATGCCCACACAATCCAGGACTCATTCCTACCTCTTCTTCTGAGTCAGGGTCTCTCCCTGAACTAGGGCTCACGTTCTGACAGCCAACAAGCCCTAGCAAGCCTGTCTCGGCCCCACTCCGATATAAGATCACAGACATGCACTGAAGCCCACCTTGTTACAAGGGAGCCAAACTCCAATCCTCATGATTTCAAGGCAAGCATTCTTAATTACTGAGCCATCTCTCTAGCCCCGACAAGGAGTTTTCTCTTTAAAACTTCATACAGTGGGATATAGTAAAGTGTCTTACAGAAGCATGATACTAAATGTTATTTTTTAGGAAAATTGTAATTTGCAAGAAAATGTAAGTTGAAGTTATACATTCAAAGTTGGAACACATTTTTTACATTAAGTGCTTATGTTGATTTTTAATTATTTTCAAGGTTAGCTTTTTTTTTTTTTTTTTTAGTGTGTGCTGGGGTGGGAACACAGCCACAGCTTTCCTGTGAATGTCAGGGGACAACTTTGTGAAGTCAGTTCTCTCCATTCATTTTTTTTTTTCTGGTTTTGTTTTTTGAGACAGGGTCTCTCTATGTAGTCCTAGCTGTCTTGGAGCTCGATCTGTAGAACAGGCTGGCCTTGAACTCAAAAAGATCCTTCAGCCTCTGCCTCCTGAATGCTGGAATTAAAGGCATGTGACACCGCACCCAGCAGCCCATCCACATTTTTTTGTGTGTTCTGGAGCTCCAATACAGGTCACCAGCTTGCACAGCAAGCACCTTTACCTACTGAGCCATCCAGCCCAGTGGTTCTCAACCTTCCTAATGCTGTGACCCTTTAGTACAGCTCCTCATGTTGTGGTGACCCCCAATCATAAAATTATTTTTGCTGCTACTTCATAACTCTAATTTTGCTACTGCTGTGATATACATATCTGACATGCAGATGGTCTTAGGAGACCCCTGTGAAAGGGTTATTTGATACCAAAGGGGTCAAAACTCACAGGTTGGAAACCACTGCTCTAGTTCAAGGTCAGAAGTTCTCAAGATTTTGGTCTTAAGACCCCTTATTCTTTTCAAATTATTTTTTGAAACAGTGTCTCTTGTATCCTAGGTTGGTCCCAAGTTTACTATGTAGCCAATGATGATCTTGAACCATTGATCCTGTTGCCTCTTGCTCCTCAGTCTGGGATAACAGGCCTGTGCCACCATATCTGGTTTCTGCATTACTGGTTGTGTGCACACCCACCCTTTAAACTCTAAAGTACTTTTGGAACTTTGAAGTTTTATTTGAGTTGGTGTTTGTCAATACTTGCTACATAAAAATAAAATGAAAGGCTGAGAGGAAGCTCTGGCAGGGTGTGTTCCTAATGTATGAGAGACCCTAACTTCATCGCTCAGTGCCACAAATCACTGTGTAGCCGAGGCTGGCCTTGATACTGCAGTAATCCTCCTGCCTTAGTCTACACATTACTGGGATTACAGGTGCCAGCCACCATGCCTGGCTTCAAATATTTTCTTTAAAATAACTCTAGTGGAGCTGGAGATGGCTCATTCATTAAAAGTGGTGGCTGTTCTTATAGAGGACCTCGGTTTAATTCCCAATTCCAGGGGATCCGATGGCCTATCCTGCCCTCTGTGGGCAGAAAGCCCACAGATATGCATGCAAGTAAAACGTGCCCATACACATGAAATAAAATAAGAGTAAACAACTGGTTTCTAAAGCAAAGAGAAGAGTGGAATTGCTTTACATTCCACAAACCTCACTGATATCAGGCAGAAGAGCAGACAATCAGAGGCAACCATTACAGGAAATTTTCCCTTCCCTACTTTTCCTTTATATTTAGCACTCTATGTATATCCATGTAACTTCAAGGAGTATACATTTTTAATTTTAAAATTATATTTATATGTGTGCACACCTATACTTGCATCATGGTACACTTGTGGAGGTCAGAGGACAACCTGTAAGAGTCAGTTATCTCCTACTCCGTGTGGGTCCTGAGTATGGAACTCGAATTGTCAGGCTTGGTGCCAAGTACTTTTACTTTCAAAGTCATCTTGCTAGCTCCTTAAGGGGTGTATTTTCTAATTTCAGTTGATTTGGATTATAAAAAGGATTTCCAATTATTCTACAGTGACTTGCTTCATTCCCTTACTTATACGGCCCGAGTGATGTTGTGTATTCATGACACCCCTTAATTCATTTTTCAATGGCCATCCCCATTGTTCAGTATCTGCTGGAAGAGGCGAGGGGAACCATGCCCTGCAGAGGTGGGCATTCCTAGAAAAGATGTAGCTTCACAGGGCTCTCATTGCCTTCACACCCATTCACCCATCCAGCCATCATCCTTCCATTCCTTCCTCCCACTCTCCTTCCTTCCCTCCCTCCCTCCCTCCTCCAATCCAGTTTTGTGGTGTCGGGACCGGACTAGGCAATTGCAGCATGGAGGAACCGCAGCCTCCAGGCCTATGGCCTCACATCTGGGAAACTGAAGACACAAAGCCAACAAGCTGAGGCCCGGCCTGCCCCGGCCTGCCCCGCCCCGCCCCTCGCGACTGGAGCCTGGTGACGTCACCTCTTCGCGCCGGAAAGTGTGCCTGCTCGAAGGCGGGAGACTTGCCTACAGCAATGCCGGTTGCTGCGCTGGCGTGAGCGATGCGCGGGCTGCTGTCGCTGTCCCACACAGTGACTCTGGCCGTCGTGCGCGTGAGGCGAGGCGTTTGCGGGCTCGGGATGTTCTATGCGGTGAGGAGGGGCCGCAAGACCGGCGTCTTCCTGAGTTGGTGAGACGGAGCCCGGCGGAGCTTTTTTATTCTAAACACCCAACAGCTTGTTTAATCCTTCCGTGTTGCAGTCCAAGACCTCCAGAGAGATCACATAATCAGTGCAGACCAGACTTTACACAAGGATTCCCGTGTTCTGATCATCCCTGTGGGTTGTTTGTGAGACAGGACTCCATGTAGTCCAGGCTGCTGGCTTTAACTCTTGAACCTACCTTCGCTTCTCAAATACTGGGCGTGCGCCACCACGCCCCGCTTCCTCGTGTTTAAATTTTTATTTTCTTGGCGACAGGCTTTCTTTTCTCTAGCTGGTTATGTACCGACTCGAACGTCTTCTGCTCTTTGTACTTTCACTTCTCAAATGCAGGGATTGCAGGTGGGCACCGTTATGCTCAGTTTATGTGGTGCTGGGGGCTCGAACTCAGGGCTCAGTGCATGCTACATCCTCAGCTTCTCCTGTTTTTAAAAAAGAAAATCGTTGCCAGGTGTGGTGGTATGTGTTTGTAATCCCAGCACTGGTGTGGCTGAAGCAGGAAGATCACTACAAGTGAGGCCAACATGAGCCATGAAAGAGGAGACCTTGTGGGTGGGGGAGATGGAGAGTATCAAGCTAGAAGTTAGTCTTTGCCTTTGGATCCTTGTAGCAGCCCTTGGAGGTAGATGAAGTTTTCAGTATCATGGATACTGTGGCAGTTCTTGGGTTAGGTAAGTGGCAGAATTGGGGGTTGAATCCAGTTGTGGGACTATATGACAGTTAGCTTCTGATATCAAGGTTTGTTGTCATTATGCACCTATGTGTGTTTCACTAGGCACAGTGGCGACAGCACTGAGGAAGGAGCATCTCGTATTCGAACACTTTTTCAGTGATTGATTTTTAAAGATAACAATTTTAGTATCTCCTGGAGCTGTGAAAGACTTGTGGTATAAGTGTACTGTTTGGATGGCATTTAGCAGGATAGGCTGTCAAATCTTAACATGTAAAATGAAACTAAATTGTGCGGTGGGACTTTTGTCCCAAGGAATTGACAGCAGATCTCTGTCCTTACGATTCCCAATTTAAAACAACGACAACAAAAATCATTTCAATCAATTAGAAAGGTTAGTTAAATGTAAATTAAAAACTCTAAGTTACCTGACCTGAAGAGAATGCACGTGAATTCTAGATGAATCTGGGTTTGGCAGCGACTTTCCCATACAACACCAAAGCCACAATCCATGAAAAGTAATTGGAATGCATGAAAATCTAAACTTCATTAAGTTAACAACTTCTGCTCTGGAAAAGATACTGTCAACATAATGGCAAGACAAGCCACAGATTAGGAGAAAATGTTTGCAGTAAAACTAATAGAAGATGCCATTGAAAATATAGCAAAAATTCTTTAGACTGAAGACAGTGTAAGACAGCAAGCAACCCCATGATAAGAAGGTGAAAGAGCCGCTCAGATACTTCTCCCAGAAAGATGCATGGATAGTAAATGAGCCTATGAAGACATGTTCCACATATGCTATAAGGGGAATTAAAATAGCAGTGAGATGCTGTGGCTTTGACATTTTGTGATACACTATTGCGTGCTCCAGATCCATAACACAGGAATGGAGCAACAGGAAGTCTCTTCTTGATGGGAAGAGTGCAGAATGGTATGGCCACTATGAGAGTTCAGCGTTATTTTATAGAACTAAACATGTCTTGTCATGTGATTGGCAGTCACGGGCCTTAGTTCTAATTAAGTTGAAAGCTATGTACTCAAAAAACCTGCAAATAGCCATGTATGGAGATTTAATTTACAATTGACAAAACTTGAAAGCCAAGTTTCTAATTGGCAACAGATTGGTAAACTAATGGAATATTAGGCAAACCCGAAATGGGTTATCAAAGATGAAATGGTATGAAAGAACGCTAAGTGTGTCGTGCTATGAGAAAAAGGCAATTTGGAAATGATCTATATGATTCCAGTTATAAGGCATCCTGGAAGAAATATGGAGATTGCAAAACAACTCAGTGGTTGTTAGGGATTAGAAAAGAAGGAGGGATAACTATGAGAGCAGACAAGTTTGTTTGTTTGAGACAGGGTCTTATGTATCTAGGCTGGTTTTGAACTAGCTATAAATCAAAGATGACCTTGAACTTCCGATCTTTTGACTGCATTTCCCAAGTGCTGTGATTACAGGTGTGTAGTCCCACACTGAAGTGGTTTTGGTTGTGTTTTTCTGACAGGGTTTTTCTGTAGCCCTAGCTGGCCTGGAACCTGTATATAGTTTAGGAAGGTATTGAACTTGTGGCGATCCTCCTGCGTCTGCTCCTAGACTCTAGGAGCAGAGTGGGGGCTTATAGTCATGTACCCCTCCCCCACACACACTTCCTGCCTCCAGCAGCAGAGTCAATGACCCGTGTCATTGTCATCGAAAATTCACTAAGCCTGTAGACTTTACAACACCGAGTGAGCCCCTGTGTAAGCAGTAAACTCAGGACATTTGGGAACAGGCTTAAGAGAACTCTCTACTTTCTGTTCCTATTTGATGTCAATCTAAAACTTCTGTAAAACATGACGCCGATAAATAGATGGGTTAAAATAGTAAAAATAAAATTAAGTTTAAAAAAAAAAAATAGAAGAGATGTAAGCTGAAGAGGGAAGGAAGCCTGAGCTAATATACACACTCTTTCAGGAGTGAGTGCAGAGCCCAGGTGGACCGGTTTCCTGCTGCCAGGTTTAAGAAATTTGCCACAGAAGATGAGGCCTGGGCCTTTGTCAGGAACTCTTCAAGCCCAGATGGTTCAAAAGGTGTGTAACTTAACATCAGTGTGACGTTTTAACCTATGAAAAGTTCCCTGAATCCCTGACATCACTGCATCTACTTTTGTAGAAGAGATGAAACGATTGTCTATTTTCCCTGTATAGACTAGAGCTAAGAATAGTGGCTGAGTGGCTAGAGAGATGGCTCACAGGACTAGAGTTTGGTTCTTAGCACCCATGTTGGGTGACTCACAATCTCCTGTTACTCCAGCTCCAGTGGGGGAGGTACGTGGTGCATGCCTAGGATTGGGAGTTGGAGGCATGAATGACACAACCAATTCCAGACTTGGCCTATATAGCTGAACCGTGTATGAGCAAACAAATAAAAGGAATAGCGGCTCCTGTCAGGAGCAGTGTTCCCAGTTCTAGGACTCAGATCTCCAGTTGAGTGTTGAGAAATGCTTATATTATGTTATTAGGCCATAGTTTCAGAATCATACCACTTACATTTCTTTGCATTTCAGAACATACAGGACTCAGATCAGCAAGCTGACTCTAATTTAGAACATAGGACAAAAAACTGTATCTGAACTTCCCTTGGGAAGTGGGGTTTCAAGAACTTTTTATTTACCCATCTATTACTGTTTATTTTCAGTGGGAGCTTGTACTCTCTGGAACTCCTTCAGGGCACCAGACTCCAGGATGGTTTTGTTCTTAGACATTCCTCTTGGTAGGGCCACATCTACAGTGCCCCAGTCTGGTGTAGTAGTGTTAAACTTTCCCAGAATTTTGATTCTCAATGTATGTTCATTCGTGCACGCTCTGGTTTTGGATCACGGTTGGAATCTTCTTTCAGGGCAGGAAAATGCACATGTGCAGGAATCACAGGTGAAGCCCAGCAAGCGGCCCCGGGAGCCTCTAGGTGAAGATGAAGAACCTCCAGAGCCAGGGGCAAAGCACATGAGGCAGAACGTGGAGCTGGTTTCCCCAGTGAGCAAGGACACATTTTCTTATATGGGTATGCCTTTCTTAGGTTAAAAAATTTTAATACAATTACGAGAAATTACAACAATCAGTTTGAAATCTTTTCCTTTCTAAATGAGAGGAATTTAAGCTGGTTGTTTTGTTGTTGGTGGTGGTTTTTTGAGACAGGATTTCACTGTGTATCTCTGACTGGCTTGGAACTCAGATATTTCCCTGCCCCAGCCTCCCTATGTGGGGATTATGGGTGTGGATGGCCAGGCCTGGCATTTAAGCTGATCTTTAGCCCCATTTTTTTTTTTTTCCTGTAAATATTCTCTAGAAATTTCTGAGGTCTTTAATTTTGTACTGAGGACATTAACAAAGAGTCCCTTTGGTTTCCTGCTCCCTAGGCCAGTGCTCGTATCACTATAGTTCTACCCATCTTTTTACTTTTTATTTTGTGGCAGAGTCTCACTGAGTTACCCAGGGTGGCATTCAACTCCCCCCTTTGAAGCCCAGGCTAGCTTTGAACTTGCCATCCTCCTCCCTTAGCCTCTTATCCATCCTGGTCCTTTGCAACTAGTCCTGGCAATGAGGCCACTATTTTATAGCTAATCAAATAGTGCAAAATCATTAAGCTTTGGGGAATTCTTAGGAACCATTATTTAGCAATAGGCTGCTGAGACAGAGGCAATTCTAACAGCCAGAGCTGCCTGTTAGAGCTGAACAATGCCAGTCCTCAGATCTCACCCTGTCCTGAGGAAAAGGTATCTTGGGCTTTTCCTGTATGCTCTTAGTAACTGTAGTGTATAAATTTCTTTTTTCTTTTTTCTGTCTTGCATATATGGGAACAGAAAGAGGCATTTAATGATGAGTTAGCATTGGTATGTCCTGAGTTTTTGCCAAGAGGAAGAAGCCATCTGTACTTTGTCTCCAGGGAAAGTGCTAGAGGACCCTGCAGAGCTATTCAAATAGATGGGTTTGGCACTTATCTAAGATGAACAAGTATCCTTTCACTTCTCATTGTGCTGGATAGTTTTGTGTCTACTTGACACAAACTAGTCACCTGGGAGGAAGGAGCCTCATTTAAGAAAATGTCTCTAAAAGATTGGGCAAGCCTGTAGAGCATTTTCTTAATTAGTGATTGATACAGGAGGTCCCACCCCACTGTGAGTAGAGGCATCCCTAGGCTGGTGGTCCTAGGTTCTATAAGAAAGCAGGCTGAGCAAACATGGGGTCAGTAAGTAGCATCCTTCCATGGTCTCTGCATCAGCTCCTGCCTCCAGGTTCTTGTCCTGTTTGAGTTCCTGTTCTGACTTCCTTCAGTGATGAACTATAATATGGAGATGTAAGCCAAATAAACCCTTTCCTCTCCAACTTGGTTTTGGTCATGGTGTTTCATCATAGCAATAGTAACCCTGACTAGGATACTCATCAACAAGAACCTAGTAATATGGGGATGAGCCATTTTCAGATTGCCAGCTGTCAGTTGGCACACAGTGTGTGACTGTGTCTTCAGTAGCTTCAAGGAAGGTTTAGTTGTGTGGGTGAAAACCAAGTTTCCAAGGAGGCCTGACCAACCTCTGTGTTCAAGTGTCCCCAAGCCTTGCTTCTTTGAGGGACTCCATGCTTCCACTGAGCTTGCTGTGCTCAGGCCACTGTCCTCCAGACAATACCTCATGTACACATGGTCTCTTGACCCCTCACTCAGACACTTGGCCACTCAGTTTCTCCCTCCCACCTGGTTCCTTATGGAGTTGGTATGCTGAGTAAACCATGTTTGAAAGCAAGATGCAGAGGTGAGAGCTACTTTACAGTTGTGGTAAATGTGCTAAGAGAAAGATGCGAGCATCTGCTGCAAACTTGCCTTTCTGGCATGTGGGCCAGTGTCACGCCAAGCGGCTTTCTCTGGAAGGACAGCTTGAGAGTGAAGGAGGCCCAGGCATGAGGAGGCCCTGTGGCTTAGGTTATAAACAGAGCTCACAGTGGGGAAGTTCTGTCTTACCTTTAACTCACCTGGCATGTGGAACAAGCAAAAAGTGGCCACACCCCACGGGGGAGTCCATGTTGTCCTAGACAGAAAACTACAGCAGTCAGCGGTGGGCAGTGTTGAGCAAGTCGGTGCAGTGGCCTCACTCCTCTCTTACAGGAGACTCAGTCGTCGTCTACACGGATGGCTGCTGCTCCAGTAATGGACGGAAGCGGGCCCGAGCGGGAATCGGAGTCTACTGGGGGCCAGGCCATCCCTTGTAAGTAAACAGCTGAATGTGGGCATCACATTTTTTCCATGACGTGGCAGTATTTGCTCTTTTACATTCTTTGTGAAACTGCCGTACATTGTTGGAGCTGGGAGGGACAGAAGAAAAGCAACCTTGGTTTATATTGGTGCCAGGCAGCTCTATCCTTGACAGTGCCAAATACCGAGACTTGGTGTTGTTTGCCAGTCATGAGACATATGGATAAAGTAGTCAGCTGACAACGAAGCAGGGACAGGGCACCAGCTCTGAACCCATTCCATCACTAGACTTCTAGACTTGTGTCTGAGACAGGGTCTCATTATGTAGCCTTGACTAACCTAAAACTCAATATGGAGAACAGGCTGGCTTGGTACTAACAGATCCTCCTGCCGAGTCCTGGGAATAAAGGCATGCACCACCACAGCTGGTGACTTTTAGACTTTAGAAGATTCTTGACCTAGAGGCAGTCAGAAAGCACAGCCAAGCGAAAGTATTTTTATTTTTCCATTTTGAATATTTGCATGTATTCAACATATTAATTAACTTAGTCAATGAGGGTTTTGTTTTGCTTTGTTTTTTGTTTTACTGAGTAGCCCTGGCTGGCTTGTAACTCATGGAGATTCTCCTGCTTCAGCCTCTCAGGTGCTAGGATTAAAATTGTGCACCAAGCTGTGTGGTGGTGGTCCACACTTTTAATCCCACCACTCAGGAGGCAGAGGCAGGTTTGAGTCTAGCCTGGTCTACAGATGAGTTCCAGGACATGTGGATCACCACACCTGTTTTTCTGGTTTGTTGTTTGCAGTTGTTGGTATTTGGACCAGGGTCTTGTGGGTACTGGGCAAGCACTCCCCCACAGAGCTGTCCCATCCCTGGTTAGTTTTTCGAGGTTGTTGTTTGTATGGGGGTTTTATGTTTCAGTTGAAAGTAAACTCTAGTTTGAGAAGAAACTCTTTGAGAATTAGCATTGTAATTTTGTTTTTTGTGTCTTTTTTGTACTGTTTTGAAACAGAAATGTAGGTGTTAGACTTCCTGGGCGACAGACAAACCAGAGGGCCGAGATCCATGTAAGTTCCCAGATACACATGAATCTGCCTTTCCTCTGTATGACCACAAGGTCAGCCTTGCTCAGATGGTATTCAGAGTCCACAAGAGACTTCCAGGTTAGCGTCAGTCTTCAAAGATGGTGATTCTCTAGAAAAGTTCTAGAACCATTTCACATAAGTGCAACAGGGGTGTTGTAGGCTTAACCTTTTTCACATAGAGAAGACAGCATGGTGATACAGAAAGAGCAGTGCTTTGGTCTTAAAGCCCTTGTCAGTGATAGAAAAAGCAGAGCATTTTCCATATAGCATGACTATGGACTTGTTTTTTCAAGGCAGCCTGCAAAGCCATCACGCAAGCCAAGGCTCAGAACATCAGCAAGCTGGTTCTGTACACTGACAGCATGTTCACCATCAATGGTAAGCTTTCCTAGGCACCGTGAAGGCAAACAGGTAGTGTGACAGTCCTGGGTTACACTGTTACCAGGTTCAGAGGAGTAGGAATCTAGGTCAGCTGTCTTAGGGATCTGGGGCTCCCTGGCTTTGTAACACCTGGGATCAGGATGTGAGTTAACTTTGGGGCACAGTATGTTGCTTTGGAGCTGGGGGCGGCTGCACAGAAGCACATAGGGGAGGCTTCCCTGGGGAAGCCCTATGCTCATCTGATTGGTTGCAGTTAGCAGGAAGAGTTCAAAAGGCAGGAGCTTTAAGACTGTGCTGCGGGCTTCAACAAGGGAGGGCACCGAAGGATGGGAACTATCCAAAGACTTTGACTTGGAACGAAAGGGGCCATTGTGAGGAGAGATTAGGGAGCAGGAGAGGCCAGGTCCTCCTGATAGATGAACCTGTGAGCATGTGTTCCCTAGGGATAACCAACTGGGTTCAGGGCTGGAAGAGGAACGGCTGGAGAACGAGTACAGGGAAAGACGTGATCAACAAGGAGGACTTCATGGAGCTGGATGAGCTCACCCAGGGCATGGACATCCAGTGGGTGAGTCATACTTCACATCGTGTAACTTAGCTGAGAGGATAGCAATGAGGTTTAAAGTAGCAGCTTCCATGCGTATGTATGTATGTATGTACGTATATGTTAGCATGTATTAGTTGTACACAAGAATGGGTTTCATTGTGACATCTTCATACATACGTGTACGTTGTGTGTTCTGGTCACACCCAGCCCCACTCTTTCTCGCATCCTTTCATGTTTTTCTGTGTTGCTTGTGATGCAAGGTTTCATCGGTTGTTTACAGGAACATGGGCACCTTGGCGGTGTCTGCAGCACTGAAGAAAGTATCTGTCCCTCTCCCACCAAACATTAACTGCCTATAAAAGCCCAGGGAAAGGCGGGGCCACGTACACCCCTCCCCCACCCGGGAGAGTGTTAACAGGTCCAGTCCTGTGCAGGCCCTGTGCTGCTCATCATGGCTTCAGTGAGTTGGTGAGTGCAGTAGCCATGTCTTTCCTGCCTGGAAGACAGCACTCTATAACAGTCCATTCCTTTCCCGGCTCTTACACTCTTCCCTCCTCTTCCATGATGTTCCCTGAGCCTTGGATGGAGTGGCATAGATGTCCCACTTATGGCTGAGCACTCACCGGTCACTCTCCTTAGACCAGTTATGCCATGACTAACTGCCACCCACTGCAAAGAGAAGCTTCCTTGACCGAAGCTGATGGCATTAATCTATGAGCAAAACCACAAACCCTTGACAAAACCATATTAGTTCTCCCACTAGGGCCTGTGTCTGCCCAGCACAGGCTTCTTATAGGTTCACAGTACGAGATGTGAATTCTTCCTGTGGGGTAGGCTATAACTCCAATCAGAAGGATGGCTGCCCCAAAACAGACTTGTCACTATTACTCCAGTGGGCACATCTTACCTGTCAGTTGGTATATGGCGTGTTCACAGCTAAGTAAGACTTTCCTGCCCCAGCAGCCTGTATAGCACCTCGCAGCACAGTTAAAGCTAGGCAGCAGGGATGAGACTTCCTGGTCAGTTTCAAGTTGTTCTTCTCTATGTTCTGTAGCCAAAGTTGTGTGTTGTCTTCAGCAACAGGGTCTTACCATCTAGTTCTGGTGGCCAAGAGTAGTGGAATAGCCCGTTTTTTGTTTTTTTTTTTTTTTGTTGTTGTTGTTTTGTTTGTTTTGCTTTGTCTTTTTTTGGGGCGGGGTGGAGCTTGGTGGACTCCTTGACCAAATAATCTATTTTTGTCATCTTAAGTAGTATAGTTGGTTGGTTTGGTTGGTTGTAGGTAGGGTCTCTTGTAGCCCACATTGCTCTCAAATGTGCTGCAGAGCAAGGATCATCTTGAGTCTCTGATCCTGTCAGTTCTGGGATTGCAAACACATGTCACCTTGTCCAGTTTCTGTGACACTAAGAATTGAACCCCAGGTGATTACTAGCTGAGCCATGGCTCTAGCCCTAATGTGTGTTACCCTAGTAGTTCAGAGCCATCTGTCAGGGAGGGGGTTGTGAACATGAGCTTTGGTCCTCAGTCCCCTCTGATACATGTGCTTTTGGTTATGAGATATAGCCATACACTGCATGTGTAAACATTGGGAAAAATAAAAGGGGAATTTTTATTTCAACAGATGCATATTCCTGGTCACTCGGGCTTTGTGGGCAATGAAGAAGCCGACAGACTGGCAAGGGAAGGAGCGAAGCAGTCTGAAGCCTGAGAGAAGTAGTTGCTGCACACTGGGACCTGAGGCACTGGTGTTTCTTTACCCTGACATGCACCAAGACCACAGCATGGCCTAGCCAGTAGACAGGCAGACTCAGCCTGGCAGCCGAATCTAGAGGACACAATAGTGACCAGTGACACAGCTCGATGATTAAATAACAGAAAGTGAAGGTTGAGCTCACACTTGTGTGAGATTTCAGCATTTGTGCCTTTGTGGTCTGATATTCAGCTTTTGTTGCAGTCTGGCCCAAAATGCTTGAGCTTGATTTTAGTAAGGATTTTAGTAAGGAATTAGTGCGACACTGGTCAGAAGATGTGATCTAAAGGTATTCCAGAATGTTCATTTTCCTTCCAATTTGTACAACTGCAAGCTCCTGCCTCTGCAGCTGCCTTGTGCCTCTCTGTGGATTAGAGAAGATATGGCCATGCTCGGACCCAAGCCTTCAGGCAGGCAGAGCCTGCACTCAGGTGACCTTAGCTCCTGGACCACCTTATAGGAACAGCTGAGACCTTTAAAAACAAAGATGCATAAATATATTGCTAATAGATTTTGTTGGCTATTTAAAAAAATACTGTATAAGTTTAAAACATGTTTGAAATTATCATTATTTATTTTTTATAATAAGAACATATAGGAATGACACAAAACACATCTATTTTATTGAGTTACTGTTAAAGGTAAATGTCCCTTACCTTATAGAACTAGAAATTGAGGAAACCATCATGAAATGGGCTGATCAGATTGTTCTCACACAAACCCTCACAGCCCTTAAGCCATGGAAAGTTGTGCAGCCTGATTCTAGAGAAGATAGGAATGACAGGGACAACTGAGCAGATTCTGAGTCCCTTAGACTGTGGGAAGCCGGGCCATCTGCTGGAGCCTAGGAGTCACCCCTGAGAACCAGTGACAGCCGCAGTTCATGCGCCCTCCAGCTTGCTGTACAGATTGGCGCTGTAACAGCTGCACATGTGAAGATAGTATGTTTTAGATGTCACAACAGGCCTTGAGAGAAGCTTCATAAGCTTGAGGACCTGACCTGAGTTCGGAACCACAGCACCATGTAACAAGATGGGCACAGTGACGTATGCTGGGAACCCCAACTCTGTGCTGGGTACAAACAGGAGATGGCTGGGTGCTTGCTGGACATCCCGCCTGGCCCAAAATCTGAGCTCCAAGTTCAGTAGTGAGAACCTGTCTCAAGGGGACGAGGCCCAGAGTGAAGGCAGCACAGCCAGTGTCCTGTGGCTTCTGCATTTATATCTGCACACATGTGCACAAACACAGAATCTATTAGGACCACATCATGGTTGGCACATACCTGTAATTTCAGGCTTTAGAAGGCAGAAGCAGGAGGGTCAGGAGTTCAAGGTCAGCCTAGGCTATGTAGCAAGTTTGAGGCAAGCCTGGGTTACACGAAGCCATGTCACAAAACGAATTCTAACATTGTTTTCTGTGTGCGTGTTTACTTGGGACTTAATATATACTCTCTAGCATGGGGGCAAGCACTGTACTACTGAGCTATGTCTCATCTCTCTTCCTGTGTGTTTGTGTTTGTGTGTGTGTGTGTGTGTGTGTGTGTGTAGGCTGGTGAGTGATAGCAACTGTCTTATTCTCCATCTTTAAAAAATTTTTATAAGCCAGGTGGTGGTGGCGCATGCCTTTAATCCCAGCACTCAGGAAGCAGAAACAGAAGCAGAAGCAGACAGATCTCTGTTAGTTTGAGACTAGCCTAGTCTACAGGTGAGTTCCAGGACAGCTAGAGTTAAAACAGAGAAACCCTGTCTCAAAGAACAAACAAAAAATTATTAACATTATACATAATGGGTTTCATTATATTTTCAAACATGTACATGATGTATTTCAACCATTTAGTCACCCATAACCCTGTATTGTCTGCCCCCACTCCCCAGTGGTCCCTTTTCGCAACCTGCCCAATTCCACTGATGGGCTACTTTTGAAATTTGTTATATAAGAGCAAAGGCATATCAATACTAGCTTGATGTGAAGATTATCTAGAGGACAGAAGCCAGCTCTCCTGATGTGTTTAGCTCAAACACTAGGATAATGTGTTGCCAGCTATGTGAAATCCTGTGACACTGCTGAAACTTTGACTGTGTTTGAAGGGTGTGGGATTTGTAAGGAAATTGCTTTTGGAAATGGGTGCATTTTACAGTTGGTCAGTCTGTATTCCCATGTCTCATGGAATGGGTGCATATTACAGTTGGAATGTGTCCTCAAACCACCTTAGTTTTTCACTTGTGTATGTGTGTGCTAGCATTCTCCAACGCCAGAAGAAGGGTATTGGATCCACAGGAGCTGTACTTGTGAAAACACTCAGTGTGGGTGCTGGGAACTAAACTTGGGTCTTCTGTAAGAGCAGCAAGCACTTTCAACCATTGGTGCATCTCTCCAGCCACACATCCTGTTTTGTTTGAAACATTGTCCCTGACTGAATCTGGAGCTTACTGATTCAGCTAGACTGACCAGCAAGCCAAGCCCCTATCCACCTATCCCTACCGCCCCAGTGCCGGGATTAAAGGCACATATAGCTGTGCTTAGATTTGTGTGTGTTTTTTTGTTTTGCTTGTGTACATGTTCCTGTATGTGTTCTCATTCCTGTGTGCAGATGTATATGGAGGTGGGTGTTGGGTGGCTTCTTCAATGCTTTCTACCTTATTTATTTTGAGATAGGGTGTTACTATGTGGCGACTGGCTGCCCTGGATCTCTACCAACTTGTACACCAAGCATCCCCTCAGTCTCAGAGATCTCCTGCCTCTGCCTCTGCCTCTGCCTCTGCCTGCTAGGATTAAAGGAATGTGCCACCACACCCCAGCTTGTTTTTGATGCTGGTTTACTGAACCTGGAGCTCACCAATTTAGCTAGACTGTCTGGTTAGCAAACTCCAATGCTGGTACAGGCACATGCCACCATGCCCAGCTCTTACCTTAGGTGCTAAGGATCTGAACTAAGGTCCTCACACATGTGTGGCAAGCAGTTTATTGACTGGGTCGTTTCTTCAGCCTGTGTCTGACTTTTTATGTGGGTCTGGGAATCCAAACTGGGGTTCTGCTTGTGTTGCAAGCACTTTACCAACAGGTCCTCGGCCCACTCCTTTGACTTTTTATGGCAGAGTCTTGCTAAGTTGCTTGGGCCAGGCATAAACTTTCAGTAGCCTCTGCAGCCCTTGAAGTTGTTACTCTACTGCCTCAGCTTCCTAAGTGTTAGGTGTTGTGGAAGTTTATTTTAGTTATGTACAAAATATTGTTTTGTGCACTATTGGCTGAGTGTCTGCCTAGGTCTTGGTGTTTTGTATTGTCTGCAGGTATTGGATTTCTGTGGGGGATATTTGATTGCTTATGATCTGCACCTGAGGAGTTCTGAACCAATAAAAACACCTGAGCTCAGACGCTCGAGGTTCCATTGTCCAGTGTGGCACTGGCCAGGATGGTGGTTCCCTCTGCTGAGGTCTGGAAAAGTTTGCACCTATGAAAAATGCCTCCTTGTCATCTATGGTGAGCCACCACAGCAGCTAACTACTGCAGTTAGGTTATAGGAGTACACTACCATGCCCAGTTTATACTGCACTGAGGACTAGACAGGAATTTGTGCATGCAGATGAGCAGTCTACCAACTAGCCACATCACCAGCCTATCAATGGTTAAATTTTTTTCTTTTAAAATTATGTGTGTGGTGGTTTCAATGAGATGTCATTGAGGGCATTTGAATGCTTGGTCCCTTTTTGGTAGCTCTGTATGGGGAGGAAGTATATCACTCAAAGGTGAGGTTTAAGAGCTTAAGGACTGCTGTTGTGGCAGCCATGAGAGAGCACAGCCATGCTCTGTGCTACCCTTTGGCTTAGCTGTGGGCCTCAACAGTGGCCATAAGGTGACAAAAAATGTCAGCAAGCTGAGGCACAGCCAGCACCTCAAGTGCCTCACCAAGCATACTGAGTTTGTACAAGAAATGAGCTGGAAGGTGTGCAGTGCACCATGCAGCTGCTCAAGGTGTCCAAGGACAAGCACTCGAGCTCAAGTTCATCAAGATGGTGGGCATTCACATCCCACAAAGAGGAAGTGGGAGGAGAGAGCAACATGCTGGCAGCCATGTGGAAGGCCTGGGCCAAGAAGGACTGATGCCTCCACCCGAATAACTGGCGCCACCTGGAAAAAAAAGCCTAAGAACTTGCACATTCTGAGTTTGCCCCTTCTGCTTCCTACTTTAGGTTTGAGACGTGAGCTTTCAGCTGTTCCTGCTGCCATGCCTGGTTCTGGTGATGGTGCTGGACTCATCCCCCTGAAACCCTAAACCCCAAATAAATCAATCCATGAGTTGCCTTAGTCATGATTTACTGTAGCAATAGACAAGTAACTAATACAATGTGTATTATTGGCGTGTGTCAGGTGCCAGAGGAGGCCAGAAGCCATGACTTCCCTAGAGCTGGAGTTACAGGTGGTTGTGAGTTGCCTGGTATGGGTGCTGGGAACCAAACCCTAGTCCTCTGCAAGAGCAGCAAGTGTTCTTAACTGTTGAGTCTTCTCTCTACACCCCTATCTCTGGCTTCTCCTCCTTATGAATTATACTTGCCCCTGACCTGTCAGATGTGGCCTATCCATATTGGACTTCCAACCTTAACTGTGTGAAATAAAATTATATTTTTAACGAATTATTTTATTCTGGGCCTGATGACACAGCCTGAGGTAGGAGAATTTCAAGTACAAGGCTAACCTGAGCAACTTAGTGAGAGTCTTGTCTCAAACATAAAAAAGGGCTGGGGATAGAACTCAGTTGTAGAGTTCTTGCCTAGTGCATGAGGTCTTGGTTCAATCCCCAGGACCACAGTGGGTATGGAAAGACACGTCTAATTGGTGGTTATCTGTCACAGCTGCACAAAATGGACTGACAGGGTGGGTGTACTGGGGACTGCACTCAGAGTTTTATAAATGCTAGGAAAGCATTCATTCAGCCAATCTGGTTTTTAATGTAATTACTGACCAAGAGTATTATTGTTAATGTACAGAAAAGCCAAAGTCTTGAAAGCCAGTGTCATAACTGCACTGTGGAGCTCCTCTTAGCGCTTCCCTGTAAATTGCCTTGCACTTCCCAGGCCTGCAGCCCCATCACCTGCTGAGGACACTCATTTCACTCCTCCTTCCTGTACTTGTGTCTCTTCCTACCATCTGATGGCTAATTGCCAGTCTCCTCAACTTCCCACTCAGGTGGGAATGGCTGGAGTGCATCCTAGAGAGCCAAACGAGGGGTCTGTCAACCTTCACCATTTAGGATGCTTTTTCTGTGATTACCTCCTGGCAACCCCAGCATCCAAAAATATTACCGAGTTAGTAAAATTCTACAGCTTCTGCAAGCTGCATGGCCCCTGGACTTTCTTAGTTCTTTTTTTCCTTCAGCAAAGCCCTGTTTTCACCTGGTACCCAAGTCTTGCTGGCTGCTTACCCATTATTGTCCACATGCACCTGGACCATTGCTCCCCAGGAGGTGTTCACTGTCAGTATCCTACCTGCTTACCCTCACCTGGATGTGACATCTGTGTGTGCTGTGTTGTCAGGCCCAAAGGAACTCCCATATCTGCAAATCCCAAAAGGCAAAAGGGATAAATGGCTATCTGTGGTGCCTATTAAAGCACATGCTGGTCTCAGTATCACAAGTACCTCTTCTCATCCTGTTTCTAAACTTCCAGCTCACAGGCTTCCCTTCCCGCAGCTATTTCATTCTTATAACCCTGCTATTTTTTGCTATGCACTCTCCATCTGTCTGTCTCCCTCCTTCCCACTCTCTCTGTTCTCCCAAGCTCCCCCATCTCTATGTTCCTTTCTCTGCTCTGCTCCTGCTTCTCTAATGGCCAGGTCTATTCTGCTGACCATGTTCAGTCTACTACTTTCTCTGCTCTGGACTGTTCCAGATGCCTCTATGGCTGTTCTCTCTCATATTTATAATACAACAAACCTTCCACTTAACCATACCATAGAGGGGTCTATTAGTTTATACAGTGTGAACTCACAGGGTGCTTAGGGGTTCTCCAGACCTAAAACACGGTACAGTCCTGGGAGTACATATCTTCAGCATTAGGCTGCAGGTCATTCCCATGGTATCACATTCATGTGAAGCTGTTCTGGGATGGTTTGATACAAGCTATTTGCAAGTATAGGACACGGAGGTGGGGAAGGTTCTGACTCTAAGCTCAGAAAATTTGCAGGGGAGGCCTTCAGATGGCTCAGTAAGTAAAGACATTTACTGCCAAGCCTGATGAAGTTCCATCCCTGGAATCCACATGGTAGAAGAGAACCAACTCCTGAAAATTGTTCTCTGACCATACACATGCTATAGCATAAGTACACCCAACATGTAGACACACACAGAGACAGACAGATAGACAGAGAGAGAGAGAGAGAGAGAAACAAACACACTAAGTATTTTTTAAAAAATTGTACTGGGTTCAAGTTGTACACATCCCACTAAGGAATGAAAAATATTTTTCTTCTTCATATGTATAGTATCTTTTCAACGACTACTAAGGTGTTGGGGTGTTGTACTGGTTACTTTTGTTGTGAGAAAATTCTTTACAAAAGCCACGTGAGGAAATATTCGGATTACGGTTTGAGGTGGTACAATCCATCATGACAGAGAAGCCAGGGGAGCAGCGGGGTCACATTGTCTTCACAGTCAGGATGCAGAGATGGTTGCTGGCACTCAGCCTGCCTTCTCCCTCCAGGCCCTTAGCCCGTGGAATGGTGCTGCTCACATCTAGGTGAGTCTTCCTACTTCACTTAACCCAGTCCAGATACTCCACAGACAAAACCAGAGGAGCATTGCACATGGCTTCCATGTTGTTTGGCCTTTGCATGCCTGGGTAACGGGTGGCTCAGGTTGGGATGAAGAAAGCATCAGATGCCCTGATAGTGCTTTCTCCCTGATTTCTAGTCACTCCTGGCTTGCCTCTCTAATGAGAGGCCTTTCTCAGGGCAGTTTTAAACAAGCTGTGTCTCTGTGGTAGAGTCTCCGATGAATCTACTCCAGTAGGATTTAGACACCTCCTGTCACATCTGTAGCCCCATGGGGCTGTCAGGACCAGAGCTGATGAGGACTGTGGAGGCTGAGAGCTCTCTGGAGAAAATGCGTGTGACAGGAAGGAAATGTCAGAGCCGGCGCCCTTCATCAGCTCTAGGGCTCTTGTTTACATTCCAGCCTCTGCAATCAGCATCTCACCAGAACAGTGAGGATCTTGTGCCCCAGTTTCTCCGATGCTTCCCTCACCTGAGGGCACACACCTGACAGGATTTTATAACCCGGTGAGCTTTAGATTGCTGAAACTTTGTCCCAAAGAGCCCCAGCTTGCAGTTGGCTAGCCTAGTCCTCTTGGAGAGTAGCCCTGAGTTTGGGAGGGACTTCATGGGAAAAGAACAGAGTGTCTATGCCCAAATCTCTGCAAAGGCCAGAAGCAAGGAGAAGGTGGCAAAATAAAAAAAAGAGTGTGGTCCTTGAACTTCAGCAGGGAGCTGACCGGTTTCTGTACCGCAGGCTCTAGAGAGCATTCACAGTCTGCCCAGGGCTGGAGGGGGAGAAACGATATCCACCGTAGTAGTCTCCCCACTCCCTACCCTTGTACAGAAGGATGCCACAGTGAAGATGAGGCCAGGAAGAGGGTATCTGCTTTGTACCAGCTGATGGGCTCTGTAACAAGTTAGGCTGGAGTTGGGGGGGCGGTTCCTGGGGCTTCTCTCTTCTCTTTTTAAATTTTAATGTGTATGGCTGTTTTTCCTGAATGTATGTCTGTGTGCCATGTGTATGCCTGGTTTCCTCAGAGACCAAAAGAGGTTGTTGGATCCCATGGAACTGGAGTTACAGTTGTAAGCCACCAGCAGCAATTACCCTTTTTTAAAAATAATACTTCCGTTAATAATTTGAGTTTCATACAATGTATCTTGATAACACTCTCTTCCCATTCCTCCCTGTTCCACCCTCCCACATCTGCGCCCTCAAGAAAGAGAGAAAAAAAAAAAACTAAACAAAAAGAAAAAAGAAAAGAAAATTAAGTGAAGCTTGTGTGACAGGAATATGGATGAGAGGTTCACCATGATCTTTGGAGGCAGGAGGCTGCTCTGATTGTGAACTTGACTTGGCCCTTACTAGCCTGAGATGAGGCATGACAGGGTTCAACCTGAAGTTGGGCCTCACCACCCAAATGTGAACACTGAGCAGGCTCTTTGACATCTTGCAAGCAGTGGGGTGTCCTACAACCATATCCCTCTCCAACATCCCACTAGGACCAGGGCCTCCTGTAGGCAACCAGTCACCCCTCAGGGACCAGGACATCACAGAGGCACCAGGTCATCAGGCAGTCACCAGGACTTAGCACATGCAACAAATAATCTTAACCGACGAGCCACCTCTCCAATCCCACTGTGAGTCTTAGAAGTCAGAGTGTCCATAGTGAGAAGCCTCACAGTATAGAGGATTGATATTGGGACTCTAGAGGCCGAGGCTGGGAGTAGTGGTGGCTTTCCCACCGCAGATTCAAGGTGTGGGATATTAGCTCTCCCAGTGTAGAGACCTGCTAGTCATTGACACTGGCTGCCAGGTACCTGCCCGGTTAGAACCTATCACCCTGAGAACCGCTCTATGGAATTTTATCTGCATAATCCACCTTCCATGTTAATTACTCCTCATGCTTGTTAGGACTGGGCTATCAGATTCCTCAGTACTTACTTTATTTCGCCTTGAGTTTCTGCTTTCCTTTCATGGCCCCATTCCCCAATGCTACTGCATGGGGGTTTATCACAGAATATTTTGTGGAACATTCCTAAATGGTAGATGCTATGATGCCTTCCCAAATAGCAAAATGTTTGTCATCATTGAACAGTTTCGTCACCGCAAGTGGTTAGACTGCCTAGCCAGTTCACATGTTGGGAAGCAGAGCTTCTGAGAGGCCACCAGGATCAGTGGTGGTCATGAGAGTGAGGCCCTACCTAAAGGCAATCAGCAACTTTATGCCAATGCTCTTTGCTTGTTTGTTTGTTTGTTTGTTTGTTTCTTGAGACAGGATTTCATGATGCATGCCAGACTGGTCTGGAACTCAGAGAGCTTCACTTGCCTCTGCTTCTGATGCTGACACTAAAGGTATGTACCGCCTCACCCAGGGTGTAGGAGCTTCAGAAGGAGATGAAAAGGCCTGCCATTTCTCTCAACTCACATGACACGGAAATGTTTCATTGCATGTTTGGGGAACAGTGAAATCCCGAATCTGAGGACAGATGGCATCTCATCAAATATTTGGGTTGATTTTTGTCCTAGGACCATGGCTGCATGCAGCCATGCAGATCATTCTACATCTTGACGATATGCTCCTATTTTTCTTCTAGGAAAAAGAGCCTAGAGTTATACTCATGTTGTCCATGTTTCCTTCTGAGATGTATTATTAGGACCGAGAGGCAGGTTTTCATTTTAATTAGTTTGAACACAATTTTGCTGAGTGTGGCCTCCACGCAGCTATTTCTAAGCATGGCTTCTTTGCAAAGAAATCCAGCCTTTATTTATTTATTTACTTTTCTCAATTAAGAAAATTTACATGCACAGATGGCTTGTTTCTTAATACAGAGATAAAAACTTAAAAATCTTATTGGACATTTTAAAATGTGGATAAATAAAAAATAGTTTGATGAATAGCTATCTCTTTGTCACCCAGCTTTGATAATTCCAACATTTGATAACCTAGTATTGAATGGAATTCTGGGATTGTTCCTTCTTTAAGCCTCAGGCAGGAATATACTCATCTCCTGTCCGGTAGGTACTTGCTGGGTTTCCTTGATGTATAGTCAGTGTCCCTGATTCTCACTCGTTATCCACATCTTCTGGTTACCCATGCTTATTTATAGATGGGCCCTTGAGTTTCTCCTGGCGCTTTTATTTTTCTGTTCTTTGTTGTCAGATGCTGGCTCCTGTACCTCAGAGTCTCAATTAGCTTTCAGCCATCGCTGCATCTTCAACTAGTTTCTATGCCCACCCACCTTAGCATTTTCTATTTCCCACAAAGCCCTCCAGGCTCTTCCATTTTGAAGACATTAATTCAGTTCTGACCTTAACAGGGAAAGAAGTTTGAACCAGGACTGCTCAATGGAATTGGTGGGCTCCACATTTTTCTGGCTGGGTCTGAGTAGGACTGGCCATAAAGAGGGCCAGAGTCTTAGACTGCTTGGCAGTGAGTGTGACATCTGCCTAGGTGTGCCTCAGTTCTCCTCTCCTGCCTGATCATGAACTCAACTGGCTGCACAGAGCATCTCCTTGGTCCTACAGAAATCCACAGGTGCGGGTTTGTTTGTTTGTTTGTTTGTTTGTTTTGTTTTGTTTTTTGTTTTTGTTTTTTTTTGGCTTTAGCTGGGCTGCTTAGATTTTTCCAGAAGACTGGGTGCCAGATGTTCTATAAAGAGCTCTTCCTCTGAGTTACAAGTAAGCATGACTTTACAGGTGCTGGTGGCTGTCCTGTGGTTTGTAACCTTTCCTAAAGCTCATCTTTAGCACTGAGGTTAGATCTTTAACAGGTGGTTAGGCCACTGGGGGGCACTGTCCTCAGAAGGACCTGTATAGTTCTCTGTCATTTCCTGTGAGAGTAGGTGATAGAAGACCTTGGCTCCAGCACATCCCTGGCTACCTGTCTTCCCACATGTTTCTCCCTCAAACATGTTCCCACCACGGTGCTGTCTGCTGTGAAGCAATGCAGCTGATGTTCCTTGCCAGAGGCCAGAATGATGAGCCTGGGTAATCTTGGACTCTCAACCCACCAACCTTTGACCTAAATAAACCCCTTTCCTTATAAAGAACACAGCCTCAGGTTTTGTGTTATAGCAATGGGAAACGGATTAATACACATGACATATGCAGACAGCTTCCTGTAAACAGGTGAAAAATAAGCCACCACACAGAGAAAAGGAGTTGAAGAATGAAGAGAGATGGGGTGGGGGGTGGAGAGGGAGGAGGGATGGTACAAGATACAAGGATGGAGGAAGAGGGAAGAGAAAGGAGGAAGGGAAGAAGAAGACCAGAGGGAGGGAATGTGATGGAAACAGACCTGTTGACGTCTCAGGATTCGTGCCAGCCATGGTGAAAGCCACTGTAATCCTTCTCAGGTGTGAGAATTAGAAAAACTTGTTGGCGTCCTTCCACCTGCATCCAAACATGTCCAAACAGTAAGGAAAGAGGCAGGGTTCTCAAAGTGTGGTGAGGCTTGGCGTGCTGTCGGCACAGTGGATGTAGTGTGATAACAATGCAGAGTCCACTGGAGACTCAGCAGTCTGTCCTCCAGGTGAAGCAAGCTGTGTGACCGGCTTCCCAGCAGTCTCTGTGCTCTTCACACAGGCTAACAAGGATGGAAATAAGATACTCCTTAATACTGTCCTTGCTGAAGCAGGAAAATGCCACTGGCACTGGTCCTGCTGAATCACAACTGGAATACCTGGTTTCAACACTCTGTACAGAAAGCACCACAGGTGCATGCCTGATTAGGACCCCATCTGGAGGGCAGGTTGTGTTCCCTCAGCTCCAGGTTCCCCTGCTCAGTTCAGCCCACTGGGTGACGCTACAAGATCTGTGCCCATCCTGGTGGGCACTGTGCTCAGAAAACTTGTACAAAAATACTGGCAGACTGGCAAAGGTTTCTGCTGATCACTGCGTGAGGTCTCTCTAGGTTACATCCACTGGGCAATAAAATCCCAAGACTATACAGTCTCCTCCCAGGTCAGGAGGGGTAGGTACACAGTGATCAGATAAAAGTGATTAATAATACACAGCAGGAACCACAAGTTAAACAGAGCCCAGTGGCACCTGTTCCCTTTTTCAAATGCTCTGTGAGCTATGGGTTTTGTTGTTTTTGAGAAATGGTCTTATGATGTAGTACAAGCTGGCCTCAAATTTACTATCCTTCTGCTTTGGCATCTCTAGTGCTGGGATTATAGGTAAGCATGACTTTCCAGTTTAAGAATGTTTTGTGGGTCTGAGAGTGGTTAAGAACCCTTGCTGTTCTTGCAGAGGATCACAGTTTGGCTGCCAGCACCCAAGTGGTGGCTCACAACTCTTGGTAACTCCAGTTCCAGGAGATCCAATGCCTTTTTCTGGCTTCCCTAGGCACAAAGGCCTGTGTTGCATATTCATACACACAACCAAACATGTATATACATAAAAAATGTCTGCAGTGCTGTCAACATCCCCATCTTGTTTTTGAGACTGGATCCAGCATGACCTTGAACTCTCAATCCTCTGGTCTCAACATCTCAGGTGCTAGAATTACATGTGTTTATCCCTATGCTCAAACCTAAGAATAGTCTTTATGCTTAGAAATGATTGCTATGGGGCTGGATATGGTGATACACACCTTTAATCCCAGGACTCTGGAGGCAGATACAGGTGGATCTCTGTGAGTGTGAGGCCAGCTTGGTCTATATAGAAAGTTTGAAGCCAGTCAGGGATACACAGTGAAATCGTGCCTTAAAAAATGTTATATAGGGACCTATGTACTACCCTCACATTCCCACAAGAGCCTACGAGACCAGGCAGGAGTGCAATGATAGAGAACAGCTGTCTTTCAAAACATCTGAACTCTTTTCCCCAAGTGTCTTAACCAGGGCAATAAATTCTGGTCATGAAACGATTCTGGGCTGCTGTTGGCTATTCTGGAAGAAACAGTTCCAGTTCAGAAGAATCTCCTTCAAAGGAGAACTCTCACGGGTGGCAACTGCTGCAGATCAACAGTGCTGTTTCCATGATTCTGCTTGAACTGCTGCTGGCAAATGCAGTTTTCCCTCCACAATTCTTTGGGGGGCCCCCACCATCTTATTTTCCTGAAGTATGATTTTCTTGGCATGAACCTGCTGCCCTCTCTCATCCCAGTTGGGACAGGAAAGACCTCTGCATAAGACAGAGGCCAACTCACAAGGTGCTCGGGCATCCTGCTGTGCTACTCTAAGGAGCAGCCATCAGAAGCAGGAGGGAAGCAGCCTCTTAGTGTCAAGACTTATTTCTATGGCTGAACAAAGGTTTTGCTTCTTACTCTGTATTTTAGCAGCTAGATGCAGAGACTTTTGGGTTAGGCTTCCTGAGTATAACCCCCTCCCTATCTTGTCAACTTTTCTGTGGACATAAATTCCTTAAAGCCATCTGGACCTTGTTGTACCCAGTGTCCAAAATCCCCCTCCTAGAGTACCACCAAAAGCCCAGTTCCGAAGCAAAAGCAAGGAGCCTTTATTTTGCAGAGTAAACCAGCATGCTGGGGTCAGGCATCAGGTTGAATGGTCAACCTTAAACAAAGCAAGCTTGCTGGCCTTTTTATAGACAGTAAGAGGTGGTTTTAACATAGGTGAGGTAGCCTGACTTCTAATTGGGGAACAGAAATGGAGTTTACAAATGTTTAGTTTTGACCAGCTTGAGCTCAAAGGGCTACCTGTAAGCTATATCTGGTTAGCCGTCAGTCAGACATTTGGTTTATGGCCCCTAGGCCATCTGGCCAGGTAGGGGCCACTGTTGCCCTGCTTCTTCTCTTTGGTTGCCCTCAGAGTTGGGGTCCTTTTTCAGGTTATCTAAGCCCCATTTGGCAGGTATATCCTGGCTCCTGTTAGTCTGCCATTTGGTTCAGGGAAGGAACTTTTGCAGTTTTTCCCAGGAACAGGGGTGGGGGTGGGTCTTGCAATTCTTCCACAGTGGTAGCCTTTTTTTTTTTTTTCCAGAAAGAATTGTTCAGGCCTAACAACCTCAGTTGTCTTACCTTTAAAATATGAGAAACAAATTTGTTTCTATCAGAGATGGCTAGCATACTAAGGGCAATTATTCCATAAATTTCCCCCATTTGTGAAAATCTTGTGTGCTCCTGTTTAACCTTGAGATGACAGGCATTTGTCATCCATGACCCTTTATTCCGCCCTTGCCCATTGCACGGATCATGAATTAGCCAGTGCATCGTATGGGGCCCAAGTTCCACCAATGGGACTTTCTTAATCAGATTATGATTATGATTAATTAGAAGGAACACCCATCCTTAATCTGTGCTACATCTTCTAATCGCATGGTGGTTAGTTGTTTGTTATGTTTTGTTTTAGATTTATTTATAAGTGTTTTGCCTGCATGTATGTGCATCATATGTGAGCATACTCACAGAGGTCAGGAGAGGCATCGGATCCCCTGGAACTGGTGTTATGGATGGTTGTAAACTACCAAGTGGCTGCTGGGACCTGGACCTGGGTCCTTTGAAAGAGCAATAGATACTCTTAGCTGCTGAGTCATCTTTTCAGCTCTATATGGTTAATTTTAACTGTCATCTTACCACAAGCTAGAATCACCTAGGAAGAACATATTAATGAGAAATTGTCTAGATCAGGTTGGCTTGTGGCATGTCTTTGGGGAATAAGTTAATTCAAATAGGAAGATCTGCCCCTGTGGGTGGCACCATTCCCTAAGCAAGAACTGTAGAGATGGGGCTGAACATTGGTAAGCAGTCATGCATTCATTTCCCTCTGCTCTTGGCTGTGGACGTAACTAGAAGCTTCAAGTTCCTGCTCTGATAGCTCCCCACCCCCACCCCTAGTGATGAATTTTCTGGAATTGTGAGCCAAAAAACCCATTTTTTTTTTTAAAGTTGCCTTTGTTAAGATTATTTTATCACAGCATCAGCAAGGAAAGCAGGGCAGACACATAACTGCTGCGGCTATGGATATGCTTTCTTCCGCTGGTAGAGAGCCCAGTATCCAGCCTTGACACCGGGGCCCTCTGTGTGACCAGATATGCAGACGCAGTTGAGCCACGTAAGCTTCAGGACTTTATAGACAATCGCGCTTTTCGGTTTGCATTTGTTTTCACTCCAGTTGGTGACTCTGGAGCACGGCCACGCCCTCCCCGGGCCCTCCCCCACAAGCCACGCCCACAGCGGCCCCGTCCCGCCCTCTCCAGCGCAGCCCCAGGAAGCCGCAGCCATGGTGCAGGCCTGGTACATGGACGAGTCCGCCGCGGATCCGCAGTTGCCACACCGCGCTCAGCCTGACCGCCCGGTGGGCCTGGAGCAGCTGCGCACGCTCGGAGTGCTCTACTGGAAGGTACGGGTGCAGGCCGCAGCACCGCGCGCGCCTGCGCACGCCATGAGGGGCCTTCAGGCGCCGCGCTTGCACGGCCGCTGCCTTATGTGCTCTCAACTACTGAGCAGGCTGTGAGTTTGGGGCCTGCTTTCCTCTTGGCGCCCACCCCTACTCAGAGCTAATGTTTGCAAAAGCATGGTCCGCTGTCAGTCACGTGGGAGTGTCACGTGGTAATGCAGTTCAAACACGGGGAGAGTCGCAGAGATCCTGGGGTTGGTGGAGGGGTGACTGGATCTAGCCTATTCTGCCTTGGTGTTAAAATGAAATGCAAACCAGCTGGCCTGGAGCCACGCCTGGGAACTTCTGAGGAACCCTTTGCACAGTCATGACCCTTAACAACCATGTAGGCCTGCCCACCACGTGGTGTGCCCACCGCTTGAACCAGGGACCTGTGGTAGAGCCAATGTATAGAGTGGCCACATGAACGTGGGGACGAGGCTCAAATCCGCTTTTGCCAGGGATATGATAGGAAAATGTTGGGATAGGAAGCAGAGAGAAAGGCGAAGACTCTGTTGCACATGCGCAGTCAAGGCTCTGCATGGGATTCCTGCTCAGAGAATGGGTATTAGCCTGATGTGGTGTTGCACTTTTGTCCTCCTGAACCAAAGGTCATTTTTTCGACACCAGTTCAGGTCTGAGGGGTGGTTTCAAAAACACAGCCTTCCAGTTTCTGAGAAGTAATCCAATTGTCTATGATGACCCTACACACTCACCAAGTGACCTCCAAAATTAGTGACTCAGTCAACTGAAGCCAGGGGGGGGTTGCTCATCAGGCCTCTGGCATTCCTGTTGAGTGGAGGAGTTAATCTTCCCTGCCACTGAAGAAGTTACCAGGGGAAGGGGACAGAGCTGGGTGACAGAAAGGTCTCTCCCACACCCTTGCAGTGAGACCACACACTTGCAGTGAGAGAGCTTTCGTTCCGGATAGCATCTCTGTCTCTTCCTGCAGTCCTCAAGGACACCTCAGACTAGGAGTCAAACTCAGGGCTTTGTGCATACTGTAAAGAGCAGAAACTGGAGCACAGTTGGGACTGGAATCCTATCAGGTGCCTTTGGTGTCTGGCGAAGGCCCACTTGTAGCTACTAATGTCCACAGAAGGCTTAAACAGCCTTCTCCCTGTGCAGTATCGTAAGGCCACTCACCTCATTCAGGAGCAGTTATGACTCTGCCAGGAGGCTCACCTTGTATATTGTCTTTTGCGTGATGAAGTTTCCACGGGGGAATTAGGAAGGAGCACATTCATCACTGAAAATGGCACTAAGCCTGTCATGCTGGAGGCTTGGTTTAAAAAAATGTATTAGGGCTGGAGAGATGGCTCAGCACAGGTGCCATTCCCATCCAGTTCCAGGGGATCTCATGTTCTCTCTGGCCTCTGTGGACATAGGTATGATGGCAGTGCACAGACACACATGCATACAAAACACCCGTACACATACGTTAAAATACACTGATGCCCGTGTGTTGGTGTGCTGTTCAGTGATGATGATAAAATGTGCACTTAGTTGCAAAACAAAAATTCATTGCCAATACTCTGGTGTAGGATATCAGATTAGTTCTGCTGTAGCCTTTGGAGAATATATCAGGAAGAAAGTGTCCTTGGCTTTGGAGGGTTGTGATGGATGAAAATTGTGAGCAGGAATTTGAGGTGTGGAACTCTGCCATGAAAGGGCTTGAGATGGATTTTTGCTATGTATCCCATGCTAGCAGCCCCCCACCCCACCCCCTGCCATTCTCTCCTGCATTCTGAGTAGCTGGAATTATAGTCATGGGCCAACAAAACACTTTCCAGCCATTTTTAAGAGCTGTGAGTAGTTGTTTTTAGTTTAGAATCTACATTTCTTTGACAATAGAGGGGTGGGGCAGATAGGAGTGGAAAGGTCAATGGGGCCAGATGGAACTCAAGTTCCATCTCAGTGAACTTGAGTTTGGTCTGTGGGCCCAGGAAGAATGCTGACCACAGAGAGCCTAGCAAGACTTGCTGCTGGGAAGATGGCACAGCAGTCACACACACTGAGGGAACTGTGTCTTGGCAGGTGTGGGGGATAAGAACTTCATCTGGAAATGTAAATGACCCAGCAGGACCGCTGGCAGAAGGGAGCAGGACTGAAACAGAGCTGGGGTTTTCACCCAGCACTGTGGAAAACAGACAGTCCATCGAAAGAGGAGGAGAAGGGCTGGGCTAGGACTGGCAAAGGAAGGAGCGTGTTCCTATGCATCCTTCATATAGATAGGGCTTGGGAGCAAACCTAGGGCCTTGTGCCTACTAGCACTGTACCAGGGAGCTATACTTTCCGCTCAATTGCTACACATTCTTATGCTAAGGTGACCTCCATTTTGTTTAAACTTACGTAGCTGGATGCTGACAAGTATGAGAATGATCCCGAGCTGGAAAAGATCCGGAGAGAGAGAAAATACTCCTGGATGGACATCATCACCATATGCAAGGATAAACTTCCCAATTATGAGGAGAAGGTGAGTAGGCCCCGCTTGGAGAGAGACTCATCACCCTCTTGCCTGCTCATCAGACTTTCCTTTTAGTGTGGTTTTGAGGCAGAGTGATGCTGTCCTCATAGAATGAGCTGAGGTGATTCCCTTCCTTTCAGCCTTTTTAAGGGGCACGAATCTGGTGGTGATGAATCCCTTATGTGTGGCTTGGATGGGCTTGGGGCTTTCTCCACGGGATTCAAGAGCTCTGTATCTGGCTTTTCCCTAGTCTTGTTGTTGGTTAGATGATACGTTTTCCTGGGAGCTGAGGGACAGTATCTTTAGGACTCCTGACTGCTTCACTGGGGCCATTTGAGTTTAGTGGCATCAGTTACTCAGAATGCCCTCACAAAGTGGAGCCTGGCCTTGGGTATATTCGGCACTTGGAAGGTCAAGACAGGATGATCAGAAGTTCAAGGTCATCTCAGCTACATAGCAAGTTCGAGGCCAGCCTGGGCTACACGAGACCCTG
The DNA here is from genome assembly GCA_026225945.1 of Cricetomys ansorgei. Lineage (NCBI taxonomy): Eukaryota > Metazoa > Chordata > Mammalia > Rodentia > Nesomyidae > Cricetomys > Cricetomys ansorgei. The sequence continues at coordinate 1,982,207 of JAMJFZ010000320.1, forward strand.
CCTCAGTTCACTCCTTCTACTGTTTTGGTCCTGGGGATTAAATTTGAGACATCAGTCTTGGTGGCAGATGCCTTTTAAGGACTGCGCCACCTCCCTAGCTCAGCTCTCGTTACTTTTAATAGCTTGTAGCATTCACCGTAGTTCTGGCTATCACGGCTGGGGCTGCATGATGTGTCTCCAGCAGACTCCCAGCTTCCCTCTTGCACTAGATCAAGATGTTTTTCGAGGAGCATCTGCACCTGGATGAGGAGATCCGCTACATCCTAGAGGGCAGTGGGTACTTCGACGTGAGGGACAAGGAGGACAAGTGGATCCGGATTTCCATGGAGAAGGGGGACATGATCACACTTCCTGCTGGCATCTATCACCGCTTCACGCTGGACCAGAAGGTGAGAGTATTCCGTGCTGTAGTCTGGCCTGTGCATAGACATCATGGTGACCATGGTGACCCCTGGTGACCCATGTTGTGTGATGCCCATCACCTGGACACATAGCCCATCACAGCTCTCTCAGAGAGAGTGAGTAGAGCCTGTGGCCAGGGAGCCTGCATATCTTCAGAAGAGAGACCTGCTCCTCCATGGAGGGGAAGCCTGCACTTGTCACTGACTTAGGGGCGGGGTTGTGATGCACCTATAGGGTGGCTCAGCAATTGTGCAGAACAGTCATTAGGGCTGACCTAAGTACAGGAATTAGTTATTGGGTTTCAAAACCATCCTTAGCTACATGTCAAGTTTTGAGGATAGGCTGGGCTAGATGAGACCCTGTATCAAAAGGAAAAACAAAATTAAATAAAAAGAATTATGTGATAGAAACAAGGTATTCACGAATAGTGTCCTCTCTCCTGTTCCTCAGGGCCCCAGTTCTATCCCTGAAGGGCTCGAGTGTCTATATTTTAGTAGTTCCTATAGAGCAGTGGTTTTCAACCTTCCTAATGCTGCAACCCTTTAATACAGTTCTTCATGTTGTGGTGATTCCCCAACCATAAAATTATTTTCTTTACTACTTTATAACTGTAATTTTGTCACTGTTATGAACTATAATATAAACATCTGACATGCAGATGGTCTTAGGTGACCCCCGTGAAACGGTTTGACCTCCAAAGGGGTTGTGACCCACAGGTTGAGAACAACTGCTTTATCCGATGTTTGCATACTCAAGAATCACAATTTTTTCTTCCCTCCTTTTACCCATGAGGCAGCAGGCTCTGCATTTTACTTACTCCACTTGGTGTGCTTTGTGGGTGTGTAAAGAGCCTTGCCTCTTGTTTACAGCTGCATTGTCACACATGCCTGATTTATTTAACTGTGATTTACCCACTGTGTGGGGAGTCCCTAGTGAGGAGCTTATTTCTACTTTGTGGCCATCAGCAGTTCTGTAAGTAACATACATTTGTTATTTTTACCTGGATATGTTTATTTGTAGGATGAAGGTAAGTGCATGGAAACTGTGCATTTCTGGTTTGGGCAAGTGCTAACAAACTATTCTACCAGCCAGCAGCAGGGCCTGGTGCTGATCCTTAGGAGAACTGTGCCCAGGGGAAGAAGCAAGGATGGTGGGCGGAGACCAGATCTGTTTCTGCTGGGGTGTGGACTCTGAGCAGGAGCTTCTAGGCAGAGGTCAGACTGAGGGTTAAGTGGGTGAGACAGCTTCAAGGGTTGCCTTGATGGTTCCCATGTAGATGAGCAGCGGTGTTCAGTGAGATGTGGGGCTTGTTTTCTAGAATTATGTGAAGGCCATGCGACTGTTCGTGGGAGAACCTGTATGGACACCTTACAATCGGCCAGCTGACCATTTTGATGCCCGGGTACAATATGTGAGGTTTTTGGAAGGAACAGCATAGTTGTGCTCTCTGAAGAGTAACTGCACTGTGTGAAGCTCCAACTGCGATCACCTCACAGTCAGAAAGCTGCTTACCTCTCCACTTTTATATGTGGACTTGATGCCAGACTAGCTCTCCTTGGCAAGATCATCAGATTTTAATGATTTAATAATTTTAATGAAAGTATCTGTAAGAGTGGTTTTTATATGGAAGCCAGAAAAATGTGAACAAGTGACCTTATTTTTCCTTAGCTCTGTCAAAACTTAGAGGTATGGAAGCCCTGGGTTGGTTCATGCATAACAGATCTTCATCTCCCAGAAGGTCCTTCTGTAGGTGTCTGTTGGCGTGTGAAGCTATGGCCTCCAGAAGAGGGCAGTTGTACCCAGCACAACTAGCCAGATGGAAGATGATTTTGTCTCTCATTGATTTTTGGGTGGGGAAGTGGGTTTGTTTTTTCCTCTTTCTTCAAACTAAAGCAGTCACCTTAATTATATGCTCCTGGCTAAGTTAAAGCCTCTCATTTAGATTTCTTATATGATTTTATATGTGCATAGTTAATTCTACATCAGGCTAGAAATAGAAACTAGTCAGTATGATTTTGGGTCCTTTTATAATAAAATAAATAATAATAATACTAATAATAATAAAATAAAAATTAAATGAAAATTTAAAAAATAATAATAAAAAAGTCTTGCTCTGTAGCAGTGGCTGTCCTGGAGCTTACTCTGTAGACCAGGCTGGGCTTGAACTCAAGATATCCTCATGTCTCTGCCTCCTGAGTGCTGAGATTAAAGGTGTATGCCACCATACACCTTTAATTTAAAAAAAAATTTTTTTGTGTGTTTTGAGTGCTAGCCTGCATGTATGTATATGTACTGTGGGCATGACTAGTGCCCACCAAAGTCAAAAGAGGCTGTCAGATCCTCTGGGACTACAGTTATTGATGATTGTCAGCTGCCATATGGATGCTGGGAATTGAACCTGGGTCCTCTGTAAGATCAGCAAGCACTTTCAACTACTGAGCCACCTCTCCAGCTACATTGTTGTTTTAAATTTTTATTTCTTTGTGATAGGGTCTCTTGTATCCTAGGCTGGTCTCAAATTCATTAGGTAGCCTTTGAGAAGGTAGGGATGGCCTTGAACTCCTGATATGGCTTGTATTTCCTGAGTGCTGGTATTATAGGTATCTGCCATCATGCCTGCTTTATATAGTGCTAGGGATAGAACCCAGAGGTTCATGCATGCCAGTCCAGCATTGTACCATCAGAACTTCAGCCCCAGCCCCTATTGCAATTTTTAGATCAATTTTTAGACCTCCTTCCTGCCTTGGTCGCCTGTAGAAGAATAGATCTGTGTGAAAGCTAGGAAGGGTCTATATTCCAGGGGTCGATATTCAGAGGCCTGTGTGGTCTGGATGGAATGTAGACACACCTTTAATTTCAGTATTCAGAAGGCAGTGGTGGTCTACGCCTTTAATCCCTAAGACAGAAACAGTATAGAAGCAGACACAGGAAGCAGAAGTTCAGGAGTCAGTGAAGGACAGGCAATTAATTAGAGGAAGAGTTAGCACAGTGAGTCAGAGTAAGGGCAATCACAATAGAAAGGTTGGCTCTCAGGTCAGAGCAGAGTCAGTTACAGCAGGCAGTATGAGGTGAGCAGTATGAAGCAGGCAGAGGGGGGACAAGACATAGAATGAAGCTGCCTGACTGAAGCCATAAGGCAGAGAAGCAGGCTCACTGAGGCAGTATGGAGCAATGAGAGCTCAGGGAGAGACATAGAGACTTAGAGGCAGCTTGGCAGAAAACGTCAGTATCAGATGTGAAAAGTGAGTCAATTTGAAGCTGAGTAGAACAGTTCAGTCAGAGAAGTTTAAACAGTCTGGATTGTATGGAGGCTGAGGCTGAAGCCTTTCAGTTCTAAGGCTTAAGACAAGATTGTATGAAGGCTGAAGTGCTCCAGGGCTTCAGGCTAGACCTGGTGATTGAATTAGACAAAAGAATAAAAAGCCTCTGCCTGTCTACATCTGGCATCTGCATCTACAGTCTCCTTACTGGTTACAGGTGTGTGCCACCGCTGGCTCCATTTTCATCTTTTGTGGTTCCCTTTCTAAGTGTGCACTGTGAATGGCTTTGTTCCTGTTGAAGACTGAGTATGTCTTCCACCATATTCTATGTGCCGACAGGTCTCGGGTCTGAGCCATTACCTCACAGGTTGGGGGATATTGAGGAAGATAACAGAATTCTGCCAGTACACCTGTTAGGGGCAGACGGAAGGAGGCCCCCGAGAAATCACCAGGACTCGAGATCCATGTTGGGGTCCACCCTCACAGATTCCTCTAACAAGGAATGGAAGGCGACCCCTGGCACACTCTAAGTATTGCTTATATAGAGATTTCAAAGGCAGAGCTTAGCAACAGAGTATGAGGAACAATTCTATTGGTTACATAGTGATGTGAGTATTAACCTTTAAACTGATTGGTGCGGCATATAGCAAGGTCGTGGGCACTAGAAAATGTAAACTTAGGGTCTTAGTAAATGTGGCTGGGGGGAGATTCTTAACCCAAGGCCATTAGTCAGCGGTCCATATCTTGTCTTAGAAATTGTACTCTAGTTCTGGGAACTGTTCTGAGTCACCTTGCTCCTGACGTGGGCCTACACAGTTTTTGATGCTCTTAGAAGCCTGACTAAAGTTTGGCTGCTTTGGTCTTGTCCTTTCACACCCAAGTGAGGTAACAGTTTCTTAGCTCTCCCAGAGTATTCCCACATCTTTTTTTTCTATTAAAAAATTGTTTTATTGAAGTATTATAGATGTATAATAAATGTACTTAACTTGAAGTGTTTAAATTCTTAGTTTTTAGACAATCTCACTATGTAGCTCTCACTGGCCTGGAACTCACTATGTAGACCAGGTAGGCCTGGAACTCATGAGGTCTGCCTCCCGAATATTGAGATTTAAGGCATGTACCACCACGCCTGGTGCTGATTTTAAATTACAACCTACTGCCACATCATCACATCATATATCCATATCTGGGTGACGCAGAATGATTCACCAGCTGGAAGTTGCTTGTCTTTTATCCCAGTGTTCTCTGTGCAGTTTCAGATGGAATCTAGTACCTAGATCCATACAGTAGGCCCTCTTTGTGTCTTAGGTTTTGGGTTCCTGCTTCTATCTTCCATCTCTTTTCTGACGCTGTCTTCTGTCAGTCAGACTCTTGTTGGACGCCAACCATGTGTGTTTGTGTGTGTGGGGGGTGGTGGTTAGGGGGCAGAGTATTTTGCCAGGTTGGGTCTTTTTTTAAATTTGCGTGTGCGCACACACGTGTGCATGTCCCATGGTATACAAGTGGCAATCAGAGGGCAACTTGATGGAGTTCACTCCCTCTTATATGAGTTTGAGTGACTGAAATCAGGTCATTAAGCTTGATGGCAGGCCTTGTTTATTTTATTATTTTTTTTTGAGATTGGGTCTCACTGTATAGCCCTGGCTGGCCTAGAACTCAATATGTAGGTCAGGCTAACCTTAAACTCAAAGGATCCACTGCCTCTGCCTCCTGAGTACTGGGATTACAGGTGAGAGCCTCTACACTGGACCATAGAGTAACTCCTGGGCTTATGTGATTCCCCTTTCCTCTTGTCTCTTGAGTAGCTGAGATGCAGGTAGGCCACCAGTCTGGCTCTGGGATGGTAAACAAAGGAAGTTGCGTAGATCATCAGAACCCATGAGGGTGTGTGGGGTTGGGAGCAGAAAGTCTCTTCACTGTATCTACAGACCTCACTTCTGATTAAACGGCCTCTGGCCCAATGTGTACAGACTACATCTAAGTCTGGAGGAGGAAAGCCATTTCTAATGTAGAGGTGTTTTCCCTAATTATACAGTAAGGTTCAAAGCTTCAGACATATGCTTTTCTCTTGCTTCCTTGGTTTTGATGCTAAAGTAGAACTCAGGGCCCCATAAGCACTGAACAAGTGCTCTCTTGGGAGCTGCCCCAGCCCAGGTTCCTCATTACCATTCAGCATCTAAGATCTCCACCCTTTTGCTTATGCTGGGCTGGAGGGGCTGCAAAGAGCCAGGCCTCTTGGGTGTTTTGTGAGCTCTGTTGGATGGATGCTGGGCTGATCACACAGCTGGATAAAAGCATGAGTCTTTCACCTATGGTGGACATGGAAGTGGGAGGATTGAAAACAGGAATCTGTCATAGTTTGCAGTGTAAGGATTTTGAGCATTTTCCAGTATATCTTATTGAGTAGGTAAGTGAGGAGTGCTGGAGGCCACAGGAATATGTGGGTAGGTGGGGAGTTGGGTGGGTAGATGGGGGCGTGGCTGGATGATGGTGGGTGGGTAGCGGATGCGCTGGATTGATGAGTGGGTGGGTAGGACGATGGGTTGTATTGATGAGTGGGTGGGTGGATGGAGTGGGTGAATAGGAAAATGGGTTGAGTTGATGAGAGGGTGGGTGGCGGGTGATGAATCTGATTCTTGTTCAGATGTGTGAGCTTGAACAATCGTTTTTCTGAAAACTGTCTTCTTTTGGAAAGCACATCATGTAAAAGGTTTTAGAAACCTGAAATAATTTTATGGTTTATACAATGAAAATACACACACACACACACACACACACACCAGCATCCTGAAGATGGCCAGATGAAAGAGGAAAGTGATACAGTGCTGATCTAAGCTCTAATGGCTCAGAAGCCTCTGAAATCTTCCAGCGAGCTGCAGGATTGTAGGGTGTCAGCAGCATGGTAGCCGAATTGGGTTATTTCTTCATTTTGGAATGTGACCTCCAAACCTTCCAAACAGCAAAAAGTAAAACAAAATGCTTTGGGTTTTGCTTGGGTATGTTTCCTCTGTGAGTAGAGCCTGAGGTTATCTCAGGTAAGGTTTCTTCTTAAGGTTTCCTATTCTGCCCACAACTCCAGGATGCTGGGGAAAGGATGTGCACCCTGCGTGGCACCAGGGCCTCGTTGTTTTGATGCTAAGCAGAGTATGGGCTGGAGGAGGCACTTGGACATTGACATGTTGGTGGTGTTGGATACCCTGATTCTTCCTGGTCTTTAAAGGTCAGTTAGGGTGATGTCTGGTAGAGTTCTAGGTGTGTGCCATCCCTGAGGGGATCCCACCAGTAGGTATCCAGCTCACCTCTAACAGTACAGCCCACTTGTAGGTCATAACCAACAAAGCCAACTCTTCCATCAGCCCTTGTTACATCTGGGATGTGATATATCCTTAGAATCTCATGTGTGGAAGACTTGATCCCCAGCTGGTGGTATTGTCGAGTGACTAGGTCATATGGGTTATAGCCTCATTAGTGAATTGATGATCACTGATAAGAGTTTCCAGTGTGGAGATTGAACCCAGAGCCTTGCACATGCTAGGTACACAGACTGACTGAGCTATATACCCAACGTATTTACTGCCTTCCCTTGTTATATTTTAATGGCCTAAATGTGCTTCTGTGGGTCAGCTTTTATAGAAAGCGCCCTGTCTAAAGTCTACATGCCTGCCTGGCAAAGGACAGATCAATGCAATCAGTGCTCAGCCTTGCTGTCTATACATCTTTCAACCTGGCCGGTTGCTCATTAATCCTGATAGCTCTCAGGCGCCCTGGCATTACTGATTATTGCTTCTCCAGGAGAACAAAGGTGGCTTATCCAAGGACACAGGGATGCCAGCAAGGCTGGGGATAGAGACATTTCCAGAGGCCTGTCCTATCGCCCCCTCCCCCAAAGCAGGGCTTTGGACCATACAGCGACATCATCTGGGACAGTGACACTAATGGCTGTGTTGGCTTCTCCACTCTACACTTTTCTGTGAACTTGCTGAGAGGACGCATCACAGGTTCATTCATGCTTGGACACTCAAGAGCTTCCAGGGCTGCTAGTGGTAAGGTCCTTGCATCCAAACTTTAGACAGAGAACAGGATGGGCAACAGGACAAGTCTTGGGAGACAGCAGAGCCAGGAGCACAGGTGAGTGGGTGCAGCCTTGTTCCTCCCAGGTGCTCAGTGGATTATGAGCTGACACAACCTGAAGTGAAGTGGCTGGTAGTGTCTTGAGCTGTCAAAAGAAACACCACAGACCAGGAAGCTTAAACAGCAAGAACCATATGACAACACTGAGATAGAGGTCAGCACCCTTATTACAGGGTTGGGCCTCCTGGGGGCACCTTTTTACTCCTGTGTTCTTCATTCTGTAGGAATGCCTTATTCCTATTGGACTAGGCCCCAGCCTTATACAGAGTCTTATTTAATTTTAAATTAGCTCTGTACAGCTCCAGTCTCTAAATCCAGTTATACTGGGCAACAGGGGCTTCCCTGTATGGATATTATGGAGACCTCTTCAGTCCTAACAATCGACGGCAAGCTTCCCTGGTTCAGGAAGCAGCAAAGGCCCTGAGGAAGGACCACAGCTGATGGCCCATGTGGCTGGGACAGTAGGGAAGGAATAGGTCCTAGTGGAAGCCTGTGTAGGTTTTATAATTTGCTATGTAGTAAGGGCTTAGATCTCCCTTCAGGATAGAACCTGGGGAGCTCAGGGGCAGAGAAGATATGGTCTGATGAGGCAGTGGGTGGGAACAAGACCAGTTAAGAAGTGGTCCAAGCTGGGTGTGGTAGTGCATGCCTGTAATCCCAGTGCTCTGGAGGCCGAGGCAGGAGGATCCAGAGTTCCATGCCTGCCTGGTTTACCTACATAGGGAAATACTACTTCCAACAAAAACAAAATGGATATGCTCACTGCAGGGGATATGATGCTTTTTCCAGTCACTGTGCTAGTAGGTTCATGGCAACTTGACACAAACTCAGACCTCTGGGAAGAGGAAATCTTGATTGAGAAAATACCTCTCTAATACTGGCCTGTAGGCCAGTCTGTAGGGTATTTTCTTGATTAATGATTGATGTGGGAGGGCCCAACTCCTTGTGGGTGGTGTTACCCATGAGCAGGTGGTCCTAGATGACATAAGAGAGCAGGCTGAGCAAGCCAGTAAGTCAGTGTTCCTTCATGGCTTTTGTATCAGTTCCTGTCTCTAGGTTTTTGCCCTGACTTGCATTCATGATAGACTGCAAGCCAGGATATGAAATAAACCCTTTCCTTATCCCAGCAATAGAAACCTAAGTCACACAAGCTTCCCCGTGTGTGTGTGCTGTTCTTTATGCCACATGAGTGTCCACAGCCCAGTTAGAACTCTGGCCTCCTGCACATCCTGGAGCTGAAGCACCAACATGTACAGCAAGGGTGGTGTGTAGCACATGAAGGTTTTGGTTTTGGCTCTGCTAGATCCAGACCTGGGTGGGCTTCCTAATGTTGGTTCCATATAAAGGTCCCTGGGAGGGCTGGTCACCTTGTGGCCTGTTACTTCTCACCAGTGTGATTGGGCACGGCTTCATGGAGGTGTTGCTGTTCAACTGTTCAAACTGGCCTAAGACCTGCAGTGATTAATAATGTAGCAGAAAAGCAAGAATGCGGGATTGCTCTGAAGGAGTGTAGCAGTTTATTATGAGTGATTAGAATAACAAGGGCCATTAAGAAAACTGGCATAGTGAACCTTTAAAAACAGCCTGTCAGTCCTGGTTTCAGAGTGATGATGGCTTGGGTTGCCAGAATAGCTGGGTGCCCTTATGTGAGGGAGTCTAATTCATTTTAGCTGTTGTGATCAGAAGAGTGGAGTGTGTAACAGCATCTGCCCTGATTTAGTCAAGAGGACCCGTGCTGAGCAGAATGTGTGCTAGATGCTGAAGAGATGAGAAAGGCAGGAAGAACCTGGAGTCTATCCATTGTGCAGGTCTAGTTTGTGATGTCAGCTGTGTAGTAGCTCTAACACAGAGGCTCAAAGCTGATCCACAGAGTGGCCAAAATCTTGGGCCATGATCTCAGGACTCACGATCTCAGGCAAGAACAGCTATCCTTCTGATCTTCTCTGGCCCCCTTAAAAAATTGTATTTATGTGGATGGGTGTTTTGCCTGTATGTATGTCCACCACGTATATGCAGTGTCCTCAGGAGCCAGAAGACAGCGCTGGATTCCCTGGGACTGGAGTTAAATAATTGTGAACTACTATGTGGGTAGTGGGAATTGAACTTGAGTCCTCAGAAACAGCAGTCAGTGCCTTAATCACTGAACCATCTCTTCTAGCCCCTGGCCCCTGCCTCTCAATGGGGGTGAGTGAATAAGAATGGCCCCATAGGCTGAGATTTGAATGCCTGGTCACCAGGGAGAGGTGCTACTTGCCAGGTGGTGGTGGTGCACGCCTTTAATCCCAGCACCTGGTAGGCAGAGGCAGCCAGATTTCTGAGTTCAAGGCCAGCCTGGTCTACACAGAGTTCCAGGACAGCCAGGGCTACAAAGAGAAGCCCTGTCTAAAAAAAAACAAAACGAAACCAAAAATAAACAACAATAACAAAACCAAAAACAGGGCTGGAGAAATGGCACAGTGGTTAAGAGCACTCACTGACTGTTTTTCCAGCGGTCCAGAGTTCAATTCCCAGCAACCACATGGTGGCTCATAACCATTTATAATGGGACCAGATGTCCTCTTCTGGTATGCAGGTGTACATGCAGATAGAGCACTCATATAAATAAAATAAATCTTAAAAAACAAACAAAAAACTTGGGAAGCAAGGGCCCTGTTCTGGGCTCTTAAAACAAACAAAGGTGATTATTTGAGGATTAGGAGATGTGGCCTCGTTGAAGTAGGTGTGTCCTTGTATGAGTGTGCCTTTGGAGGTGGGCTTTGAGGTTTCAAAGCCCAAGCTCAATGGCTCTTTCTGTAGAACTCTCAGGTACTGCTCCAGCACCATGTCTTACCCGCATGCCACTATGCCCCACCGTAACAGACTAAACCTTAGAAACTGTAAGCAAGCTCCAGTTAAATGCTTTCTTTTATAAGTTGCTGTGGTCATGGTGTCTCTTCACAGCAATAGGACACTGAGTAAGACAGTCGGGGGTGCTGGGAGGACCGGGCTAACCTTACTTGCAGACCTGGGGCTAGAACTCAGGATGCTGTTTCTATTGCCAGGACATCTGGTGGCTCCTGGCATGCTGTCTGATGAGGTGAGGCATCTGAGTTGAGCAGGGTGGTCTGCCACCCTCTACCCATGGCCAGAGCTGGAGACCCTGGTGGCTTAGCTCCTACACCCCTGGCCAGATAACAGGCAGGGTGTTCTGGCCTCAGCCTCTGGTGCCTGGTTTCTAGTCAGTGAGGCTGTGAACAACTGTCTTCTGTCCTTGGTGGCAGTGAGGGTGCACTTGCAACAGTTTTCTTAGGTGCCATATTCCTAGTTCTAGTCTTAAGAACTTGCAGAACAAGAGCCTGGGCGAGATGGCTCAGGGTTAAGAATGTCTGGTCTCTTGGGAAGGACTGGAGCTCAGTTCCCAGAACCTATGGTTGGGCAACTCACAACCACCTGTAATCCCAGCTCTAGGAGATCCAATGTCCTCTTCTGGCTTCTTAGGAGATTCAAGGTTCCTCTGGAGGAACTCATGTCTGACACTGAAAAGCAGGGCAGAGACTTGTGGCTGGGCAAACAGGCAGCGGTGGAGTAGCCACTGCTCTAGTTTTGTTAAAGCAGATGGGGTGTGGCCTGTTCAACTGCCCTCTGAAACATCTGTGTTCACCTCCAAGATGACTGACGAGATCCCGCCTGTCAAGCTCCCGAGAGTGACTGACTGTTGCTGAGGCAGTAGAACAGTGTCCAGTCATAAACCAACAGCTACATCACCCCACACTGGCTCAAGAAACATCACAAAACAAAGGGGGTGTAGAAAGAATGTAAGCTGGGAAAGGGGCGGAGTGCTGTGTAGCCATTTCCTCTGAACTGAACTACTGCCTCCTGGAGGAACACAAGATCCAGTGTAATATACTAGGCTCATGAAGCTGAAGATGTTCAAAAGGCCTGTCCTCAAGATTACATAGTAGCAACAACAGCCGGGGAGAAGAGACCGGCTAGCTGAGCTGTTCTCCAAGTTCTAGAGATCTCTAGAGATGCAGCTTTTGAGAGTCACCACCAAAATAGGGTGGACTTTTCAGTACCTTAGGGTGTCCATGCTCCTATAAGTGACCCCTTAACCTCATTGCTTCTCTAAGTTAGTCTTGGGTAAGACTGTCGGAGGTATTTGCTCATGTCTCCCCAGCCACACAAGTGCTCTATCTTTTCACTTTATTGCAAAAGTAAAGACATGTGGCTTTGCTTTGTGCCACAGACATTTTGTTTGTGGGGCTGAGGATGGCAACTAGGCCCTCAGCGCAGTAGGCACAAGGTATGCTCTACTGCATCCCAAGGTCGTGTTATCCTGTCTTTAAAACGGTGTTTTCACATGAATTTGGAAAGTTGGGTACCCAAAACTATTTTCAGGTACTTTACATTTCTCAAAGTGGGAGAAACGTACAAGCATTCAGCAAATATCCTGACTTCCACGCACACAGGATACACAGATGCTATGCCTAGCCTGAGATGCATCCTGCCCCAGCTGTATTCTGAGTGTGCTGATGGCTCTCAACCCGTCCCCAGGCCAGAAAGAAGTGAGCTGAATCAAAGTGATGCTTTGGCTCAGGATGTGGACAGAGGAAGACAGTGAGCTGTGGCCGTGTTTGATGTTTCTTGATTTATAAACTTCTACAACATTCAGGCCAATAGCTTAAACAGGCATTATTATTTCTCTGTGAGTATTCAGAAGTGACAAATGAGCAGATTAGTTTCCAGAACAAACCAGAGGGACCCAAAGTGTCTTGTGTTTCCTTGTCTTTGAATGTCATCCACACAGCCCGCCTTCAGCAACAGTGCTGTGGGGACTTCACAGGAGGCAGGACAGTGGGTCTGAGAGTGTCCCAGCTCAAGGAATGCGCCTGCGCACCTCTCAGGTGTTTTACTGATCCATCTGTTCAAGTGTCCACGTGGTACAGACAGCTGTGGGAACTAGGCCAGCTTGAGGCACTGTGTGTTGAAGCTGTCCCCTTCTTTGCTGGCGACCGCCTCGAGCAGGCTCTGCTTCTTCTGCATGCTCCTTGAGGACTCCAGCTCATACATGGTGGTCAGGTTGAAGAGCACGCTCTCGTGCAAGTAGTGCCTGGGGTCCTGCTGCACCATGGCCTCCAGCTGCCGCAGGGAGTCCTTGAGCTTGCCCAGGTAGAGCAGACAGACAGCAGCATTGTTGTTGGCCTGGAGGAAGACATGTGCTCAGGGTATAGACACAAGCCTGCCTGCTCTTGGTGGTCCCTGGGCCCTATGTCTCACTAGCCCCTTTATGAACCTGTCTAGCTATCAGAGATCAGGCCAGGTCAGAGCAGGAATCTGCGTTTGCTGCAAAAGGTAGAGGGGCCTGTGGGTACCAAGTCTGAGTGTCTTACCACTGCATTTGTGGGGTCCATCTTCAAAATTTCTGTGAAGAACTTGTGAGCGTCTGCAAAGTTATTCTGGCCAAGATACAGAAAGGCTCTGCAATGTACACAACAGATAAAGCGGTGAGCACCGGAAAGCCAAGGAAAGACAAGAAAACCAGACAGGGCCAGTTTCACCATGCACCATAGGGACATGGGGCACACACGCCAGAGTGAGCCGTATGCTCTCAGATGGAGGCAGTGACCCTGAGACACCAGACTCACTGGCAAGTCAGCCCTCCAGGTTCCAGTCCAGATACCATAGCTCCAGGCAACATTACTTCCTGCCTTATAAACTGAGCCCCCTCCATGTTCATTTTCTGGTGTCTGGGCCTGCTTAGAAGAGGGACCAGGTTTGTCCTGATGACCACACATTCATGATCTTGTGATATGTGTCTCATGAAAGCTAATCTGAGACTAGTGCTGCTGGGAGCCCCCAGTGGCAGGTGTGACACACTGGTCTGAGTCTATACTGAAAACTAGTATGTGCTCTGAAGAAGAGTGTTCCTTCAGATTGGTTCTTAGGAGCAAGGAACGGCTGTGATTATAGAAGGCCAGCATGGTACCTGGCCTGAGGCTTCTGGATCTCAGTACTGTTGACAAGGACAGGTTGAAAGATACCCCAAACCGTGGGCGGGTGAGAGGGTTCAACAGGCTAAATCACCTGCTATCCTGTGAACCCTGAGTTCAGTCCCTGGAGCTCACATGTGTTGGAGCCAACTCTCCACAGTGGTCCTCTGATCTCAGCATGCATGTGTATGTGCACACACACAAAGTAAATAATTAAAAGATATTTACCTGTTCATTAAAACCATTATTTTACCCTGCAGTCCATCCAACTTCTGTGTTACTTTCTCAACGTCTTGAAAATATTTTTCAGCTGTTTTTATGTCTCCAATCTGCTTTGACAAAGTTATCCAGTCAGTTTGGCTGACAAGTTAAAAGAGATTAAATGTGGAGTCACACTTGTTCCCCAGTATCATGTCAGAACAGGAAGTCACCTGTGTGCCAGTCAGGGGGCTCCAGGGCCCACCCAGTGAGTCGGAGACACTTAAGACAGAGTCTCAGGTTAGTGTCCAGTAATAAATGAAAGGGACCCAAGGTGCCTGGTGCTTTATGTCTCTGACAAGAATTATGTTAATGTGAATGCCTGGCTCAAGCCTTACAACTTAGCAGCTGTGCCCCGAGAGTAAATTCTGGTGTAGCATTAAGTAAAAACAAACTTTGGGGTAACACAACAGGCCCAGGTCAATTTCTGGCTGGTGACAGAGTAAATAACACCAATTTGTTAATTTCAAAGTAATATTTTGGCCAAATAATACAGAATACTACTGTGAAAACAAACGAACAACGCCACTTGTATTCCTTGTGAGGAAACCATCAGCTGCCCCCAAACAAGGCAAGGCTCCGGAGGACAGGCACCCAGGGAACCGCAGGGAACTCAGACTCTAAGGCGAATGAAGTTTCTGACTCTTACAACTCAGCCCTGGCTCTCCATCATCGATAGGATGGGAATGTCAGGATGATACAGAGCTGGGATGTGCAGGCAGCATCTGCTTCCTTCTTTTGCCTTAGAATATGAACCAATGCTCATAGTTAGGCTTGTAATGAGAAGTGGAAGACGATAAAGGAATCTGTAATAAAACAACTTTACACGCATGGGTAAGGGACAGACAAATGTCCCATGTGTTCAGGGCCTGCCTGAGGGGCACTCCAGAAGTCCCCCAGATTACCAACTTTTGACCACATTGTACCTTATTATAATAAACACCCTGTTTGCTTCCTAATGCCTGCAAGGACCCTGAGGGATCAAGTTGTATGAACCCTCAATTTTAGTGAAGTCCAGCTTATGTATTAGTTTCTGTTTCTGCTCACACTTTGGTGTTAAGTCTAGGATCATGAGGACTGGGCTAGGACCACGTACGTCTCTACGTCTGCCCTGGGGGCAGCTGTGACAGATTCCCTTACCTAAGGAGGCTTGTTCTGGGTGTCTCAGCCTAGTGGCTCTCCCCTCTGGCAGCACCTTGTCAATGTTTGGTAACACCCTTGGGTTGACCTCTGCCTTGTGTTGTATGTAGGGTGTCAGTGCTTTTAGGAACACCCTTGGGTTGACCCCCACCTTATGCTGTATGTATGGAGTCCGTGCTTTGGAGAGCACATCATCAGCTACTTGTCAACAAGCCTGTTTTTGGAACCAGAGCGAGGCCCAGGTAAGTCTCTCATGAGTGATTATAGAGAACCCTGGGTAGGGCAGCATGAGGAAAACAAGAGCCTGGAGTCTTACCCTGGGGGGGCACTGCTTCACCAGGCAGCAAGGGGTGATGGACAGTGGCCCTAGGCTTGGGGAGGCACCTTGTCTCTACACTGACCTGGACTTCACCCAGCATCAGGCATCTGGGAGGAAGTGGAAGGAACCCTCCTTTGCTTGGGGTCATCTTACCTGCTGACTGGGGATGAGGGGGCAGCTCTGGTTGGAACACTTTAGCTTTCTCATTGATGTTCTTGAACAGACACTGTCCCATTTGCTATTTGTCCTTATAATCATCTTTAGCCACTTAATGGCCAAAAACTAATAAGGAAAAGTTCTGTACTTCCTGGGGAGGGATTGACAGCTTCGCAAGCTAGAGGCCAGTCCTTTTCTTTTAAGCAGTTTTCTGGATTTTTGACACCCAGTCAATGAGCTGCATGTATATGATACAGATATTTAATGTGGAGTCTAGGACATATCAGAGTGTACAGCCACCACCCGTCAGACGTTCTTGGGCCACTGTGTACCACTGTCCCTACCTGCTCCTTCTCATGGCTGCAGTTCTAACTGGCCATGACTATCTTCTATGCTGTTCTATCTTTGACATGTTCAAGCCTCTCCTGCTCCACCCAACACCTATGTTACAGCATTTACTCCCTGGCTCCCTGCAGTCCCCTATGGTCTGGCACCTTCCCGACTCTTCAGTGAACTCTGACAGTCATGGGTCTCCTGCTTTGAAGTCAAATAGTTATGAGTATCCTCTTGTCCTGCTCTGGACAGCAGAGCTACTTTCCCATAGCAGCGTCCACTGGCTTTTGCACTTCCATGGTGGTTCAAAAGACCCATGTGAAAAGATCTGGAGGGGCAGAGTCAGTGGCAGAGAGAAGTAACTTCAAAGGATGAATGCTCCAGATGTCCAGAGACTGGATTATTCTGCTCTGCCTTTGGACTGTCTGAGAAACTCCGGGACACGGGCATCTCCAGCCTTCTGTGAATAGGCTTCCTCAATGTGGAATCCTTCACTTGTCCAATCCACCCCCTTCCTCTCAGCAACTGTCCACCTGCTTCCTGAGCAGAAGGAACACATGGTCTGCAGGAGGCTGTGTGTGACGGTGACATCCACAGGCCTGAGAGTTTCAAATATGCAGATGCCACCTGGCCTCTCTGAGGGCTGGCAGGGAGTGTGGGCAGGAGGCAGTCACGGCTGTGGGGACAGGCAAAGGCAGAAAGAGTTCCCTCATATCTGAGAACTGAATCAAAAATAAGCCCTTTATTATGCTGCATGCCTGAGCTGGGCTTCCAGCTGTTACATGAATGGCATGCACTCTACAGAGGTGACCCTGTGCTCACAACCAGACTTGCTCTATTCCATCTCAGAAAGGATGAGGATTGCATTTCAAATAAAACACCCTGAAGAATTATAACAGAAGGTTTGTGGCCAGGAGACCTAGCAGAGGCTAGGGGAGGAGAGTGTGCCTCTGGGTCCTTCATATTTGTCAAAGTTATCTTCTGTGGTCCAGCAACTGTGGGGGTGATGAAATGATGGGTCGCCTATTCTTAGGTCACACATCATTTTAGAAAAACCTTAAAAATAAATTTAAATACAAATGTGAAGACGTGGAGAAGGTGTAGGGCAGTGTTTAAACTCTCCTGTGTGAGGCTATCTAGGAACCCACTGTCTGACATTTACTTCATCTCAGAATACAGTCTATTCTGAGGTTACCAAAATTTTCCCCACAGGCCTCTGCACATTTGTTTGTTTGGTTTTGGTTTTTCAAGACAGGGTTTCTCTGGTGTAACTTGGCTGTCCTGGAACTCACTCTGTAGACCATCTCGAACTCACAGAGATCCACCTGCCTCTGCCTCCCAAGTGCTGGGATTAAAGGTGTGCGCCACGGCCCGGCTGCACATTTGTATGTAGTGAACCACTCCTTTCCTCCTCGCTCTTTAACATCGTAATGGAAAGTGCCTTGCCTTGTTTGGATCAGTGTCTGTTTTTTGGCACTCTGGTGTGCTTTCCCAGACTCAGAAGCCAGGCACAGCCTCTGAGACCATATGTGCATGTCCACGTTTGGTGTCACATACTCAGACAGAAATGGTTGTGGAGGGGCGCACTCTGCTCACTCATCAGAGTGGGATGACCAGGTGTCTTAAGCCTGGTCATGTCATGCTGATGAAGACCTGAGTCGGTTGGGGTAGCAGCAGAAGGAACCTGCTCCTTTTTCTCACTGGAGACTGGCCAGTTACTCCTGTGCACCGAGGGCAAGAGAACAGGCATACAAGACGCAGATGCCAGCACCATATTGCTTGCGGGTCAAACTCAATGGTGCCCAGGAATCTTGGCCTTGAAGATCTGCCCAGTAGATATTTTAGCTCTCGTTTGGAGCAACATGTCCTGAGGACTGTGGTTCTCCTGTCTTGGAATCTGAGTAGGAGTGCTGGCCTGTAGCAGCTCCTAATGCCAAGCAGCCCAACCCTGCTACACAGCAAAATTACTGTCCTTATATTCTGCCCTTTCTCTGTTTGCTGAGGATACTACCCATTTTCTCTCCAGGCCAGCACTGGCTGACACCTTATCACCCCAGGCTTTCAACACCAGTGAGCCACAGCCTCCTCTGATTTATAGATTGCATTCAAGATGTAAAAAGGGCACCACTATCCTCCCATGCACTGAACATTAAATGGATCCAGCTCAGCAATGATGTCAGTCTCATCCTATATGCATTTGCCTTTCAGTATGTCACAAGCTTTAATGTGGTCTGTAAGGGGACACTCATCCTTGGGGTTGTCTGCCCCATCCCCCAAACTAACAAATTTCCCATTCTGCATGAGTACTATCAGTGTTGCCAGACATGTGTGCCGATGGCCCTTTCCTGTGTCCTGCATCTTCCAAGCAGGATGGTCTTGCTAAGGAGTCAGGGGATATAGGACTCTGGTACCTAGGAGTGGAGGACTCTTAGGTGCCAGCAAGAGGTGTTCCAGCTAGAGATGCTGTTAAGATGTGGCCACCCAGGCTGCAAAACATGAGGTCATGAGGGTACCAGTGCTTGACTCATATGACCCTGTGCCCCTGTGGGCTGGCCCTTTCTTTCTTTCTTTTTTTTTTTTTGTGTGCCTTTAACTGTCCCTGGCCCACCTGCCTCTCCACATTCAGAGGCTCTTAAGGGGCAGACACATAAGGTCCGTATGCTGCCCAGCCCGCAATGGGAGATCATAATCCTGGAGCTGACTGGAAGAAGCACCAAAACATTAGAGATAAACAACACATTCTCACTTCTAAGAGAGCTTTACAGAGGGCGGCCGAGCCTCTGCATTACTGTAGTCGCTGTGTCACAGGGCACTCGAGTGTCCCCTCAACACATCAGCTGCAGTTTAGCAGACGTCCCTAACCACAACAGCACAGTTTCTGCAGATTCACTGAGCAACTGTCCCAGTAATTATGCCAAAGACACTGAGATAGAGCACTATCCAACAGAATCACTGCAAAGACCTAACACCTTAATGGTAACATTAATTTTGAACTGAAGTATTTTCTTACTACTCCCCGTTTGAATAAGACCTGAGGGACAGAATTCTCAGGGAACCCTGCTGGGTTGCAGCTGCACTACTCAGCTCTTGGGCAATGTGGCTGGTACCTGGAGGAGGATGCGGCCGATGCCGCTCAGCAGCTGAGGCTCCTGCTCTGGGTAGTACTTGATAACTGCTCGGTAAGCATCTACAGCCAGCACATAGTCCTACAGCAAGACACCAAAAACATACAGTGAGCTGGAGCAGCTGGAGCAGCTGTACAGCTGTTCACAGTACATTATGGACCAAGAACACACACACACACACAAACACACACACACACACACACTGTGGAGGCAGCAGGCCTGGGCAGGACCCCTCCCACCAATGGTGGACAGAGTTCTGTGGGACACATACTGTCTATCATCACAGGGGCTCTGGACCGTCTTGTTCCCACTTCCCAAGCAGAAGCCAGAGGTCCCCACATTGGGTCCCTAGTTCTTTTCTGGCAGAGTTGCCATAAGGACTTGTGGTTCTGCATGAGCGCATCCTCCAAACACATATGGCCCCACTTTGAAAGCGTCTCAGACGTTTTCTGTGCTAGATATTGAGGCAAAATATCTCCACTGAAACACAGAACCTACCAATCAACTTCGCTATGACGGTGAGGACATGAGGGTGCCACCACTTCTTACAACACACGTGTAGTCACTGCGGCTCCAGAGAGATGAGTGCACAGTCATCGAAGTTGTGGGCTTGGTGTCTGCACCACGAGAGCCTGTTTGCATGTGCTCCAGCTTCGTGCACCCTCCCAGCAGTGGCACAAGCCAACCCTGCCTGCAGCCCCCTCCTTGAGGCAAGGTCTGTCTACCACCCACCTAGTGTCCATTTCCCATTTTTGGTCCACAGTAAAAAAGGTTTGAGAGTTTTATGGTTAGGAGAAAATTGGCAGTGGTGGCCCTGGGCTGCTGACCACGCACTGTAGCTGAGGATGTTAAAATTCTGGGAGATATTTCATTCTGTCTTCTAAATTTTCAGTTTCCTCCAAACTGGGTCTACAGTGACTGAGCTTGCTAATTGGAGGTTGTAGAGACAGATGACAAGTAAAATCCCAGTTTGGCAGGGGAAAAAAAAAAAAAAAAAAAGAAGACTCTCCAGTCTGGTACCTTCAAGTACAGCTCGTTAAAACTAATTTTATTCAAAGCCTGATGCTCATAAGGAGTCAGACCACACATGCCTTGATTTCCTCTCTTACCACGTTTTGCTGCCTGTCACTGCTGCCCGCGGCCAGGCTGCTTTACTTCTAATTGTGCCAGCAGGTGCACGTGTGAGCATGTGCAGGTGCACGTGTGTATGTGTATGCATGTGCCATGACGTGTCCATAGAGAAGGCTCCTCGGCTGTTGGAAAGCCAGGGTCATGGTTGAGAAGACATGCCATCCTTGTGTAGCTTGGACCTGCTTTTAGACCGCTGTCCTGGGGTCCGAGTTGCTCTGCAGATGAGCAGTAGCCAGTCTTACTTCCTGCAGGAGGGTCATGGCCCCTAAGCTCCGTCCTGCTGTCCTGCTCTCGCCTGACCTGTACCCCTACATTTGGTTTCTGTGAGCAGGGGGGTGGGGCTGTGCTGGGTGTCATCAATCCCGAGTGCTGCATCTGATCACAGGCTGCCTTGACCTGTGCTCCATTTTGCTCATGATGCTTCTGATGGACAGTTGTGGACACAGTCATGGTAGGAGCACAAAGGGCCAGTATGCTGGGTAGCAAGCCCTGCTAGGACCTTAGGCTTTTTGGCTGGTATCATTGCCTTCCAAACCTACCAGGGTCGGGGGTTCATGCTACTGAAGATGGCCTGACAGAAAAGAAATAGGCTTTAAATATAACGCACACAGACATACACACTCTGTATAGCTCTGTATTAACTATGCAGACCAGGCTGGTCTTGAACTCTCAGAGATCCGCCTGCCTCTGTCTCCCAAGTGTTAGGATTAAAGGTGTGTACTACTATATCTAGTTTATACCATCTCTGAAGGAATTTTACTGTTCTCCTAGAAGGCAGGGAACACCCATAGGCTTGGGAACCGAGAGAGAAGCAGCAGCAGAGGAAGGATTGTCAGGCAGGTGCTGGAGGCATCACTGTTAGCGTAAGTCAACAAGCCTCAAGGCAGTGCTTAAAACAGGGGTTAGGGAGTGCATGCTAGAGGGAGGGTTTAGGACTGTCTTGAGTACTTTCTAGTTGGCACTATCCAGTGACTCACTCATTCCTGGAACCTAGAGGGTCTCTTTAAAGGGATGTGGCTGACAGCATCTTCTTGGAGAGTGCCCACTCCACTCTTTTGACCACAATGACTTTGCCTTTGAAAAGAAATACAGTCATGCCTACACAGGCAAAAGCTACACTATAGTCCTACCTGCACTTTTTCTCTTAACATGTGCAATGGCTGAATGACCGCTAAACCATGCCCATTCTGCCACCAAAGGCTTTGTGTAGTGTTACCTAAGCAAAGAGGAGGCAGCCTCTGTGCAGCAGGCTCTTTCCCAAAAAGGAGAAGCCACAACAGGTGGTGGTGTTGAGTGGGAGGTGGGGGCATAGATAGAAAGCTGGGGAGTGTCCAAGGGAGGCTAGAGCACCAGGCACGTTTGCCCCAGTAAAACAGGTACCTTAAGGCTCCAAAGAAGTCACCTTTATGACAGGGTTTTGTCTTGCAAGCAGGTGTGCCTGGCAGTGTATTGTGGGATACTCAAGCTGGAACATATAAGCAATTGTCTGTCTGTCTGTCTGTCTGTCTGTCTTTCCTTCTTTTTTTTCTAGACAGGGTTTCTTTGTGTAACTCTGCTTGTCCTGGCACTTGCTTTGTAGACCAGGCTGGCCTGGAACTCACAGAGATCCGCCTGTCTCTGTCTCCCAAGTGATGGGGTTAAAGGCCTGCGCCACCACTGCCTGACCTGCAAATTACTTATCATTAAAAAGTTAAACAAATATATACATCACTGTAGTATAAATGTTGCTAAAAAATAATTAAAAGACTGATTAACTACTTCATTATTAGCTGGCACACAGGCCCCAGCCATGCAGTCCAGCCACTATGGCAATACTGGTTGTGCCCACTAGATGGCAGCAGACCGCATTGCTTGCATCCACTTTACTTCAGTATTTCTTCCACTCCTTTAACTCATGAAAATAAAGATTAAACCAAACTTTTTATTTAAATTACACCCATTGTGAAGTATTTTTGAAATATGATAATCTGTCCTGAGTCTGAGGTGACACAGACAGACGTTTGGTGCCTCTGCCTACATTGCTGCTATGTCACTAATGCAGTAAAACAAAGAGAAACATTTTTTGTTTCCAGATTTTCTAACAGAGCATCTCAAAAATGTAAGCAGACGCCTGGCAGCCGAATGCCTGACAATGGAGCCGTAACTTCCTTCCCTGAGGATCTTCAGCTGGGGGTTGGGCAACACCAGTGCTGCCAGTCTAACAGCATGCGGCAACCCTGACTCAGAGGCTTTCATGGACCTGGAGGCTCACTGTGGCTTGCTAAGGTTGCCCCTGGCCACAGCAGTGTGGACAGAGTGGCCTGTATAGGGGGCAGTGGGGCAGGAGGAAGGAGGCCCCTCCGTGGCTGAGGGCTGCAGCACAAGGGGAGGTAAGGCAGCTCTGCAATGATGTCTGTCACCAGGGAGGAGGAGGGGAAGGAGGGAAGAGATCAAGAACAGAGTGGCCCTAATGGCAGCAGGCCCTGTGCAAGTATCTCAGACACAGAACTGAAAACTGTATTTTCCTTCATTTAATGCAGTGTTTTGTTAAAAAGCAGGAGAGAGAGCTGTGAGGACCTGAGAGCTGGGAGAGATTTTAGGAAAGCCGTTCTTCCTGTGTCAAGGTCACCTCCTCGAGGACGGGCCCTACTGTCTGTCTGTACTCATGTCACACATCACATGCCTGCAGAGGTGCAGGGGATACACACTGTCCTGCGGCTGGGCTGTGGCCACACACTTTTCCCTGCCAAACCCAAGGACATGGCCACGTGGAGGGCTGCCGGTCTGGCTAAAGCGAGGAGCACATTCTCCACTTGGTAACCTGCCTGCTGGCGGACGGACGCTCAGTCGGAGCAGGATGACCTTGGCTGTGGGGGGAGTGATGAGCTCTCTCACCACAGATCGGAAGGTGTTAACAGCGAGGCTCTGGGCGTCTGATGCTGACAGATTCTGTGGCAGCTTCAGTGCCTGCAGCTGGCAGCAAGGCCGCCAGCTCTGTGGCAGGCCACCCGTGCCCAGGGTGGGAGGCAAGCCAGGCATGGGATGTATTTGAAAGGAGAGAAAAGCCTGGAAACACGGCTGCCTAGGCTGGCAGGGTCTGTGTAGAGAATAGACTGGAAACACAGTGACTGACGGCTCGGCTGGGCTCCCTGATTCTTGCTGGCTCTTCGGGTGGGAAGCTTGGGGCAAGCGCCTCATAAGTGAGTCTGGTGGGAAAGCCTGCCTTTAGATGTCAAAACCATCAATCATTAAAAAAAAAAAAAAATGACCCTCACACTAATACAAGGAGAACAAAGGACACTTTTCTGGATGGAGTTCAGAGGAAAACAGGGGTGGAATGAGCAGTTTTAATTAGACCACTTAGACCTAGGCCTGCACAATTAAATTCAGCAATGTAAACCATTTTCCGTGGAAATTTCAAAATGACAAGTTTGGCCCCTGAGTGTGAGTGAGCTCACTGAGCAATCGAGGCCATGCTGAACGCTGCTGAGGCCCACGGCCCACTTCCTTGTCAGGCCTGTCAGAACACACAGCACTTCTGTGCAGCCAACACTGTCTCCTAGAACGAGGCGCTCTACAGCTCAGCCGCCCACATACCTTCATCAGGAGCAGACAGTTCGCCATGGAGTACAGCACACGGCCCAGACGAGACCTCCACAGCTGAACAGAGGCTGTAGGAGAGAGAGGTGTGAGTGCATACAAGCAAGCATGCTCCTTTCGAGCTGGCAACCGCTGAACCCTGTGTGCTGATTTCAGAGGTCCCCTCCCCCACAGCCTAGCCCTACCAGGCCTCGCATAGAATGTCTTATTCACTGTATGCTACACTGGAGACAGAAGACAGTGTTCTCAGCAGGCTGGCCAGAGTGGGCTCTTGTAAGAGACCACCTGCATAGAAGCAGCTCGGACAGAAGAGCAAGCAGTAAACAGGAGCCCACTTCTAAGCCAGAACCCTAAGCCTATGAGCATGCCTGATGCAGACATGGCACATCTGCTGCACAAGGTGATGGCTAACCCGTGCAGTGGCTGCGGAGGAGCAGAGGTGCGGCAGGTCTTGGTGGCTGTTTTGGTTCCTGCAGTCTGGCAACTGGCCACTTCCCCGGGGCTTTAGTCTCAGATGGAAACAACACTGGTCTGCCTTCCTCACAGGCTTTAGTGAGGGGAACACTGGTAGCAGCAACAGACAGGAGAGAAGCTGTGAGACGATAGAAGCACTCCCACTTGCACACAGGACAAGGCCAGCACCCACAGCTATTGAAGCAGAAGACAAGTGAACTGCACACCTCTGCTCACTTCTTTTTTTTTTCGAGACAGGGTTTCTCTGTTGTAACTCTGGCTGTCCTGGAACTCACTCTGTAGACCAGGCTGGCCTCGAACTCACAGAGATCCGTCTGCCTCTGCCTCTTGAGTGCTGGGATTAAAGGCGTGCGCCACCACTGCCCGGCTCTGCTTACTTCTGATATCAGCCATCTACTGGTTCAGAACCTTTGCTGACTGTCCCTTCTTTGGTTTTCAGACTGGCTCTATGAATTTGCTGGGGTTGGGATGATCCCTTCACAGATGTCTGATGCGAAGGAGGGCTATCTGAGGGTTCTTGTAGTCATCAGGAATAAGGGCTGAGTTGGGGACTATGCTGCTTGCATCAGCTAGGGCAAGCTGACACAGCCATGCCTTTGGGTCTCAGCCTCGATCCCAACAGGATACACCCGTGTAAATCCCACGTCACACATGCATTCAGCACATATTAATCACCCACACTGCACACACACCTGGTCATAAACTTTCCCAAAGGAGCTGGGTCCTGGCTATTGTATTCAGTGTACTGCAGCCAGGAGAAATGCTACACTGGGGACGTGTACTGGGATTATAATCCCTAAAGCTACATGTTGATGGTATATGAAGTGGGGGCCTAGAAGGGCACTGGGAGATTAGAAGAAGTCCTGAGGTGAGGCACTGGTGGTTTTACAAGAGCTAAGGAGAGACTGCTCTCTCTCATCATGTGATGCCCACTTCCTGCTACAACATAGATGACCTCACCACATGCCAGCACCATCTCCAGAACTGTGAGTCTAAAACAACTCTCTCTTTAGAAATTAACCGGACTGGGGTATTTCATTATAGTGAAAGGAAACAGACTAAGACACGATTTCAGGGGAAGAGCTGCTCCTGCAGTCTACCATGTGTCCACTGGTGATTTCCAAGGCACCATGAAAGATCAAGATGCTCAGCCACTGACAGTGCACACTGTGGCTCCCTCCTGCCATGCCAATCTGTCCAGGCAAATGAAAAGTCCTCAGGGCACCAGTGAGCTGGGTCAGGCTGTTCTCAGAACAGCTGTTTGTATTTCTCATCATTGGGTTAAAATCTATGTTCTTCCTCTCATCTTCCTCACCAGGGTATAACCATACAATAGCCACAGGGGACATGGGTGAAGGGACATGTTGGGTAGAGTGAGACTCAACTGTAGGTGGCACCTTGCACACCTCTGAGAGGTGTTCAGCTTTCAGAAGGGAACTGCTCACCTTGCCTGCTCTCCTGGGTGACGCTGCTCAGGCCACCGTCCTCAGCTAAGCCTTGCTCCAAGTTGGCCAGGATCTGCAGTCATTTCAAACAAGACAGCAAAACTGTAAGTGGATTTGTGTCTACACTGTCATCAGATACTCTAGACACAGCAGATTTCTCTGGGTGAAAACCAATCGATCATGGAATCTTTTGCACTGTGTTAATTACCAGTTACTTGGAGGTGATGAGCAGAGCAGGGCCTCCCTTCTCCGTGGAAGGTGGAATTTAGGCTTATGAGACTCACAAAGCATTCTCAAACTGAACACTGAACACAGTGGGCATTCAGTTTTTCTTTTCATAAAAAGCATCACGTGTTACACATGCCCCTTCCTCTGGGGTACCACCAAGCCTCCAGCCTTTCCTACAATACTGGGTAAATTCCGTGAAGCTGTCACTACATGGTTTTTATTGTTTGGTTATAAAAATTTTTCCATTGTATCTTCTGTATTTAGGTTTTCCCTGAAAGAAAAGCTGTTGTGGCCCCTGTGACTTGGGAAGAAGATTTTTTATGATTATTACTTTGAAGGGCAGGATAAGAATATGTGTTAAGAGTAAAGACTGTGTGTGGGAGGAAAAATGGGGAAAATGTTAACGGCAAAGGTTCTTCTCATACAGTCTGCTCTGTGGAAAACCCTGCCGTCCTTCAGTCAGCTGCTGGACGACATTGGCTACCAGTGGCTACCCCCAGGAGGCGGGTGGGCAGTGGAGGACACCACTGAGTGTCCTCTCTAGACTCATCCATACCCCACTGGGCACCCTCCTTTATGAAGTCATTATTTTGTATAAGCAAGAGAACAATTAGTTGTGGACTGTGACTCAGGACACACGTGGAGCTCCAGATTGTGACCTTGGAGAAAATCGAGCCAGTTCACCTTGGGTCAAACAACATTTCCCAGCTAATTTGCCTTCGGATAAGCAATCATGAGACCAGAAACTGACAGGAAATAAAGTGTTAAATCCCTCCTGGCGTGGAGGGAGCCCGGGAAGAAAGGGGAGGGATGTGGGACAGCAGAGGGCACCAGCATTCAGGATTCAGTCTGAGAGAGCTCAGTAAATGAGGACAAAGGCTGGCATTTACATCTAGAAAACATGTACAGCAGGGGGATGGACAGTTCCCGGGTCTGAGGGGTGTGGAGAGGTCCATGTGCACAGTTCTGCATTCCAGGCCTACCACACCAGCCACAACACACTTGGATCTCTGTACTGGGCATTCAGGCCTGGGGGAAGGCTGCAGCCACAGATCCCTGGGTAGCTCAGCCAACACCCACTGGGAGGGTGGAGGCTGCCTGCTGTTCTGGCTCTGTGAAGGAGAAGTGGAGCACTTCAGAGGAGTGGCAGCAGAGAAAACCAGGGAACAAAGAGGGGCTTCCCGCTGCAGTGTGTGGAGGCAGCACAAATGGAAGCTATTGGCAGTGGATGCAACAAGGACAGAGTCAGGCAGCCAGGACCTCTCTATGGTTTGACCTGGGCTCTCTTGGCCTTGTGTTAGTCTGGAGAAATCGTCTTTCCCCATATATACTGTGGCTTGGATGTGAAATGGGCTCATAGGTTAACACCCATGTTCCAAGCTGGTGTCACTACTGTGAGGTTCTAGAAACTTCAGGAAGTAGGGAGGAAGAAGGTTAAGGGGAAATGGTTCTTGGGACCATCTGGTCCCTGGCCACTTATCTGATATAAAGCGAACGGCTTATGCCATACAACCTTCCCATGAGGCTCTGCTGAAGCACATGGGGTCAAGTGACTAGCCTCTGAATCCGTGAATCAAACAAACCTTTTTACCTTAAAGTGGTTTATGTTGGGTACTGAGTCACAGTACTGTTAAGAAAAGTAACTACACACAGGCAGGGACTCCAGCAGGTTACAGGCTTTCTCAACTCTGGTGAGTTGGGTGAGGAGTATGGAAGGAGCTTCAGGGTCTGCAGTGTTCCAGGACACTAAGGGACTTGAGCACCATCAGGAAGGACAGTCACCTATGGTCCTGAACACAGACACTCGAAGGGCATGTCCAATGCAGGTCTCTGATCCTCGGTGGCCATATCTGCACCATTTAGGAAATGCAGGGAAAAGCATGCAGGGAAAAGCTGAAGTTGTGAATGTGGTGTGGTTGCAGTCCCACCCACAGGTCTCTCTTGCTCTGGATACAAGATAACACAGGATACACCTGTGTTAAACACAGGTGGCAGAATGACATTGCCTTGATTCCATTCTATAGTAGGACTATCAATATACTGTATTGATTAGAGAAACCTGAAGGTGAAAAGATTTCTTTCACCTCTACCACATTTAAATAAAAAGTACATCGAAAGCCAAGGCTTACATTGCCCACCTCTGTCTGGGGATGAGATAGGATCTGCAGTTGTCCAGGCCCCTTTGCTCCTTCACCCTGAAGCCTCGCCTTCCTCTATCCCGGCCCTTCCATACCCCGCATCATCAGTGTGACAGGTAATAACTATGAACGCATGGAAGCTATTGGCAATGTTCAGGCAAAGATGCTGGCAAGCAATGTCACAGGAGCAGGCAATCTTCTAATCCCAGGCTTGGCTGCTCAGCAGGAGATAGACGCTATGACCACAGGTTAGTGGGACAGCTTAAGTTTGTAACTAAAAAAGGGAGGGGAAGGTTTTTTCCTTCCCTAAAAACAGGTCTCACAATATGGCCCAGGCTGGTCTGGAACTCATACATTCAAGTGCTCCTCCTCCCTGGTCCACTCAAGTAGTTAGGACTTGGTGTGCACCATACCTGGTCCAAATCTGTTCTGAGACCAGAGCTTGTAAGGAGTTAATGGTTTATAACATGCTTCCAGGCCAGAGTGGTCCTCAGCGGAGGCCCTGCTGGAGCATGGTTAGAGCTGTGGGACAAACCTAGATGCTGGGCTTCATAGGAGATCCCTTGGAAGTCATGTCCAGAAGACAGGTGCAGCCCAGCTCCAGGAAGAGTGGGAGGGGCTATGCTCAGGTGTCTGTCTGGGAGTCATCTTAGCAGTGCAGCCAGGTCTAGGCTCCACAGTCCTTCAGAGACCCAGCTTTGGGCCTGTAATCTGCCATTGCAAAGACAGGAGTCAGCGAGACACACCCGAATGCTCCCTGCCGAAGGGAACTGAGGAAGTGGAGGACGGAGCTCTATGTCCGGGGCTGAGGATGGGTCATGATAAGCTAGAGCAGCTAGGGGCCTGGCCTAGAAAAGGTGCCCCTCCCCATCTGTATCTCAGTTTCCCTGCAGTGGGCTGGCAAGACAAAGCAAAGTCAGCAGGGACAAGGGACAGCAGTCTCTGAGGTGAAGCAGGCTCTGCTCTGAGATCACTTTGGGGGATAGAAACATCACACAGCATTGAGACATGTAAGATGTTAGTCATCTGTAGAAAGAGGCGAGGGGAAGATATTGGTGGGCTGTGGCTCTTGAAGTCCCTGTAAGAGACGAGGAAGGTCTGGGGCAGAGGAGGCAGGAAGAGGGACACTAGTGCAAAACACAGGCTGGAATGACTATAGGGGACAAAGTACCTACACAGTGCACAGTGACCACACAGGACCACACAGTGCACAGTGCACAGTGACCACACAGGACCAAAGTGCATGCAGTAGAACACAGAGGACAAAGTAGCAAAGGAGAATGTGGGTATGTCCACATGGTGAAGGGGGCATCTGAGCAGAAAGGGCTGCACATCTTACTCTCTGTAGGGAACTGTCTTGTAACTACAGGGAATCACGGCACTGTTGGTCTCGAACGCAAACAGTTCCTGTCCCATAGCCCTCACAGAGAGTGGGCACAGTCACAGCACCGACTTTGGGCACCATGAGACACTGGCTCAGGTGCAGGGGGAATTAAGCTCATCTCTGAATGTCTATTTCCTCACCTGAAAGCCCCCACACACCTTTTTCGTCTGCATTACAGACTGTGGGGCTCCACGGAGAATGTACTCGTAGTGTTCTGCAAACTTTAAAAGTGCCGAGGGAAAATTAATTACATGGAGCAGCAACAAGAAATTAAAAAATAAAAATAAAAACAGCTCCGTTGCCTCAGAAATTTCCTGTGGTCTTTTCCTGCCTTCATCCCTGTAACAAATATAAAAGGTTTGGAAATGTGTGATCTGGGAGCACTGAGGTTAATACTTGCTGACTGCTAAATAGTAAGTGGGTCTCTGAGACGTCTGGGAGCTTTCTCAGCAGGCTGTGTGGGATGCTGTGGCCTGCACGGAGGCCAGTGGGGAGAGGTTTCTCCAGACACCTGGCCCTAGGCTCCTCCTGGTTTCAGGCTCACACCAGGTTTCAGGCTCATCGACTGTCAGGGGTGGGAGGTGGAGTGGAGGGCAGGGCTCCCCTGAAGTATGCCAAAGGCCTTCTCATCAGAAACAGCAGCAGATCTAGCAACTAGCCAAGGTGTAACACTTAAAACACAGAGCGCTTTCCTACTTCAGGGCACACGCTTCCAAGGCTGGATTTTGTGACTCTTAACAAACAGACACAGGTGGAGGTGACACTGGGACCTCCCAGACAGGTCATGAAGGGCTTTGGGTTTCTTCCTGTCTCCCCTTTCCCCACTGCTTTTGGCAGGGAGTCAGGTGTCAGGGAATGGAGCCTCTGTTGAACAGCAGCAGCACTTGACAGGTGTGAGGGAGCTGCCTGGCTGCTCACTCTAGGCTGCCATCTTATCTGGGGCTAGAACTGCCCTGGAGCCACTCTAGACAGAATCACGGCCTTATGGACCAGGAGGGAATGGAAGGTAGGAGCTACCACCAACAGATCCTGTTGATGAACTTCAGATAAGGGAATAAAATTCCCCCTGTGACAGGGAACTTCTTGGTGCCACTCTAAAACAACCCTGAGACTCTGGCCCAGGTGATAGATACCAAGTAAATCGACCACAGACATAGGCCACCTGGGCTGTGCTATGGAACCACAGTGCTTGCCTTGGCTTCTCTGCACTGTTAACACCAGGGCCACTATGAAGACAGACGTCGGGACAAGAATTCTCTGCTCTTCCTGGTGTGATCGCCCTGTTATTAGGGTTCCTTTTCTGTCTTTACCAAGACTGGTTTCTTTGAGTGGTCTTCAGGGTTGGGTGCCTGAGCCCAGTCCGTTGGAAGCCCCTGTCCTAAATCCATTATCACAACCATTGTGAAAAACAAGAGTGGAAATGTAGGGCTCTAACAGGCCCGAGCCTGGCAGATGTGACAGCCCCTGAGAACAAAAGGCTCAGAGGGGCCCAAACATGGTGCCGGCACATCCTGCCCTTCCTCTTTTCCCCTCCCTTAGTAAACCATTAGCTCACACTCCTAAAGTTAGCCACCAAGGTCAGTTCCCTTATTTGGCCATTAACTCAGTTCTGGGAATGAACACCAAAGCCCCTTCCTTAGCCCACTGTGAAGTCCAGCAACCAAAAATCTCCCATTGAATACTCTAATCAACATGCCCAATCATAACCCACCACCTTATCTGGACTTGTCTCCTCCTTTTTCCTGGTTAAAAGTACACCTGCAATGTTTTTTCTTTGCTGTTTCTGAAGCAGCCACCTTCGCTTTTCCTGCTAAATAAAAGACCTCTTTGTGCTGAAAATTGATGTTTGTGGCATCTGTGCATAATCTGGGGTCCTGGAGGAAGCACCTCAAAGTGTGAAAAAAATCCCTTCAGGAAGTCCTTAAAAGATAGCACAGTGGTTAAGAGCACTGACTGCTCTTCCAGAGGTCCTGAGTTTGATTTCCAGCAACCACATGGTGGCTCACAACCAGTCTATACTGGGATCAGATGCCCTCTTCTGGCATGTAGGTGTACAGGGAGATAAAGCAGTCATATAGATAAAATACATCTTAAAAACCATCTGAAGACAGGACTACCGTACTGAACAGCGCAGGCAGGAATGTTCAGAATAAGCTGGTTTTGAAGGAGTGACATCCTGGGGGATTCTGGTTTTGGTTCTCTCCTCCACCTTTCCCCTCATTTCATTTACTTTTGCCTCCCTTCCATATCTCACCTCTCTCTGTAAGGCCTCCTGTCCCCTCAGTTCATATGAACCAGTTTTCAGAGAGTAACTGTCTTGACCTGAGGAGAAAATGCAGACGCTGGCCGCAGATTAGGACCTGGGAGACCTTTTAGGAGGCAAAGGCCTCTGGAGAGAAGGCCCCACCCATCATGGGCGCTTGCAGTACCATCTCCCCTATAGCCCTTCCTATCCACCGACAGTGATCTGAAGGGTCTCTGACCTCCTTCAGGACTGACCCTGAATAAGCTTGTTTCCTCCCAGCAGTTTCTGCTTCCTGCATTTTTGCCAGAGTGGTAACTATGATCTAGCAACCCTACAGCCAAAGGTTATCTGTCTGCCCCACAGGCAGATGTTCCTGCAGCGCTGTCCAGCCACAGATGAGTGGGCCGAGGACACGCAGCATCTGCACACAGCTGAGTGGTGTTCAAGAGGAGAGAATGGGATTCTGTCACCTGCAGCAACATGGATGGAACTGGAGGGCAGCATGGCCAGTTTGCTCCCATGTGGGAATTAGAAGGTAGATCTGAGAGTAGAGGTGTCGGAGGTGGGCAATGGGTTGATAAAAGAGCCCGAGTTTGTACGCAGTGAAATACAGGGGCAAAACCCCCAACAGGTGCAATGAACACGCTGATCAAAAATTAAAGGAAATGCTTTAAGCCAGAGAGTAATTTGCTACGAGGCAGCTGATCACAAATGTGCAGTGGAGTCAAGGTTACCTTGCGCCGATTTCAAGTCAGGGCTTGCAGTAAGAAGCAGTGAGCTGCAACACTTTGGGATTTTAGTGCATTCAATCTGCACATTCTGAGATGCGTCCCTCGGAGGGCCTCCTACGCTCACCACTGCGACCAACTTCAGTCGTGGGAAGAGATACTTGGAGCCGAGTGGACAGGCGTTAGGGGGAACGTGGCAAAGATGAAGCATGGGGCTGGACAAGAGGGTTCCTGACTTGGCAGTCTCTCTGAAGAGGGTCACTAAAGCAGAGGCTCTTCTGGATCCCAGGCCCTGGGTACAACCCGGGTTGGATCTGGATAACAGATTCCATTCTCACAATGCAGACAACTATCACTACACACCCACAGCACAGGAAGGCTGTGTCCAAGGGGAAATGATGCCTTGAATGACTTTGGCGCCCTGCTTGAATCTCTGTACAGCTGCTATCACACTATTTAAAAGGACAACTTGTAACTTATACATACTGGATGGACCCAGACCCCTGCTTTGAGTTTTACAGTTACCTGAGGAGGTAGCTCAGTGGGTGTACTGACTACATACAACTCTGGGCTGGGGACTTAGCCTGTAGGAGGCTGTCCCAGGCAAGGCACATTGTAGTCACGAGGCCTCAGTACACTGACCACTGTGAGATAGACACCAACGCAAGGACTTTCTTTGGTCTGATTAGCAGGTAGGCCTTCCGACCTTTACCATCGCCACCTGGGGGGGGGGGTCTTCTGGAAAGTAGGCTTCCCACAGGGAAGAGGGTTCTCAGGGTATTCCTGGGCAATCCCCATTGCTTGAGTACTATGTGCTCACTAGTCCGGGTCACTAGCAGCGCAGCACAGCACAGCACAGCAGGCCAGGGGTGGTCAGGGTGAACATCTGGATGTTCCCACCCAGGGGATGTGACTCCAAAGTGCCCCCACAATCAACGCCTCTAGGACCTACACACCTTGAAAAAGTGGGAGGAGGTGCTTTTCTTTCCACTCATATCAGATTGAGGGAATGTGTATGTTGAGAAAAGAAATGCAAAGATGGCTGAATGGAAGATGTTTCTACAGGCTGGAAAGCTTACTTTTCTCTGGTGTTCATCTTCAGCCTTTGGGACCCACGCCCTGGCCTGGCAGTGCTGAGGGCTTTATTATGCCCTGGGATTTGTAATGGTAACCATTTTTTAATGTAGCCAGTCAGAGGATTCTCAAGTATATTTCCACTGTGACCCCACCAAGGCAGCTATCCTGAACACCCAAAGGGAGGCATGGCTCCTTCACAGAGGGCAATTCGCTCTGGGTAGACACAGGGAGCCAGAAGTGTGAACCTGGAGGACAGGTGCACGCAGATCTGAAGCCCAGATGGATGAACCTGTCCTTCCTTGTTCTTTCTATTTTTTTAAATCTGCTTGTCAGATACCCCATCTTCTCCAATGAAGTCACAATTAATTCGCTCTTAGTGGCAGGAAAGTGGAGCAAGAGAAGCATCTGCATCAGGGGAGCGCTGGCAGGGGGCAGACGCCATCAGGTGCTGATGGCTGGCCTGCCTGAGCTGCTGCAGTGAGAGGAGAGGACTGTGGTGGCTGTTGTCCTGCATTTCTAAGTTCATCTACTATGAAGCAGCAAACCCAAGTGCGCCCATCTGTCAGGAACCCCTTTTAGCAAAGACACCGACCGTTCCTGGAACAGAGCTCTCACGCTGTCTCATCAGCCATCACTAGAGAAGTGGGCCACATTCACATCCCACGCACTTCTTTCTCAGAGTGCACGAGACAGAGCCTCATCTGCTGCTACTCCAGCTGCAGCAGATGAGGCTCTAAGAAAGCCTCTCTCTTCAACAGGCTCCCCATCACCAAATCTACCTGGGATTGTCAGGCAGGGGGTAGCTCATCTGTATTGGCAAATGAAATTAACCTCAAGCTAATTGGACCTCACTGTTTATGGATTACACCTATTTATGCAAATGGCTCTTAGGAATGTCGTCACTGGGTGGGCTCTTTCCCAATCTGTTTTGCAAAGCTCTGGTGAGACCTAGAGGTGCTGACAGCAGTGAGCCAGAAAGAGGCACAGAGAGCAGGAAACAGGCATCTGTGGACAGCGGCAGACTTCTGGGTCATGGCAGCACTGCCCACTTGATCCCATTCGCACCTCAAGATGCTAATTCACCAAACAACTCAAAGACAACAGAAAGACCAATGCTGGACTCCGTTGTGGAGAATAAATGACATCTTGATAAAACTGGATGCCACATAAGGACATCGCCTGATCTAACTGAACACTAGCACACTGAACACACGCAGACTCCCACAACTCCTCCGTGAGTCTTCCATATATGAAGAGCTCATCGGGCAAACTGGCTTACCGATGACAAGAATTCTGTAATGGGTTCTACTTCCCTCTCTGCTTTGGCAACCAGGCTGTCAGGCTTCGTGGCAAGCACCCTTACCTGCTGAGATATCTCACTTGCCCCAAGTCTATGGCTTTTTGAGACAGGGTTTTGCTATGTAGCCCAGGCTGGCGCTGACTTTGCAATCTTCCTGCCTTAGCCTCTTCCCGTGCAGAGGGAGCCAGGTCTTTTCCTGAGTATGGATATTATAGGTGTATGTCACCATACCTGCTTCAATTGTGCTTGACATGAGTTACCTTTAGAAAAGTTAGCTAAGTGTAGGAAAGCAAGCAGGTTCTATCTTTTAGTTACTTTTTGGATAGAATCCTGATACATACCATGAACTGGTCTATAACTTGTGATCCTCCAGCCTCAGTCTCCTGAGGCCTGGGATTATACGCATATGTTGTGTCATGAACAGTTAAGCTGGGGTGAGGTGCCTGAATTTCCATTCACACTCTAGTAAGGGCCTCCCTGCACAACCTGGGAGGGCTCTCATCACTCCGCACTCTGCAGGAGACGAAGGTCATTACCCGGGAGTATCACAACACTTGACAAGAAAAGCCAGGAGAGAAAATAAACTAAAAAATGTTACCGTACCATTTCCAAAAATTATATCATGCTGCCGTTACTAACAGGTCCTACAAGGAACGCTGAGAGGAGGGTTGGAGAACAATGTCATTCCCAAACCAAGGCGAAGCATCTGACTGAGCATAGGGTTTCCCACACCTTGTGAATAGCAAAGATGCTGAGCTCCAAAATGCTTCATAATGCCACAGAGTGGGAGTGACAGTTCGCAGTTCTGTTGGAAAGTCACCTTGCAGTTGGGAGCAATTAGAAAAGTACCCACGGCTCCTGGGCCTTTGGCACTGGTACTGTGCACAGGGGCTATCACCTCCCGGAGTCACTCTGAATACCCCACATGGCCACAGTGCTCTTGGCACAGGAGTGGCCTGGCTCCCTCTCAGGGAGGTTGGGCACTGTTTACCTGTGTGATTTCCTGTGAGGAATGGGTCTGCTTTCTCTCTGCTGTGAGCTAACGAAAAGGCTTTCAGGACTCAGACTCTGCCCTGAACCACCCTCTATGCCTGAAATAACTTTAGGCATGAACACCACGGTCACACTATCCCAGAACTTTCGTGTGAGGAAGAAGTGAGAAGCTTCCCTGGGGGACGGGTGGAGAATGGGAAGTGAACTGAATGCTATGACATTTACCTTACTGCAGACGGTCTTGACTCTGTGTAGTCGGTCCAGGGACTCCTGTGGGTTCCCCAGATACTGCTGCAGTTCCGCGTGCAGAATGCGCATTGAAAATGGGACCATGGAGCCTAGAGTAGAAATCAGACCTGAGTTAATGAGCTTGCTATGACTGTGTGTGTGTGTCTTCTGACTGTACAGAGGAAAGAGGCATTTGTTGGCCGTCTTAGTTATGGTTTCTATTGCTGTGATGAAACACCATGACCAAAAGTAACTTGGGGAAAAAAGGTTTATTTCATTTTGTAGTTTGTACTCCATCGCCCAGGAAAGTCAGGGCAGGAACTCAAGGCAGGAACCTGGAGGTAGAACTGATGCAGAGACCATGGAAGAGTTCTATTTACTGGCTTGCTTCTCATATCTTGCTCAGGATGCTTCTTATACCACCTAGGACCACCTGCCCAGGGTGGCACATGCCTCAGTGAGCTGGGTCCTCCCACATCAAGCATCAGTCAAGAAAATGTCTCACAGGCTTGTCCATAGGCCAATCTGGTAGGAGCATTTTCTCAACTAAAGGTTCCCTCTTTTCCAAGTGACTCTAGGTTGTATAGGTGACAAAATACTAGCCAGCACACAGGTGTTCTAGTGGTGAGGATAAAAGCCCTGTATTTTTTTGGTCCAGCTGTAAAATACAAGTTGGTTTTCTCTGTTAAGCTACATCTGTGTGTATCTAGTGAATCACCAAAGGAGACCAGATGTTACCACTATTGCCACAGCTCTGCAGCAACCATGGAGGTTCTCACAAATGAATTCAGTGGCAGTGATCAAATGACCACCAACGAAGACCACAGCAAAGTACTTTACTGCAGCAGGCCAGGCAGAAGGTGGGTGTGGTGGTTTGAATAAAATTGACCCCATGGGCTCATATATTTGAAAGCTTAGTCATCAGGGAGTGGAGCTGTTTTAAAGGATTACAAAGAATAGGAGGTATGGCCTTGCTGTGTCACTGGGGGTGTGCTTTGAGCTTTCAAAAGCCCATGTCAAGCCTAGAATCTGACTGTCTCTCTCTCTTGGCCTATGGATTAGGATGTGGCTCTCAGATACTGCTCCAGCATCTACATACGTGCAGCCTTGCTCCCCACCTTGATGATAATGGACTAATTCTCTGAAACTATAAGCAAGTTCCTGGTTAAATGCTTTCTTTTATAAGCGTTGCATTGCCCATGGTGTCTCTTCACAGCAATAGAACAGTGACCAAGACAGTGGATTAGCTTGGGTTTCCCAGCAGGGAGAGATGTGGAGAAAGCAACTGGCTCTGAGGGATGCCAAAGAAGGGCCAGACAGCTCGGCAATGGCACCTCTCCATTCCTGGCTTGGAGAACAGGGCTCCCGCTAGCAGAAGCCTCTGGAGCCTATGGCCTTTCTCAGGAATGCCTGGAACAAAGTGAAGGTGAAGCAGGAAAAGGCTTCCTTCCAGTTTATGGGCTCGTACAGTGCAAGAGGCCTCTCTAGGTTAGTCTTCAAGGTCGCCAGTCAGGAGAAAGTATGTGGCCTCATGTGAAAAGGAAAACAGTGGTAGTAATTAAGCAGGAGTAACAACCTTCCCAGGAGACCTGGAAGTTTCTAGAACTGATACAGGAATAGAACAGCTGGGGAGATTCCGTCTGTCAGTTCTGAGGACCTGGATTTAACGTACAAGTAACTTAGTGAGTTTTAATAGCCAAGTAGTAGCCAGATCCTGGACACAGCAAATGAGAAATGTGGCCACTGTGTTCAAGTAAACCCTCCAGGCTCATCAAGAGCAAGCACACAGAAGCTGTACGAGACTGAGCTTAAAGAATGGCAACAACAACACCTCTACACTGATTCCCAGTATTAGCTACTTTTCTCTTGCTGTGGTAAAACATCATGACTAAGGCAGCTTATAGAAGGAAGAGTTTATTTGGGCTTGTGGTTCCAGAGGGCTAGGAGTTCATCATGGCAGCAAGCAGCAGGCATGGGTGACAGGAACAGAAACCTGAGAGCTCACATCGTGAACCAAGCAGGAAGCAGGGTGAACTGGAAATGGCATGCATCTTTAAATTCTCAAAGCCCAATTCCAGTGACACACTTCTTCCAGAAAGGCCACACCTTCTAAGGGCAACACCACCTGGGGACCAAGTATTCAAATGCTCCATTCCAGATGAGGGACATTTATCGTTCAAACCGCTGCACTCCCTCAATCTGGACCAGCAGGCCTTTCTGACTGCTGGGAATCTGAGCATCTTTCATGTGCAGCGTGGCTACCGAGTACAACAGAGCATGCCAAGCTTGCCTGCTTCTTCTCTCCGGCAGGGAGAAAGTATCCTGCTAGGAAAAGGGCCAGTCAAAATCTGTAAGAAGACACAATTCCTAGTGGACCTGTTTTTTTTTTTTTGTGGATGACTCCCATGTTCAGTTGTGACTTGCCTAAATCTAGGTTGGCATGAATAATGTAGAAGTATTCTCATTAATTGTTTAGAAAACATTAAATGAAAACACCCCTTCAAAATTTATTTCAGACAGTCCTCTGTAGTGCTGGAGATCTACACAGCCATCATGGAAAGTCAGGGAGAAATGTGCTAGAAATGTGCGAGGCGTTGGCGTGTCCATTGAAAAATGAGAGTAGAGAGCCATGTCAGTGTGACCACTGTGGGTGTCACTGCTGTTCTCAGAGGAACGCAGCTCTTGGCAGAGTGGGGCAGAGCCACAGCTGGACTTGCTGCCACATGCTCACTGCTATGTGAATGGTTGCCAATGGCAATGGAGACTATGCAGGGAGGGTCCCACCATAGCCTTTTCCTTCCTCTTTCCACTGCAGGAAGCAGGAAGAGGGCATCCTACCTCTTTCTACTGTAGGAAACAGAAGAGAACATCCTTCCTCTTTCTACTGCAGGAAGCAGGAAGAAGGCATCCTTCCTCCTTCCACTGGGTAAAGCAGAAGAAAGCATCCTTTCTCTTTCAGCTTCAGGAAGCAGGAAGAAAGCATCTTCCTGTGCTTGGGAGTCCAGGCAGAGTAATGTGTACAATAAATCTAACTTCAGTACAACATGTTAGTTGTGGGAGGTGAATTGATTTTGCTGTAAAAAAATGAAGTCCCAGATGTCTGCAATATTATGTTGCACATTTAACTCTGAGCTGTCATGTCTGGTTTTGTGTGGATATAAAAGAGTTTCAGAATTTAGCCTGAGAATGAGACCTGAGAGCTGCAGACATTAGAGGGAGAGAGGAAGACTGAAGACTGGATGAGGATTTAGAGGAGCAGATGGTTGCAGGGAGGACAGGAACTTAGCGCCCAGTTAGTTCAAGTCTGTGCATCTGGTTCAGCTGATGTAACTAAGTTCTGGAATAGGTTCCACAGCACCTCAGCAGCTGCTGTAACCTTAACTGAGCACACAGACCTGAGCCATTCGGGGTGCCACTGGCACCATGCACTGAAGATAACCAAAGTGTGCTTTCTCTCCGGTGGGAGATCTTTTGCCTCATGAACCCCCTACCCCCACCCTCACCCCAGTGCATGGAAAGGAAATGAACTATTAAATGATGAACAGTGCCATGAAAACCCCAAACTCCTGCCACGATGAGTCTTTCCTTCCCACAGGAGAGGACTTTGAACAGACTGAAAAGTGGTGGTGTATGGGCAGTTCACCTCTTGGGAGAAAGAGATACAAAAAAAGCATAAAACAGAGTGAGCTTGTTGGAAACCGTGAGCAACTGTTAATCACAAGTCAGCAGCAGGTCGTCAGTTACAGCTGGGCCACACATGCCGCGCCATGCCAGTGCACGATGTTAATACAAGTATGCAGTGAACACCCTACTGATACTATCCCGGGACGCAGCTCCTGTCAACACCTGGATAGAAACCCTGGAGCGGGAGGAGCAGTGTGCTGCAGTAGATCACGAAACAAAAACCAATTTAAATTTAGAGAAAATTATAAACAGATACAAGAAGGAAAGTTCTTAAAAGCAATACAGTGAACAGAGATTTGAAAAAGGTTTTAAGTCAACATGAGCAGTGGTTCTGTTCTGTAAAGACAGACAAAACTAAAATAATTCACTGTGCTCCAGTCTATAACCTGACCCCTTCACTTCATCCCTCCCTGCTAGGGGTGAGGTGGTAGATGTTTCCTGGAGGAGGTGGGACATTTGTGGGGGTACAGAAGTAGCAGTGGATACTGGAGACGTGCGAGAGGTCACATGACTTTCCGACTCTGAGGTCAAACAGATTCCACAGGAGCATGTGCTAAGCTAATTGTGCTTCCTGTTTCCTTTTGTTGGAGATGAACAAAGTGGTAAGTGTACTCTGGGGGGGGGCATAATATGCTTCCATGGAGAGCAGGGCACCCTGTGCAGCTGTCACCAGTCCTTGGAGAACATTGTTCATGGACTTCCTAGAGCTATGCCAATGTCCAGCTGATGGCCAGGGCAGCAGTGTGCTGTGACTCAGTTAAGAAAATATTCCAGAAAGTTCTTTGTACACATCTCCATGTGCCTCAGGTCCTAGTTTGATCCCAACAACACAGTGGTTGATCCCAACAACCAGAACTCTGTGGTTATGATTTCTGGTATGATGTGGGTGGAGCTACCAGGAGATGGTACTGAATAAAAGACCAGGTTGGCCTTTTGGAATTAGAGTACTCGTCTGCAGGCTTGGAAACAGTCCCTCCAAGAATGGGAAAAACTACCTCTAAAATTCCTAACAAAGGATTAAATGCCTATAACATGAAAAGAACATCAACAAACCAGCAATAGGAGGCAAAACAGTGGAAACAAAGCCTTTGTGAGTGAGTCCCTGGGGAGGAAGCCCGCACAGGAGTCAGGAGAGTAAGGGCAAGACAACCGGTGGGACAGCGTGCCTAGCAGGTCACCGTCCCACCAGGCTCTGACCAGAGTGGGAAAGTAAGCCACAGACTGCTGCTGTGAGGGGAGAACTCAGGCACAACAGGTTCTAGTGAAACCACTTTTAACTCAGACTTGGACCCACGGGTATTCACACAGAGAAGCGTGAAATGATGCCTACATCCGTCTTCATAGGGACCCCACACGGAAAAAGAGGCTAACTGTGTATCTTAAGGACATGGGTGACTTCTAAGTGAATATGCTCTGAGCCAAGCTATCTGGGGGAGTACCACTGTGTTCTCTTGCAAAAGGATATCTCAGCTGGGCTTGTTGACTATTCACCGTGTTGACTATTTACCCTCCCCACCACGGAGGAGACCTTTCTCTGACTATCCAGCCATTCCCTACCACCTGTTATATGAAACTCTGCCTTAAATGCACACAACTAGAGTATGTAGCCAAGGAAGAAGAGGGGGCTCCATCTATGCAGCTGTGGGGAAGCCCTTATGCTGCGGGGTAAAAGCTCTCCACACAGCATCTTGGGCAAGGAGCACCCATGCCCCGGCAGGGAACCCCCTTACCCGTGCTTTGTAAGAACCGCAGTGAAATCATTGGTTCCCCAGAGTGCACTGTGGTGGGATCGTGACTCTTGCGTCCTTGGGACCTTAGGAGAAGGGATAGAAGTTTACATCTTCCCCTGGGAAGGAATTTTAGCAACATGGGGAAAGTGGGAAAACCAAGGAAGACAGGCTCCTGACACACAGACAGTAAGCATGTTCAGTGAACATGTGTGAACACGTAACAACAGGATCTAGAAGAACAGGCGCTCATGGTTGGAATGGCTTTTAGGAGGAGGAAGGACTGGTAACAGGAGCTAAAGTCACTGGTCCTCGGTGCCGTGGAGGGACATGCAGCCTTGGTAAGGGGAGCAGTGAGTGCAGTGGGAGAGCAGGGTCAGAGGAAAGAGGGCAGAGGGCTCTGGGGCTGCTCTCGCTCTCCTTGCTGCTCTCCTGAGCAAAAAGAGGACTCTGCACAGCAGATCAGCTGGGGCTGAGAGTCAGAGGACAAATCTAACCAGGCTCACAGAGCAGTAGAAAATTGAGTAGGAACGGCTAAAACATCCGAGAAACATATAAAACACAGCACTGTTCCTTTTGTGAATGAAAAACAAAAACCCCAACTTCATTAGCTCTATACACAATTCATCAGGTCTTGTTATGAATATCCCGAATCGGTACAAATTATGCCCAATCTTAAATGAAATATTTTAAAGCTCGTTCATAAAATTTATTTATTTGTTTGTACTATAACTTCCTTTTTAAAGTACATTTTAATGATTTGCTTTGCTTATATATTGTGAGCTAAAATGAAATAAATGAATCACATTCTTACATTTATGCTTGTTATGCCACAAAATGAGAAGAAGCATTAGCCAGCGTCCAGCCTATCTGTGTGGATGCATGTTAACACTCTAGCACGTGTGATTTATGTCCATTTCCTAATTCGAATTAGCTGCTTAATGATGCATGGCTCCTGTCTCCCCTTCATCCACATCCGGGTGCCATTTAACTTCAGACAGAAGCAAAAGCATGCTCTCCAGGCCACACATCTGCATGCTCTATAAGCTGCACATCTGCATGCTCTTTAGACTGCACATCTACATGCTCTATAGGCTGCACATCTGCATGCTCTTTAGACTGCACATTTGCAATGCTCTTCAGGCTATATAGCAACGTATAGGCTACACATCTGCATGCTGTTCTTCAGGCTGCACATCTGCAGAACACATCTTTAGACCATACAGGGATGATGGGTCACCCTACACCTGGACTCAAACATGCTGCTTCTATCCTTCAAGGAAGCTTGCTCCTTGGAAAGTCCCCACAGAAGTGTGTGATGCAAAGGTCTCTGTATTCCAGAGCAGGAGACCTAATGATGCTCAGCAGCAGGACAGCAGGGCCAGAAGCCCAGGGAGCAGTGCTTTTTATTGCTTCTGTATGAAATACCTGCCAAGTGCTCAGAAGGCACTGATGAGAAATAGTAATTTTGCATCTGCACTTCACGTGGATTCACCTGGAAGAATCTTTGTGCAGCTATGTACTCACAGGCTTGGTAGTTCATGCCTCTGTGGTTCATGTTCTCTACTTCATTGATCACAGACAAAACCCAGTCAAAACTTGCTGTTAACCCTAAAGCCAAGGCAGAGTACAGGGGGGGAGGGGGGAGGGGGGCAACCTGTGCCCATGAGAGGAATTGGATGGGCTGCTGCAGGTGGGGTGAGGAAGTGGATCTTACGCTGAAATAAAACAGCTATTCTTCATGGGAAAAATCAGTTGTCTCCTGATGATCAGAGCTATCATGCAAAACTCACTAGTTAGAACCCATCTCCCCCAAGTTTCCAACAAACACTGATGCCTTTAACCTGACCAAGACCTGTCAGCTATCTGTACGTGATAGGGTTACTCTTCTTTTTTGGTTATGTGATGATTCATCTTCATTAGCAGCTTGACTAGATTTGGAATCACCTAGGAGACACACCTCTGGGCATGTCTGTGAAGATATGTCCAGGAAGGCTTAACTGACTTGGAACTCCCACCTTGAATGTGAGTGGTATCATCCCATGGGTGGAGTCCAGGAATGAATTTAGCATCCTATTCATCTTCTTTGCATGTGGATTGCAAAACAGATGTGACTGGCTGCCTCACATTCCTACCGCCATACCTTCCCCTCCATGATGGACTGTGTCAGAACAACCTGTCCTTCATTAAGTTGCTTTTTTCAGGCATTTTAACATAGTAGTGAGGAAAGTATGGTGTGATGGTTTGAATGAGAATGGCCCCATAGTCTCATACGTTTGAGTGCTTGGTCCTCAGTTGGTGGAACTATTTGGGAAGGATTAGGTAGTATGTGTGTAGCCTTGTTGGAGATATGTCCCTGGGAGTGGGCTTTGAAATTTCAAAAGCTTTCTTTGCCTTGTGCTGTGGTTCAAGATGTGATTGCTCAGCTGCTGTTTCAGTTGCCTACCTGGGTGTCCTCATTCCACCATCTTAAACTCTAACCCTCCAGAACCATAAATCCAATTAAACTCGTTCTTTTATAAGTTGTCTTGGTCAGGGTGTTTTGTTACAGTGACAGAAAAGTACCTAATACATATGGTAAAAAAAAAAAAAAATACAGCATTACTGGAGACTGAACCCAGGATCTTGCACATACTAAACCTGAACTCCATCTCCAATGTTCATTGCCTTATGTGAAAAGAAGACCCTCAGGCAGTGCTTTATCACAGCAACAGAGAACTAAAGCTTGAAGGTGAAGGACCTTACAGAGACCTCAACACTGTGCCACCATGGAGAAAAACACACTTTCAGAGGGTTAGCATTCATGATGGTGGAGCAAAGGAACAGCTAAGAGCTCATATCTTGATCTATAACCATGAGGCAAAGAGAGTTTTGGGAAGCCCTGGAGTCTTTTGAAACCTCAAAGCCCACTTTCAGTGACATACTTCCTCCAACAAGGCCAACCCATAACCCTTCCCAAACAGTTCGACCAATGGGGGGCCAAGCATTCTCATCCAAACCTCTACACTTGGCCACAGGCTTAAGACAGTTTGCCTCTCCTTTTCTCCGGCCTTATTTTTGGCCTCTGTCCTAATACAGCCCATGCAATGGCCTGATGTTTTCAAACAATAGTGGAAACTGTGATGCTCTTCATCCTTACAACCAAATTTTAAAAATAAATTAAGAACAGAGACCACCCCTACCCCC
This sequence comes from Cricetomys ansorgei, assembly GCA_026225945.1. Taxonomy (NCBI): domain Eukaryota; kingdom Metazoa; phylum Chordata; class Mammalia; order Rodentia; family Nesomyidae; genus Cricetomys; species Cricetomys ansorgei. The sequence continues at coordinate 2,026,847 of JAMJFZ010000320.1, forward strand.
CGCAGCTGTCAACATGGATAGACGAGCTTGTCTCTGGGATGCTCTGCTTTTATTTCAGGAACATGTATGCTTATGGCACAAAGTAGTGTTCACTTGGAGGACAGTTGCAACAGGTTCTAGCAGGTGCTGGGCAGGTGGCTTCTAAGCAACGCGGAAAGTACCAACAAGTACTTCCAAGTCAGCACAGTCACAAAATTGCATGAGCCCATTTTGTAGCTTTTGGCTTGGTGCTAGACTATTACTGATTTGATTTCTTAGAATTGGGTAGGTAAGGAAAACCCAGGGTATTGAATTTTGTATAAACCACAGGAAGCAGAGCAACACACATACAAATATACTGACTGGAAGCAGTGCAGCCTTACCCCTGCGTCCTGGGTACACATGTGGGTAGTACTCATAATACAGGTCTGGCTGATCCAGATTTCCAAAGGGTTCAAATTCCATCTCTGCATTCTGGAAAAGGCCCAACTTGACCAGCAGCGCCAGCCTCACAAACCAGAGCTGAAATGCAGGATTAGACAAAAGGTCACCCCATGTCGTCCCAACTTCTTGTCCTTGTGTGGAGCCTGACTTCTAATACAAGAAAGCGGGGGCTCAAGGCTAAGATTACTGCTGTCTTCATATGTGTACACAGTTGCATGTTTACAAACACACGAGCTCCCCAGCAACAAAGTGAACAATTTCATTCAACTGAATCTAATTCAATAATACAAGGTATGTGCCTAAGTAGCAAGCACATCAGCTTCTGAAGAGAGAACAGCTCCTCCCGCTGAAGGGAACCCCGTAACATAGGGAAATGCAGGGAGGTATGGTGGGGTACACAGGCTGTGTGAGGACAGACCTTCAGAATGGAAGGGCTCAGTCGGAGGAAGGCCTGCAAGCACAGGGAATGGTGTGAACAGGCTTAGGGTACTCTGTGATGAGTGTGAGCATGAGCTCCTCAGGGTTACAATGAAGAAGGCATTGAGGAAACAGAACTCAGGCTAGAGTAACAGCGTTAGAACTGTCTCACCTGACTGACAGGACAGAGAGGCTCACTGTGCTTGTTGTTGGGTAAAGCAAACACAGTGTATGAGCTGGTGGAACACCCATCAGACTAATAATAGAAAATCCTGTCATGGGACAACATGGAGGACATTATGCTAAGTGAGGTATGTGAGGCACAGAGAGGCAAATGCTACAGGATCTCTCTTGGGGAGGAAGGTAAGGTCTTAAATTCACAGATGCAGAGCAGAGTAGATCTACTGGGGTACAGATAAGGTTGGGGAGGTGCTGGCTGAAGGTCGTGGCACTGTTAGACAGGAGGGTGTAGGAGACACACTACTCAGCAGTGACTGAGTATACTAAGTATGAGATAATGCCCATGTTAGAATAGTCTGCTTACCCCACAAGGGACACATACATCAAAAAATTGTTGTTATGTCAAAACAAAACACCCAGTAGAAGGAAACTGAGGCCTTCAGAAGCCACTACCAGGGCCAGTGAATAGCAGATGGGCATCACACCGAACTCTTCTCTACTTGCCTTCCTAAGAATGCTGAGCCACGGAGGGCACACAGAGGTGTGTGTGCCCTGAACATGGTGTGGGAGGAAGTGACCCTGGTCAGGAGAGTGAGACGACTTTATCTGGAAAGATCCTATTGGCCATAGCTTGTAAAAAGAACAAGAGGACCAGCATGAAAAGATGCTAGGGCACCATTCCACGAGTGTGCAACCTGAGAAAAACATCCTGTGACTCCAGACATGGAGGCAGGAGGGCAACGGGGCTGAGCTACCATGCCCCATTCTCCAAGTGCACAGGCTCTTGGTGGGAAGGCACAGGAGAACAAGGAGCCTGCCACAGGCTGCTCCACAGATAGCCCTATGGAAGCTTTTCAGTGGTGGGGTGTCTGGGGACAGGGTCCATTCTGGGACTCCTGGGGACATTAGAATTGAAGTTCAAAACTCCACAGGCCTCATAAGAGAAGTTTTCTTCCATGTTCATCTCTCTTTTTACACGCCTTGTTTTAAAACAGGCGAGCTTACACTTGCTGGAGACTGAGACTCCCAGGCCTCTCTGGAGGGATTAATCATGCAGATAATCTCGGAAGAAGGACCAGAGTGTCCTCTCCTGGCAATTGAGTTCAGGATGTGGAAGTCCCTACCCTGTTCACGTTACGGTGAGGCCACGGTCCCCTGTATGTCCCTAAATGATGATTAAACAGGTAACAACACAATGGAAGGTGCTCTGACCTGCAAGGAGTCTGTGGTGTGGCTGGTGGGCAGCCCACTCTTGCCATAGCCTTGTCCGTGGGCTGTAAGCAAGCGTCCGCACAGGTCGACTGCAGCCCTCCAGTTCCTGCAGCTCTGTAAGGAGAACAGGAGGAGGAGGTGTTAACCGCACACACAGTTTTCTGCTTTGTGGGAGCAGTGCCATCCAGATCTTAGTAACAAGGGCAAAGGCTGGCTGGTGCAGAGGACAACGTCACTTGACAACATGGCCTGTGCGACTTGGCAGTAAGAGTTACAAGAAGCAGGTGTCGGTCAAGACATGCAGATCACAACATTAAAACCGAGCAATGCATATAATATGGGGAGTTCTCAGTGGACAGCTAACCCAGTCTAATCTATAAGATTGATTGCCTCTATAGCAAGATAGCCCCAGACTGTGATTTCTGTCAATGTATAACCAACAATTCAGTTTTATGTTAAATGCATTAGATATATTTCTTTGTATCTGTAGGAGCAGCACAGACTATAAGATACGGTGTTTCATATGCTCAGTGCAATTCTACTTCATCAGTATGGACAGTCATGGACTGGCGAGGGTAGCATTTGGCAGGTCTGTCCACCAACACACAGCACATTTCCTTCATCTTACTTCAGGTCATAGCGTGAACCATGGAAAGGCTGGCAAAAAGGGCAAACAACTCATTTGTTTGGGCTCTTCTGTTTCTTCCCATTACAGAAACAGAAAGGAAACAGGCAGAACTACAGACAAGACCAGTGTTTTGACCTTTGCAGGGACTAAAAGATGCTCAAACATACTTTCTCAACATAATTGGCACTAACTATAACTGTAGATGTGGCCACATGAGTCAGTCAACAAACAGGCTGCCAAAACCTCCTATGGGCAAAGTGGTGACCAACCTCATTATTGCTAGCACCTCACAAGGAAGACAGGCATTAAATGCCTTCCAAGGACGGATGGAACAATCATGAGTGGTTTTTCAACAAGAAGTTTATTGAACATGTGGGTGCGGTGGTCAGACTTAACTGCAGATGTACTGAACAGGAAGGACAAGGAGGGAGAACAGGACACTTTGGAATCAGGCAGGACAAGGAGAGAGAAGGAGCCTCCAGCCAGAGTGAGCAGCAGAAATAATGTTTGGAGAAAGGAGTACTTGACGAAGAACAGTCCAGGATTTAGCAGGGTTCAGGCAGAGCCAAGAGGAACATCAAAGTCCTTCTGGGCCTAATCCAAACCTACAGAAAGCCCCCAAGGAGTTCAAAGCAAGGGAGGGATTTGACCTGGTTTAAAAGATGTATCAGAGTCTGTTTTCTATGCATAGACTTGTGCACCTAGCCCCCTTCTGGAACTTTCTGCATGGTAGGAATACCTGAAAGCAGCAAAGAAACAGAACACTAGGTCTTGTTTATGGAAAGTTCATAAGCAAACAACGATTCTCAGCTTTTCTCTGGAACTCCTGGGCAGTGTAGACACTCTCCAGCTTCATGGAGTAGCTGAGGCAGAGACAGGGAGATGGGAAGGGGCATGATTTAGCAATATGAAATCTGATTCGATCTGATTCCAGACAATATGTAATCGAAGCCTTGGACATGCACGTGTGCACACACAGAAGAAGTGAGACGATACATGCTTCCGAGATCAGTCACTTAGATGGGAAAACCAGAAATATACATATTTCCGAGATCAGTCACTTAGATAGGAAAAACCACGCAGGCTGATGAGACCATGGTGGATGGAGTTTTAAAAGATAACAAGTGGTCTGACTGGATGTAGACCAGCCCATATGGGCACTGGAAGGCTGTAGTCCCCGAAATCTGTGAAGCCTGGGAAGAGAGCACACTGAGCTTAGGAAGCTTCAAAGCTGCAGGGAGCAGAGCTGGAGCCGGAGGATGGCCCAGGGTGTGGGCAGAAGGGTGACCATGGGGACTCAGTGCTGATCCGAGTTCAGCAACTGCAGTAGGCCCACATTGTCCTGTGCATCTGGATCCCAAGCAGGAGTGGGGATGGGGATGGTGGCATATGCTTGTAGCCTTACATACTTTGGGGCTATATAGTGAGTTTGAGGCCAGTCTAGGCTACACAGCAACATCCTGACTCAAAAAATGGAACAAAGCAAAAACAACAAAAAGCCCCATGAACAAACAAATAACAACAATAAAACCCCAAACTCAAAAACCAAAATAAAAGGGCATGGCAAATCTTAGGATAATGTGCACCTGGGTAAGGCCTAGTTGTGCCTGGATAAAAGAAATCCAAATCTTGCTCCACGGAGCACAAGGATTCAACTTCTGTCACAAATGGAGGAAGGGTGAAAGTAGAAAACCAGAAAAGTTATCTTAGTGGACACAGTGTGAGTAGCTGTTGGAGAACACACACCTGCCAGTTTGCTTGTGAAACTAAGAACAGAAGTTGGCAGCTATATCTGAGTGGCCACAAAGCAGCTGTGGGTGTCTTGTGGACAGGTTCTGGAACACGGATGCTCACTTGCTAGGGCATGACACGGATAGCATCATCTGTACACAGCAGGCACTCACTGAGTACCTGTCTCATACACTTTCCTTATTTTTGTCATTATACAACTGTTGGGAGCCCACAGCCCGGCTAGGTCCTTTTCCTTGTCTGCCTGTGTAAGCAAGCACACATCTGTATCAGCACTTGAGCTGCCCAGGGCTAATGTGGCCATTAGGGGAAGCATAATTACATCAATTATTCAAAAGAGCTTCACCTGACTCTTACTGGCCCCTCTGAGAAACTGCCGCTGTCTGTCCTTGTCCCCAGCCCCTCCCAGCCAGCTGTAGTCTGGGATCACTCGTACACTGATCTTCCTCCAGTCAATCTGGCAGGGCTATGGGTGCAGATTCACCTTCCAGACCTTGGCAAACTCTCTTCATTCCCTAATGTACATGCTCAGCATGGCTGCATACACCAGAGGATGGGACTCAGTTCTTGGGAATAAAAGACTCTTGGGTCTCAATAGTCAGTGGCCACCAAAGATTAACAATGTCTAATAGCTTTTAACTTCTCATGGGGGCTAAGAATGGAAATAAGTGCGTGTGTGTGTTTGTGCACGTATGTGGCGCTCAGACACCAACCTAGAGTAGCATTCCTTGAATACTCTCCATCTTGTTCTCTGGAGAAAGAGTCTCTCACTAATCAAGTAGGCCAGAATGGCTGGCCAGTGAGTCCTGAGGGTTGCTCTGTCTCTGTTTCTCCAATGCTGGGATTATAGGCATGTGCTTGCAAACATGTGTAAAAGCATGGCTGGTTTCTTATGCATGTTCTGGGATCAAACTCAGGTTCTAGTATTTGCACAGTAAGTATTTTATTGGCTAACCCATCTGCTTAACCTAGAAAAGTATTCTTTACTGAAGCATTCTCATAAGCAGACATTCAAAGTATTAGGAACAGAGAGCAAACTCATAGCAAAATAAAACGACAATAAATAAAAATGTTTACTTATACTAACAAAGAAACCCAAATTATAAAAATGCAAATGCTTTTGTTAGCCTAAAAAGTCAGAAAAAAAAGTAAAAGTGAAGGCAAATAAGGAGACACTAAAGCAGCACGAGGATCAATGTAAATGTTAATAATTTTTTCTGGGAAACAGTATATTTTAAAAGCCTCAAAAATGGCCACACTCTTTGACTGTAACTTTTCTCCTAAGACTAAGCCTGAAGAAAGAATCTTGGGTGGGTGGTCCACCACAGGGTGTGTATGATGGCTTCTGGCTGGAGTCACTAGCAAGTCTTCACGTTAAGCATCTGTAAGGAAGCTAAGATGAGCATCTCCCAGTGGCTGTTCTGCATTTCATGGCTTTAAAAACCCACGGTGGCACCACTGGGGAAGTGCCCGGCAGACTCCCAGGCCTGACCTCTGCTTACCTGATCTGACCATGGCCACCATTCAGCGGCTAGAAGGATTGTGGTGACGGCTGGAGAGTCGAGCAGGGCTGAGTGGCCACAGGGAGCAAACAGGAGTGGGACCAGCTCTATGAAAAATGTACATGATGGCCAAACCACTGAGTCATCACTGGAGCAGGCCACCACAGCCTTCCCCGTACTCTAGGAGAGAAGTCGGAACAAACTAGCTGTTGGTGGAAACACAGACTAGTTCACACTGGTTCAGTACCAGGAGTGGAAGGGAAGGAGAGTAGAGTAACAAACAGGAAAACTGAGTGAAGGTTGTGGTCACCTGTACTCCTGGAAAAGCTCCACCATTACCCTGGAGAGGGGAAGTGGCTCAGGTCAACGAGCAACTTCCCAGCATTCTTTCGCTACTGTGCAATTATCACCAGAATTCCTCATATAGCTACTTCAAGTGTTAGCTTAACTAGGGCCACCCTTGGGTTAGAAAATGACTGCCACAAAAGGGACTCTCTAAGATAAGGAAAATGATCCCTATACACAAAACTATAGGGAAGTATAATGTGATATTTGAGTGTAGTATTTTTTGTAAATACACCTTATCATTTGCCTTCATAGACACACATGCATCATGTATACATAAGCGCAAAGGCCTTGCATGTATCTACACACACGCTAACACAAACACCCCATCTGTCAGGTCAGGGGCATTGTGAATGAAAGGCTGCAGCCCTCAAGGTCAGCTCCCACTTTCTGGATCCCTGGAAATGGGCATGTCCATTATCATCTTTCAACTGTAGTGGCTCCACCCTCACTCTACTGTAGTGGGGCTTTGCCAAGAAGTATTTGTGTGTGTAGCCTTCCTTACGGTTACATGCTGCCTGGACTTCTGGGAACAGTTTAGGGGCCAAAAAAAGGGTGTTGCCAGTCGGAGTTGACAGTTGGAGAGAAAGCAGGCAGGTGCCAGTTCATGTTAGAGGACAAGTTAGTGAGATGGCAGAGTTAGTGGGATACAGGAATGATACATGTTAGTTCAGTGCTCTCAGACCAGATAGATAGTGGGAATCTGTACAAGTTGGGATTTAGTCACAAGTGAAGAGAGAACGTGAAGAAGTCAGTTACAAAGTAAAGAGCCAGAGATCAGTTACAAGTGCAAGAGTTCAGTTGCACCCTACCCAGTGATGCCTTTTCAATCGCAGTACTTCAGAATCATAGCACACAGGAGCTGTAACTGACTACTGAGCATGCTGCCCCTGTTTGTTGCCTGCGGCCACGCAGCTTTGCTCCACTCTCCAACAGTCACCAGGACCCTTCCAGACTTGAATGGTGGCCATGGTGGGGTCAGGAAAGCAGCAGAAGTCGGGCATGAGAGTGTGTTGAAAGTGTAGGATTTAGGTCCAGCAGCCTTCTGTACCTGTGCAAAATGCGGGTGCAAATCTAACCAGCTGCTGATGGACAGTGTCAGAAAACCACGTGTGGGTTGTTTTCACGCCAAACTTCCCCCCTGACGTAGTCCAACAGACACAACACACTTGTGGGCACCAGTGTCTGAAGGAATGCAGTGGGGACAACTATATTGGGTATCGTGTTTAAGAAAAAATCAGGCACCATGCCATGACATATAAGGGATCTGAACACCCACAGGTTTTGGTACCTGTGGGGTTCTTGAAAACCATCTCCATGGATACTGAGTAGTATGGATACCATGGATTCCCAATGTTAACTTTTATGATGCCACACTGTATGTTGTTACTGTTCAACGTATTAGAAAGGCAGTAAGAATATGTGTGTGGACAAAAATATGTACATGAGAAAAATCTGTTTACATATTTTAAAAACAATTCGTGTGCAGTAAAAGCTCCTACTTCATTTTATAACCACTCTGTATGGACATCCACTACAAATAAAACATTTAAATATGCCATAAAATAGTTCATGAGGAATTTGCACATATGAGGTGCTCTATAAATGATTAAAAATAGCGAAATGTCTTAAAAAGCCCATAAAGCCTGCTATGACTCCACACACTGAGTTGTCTTATATATCTTAAACTAGATTTGCTAATAAAAATGAAGCAAACCCCATCATCTTAATTATTTATCTTTTAAGTAAATGTAAATCTTCTGGAAGTGGCTTCTTCCCCGGATGAGCAGAATGCAGCGGTATTATGGTGTGACCAGCCCGCCCAGCATAACATTCCCTCACCTCTGACTGTAGATTTCCATGATAAGTGCTGCGAGTGGTCTGTACACGACACACATTAAAATCTGAAAGAGCTTACGTGAACTTGACAGCTAAACTCTGGGAGTGACAAGGACCCACTTCCTCCCCACAATAACCCACAGCCCAGGGCAGCAGTCTGACAGCTCTGCCACCTTCATTTCTCAGGAGACTCAGGGGCTGTAAGGGTGTTTGGGGACTAGGAGCTTATGGTAGAGGGCCAAGGATCCTCAGATTTGGAATACGTAGGCAGAAATGGCTCCTGGTAACTCAGGACCAATCCCTAGTGTGATTTGGATAGTCTAGTCTTGGTCAACCAGGCAGGAAGGGAAACAGGATGAAGAGGGCAGTTTCCCTCTGTTATTTAAACAGAAAGCCACCAAGGGATAAGAAGGGCTCACAGAGGCTGAAGCAGCAGACACAGAGCCTTCCTGGTCCTCTACATATATCTAATGGTTGTCTGTCTTGGTGTTCTTGTAGAACACCTAAAAGCTGGTGTGTGTATTGGGGGGATATCTCTGACCCTTTTACCTGCCCATGGGGCCCTTTTCCTCCTACTGGGTTGCCTTATTCAGCCTTGATGTAGGGGCACGTGCCGACCTTGCTCCATCTTGTTATGCCCTGTTCAAGTGGTAGCCCTGGAAGGCCTGCTTTTTTCTGAGGGGAAGCAGGGATAGTGGTGGTGGATCTGGGGGAGAGGGAAGAAGGGGGATCTGGGAGGAATGGAGGGAGGGTAGGATGGGGTTCAAGATGTATTATACGAGAGAATAAATAATAAATTATAATTAAAAAAAGGAGAGGAAATCACATACTGCATGCTAAGAGATCTAGCTTACTGCTTCCATTCTATGCCTCTCCAAGTTTTTAGTTTGTGATGAGAGAATACAGAATACTTTTTTGGCTCAAGTTTATTTTGTGTTTCAAAGACATTTTCAGGTCCAGGAATAGGTCAGGTCACCAAGGTAGTCAACCATGACTACAGCCATCTCTCATTAATCTGGCATTAGGTCCTTTGGGAGCCAGCCAGGACAGAGGAGTCACTGCCCTGTCATGGGTTCCTAAAGAGTGAGGGAGGGATGTCACAAGGGTGTACAAGAGCCAAAAAGTAACAAGGGACAATATCTTTCAGGTCGTGGGAACACAGGGGACAACTTGTAAAAGGTGCTGGGAGAACATGCAGGGCAGGTGCTAAGTGAGCGGGGTAGAGACATTTTACCAACAGAAGAAACTTCCGGTTTGTCTGGCTTTCCTGGATTTCCGAGTCAGACTGATTTCCATCAGTCTTCAAATATGAAGATAAACTGGCACCCTTTAGGCAAGCTTGTGTGATTTGCTTTTATTGTTCAATATTGCTTTTCAAATTTAGCTGTATTGATGAATGGGGCTGTGGCTCATTTATTTCAATTGCTCCGAAGTGTTTAATTGACTATATATACACACAATTTTCTTTTGTTGTTGTTCACTCTTACAGGTTTCAATAACATTTTTAGCAACCACAAATATGTAACAAATGCACTTTTGTGTGCATTTTTTTGTATGCACATGCATGTAAGTGCACATGCCTTTGTGCATGTGTGTAGAGGCCAGTGGAGGATGCTGGATGTCTTCCTCTACTGTTCTTTGCTTTATTCCCTTGAGCTATCATTTCTCACCACACTAGTGCTACAATTACAGGCATATGCAAGCATGCCTGGCTTTTATGTGGGTGCTGGGGATTTGAACTCAGGGTCCCATAGTGTCTCACTGTGCAGCCCTGGCTGGCCTGGAACTTGATTTGTAGACTAGACTGGAGGTGGACTGAGAGATCTGTGCCTGCCTCTGCCTCCCAGGTACTGGGATTAAAGGCGTTCACCACCATGCCTGTTTCTTTTGGTTATGTCTTTCTATACCTGAGCATAGGAGGTTTTTTGGTATTTGCTATCACTTCTTGTTTTTGTTTTGAGACATGTCTGATGAGTGGTCCAGGTCTGGAAGCTGATCCTCCTGCTTCTACCTGGAGGGTGTAGGTGTTCTTTTCCTTTCTTTTTGACTTGCTTCTTGTGAAATCCTGTTTTTGTTGTCATTCATAATTCCTTATGCCTCCCCACTCCTTCTTCTGTGGTGCTGAAAACAAACCACTTGCTTGTGCATACCAAGCAAGTGGTTTAGCCACTAAGCTACAACCCTATCCTTTCTCCAGGAGCTTTTTGGGGTGTGTTCTGGATCTCTGAGACAGGATGTGATGTACCCTAGGCTGGCCTTGAACCTGCTATGCAGCTGAGGCTGGCCTTGAACTCTGGATCCTTCTGCTTCCATCTCCTAAGTGTTGGGAATGCGGGTGTGAGCCACCACACCTGGCCTTACAGAGCCTAACACTGGAAGTGGGACTGTGGGGTCAAAGATTACAGAACTTAGACGTGCTGGCTGATTTTATGTCAACTTGATACAAACTACAGTCATTTAGGAAGAGGAATCCTCATCTGAGAAAATGCTCCCACTTATACTGGCACGTGGGCAAGTCTGTAGTGCATTTTCTTGATTGAGGATTGATAAGGGTGGGCACTCTCTGATTTCTAAAGTGAAGGTAATCGTCCAGTGAGAAGAATCCGAGAATCTAATGGTAAGTGCACAGCTTGTCCGCATGCATTCAAAGGACATCATTCATTCTGCACCTGACACCAAGGGAGTGATTAAAATGTCCTTCTCCCCAGGCAGTGGCACTCACTTATCTGTAAATTACAATCTTAGAATGCTCTGATGAGACTTAGGAAAATATATTCAGAAACTCTGTCCTGTCCCTAAAGACAGTAGGAATTACTTTAGGACACAATTAAACACCACGGTCTTTTTATAAACACACCCTGTCTTGAAGATGCTCCCTGGTTGGGACCTGCACTAACATCTCCAATGATTTTATGCATTTTCTATGTATGGGAAGAAAAATAAAAGCATGTATTAATACGACGATCAACCACAGACAGTAGAAACACATAAAGCCGATGGATTGCAATCAGTACAGGGAAATGCACTGGGAAATGAAGTTATGCTTCAAGTAAAGATGCCTGTCATCAAGACAAGGTGCGGTGTTTTGTTTTGTTTTTCTTTCTTTTTTTTTTTTTAGAGGCCAAATCAAGGAAAGGGGAAAGGCTGTCTCTTACCATTGAAAAGTCTACTCACTTTACCAGCTCCCATGGGCTGCAGCGATGGTCACCTACAATCTCACCAACATTTAAAGAAAAAGCAGACATTTAAAGCAGTTGTCCCTGGCTTTTAAAAGAATAGCATCTTGCTTTTTTTCTCTGGCAAAGTATTATTATTATTATTATTTTGCAAAGTCTAGCTACATAGCCCAGACTGGTCTCAGACACATACTCTTCCCACCTCAGCCTCAGACTGTTGGAATTACAGGCATGTGTCCACTTGCTGAGCTACATAAAGCTTTTAATCACAGGAATAATTGCAGAACCATTTTAGTAAAAGAATCAATGGGATATTAGATTGACATTTACTGAAAATTAAACCCTAATTGTTATGTTTATAGTGCACTTAGGGTGTGAGTCACCTACCTTTCTGAGAACATATCGGTAGGGTACTGAAAGACATTGGGAGGAATGTAATTCTAGGGCACACTCTTGCTGTAGACCTGGGCTGTTGATAAATGCCTGGCATGGTGACATCTGCCTGCTTCTGTTTTAGGACAAGGTCTCTTGAGGGTTCTGTCATATTCCAGGTTATCGAGTAAGGACTTGTGTGTTTATGGCAACCACACAACTGTTTTAGAACAAGCAGTGTAGAGAGGAGAGAGTTGAGCAGAGTTTGTTCTCTCAGACACAGGAAGGATCCCTCAGTCCCCTCAGTCCCCTCAAGGGGACCAGCTGGGACTCTACCCTTGGCACAAAAGGCCTAAGGGATTGCTGATGGTGACTGGACTCAGGGAACTGCTATTCAGGTACTGAACAAGCGGCTGTCTGCGGAAGGTGTAAATGGCGAGAGGGAGGAAGCAGAAGACAACCTTCACTGCCAGCTTCAGGGAAGCTGGGTTGTCCTGTCAGAGCTGAAGATGCCGATGAAGAGTACCCTCAGGTACACTGTATGAGTGACTGTGAAAGCCAGACTTTAGAAGGCTAGAGCCAGTAACTTTTGCCATCCTTTTTCAGAGCCAAATGACTGACGTGTGCTTGCTGAATAAACACACGTAAACTGAAGAAACATAACATGAAATCTGTTTCAAGTTGATCAGGCACAGACACACAGATGCACACACTTAAAGACACACAAATACACACAGAGATATACACATAGATATGCAAAGACACATATACAGATACACATCTAAAGATACACGGATAAATAATACATACAGACACATGCACAAATACACATACACAGACAAAAAGACACACACACACACACACACAGACATTAATATATATAGACACACAGACACAAACACAGGTACATACACACAGGTACAGATACACACCCACACACCCACACAGACACACTGATATATTCACAATCACACAGAGAAACACAGATACATTGATAGATACAGACACACACACACACACACACAACTACTGGACACAGCCCAGTTCTACTATCTACTCTGTAAAGCATAAACCGCAGGGTACTCAGTCAGTGGTTCAGAATTATCACATCATGTGACAGAGGTAATCAATAATCAAAATCCATCCGAAAGCATGGCCCTCAGGGGCTGTATAGCACACGAGAGGACCTGAGCACTGCTGGGACATCTGGGACATTGCCTTAGGCTCTTGTATTCTAATCTGTAGAGTTAGGACTTTTGGGGTCCATTCCCCCACACCCTGTTTTGGGAAATTAAAATTAAATCTATTGTTAAAAATAAAATTTAATTTGGGTTGGAGAGATGGCTCAGTGGTTTAGAGAACTGGCTGCTCTTCCAGAGGTCCCGGGTTCAATTTCCAGCACCCACCCACATGGCAGCTCACAACTGTCTGTAACTCCTGTTCCAGGGGATCTGACACCCTCATACAGACATACATGCAAGCAAAACACCAATGCACATAAAATAAAAACATAAGTAAAATATTAAAAATAAATAAAATTTGGGAAAATAAAATTCTTGGGAACCAAAAAATTAAAAACATATATAGAAAAAGTTGCTGATTTAATTATAAAGGGAAGAATAAGACTTCTTCAGCTGCCAGGAACAGGTAGCAATTATTTGGGAGAAACTACTAATATCTTAAAAGCAAGTGAATTTGGTTTATCAAAAGAACGAGCTGGTTACTTCTTCATATAGTGAAAGAAAAACTTATTTCTGGGATGCCTACATTTTATACTGACATGAATAAATCAGGAATAGCAGGCTACAATTCAGAAAAAATAAGTAAAGTCAATCGAAGTCCATATGTTTCAGTTCAAAAACAGTCGTATGTTCTTTCCTGAATCTTTTAATATCATCTCTGATTCTCAGTGGGCTGAAAGGGTTGTTTTGCATATAAAAAACTGCAGAATTTATTCCTGATAATTCAGAATTAACATTGTTATTTATGCAACTGCAACAAGCAATTTGAGACAGAAATTGTCCATTATATATTACTCATTTTAGATCTCACACAGGATTGCTAGGCCCAGTGGCACAAAGGAGATCAATCAGTTATTAATAGGAAATGTGTTAGAAGACTCAAAATTTCATGAAAAGCACCACGTAAACAGCAAATGGTTAAAAAGAGACTTCTCCATTACTTGGAGACAAGCCAAGGAAATCATAAAGCATTGTCCAACGTGTTCTTATATAACCAAGTCCCATTGCCTGCTGGAAGTAACCCTAAGAGTACTAAAAGAGGGGAAATCTGGCAGATGGATGTTTTCCATGTCACAGAATTTGGGAAACTAAGATTTGAACACAATACTATTGATACGTCAGGATTTCAATGGGCTTATGCCTTGAATTCTGAAAGGGCTGATTCTGTAATTACACATTTACTGGAAGTAATGGCTATTATGGGAATACCTTTACAAATCAAGGCTGACAATGGCCCCACATATGTCTCCAGGAAAACGAATTTTTTTTTGCATACTATGGCATAAAACATATTACTAGTATACCACACAGTCCTACAGAACAAGCAGTTATAGAAAGATTTAATTGGACATTAGAGGAAATGCTTGAAAGACAAAAAAGAATAACAAAGACCCCCGGAGATAGACTACATAGTTCACTACTAACCTTAAATTTTCTGAATGTTAATGAGACAGGAACAACAGTAGCTGATAGACATTGGACAATAGAAAGAACTGCAGAGTTATATCAACCCATATACTATAAAGATGTATTAACATTTGAATGGAAATCAGGACATGTGTTGTACTGGGGCAGGAGGAATGTCTCTATTTCCAGTGGAAATGAATAGTTGTAAGTACCATTGACACTGATAAAGATTAGATTTGAGTGGGAGAGATCTTCTGAATACCCTGACTGCTGATCTGAAAAGCATGACTATCGGAGAAAAAAAAAAAAAAAAAAAGGCTCTTTTAAAAAGATAGAGCCTTCTAGTGATTGTATTAAAGTACAAAAAAACCTAAAAGCAACAAAGAATGAGCCCTGGGTCATGGAGTGAAGTTTCTGAATCCTAAATTTCCACCTGACTCCTACACCAGTGACAGTGAAGAGTCTGAGGAGGAAGAAGGATATGAAGCCTTGATGAAAAACTGTCACCGTGTGACTCTCACTTTGGCTGATTTGGAACAGTTGGTTGGCAGTCATCAGAAGGTTCCAGGAAAAGATAATGAGAGTGATGGGCCACAAAATACCAATCACAATGGCCGACAATGCATTAGTCCTGAGGAGATTGTGGCTTCCCTTTTAGAGGAAGAAAACACAGCAAATGGAAACCAGAGGAAAACACCTTAAAGCCAACGTCCCAGGCATTCAAGGGAATAGGCTGTCTCTATGCAAAGGAGTCAGTGGGCAAAATGTTGAAACAGACTGTTGCCTTTAATAATATCAGTGGACATCATAGTTCCTTGAAACATGAAGATCCCTATAGCATTTGTAAAGAAATTTGATAACGTTGAGTTTGAGCCTCACATAGTGTGTTTCATCTGTCCTTCTGCGTGAGCTTCACATCAATCTGTGGAGGTCTGAGTGAGGATGCCCCCCAAAGGCTCGTATGTTTGAATGCTTGGTCCCCAGCTGGTGGAACTGTTTGGGAAGGGTGGCCTTGTTGAAAGAGGTGTGTCACTGGGGATGGGCTTTGATGTTTCAAAAGCCCACACATTTCCTAGTATGCTCTGTTACTTGCTTGTAGTTCAAGATGTGAGCTCTTAGCTGCTGCTCCAGCTGCCTTCCACCTACTACCTCCATTCCGCCATCATCGAGTCTTCTCCCTCTGGATCAGTAAGGCCCAAACAAAGCCTCCTTCTATAAACTGCCTTGTTCATGGTGTTTTATCACATCAATAGAAGAATAATTTAAACATTTTTTCTCTCTCTTTTTTGGACACAAAGCCTTGCTACATAGACCCAGCTTCATCTCAAACTAGTGACCCGCTGTGTACTGGAGCCACCGTGTACTGTGTACTGTGCTACCATGCCTGGCTCATCATCTATTTCTTTTTTCAAAATATATTCTCTCTCTCTCTCTCTCTCTCATGCATGTATGCAAGTGAATGGGTGTGAATTCCAGGTGCACATCTGGATGTAGGAGACAACATATAGAAATTGGTTCTCTCCTTCCACTATGTGGGGGTCAAACTCATGTTATCAAGTGTGGCAGTGGGCCTTTACCCATGGATTTATGTCACTAGCCTCTCTTCCTCCATTTCTCCATTTCTGACTCTACTTTGTGTCTCACTTTCCTGCCCAGAGCCCCATTCTCTATAGTTCTCTATACATTCTCTCTGTGTAGATTTTGTGGATGAGATAGCAGTTTTCCAACTGTCAGGATACTTATTACAGGCCTAAGTTCTCATGATGTCTGCTGCACCTGAGGTCATAGGACTGCCCAGTGACACTGATGACAATTCATCTTCTTGATCCTGTTCATGCAAGTCAGCATCTTCTGGGAACAGAGGGCTCAGAAAGGCTCAGTGCATTACCAAAAAGTTGGCGCTCTCTCTAGCTCTCTCTTTCTCTCAATGTGTGTGCGCGCGTGCCACAGCATGCGTGTGGAAGTCAGAGGACAATTTAAGAATCAGTGCTCTCCTTCTCCACGTCAGTCTTGGGGATTAGACTCAGGTCCCTGAGCGTGGCGGTGAGTTCCTTTGCACTCTGAGCCATCTCACCTCCTCCTTTACTTTATTCAGGTGAGCTGCATTTAATCCTTAATAAAACTTTAAGCCTCTCAAATATTATATCCTTAGGACCCCAAAACTTGCTAGAAATAGGTGAAAATCAAATAAAGAACAGTTATGATGGGAAAACAAAACCAAACCAAAAAACATAAAACTCCTGAAATATGACTGAAATAAAGCATGAAATCAGCCTCGTACTCAAAGTTTAAAAGTAGACTGTTCACCATAATCAGGCGAGCGACTGAGCAGTCAGGGCACGGGGCTGGACCTCTCATTTCATAAGCCATCATTTTCCAGATCCCTTGCGCATGGCACCCACTGACCGTGCTCTTACGTGGACAGCAGGAAGGAGCAACAGCAGAGCTCATGAGTGAGGCTGGGGTAGAAGGTGCGGTCTGAATCTGAGCTAAGGCTACCATTTTGAGAGTACTCCTTTCCAAGAAGCCTGCTTGAGTAGTCCTATAGGGGATATATATGATCCACTTCTAGGACTTCCCCTGATAATCCATGAGAGCAACCAACACTGCTTAAGCTCTCCTGCAAGAAATTCATCAGAAAGAAATTGGCCTGTTGGGCTGACAGTGTAGGACTAGTAGACCAGAGAGACCTGTGCATAGAACAGAGAGAAGTGTGAAAATGTTTAGGAATTCATCTGTTAAACAGTAAACCCAGACAAAGTGGGAAGGATAAAAAGGCAAGGTGGCACAGGCCTGTCGTCATAGATTCTGAGGAGGAAGGTGGCACAGGCCTGTCGTCATAAGGGGCTTGAGTGGATTACATTGAGGCCAGTCAATTGAAGCAACACAGTGAGACTCTGTCCCAAAAAATAAAAATGAACAAATAAGCAAGCAAAACAAAACAAAACACCTGTATTTGTTCCTGCTAACGGGAGTCTTTGTTACCTTACCTGTAGTCATTTGACCATTTAAAGTTACCAAATGAACTTCAAGTGCTCAGTATTAACGGAGTGCTCTTTGCTGCCCAGACTGACATCGACCCCAACAACATTTTCTGTGTAACAGCTTCTGGTGCTGTATTCAGAGCAATCAACTTCCAGATAAAAGACTATGAAGGAAGCCAGGCTTTATCAAAGACGTGTGGAAATCAGCGTGTGATTACTTACAATGAGCTGCTTCAGCCCCACGAAAGACTGTTCCACCGAGCTGGCATTTAAGACTTGTCTCTTCGCTGCAGCCTTCTCACCCAGGAAGCGAAGCATCAAGTCCTTAACTGCATCTCCCTGGAAAGGACGTGAGAAAGAGAGGTGGAGACAAAGAAATGGTCACTGGCACTGCACAGGAAAATTGCAAGCAGCAGAAGCTAAGCCATTAAAAAAAAACACAACAAAACTAGATTCCTAGTTTTACAGCTATTCTTTATTTTGAGAAGGAGACAGTAAATCACTATTGGATCAGGTCTTCAGCAGAGACCACAACTGGCCAGGACAGGGGCTTTCAGGGATGGGCTCAGTAGAAGGCCCCCATGAGGTAGGTGGGTGACACACTGGAGACATGGGCCTGTGGTAACTTGGAGAATCCCCATGAGGAAGACTGAACAGGACTGTGCTCACATTTCACTAATTTCTCAGGCTTACTGGGATACCTTGGGTGTGTGTGTGAAGTTACCTCCAGTGCCATGCTGGCAACACGTTCCTAATGATAAATTCACTAGCCAAGCCTAAGAGGAACAGGACTCTCACCCTAGTGTTGTACCTAGGGCTCTGGGCTTGCAGGAGCTTGCAGACACATTTTAAAACTGTCTCTGCACTGGGGCAATTTTTATCTCCTAACTTGATTTTTCAGGTTATGCCCATCTGGAGACAGGGTGGAGGCCATTAGGTGTTACTTCAAGAATTTTACTTGCTTTAAAAGAGAAGTCACAGAAGACCAGGAGGTGGAGGAAAAGGTTCATGTGAGCTACCTGGGGAGAAAGATCTTAAGGACTTGGAATGATGGGGAATATCTAATTGTCATGAAGTATGGGATGTGCCAAATAATGAGAAGAGCCATCTTTCCAGCCCTCTAATTGTACTTAAAAAAAATTTGTTTAAGTATAAAACATTTTCTTTATTTAATTTGCTTATGGTTTTTTGAGGCAAGGTCTCACATAGCTGGATGTCTTAGTCAGGGTTTCTATTGCTATGATGAAACACCATGATCAAGAGCAACTTGGGGATGAAAGGGTTTATTTGGCTTACACTTCCATATCTGTAGTCCATCACTAAAAGAAGTCAGTACAGGAACTCAAACAGGGCAGGAACCTGGAGACAGGAGCTGATGCAGAGGCTATGGAGGGGTGCTGCTTACTGGCTTGCTCCCCGAGGCTTGCTCAGCCTGCTTTCTTACAGAACCTGGGACCACGAGACCAGGGGTGGCATCACCCACAATGGGCTGGGCCCTTGCCCATCAATCACTAATTAAGAAAATGCCTTACAGGCTTGCATACAACTGATCTTATGGGGGGATTTTTCTCAACTGAGGTTCTCTCCTCTCTGATGATTATGTCAAGTTGACATAAAACTAGTCAGCACACCCAGTTTGACCTTGAACTTGGCATTTAGATTGACCCAGAGCTCCTGTTCCTTTCCTTCACCCCTCTCTGGATTTTTTGAGACAGGGTTTCTCTGTGTAGCACTGGGTATTCTGGAATTCATTCTGTAGACCAGGCTAAACTTGAACTCAGATATCTACGCGCCTCTGCTTCCCAAGTGCTGGGATTAAAGACGTGTGTCCCTACCACCCAGCATTGCCTCTGCTTCTCAAATACAAGGTGATAGATGTGCACCACCATGCCTGGCTTAAAACTTTTTCAAAAAGATACTTAATCAACACACTTTTTTGCGTGTGTATTCAGGGTGCCCAACATGCTGATTTAATGTATGGCTATGGTGAATAACAATACCATCGCTACCTACAGCTATGTTGTGTATGTGTTTAATTATAGTGTTCTAATTGGGTCATCATGTTGCACAATAGATCTCACCCACTTGGCTTATCTCAAACTTGGTTCCCACAAACTTCTACTATACTCTCTGCCACGAGTTCAGCTTTTTTGATTCTACATGTAAATATATGTAGCGTTTGTCTTTCTTTGCTGAGTTATTTCATATAACATCTCATCTTTCATGTTGTCCCATGTTGTCGAATGACAGGAGTCTCTTCTTAAAGACTGAATGACAGTTGCATGTACTGACCTCTGAATCCAGAAATAAATACTCAAGCTGACTGCACTTATGAACAAGGCTGTAATGGAGTTCTGCTTTCTCTAAGATACTGACTTCAGTTCCAATTTGATCGTGTGGTAATTCCAGTTTTAATATCTTGAAGCACCTCTACGCTGCTTTCCATAAGAGCTGACTAATTTACATTCACAGTGACTACGGCTATCGCTTGTCTTTTTGTTAACAGCCATCCTAACAGGAATGAGGTGACATTCTCTGTGGTTTTCATTTGCATTTACCAGATGATTAGAGGCAACTTCTAGTTCTTCAGCTCAGACATAGATCTGAATTAAAGTTTGTCATCTATATGGTAGATATCTGTATCACAATGTAAGACAGAGTGCCAGAACCAAGGTGAGAGTCCTGAGAACATCAGCTGGTGCAGAAGTTATAGGAAATCAGTACTGAGGTTCCATAAAACAACTATTATTTGAGGTGGTGTACTGGCTCGGGGCTGTGATTCCACACTCAGGAGGCTGAGTCAGGAGAACTTTGAGTTCCAGGTTAGCCTGAGTTATACACTAAGTTCAACCTGGGCTATATAGCAAAACCCTGTCTCACAAACAAACATCAAAAAAACCCCAAGACTACCAGCTATGCCATTCCAGGTTACTCTCTAAGAAATTAAGCACCTGAAGCCAAGACACCACAGAGATACCCAACAATCCAGGTGTACTGCAGCACACCACAGATACCTGACCATCCACGTGTACTGCAGCACACACAGACACCTGATCATCCACGTGTACTGCAGCACACACAGACACCTGACCATCCAGGTGTACTGCAGCACACACAGACACCTGACCATCCAGGTGTACTGCAGCACAGCACACAGACACCTGACCATCCACGTGTACTGCAGCACACAGACACCTGACCATCCACGTGTACTGCAGCACAGCACACAGACACCTGACCATCCACGTGTACTGCAGCACACAGACACCTGACCATCCACGTGTACTGCAGCACACAGACACCTGACTATCCACGTGTACTGCAGCACAGCACACAGACACCTGACCATCCACGTGTACTGCAGCACACAGACACCTGACCATCCAGGTGTACTGCAGCACTAGACCTACAACAGTCAAAATGCAGAACCAGCTGAGATGCCATCTACAGATGAGTGGATAAAGAAAAGACAATCTAGACACACAATGGAATTTTACGAAGCCATAAAGAAGAACCAATCATGTCATTTGCAGGGAAATGTATAGAAGTGGAGACTGTATTAAATGAAATAAAGCACAACCCAAAAGACAAATATTCAGTGGTTTCTGTCCTATGAGGAATCTACATTAGAAAATACAACATATGAAAGTAGAAAGGGGACTTTATTAAGGATAGAGAAGTACCCAAAGGGGTGGGAGAGCAAGAGAGGACAATAGAAAAGAGAAAGACAAATATCTTATGCTCTCCTCTCCTTCATAGGAAGAGCCTAGATTAAAACACATACACATGTATATGCCACGGCAAATAGTACAGATTTAGAGGAAAGAAGCTGGCCGGTGACAGAGATGACAGGAGTGTGGCAGAAGGTGAATATGAGCAAAGGACAAGCTATTTGCATATGAAAATGTCAAGGTGAAAATCTATGACCTTGTATGCTTGCTACACATGATGAAAAGGAATGAATGTCATCTGTGCTGGGTAGTTTCACATCAACTGGACATAGGCTACAATCATCAGAGAGAAGGGAGCCTCAATTAAGAAAATGCCTCCAGAAGATCCAGCTGCAGGCAAACCTGCAGGTCATTTTCTTAATTAGTGATTGATGAGGGAGAGTGCAGCCCATGTGGGCGATGCCATCCCTGGGCTTGTGGTTCTGGTGCTATAAGAAAGCAGTCTAAGCAAGCCATGATGAGCAAGCCAGTAAGCAGCACCCCTCCAGGGCCTCTATATCAGCTCCTGCCTCCAGGTTCCTTCCCTCACTGCTTTTGATGATGAACTGTTACATGGAACTGTGAGTGAAATAAACCCTTTCCTCCCCAACTTGCTTTTGGTCATGGTGTTTTATCATAGCAATAGTAACCCTAACTAAGACACCATCCATCAGAGCATTTGGATGAAAATGTGCAGTCCCTGTGGGATGCAACTATAACAGAATGCAGCTTTGCCAGCATATCTCTAAGGCTTCTCTAACTTAACTGGATTGCCACCAAAGTTGCTTAATAAATAGGTAATAAAAATTTATCCCCAAAAGTAGACTTTTAAGTAGATATAAGATGAGCCACTTGGAAAACAAACCTCAATGTGTTTTAGGGAGTTGATTTAGAACAAATGACATTAGACCCACAAAAGGATCAGAGGGAGAACTGCTAATTGGCATCTTGTACACTGAAGTTCTCAGAAGAAAGGCACATCTATAATGAAGGCTCTTCAAGGTTGATGACCGATTAGAACTTCTTGGTTGTAGAAAGCTGGGAGTTACAGATGGAGAGCCAAAGCCATCCCTAGAGCTCTTCAGTTCCTTCAGTAATCCACTATACCGCTCTGAGTCTGATCTAATTGCTTACTGACTACCAGGTAAAATCTTTGAAATGCACCCCTCTCTTGCATCGCTTTTCAAGTGTGTGTGTGTGTGTGTGTGTGTGTGTGTGTGTGTGTGTGTGTCTTTGTCTATCTGGGGTACATGCGTGTGAGTGCAATGCCTGCATAAGCCAGGAAAGAGCACTGGCTTCTTAGGAGCTGGAGTTATAGGCAGCTATGAGCTGTCAGATGTCGGTGCTGGGAACCAAACTTTAGTGCTCTCGGAGAGCAGCAAGCACTAATAACCACTGAACCATCTCTTTATTTATCTGTTTTTTAAAAATTATTTACTTTTATGTGTTTTAGGGTTTTGCCTGCGTGTGTCTGTACACCACATTTATGCCTGGTGCCTGAGGAGGCCAGAAAAGGGTGTCAGATCCTCTAGAATTGGAGTTACAGACAGCTGTGAACCACCACATGGGTGTGGGGAATTGATTGCAGGTCGTATGGAAAAGCAGACAGTTCTCTTAACTGCTGAGCCATATTTCCAGCCCTAGAGTTCTTTTCTTTTCTTTTTGTTTTTGTTTTGTTTTTCAAGACAGGGTTTCTCTGTGTAGCCCTGGCTGTCCTGAACTGTCTGTAGACCAAGCTGGCCTTGAACTCAGAGATCTGCCTGCCTCTGCCTCCTGGGTGATGAGATTAAGGATGTGTGGGACTATCCCTGGCTATATTGCATTCTTGTCAGCCCACTATCTTTTATCAACAGAAAAGCCAAGCATGTCAGACAGCATCTGAGACCGATGGCAAGATGCTCCCTCCTTTCTATTTTGCTGTAACAGCCTGATGATGCCCTCACATATGTATTTGGTAAATGACTTGGTTCATGACTTCCTTTTGTATTATGACTATAAAGGTTCACGCAATGCTTCTGTGTCGGAACACATTATTCAAGGCAACTTAAATCCAAGTTCCCAGATCATGGTTGCTAACATTTGGCTCAGAGTAAACTATTTTTTTCCCCCTTTGAGGAGAGAGCTGTGTTTTGCACTGATGATCTTAAAAGCCTGGTTTGCGTGAAAGGTCAACAGAAAGATGATTCTTTATTAAACCAATCTCGAGCCTTTAGCAACAATACTCCACAGCATTTCCATTCAAAGTAAAGCACAATCATCTTTCCTCTCTACCCCAGGAGCGAAAAGTTCTTTCAGAATAATATGGCACTGAAGAGAAACTGAGCAGGCAAACATCTAACACACACGTTCCATGGCAAGTCAAATGTGTTAGTTCAAATTCTACTTCCCATAAGACATTGTAACGTACAGGAGGAAAGGAAACAGCATTACAGTTGACTCTGGGTAGAGGCTCTGCATGTTGTGGGTGCTCCAGAACCCAGCTGACCAGTGAATGTCCTGCCTATCCATGGTGGCCTCAAGAAAGGGCCAAGTTGAGGAAGACCTATCTATCACAGAGCCTCACTGAAAGCAACCCTGCTCGGTCATGTTTCTTTTTTTTAAATCTTTTTTAAAATTATGATTTTATGTACCTTGGTGTTTTGCCTGCGTGTGTGTTTGTGTGAGGGTGTCAGAGCCTCTGGAACAGGAGTTACAGACAGTTGTGAGCTGCCATGTGGTTGCTGCGAACTGAACCAGGTCCTCTGGAAGAGCAGTCAGTGCTCTTAACCGATGAGCCATCTCTCCAGCCCCAGTCGTGTTTATTAGAATGGCCTACATCTGGGGCAGATTATCTTTTGTTGGGTAACACTCCCTAGCCCCTGCAGACACTCAATACCTTGCCATCCTCCCAACACTTTTTGGCAACTGGAGCCAACCACTTCTGTAGGTTTCCAAAGGCACCCCTTGGGAACTATTAGGCTAAGGTCTCCTGCCCCACTTTCTCTTGTACTGCCCCTGCATTCACGGGGGTGAGGAAAGGAGCAGACAAACAATAGAGACAAAGGCCAGACCAGCTCCCTGCAGGAACTAAGAAGCAGGCAGGACCCACATGCCTAAGGAGCGCCAAGAAAACACTGAAGCAGGAGTAGGGAGGAGAGTGGGTGAGAATTCAGTGAAAAGGCGATTCAGACTCGATGCACCCAAACACCAGAGTCCAATACTGGTATCCATCAAAAAGATCCTGCAAGACTAAGTCATATTCAGTACACTCTGCTTAGGAGGCCAGAATTATAGCTATGATCAAGCCTGGTGACAAGGAAACCTAGAGTTAATACAGGTGGTCTCTGTTAGACACATTTCTAGAAAGAGATTACATGGGGTGAGGTGTGAATAGAGAGACATTCTGCATCCTACCTGAATGTTGTCGAACTTGAGGCCGGGCATGGTGAGATTCTCCTTGTCTATGAACACAGTGCCATACTGCTGGGTCACCACTGACATCAGGACCTCTCTGGTCTCCTGGCTGGGAAGCCAGGCATCATTCCTCCTGTCCATCTCACTCATGCTCAGGGCTGTGGCGAAGGGATCGTCACTTCCGGCAAACACAGCCTGGATCTGTGAAAATGGCTTTGGAGACTCAGAGACATCCAGAGGGGCTGGAGAAACACCTGAAGAGTAAGATGGGCTGGTGGGATCTGGAGACTTTTCTCCCATAGGGGTGGCAAGTGGAGACAGCTTTTCTGGAACTGGGGAACCTGCATTGGGATTACTGACTGAAATGAAAGTAGAAGTTGTGAAGGAATCAAAGAAGTCAGAGGCCAAGGAATTAGAGCTCATTGTATCTCCAAAAAATGTACTCAGGCTGGGACTGGGCTGGACCATTGGAGGAGGGGTCTTGGCTGATGTCTCACTGGTGCTACTGAAACTTGGAGATTTCACCATCTGGGACTGGAAGCCATCCTGCAGAAACAAGTGCGGCTGGGAGGGAGTAGAGGCAGTCTGGCTGAAGATGGTGCAGACAGGCAAGGGCTCACCGTCTTTGGAGGAGGACTGACTGGAGGATGCTTCTGAGGTCCGTTCTTCTGGGCGAGCTTGGCCATCCCTAGGACTCACGTCCTCTGTGCCAGCGTTCTCCAGTGCAGGTATGCTCATCACATCTTCCTGCGTTGAGTCTTCTTTCAGGGATGCTCTGCTATCTGGCGTCAGGTCCGAGGCGTCTCTGGGCGTGTCGTCTCCGTCAGTTTCACAGCCACGACTCAGAGTGTCCAGCACTTCTCTGTCGGTGGCACCGGGCAGTCTATGATCAGTGGTGCCTCCTGGGGGTTCCGTAACATCCTGCAGACAGCCGAGGTCACCCACGTCACCCTCGCTGTTGTTGGGAGAGTCAGAAATGAGCACGCTCTCCATCATGTGCTCGTTAAGCTTATCTACGAAGTTGTGAGAATCCTCAGATATGGGCTCATTTTCCTCAGACCCAAACTCATCTCCACCAAGGTCAATGGTCTCCTCATGATACAGCAGATGGCTCTCCTCCTGAGACACCTGCTCAGGAATACTTTCAGGCCTCGCCTGGGCTGGAGGAATTGCCTCACTTGGGCTCTGTTCACCAGCCTTGGCTTCTTCCATGTTGTCTAAAACAGAGACAGTCACAAATCATATCACTGTGTAGTAAGTAACTTCCTTTTCTGAGAGAACCTGGGTGGACTCGAACTCACAACCTCTGCAGTTCTGAGATCATCATAGGCTGAGCTACCTTTATCTTGTTTCTCAGTGGAAGAAATGTTTAATACTTCCGCATTCAAATGGCACAAGATTAAAAATCCTTTTCCATTTTATTTACTTATTTCTAATTATGATAAACACACAGAAAATTTATTGCCCACCTTTTTTTTTTCCCAAGACAGGGCTTCTCTGTTGTAACTCTGGCTGTCCTGGAACTCACTCTGTAGACCAGGCTGGCCTCGAACTCACAGAGATCCACCTGCCTCTGCCTCCCAAGATGGCCCACCACTTTTTAAGTGCACAGTTCAGCAATGTTTAGTACATTTCATCGTTGCCCAATCAACCTGCAGAATTTTGGTCATCTTGTAAGGCAAAAATTCTATACCCATAAAATGACTCCTCCGGTATTCACATGAGGACAACCACCATCCTAACTCCCATCTTTCTGAATTTCCTAAGGACCTCATTTAAGTGGAATAAAGCTCTCATCCACTGTAATATATATAGTATCAGTAAACAAGTGTTGTCTGTCCTCACTGTGAAGCTGGGATCTGCCCCCTGCCCCCATCTCAGCCCCAACCACGTCTGTCTCATAATGTTCTCCAAGGCCCCTTGTACAGGCTGAGAACAGTTGGAAGGTAACCACTGGCAACAAACACCATGAAGCTCATCCAGGGAGAGACTGCTCTGTTCTGCCCGGGACCCTCAATCCAGAACCCCGGCAAGGCTGCTGCTTCCACAGTTGACTCTGTGGGATGTTGTGAGCACCAATCTGATGATGTCCTTCGCTCATTCTCTCAATCAGGCTATGAGAGTCTTCTCTGTTGGATGTCGTGAATCCTGGTTGGATGAGATTTTGCTGTCTAATTGTTGCTTCTGTCTGCTACATTATTCTCTTCACTTGCTACATACTCACTCGTTTGAACTGAAGGTCAAGTACCACAGCTCATCCTCCACACTGTACAGAACATTTGTGCGGCAGCATGTATGGGCTCTCCTTCCCTTTGA
Organism: Cricetomys ansorgei; assembly: GCA_026225945.1. Lineage (NCBI taxonomy): Eukaryota > Metazoa > Chordata > Mammalia > Rodentia > Nesomyidae > Cricetomys > Cricetomys ansorgei. The sequence goes on from JAMJFZ010000320.1 coordinate 2,053,741, forward strand.
CAGGCGAACAACACTGCATTGCAGGCATGTGGCAGCTTGCATTCATTTACCCAGACACCTGGGCTGCTTCTAGCCACTAGCAACTGTGCACACACTGCTGTTGACAGGGTGTGTGGATGTATCTTTGAGACTTTAATTCCAATTCTTTGGTATGGTAAATTCCTATTCCAACGCCCAGAGGTGGACGTGCTGGATCATATGGTGATAACATTTTCCCCCATTTGTGTTTGTTTTTATGAGACAAGGTTTCCCTTTGTAGTCCTGCTGTTCTGGAAATTATTCTGTAGGCCAGGCTGGCCTTCAACTCAGAGATCCGCCTACCTCTGCCTCCCTAGTGCTGAGATTAAAGGCGTGCACCACCACCGCTGGACAGTTAATTACCTTTTACTTTCATGGGGGAACTGTAGCAGGACTCCCACAGTGTCACTCAGCAAGGAGGCATTTTTCATAGATACAAACCCTGTCAGACCTCAGCAGAGGCCAGTCTCCTGGCCAGTGCCATACTGGACAGTAGAACCCTGAGCATCTGAGCTCAGGTGTTTTTATTGATACAGAATTCCTCAGGTGTCCTCCTGATAGCACATGCAGATCATGAGCAATCAAACATCCCCTACACATTTCAACACCTGCAGACAATACAAAAGCTAAGACCTAGGCAGCCCCTCACTCAACAACACACAATTCTTTTATATATAACTAAAAATAAACTTCTACAACAGCGAATTGCAGATTTTCCACTGTAGCAGAACCCCTTTCCACCCCTTGCACAGTGCGCACACACACCCTCATTTCAATACATACTGGCTAGTATTTATGTTTTGTTTTTACTTAGCTTTTTAGTATGTGAGAGAATATGTTTTTATAAATCAAGGTCTTAGGTAACCTAAGCTGGGCTTAAATTTGATATGTAGCAGAAGATGACCTTGAATTCCAGGCTCTCCTGCCTCCAGTTCCTAATGCTGAGATACAGGCTCAGCACCATCATTCCCGTCTTTAATTCACGTGTGTACCTATGGTCAGAAGACAATCATCTGGAACCAGTCCTCTCCTTCAACCAAATGGGTCCTGCGGATCCAAATTAGGTTTTATCAGTATTGGTGGCAGACATTGAGGCATCTTGTCAGCCTTCACTTTAGCTTTTGGACACTATTCTTTTTCTTTCTCTCTTTCCTTCTTTTTCTTTTTTCCCCCTTCCTTCCTTTTTTTTTGAGATGGAGGGTCTCCCTATTTAGCCCAGACTGACTTCAAACTTGCAATTTCCCCATCCCAATGTCCTGAATGCTGGGCTTACAGACACGAATCGCTTTGCAAAGCCAGCACAACTCACTCTTCAGTGCTCAGGCTGGCCTGCGGATGAGACACTCCATGCTAACAATCTCTTCACCCCGCCCTTGGCTTACCGCAGTGTTTAATTGTGGGCATATGGGCTATCAAGGACAGAAGGAGCAAAAGTTGGGGCGAAACAAAAATACACCACGAGCACTGGCGAGGTAACAAGGGAGGGCACCGACTATGGACGCACAAGAACCTGACCCTCATTTTGTACATGAGACACCGGGGCCTGGATAGTGTGTACTTTGTCCAAAACCACAGGGGGGAACAGAATCGACTAATGCCAAGAGGAGCCCCTGCGGGGGCTGTCACAGTCAGGCAGGTCTCAGCCCTGCGAGGCAGAGATCGGAGAACACGCGCGGACGCCGCCCTCCGTGGGAAGGTCGAGGGCCCCAGCGACCCCTCTTGACTGAGGCCCGCTCCTCACCTGCCACCCGCCCCCGGGGTCGAATCACCCACGGGTGAAAAGGGTCCGAAGAGATGACTAAAGACCGGAAGCCGACTCAAGGTCCAAGGTCTCGCGCGCTTGCGCGCCTGCGCGAGCAGACCAGCGCCGCCAGACTTTCGCACATGCTCAATTCAGGAGCTCCCGACTCTTCTCTGGAAGCCGGAAGCAGGACTCACATCCGGTTCATGTGCCGTGGGCGGGACCTAAAGTTAAAACGCGTAGTGGGACCAGAATGGACCTGGTGATTGACAGAAGTCATCTATCCTTGGGCCTGTCACAAACCAAAGATCCGTTTCCTAGGACTTTGTCTTTGTGCTTGCTGGTTCTCCACATCCCCTGCTCTGTGTTTGTGGCAGTGTGCTAACATCCATAAAAAGAGTAGTGGGGAATGTTAAGAGTCGCGCGGCTTGCTGTATGTGTGGTTGAAGGAGTACAGTTCTCAAGTCAAGAACTCTGCTTTCTTGATTTCCAATGTAATCTCAGAAAAGGTTGTAACAATGTTAAAACACAGCTCTCATCTCAGAGGTTTAGATTCTGGAGCCAACAATGAGTGGGTAATGCCTGGGAGCACAGGACTCAGGTTACCTTAAATTCTGCTGACATGGTAACTAACAGTTTAATGAAGTTGTATAGTAACAACAAAAGTAAATCTACACATTTCTCGAACATACTTTGGAAGCACTGGGTAGGTGAATAACAGCAAAGCAAGGAACCCTCTGCTGTAGGCCTCAGGTGCTGTCTGATGACATTCGTACCTTTGGATTGGTGAGAGCTAGTTGGCCAGAGGGGTTAGTAAAAAAGTCAATGTTAGACACAGAGGTGGGCAATGGTAGTATTAGGTAAGCTGCAGTCATGAAGGTCAGTTAAGAGATAGTAGGAAAAGTCAGCAACACCAGAACCCCATAGAACCCGGCCAGTGAATTCCCTGCAGTGCATTTTATCTTCCAGCACTTTCCAAGCCAGGACATAAGAGCCTTCTGTGTCCGGGAGCTCCAGGAAGTAAAGATCGCAGGCCTAGCTGTGTCACTGTGTACGACTGGGCCCTCATGGGAGATGCACACGGCTGCACCTCACTGCCCACCTACACCACCACTGTCTCAACTCAAGCTATTAGGACCTCATCTTTAAATGGACGTTTATAGCCTGCTCCATGGGGCTGGCGCATAGGTCCTGGCAGTAAGTTGTGCTCAGGACCACAGTTTAGGAGTGAGGCACTGCTGACCGTAACTTCCTTGTAACTGCTCTCTTTAGTGAGCGGGGGCATGAAAGTTTCCAAGGATCAAGTCAGGAGCGCTAGAGCGCCGCCCTGGTGACCGCCCATTCCCACTGCATTTGCTACCAGCCCCGCCCTCCATCGCAGGAGGCCCCGCCCTCCAACCCAGGAGCCCCTGCAGCCACAAGAGAAAAGCATCGCCGCCATTGGTCACTGGGGAGGAGCGTACTGATGACGCCACGAAGAAAACAGGAAGTGTGCCTCGGAGAGCCGGCCTAGGGCTCGTCGTCTCTTTTTCTCGGCAGGGAATGAATGAATTCTGGCCGGTCTCTGGTGAGGCGGGACTCGGGCGCTGAGGCGTGAGCGGCGGGGCTGGCAGCGCGGCATGGAGGACGACGCGCCGGTCATCTACGGGTTGGAGTTCCAGGTGGGCTTGACGGAGGTCAAGGGGTTGGCGCCGCTCGCGCCCGACCTGCAACTACGAGCGTGCTCACTCGGTCGGGTTCTGAGGACTCTAGGCTTCCGAGTCCCGGCGAAATGCGCGTGGGCTGCGGCCGAGTGAGGCCCAGGGCCGGCATGGACGGCCGAGGGTGAGCGCTTGGCCCCGCAGATGTCTCCATCATGTCGATTGGATTCTTGAGGAGCAATTGAGCACTGTTGTACGAGTGTAGGATACTTCTCTATACAAGACCGATAAAGAAGGGCTTCAGAGGGAAAAAAAATGCTGGATGGGTGTCATGAAACATTCTGCTCATTCAGGTTGGGAGCCTAATTTCATGTTTCCTTGTGAACTTTTTCATCTTTTTCCATAGCTGTTAAATTCTACTTGTTTGCATTTGTTAACTCTTCTTTAAAATCTTACTCGTGATGTGTGCAGTTTAGGTTGCCGGCTCGAAGTGAGCAGTGGGAATGGGTTTTTCATCTCACAGGGAGTTCTTCAATCCAGGACCTTGATTTGGTAAGAATCCACTGGAGAGTTCTGCTATTCTTAACGCCTTCCTGGGTGCCTAGGCTCCCATGCTAAAAATCAGGATGCAATTCTAAACTCTCTGCCTTTGACTCTTGTTGTCTACTTTGGCAATTTTCTTAGTTGTCCTGGAGTTACATCTAACATCTAGATGGGATGAAATCCAGTGTAGCCTCATTACTCCCACCCTTTTTGTGTTCCTGTCATAAATAAAATCCTTGGACACTGTGTGCCCTTGAACACAGATATATCATGATTACTTTGTGGGGTTGCCCGTGACTTCTAATACAAGGAGAAAATCAGCTCTATGTAGGTGACGAGATATGCCCATTTTACAGATAGTGAATGAGGATATAGATGTGTAGAGGGGTCATATGATGGGACTAAGGTCAGACAATAAGGGATAGAGTGAGAGTATACCTAGATGTCTGTACTGAAGCCTGGAGAGGCTACTTAATCTGTCCCGGGCTATGAGTGTCTTTACTTACAATATGAAAGGAAATGTGGAATATGTTCAGAGTTAATTTTTAGTGTTCTTTGAAACCCAAGTATAAATAGAAGTTACTTGAATACACCCCAGTTTTTCTTAGGGGAGGATTGACTATGGACTATGGATGATTTGTAAATAAGATGCATAGCCCCAGCAGTTGGAGTAAACCTCCAGGCTCAAAGTGCACAGACAAGGCTGACTTAGTGAGACAGAACACACACATGTTCATGAACTGTGTTCAGCTTGCTCTGTGTACTACCAACAGACAGACTCCAAGCTCAGGAGTACCTGATGTATGAGTAAAGGATTGGTGGATGAGGACAGGAGGAAGTTGCCTTAAAATCGGCACGAAGAAGTGACATTAAATCACAGAGTCTGGACACTGCAATCTCCGGCCAGGGAGAAGCTGAGTGGTCAGCACTGTTGGGAGGAGTGAGGGAATGTTACTGGGCCTGTGCCAGGGTCAGCCTGCTGCTTCCTGAAGAAGCCTGTGTGACAAAAAACTGACCAGGACATCAAATAACTACTTCCTGCCTACTGTTTGCCAGTACTGTGCACTGGATCACAGCAGAGTTAGAAACAGACAAATTACAGCTCCTGTGCATTCCTTTCACCCGTGTGCAAGGCAGAGGTGTTTCTGTGGGCAGGGTTTCTGGGTTCATTTGATCAGTTGGTTTTTGTGGTACTGTTGATGGAACTTGGGGACTTGTGCATGGTCATTAAGTGCTCTACCACTGAGCCATAACTTGTTTAAAAATTCATCAGGTGGATGTTTAATGTATGCATTTTTTTTTCTTTTTTCTGTCCCTCCTTTGCTTCTTTGGTCACTTGCTCTCTATCACTTTTACTGACTTGCTCTCCTGGTGCCTTGGTGAGGAGGCTGTTTGTGTAGGGAGTCAGCTAACTGCAGAAGAAGGCTGGCCTGGCCCTGCTTTCTGTTAGAGCACAAGCCCTTCCTCACTGCTTTCCTTTCTGAGGCTGCATTAATCTTTCAAGGCCACTGCTGTTAGATTCAGTTGGCTGTCTGCTGTGGAGTTAACCATGTATTTCATACTTTATTTTATCTATTATTATTATTATTATTATTATTATTATTAGGCTTTTTTGAGACATGGTTTCTCTTTGTAGCCCTGGCTGTCCCGGAACTGACTCTTTAGACCAGGCTGGCCTGGAAATCAGAGATCTGCCTGCCTCTGCATCCTGAGTGCTAAGATTAAAGGCATGTACCACCATTGCCCAGCTTATTTTATTTTTTATAATTTACTTTTATTTTATGTTCATTGGTGTGTGACATGCATGTATGTCTGTGTGAGGGTGTCAAAAGCCCTAGAACTGTAGTCACAGACAGGTGTGACTTGTCACGTGTGTGCTGGGAATTGAACCCAGGTCCTCTGGAAGAGCAGCCAGGGCTCTTAATTGCTGAGCCATCTCTCCAGCCCCAGCATTTCATACTTTAGTAAGCAGCAGGTAAGATGCTAAGTTTCCCTAGGGAGTGCTGTATACTCCTGAAGTTCCTGGTGACTGTTGTTTGTCATTGTCTCAACCCATCAGCATTTCCAGTTCTTGTTATTTGTTTGGCTTACTCTATGGGCCAATGACTAGAAATCTCATTAAAAATATGCTTTCTATATGAGAACAAGGGCACACATGGAATTATGAAAGGTGGCTGGTATTCTAACTGCAGTCATGTTTGTTAGCTCCTTTACCATAAGAGCTCTAGAGACAGCTGGTTCTAAGATTGGAAGTCTGGGCTTTTGTTTTTTTACAAATATTTATTATTTATTTATTTAATAATGTTGGGGCAGAAGCTAAGTCAGTGTCTCTCACTTTCAGTCTTCAGTTTCTTGATCTTCTGAGTGGGAATGACATCCATCCAATGTCTTTCCATCTCCATTATGGAATCAGGTTTCCATTATGGAAACCAAGCTTATGGAAACTTCTGACCCATTATAAGAACTTGATCTTGGGGCTGGAAAGATGGCTTAGTGGTTAGAAGTACTTACTGCTCTTCCAGTTTGGTTGCTAGCACCATGTTAAGGGGTTCACAGCTGCCTGTAACTCCTGAGGATCTGATGCCTTGTTCTGATGACATAGGCACCTCTACACATGTAGCTCACACTCACACAGACACACTCATGTACTTGAATAAACTTTTAAAAATAACTTGAACCCAGAATGGGCTCAGTGGAACCTGTGAGACTATCTTTCTGACCAGACCAAACTGCTAGTGCAGATCACTTAAATTTCGTTATCTACTTCTGTAAGTGATGGCATTTAATCCTGTTTTCTGCCTCATCTTGAACTAGTGGGTGATTTTGTTAAATGTTAACTTGCTACTGTGGTCTGTGCCAGTGTCTTTGGCACTTAATCTTGTACCAGTTTATCTCTTGATCTTGTAAATTTTTTCTTTGTCTTCTCTCTGCTAATGAAAAGTCTGGGCCTTGCACTTTGTTTATACCTTACTGGAAGAAGTTGATAGACAGCAAGAGATCTGACACCAGAATGGTTAGAAAGAAACAATCTTTGTAATTCTGCCTATCAAATAACCTCTCTTAAAAATATGTCCACAGCACTTATAGAGCAAGAGGCACATGCACACATTAGCTTTTCACCATTAGCTTGAAATATAGAAAAAGATTTTTAATGTGAAATAATCATTCTCCCTCAGTTGGTCCCTTTCTTTCCTGGTCCTAGTCTTGGGGATTCTGGACTTTGTATCATCTGTGTGACCCCAAGTTGTGTATGAAGGTCTTTAAGACCTGGTGCATGTGTAAAAACCGGGCTTCTGTGGGATGCCCTGGTGCCCATTGGAGTTTCTGATGCCTGCAGGAGGCCCTAGTGCTTGCAGGATGTCTGGGTGCCTATGGATATCCAGGTGCCTGCAGTATGTCCAGGTGTCTGTGGGAGGCCCTAGTGACTGCTGGATGACCCGATGCCTGAGAGATGGCTGGGTGCCTGTGTGATGATCAGGTGCCTGTATGATCTCTGTGTACCTACAGGATTTCTGGGTGATGTCTAAGTGCCTGTGGGATTATCTGGGTGTCTGTAAGATGTCCTGGTATCTGCCTGTTGGCCTGGTGTGTGCATGATACCCAGGTGTCTGCATGATTTCCTGGTGCCTGGGGTATGCTTTGATGCCCTTGGGAAGTCCTGGTGCCTCTGAGATGTCCAGGCATCTGTGGGGTGCTCTGGTGCCCTTGGGAAGCCCTGGAGCCTGCAGGATGTCTGGGTACTGGAGAGATATCCAGGTGTTGAAGTAGGCCCTGGTTCCTGTGGGAAGTCCTAGTGTTAGTGGTATGTCCAGGCATCTATGGGATGCTCTGGTGCTCGAGGGAGGCCCTGGTGACTACCAGATGACACACAGGTGCCTGTCATCAAACACAAACACAGATGTCCAGTGTTTGAGGGATAGCTGGGTGCCTGTGTTATGTCTGTGTGCTTGCAGGATGTCTGGATGCCTGCAGGGATGTTAAGGGGCCTGCAAGATGTTCAGGTATCTGTGGGTTGAGCCAGGCTACCTGATGCCTGGGTATCTGTGGGACACCCTGGAGCCTGGGGTATGTCCTGATGCCTGTAGGAAGGCCTGATACCTGTGAGATGCCCCAGTGCCTGTGGGACATCTTGTGCCTGTGACATGTACTGATATCTGTGGGGAGTCCTGGCACCTGTGGGATATCCAGGTACCCGTGGGATGGTCTGGTGCTTGTGGGAAATCTGGATACCTGTGGGATGCCCCAATGTCTGCAGAATGACCTGGTGCCTGTGGGATGTCTACACACCTGTGGGAAGTTACAGTGCCTGCATGATACCCAGGCATCTATGGGGTGCCTGCAGAATGCTTTGATGTCTGTGGGAGGCCCTGGTGCCTGCAGGATGTCCAGATACTTGCAGCATATCAGGGTGCCTGGGCAATGTCTGGATTCCTGGGCGATGTCCAGGTACCTGTGGGTTTGGGTTGTAGGCTGCGCCCAACTTTGGGTTGAGCGTCATAGTGCTTGGTCTTGGGCTGGTGTGGGCCAGGTGAATGTCCATCATCGGAGAAACCTGCTGCCTCCAGGATCTGTGGTGATGCCCTTGATCCATGCTTCTGACACACTGGCTGGACTTAATTTTCTTTTATTTCTTTCTATCTATCTATCTATCTATCTGTCTTTCTATCTGAGTGCACAGGGGTGAGACTAGAGAACAGGGAGGAATGGGACGACGGTGTTATTGAGATACATTGTATGAAACCCAAATTATTAATAAAAATATTTTTAAAAACGATTAACTAAAAAAAAAGAATGTAAGAGGAAAAAAAGGAGCTTTGCTCACAAATTAACATCTCCTCCAGAAGGATCAAGGGTAGGAATGCTGAGGGGAGACAGGCTAAGAGAGCGAGGAACATTCATGTCTTTTCTGAGAATGAGGGTGATTTTCCAGTAACACAAGTGTTCCCCTTTCTGGAAAGGGGAACTCCCCTCCACGGTCTGGAGTTTCCAGTCATGACTGGTTAGGCATCTTTAGCTTGGAAATGGAAGAGAGAGACTTAAGTCTAGGTCAAGTATAAGCCTTATATTATAGTTCTGGACTGAACGTATATCAGAGACCAATGTATCAATACAAAGTGTAATAGGATCTAACCTAAAAGTGAGGTCATCAAGAAGATTGACACCAAACCTCTTGCCATGCTGTAGTCACCCATGGAATGCTGCATCTTAAGGGAAGAGTAACATCAGTAAAAGTGACCCAGGAAGCTTGGTTGTAACCCCACCCAGGAGAAGCATTATCTGTGGCAAGCTAAAAATGTGTGGTTAGCCCTATGGCCTCTAGATTGGTTGGTTCTCTCTTCTGCCTTCTCTCTCTGAGAGAGGATCTCATTATGTAGCTCAGGCTGGCCTTGAGCTCATTGTGACCCCTGTGCCTGGGATCATAGGCCTGCAGTACTACATGCATGTAGGAGCAAGTGAAACTAGAGGTTGGTTCAGGTTCCCTCTGTAACTGCCCTCTGACTCTGCTTTGCTTCCAAGTGTCTGTGGCTGCAGCCACAAGAGGCACCAACATGATCAGCAGTCCTGGACAGTCTTGTCTTCTCCTCCAGTCCTTAACTTAGTGGAGGCTGCACAGTCCCCTCACTGTTTGTGTGAACACAGTCATAGATCTAGGAGTCAGGATGTAGACATTTTCAGTGGGCCATTATTGTGCTTACAGCAGGAAGTAAAGTGTAAGTTACAGGGCCTTGGCCATGGTCCTGGAAATTGTTGGACTGACAGAGCTGAGCTAGTTTACAAGCTTGAGGTTATCTTTTTTTCTCAAAGCATGAAATTCTTAATTCTGTCTTTTATAATAAATATTCTAAACATAGTTACTGCAATGTATGCTGTCCTTAGTTTCCTAGACTTCACCTTCAGGAAGGCTGGCAGCTTCTGAGCTTGGTGGTGGCTGGTAGCTCTTAGTTGGGTTCTGTAGCTGGAGTTGGCTTCACCTGCAGAGACACTTTGCCCAAGGCCATTCTGCTCTCCAGAGACAGCCTGCAGCCCCAGCTGCTCAACTAGGGTGTATGGTGTAAAGGCCTACCCATTTGCTTCAGCTCTGAAGGACCGTCCAGCCCTGGGCTCCCCAACTGGCAGGCCCCTGTGGCAGATGCCCAAACTCCACTTTTCCTGGTACACACATCTTACAATGTTAGGAGAGCCTAACTAACACCTAGTTAGTAGAGCTAATTCCTAGGGGATGAGTCATTTGAACTTTCTGCCCTTTACCATTTTCTTTCTTTCTTCCTTCCTTCCTTCCTTCCTTCCTTCCTTCCTTCCTTCCTTCCTTCCTTCCTTCCTTTCTTTCCCTCCCTCCCTCCCTTCCTTCCTTCCTTCCTTCCTTCCTTCTTTCTTTTTTCCCCAATGTGGTTTTGCCTTACTGTCAAACTGACCTAGTTTTGATTGAAGGTTAGGTTTCTTCATGATAGCTTTGTATGTTCCTTTCCTGTGGAGAACTTAGAGTGGTCTGCACAGTCAGCTTCTGTTGGACCAAGGATTGAGAGCATGCACAGCTTTGGTCTGTGCCAGCCGCTCTAGTTGCAGTTCTGCTCCCCCTACGATGGCCCTGTGTGGTGAGAGCAGTGCCAGCTTCTTTGTGGTAGGCCCGGCCCTGTGTTTATTTACAACCAAAGTTGCCCTATCACAGCTTTCCTCAGACTTAAACCTGCAGCTGCAGTGTAGCCAGATTCTGGGCTTCTTCACAGACATGAGGCCTTGAGGCAGACTGTATTTTGGGTAGCTTTTTCTGGTTTTCTGTAAGAAAATTGGCTTAAACTACCTGCATTGCGTCGCTGGACGCCATTTCTGTTGTGTTGTTTTGATGAAGTGTAATTTGTTGAGCCAATCTATTTATCGCTGACATGGCGGTTTTATTACACAACTTAACCATTGCTGTGTAAATAATTTGTATCTTTATTGCTTAGATTAGTGCCCACTTAGAGTTATTTCACGTACAGATTTGAAGTGCAATTGTGTTAGAAGTGTGCAGTCGCCTCTAGACACTGCTGATTTATCCTTCATCACAGCAGATGAGATAAGCTGGCTTTTCTGTGTCTATTAAGCCTAACTTCATAAATGTGTATGCGCTTCCTCCCTCCTCAGGCACGTGCTCTAACACCTCAAACTGCGGAAACAGATGCCATTCGCTTCTTGGTTGGGACACAGTCTCTTAAATATGATAATCAGGTAACTATTTTTGACAAATGTATACATGTTAATTACTAAGCTTATTCTTAGTTTCATAGCCATTTGCTCTTGATTTCTCAAGCAACATCTGAGAAAAAAAGTTTAATTCCACACAAAGTTTTCATTAGATTTAAATATATATTTCCAAGTCATAACTATTACCCAACTATATAAGATAAGTACAATAATTTATTCTGTTTAGTGTTTCTTTTTTATGTGTGTGTATGGTGTATGTACATGTGTGTGTATGTGTGCGTGCATAGGTGCATATGTGTGTGGAGGTCAGAGATCGATTTTGTGTATCTTCGATTGTGGTTTTTTTTTTCCCTCTCTTTTTGTGTGTATGTGTGTGTGTGTGTATGTGTGTGTGTGTAACAGAGTAAAACAGAGTCTTGCTATTTTATGGCCTGGCTGCCCATGAACTGTGTAGATCAAGCTGGCCTCAAACTCCAAGATATCTGTTTGCCTCTGCCTCCCGAGTGCTGAGATTAGAGGCATGTGCCACCATGCCAGGTGGTACCTTAGATGTTGAAATGCTGAGATTGCTCATTAAACCCAGAGCTCATTGATTTGGCCAGATTGATGAGCTCCAGAGATCTGTCTGTCTCTTCTTCCATAGTGCTAGGATTATAGATTTATGCCATCAAGCCTTGCTTTCACATGGGTGCTGGCAGTCTGAACTCAGGTCTCCATAATCATGCAGCAAGCGGTTTAAGGACTGTGCCATCTTCCTTAGCCCTGTTTAGTTACTTTTGTAGTTTGCTTTGGTTTTGTGGTCACATAGGTTTTACTGTGTAAGTGATTAAGAAGCAGCTTGGAAAATATGACCATCGACTTGGTCATTTCTGACTATTCCTAGTACTGTGTGGCTAAGCCTGGACTAGGTCATGATCCCATGCTAACAAGAAGAAGCCCCTTTGCTGCTGTGGGTACTGTAGTGGACTGTAGGGGATCTGGATTCAGTTAGTGCCTTAGTACTAACCATATGACCTTTAACAAATGGATTAACGTACTGGACTTCATTTTCCTCATTATAAAAACGGAGATAAGCATGCCTGCTTTATGGGCCTCACAGAGAGACCATGAATAATATTATGAAAACATACATTGCTCTTGAAACTGGGAAAAGGTGTGTAAGGCCTTGTTAGTCATGGTAGACGGCCTCTACCCAGTTGACATTTTCATACAAGGATATGGCATTAACAGCTGTTGACAAATACTGGTGCTGGATAGGCACGGTGAAATTGTCACTCTCTCTCATGCCGCTGAGGAGTTTAAAAATGGCACAGTCATTTCTAGGTAGAACTTCTGTAAGTTAACATTTCTTTTATTTAACCTGCAATTTCAGTATCCAAAACCTAGAAAAGGCTTTGTATATAAACAACATTAACTATAGTGGTACTCAGAAAAAGTCAGAAGTGATCAGAATATGAAAATTTGCAAATATTATGTTGGACAGTAACAAAATTATTACTTAGGGTGGCAGACTCATGTTCCCATCCCGATCACCCTCAGCAGGCTAGTATTCATTCTTGGTGCTCATTTAAGATTGCCAACTTCTCACTGGGCATGGCTATAAAACCAACACTTGAGAAATTGAGGCAGGAGGATCATGTGTTCAAGGCCAGCCTGGGCTACATAGGAGAACCTATCTTCCTTGGGTGGGTGGGGCAGTGATCATGAGCATAGCAATCAAAACTTTTCATGAAAATGTGTGTTTGAGGGATTGTAGAGGTGGTCTGTAGTATGTGCAAGAGCATATACTGCTCTTGCAGAGGCCCCGAGTTCAGATTCCAGCACTCAAGTCAGGGACAACTGCCTGTGGCTCCAGCCCAGGATATCCAGTGCCCTCTTTTGGCCTCTGCATGCACTGTGCTCACTTGCACAAACCCACACTCAGATACACATATATGCATATAATTAAAATATTTTTAAAGGGGCGTGGGAGATGGCTCTGAGGTTTAGAGCACCGGCTACTCTTCCAGAGGACCCAAGTTTGATTCCCAGCATCCACATGGTGGCTCATAACCATTGGTAGCCATAGTTCTAGGAAATCTGATGCCCTCTCTGGCTGCTTTGGGCACTAGAAGCATATGTGGTGCACAGATAATACATTCAGACAAAAACATATAAAGTTTCTTAAAAAAAGATGTATGTTGTGCTCTGTAACTCTACCATAAAAAGGACACGTGGACATTTATAGTGTCTTGTCCAGGTTTCTGAACCTTTCATTTCTCCTAGCTGTGCCCATGTGACACCTTCCTCTTCCTTCCTCCTTAGCTTGGCTGCAACTGTTGACTCTGCTCTTACCTGTCCTCTGGGATATACAGCTTCAGTGTAGGTCTCCTACTGTAGAGTTTTGGTTGGCTCTTTTTTGTCTCTACTTTTCTCCAATTTCATCCCTTTCTACTGTGGTATGCAGTAAGCATTTTTCTGAGGACTAAGGACCTTCTAATGCCTGTCACTAAGCAGTTGTCATAGATAACTTTATGCTAAGGAAGGCCAGATACCTCAGTAACAATTTTTTTTTTTTTACCTTTTTAGACTTATTTTTTAATTAAATATATGTGTATGCATCTGTATGTGGTATGTGCCTATGAGTGCAGGAGCCCGAAGGCTAGAGGTGCCTGTCCATTGAAAGAGCAGTACATGCTCTTCATGGCTGAGTTAGTTATCCTCCATCGTTATTTCTAATATAAAAATACATTTGTTTATTTTACAAGGAAACCTTGTGATGTTCTAGATTTTGTTTGATATTTATTGTATTTCCAGGCAATCAAATCAGATTTTAGTTTCTCCTAAAGAAATGATAACATCTGGGGCTCATGTGCCTGGAGCTCCAGTTCTGTGATTTTTGCCACAGTGGATTCCATGGACTTGTTGGCTCAAAACCCATAGGCAGTTTGCCTGCTAGAGTAACTTGAAGCCAACACCTCAGAACTTCCCTTCATGTCACCTTGCTCTGCAGTTGCACTACAGCCCTCCGTTGAGGGGTGTGTTGTGGCAGTGGAGCATGAGGAGTCTGCCTGTATTTCTGATGGAAAATCCTTTTAGGTGCTGTGCAGGTGGTTTCAGGTCAAGGATTTCCCAATAGTCTGTTTCACCAGAACTGCTGGAGCACCCCCAGGTTTGGCTGCTGGTTACTTTTCCTGGGATCATGTCCTTGGAGCAGGCTGGACATGTGAGCCAGTGTCAGGAGAGACAGACACCAGAATAGCTAGCCCCTTGCCATGCTTCCCTTGGTTTCTTGCCTTTTTGAGTCATGAGCTTTGCTGGTCTCTGGTCTCATCTGATGTATCGGTTATGCCCCATAATTTCTTTTTAAAATGCTATACCTGGGGACTGGAGAGGTGGCTCAGTAATGGGAGCATTGGTCTGGGTTTGATTCTCAGCAACCGCAGTGGGACTCAAGACTATCTGTAACACCAGTCCCAAGGGATCCAATGTCCTCTCTTGGCCTCTATAGGCACTGCATGCTTGTAGTCCGCACACATACATGGAACCAAAATACCATATACATAAAATAAAACTAAAGGTTAAAAGGAAAAAAAATGCTATACTTTGGTATTTCTGAGTTTTAGATTTATATCTAAATGAGACAATAAAGAGGCAGCTGGTGGCATGCAGTAACCTGGTTGGGTCAGCTGTCTTCCTAGCCTTGACTTCATGGTACAAAAGAGTCTTCATTATATTCATTGCTTCAAAAGACACACTCACAGGCCTAAGGGGTCCTGGGATTTAGGATATTTTGGGTTCTCTGGGCTGCCAAGCATCCTTGGGGTTCATGTTCTGGAGCAGAAGACTCAAAGGTATTAATATTTGTAGGGAGTCACACCATCTGCCTAGTAAGCACTGGTGAAAATGTGACACATTTGATAATGTTGTCATTTCTCATTTAAGTCCACAGCTGAAGGACAGACACTGGTTTTAGTCAAATGGATCTAGCAATCCAATTCTGTAAATTTACAAATGCTGAAGTAAGAGACCAGAAGGGCTTAGTGACTCACTTAAGGCAATATAGTCAGGAAGTGGCAGAATCCAGGCTAGATCCCAGGTTTCCTGGCTCACGTGGTCGAGGGAAACAGATTGTAGTGTTTTTAGTGTCACTGACTTTAATTGGGATTGGAGAAAATTAGTGAGACGTGACCATGAAATGTCCTGCCCTGTCCAGCTGTAGCCCAGGAGGGCTGTCACTTTCACTGAGCTGTGAGTTGAGAGCTGGGCATATTCATGGGGCTTCAGGCAAGGAAAGTTAGTGAGAGGCTAGAGGAGTTACATTCACTATCCATCTGAGGCAGTTCTGTGGAAGACTGGGAAAGGCAGCAGCCAGTGTGCGAGGATCCCCATAGGGTACCACTGGAGCTTAGATGCTCTTAAGTGGGTAGCTTTTGGTATATGTGTGTTTGTGTGTATGTGGGGGCTACACGTACCTGTGTACGCACCGGTGGAGGGTGGTGGTGGATGTTGAGCATCCTCTTTAATTACTGTTTACCTTATTTTTGAGACAGAATCTCCTTACTGTACTTGGCTCCCTCCCCCATAGGGTAGCTGGTCATTGAGCTGTGGGGTTCTTTTCTCTGTTCCACTGTGTTGGGTTACAGATGCATATACTCATACTGGTCTTTTTACATGGTTGCTGGGGATCTGAACTTGGGTCCTCATGCTTGTCTGGCAAGCACTTCCATCACTGAGCCATCTCTCCATCTCTCCTTTTACTTACTGTGTGTATGGATGTCAGAGGACAAACCACAGGACTCAAATCTTCCCCCATCTAGGTTCCAGGGATTGAACTCAGGTCATTAGGTGTGGCAGCAAGTGCCTTTACTCCGTGAGCCATCATGCAGGACCCTGCTTTAGGCTTTTAACTTTTTGAGACAGTCTTACTATATAGCCCTGACTGGGCTAGAACTTGCTATGTAGACTTGGCTGTCTTTGAAATTACAGAGACCCATCTTACCCATACCTCCTAAGTGCTGGGGATTAAAGGCATGTGCCACCATATTTGGTATTGTGAGTGTGTTGAGGTGGGAGAGGCACACATGCCACCCACTTTTGATTTGTTTTTTTCTAGTGTCCCAGCCCTCAGCAGCCCTACCAGGCTTGCTGTCTGTTACCTTAGATTTGTCTCGTCTGCTTTTAAACTGGGCTCAAGGGCAGGGAGAAATTCACATACACTGTTTTAAAGGGTGACGACTATTTCTGAGTCTCTTCCACAGGGAAGGGGACTGCACCTGTGTGTGCTGGGTTTGTTTGTCCAAGCTGGCCTGCTCAGCATTGTATCTGGCTGGCACCGGCCATTTTAGGCCACGGCTGGGATTGAATTCCATACTGATGGTTGCAGAGCGACTCCTCAAGAGGATGGGGTCATTTATGTGCTAAACACTACAGAGGAAGAAGAATCATGGTTAAACAAAGGGCTGTCCGAAGGCATACCACATAAACAGCATGTTTATTGTCTATGTTTAAAGTGTTTACACATGCTATTGTGTTAACATTTTAGCACTAAATGGTTGTTTTGATAGTAAAAGTCATACATATTAATAATTAGAAAAACTACTAAAAATACAAAGCACAGAGAGTCAAAGGTGAAGGCCATGGCTTCATCTTGAGAGCAGCTCTAGTTTCCTCTCATTTGGGAACACATACTTTTTAAAACAAAAATGGGTGTCACGTGTAGTTCTTTTTATGTTCCTATCTCCTTAAATTTATATTATGGACGTGCTGCTAAATAGTCAACCCAGTACTGAATAGCTTCATGGGGCTCTACTGCAGCCAAAGTACTGGCAGGCATCTGAACTCATCCCAGGCGTCAAGGTAGCTTTGACTCTTTCATTACAGTAATCAGTGCCAATGGGGAGCTTTCTTGGAAGAAATCTGTGCAGAACCATGTTATTTTCTTAGTATATGTGTATTTTAAAAATAAGTGTTTTCTACTGGCTCGAGAACTGATCAGAGATTGAGTGTGAAAATCATTTCAGTTCCTCTAATTTTTTTTCCAGAAAAGCATGGAAATGGCATAGCTAACCTTCTCACTCAGAGACCTAAATTTAACACTGTTGTAATTAATAGTATATGATCATAGGTGCTAATGTGTTGGCCTCAATTTTTAAAAAAGAAACAAAAAATATGCTAAAATATAGTCCCATCCCACCTCAGGCACTACTGCCTCGAATAGAGTCTTGCCCATCATAGAGGGACCAGTCGTAGTTCACCCAGTCCCCACTGGGCAGCAGCCTCCGTGGTCACCCTCAGATGAGAACCTCATAGTTAATCTCAGACCTCACTGGGCAACTGCCCTCACGGTCACTCTGGACCTCACTGGGCAGCAGTCCCTTGCCACTTCCTGTCTTCCCTATAGCCACAGATCAGGTCTGAGAAACTGAGAGGTTGGCACTAGGATGCCCTCACCTCTGAGCCTTTCAAGAGCAGAGGTTTTAGCAGCTTCAGTTTTTAGACTGGAGAAGACTAGCTGACAGCATTGTACAGCATTGTGGAAGCACTCCATGGGGACTTGCCACTCTTTGGGAGGGGGCTCAGTGAGAGTTAAACTGCAGGGACTTGTTCTGTTCAAAGTTGTTGCTGCCACTGAGTTTGCATGTGTTTCTTTATAATCATGATGATATTAAAGTTCTGAGGAAAGTATTTGAGATACCGATTGTACTTTTCCTGTATTTATAGATCCACATCATAGATTTTGATGATGAAAATAACATTATAAATAAAAATGTCCTCCTTCATCAAGCGGGTGAGATCTGGCACATCAGTGCCAGCCCGGCAGATAAAGGCGTGCTGGCCACCTGCTACAACAAAAGTAAGTGCCGTGCCTACTATTCTGTGTGTGTCAGCTGGAGTGTCACGTGAGAGTGATTTTATATTGCTAATGGGTCTGAGGATGATTTAGAAGATGTGACCATTCACCTAGGGGCTGCCTGTCCACAGCTGTGACCCTGGGCCTGGATGTTTGTGGTTCAGGGTCCTTGATTCAGGAGCTCTGCACTGGAGCGTCCTGAAAGGTGGACTCTACCCTGGTGTGAGCCACACCACCCCAAGCATGGCAGTGGCTTGCCCCCTTCCTACTGCCTGATGCTGGGGACATAGGGTATCCTCAACAGCCACCTAGCCCTCTCTGATATCAGCTGTGCTGTGTGCACATGCTAGTCGTGTATCCATGTGCCTGACAGGCCTCCACTTGCCACCCTGGTGCTCCAGTCTCTGGGATCTTCAGCACTAGTGTCAGATAGAGACAGTGATCTGACCTCACTTCTCCCTCAGTTCTTCTTGCTCTGTCTTTGTGATGACTTTCCTGATGATGGGTTCAGGGGAAACCCTCATCACATGCTATAGAGTGCAACGCTTTCTGTTGGGTAGCTACCAGGAAGCCTGCTTTTAGAACCTTCTGATTAGACTCTGCTTCCATAGGATTCTCCATGTTCACTTCTTTCTGTCTTAACTTCAAGCCAACCTGTCTTTATTTTAAATATATAGTTTCTTATTCAGGGCACATTAAAAAAAATGTTTGCTGAAAGGTCTTTTCCTCCCATAATCCACTGCAACTTTTTCTCCTTCCTTCCCTCCCTCCCTCCTTAATTCCTTCATTCCTTCATTCCCCTTCTTTCTTGATAGAGACTTCCAGTTCTCCTTACTATGCCTGTTGTTCCCCATATCCTTCATCTTTTACTCATATCTTTTTACATGGTTTTATTTACTTGTTGGGAAGACATTCAAGTTGAGTTTCCCTTTCTTAATTATTACCTTTTTATTGCTGTTAAGAGACACCATGACCAAGGCAACTTGTAAAAGAAAGCATTTAACTGGGAGTGTGCTTACAGTTTCAGAGAGTGAGTCCCTGACCATCATGCTGGGGAGCATGGCGGCAGGCAGGCAGGCAGGCAGGCATGGCACAGGAGCAGTAGCTGAGAGCTTACCTGTTGAGACAACCATGAGGCAGAGGGAGAGGGAGAGAGAGAGCGAGAGGGAGAGCTAACTGGGAATGGTGTGGACTTTTGAAACTTCAAAGCCCACTTCCAGTGACACATCTCCTCCAACAAGGCCACACCTCCTAATCATTCCCAAACAATTTTACTAATTGTGAACAAGCATTCATATGAATGAGCCTATGGGGGCCATTCTCATTCAAACCACCACACCCCAGCCTCTCCCATCTGGTCATCACTGATTCACTGAGCTGCTATAGGAGGTGTTTGTCTGTTGCTCTGCCTCTGGCAACACAGGACTCCCATATGTCTTTCCATGGGCATGTCGGAGATGGTGAATTTGCTATACTCCTGCCCAGCTGCTGTACTGAACAGTGGTGCAAAGAGCCTTTTGTGCTTGAAGAGCCAAGTTTCGGTGCATGAAGGCAATGGTCTCCAGAAAGTAACATTTAGATTTGGGGCTGATCTTTGTGATTAGCTGAAGTAAGCCTGACCTTTGTCACCTTCACCTTTGACACAGCATGTAGTGCTGATAGTCACAGCCCTTCCCTTGGCCACATTAACCCAGTTTTAAGAGGACTACAGGTTCCACTGTACTTGAGGGTTTTGTGAAGGTGAGTCCTGGCCTTTGTGGAGAGCCAGTCTTGACTTCAGAGCAGGGCCTGCTGGGTTTCCAGGATACACCATCTGAGGTGGTGGGTGCTCAGCTTACTCTGATGCTATTGTCAGCACATTTCCTCTCCAGCTGGAGGTGTGGGGCACCAGGTGACTTCCCTGCCCCACATAGTGTGCACAGGGATGGGCAGGGATGGTCACTATGGCATTCTACTCAGAAAGGGCGATGGAATGCAGCCAGGAGCAGTGGTCCATGGTGGTTTCAAGGGCTCACTAGGGGTCCCTCTGAAGGCCTCAGAGATGGAGTCTCCTGGGTCTTGTTCCCATTGTGTGGTCATGCTTCCTCCCAGGGTCACCATCCTCCATAGATTCATTGTCCTCCATAGGCTTTCTGTCCTCCATAGGCTCTCCATCCTCCATAGGCTCTCCATCTTCTATAGACTCCCCACCCCCCATAGACTCTCCGTCCCCCATAGGCTCCTCATCCCCCATAGGCTCTCTGTCCCCGAGAGGCTCCCCATTCCTCCATAGACTCTTTGTCTTCCATAGGCTCTCCGTCCTCCGTCACCTCACTGTCATGAGGTTACCCTCTTTAGTTTTTGATATATAAAGCTGAGCTTTCCAGTCTTCATTGTCATTTCCTCCTCTAAATAACTACTCCATTTTTCTCTCTCCTCTTACATTTCCACCTTGTCCCATGTGATAGCGAACCCTGGTGAGGGGCCAGCTTCACACACTGCAGGCCGCAGTAGCAGCAGAGGCAGCCTTGCTGTGTCTTCTGCCAGGGTATAAGCGCTTCTCACTTCCTGCTGGGCCTTGTTTCCTGTTGTGGACTCTCTAACAGCCTGTTGAATCTATACCATTTCTGTTTATCTCCATTTCTTTTTAACCTTCTTCCTCAAGTCTCCCACCTCTTCCAACTGCTGGGAACCAGAGCAGTTGTCTACTGTATGAGTTTATTACCACAGCACCCATTGTACAATTTTGTACACTCTGAGAAGCTGCCACAAAAGTGGACTTTGGGGCAGCACTATCTGCTCCAAATGCCCAGAGTTACATGCTGGTGGCTTAGCAGGCATTCTGCCGAGTGTCCTGGCAAGTGTTAGGGGGCTGGGTTTGGAGTCCTGTTGCAAGTCCCCTGGTTGTGGGTAGAATTCAGGTTCTAGGGCTTCTGGGTCTGAATGTTAGGTTTTCTTGGCTCTTCACTTGGGTCTTGCCAGCTCCTCAGGCTGTATGGGGCTGACGGTGATTCGAGCTGTTCATGTGACAGTGGTTAGCAGCAGCAGCAGCAAACTGGTATGAAGAGGAAGCCTGCATCCTGCATCCTGCATCCTGTACATCACTTCCTTCCAGTGACCCTGAATCTTTTAAAGTCAGAACCTTTGAGAGACTAGCTCTTTGCACTAGGTGTTTAAGGCAGCCTTGCCCACCATTCAGTATTTTCCTTACCTGTCACCGTCTCTAGGAAGGAGGTAGTCTGATAGTATTCAGGTGTGAGTTCCAGGAACCCTGTTTGCAGGTTCGATTTATAGGCAGCACTGCTTTTCAGAATTCTGAGCTTTTAGTGTAGCCAGCAGGAGCTAGTGGACTTGAGCTCCTTAGCTCTTTGCCCTTTGAAGACATGCTTTGTGTTGTACCTAATCTACTCAAATGATCTGTGGTGACAGTCACCATCATGGGGCTAGGTGTCCAGCTCTTCTCTCCAGATACCTCCAGAAAACCTTGGTATCACAGAGCATAGCTCTGCCACTCACGACTGAATACAGACAGCCTTCTTGGGGAGAACTGCCATATTTTGTAAGTGATTACTTGTGCCTTTTTTTTTTTTTTTTTTTTTTTTTTGCATACAGGTTATCCATGAATCACTAGGCTTCTATGCGTTTCTAAATTAAGTAGGAATTCAGTTTGAAAGCACCTTGTATTGGGATTAGAACATGTTGCTTAAGGTTTCCCTCTTTATGCAAATCTTCCTGTGAGGAACAGAGTTGTCCACCCCCAGATCCCCCAGTCTCTTCTTGACTGGTTGTAGACATCTTGTTAGCATTTGTTGCATATTTTCCTGTGATCATTTGTTAGTGTGGGTGTAGAGAAGCCCAGCCCTTTAGCACCCCAGTGTGATGTGGTGGGCGGGCTAATGCCTTTTGGTCAAAGCTGAGGCCTTCAAGATGTGTCTCAGAGTGCACAGCCCATGGAGTGGGAAGTAGGCTGATGGGTGGAGGCCGGCAGACTTTGGGGACCACCTTCTATCAATTTTTGTCCTCAGACCATTGGCTGTATTTCCTTTCACATGTATGCTATATAAGTGGATCTTACTGAGAAGATGGGAGAGAGAACCATGGGAAATAGAGCCTTTAAGAAGAGATAAACAAGACATGGGATGTACTTAGAGCGGCGTGTCCTTCTGTGGGAATCTTGGTGTGACATTACTGTAAACAGCAGTGCTCAGCTCATGTTGTATCTCTCTTTCTTTCTTTTTTTTTTTTTAAGACAGGGTTTCTCTGTTGTAACTCTGGCTGTCCTGGAACTCACTCTATAGACAAGGCTGGCCTTGAACTCGCAGAGATCCACTTACCTCTGCCTTCCGAGTGCTGGGATTAAAGGTGTGTGCCACCACTGCCCTGCTGAGGTTGTATCATAATTGGGACATGTAGACTCTCCCACAGTTGTTAGAAGTCAGAGAATGGTGGAACTCTGATGCATGCACATGTACACGCACACGCACACATGTGCCTTGTGAGTAGTGGGATGGACTGGCAATGCAAATGAGAAAACCTCCATTAGTCCTTGGAGGAAGGTAAAGAGAGGCCTGTGTAAGCTGTAGAGTCCCACAGGCCGAACTCTTGCTGAGTTCTACTCTTCACTCTTGTAGACACTAGAGACCTTGTGTAGGATAAAGTGTGTGTGTGTGTGTGTGTGTGTGTGTGTTTGTGTGTGTGTTTGTGTGTGTATAGTGTTTTCTGCCCTTGCTGACACTGTCCTTATTGATACCCTTGTAGCAGTGACCTCACAGTCAGTAGAGGGCACCATTGGCCTGGATGTGTGTCCTTACCTGTGGCTCATCATAGGGTTCCCCCATCATGTGTTCTGGTGGCCCCATCTTTACTGCTGCTCTGAATGGCCACATGCCATTCCTAAAACCTTTTCTTCTAACCTTTCTCAAAGTATGCCCTGACTCTCAGGCTTTGCCTGGAAGACATGTCTCAGCCTTGGATTGACTCCTGGCATCTGGGTTCTAGAATCCAGTGTGCATCATGGGGTGGGCACAGGGTCTGTAAAGGATTTAGTTTCTGACCCCTAAACCCCAGGAATTCACAGATAGGTCCTCATGGCTAGGGGATCAGAGGTATTTGGGATGGTTATAGAGTGTGGTGGGTGTACTGCTCAGCACCTGAGATTATGAGAGTGTGGTGTAACCCTGCCCTCCAGGTCACCATGCATTTCTTATTCCTGGAACCTTTCTGTGATGGTAGCAGGAGCTTCTAAAATACAGGCATAGATCTCTTGGAGCAGCTGCAGAGTAAGGGACAGATCCACAGGGTAGATGTGGTATGTCTTCCTCTAGTGTCAACTGTATTGATTTTAAGCAATGAAAGGATTATTTGTAGTATAAGGTGAATTTAGATATGTTAGCAAGCAGAGTGCAAAATTCACAGGAATCTCATGAATAAAATACAAGACTACTGAGGATCCCTCAGATCTGTTATGGAAACACTTAATAGTTTGTAAAGGACATAACCCTATTGGGACACATTTTCTTTCCATTGGTGAGCTCTGGAGAACAGGAATGGCTGCTCTGTTCTGGATAGGATGGAGAAAGACAGGGTCACACAGGAACTTCAAGTGTGAACAGGCAGATTTGCTATGAGACTGTCCTTTCCTGGGCCCCCTCAGGTCTAAGAGTCCTGGTTTCCCTGCATATCAGGTGCCAGAGCTGTCATCAGAGTGCTCCTCCCTTAAGGCCTGCCTGTTTGTTGGGCCTCTCTGGTGGGAAAATCCTGTTTGGCTTGCTTCAAGAGGTATAGTAACAGGTGGTTTACAGAAGTCTGCCTCAATGTCTGGGCACTCTGAGGATCACATGTGGCCAGGAGCCCAGCTTTGGACGCACAAGATCTCTTGGTGGAGTAGACTCATGCACCAGAACCAGGGGTGTTCTCATGGAGGTCTTTCTCATCCATGGAGTCACAAGACGAGTTGGCTCTTGTTGCCAGGAACAGTGTATTAGTTACCTTTCTTGCAATTGTGATCGCAACACAATTCTTTAGTGTAACAAAAGAAATTTAAGGGAGGTAAATAAGGGAGGTAAATATTTTGATTTATGATATGAGAAGGCTCAGTCTATCATGGAGCAGAAGGCCTGGTGGCAAGAGCATATGGCCTCTTGCTCACATTGTGTTACACCAGGAAGTGGTGAGCTAGGGCTGGAAGTGGGTCCTTTGCCAGCAATAGAGTTGCATTATAGCTCTTAAAGCCCACCCTGTAACCCCGTGTCCACCAGCTAGGTCTGATGTCCAATGGATTCCACAGCCTCTTCCTAGAGAGCTACCAGCTAGAGACTAACTGGTCAGACACATAATCCCTAAGGAGACGTTTCACATTCAAACTATAACAGCAGTAGCAGAGTGCACCACACATGGTGCCTGGTGTGGTGTGATGTGGTCAGCTCTCGATGTGAGTAAACCAATCAGCAGTGAGTAGACTGGTGCACTGTGGGCAATTGGACTTTGTGCATGTAGCAGGAGGGTGCATGAGGTACCACCCGCTCAGACTGAAATCCCAGGAAGACAGCTGTGATGTTGGACTTGCCTGTGCCTGTGAGTGGAGCCTGAGTTCAGTGTCCCGAAGATGAGCCCTTTAGATATGCACAGTCAGCAGAATGTTCAGACACGATGTCCCATTTGTCACTGCCCTCCAAAAGAGAAGATGAAGCTGGAGTTGGTCCCAAGAACAGCTGTGATGATTCCTGAGCTGGCCTGAGGCACCTGCTCTATCTTGTTCTTAAGTGGTATTAATCTTATTCCCAAATGCTTGAGTCTCTCTGGTTCAGTTTGTTTATCTGTAGCATGGAGGTGCCAGGCAGATGGTCCATGATATCCTGCTGGTCCCAGTATCCTAAGTGCTCTGATTATAGTAATGGCTGCATCCATGGGTCAGGGTACAACTTTCTGTTAAAAGCCACCATGTCATCTTTATCTCTGCACCACATTAGAAAAGAATTGCATTTTTCAATTTAAATGATTGCTTGGTGAAAATGAGCTAAGAGAAGAAGGGTTTCCTGGGAAGAGGGTATCTTAAGGCTTCTCTTTATAAAACCAGAATTCTGAGATGAAATGATCAAGAGTCCTTTGAGAATGGCACCCGGGAGAGACAGGGAGAACAATTAGAGTCCATGAGGATCACTGTCAAGGGGATGCTAATTAAATGTGGGACCGGAGGATGCCTGGCTGCATGCAGGGCCCTGCTGCATATCTCTGAAGCTCGCTGGCTCCTTGTCTTTGCTTACTTCCTTCCTGCTTGCCAAGCAGATATTAAGACTGACTTTGTTTTAAAGTACTACATACTTGGAAAAAGTAGGGTTAGCATTTCTCATGATCTTTGACCAAGAAAGAGCTCTTTGAAAAAGGGAGAGGAATCAAGAGCTCACAGCTGAGGACCTGTCACTTTGGAGATCCTTGGGGGCTCTTCACAGGCTGGAGCTCCCTGGCACCCTTCATGTTAGTCTGTTGGTGGCCGGCTTCTTTTGAGAACCCCCGCCTCACTCAGATGTTGAATGTGAAAATGTCTCAACACTGCCAGACCTTGTCTGCAATTTCATATTAATTTGCACATTAAACTATGTTTTGAAATGAAACGTTTTGTATTTAAGTTTAAACTTAAGTGCAGCATGTTACTTAATAACATCTTAATTAAGATACTTAATAACTTAATAACATTTTGAGAAGTGTGTGGCTAGGTGATTTTGTCATAGCATCATAGAGAGTGCTTATACACCCTAGATAGTGTAGCCTGACATACATCAAGCTACACGACATATGTATGTCACTTCTGTTAGGACCAAATACAGAACATGAAGCTAAAACTAGACCAAGAGAAAATGGTGTATGTAATCAAGAGACCTGGTACACATGAGATGGGCAGTGCTCCTGCCGCTAACATGACAAGTTGTTTGCACTATGTCTTTTTCTTCTGTAAGTAGATCAAAGTCTAGTGTGGAAATATATAAACCAGTAACCATTAGTTATCAGTATGGTGTATATTGGTATGCGGCACGGTCTTGCAGACCAGTTCCAGTACTCACATATGTAATGCATTGTGCTGTGACATCGCTAGGTGGCGGAGACTATGAGCCAGTTTCTCTCTTTTTTTTCCCCCCTTTGGATTTTTGCTTTTTTCGAGACAAGGTTTCTCTGTTG
The DNA here is from genome assembly GCA_026225945.1 of Cricetomys ansorgei. Classification (NCBI taxonomy): domain Eukaryota; kingdom Metazoa; phylum Chordata; class Mammalia; order Rodentia; family Nesomyidae; genus Cricetomys; species Cricetomys ansorgei. The sequence goes on from JAMJFZ010000320.1 coordinate 2,079,848, forward strand.
CAACTCTGACTGCCCTGGAACTCACTCTGAAGACCAGGATAGCCTTAAACTCACAGAGATCCACTTGTCTCTGCTTCCTGAGTGCTGGGATTAAAGACACCTTTTAGTGCTGCAATGTCAGACATGAAGACAAGTGCTTTATCTGAACAGAATATGAGTTACCCAGTTAATGCCTGCTTTTTAAAAATTACACTTATTTGTGTGTGTGTGTGTGTGTGTGTGTACACATGCACATCATGCTCACATGCGTGGAAATCAGAACAACCTGGGGAAGTTGGTTCTCTTTCCACCATATAGGTTCCCTGGGATTTGAATTAGGTTGTCTGACTTGGTGGTAAGTTCTTTAACTGAGAATCTGTATGGTCCTGTTCTTTGGTTTTGATGGTGTTGTGGGTAGAACCAAGGGTCTTGTGTGTGCTATGCGAGCACTCTTCCACTGAGCTAGCTACATGTCTAATCAATGGATTATTTTCTTTGTGGAATAGAATTTTGGTTTGTAGACTAGGCTGGCCTTACATGGACAGTCCTCCTGCTTCTGCCTCCTGAGTGCTGGGGTTATATACATGTTTCTTGCCTGGCTACTTCTGTGTTTTCATTTCCATTTTCTCACTGAAGGCTCACTAGTAACTTTTCTCAAGCCAGTGGTGTGCAGCTTGGCTCTAGAGCAGTGGTTCTCAACCTTCCTGATGCTTTGACCCTTTAATACAGTTCCTCATATGGTGACCCCAATCATAAAGTTATTTCCCTTGCTACTTTGTAACTATAATTTTGCTACTGTTACTAATTGTAATGTAAACATCTGATAAGCAGATGGTCTTAGGTAGCCCCTGTGAAAGGCTGTTTGACCCCCAAAGGATCATGACCCACAGCTTGAGAACCGCTGCTTTTAAACATGTAAATAAATGTCTTCTAAAAATTAGTATTATTTTTTTTTCAGAGCAATAGTTAATTGCTGTTTCAGGAGAACAGTGTTTGGCATAACGCCATAGGCCTTCGTCAGGCTTCAAGGATGTTGCTTCTTGGGACATACATTTTGTAACTACATATCATATTTCTTTCTGTTCTTTGTCCTGGGAATTGAGCTGTAATTGTCACTTTATGTGTTGTTTGTAGTAACTTTTACATATTGGAGTTCAGAGATCATGAGTTCAAAGTCCTTAAACATGTGTCTCCTTTAAATCTTTAGAATGGAAGGAAGTTTTAGGGGACCCAAGTATTGTGTTGTTGGCTAAGTCTCGAGAGTCCTTATTCTTGTCTTTCTGGGTATCCATGCATCACACTTAACTCAGTTGTTCATGCTCATGGGTGGCCCTCCTGGATGTGGATCACGAGCTTGGGGATTAGGGTGTGGCCTGAGACCAGAATCTTTCGAATAGCAGGCAGGCAGAGTTTGGCCTGCAGCATTGGCTTGAACACTGATGTTTACTGCTGCTTAGTTTTGGGTGGGGAGGGCTTGACTTGCACCCATCAAGCCCCTGCGACCTGGGCAATGGATGTTGACTCAGAGCACAGAAGTGTTTCCATCAGCCTCTTTTATGTGAGGCTGAGTCCTGGGTAGTTCCTGCATTCCTTGCAAAGGGCTTTTGGTCCCATTTGCGTCATTTCTCTGTCCTCATTGACTTTCTGCTGCACCTCCAAATTCAGAATCATCTGGATGTGTAATTAATGTGCTGTTTACTGCTCCTTCCAGATCACTAATGAAGATGTTAAATAAGGCCTGGTCCCAGAGCACCCTGGACGCTCCTCAAAGCTCGGTGTTCTGCCATTTATCAGTGTGCTTTGTTTATAGCCCTTCCGCATGGTCTCAGCCCATGGGGGTGCTTTGACAAAACCCAATCTGAATTAATTTTTCCAGTAAGACCATAAAAAACACTGTGGCAGTTTTCTCCCTCCACTCCAGATGGGTCATTTGCTGTGCTTGTCCACAGCCTGGTGCTTGCTCTCTGTCCTTGGCCCTCACCTCTCCTGAAACATCTGCAGTTCTGCTTTGGAAATAACAGAGGAAGCATGCAGTGTCTCTGGCATTACAGTGCCTTGTCTCTACATTAGGAAGGTGGCCTTGAGGTGGTTCCTTGCTCCGGGTGTGGTGTACCCTTCCACAAAGGCACTGAGACTCTGCACTGGTTCACTGTACCTGTACACTGTACACTGTCTGCTGCTGTACAACAGCCCTCTATGGATGGGGTTTAAACAACAGAGGCTTACTCTCTGTGGTTTGCAGATACCTCTTGTGTGCTCAGCAGCCTTGCCTCTGTATGTTCTTCTATCTTTTATAAGGACACTGGTCATGTCAGGTCACAGCCTTGTGGCCTCATTTAACCTTAATTCTTCCCTAGAAGCCTGTCTCCATACATGGTCACCTGGGACTTGGGGCTTTAACATATGCACATCTTTAACAGCCATGATGTCTTTTTTTATTAGTTTATTTACAGGGAGGTTTGGGAAGGGCCTTCTGTCACCATTAGGTTCTCACACCAGCTGTGAGGCAGCCTGCCTGTCATCACTTCATGCATTCCTGGTGTTCTGTGAGCCATACCCTGTGCAAAGCACACATGGGCCCCCAGCTTGCACACATTCTGCTTTGTGTTTCTGATTAGAAGGCTGGACATCCAGGGCATTGTAAGGCTAGGTACCATGAAAGGGAGCTAGGCCAAGCATTGCAGAGTTGGAGGCCTTCACAGTGTGAGACTGGGCATGATAAGATACCCAGGGCAGGCAGTGTGAGTGTTGGAGGCCATCACAGTGACCGCATCAGAACCCAGAACTAGGGGCCTTGGGATCAGGCCTGTGTTTCCAGGGGACTGGTGAGGGACAGAGAAGGTTCAGGAAGGGAAACAGTAGCAAGGCTGGCAAGTCCCCAATCTGAAGCTAAGGTCGCTTAGTCCTCCTCCTCAGACTTTTCTGCCTGTCACTCTTGACCCTTGTCTCAGCAGACAAAGCGGCCGAAATAGAATAGGCAATACTGTGAAGCTTGGAACCTCAACAGTTGTACTTCAGGAAGACCAAAAAATGGATTATGTCCTTAAAATTAACAGCTATTCCCTGTGGAGAACTGTGGCAGACAGCTGGTAAATTAGAAACTTTAGAGTCTGCTGTGTAAATGACGACTTGCTGAGCTCCAACCATGGCTGCAGAAGGGTGGCAAGTGGCAGCGGATATGAGTGTGGCCAGCATCTATCTCCTGCCTTGTGCTTGGGCAAAAGCGTCCCACATGAGGACCAGCATGAATTTTTCAGTAGAGGGAGGTGAAATGTCAGGAAAAGCGTAGATCATGTCAGCACTACATCCTCGGGAAATGAGAACCCGGGAGCTGACAGCATGCAATGCAGATGAAATACCGTCTGTGTCTGGTGCTCCTGCTGGGGCCTCCTAGGCTGGTGGGGAGCAGGTTGTGTGCACCAGGGATAGGCAGGATGCCTTGGAGCTGTGGATGGGAACTACTCAAGCTCTGTGGCACCTGATAATTGAGACTCCGGGCCTGTCCTTTCCTCTCTCCCTGCCCCACCAAGAGCACGTTTCCTCCCATTTTCCTCCAAGGCCCCTGCTTATCTCCTTGGCACCCACCTAAAGGGTTGCTAGACAAGCCCTGCAAGATTCAGGTAAGATCAGTGTGGTCAAGCCTAAGTCCTTGGTGTACATCAGAGTTGGTGATAAGTGGCTAGTAAATACGAGTTTTACTCTGGCCTGTTGGCTGTCTCTGTACCCTGGGCAAGGTGTCGTTCACCCACCCCCCCCCCCCAATTCATCTACAGTGGTAGGCTTTGTGCAGACTCAAGGCTCTGGGCCTGTGAGGTCCATTCCATCCCTCCCTCTGTAATCTGCCCCAGCCCCTTCTCTCCATCACCTCCCCTATAGATCCACAGTCCCTGGGATCATCTTTTACAGATTGTAGTTAAAAATAAAAATACATTCATTATCAAGCTTTGTAAGATTTCAGACGGGGCCTTCTATAAAATTGTGATGAGGTTGACAGCAGCCAGAGGGACTCTGTTCATAGTACTTCATAGGGGAAGGAGCTGGGTCATAGGGCCCAAGTCCCTTGCTGTGGCCACCCAGGGACTAGTTCTTTCTACCTTGCTCCTGGCTGTCAAGTCTGTCCTCCTACTTCCTTTCACTGTGTTGTGGGTACTGCCACACTGGGACATCTGTGGGCCATCCACTGTGAAGCCCTGGACTCCCTTGAAATTATGTGGGGAAGACAGGCACCAGACAGCTGCTCACCAGAGTGACCTTGGTGCAGGACCATAGTGGTGCAGGTGCATGGAGGATCAGCAGGGCTGTGTGCTCAGAGAAGGCTGAAGGGTGACTCCCAACCAAGCCAAGACCTGGGAATCCCTCTAGTGGCCAACATGATGAGTACAGCCTTCTGGTGTATTGTCACATCTTCAGGATTGGCTGCCAGGGAGCTGCTAAGTAGAGTGGAAATGTGAAGAGAAGGCTCGTGCCAGTAGGAAGGTGGATAATGTGATGAAGCTGACGTTAAATTTGGAGCAGCAGCAGGTACCTTTTTACTGCTTGGAGCGGTGTAGCCTGCAGATCACCTTGATAGTATGTGCAGCTCACTGTGTAACTGACTTGGAAGACATTCTTCTACAAACAACTCAGGAAGATTCAATAATTCATTCTTAAGTTTTTTTTATGCTTTTAAAATAAGCTCTCTGCCTGCTTTAGGGTGGCCTTGTGTGTGCTGCCACAATCATAGAAGTCAGCAGGGCCTGTGATCCTTCCACTAGGCTCTGCCAATGATAACCTTGTCGCACTAGAGCTGCGAGCTCAGGAAGTTGTGTCTCTTGCTGTGTGCTGAGAGGCTTTCAGATGGCTTGGAAACCTCAGGTCACCAAGGGAGTATTCTGTACACAGTGTCTCCAGTTCAGCACACTCTGGAGATTTTGCTGCAGTGTGTGCAGGCTCAGGAGCCCCATTAAAAAAGTATTCTATAGTCTGCCTCACTGCACCTGGCAGCTTCCCTTCCCAAGCCTTCCTGTGGTCCTGTCACGTCCTAATTAGTGTGCAGCCCCACCTCCTGGCCTTTTGACCCATTTGTTCTTATTCCCTTGTGTTCTCATGAAAACACCTGCCACAGCTGAGACTCAAGGGTAGTATAAAAGGTGGAGTCAAACATCGGAAGATATACAAGATTATCCTCCCTCCCCTGGAGCTGTGACTGTGTCTATACAGTACCTCTCAATTTCTCACCTGAGATCACATTTATTCAGTCTGAATTGGGAAGAAGAACTTCGAACTGTTAGACCAGTGTTACAAGACCAGGCATGCCTTCCAAAAATGATGTTGTTTCTGACTAACACAATTGTGGTCCATTAGCCAGGTGATAGTCCTGGCCCCTTGTCAGTTCCCACCTCTACTTGGTGATTAGCCTGACCTCGGTTGAATAAGGAAAAAGGTTCTCAGGTTCTGCAGCCTGGTTCATGAATCTCAGCACTCATACAGATCCTATGGCATTGCCTATAGGTGAAACCAGGCCTCTTGGGGGTTCTTGTGGTACCTCTGTGCTTGTTAATGAGAGGAGGGACAGGAAAGAGATAGATGTCTGTTGTCATATACCACATCTCATGAAAACTTGAGTCTTAAACCCCACAGAGTGTACCTGCATCCCAGGACTCCCTGGGCTATCCTAAACAGACTCAGTGGACCTGGCCTCCGAAGTGAGAGCAGACCTCTGATTTTTTTCTGGACACAGCCTCTTCCCAAGGCAGCTTTAATCCCGTTTTCCTCATGGAAATTGGCAGTGGCAAGAAAAAAATATAGATGAGCTCACTGGAGCCTACTAACTGTGATCTCCGGGGTGGGAACAGGGACATGGAAGGCTCCAGGGTCACAGGGATGGTCACAGGGTCACATGAAGCTCTCAGGCCCTTTTAGGAATCAGGCATGACAGTGCCTCAGAGTGAGTGAGCATTGATATGTGCTGACACCGAGATGCTGATGCAGAGGGTGGCAGGTGGTGGGAGCCTTATGTATGGAAGTCTTGAGTACCTGAGGTTGGCTACACGCCTACTGCTGCCTAGGTGCAGTAGGAAATGCTGCTGGGGGAAAGCGGCCTCTTTAACAGTCCTTGGATGTCTTAAAAAGACTTTGGTAACCCAGGGCATTAATTTTGCTTATGGGAAAATTGAGAGATAAAAAGTCTTGGTTGAGGTTTCACAAGGTCGAACTGTAGAGACTGTTGAGATTTAACTTCTGACCTATGAGGGAGTGACTGTTTCTTATGGTCTTCATGCAGTGATCCAGCTAGAACCACCAGTGCACTGAAGTGCCTGGTGCCCATCTACCTGGTTCACTGAGTATCAGTGTGGCTTAGAATTTGTGTTGAAGAGTGTGTTGGAAACTAAGTGGTCTGACTTATTGTGTTTGTCACCCTGGGATCCAAGCACTTGGACCATTGGCCCAGGTTGCCTGGCGCAGATAGGTGGTGGCACTGAGCCTGGGACAAAGTTTTTTGTCTTTACCGCCTGGACCAATCCCCTACCTGTGCTGTCAGGATGGGATATAGCTAGTTTGGGGTGACACCTAGAGATGGACAAGATTGCATCTAAAATGGCAGGGTGCCTGTCTTTCATGATTTGACAAAACTAAGAAGTAGTACTGTGCACATGCCTGTGTGTGTGTGTGTGTGTGTGTGTGTGTGTGTGAGAGAGAGAGAGAGAGAGGGGGGTGGGGAGGAGAGGCAGGGAGGGAGGGGGAGGAGAGGGAGACAGACGGACACGGGGTGGGGAGGAAGAGGGAGAGAGAATGAATTTATGTTTCTGAAATTTAACATGTATACAAATGGGGTTGTAGCTGCCTATGGATAAAAGTCAGCAATATGGTTCTCCATTAAACCAAAGCTGATGTGATCTCATCACATCACATCAGCATGTGTTATGAGATAAGGAGCCAGTCAGCATGGACAGCACCTGGTCAGATCACATTGGCAGGTCGTTGTGGTTTATCCCTGGGTAGGCCCTGAAGTGAAGTGCCAGTGCCCTGAGTGATGTGGGGATGGTGGAGGTTCATCTACACACTATCTGTGGGTGATAGAGCTGAGGCACAGCACGATGGAGAAATAGTTGCTGCTGGCCCCATTGAAAAGAATCTGCTGTACTAGGGACATGCAGGAGAACTTGTGCTCCGCAGTAGCAAGCCTGAATGTGAAGTTGGGCTTAGTATGTTGAGTTTCCCATACCCACCTCATCACGAAGTTTCAAATACAGAAGGGACTACACCCTTCATTCACTGTTGGAGCTGGGCACTGATGTTTCTCACTCATCTACTGCTCACTCTGCTGTACTGCCTCACAGCAAGTGTGTGATGTGAACAATGCTGTCTCTGTGACAGCACAGAGAAGCCTGACTCCATACGTAGCTCACATTTAAGTCTCCTGCAGCATGTTAAAAGAGTCACACAGCTGCCTCCTAATCCTGTTCACATTCATTAGCTCACGTATCTGGGGCACGGGCAGGCACAGAGTAGAAGGTACGGGTTGGGATGCACACAAGGCTACAGGGCAGATGTGACTGACTATCAGGCTGTGAAGCAGGCCTTCTGTGCATTCAAGTCCATGCTGCTCTCTGATGTTAGTGTCTGATAGGAGGCTGGCTGCCCACGGGCATTTCTAATCTACACAGGACCCTTTCTACCCTGTATGCCCTGTTCAGTGCTGCCCGTCACCTGTACTTCCTGAATCTACCCAGAGCTGGGCTTTGGACTAGTATTCTTTGTCTTCTTTCCTTCTGGACCATCCTCAGGTCTTAGGAGTGTAGAAGAAGCATGGGGGAGGCCATGGTAGTGCAAAAATATTGCTGAGGCTTAGCCCTTGGCAGGTCATGTCATCAGTCCACAGTGATGGTGTGTGATGATTCCTCAAAGGTGGCTCTGTGGTAAATGAAAGGAAAAAAGGATACAGAGGGTAGGGAATGGGGTGCCCTGTGGAAGCATGTGGCTCTTAAGAGTCTGGAAGCTGGTGCTTCAGCTGGATATTTGGTACTGTTGGTTTAGAATGGCTTTTCTTGTTTAATGTTTTATTCCAGCTAATAATTTTGTTTTCTAGATTGAACAATTAATATGATGTCTGTTTTGTTTTGGGGGTAAAATATTCCCTTCTCTGTCTTTAGATTTAGATTTTCAGGAATACTTGAATCTATCATGATGTTGGCATTGTTTCATTCTGCTTTGTCCTGTTGTGGTGGGGCTGAGGCTCTTGGATGGCTGTTTCCAGTTCATCACAAGGCTGCAAGAATCAGAGAAAGTACAGTGTTAGACACCCCTGCATTTGAATGACAGTTCCAACCTGAGGCTCAATACCCTAGGGGACATTTCTTAGCCTCTCGGGGTTTAGAATCATTACATACAGAAAGATCAAGAATTAAAGGTAAGTGAACCAGGCTTGGGCCACTGTCCTCCACAGCCTGATCAGTGCAGTAGAGGAACTGCATGCAGAAGACACAAGATATTTATGTCTATCACACAGGTTAAAGATGATGAACCTTAATAGAAATGTACAACTGATCGACTGTATGCTGGGCTGGACTTAGTCATGGGGTTCCTGGGGACCTACTCCAGGTAGACACACATGTGGGTAGAGTAGCCTTTCCCAGTGTTGCAAGCATGTAGTCAGAAGTGACAAGTCTTAATGGCTTTTTGCAGGCCAGGAGTGGGGTTGCAGGACAATATGGGCTGCAAGTGCGCACGTGCAACTCACAACCAGCTCTGGGTTGAGAGGAAATCATGGTGACACTTCTGCCCCTGTGATGTTGCTTGAGGGCATGTGGCTGCGTCTGACTTACCCTCTATTTGGTAACCAGTTGTGACTTTGAATAATGATAATTCCATGTTCTAGAAGGATCATAATCTACAGATTTGTTGTACAGATTACAGGAAGAGCATAGACAAGATCCTGGGACCATTCTTCATTCACAGGTTCGTATTATTCCATGTGTGTTTTAAGTATGTTTCTTGGTGAAGATGAATAGATGGAAAATTCTGGTTGCTTTTAAAACCATTATATTAGGAATTGTGCATTGCATTTAGATAAAGGACTTTAAAAACATATGGCATCTCTTTTATAATGTTGTTTGACCTACATCATAATGTATTCAGCACTTAGCACATTCTAGATGACTTTCAAAACAGACAGCTTAGGAGCTATAGCTATTCAGTGCCTAGCACACTGGTACACAGAGGCATTCAGGTATGTAATGAACTGTGTACTTGTCACATAGTTTAGCATCCCATTTTGCATTGATGTGGATCCTAATTATAAAAACCTGAGCTCTCACACTCTAAATGTGTGGTGATATTGTGTGGGGCTGTGGCTCTAGTCTGAGTTCTTGGCTTCTTAAGTGTGTATGGTGATACGGGATGGGCCTAAATTCTGCTCTACATTGTCTCTACTGTTGTGGGTGCTGGCAGCCAGTGTATGAACTTTGCTTATCAGGTGGGCACTGGCTTTTCAGTGTCCTTGACACTGCCATAGATGAAAGAAGTCTCAGATGTGTGAGCAAAAACCGTGCTGCTCCTCCCTGGCCCATAGCTCGTACAGATAGGTGGTTTCCTGTGCAGCTGTACCTGTACAGACTGTGTCTGGAGAACTGTTTCTATGTGTGGACTCGTGGAACTTGCTGACCATTGCAGCTGTGACTGTGATGTGTTTCAGGCACCTTTCTTTGGTGTTTGGTGTGTTTGGTCAGAACCAAGGCTGTGGTAAGCTGTTTGGTGTAGCATGGATGAGTTGACAGAAACACTTCAGATTCAGGACACATTTGACTTTGAAGTAATTTGTGCAGTGTATTCAGAACCTTCTACTGTTGCTATTTTTTTTTCATGACCCTACATTCAGTTGCATGTGGGGTTTTGGCCCACAGTTTGAGAAGCTAGGTGTTGAAGAAGACTCACTGTGCTTCTCCTTCACTCTGAGTCTTTTAGTTATTCTGTAGTCAGCCATACCTTCTCCAATGTTCCTCCTTAGAGACCTACACAGTGTGTTTAGTACAGATGATCAAAGGTAAGGACTGTTGGAAACAGTCAGACCTATTGACTTCTGGGAATAGCTCTTAAAAACTACCATGCTGTCAACATACAGAGATGACTTTCCCCTACAGCTTCAGCTTCAGTACTTGGGAACATTCAGCAGCCCCAATGCCAGCCTCTCAACACCAATCTACCATCAAAATCTAGGGATGGAATATTATCTTTACAAAGAAACCATCAGTTTTGTGCTCTTTTGTTTTTAAGGTATTTTGCATCTCTTCAATCCTTTTGTGTGTATAATATATTCAGCATCATGCATTCACCAGCTACTGAAGATTTGCTGAGAGTTGGAAAGCTGGGCAGTGTTCTAGACCCGAGGCTCTGAGGAGGCAAGGGTCCTCAAGAATGGAACTTCATTGGTGTGGGGACCAGTGGAATACCCACCAACCCTCCACCAGGCAGCAACAATAAATAGGCAAGGCCTTGCTGTACCAAACAAATGAAATGCACTGTATATTCTGAAGCCCAGAGAGAAAGCGTGTGGTCATGGGGAATGATATCCTAGGCTGAGCAGAGTCAGCAGGGACATCGTGACTGTCTATGAGTGGGGATGGAGACTTGATCTAGGGTGGTAGCCATGGAGGGGAAGAGAAATGGCACAGTTCTCTTGCATGTTTAAATGTCTGGTATGAGAGGACTTGAGGGTCAAGATAAGGTCAAGATCTCATGTGCTAGGTGAGCCATGTTTACTAGTTGGGAAGCCTGGGGATTGAGGCTATGAATTGCGTATGGCACCTCTCATTGCACTTGAGTCTATATGAGCCCAGCTGGGGAGTTGAAGAGTATGCCTGGTGCATATGTAGAGGAGAGCCATGAAATTCAATCTAGTGTGTATGGAGAGGAGCACAGATCAGGTACTTGCTGTGCCAGTGTTTACAAGCTGAGGAGGAAAATGAGGAAGCCTGTGAGAAATGGGGCACCAGCAGAGCCTGGAGCAAGAGGCTTATGGCGTCAGAAGGGCTGGAGTTAAGTGAGGTGAGCAGTGAAGGTTATTCTGGACCTGCTGCTCACGTCTGTTGCCAGGGTCACTAAAAGTACACTCACCCACTCCAGGTCTTTGGATTGGGTTATCCCTTTGGAGGGCAGGACAGAGAAAGGACACTCCGAGATTAGCATTCTTTGTTTGAAAACCACATGCCTGAGAGTAATAAAAAGATAGCAGGGTGATTGAGGGAGAGGAAGACAGTAAACACCAAGAGCTGGATGATAGAGCAGTGGAGATTGCTTGTTTCTTCAAACAGGGCTCCCTGAAGCTAGAGACGGGAACAGAGAATGCCCTTGCTGGGAGAAGGCACAGGGATAAGTTGGTCCCCAGAATACTGAACAGAGCACAGACGTCACAGCCTGTGTCAGTCAGATGAGATGATGATGGGCAGGCATTTGGAGGAAACATTTGGTGCTCTAGAGCAGGACAGCATGGAGTTGGTGTGCATTCACCAGCCTGGAGAGGCTCATGGTGGCCGCTTGGGATGGGCTGTGCTGGGTCTGTGCAAGAACCCATGTGAAGGTGACTGAATCGAATTTGAAATAATACCCCCAAACTTACATGCACATCTCCCATTGAGGCTTCTGTGTGAAACATCTACTCTCTGAGGTTAGTACTGAAGCTGATGTGTGCTCCCCACGTCACAGTGTCTGGCTGTGTTTTCAGAAAAACCTTTCTCTCAGACAGTAAAAGGTCATCCCATCTGCGCGATCTGCACATTTGGGCCCAAGTCAGGTCGCTGCCACCTTCTGACATAAGCTGACAGGTCACACAGCAGATGCCTGAGCCCACCAGAGGGTAGCTGGGCTGTTGCTTAGCAACAGTTTTATTTTGCCTCTTTAAGGACCACAGTGATTCCTGACATTGTCACTGGAAGTACTTTCTCCCCACATTCTTGCCTCTTAGTAACTGTTGTTTACCTGACACTAACAGAGAAGCAAAGGAACCCTGGAGGCACCATGGCATGCTGGTGACAGACCTCTTTAGCAGTGACATTTGATGTTCCACAGTCATCCGTTTTTCTGCCCCATGGTAACTTTCAAAGGTCTGGGAGAGTTGGGATGAAATGTTCTGGAACTGTGAGAGTCCTCCTAGCATGCACTTCAAACTCAGTGTTGATGTCACATGTACTCCTCTCCCCTTACCTAAGATTTCTTTTTCTCCTCTCATGGTTTCCTTTCAGGTTTTGTGATCCATGTCCAGCAGGGAGACAGAAAAAGGGAGTCAGGGAGAGGACCAGGAAGAACAAAGTATGTGTGAAAATGCATAGTGAATCCCATTACTTTGTATGTTAATTTACAAAACTATTAGAAAAAGAAAAAGATCCTGGGTGGATTAGTGTTGAGTTGCTTTGAGGTCCAAAAGCAATCTGTATTTTAGAGGACCTCTGAGCTAGTTAACTGTGTTTGAGAACAACTATCCCCGCCTAACACGTAAGTGACATTTCAAGGTCACTCACTTATGCCTTCTCTGCCACCTGTTCTGACCTTGAGCTCAGCTGCTCTATGTGGGACACACCACCTTCCAGTCTCCAAATCTGACAGGCAGGCTGAGTGGAGAAGAGGGTCCATTTTGACAGTCATAAGTGTGGGCACAGGTCTCAGATGCTGGGAAGTCTCTTCCAGGAATGGGGAGAAGAGCAGAGATTGAGCAGAGTCAAGGGAATGCAGAAGAGAGGAGAGGAAGGGAGGAGTTGGTGGCAAAAGAGTCTTGGTGAGGAGAGACGTCTTCAGGCCTGGGAGTGGAGAACATTTTCCTTCCTTTTCTAGGAAAGCAGGAAGCAACTGGTTCAGCTTCTGCCAGCAAGTGTGGGGTTGCGGGGAGGCTGCAGCATGCCTTCACTCATTCAAGGTATGCCACTGAGGCAGGCTACCTTCTCAGCAAGTCTTTCTCTGTGTGAGTAATATACTTGTTAGCTAGAGACCCTACTTTCCTGCATCTTGAAGCTAGATCTCGTATTCCAAAACCCAAGTACAGGCCCACTGCATCACTACAGCCCTGGTCCAGAGGAAGAGAGTGGTGGACCTTGGCAGCTGGACTTGTTTAGAGTCAGAGTGGCCTCAGCCTGCTCCTTGCTAGTGGCTTGTCCTCAAATTGCACTGTGGGCTGGAAGTGTTGTACATGACACTGGGTACTGTCTTAGCCACTGTTCTGTTGATTGAAGGGACACCATAGCAGAGGCAACTCTTAGAAAAGAAAGCATTTGATTGGGGGCTGGCTTGAAGCTTCACAGGTTTAGTCCAATTATCACCATGGTGGGGAGCCTGGCTGCATCCAGGCAGGTGCTAGAGCAGTAACTGGGAGGTACATCCTGATCTGTAAGCATGGGCTGGAGAGAGGAAGAGAGGGTAAGAGTGAGCCCATGGGGGCCATTCTTACTCAGACCACCACAGGCACGCAGCCCTACGAGCCACTAGGACAACTTTATGACATGTGGGCACCGTGTCTGCCAGTCACTGGTTTAGGTGCTATGCGGTCCCCTGACTAAAAGATGCCCTACCCTCCAGAGAACTGCCTTTATGTATGTTTAGGAAAATGGCCAGGTGCTTCTGAGGTGAAAACAGACATTCAGTGTATCCTAGAACAGCATTGAACATAGTTCAGCCCACTCCCTGGTTCTCTGTGTGCCCAGGCTGTGCCTGTGGGAAGTTGACTCTGCTGTTGTATGTCCTGCATCTTCTGGGGCTGTGTCCTGTAGCTTCCTAAAGTTCAGACTCTTGTAGTTGGAGACGCATGGATGCTCATAACGGGATCCACACAATGTGTGCATGAAGGCAGGCATTTAAAACCACTTTGGCTTTTATATGAAGCTGACATCCTTGAAATAGAAGAACAACCTTTATGGTGCCTGTGGGTTTGAAGGCTAGGAATCAGGTGGCTGTTGTCTCGTGTTACATGTTGGGGCTCCAGATTTTGGCCCTGTTTGTAGCTGGAGGGCCCCGCCCCATCTCTATCCACAGCCCCCCTTTTCTAGGCTGGACTCTCTGGTACATGTGGTTACAGAGTCCCTGACTGGATGGACTGGCCCACTTGCTCTAAGATAGTCATGCTCTGTGGTAGTGTGAAGTGTCCTGTGATGTAACTAGTGCTCCTTTGGTGGATATTTATTTCTAGTAATTTTCTCTTATGTGGCTGGAATGCCGCTCAGTAATAGAAGGCTTGCCTTGCAGGCACATCACCCAGGATTCTATCTTTAATAACGACCCCCCCCCACAGATAACAGACACATGCACACACAATCAGTTTTATGCTTATAAGCAATGCTATATTGAAATGTATACTACATTCCTTTTATCTTTGTCTTTTCTTCTTGTAGGCCTCGAGTCACCCTCATGGCTCACAGACCACTTCCCTCCCCATGCTTGGGTTACATGGATCTACTATGGAGCCTAGCATCCTCTGCAGTTTTTTGTTTTTTGTTCTGTTCTCCTCTTTCATGGTGTGCTGTTGTTCTTGATTGTGCTATTTCCTATTGTAAACAGGAACTCTGGCTCCAATTCAGGCCCTGTATCCCCAGGAATAAATCTCTGGCCTCATTATCCCGATCCAGAGAGAAAAAGTGATGTTCACCACTTGGGGTGGGAGAAGCAACTGAGGCATGCAGGTGTAGCCACAGGTAGAAACCTTCTGTGGACACCACTATCTGTGGACCTGATATTGGCCAAGCTCTCAGCTATGGCATATCTTACTTGATGTTACCCTGGTCCACCAGCACTGTACCCTTCTGTAGGGTACTGCAGGCTGCTTGCTCTCTCCCTGGATCTCTAGGAGAATGGCTTCTGGAATTTTGTGCCCCCTTGTGCAGCTTGGGTTTGCCTTTCCCTCTTTTCCCGTGTTCTGTGTGATCATCTTCAACCAGGTCTGATTCTCTTGCCTTTCTTCATGTTTTTGGTGGCTGGGGGAGGCCATTGTGCAGAGAGTGATGTATGTCTGCCTTCTGGAAGGAGGCTTTGGACCCAAGTTTGTCTGTAGTCTATTTTTTCACTGGTCACAGAGCCAACAGCTTCATGGGTGATAGAATGAAGAGACGGGTGTGATGCTGGCCAGTCTATAGCGTGTGAGAACAAGATATCAGTCCTTCAGTGGGTTGCCTGGCTAGCTGTTCTGACTGGCTTGCTGCACCTCAGGAGGTAGGGAGGGAATAAGCCTCTGCTCAGGTAGACCTCTCCTAGTTACCCTCTGATACTGAGAAAAGTAGGGAGCACAGGTCAGGGGCAGCTGGGCTACCAGGACTGTGCACAATGGCTCGGCTTGTGTGTTTTGTGTGCTTTAGAGTGAGGACTGTAGACATAGTGGAAGACTAATTGGGGTGGAATGCCTGTAAAGTGCAGTAAATAGCTGCAATAATGAAAAGCACTAGAAGGGCTGATCAAGCTGTAGGTGTGCTGGCTACTTCTGTTGTTTCTTTGGACAGGTGCTGTTGAGAATAATCAAGTCTCGTCCTGGAGGTGATTATTTCTTCATACCTCTGCATGTGGCCTGGGGTGTGAGGTACGCTGGGCTCATTAGTGGGCAGCCACATGGCCTTTTTGTCAGTGGGAGGGGTGGGGCCCCTGCAAGTCCCCTTGTTCCTGTGCTGGAAGCGTTAATGGGCACCAGCTGGGTATTCCTGGCTTCTCCGTGAATAGCAGAGGTGCCCAGTGGAGCGCAGCCTTGGAGCACATACTTCAGCAGCTGTTCCCTAGGCAGTGTGGTTTTTGGCTCTTCCCCGTCAGAGCATACACCAGTCAGTAGCCTGGGTGGTAGGCACCTTAGTAGTCAACTCCAAGGTGAAGTGGAGGGAATTGAGGTGTGGTTCCGGGTATGGTTAGATGTGCACAGTTTCGGAGGGAAGAGAGAAGAGGAAATGCCATCTGTCGGGAGCCTGTGATAGGTCTCTTTGCTCCAGACCATAGGCCAGAGAGGACAGATTTCATTGCTTGTCAGAGCAACTTGTCAGCTATGTCCAGCCACAGTCTTCAGGCTCATCTATGGAATCTCCAGTGCAGGCATTGCTGCTGTGAGGGAGGGACAACCCACCAGAAAGGACTCTGCACAGTACTGGCAAAGAGGGATAGGGGTGGATGGTGGGGGGGTTCTGGTGGTGTTGTTATGTGGACCTTGGTGTTTACCAGGCTTGACCTGGAATTCTCATAGACTCTAGATTCTTACTGCCATTTGTCCCTTCAAAAGCTGCTCCCTTAGGCCTCTGTTTTGTTGAATGTGACAACTCAGCCTCCTTTCAGCAGCATGCTGGATCTAGACTGGACTGTCTCATCACCACTTATGTTTCTAATAAAAGATCTTTTCTGGCTCACAGGGGTCTCCAGCTTAATCTCTTTTTCTTTTAAGAGAATGTGTTTTCATGCTTTTTGTTTTCCTTCTATGTATTTTTTTGACTCATCCATAGAGATTGGAAATAAGCACAGTGTATTTGAAAAGAATATGGAAAATTTAAATGATTTATTTTGGCATCAAATTTCAACATAGAATTTCAACTTGGGATATTGATATGGGCAAGGATGAATTTTATTCCCATTTATTTGTATTGTGTGACAGCATAATGAGTGAGCAATGTTTTGGAATTGGCACTTGCAGAACTTTGCTGTTATCTACACTCCCAGCGCTGAACTTTTCCTGCCTGGCTGTCTCTGAGCAGGTGCGCCTTGCGTCCTCCTCATTCTTTTGCTACTCCTTAAGATTGTAGTCCTCCTGTAAATTCATACTTGCACACAAGCCAGTCCACCTCAGAATGTCTGCGACCTTCCTTCTCAAGAACTTGTGCCCTGGCTAGGGACAAGGAGTGCTAAGGGTGGTGGGTAGGCTCCTCAAACCAGAGGCATTTTTGTGTAAAAAGAGAAATGCAGTTTTCTTACCTTCCAGTTACTAAATGGACTTCTATTATGAGTGTGAGCAAAACTGATTTTTCATGGGTCAAAATAGATGTAACAAGTGTTCATGGGGGCAAAGACAGGTCGTTGTCCCCAGTAAGCATGGTTACACTCCGGTGACAATTTGCTTATGAGACTGTCTTCCAAGCTAACCAGTTAGAGATATGGTGAGGAGTCTGGATCAAGAGTTCACTAACATCTTGAGAGTTCATATGTAAGTGGACTATTAGGGCTGGATCTGTTTGGAGGAAGTAGGGCTCTGGAGGTGTGTTATTGAAGGAACGTCTCATCTCTGGTCCCTACTTTTCTCTCTGTGCCTTCCGTCTGCCTTGAGGTGAGAACTGCACTACCATGCACTTTCTACTTGTGTTCGGCTTTGTCTCAGGCCCACAGAAATAGGCCAGTGAGCTTGGCTTAAAACCAAGGTCATTGAAATCTTCCTTTAGGTTGTTTCAGTCATTCTTACAATGCTCAGCCCCCAACAGGAGACTGACTTAAGGTGCAATGTTCAGTAGGTCCATACGAGTGATTCTTAGAAATAACCATGGGATATGACCAGGATCCAGAAGTTGCCCTGCAGTAGTGCAGGCCATGTATCTGCAGAACCTAGACCCTGAGGGGACAAGTGAATGGCAGTAGGAGGAGCCATCCATGTATCTGCAGAACCCAGGCCCTGGGTGCATAGCTAAGACAGGTGAATTGGGGTGAGAGGAGCCACTTGCCCTGGAGTGCCCTGGAAGGCAGGCTTCCTGTCCCTCTTGCTGTGTTCCACTGGGTGCTGCTACGTTGCAGCTGTGTTTGTGGAAGCCCTCATCAAATTGAAGAAGAGCATATTCCAAACCAGAAGGGCTTGCTTGTTACTGCTAGAATTGGAGCAAGGCTTGACTAAGTCGGAGAGGAGCCAAACTGTCTACTCAGGAGCTTCTTTCCTCTGTGGACATGCTGAGGAGAGTGAGCCAGGTAACCGTCAGTCTCCTCACTTTCAGAGAGGGAGACAAGGTCACTCAGGCCACTGAAGCATCTGCCCAGGTGGAGCTCTGAGATGTGGGAATGCCACTCCTTCCAGTCCCATTCATTTGCAGACAAGACTGTTCCTTCATCCCAGGCCTGGGGTCAGAATAATCATTTGCAAGCTGTCAGCTAACTAATACAGCTCTTCCAAAGTGAGGCAGCAGGAGGAGGGGAGAGTGCCGGTGGAGGATAGTCTGATTCCCAGTCCCTCCCAGGGAGCCAGTGTCCATGTATAACTTTGCAGTTTTCTTGACCCATTTGAGGATGTGGGTAACAATATAAAATGCGTGAAGAGAAAGGATGACATGAACAGACTTTGCCAATGTGAGATGCTAAACAGGCATAACGGGATTTTGCAGCATAAGATGGGCCATATGGGAAGGATGTCTCCTCTCTCCACCAACTTGAAAAACCACAAAGTAATCAGCTATATCACTTCCCCTTTCTATTTTATTTTTAAAATTTTACACTTATTTATTTATTTTGTGCATGTGTTTGTATGAATCTGTGCACGTGTGCAATTGCTATGGTGTGTGTGTGGAGGTCAGAGGACAACCTGTGGGAATCGGCACTCTTCTTCCACCATGTGGGTCCTAGAGATTGAACTCTGGTCATTTTAAAGAGATTACAAAAAAAAAAAAAAATTGATGAACCATGGACTATATGGAAAGTTCAAGTTTATGCTGCTTTTTCCCCTTTCTACCAAAAGATGCTTGTGAAAGTTTAGCTATGAGCTCCATGCTGCAGCAGGACACAGTAAGTATGAAGCTCCCTTTCCAGGTATAGGTAGATACTGATGTGAGCTGTAACTCTGGAACCTCAGATACATTGCCATCAGTGGGTCTGTTGTGGTACAGAGCCGCACTCCCCATATCCATGCAAGGCTGTCCTGATGGTCCCCTTCCATGCTGCCCCCTGCTGTGTGTCAGTGTGCCTGCACAGGTGCGGTGGTGTTGCTTTCACACTGACCTCTTGTGCATCAGTCACTGGCCTTTCCCATCACCTGTTCCTTTGGTGTCTGCCTGTCTTAAGAATGAAGCAAGAATGCTCATTTTTTTGTATGTTTTTTGGTTGTGAGCCTCACCTTTAAAGACTGAGCCATCTCTCCAGCCCTCATTATTTTCTCTCACTTAGTCTTTTCCAAAGTCTCTAGAGACTGAGACTTGTTTTTTAGGTGAGACATCAAGGTCAATGAACTTGCCAGAGTAGTTTGTCTATGGTCACACATAACTGACTAGCGGAAACCAAAAACGTATATTGCTTCCTTTGATGGCCAAGTGGACCCTCTTGATGGCTGCCCTGTACACCCTCTTTTACTTGATAGAACAACTTCCCTCAGTATTTACTGAGAAAACTAGATGTTTTTATGTGTAAATTGTGTCAAGTGGATATTTTTGTAAGAGAATGTTTTTGGTATTTCAGCCTGAGGAAAAATAGTAGAAACCTAAACATGACAGTCTGCAAATCGTTAGATTTTCAAAGAATGAAGGTGTGATTTTTTTTTTTTTTTGCAAGGGTGTTAATTAATTTCTGACATGGCCGAGTGCCAGAGTAGAGCTCTGATGTCAGTTTAAGCCTCATCTCTTAGGTCTGGTGCTTCAGCTCATGCTGTGGACTCACTGTTTCTCTGTAACATGAACACTCTCCAGAAAGCAAACAGTTGGACATTTTGTGGATGCCACTGCCCTTTTTAAGGTATCAAGGTTTGCAGGCAGATGCTTGTATCAACCATGTGTCTCTGCTGCTTCAGGTGCCAGGTTGCCTCATTTGGCTGGGTGCGAGGCTGGATAGCTCCTGTCCTGTGCATGGCATCTCCATCAGGCCAGACCACGTGTTAGGGCACCAGTGCAGGTGAAGCAGTTACACTTTTTGTCTGCTCCATCCTCTGGAGACATTTACATCCTGCACATACTGAGTTTCTGGAAGGACAAACCTTTCCAATAGCCAGGGCTCCTTGAATCAGGCTCAGCTGAGGGAGGGAGATGTCTTCCATCCAGCTCCATTTAAGCAGTGGCTATGAGAGAAGGATCTGGGGGAGTAGACCAACTTGTACATGGAAAGTTGGGGGTGGGAGTAGCAGAGCTAGAATTTTCACACTGCTACTTGATGTCCAATTGGATGCTCTGAGTCGTGGGGTGTGTGGTGGGGAGCGGTTGAGGGGGAGAGTGTGTCTCATAGGCCAGACCTAGAGTTTACCAAGTAGACTAAGGCCAGCAAGTCTCAATGTTTGTCTGTCTCTGCCTCCCCAGCTCTGGGATGACAAGCACATCTGACCATGTCTGGCTTTTTGCCTGGATTCTGGGGATCAGACTTAGGCCTCCATGTTATGTTATAAGCACTTCACTGACAGTGATGTTTCATCTGCCCCCCAAGAGAACACTCTTGGCTGCCCACTTGGGCTGTTGCTTGGTTGAATTTGGCTATGTCTTGACTTATTCCCTACTAGATATCCTGCAGATCTGGGGAAATAGGGACTGTGGATTAAAGAGGACAGGCTCAGGACACTGCAGCTCCATCAGAGGGCATACTCAGAGCCTGTGGAGACATGTTCCTATGGCTTATGCAGGGAAGCAGCAGCCTGGAGGAGGCCTGTTGGAGAGGGGAAGCTGTAAATGGTTCTGACATCAGCCCCTTAATGCCAGTGCTTGACTCCTCCAGAACCTTTGGGGGTTGTCACCAGACTAGGACCTGGAGTCAAGTTTCAGAGATGTCCCAAGACTAATGTCAGCTCCAGGTGTGTTCTTGATAGTCTCAGGAATGCCTGGGAACAACAGTTTCAGGAAAGGCCGGGAGGGTGGTGGGGTGGGCCAGAGCAGCTACACTTGTTTTTGCTCACTTACTTGGAGCCGATCTGCCAGACAGTGAGGCTCTAGCTCAGAGCCAGATTGGGGAAGGAGAGGAAGGACTCTTGGTGTGTCTTTTCATTTCTCCATCTTCTCTGTAGTCCTTGGGGCTCACACACAAGGGGCTGCCTTCACAGAACTTGCATGACCAAGCCAAGACTCTACAGGATACAAGTGGGATCAGATGGAGCACCGCCCGAGTGACCCCACACACTCAGACATGTAGGCCCTCATCACCATCTAAGACTGCTTCAGCTACTTAAGAAGAGGCACCACACCAGGTTGACCCAAGCATTAGTGTTTGCCAGTGTTTGATGACTCACACAGAGCCACTGCTGTAGTTCACTACAGCACACACGTTTACATGTTGTTATTTATTTTTAAATTTATGTGTAAGTGTGTGTGGCTGTGTGTATGGAGGCTGGGGCATTGGATTTCCCCTAGAGCTAGAGGCTGGAGTAAGCCTGTTGACATGGATACTGGGAACTGAACCTGGATCCTCTGCAAGTACCACACATACACACTCTTAACTCCTGAGCTATTCTTCAGTGCTGGTTGAGATAATTTTTGTGCTGTATCTGTGGTAGAGATCAGTCCAGTCTCTTGCATCTCTGCTCTCCTTCGACCCCCAACTCTTCCTTCCTGTAAAAGCCCTCTGCATTTACAGTGTTAGTTGCAGTGTATCAAGGATGGATTGCACAGCCTGAGTGTAGAGGCTGTGGTTTTGTGACTCCTTCCCCGGCTTGTGTGTGTGTGTGTGTGTGTGTTGTTAAGTATGCAGGATTTTTTAATAGCTTTTTTATTACTGAGGCTTTCAAGAACATTGTACTTCATTTTCACAGAAATTTCTTTTTAGTATTTTAATTCATTATTTAACCAACACAATACACAGCTAGTATAAATGGGATTTACCAGTTGAGTGAAAGCAGCAGGTAGACTGAGGACTTGGGTACAGATATTGGTGGGATTTGTCTCTTCAGAGGAATTTCTGTTGGTATATTGATACTGCTTCTACTACTCAATAAAAAATTTTAATGTATAAACACAATGTTTATATCATAATTTTATTGTCATTTTGTTCCCATAGGTGACTCCTCATTGTAAAAGTATAAAATACCACTCGAGAGGAATTTCACACATTTCCTATGCTGGTGCTGATGTCAACATCTTAAATCTAGTAATATAGTTGCTATTGCTATTGCTTTCCCCAATACAACATTAGCTATGCTTACCTTTATGTTCTTTGTCGAGAAAACTAGGATTTATTTTTATTTATTTTTTTGAAGATTTATTGTGTGTGTGTGTGTGTGTGTGTGTGTACAATAGGTATCCTTGGAGGCTAGAAGAGGTCATCAGATCCCTGAAGTCACAGGCAGTGTGAGCACTCCTTGTGGGTGCTGGAAACTGAACTTAGATTCTCCAAGAGCAGCAAGTATTCTTAATCGTTGAGCCATCTCTCCAGCCCTCAGCAACTGGAACTTACAGGAAGTGGGTCACACAGGGCATACCAGCAAAGAACATCACCTGTGAAAGAGATCCTGAGGCCCTCCAGTGTTTCACAGAGCACCCAGCACAGTTCCGGAGATCCACAAGCATAGCCGTTCCTGGACAGTTTAGAACAGTTGATGTGAAGCGGGGAATAGAGATGGCATCAGTCACTGCCTTAGTCCAGGTGGCAAACCCCAACTAGAGGATACTGTTTTGCTTGTGCTGATAGCCCCAAGGCTACGGATTGCTGGAGGAAAAGAGATGGTGGCCTGGGCTTCTCCCACTCTAGAAAAGCAGTCCTTCAAAGTAGCAGGAAGATGGCTTTCCTTCCCTGTGGGTTGCTCTGGTGGTTTGAATGAAAATGGCTCCATAGACCCATAGGGAGTGGTACTATTAGGAGGTGTGTCCTTGTTGGAGTAAGTGTGGTCTTGTTGGCGGAAGTGTGTCACTGGATGTGGGCTTTGAGGTTTTAGATGCTCAAGCCAGGCTCAGTGTCTCTCTTATCCCGCTACCTACAAATCCTAATACAGAACTCTCAGCTAACTCTCGAGCACCATGTCTGCCTGTGTGCTGCCATGCTTCCCGCCATGATGATAATGGACTAAATATCTGAACTGTAAGCCAGTCCCAATTAATTTTTTTTTTTTTAATAAGAGTTGCTATAGTCATGGCGTCTCTTCATAGCAATAAAATCCTAACTAAGACAGCTGTCTCTTAGGTTCCTTGGTAAGCAGCGTTTTCTGTGGAGGAGAGGGCCATGCACCGTGTACCTGTCATCACAGGATCTTAGTGCCCTCACTGTGGATGAATATAAAGTCGGAGTAGCTACTGCATTTTCAATAAATCACCCAGGAATAATCTTGTAAAATCCCACGTATACCATTTGCAACAACAAGGAAGTAAACAATCCACTGCTGGTTGATTTCCACCCTAAATGGCCATTTTAAAAATGGATTACATTTGTCTTAAAAACATGTCGGTAAGAACTAGCTCTGACTATCCAGCTGAACAGCTTTCTCACTCTAGTGTGGTCCTTCACTGCTTGCCCTAACATTTTGGAGGAGGTCACTGGCTCCTGTAGGTGCTGGGGTACCGTCTGCCTGGGGCCCCAAGCCAAGCTCTGTTCATGCTCTGTCCTTGCATGTAGCTGCCTTGGCTGCAGTTGTCTTCTTGACATTAGATATTTAAGTAAGAGCAACATCACACTGTAATTTTAACATGGCTTTCCTTCTGGCTTTCCATGGTCAACTCTGTTTGCTGGAGCCTTTTAAAGGAAGTTGTGTTCTTTGAAGATGAAAATTTCCCCTAGCCTCTAATCTTTCCTGGTGCTTGGCAGGCATTATAATGTTGATATAGAGCCTGTTTCCCATGGTTGAGAGACATTTGTGAAAAATAAAATGTGATTGTTTGCCAAGTTTTACAGTGAGATTTTGGGCTTTATTTATGACTTTTTTATTTGTTATATTTATGTTTGAGAAAAGTTCTGTTCAGTTCTTGTATAGCCTTTAGTTTTCCTGTTGAATTTCAATGAAAGGAGAGTCTTAATGGCACACCTGTAACATATTTGGTTATAGTTTTATCAAACATGTTAAGCTAAGGCTTTTTAAGTTAAGAGTGGAGACACGTACCTGTAATTTCAGCACTTGGGAGGCCGAGGCAGGAGGATGGATTGGGAACAGTGGGGCTCTATAGCAAGATGCCATCTCAAAATTAAGTGAAATTAAAAATTACCTTAGGATTTCTGTATCTTCCTAGTGGATTGAAACCTTGATTATGCCCTAGAATATCCTGGCTGACATTAATACTTTCTTTAGTTGCATGAGGAATCATTTCCTGTTTGTTGTATTTCTGTATCCTTAAGTTTTAGAGGTATTTCTTGAAAAGAATGTTACATTGACTTTTTAAAAAATATTTATTTCTGTGTGTGTCTGTGTTGGGGGTAGGAGGTGTCAAAGGACAACTTTCAGGAGTTCTTTCTCTCCTTCTACCTTTGTGGGCTCCAGGAATTGATCTCAGAAAGTCAGGCTTGGAGGCAAACCCTTTTCCCTCTGAGCCATCTCACTGAGGCCCAGTGTTCTTTTATTTTTTACAAATCTGTCTGGCAGTCTGTAGCTGACGAATTAGCTCATTACAACACTGCGATGATTGCAATGTGTGGGATTTCTCTCATCTGATGTTATATGGGCTTTGTTGTTCTCTGTTCTTTTGAATGGTTGAGCCCTAAGTAGACCTTTCTTGCTTTATAGTTATTTGCTGCTTTTCTGCTCTTTAAGTGGTTATTCTTGAAGTTTATTGTTTATTTTGAACATAAAACTTATGTTAAATGTTCTCTGTCTTCCTTCCCACAATGTTAAGAAGCAAGAATGCCTTTCCCCTTCTCCCCACCCCCATACATTGTTGGGCAGGTTTTAAATTGCAACTTTACCAACCTTAGAATTAAAGTTACTGTTCTTATCATGACCATCCATAGTTAGATGCTTTCTCAGGTGTTGCCATTTGTTTTCCTTAGCTGTAACTTGAGACTTTCCTTCTGGGCTCAAGGTGCCTCTCTTCAGAAAGTCTGCCAGAAGCAGTTCTTATACTTTGGATAAACTGAGAAAGCCTGTGATTCTCTTTTTTTTGGGGGGGGGGTGCGAATTGAGACAGGGTCTCCCTATGCGGCCCAGGCTGTCTGGGACTCACCTGCTTTTGTCTCCCATGTTCCAGGATGTGGGCACAGTTAAAGCCCATGTATCTTGAGTGTCTGATTGTTCTGCTATGACAGTACACATCTCTGCATCCTGGAGTGAACTGTTCTAGAGTCTCGTTTTCCTCTGTAGAAATCAGCCACAGAGTATTCACAGGTCTGACCATCTTCAGATTTTGTCGTCTCTGAGGTTTTGCATTGTTCTATAGCTAGCCCAGGAGTCATTTTCCTTTTAATTATACTGCTTGGAAATTGTCCTGCTTCCTGACCCAGAGAATTTGTGTATCTCTCTCTTAAGGTTCTATAAAGTTCTCAGGCCTTCCTTAGCACCATGCATTTTCCCCTGTGCCCCAGTTAACCTGTAGCTGCCATAGCACCCTGGCACCTCAGTGTTCATCTCAGTTTTCTGTGAGGTATTCAGTACTTTTTTGACATCTTTATTTCAATCACCAGGATTTTCTGATCTGCTACTAAATTGCCAAGTGAGATTCTAAATAACTGTAATTTTTATTTCTGGATAATTCATTGAATTCTAAAAAAAACAAACAAAAACCTGTTAAAATTTGGTAGTATTGTTACTTACGTATAATTGTATTCCAGCTCTTACTTAAATATGTTTACTATTATGTTTTCTGAAGTCATTGGAGCTGCAGTTCTCTTCTGTTGTCTCTTTGGCAATCTTTCACTCAAGGTCACAGTTTTGTTTATGAGTTTTATCACGTTTCATATAAGCTTCCGTCAGTTTGCTCTACCTCTACGGGAATTGAGGGTGACTTGTGGGTGTATTCCTCCAGCCACACAGCGCTGTTGGGTTCTGGAAAATGCCTGGGGCTGCCTACAGCCTGGGGTATCTCTCTTTCTCTCCCCCAGCCTCCCTCCTTCCCTCCCTCTCACCCTCTTTTACACACAGCAGAGTTATTACTTCTACATAAGCAGCAAGGGCAACAGCAGCTCAGGATCTGTTGTGCATCAGTCTCCCAGGATTCAGGAAAGCTGCCAGGGCCTGGGGCTGCAGCTCACTGGAAGATACTTCAGAAGGCACTGGCTTCAATTCTCAGCAGAGGGAATGGCAGAGGGAGAGGGGAAAGGGATGGAGTAGGGGAGGGATGGAGTAGAAAGAAGGTATTTGAGAGATTGAGAGAGAATTGAGTGAATATGGAGCCTTGTTGTGTATGCCTCTTGTATTACAGCTGAAAGTAGCCAGCTTATCCAGGATTGCATTCCTCAGGGTCTGGATCCGAACAGGGAAACTTTAAAGAATATCATAATTTCCAAGAGAGAGAGGAATAACTTAGGCTTCAGGCTCTGCCATCAGCAGTTCCTTCCAACCTGAGACACTACATTTCCAGTGCACTTTTTTAAAAATTGAAATAATAAAAATGTCAATAGATCTCATCAAGCACTAACTGTGAAGATAAATAAGGGATTGTTGTTAGAAACAGTGTCTGTTGCAGAAGTTTATTTTTAGTTATATATAAAATAATTGTTTTATTCACTTTTGGGTGACTGGCTGTCTAGGGCATTTTGTATTGTTTGCATGTTGGATTTCTGTGGGGGATGTTTAATTGCTAAAGACCTGCATGTGCAATCAGTAGAATACCTGAGGAGTTCTGAAAGAATAAAACCTCAGCTTAGACACTCAGGGTTCCACTGTGAGTATGGCACTGGCCACAAGGGTGTTCCCTCTGCTGAGGTCTGGAAGGGCTTCCACGCATGAAAATGCCTCCTTGTCCTGTGGTGAGCTGCCACAGTAGGTGTACTGCTACAAGCGTCAATTGCAAAGAGGACAAGGAAAGCACATTCCAGGGAGGATCAGGTGAGTAAGGAGGCAGAAGCTCAGTTTTGGGTTTTCTCATTCATAGATTTAGGTCCTTCCTAAATTTTTTTCCTCTGCTCCATCATTATTATTTTATAGAGATGGTGAAAATGTCTTAAGATTGTGGATTTGTAAACTTCAGGGCTGATGGGAGATGTCTAGCTGTTAAGATCATGTATTGCTTGCTCTTGCGGAGGACCTGATGTTGATTCCCAGCACCCATGTTGGGTTATCTCGCAACCACCTACAAGTTCAGGGGCATCTGATCCTCTGGTCTCTGTGAATACCTTCGCTCATGTACAGGCCCCCCACTCCCCAATATGTATAATTTAAAAAAAGAAAATTTAATCTTTTAATCCAGATTTTGGGAAGCATCTGCTGTAATTTCATTAAATATATTTTATGTGCCTTTTAGTGTTTATCTCACCTTCTTAGGATTGGATTCTAGGATCTAATGTCCCAACATGTCCCAGAGTTTTTAGACGCTGTAGTCCGTATCGTCTCCCCCCACCCCATATTACTGTTACTCATTATTATAACATCCAGTCGTTTTGTAAAATTCAAATTTAGCTGGATATTCATGATTGTTTTCTGACACCGGAATTTAGTATTTCCTCATCCTTGTTTTCCACCCAATAATCTTCCTTCTGCTTGGTGTGTTCTATTGATGGTGCTTTCCACTGTGCCTTTTTCATTCCTCTATCAGTTGCTGTTCCTGTTCCTTGGACAAAATATTCAACCTTCCCAAAGGAAATTCCTTGTGCCTCAGTGGAGAAGACAAGTTGCTGCAGTAACAGTAACCCCCAAACAGAAGCAGCTTAAGGAAGGAAAGGTACTTAGGCTCACAGCTTGAGGGCACAGTCAGTCCTTCATGGTGGGGAAGGCATCGAGGCAGGAGTGTGAGGCACCTGGTCTCATTGCATCTGCAGTCAGAAAGCAGAATGATTAATACTGGTGCTCAGCTCATGTGGTGGTTTAAATGAGAAGGCCCTCATATGCTCCTAGGTTTAAATACTTGGTCTCCAGTTGGTGGAACAGTTTGGGAAGGATTAGTGGGTGTGGTCTTGTTAGAAGAAGGTGTGTGAGTGAGGACGGGCTGTGGGGTTTCAAAATGTGTCATTCCCAGTGTGACTCTTTCGCAGCCTCTTACTTGCAGATTCAAGCTGTAAGTTCTCAGGCATTCCTGCTATCATGCCTTGTCCTACCACCAATGACTCTAACCCTCTGAAACTGTAAACCCCAATAAACTCTTCTGTAAGTTGTCTTTGATCATGGTGTTTTATCACATAAAAATAGAAGAGGAACTCAGCTCACTTTCTTTTTATTCAGTCCAGCATCCCAGTCTGTGGAATGCCACTGCCCTTCTCAACTGGCACTCAGCCGAGTCCAATAACTCCTTCATAGACACGCCCCAGTGCTTATCTTTTAGACACCTGTAGATTTGTCAGGTTGATAGTCAGTATTCACCGCCTCTCCCTTTTGCTTCTGTCACTGTGACAAACAGATGACCAAAAGCAACTTGGAGAGGAAGGGCTCACAAGTTACAGTTTGTCATTGAGGGAAGCCAGGGGAGAAGCTCAAGAGTAACCTAGAGGTGAGAGCTAAAGCAGAGACTATCCTGCTTACTGGCTTTTCTTCCATGGCTTGCTCAGCCTTTTTTCTTATATCACCCATAACTACCTGCCCAGTGGTGGTAGCCATAGAGGGCTGGCCCTCCCATATCAATCTAACCAAGACAGCGTCCTACAGACTTGCCCACAGGCTCCATAACTTAGGATTGCTCTTTTGTTCTCAAGCCCATCTCACTATGACTCTCAGTGGCACCTGAGGCTTGCAAGAGCTGTGGGCAAGTCCTGTGGGTAAGCTGCCAGGCTCTTCACCAGAGCTGCCTGATTTGCCTTTGCCTTCCCCTGCCAGGAAATGGCAGCCAGGGCCCTAGGCTGTTTGCTCCTTTTCACTCTGTCACGTGTTTCCCAGGACTCCACGTTCCTAGGTTATGCCATTAAAAAAAAAAAACCCAAACTTTTAAAAATATGTATTTATTTGTAGTATGCTGGTGAGGGGCGGCAGTTGTGCACACATGCCACGGTATACTGCGACTATATGCATGCCACAGAGTGTGTGTGGAGGACGGAGAACCACTTGCAGGAGTCAGTTTCCTTCTACCATGTGGGTTTCAGGGATTGAACTCAAGTTGCCAAGTTTGGTAGCGACCCACTGAGCCATCTTGCTGACCCCCCAAAGCCAAACTTTTAAAGGACCCATATAAATTACAGACTCCTCAGAATAGAAAAAGTGCCTTTATAGGGGTTACATAAACATGTGTTCTTGACAGTTTCTCTAGCAGCTGAGAGTAGTCTTTTCTAGCTCAGACTTTAATTTAGGAGCCTCGGTCTTCACACCAAGGTCTCAGTTCCGATAGACTCTGTGTGCCGCAGCTTAATTTCCTGGTCTGTGTATAGTACTGGGGTCTCAGGAGAGTCTCTGACAGGGAAAGTGTATTTACCACTTGGCTCTCCTGATTAGCTTTAGTTTTTGCTTTTGGTTGTGTTCATTGTGTCTTCTTGAAGTAAACTGTGTGTTTACCATGTTGTCTAGTAACTATAGACAAAGGGCTTTGTCACTGTTGCTTATATCAGAAGTCCTAGACTCTGTTGTCAGTTGATAACTGAAAGGAATTGTTAATCACATTGTAAGATAATATTATTTTCAGTCTTCTGCATCTGTCACTGGCCTTCTCCTGTAGATGTCAAACTGCCTAGTGGTCTTTTCACCTGGACATCTTTTGACATCTTAGACACAACCCAGTCTAAACCATCCTCTGAATTACTCATGTCAGTGAAGGCCCACCTTCTGCTTAAGGTACCCAGCTTGATCATTGGGGTCTAGAAAATACACCAGACATTTCAGAAAGGAGGGCTTCATCCAGGAACTTGGGAATCCTTCATCCGTGTGGATACTGGAGCAATATAGATCTTAGTCACCGTGGGGAGTAACCTCAGTATTCCATACATCACATGAGGGTCATCTTAGAGCATAGACAGTGCATACCAGGCCTTAAACACAGCTGGCAGCTGCAGAACAGGGCATCTTGTGGCCTGTTGTGTAGTCTCAAATGTTCATCATGGAACATGTCCAAGTCTTGGTCCAATGGCCTGAATGGGAGCCTTGCCTGTCAGTGGGTGAAGGGCATTGTTTCTGACCATCTCCCTGTCTGGAGAGTGGATGGCCAGGTTGTTTTCCTGGGTTTTGTCTCCTGGGATTCCCCTTCAGTCCATTTCTACAAACCTGTGCACTGGTTGCTAGAGTCATGTTTGAGGCAGATCTCTGAAAGCCGGGGGAGGGGTCCTTTTTAGTTTAAGATTTAGGGACTCCTCAGTAAGCGGAGGCATAGAATATTGTGAAGTAGAGTCCCTAAACCTCACCACTGTCTTGGGGTGATAGTATTTACAAAGCATGAGAATTCCACTGGGGAATAGGTGGCTGCATCTGCCCGTGCTGTGGTCAACAGGGTCACCCACCCTCACCATGTGACAGTCCTCCCTGTGCTATTGAATTTCCATTTTCCCAGTAAGACCATGGTGAGATCTGCCCTTAGCCTCCCATGTACTAGGGTTGCAGGTGTGCACTGCCATGTCTGGCTTGGGGTGTTTCTTGACAGGAGACGGTGTATGCAAAGGCCTCCCACTACTTGGCTTCCAGACCTCAGCATCTAGCTATCCTTACTGGAGGTGTCCAGGCTTGCCCCCTGACTGTGGGTGCCAGTGTGATGCTGCATGCAAAAATTCAAGCCTAACTATCAGCTTTGAAGCCACTGGGTGGAGTCCTGCTGTTAGCAAGTCAAATAAATGGTGCTTCCCAGTCCCAAAAAAGGCTAGTCCAGGCCACTGGCCCTGGAATCTTCTGTAATAGTGCTGGGGACCCCATAGGGCCTCCTTACCATCCCTGTATACCTGTTCCCCTTGGGCATCTGAGACCCCCCTCTCCTGGTGGCTGCTGTTTACCAGGCAGTGTGAGGTCCTCAGCACCCTGCTGGTCTGTGTAGTCTGCTTTGAGTAGAAAGCAGATGATAGGTTAAACAGCAGAGTTCAGTGTCAAATGGCTATGAGAGGAAAGTAGTTGACTTTGTGCAGAAAGAGGCTTTGGTGCTACTCCAGGAAAGTGAGTAGGAAAGACCTAGAAATGGTGCTGACCTTGTGGAGTAGTTAGCCTAGGCCTGCGAGGGCAGAGAACATGGGCCCTGGCCAGCTCAGAGCTTGTCTATAGTTGCTAGGCAGGCCACTGACCACTTTTCGAAGTCCATGGGGTGCAGAGGGGTTGGGAGCCTCCTGGCAGCCTTCAGAGGGAATGGGAACTCTGGCATGGGCACAAGGCCTTCTAGAGCTGGTGTGGGCAAGAAGATGTCCACACTCTCTCTGTATAAAGAAGCTTGGGACATGATTGACCATACCAAAGCAGAAGGTACAGAGAGGCCTAGGGATGGAGACCCACTTAAAGACCTACATTGTGAGAGCCTTCCTCCTTGCGGTCTCCCTCCAATGTCTCTCTGAGATCAGATACCCTCTGTGGGAGGAGCACTTAAAGGATGCTGCAGTTTGCACAGAACAGAGGGTGCTGGTTAGTGCCTGAAACTTGGTAACAGGATGTGAATGCAACAGCTTGAAAGGGCCAAAGAGATGGTACTTGAGGCTCAGAAGGCCAGGTGGTCCCACATTCTTCCCCTCGTTCTTTTATGTCAATCTTAGCTCATGGATCACACAAAACAGGTCTCAGGCCAGACTAGGCCAGTACCCACCCCTTCAGCCCCTAGCCAGATTCCATGGAGAACTCAAGGATTGATTTAAGCCTGTAGCAGGATGGTGGATATGTAACTGGCTCTGCTAGGTAATAGCAGGTGAGGTAATAGCTCTGAGGACCCTTTCAGACTGGTCTGGTGAAAATGAAGGGCCACATCAATCTCAGTGTTAGATCTGGGCTGAGCTGTTTTGCTGTACCAATGCACACCTGGACAGCACCCCCTGCTGGATAGTCTTGCCATGAGCAACTCAGTCTACTAGCTTTATGCTTAGGTCTACAGGTTCTGCCATGGGGCTGGGAAAAAGGCAGCAACCAGAATCAAGGCCTTGCAGACGCTGTTCATGATGTAGTGTTGCTTTTGGCTCTTTTGCACACTATGAGTGGGATGCTGCCGGGGAGAGAGGACTGGCCCTACAAGTGTCAGGTCCATCTTTTCCGATATACACTCAGGAATTAGGGAAGTAAGTGCAGGCTGGACAGATAACCCCCAAGCCTTCAGTGAGCTGGATTTGAGATACAGCCACATAGTGCCACTTGAGCGCAGACTTATGTGTGAGTCTGTAGGAACTGGGAGCATCCAAGGTCCTAGAAGCAGTGCTTACAGGTCTGGCTACTTCCCTTCTGTGAGAGGACTGGGGTCCTCCTGAGACTGACAGCTTGGTCTATGACTTGTCTCGAGTGAAGAATGGAGCAAAAGGGCATGACTTTTCCCTTACTCAGGGCAGTGCTCTGCTGGGGACTGCAGTGAG
The DNA here is from genome assembly GCA_026225945.1 of Cricetomys ansorgei. Lineage (NCBI taxonomy): Eukaryota > Metazoa > Chordata > Mammalia > Rodentia > Nesomyidae > Cricetomys > Cricetomys ansorgei. The sequence continues at coordinate 2,112,119 of JAMJFZ010000320.1, forward strand.
TCATACAGTGCTTAAGCATACCAGAGCCGCAGGGTAGAACTCTATTTCTGACCACACCCCTTCTCCGTCACCCCCCCCCCCCCCGCAATATTTACACTGTGAGCAGGAACCTATGCACCTGCCACCTGCACAGAAACTTCCAGAGCTTCCCGTGCCCCATTACACTCACCTGGAGAGGGACAACAGGAACCAAGTAAGGAGATAGATCTGCTGTCATGCTAGAATGCCTACAACCATGTCTCCTCACTACAGTCTGTATCCCACATACTTACTGTGCTTTCTGCATGTAACCACTTCTCTGAAGCACCGTGGAGGCCACTGGAGAAGGTATTTTTAGTTTCGGGTGCCAAGGAACTCATTGTACGCCCGGAGCTATGCCTGTGTCAGGTGATTGCCTCGGCTGGATTCCGTCTCACTCACCTGCCTGGCCTGCACCAGATGCTGAGATGGCTGTAGTCTCTAAAAATAGCCCTTAGACTCTGAATATGCTCATTATGCAGCAGCCCATGGAAGCCTCCTCCTCCTCCAGCTGGGGATCACACCACGTCCCCCAGCCAGGGCATTGTTAGCCCTTTAGCAAGCTGGCTGCAGCTGCTATTCAGCCCACAAAGGCTCTAATCTCCTTTGAATTCCTCTAAGCCTTTTGACTCTAATCCCTTACAGCAAGCAGCACACTCCATGGGTACAGTTGGAGCCTCAAGTATGCCTCTTCCATTCACTTTTACCCTGATTATCTTTTTATCTCATTAAGTGCTTTTAGCTCTTGTGCTTCATATAAAAAAATAGTTAGAAGCATCAAATTGGCCTTAAAGACATAACTTAGTATTTTCTTTTCAAAGCAGTGGACTCTTCTGAGGCAAGAGGCTCTATTTTATTGCTGATGCTGGTACTCTGATGAGCCCCGTGAACCTGGAAGAGTCGGTTACCTTCATCGAGCCTCAGTTTCCTTATTTCTAAGATGGAGAAGCCAGGGTGTTGAATGACAGTCGAATTCCTTTCTAGCTTAGCTGTTCTCTGGTTCTCTGGTTCTGTGTCAACATGAACATGGTTGCTGTGTGCAGCAGTGTGCAGCCATGTGCAACAGTGCCATGACTTGGTTGTATACAGGGGCTGTGCCTGGTGCCCTGGCTTAGCTGTACACAGGGGCTGTGCCTGGTGCCCTGGCTTAACTATACACAGGGGCTGTGCCTGGTGCCCTGGCTTAGCTGTATACAGGGGCTGTGCCTGGTGTCCTGGCTTAGCTGTACACAGGGGCTGTGCCTGGTGCCCTGGCTTAGCTGTACACAGGGGCTGTGCCTGGTGTCCTGGCTTAGCTGTATACAGGGGCTGTGCCTGGTGCCCTGGCTTAGCTGTATACAGGGGCTGTGCCTGGTGTCCTGGCTTAGCTGTACACAGGGGCTGTGCCTGGTGCCCTGGCTTAGCTCTGTATAGGAGCTTTCCGTGGTATCCTGGCTTAGTTGTATATAGGGCCAAATGCCTAGAGCTCTGGGTTGGTTGCATTCAGAACTTGTCTCTTGTGCCATGCCACAGGCTTTGTTTTATACAGGATCTGTGCTTGGTACCCTCTGTAGGTTCCTAGTCATGGTAATATTAATCTTGCCCAGGTGGTTATATCATAGGACCTAATTTCAGGCAAGTGTTACAATACAGATGAAAGCCAAATGCCTCCCTGGTTATTAGAGCCATTGCTTCTGAATTGGGCTCTCTTCCTTGAAAGGACCTTCATTTCTTTGATACCTGCTGGATATGCACTGACTGTTCTCTGATGTGCATGCAGCTATGGAAATCCTCAGAGTTTCTGAACCAATTTGTGCGTCTCCATGGCACACCTACCATGTTTCTTTTTTAGCTCTGTTTACCTTAAATTTCATCTGCTTCTGAGTATGCAGTTTCTAGTAGTGCTTACCATGTTCATTGGACTGACAGCACAGTCCTTATTAAGCTAGTTATCTCTAGGGCCATGGTGCTGGCAGTCACTGCCTGAGTAAGACACCTGCAGCTCTTTGGTTTCCCTGGTGCATTCTTGAGTTAACATCTTTTTGTGAGTAATTTTGGACGGTTTCAAACCCATTAAAATGTCAGTATAAGCTTTGGAACAGAAATTGTAATCTTTCAAAAAATCAAAGTAAATTTACACATACTTGACAATCCCTTTTGCTTTTTACTTATCAATTTTTAGAAAAATGTATTGATTTGCAACATTTTTCTTTTATTTTTGAGATTATAATATAATTACATCATTTCTCCTTTTCCCTTTTCTCCCTCCAAACCCTTCCATAAATTCCTCCCTTTTTCTCCTTGAAATTTATGTCCTCTTTTTTTATTAATAATTGTTGCAGGCATATATGTATATTTTACATATATCCTAAATGTTCCCTGTTCAGTCTACACAATGGTACGCCTGTGGATGTTTTCAGGGCTGACAGTTTGGTGCAATGGAAAAGTGTGCTGATTTGCAACATTTTGCAAAGCATCTGGTAAGATTTGCTTGTGTCCACTGCATAAGGAAAGTGATTAGACCTTGGGATGTGCTGCTCTCCACCCCTAGGCATCTCCCAGCAGTGTCTAGCTAACTGGTTTGCTGTTTACATTCATCTGGAGCAGGGTTGCTGAACCTTTCCACTTGAGACCCTTTTTTGCCTGAGAAATATTTATGCTGCCCTAGGAATATAAAATAGTTATACATATCAAACATTTCACGTTCATAAAGAAATTTATTTTAAAAGAAATCTTTGGTGTCCATATTATTTTACTATTTATTAAAGATGGAAGAAAACTCACATATGAGATGAATGTACTTGTTTATTTTTACACAGAGCATGGGAATCTTGGCTGAATATTTGATACTGCATGACACAGGGCATCTGCAACATTGTTCAGAGTTGATCAACGTTTTGGTTTTATGTTCATCATGATCAGTGCTGAGAAGACAGCTTTGGAAAAATACATAGTACAAAGCAGCAGAAGTATATTCAGGGTTTTTCAAATATTGTTGTAATTCCTGTCCTAATCTCAAGTCAAAATTCACTGAATGATTTTTTTTCTTTCTTTTTTTAAAGTGTGTATGTGTAAACTGCTCTGTGTGTGTGTCTGTCTGTGTCTAGTGTCTTTGTGTATCTGTGTATGCCAGGTGCATACCTTTGGAGGCCAGGAGAGGGGTCAGTTCTCCTGGACTGGAGTGTTAGTGAGCTGCCTGATGTAGGTGCTAGAAACCAAACTCAGGTCCTCTCCAAGAGCAGCAAGTGTTCTTGACTGCTGACCTATCTCTCCAGCCCCTCTTTGAATGATTTTGGATGAAAATCAGTCACCAACTAAAGCAGCAGTTTTCAAAGTCAAGCAATGCAAGATACATGCTGAGGAATGATGGTGAAAAATAATGTCTTTGCTTTCCTGTGAAAGTTTCAGGAAAACATATGGAAATGGGAAGTATATTAAGTGTGGTAACCTGGGCTTAGAAAGAAAATACCACGTTATCTCTCATGTGTATCCTAGTTTGTAATTTTTTAGAATCAAGTTTTTGTATGTGTGAGAGTGTGTGGGTGCACGTGTACTATGCATGCCTGTGGCGTCAGAGGAAACTTCCAGAGTTTGTTTTGTCCTTTCACTGTGGTTTTGGGGGTCAAATTTGGAACTATGGCCTTACACAGCAAGTGATTTTTATCAGCTGAGACATCACTCTGGCCCTTGAATTTCTCTTTTCTTTTCTCTTTGTAGCCCTGGCTGTCCTGGAACTAGTTCCATAGACCAGGCTGGCCTTGAACTCAGATCAACCTGCTTTTGCCTCTTGAGTGTTGGGATTAAAGGTGTGCACCACCGTGCCAGGCTCCTTTAGTTGTCATATATGTATATTTATGTGAGAGTGTGTAGAGAGGCCAGGAAACTAGAAAAGTACCCATGAGAACTGGAGAATAGAGCTTCAGGGGGAGGCAAGGGCAGGCAATAGGACTTGTGCGGTGAAAGTGGGCGGAAAAGGTGGCTGCAGGGGTAGGACATGCACCATGGAATGCCGGTGTAACAAGTCAAGAGCAGAAGAACAATTGTGCATTACCCCACTTCATGAGGCCATAGAGGCGGAGAGAATGGTGGCTAACCAGAGACTGGGGTGGGGCAAAGGAGAATGTTATTCTACAGACACAAATTTTGCTGAGGATGGATAGGTTCATGGTGACCAGAGGTTCAGTATATACCTGAAAATCGGTGAGGAAGTAGATTTTAGGTGTTGTAAAGCAATGCTTATACTAATTTGGTTCCATTTAGTCATCTCGGTGTTTACACAACCCAGAACCTGCAGTTTCTGATAACTAAAACTGTCACTGCTGCTTGCTGGGGCGCAATGCTGTTCCATGCTCACAGCTAAAGCTTTGCTGGGCCCCTCCGCAGAGCTTGACAGTCTCTGGAGCCGTGGTGTGATGGGGAGAGTGCCTCCTGTGATTCTGCGTCAGCTCACACAGGAGTTCAGTGGCTTCCCTGGTCAGATTCCATACATTTTATGGTGTCTGAGGCATCTGACTAGCTTGGAGCCCAAAGGGGCAAACTCATGTCTGGAGAAGGTATTGGTTATGGTGAGAGTTGAGGGGTTCTGGAGCTTCCGATTGTCACCAGGTGGCATCTAGTCTGTTTCTGATGTTTCTTTTTCTTTCCAGTCTATTGACTATCCACCCACTATCCACCCGGTCTGTTGGCCATGTCCTTGAGTGTGTGCCATCTCTGCTTGCATGGTCTGAGGATACAGGAATGCTTGAAGTCTTGTCTTGGGTTGCTCTTTCCTTTTCTGTCCAACCAACAGTTTCTAAGAATGGATGCTATGTGCCTGCTGTGCATTTTTAGTTTTTACCTCTTAACCCAAGCCCTCCCTGTCCATCCACCGGCTCAGCCTTTCCTTCCCCAGCTAAGTGTGTAGGTCCTAAGATGCTGTGTGCAGGTGACTCCAGCCCCAGCGGGGAAGTGGGTCACGTCAGGTCTGGGCTCTACTGTATGCTTCCTGCTTGGCTCTGTCTGGGTGCACTGCCTCTTTCTTTCTTCTTCTTTTTTTTTTTAATAGCACATTCCTGCTTTTCCACCTTGCTTCAGAACTGGTCTCTTGAGTGTCATGTGGCACTTGCTGGCTCATGACCAGGGGTCCACCTGTTGGCCCAGCAGTATGGTCAGAGCTGTGCTCCAATGGGTGTGTGACTCTGTGCTGGAGACAGAGCCTTGCTTCAGGATCTGAAGGCTACACTGAGGCTGTGCCTGTGTTTGCTATGCGGTCCATGCTGCTTGATTCTTCCACAGACATGCTCCACACTGCAGGGCCACCTGATAGAATGTGCCAGAGTCACCCCCTCCCCCATTGAACTTGGTACAGGGCCTTTCTGGTTTTCAACTGGCAGCCTTTTGTGCCACTATTGAGCTGGCTGTAGAGTGAGGCCACTCTACTCTGTGCCTCCTTTTCCATGGAGAGTGCACAGAGCTCTTGCTTTTCTCTGGGGTTGTCCTGACCTTCTGAACCTTGGCAGATGCACCATGTTCCTGACTCTGGATGGTTGTATCTCCTGCCCCTGGCTAAGGCCTTCTGCACTCTCCTCCTGCCTAATCAGCATGATGTCACCAACCACTGGTCAATCTGGTGTCCCATGGGGGTTGTCCGCAGGCCTTGGACTGTGTTCCAATGTGTGTGGGGGAGCAGACACAAGTCTTTGGAAGACAGTGCTCTGCTTTCTACTGTTTGGGTGTGCATACAGTTTCAGCTCCCCCCCCTTCTCCCTTGGGATAGAGGGGAAGACTACCATTCTCTGACAGCTTTTTTTTTTTTTTTTGGAGAGGGGGGAGCAGTTTCAGAAGCTTCTGGGATTTCACAGACCATAGTCAGAATTGACAGCCCCCAAACTGCCTGTTCTGCCAGTCTCGTTTTATACTTGTGGACTGTGAAGACGGCACAGAGCGGCCCAGGCCCAGAGGACTTTCTGTAAGTAAAGTCCAGGGCTTTACTTGACATTTGGTCATCAAATATCTCCATGGTAACACCTTGGATCTCCAGGTGGCAGTATGAGTACATGCCTGGCTAGGCAGACCGTGCCATATCTAGATGTTTGTCACTCTTTACCCAGTGATTGACCACTCAAACAATGGCAACAGGTGCCTCTAGGTGTGGATTGGAGTGACTGTTGTGGTGTGTGCTCATTCTAGGGCTATAGGCTCCTCACCCCTGGGCTACTACTGTCTCTGCTGTCACTGGGGTCCAGGTATGAAACTGGCTTAGCTTGGCCTAGCTTAAGACTGCCTTCTCTCAGCTTCCTGCTCACTTACTCCTGCCCTTTCCAGTGTGTCTGTACATGCACATGTGTGCATGCCTGTTAGGCAGGGAACACTGCTGTCAGATGTGTGTCTGTGTGTCCCTGGGAGTGTCAGCTCATTCCCCTGCCCTCAGCTCTCCTCCAGTCCATCGCTGTGCTCGTGCCTTCCCTCACTTCTGGCTGCTAGTGGCATATATGGCATATATGGCCACTAGTGGAGGGGCCAGGCTTACCAGCCAGACTTGGAAGTTGCCACAGAGCCTGTGCAAGCTCTTCTGAGGTGGGGTTTGTTGGGTTACCTGGCGTTGTTGTAAGTATGTGTACTGTTACCTTACCCTTCAGCCCATGAGAGATCGGGTTCTTCCACTGTGCACACCTTAAAGTTGTCTTTTGTGGATTAGGCGTTTGGCATCCTTCAGTGCCCTCCTTCAGTTTTATTTTGCATTTCTCTAATTACTGAAGGTGTTGAGCATCTTTCTTGGAACACTCTGACTGTTTGTTTATACATCTTCATTGCTGAAGTGTCTCATTCAGTCTGCCACCCAGTTTATAATATGTGATATTTGTTTATTACCAAGTTGAAAGGTTCTTTATAACTTCTGGACACAGACCTTAGTGAGTTATATGTATTATAATGCTTTCTCATACTTTTGCTTCATTTTTTAATAGAGCTGTATTTTATTTTGATGAAGCCCAAATAATAGTGTCTTTTGGTGAGCAGATATTCTTAATTTTAATGTTGCTTGTTGTCCATCTTTTCCCTAGTGGCCTACATGCCTCTGCTGTTGGAGCACTCAGCTGACCTCAGATTGTGAGGGTGTTAAATGTGCACCTGAAAGACATTACTGTCCTGGCTTCTTTTATATACTCATCTTCAGTCATCCAAACTTGGTGTTTGAGACTGTTGTGGGTAGGGTGGAAGTTGGCTTATATGGATACAAAACTGACCCAGCACCTTTTGTTGAAAGGCCTTTGTCTACTCTCATGCAGTGGAATGAGTTCTTCACAGTGGTGAGTGAGCTTCCCATCCATGAACACGGCCGGTTTGTTACTGCTTTGATTTTTCTGTCAGTGTTACTTGTTTAAATACACACACACACACACACACACACACACATGCATGTTTTTAGTTAAAAAATTATTCGACATTAAACTTTTTAGTGTCTTAAAAAAAGATATTTATTATTTCTAATAATGTGTGTGCGTGTATGACACTGTGGGTATGTGCACATGAACACAGGTGCCATGGAGGCTAGAGGTAAGATGATTGTGAGCTGCCTGACATGGGTGCTAGGAGCTGAACTCAGGTTCTTTGGAAGAACGCCATGCTGTTTTTAACCACTGAGCCATCTCTTGAGCCCACAGTCCCATGCTTTGGCATCATTTTAAATCTTCCGTCTTGTTGCTGATAATCAGCAGATAGCCAGCTGGATTTCATATCGCTGTTCATCTGCTTTGCTCCCAACAGTGTGATGCAGATTCATACGCGTTTTCTAGCTAGCAATGTCAGTTTGATTTTTCCTTTTCCTGTTCTTCACTTTTATTTTTTTCTTGCCACACAGATGAAGCAGCTCTCCTTTTAGCACAATGTTAAGTGGCCTTGGCAGTGCAAAGCCGCCTCTCCCCATTCTCAGAGGACAGCATTTCACACTTCATCCACAAGGCTTGCATTTGCTGTAGGACTTTTCTTTTGCTTCCAACTTTCTCCTCCCCCATGCTTCCATCCCCTTGTCTCCTCTCCTCTCTCCCTTCCCTCATCTCTGAGTAAATGTTCTATTTCTTGTCTTCAAAGAATGTTACTGAAACAAGACTGAATTGTATTGGGGGTTTCTGCATTTTTGGTGATCATAGTTTTTTTCACCTTTAGCTTGATAATATTATTAATTAGGTTGCTCAATCCGGAATCAGCCCCATTTCTTTGTTTATTTTAAAAAATTATTTCATTTATTCTTTCCTGACTTACGTGTATTTGTAACACATGCCATGCTGGGCATGTGGAGGTCAGAGGGTAGCTTGCATTGATTCTGTCCTTCCACTGTGTGGGTTCTGAGGATTGGCCCAGGCTGTCAGGCTTGGAGGCAAGTGTGTTTACCCATTAAGCCATCTTGCTGACCCAGCCTCCTTTCCTTGTGATTGTTGCTATTTTTTGTACACACCATTGAGCTTTATTTATTATAATTTTTTGCGTATGTACTACTGAAAGTGATGCCACATGATGTCTTGTAATTCTTTCTAGATTCTTGTTATCAAGCAGGCAGTCCTACTCTCACCCTCTTCTTCTCTCCCTCCTCCTTCCTCCCTCCCTCTCTTCTCCTCCTTCCCTTCCCTGTCCTTCCTCCCTCTGTCCTTTCTCCCCATTTTGAGACAGAATTTCCCTATGTAGCACAGCAAATTTTGAACTTCTCATTCTTCATTTTCTGCTTGATTAGTGCTGGGGCTATAGACAGGAACTGTCACACAGTGTCTTGCCTTTCGTTTAAATTCTTTAGAAGGGTTTGAGCTGTAATCAGCTGAGCTTAGTGGTTTACTTTTCATTCATTTACTTATTTATTGTGTATGTGGGTAGTGTTTGTGTGGAGGCGAGAAGTTTGTGTGGAAGTGAGAAGACAACTTGTAGGAACTGAGTCCCTCCTTCCACCATGTATGTCCCAGCGATTGAATTCAGGTCTTAGGCTTGATGGCCAGAGCCTTTACCCACTGAGCCACCTACCTCTCCAGGCCTTAAATTGATCCTTGTCTAGCCAGAAGTTTCTTTCTTTTGTCAGTTCTGTTAAATGTTGGTCTTTCTACAAATTTACCATTTCATCTGAATTCTAAACATCTTTAATATGAGTCTGTCTTCCTGTGACGCTTTGCAGCGCCCGTGTCTGTGGTGATGTAGCATTCCCTCCAAACACTGATGGCCTGTGCCACCCTCTATCACTGCTCCAGGAACAAATAGCTGGCCTCGCTCTTCTCCTTTGGGTTTTGTGTTTGTTTGTTTGCTTGCTTGTGTCAAGACAGAGCCTTTCTGTGTAGCCCAGACTGGCCTTGAGCTCATGGTTTTTCTGCCTCAGCCTCTTCAGTGCTGGGATTGCAGGCCTGGGCCACTGTGCCTGGTATTTTTTCCTGTTCTGTTCTCCTGTTTACCCAGCTTCTGTAGGTAGCCAGGTGCTGCCAGCTCCATAATCTATGAATGATGTAAACAAGCTTGCTCTAAGCTTTCCCCGCTGCTGCCTCAGGAGTCAGTTTTCCTGTATGCTAAGTCGTTTGGCATGGAGCCATTTGCTTTCCATCTTCTATATGTCTGTCCATGTGGGTTTATGTCTTTAAAACAAAATAGGAGAAAAACACAGAAACAAAAGTAAGAATGAATGAAACAAAAGATCCTTTTGCTGTATAGCAGTTGAAGCAAGTATATATTCTATCAACAGTATCTTCTTGAATGCTCTTCAAGCTGCTCTTTGTTGTGTTATCGTAGGCTCAGGTATGAGTTAGCTAGTAATGCAGGGTGAACAGAGAGGCAAGACACACAGTAAGCAGAGTTTTCTAGCTGACTGGTACGAGTTTTTGAAGGGAGAAAGCTTGTCAGAAAGTGGAAACTGCTATACCACAAACACTTTTTCAGTACTTACTGAGAGTTATATAACCAGGTCTCTGCTGAGCAGCTGAGGTAGGACAGATGATCACACCACAGAACATCTGCTTCATACCAGGGCCCTGACCTTGGTCACTTCACAGAGCATCTGCTTAGACATCTCAGGACCCAGACCCCAGGCACTCCACAGAGCAGCTGTGTTCACACCAGGGACCTGTGTATTCTTTAAGGCCAAAGGATGCTGTTTAGTTCATATTCAACTTAAAACCAAATAGCAGGTGTGAGTGGTGGTGCTGCAATCCCAGTGGGAAGTGGAACCTGGCAGATCAGGAGTTCAAAGCCATCCTTAGCTATATAGATAGTTCAAAGCATGCCTGGGCTACATGAGGCTCCATCTCAGAAAACAGAAACAACAGTGAAACCCAAACCAAACTAAAACTAAATGGAAGAAAAATTTTAAAGCGTGTCTCAGAGTCTAATGTAAAATCTTGTTTTTAAATGTTCTCCCTACTAAGACATTTACTGGAGTGCCTGAGACCTGTTCTGGCACATGTCCAGACAGCTGTGAATGTCCATACATGACTCTTCAGGGTGCTCTAACAATGCTCTGATTCTGGGAGTATCTATCTGTAGGGTACCAGGTGTCTGGGCTCCGAGACTGGCACTAAGCCACCTGCAGTGGGAGCTGGGATAATGGGTCATGTTCACAGAGGGCACTGGGCAGGTGCCCTTGGGTTCTGGCCACTCTCCTCCCACATGATAGCTTGCCACCAGAAGCACATGTGGATTTCAGCTTGTAGTAAGCAGTCCTACACTCTGGGTCCAGACACTGGTCATTTCCAGCAAACTGGGGCAGAGCATTTGACAAATGAAGAACAGCTCAGTTTGTGATTCCCATGAAGCTGTGAATAGGGACTTAAAGCATGGGCCTGGCAGTTATGACAGTGTACACTTCTTGTTCCCTTTCTTAACAGCACTGTCAAAGAATAGGATGGAACTGAATTTGAGGAGGGTAACTTCTCTAAAGCAGAATGATGGGTTAAAGCCAAGGATGGTGGGCTTCCTGCTGTAGTCCAGCTGTGTCTCTCTCTGCTGGATGCTGGGGTTGGGCTGACCCTGCTGCCTACACTTAGTATTTCAGGGAGCAGCCGTGCCGTGCTTGTAGGCTTGTGTAAGATCCGAGTGTTTGGGGACTGAGCCGTGCTGACATTTTTCTTTTGCTTAGCTTCAGACAGTCGAGTCCAGGCGTGTGCAGCTGTGTGGAGGATGCCCAAGGAATTAGAATCCGGTAGCCACGAGTCCCCTGACGACCCCGCAAGCACTGCACAGACCCTGGAGCTGCTCTGTCACCTTGACAACGGGGCCCACAGCAATGTGGCCTGGTAGGATGCTACATATTTCATACATGGGGAAGAAGCCTAGAGGCTGCTCAGGTGCTGTGTGTGCCAGCTTCCTTCATTTCATCCAGTTTCTCCTGCTTTGTTCCCCCCTTTCCCTACTCTTTATATAAGATGTTTACACTCAGTTGTCACTTTGAGTCCCAGGTGTTTTCTAAGTTACCCACAGTTATAGAAGCCCTCCCCTCAAGTGTGGTAAAGAGCACGTATTCCATCCCCCTCCCTCTTCCAAATCAGCATTGCCTGCAGTCACCCGACAGAGTAATAGAATAGCCAGGCCCTGTGCAGCATTTATAACAATCACTTGTCACCTCAGCTTGAAAGCATGCAACTCCCTCTTCCTGTGGACGCCTTAGGAAGGAAGGGTATGCTTGGCCCTATCCCCAAGTCCCTCCATGCCTCTGTCCTTTGCTTTGGTTTCCTGTCAATCTTGTGGCATGTACAGATATGAAGAAATGTGACTGCTATTTGTGAGGCTCCTGGGTAGTCTCTGTCTGTCTGGTCAGAAGTTGGCTTTATCTACCCAGAGCCTCCACACAGTGACCATGGCTGATCTGGTAAAATTGAGACACCATGGCTTCAGATACACTGTAGGCCATGATGCTGTTATGGTTGTTCCCAGAAAGAATTGTCGTTTTACTTGATACGGTACACTTCAGTGTGAGTGCCCATACCTATGTGTACATGTACATGTCTATGAGGAGACATGGATCCTCTGCAGGCAGTCAGCTCACCCAATAAGTAAATCCAACTTAGCAAAATGTATTAAGCAAATGTTGCATACACTCTGCCAGGCTCCAAGGATGATAGGTGAACTTCAAGGGACCTGGCCTTAAGGGTGTCACGGTTCTTAGGGGAGACCCAGAGCATAACAGCTTGCCATGACAGAATGGACTGTAACATACCCTGGACCTGTCATGAGTGTGTACTATGCCCCAACAAGAGGCAGGGAATCATGTTCCCTAGAGGACTGAAGAGAGAATCACCTGGAGGTAGCACTTGGAACTGGTCACTGTGGGACTAGTCTGTCACAGTCAAGCTATGTGGGGCTCTGGTGGCTTCAATGCTAGCCCTAGGGAACTTGTTTTCATGGTTGCTATGTTTCTACGTGGTCAACGGCCATTTGCTTGTCCATAGGCGCTCTAGGTACTAAGGTCACCCCAGTCTCACAGGCGAAGGGAAGCCAGTGAGTTCTTAAGCTACAGGGCTGAACACTTTTTTGCCATCACTCTACTGCCTGAGTACAGTCTGCTCATTACACAACTCCCTTGCAGAATTCGTGTCACACAGTGACCACACTCCCTGATTAAGCAGACCTTGGTGTGTGGCCCTGGGCATCATGTGTATGCATGTTCTCAGAGGCACAGCAGCACTAGAGGGCAGACAGGGGAGCCATGGCAGGTGAACCGTCACGTAGAGAGGGCCAGTTCCCAGTTGCCTGGGGATGAGGCCTGAAGGTTGCTTCCTTGACTTCCCAGCCTGCAAGTCCTCTTGTCACACAGCACTCAGAAGGGCATGCATGCCTGTGTACACTGTAGGAGACTGGGTATTAAGAGTGCCCGCTCAGTTGCCCTCTACCTATGTACACTCTGCAAAGGCCAACCCAGTGCATGTGCTTATTGACTGTGCTCAGAATCATCAGGAAAGCTCTTCATTCTGACTTTGTTGTTACTGTCCAGTATGTTTCAGCTTTTGTTTTCCAACGCATTGATGTACATTCTTTCTTCACATTTGCCTATTTTGAGTGTTTAAATTTAAAGTAATTACAGTTACATTAGCCGCTGTAGGAATGACCTGGGGATTCTGTGCACCCTTGGGTTTCTATGGTAACTGCATGATTGCAGAACACTATCACTCCACTATCCCTGGAGGTTTCACAAACAACCTGTGCTTATGTGTGGGAGCTCAGTTTCCAGTACCCCAGTATTGTCTCTGCTGCTGTAGGACTTGTGCCCTACAGGTCGGAAGTCTGCCTGATCCTCCCACTGAGGGAACAGGTCAGGGGCCTCTCTCCTTGAGGCTGTCTCAGCAGAGCAGTTTGTTTTGAAGCAGACTGATCACCTGCTTTGGCCCTCTGGCAAACAGGACTTGGATGCAGAGTAGAGATGAGTCTTTCTCCTGATAGGAAAGGCTTGCAGTCTACCATGTAACCTATCAGATGTTCTCCCCAAATAGGACTCCCACAGTGGCAAGATAGGCCTGGGCTATTGTCCTTACTCTCCCTAGGCATGATAACATTTTAGGGAACAAACTCTGAATGGAAATGCCATCTCACAGTTACTGAAGAGTTACATGGCAGGACCTTGACATGGAAATGTGGTACTTACTTGAAAGTAAGTGCATTATAAAATGTAAACACAATTTACAGTAAGGCAATAAGGGGTGGAAAGTGTCCCTCAGCCAGCACTCTTTCTTTACTGTTGGAACAGAGGCTCTCTGCTGACTTAGCGGTCAAGTGAGCAGTAGCAATCATTAACAACTTTCTGGCTCCGCCTCAGCTCCTGAGAGGTCAAGTAACTATGCTCTACCCTCTGCCTGACCAGCATCATCACATCTATTCCTACAGCTACTTTACCCAGTATTTCCTGCCCCTGATCACATTCATGTATGATGTTCCCTGAAGGTCCAAGCCTGGTCAGGGGCAAGGCTGCATCGTCAGCACCATGGACAGCACTAGGCTCAGCCTCAGGGAATGAGTCACTGCCACACTGAGATAGAGCTGCCCTTGAGTGAGACAGAGACACCTTGTCAGTGAGCCTTGGCCTTTTCTCCATTGATCCCATAAAAGGGTCTGCCAGTATGCTGTAGCCTGGGGAGTGAAGCAGAGTGTACAGGCTTGCTGACTTTTAGAGCAGAAACCCATTTGTCCTCTACCACATGAGCAGAAGCAACTATTTGGTGGTATCACTTGGGATCTGGCTACTGTTTCAGGTGTTTGGAATACTTAGCCTCATTAGAGCAGGTACCCAGTGCCCTCACATCCTCCAGTGGAAGGCAGACACAACATGGCAGGCTTTCTGAGGAGGCCCAGCTTCCTTTCCTAGCATGACCCTTCTCCCCATTTAGATTCTTCAGGTGGCTTGCTATTGCCCTGGAGGAAACAGTGGGCTCAGGCATAGCCCTGGCTTTGACTTCAGATCCAGAGCCAACACTATCACAGTCTCACTTTGGGCTTTCTTTTCTCCTGTGGGTTGGGTAGTTGTGGGAATGATGATAACTGTTTCCAGCTCTAAGTAGCGAGATGCCATGGCCTCTCTCTGATACTCGGTGCCACAGGGCTGACATACCAGCTGTTGTGGCTGAGGTGGCTGGACAAGGGACCTGCCAGAGATATGGTCACAGTGTGTCTCAGCAGAGTATTGGAGGTCACCCAGTTGTATCCCTCTGGTGAAGCAAGTGACAGGCAGCTTCTGAGTGGGCATGGACCCAACACTGGGGGATGCTTTGGCCAGATATTGCCAGTCTGCTGTGTTGTTTTGACGATTTTTATCATGCCACACACTGTGGAACACCAGACTGTGTGCAGCTGCATTCCTAGAGCAGGAACCTACATAGTATGATGAATAGCATTCCACCTTGTCTCTGGTGTGGAAATGAAAACCAGAAGAGGTGAACCAGTGTCACATTTCTGAGTCCGTCACACACTTTTACTTTTCAAGAGTAGATGAGAACTGTCTATTATTTATAATTTTATGTGATGAACGTTTTGCCTGCATGTCTTTGTACCATGTGTGTGCCTGGCGTCCAATGTGGGGGCAGAGGGAGATCCACTGAGATTGGAGTTGCAGATGGTGAGTGGGTGCTGCAAACAGGATCTGAGTCTTCTGCAGGAACAGCGGTGATCTAACCACTGGACTGTCTCTCCAGCCTCAGGACGATGCCTTTAAAATTCTCCCATTTATGTCTTGTGTAGTTCTCCCTTAGTTAGTAACTAGACTGATGCTTGTGTGATGTTTTAGTGTGGAGTGGGCATGTTGACTCTGGGCCACCATGCTTGAATACCTTTTAGCACTTTCTACCTGCCCAGCTGCTGCGCCTCAGCATCTTTGGGACTCCCAATAAAGGGAAGGATTTTTGGAACTCAGCTTGTGAGAAGGGAAGGAGGTGATTGCTTTCCAAGAGTCATGCACTGTAGCAGCATCACCATTACTTTAATGGCTGATTAGCCACAACAGGGTGATTTCTGCCACTCTCCTTCTCCTTCTGATGATCAGGAGGCTTCCAGCTGCTTGGTAGTAAGCACTTTGGCCAACAGATGAAAAGCCAAAACAATAGAAGCCTCAGCATGTTGTATTGTGTGCGCCTCTCCTGGGGATGTGTGGAGCAGTTCTGCAAATCTCTATCTCTTGGGTGATGAAGATCTCCTTCATAGGAGAAGTTGCTTTATAAGTAGTCAGAAGCTTTGACGATGTGTTTAAAATTAATTGCAGCCCACTGTGGCATCTTCCCAGCTCCTGATCCAGGATCTGGCTTGTGTAGGTGTCACAATATTCTTAGGCATGCAGCTCCGTGCAGGTATTTCTCTGGCAGCATTCTGAGTGTCTGTGGCACTGCACAGCCAACTGACCCCTGCTTCCCGAACCAGCTGCTGGAGAAGAAAACCCCTCCCATACAGATAGAGTAAATATCACACTGAAATGCCAGCCAGGCTGAGTGTTCAGGACACCTGGGAGGGCTGGCGTACAGAGCAAGATGGTGATTAGAAAGTAAAGGGCAGGAGGGGTATTGGAGAGGAGAGGGAGGGGGTCCAGAGTTTGTCAGGAGCAGAAGACCCAGCCCCGTGTCTCTTTCCTTTGGAGTTACTTAGTGAGTCCTTGGAAGTCAGGTGAACGTCACCTGGGCTCGCTGTGTTCTCCCTGAATCTTAGGCGGATTCCTGTGAGGAGAGTGCTGGGCACTGGTAGCCTTGTAAAGGAGTCTGGGACTCTGAGCATGAGCTAGGGTAGGCTTTAGGGTTAGGGTTAGGGGACTGGTATGGATTTTGAATTCCCTATATTAAGATGACCTGAGCCAGCTCTGCTCTTACTTTTCTAAGGTAGATGAGGAACAGGCTCTAGCCTAGAGTCCATTAAGCTCTATCTACCTCTCAACCCTCCTCCACCCCAAGTAGCACTGCACCCACGGTAGGTGTTGAGTGGAAAGTCCATGTGTCTGCACTCAGTGCACAGCTTCCCTTTGCTCTTGTGTGGCTAGTTGGGGAGGGCTTCCCTGTTACACTCGATCTCTGGCCCTCTGTTGCTCTTGAGTTTTTAGTGGTGGAAGGCTTCTCTGTTGAGTTGGGTGTATATACTGTGGAGTTGTACCTGAGCTGCTAACTGGATGTTACAGTCCAAAGAGGAGGAAACACCTGACAAAAACACCTTCTCTCACCTCCAGGCTATGTTTGCCCTTGGCTTTCTGGGTTCTTGAAAGGTTGATGGAGCCATAAGTTTGTCCCAGTGAGATGTCAGAATAAACACACTTTTAATAACCATGTCACTTGGTGTCAAAAGTTACTTGCTTGTCTGTCAGAAAGTTCCCAGGCAGCATATCAATACAACTCTCACTGGAAATATTCCTTATGTCATGGTGTAAAGGCCCTGCACTTCTGCAGATAGATCAAAAGGGCTTGTTGATTTTCTGATGTGGCTCTCAAAGCTGCTTTTTCAATCCTTAGCGCTTGTGTAAAGTTTAACCAGATCTGGATGCCATGGGAACATTGTTTCTATGATCCGAGGAAAGAGTTTATTTCATTGAATTTATTATGTAATATTATTTTAAAAAGAGTTGATTGCATAGGCACATTTCTTTCCCGAAGCTGTGCCTTTCCCTGCTCAGTAAATAATATGTGGGAAAGCTGGCAGCTATGGCTACTATGTCTCATGCAACGGGGCCTGTGTGGACTGTTCAACCCTCTTGTTAGATGCCCTGCGCTTCAACTTCTTCCTTGATGATCAAGGGAAGTGAGGAGCATGTATGGAGATTGCAAATTTAAGTTGAGTTGGGGTTGCTTTGAGAATTTCCTGGTGGCTGTGAAACTTTTCCTTCCCTAGGTGCTAATGGAGAATCATTAGTTTTGGGTCACGTACTTGAAGAAAAGTGTGATTTTTCTTTGAACATGAAACCTGCTGAATTAGAGCCATTATCCTGCTCCTGTGTCCCTTGTTGACTTCCTCAGAGGACCTCAGCTGTAACTTCATTGGGTTTACTTGCAGTCAGCCCTTTGCTTGTGTTTTTTGTACCATGTTATATAGGAGCAGAGCACATACCTACTGACTATGTGCTTCTGTATTCTTGACTTGTTAATATTGTTTATGTCCTCCTTCATTGGTAGGGTGTGATAAAAAGTGGGTGATTTTTATGAACAAAAAAATAAATAAAACTTAGTTTGGAGTGGAAAGTATGACAGGAACCATAGGTTGTTTCCCCTGTTTATAGCACCAGTTTCATGGTGATGATTCACAAGAAGATGGAATTTCCCTTTTTATTGCATTTTTGTGTACTCCAGCTATCACAAACAGTGATGACCAGAAGAGGGTTACCTCTAAAACAACAACACAGGCACTGACCATGGGTAAAGATCATTGGCAGTGCAGCTCTGTCGAAGCTCTGGCACACACAGAGTGCTGCATCTCCATGCTGCCTACAGGAAACTAAAGTTCTTTCTACCTGTGTCTTTTGTGAGTACATGTTGTAGGGTAAAAGACAAACTAGAAAGTAAGATTCAAGAGAAGTGAGGGTGGGGCTCATCAACAGACAGGCAGGTGTGTCTTGAAGGGCCTACTCTAAGATCATGCAGCCAGTGGGGAGCATGAAAGGGTCACTCACGACCATATCCTCCCCCTCCCAGCAAAGCCCATGCAGCGGCCACAGTGGAAAGGAAGGAAAGCCTGTTGGGGCAGAGTGTATTCTCTGTGGGGTGTCTATCTTCTGCACAATTTTCTGGAGGAAAGGACTCAGGGATTCCGTTTGTACTTAGGAGATTTCTTGTCTGACGGCAGCTTTTCTTTGCTCTACCTTGTAAGTGTTAGCCTATTCTGTATGGTCTTTTGTTTGTTTTGCCTATAGATTTTAATTGGTGAGTTGCCAAAATTCCTCACAATGTTGAGGCCTCTCACAATGATGACATGGTTTTCTGGGAGTCTGCTTTCTTATTCTAAGAAGACTGACTCCAGAATGTCTTGGCTTTTGGGTCTTTCCTTGTGCTGCTGTCCTGGGGCTGGCATTGTGGTAGTGGCAGCAGGAAGCTGCAGTGTGTCCTTTATTTGGGTGAAGTGGGTCCCTGACCTTTCCTCCCTGGTCTTTAAACCCACTTTGGACTTGTCCTACAAGAAAACATCCAGGAGCTTCCTCAGTCTGCTGGGCTGGTTGGTTGTTTCCCCTGACTTGCCTTTAAAGATTGGCTAGCTAACTATTACGTGGCATATTCAGTGTGCCCCCGGAGTGCCTGGGACATGGGTTGGCACGTGTCTGGCTTAGGACGGATGACTACCAGAGACCCTAAGCCAAGTGCTGTGAAGGTGACTGCAGGTGCTCAGGAAAGTAAAATGCAGCTAAGTACCTGTTCTTCACAGAGCCAGGTGTTAAGTGTTGACCTCTGCTGCTGACTTTCCCCCTTAAAACCAATCTTTATGGGATTTTTTTCATGTTTTTATATAAACAGGTTGTATTCAGTGACAAAAATATCTGACAACAAGAACATAGGGAAGGGAGAGTTTGCTTCAGCTTGCAGTTTGAGGGAGTAGAGGGAGTAGTCCACCGTGGCAGGGAAGGCATGATGACAAGAAGCAGCGGCAGCTGTGGTGTCGGTCAGGAAAGGGGCACCAATCAGGAAGCAGAAATGAGGCTGATGCTCAGCCCACTTCTCCTTTCTACTTAGTCCAGGACCTTAGTCCCTAAGATGGTGGACCCTGTGGCTGTGGTAAGTCCCCCTCAGCTATTGATCTATGTGGAAATGATTGGAACACTGACAGTGTCCGTGGGGCATGAATGTCACGTGGCCCTGATTACAAGGCATACCTCCCTCTGCTGAGCACTAACCTAAGGTTCATGGTAAACACATGGTGTTGAGACTCCAGCCTTTAGACAGCACACAGGAGGTGGTTGTGGGTGATGGATGGAAAGGCGTTCTTCATCCCAACCCCTAATGTAAAGATCAAATCCTACTTCATCTAGTAGGAATTCTGATGAGTAAGGAACAGTTGCCTGGAGGAAGGATTGCTCTTACCTTTTGGTCACTTTCCTTTTGTTGCTATGATCCACACTTAAAATTCTGTAATCTTTAGGAAACATGTTAAATCTTTATAATTTTGCTGTGTCTTAGAGTAGACATGACCAATCCACGTAGAGCCCTACCTGAAAGCGTTAGTTGCAGGGCCCCAAGGGTTCTCTGTGGTGCTGGGATCTGAACAAGAAAGTTGACAGGCTATGAGGTGAGAACTGGAAGTCCTCAGTCCACTGCAGTCACTTTGAGGTTCTAGAAGTCGCGATAAGCTTTGGCTGTTGGTGCATGCGCCTTGTTCATATGTGGGTGTGCACATGTGTGTTTTCAAAGGACACCTCTAGTGACCAAGAGTTGCTTCAGCTACCATCTGCACAGTACAAGAGTCAGGAGCCTAAGTACCGAACCCACACTATGTGTAAGCCCATGTTTAATCCTCAGACTCTGCATGGGGAAGTGGACACATGGAGGGCAACTGCTGTTCTACTGAGCCGGATCCCAGCCTTCTTTTTATTTTGAAACAGGACCACCAGCTCAGGCTGGACTTGAACTCATGACCCTCCTGCCTTAGCTTCTTGAGCAGCTCATTAAAGGCTTGTTTCACCAGGAGCAGATGGTCATCAAGGATAAGGCAGTGTCTGACAGAATAGCTCTGGCTAACCTGGAACTAACTATATAGCACAGGCTAACTGGGAACTCACTATTGTGTAAACCAGGCTGACCTGGAGCCTACTGTTTAGCTCAGGCTGGCTTCAAACTCACAACAATCTTCCTGCCTTTGCCCCCTGAATGCTGGGGTTAAAAGTGGTTACCGCCATGCCTGGCTTCTTTTTCTGGTGTTGATTTACTGTTTCTGGGGGATTTTCTGCTTGCAGCATTGTACCTCATCCTCTAAGTTGCTAATGGAAATCATGTGTGACTTTACTGGAATTCCTCACTCTGTTTTCTTTTTGAAAACAACAACAACAAAAAGCTGTTTCCATGAGTATTTTCTACGCCCGGCCTGTTAAACCCCATGACTCGCACTGTCTTCTTGAAGGCATGGCTTTTGGCTAAAGAAATGTCTGTCCTTTCACTGCTGAGTCCCACACTCAGGAAAGTTGGCCTTTTGTTGGAAGTGAGAATGCCACAGGCAAGGAGAGGGAAGAAGCTGCAGAGGCATCTGGGAGCTGCTGGGCTGTGGATGCAGATGCCTGTCATACAGGGTTGGAGCATTGTGCTTCCCTAGGGAGGAGGGGATAGTTTCAGGACACAGAATAAACAGGGTGGCATTCTATTTCTCCTTCTGTCAGGGTGCCAGCAGCCCTGTCCCTGGGCTATTCTGTCACAGCCTGGGTCATTTTGAATTCCTCTGAACTCTTGGGTTGGTACTCTATGGTGTAATCTGGAGAGTCTGGTCATGTGGCCTGACAGCCAAGACTGTGGGATGCTTTCTCCTTCCAGATGGCTGTCCTGAGTAGATGAGGGAGCTTTGCCATCACTGAGGGCTCCATGCCTGTTCTTAAAGATGGCAAGAAGGATGATGATAAGGGTACCCACATGTTTGGAGCAGAACAGTGGCATGAGTTGACATCAAATAGACAACTTTTGGATATTTTATTGATGAAAGACTCAGCACAGTGAGCCACTCTGAACAAATGAAGAGCTCTGCGTTTCTGCTAATCCTGTTGCTTTGGCAATAATGCAGGCAGCATTCACCTTGCATAAATAAAGTTTTATTATATCATGGCTGCCATGGTTTGATCCTGTGTGATCTATAGCTACCTTTGTGCACCAGGGAGAACTTGGGTAGCCCAGAAGCCACGCTGCTCATCTAGTCCATACTGTTTGCCATCCAGGCCTCATGGAGGAGGCTTGATGATGCCTATTCAAGCTGCTTTACACAGTGACTCTTGACTTTGAGATTTTCAAAATTTTGTCCAACAGATTATGGATTTTGCTTAATGTGGTGAGTAGCATTATGATTTTTATTTTCCAGTTGAATAAAGTTCTAAAAGAAGGTCCTGCGCAGCTGCGCAGGCCTCCATTCACTGAGAGTTTGCCCCAGTGGAACACTGATGAAGAATGAGTCCTCACAAGTCAGCAAGTGCTCCTGTGAAGGCTGCCTTTTAGAGATGATGTCATAAAGAACAATGGTTCATGAGAGAACTGGAAGCAGCCAGTTCACACTTTACAGGATGTGTAAACTACCTCATTGTCAAGGAAATGCAAATGAAAGCAACAGAAACATTTTTGGAGGGGGATTGGGAGTTCTTAACAGAATGGCCAAAATCATATTTATGGCCAAAAATGGGAATGCACCTCTGTAGAGTCTGCAAATATGTCTGTCTGCCAAACCAGAAATTGGAGTTCTGAGAACCAATCTTCTCATGCACCAAGTGTCTCTTCAGATACCTACTGTTTATCGTGTGAATCCGTTGTGTGAAGAATTGGAAAAAGCCCAGAACTATCATGCATTAGGAACCAGATTTTAAAGGCACAGAAATCCTATAACTGGAGAGCTGGGTCAGTGGTTAAGAGCATTTACTGTTCTTGCAGAGGATCTGGGTTTGATTCCTAGTACCCACATGCCATCTCATAATCATCTGTGACTCTAATTCCAGGGGGGTCCAGTGCCTGTTTCTGGCCTCTGTTGTTACCACATACTCATGTGGTACATAGACATACATTCAGGCCAAACAACCCCCCCCCCAAAAAAAAAATTAAAATATTAAAAACCATGGGAATCTGGTTTGTTTGTTTGTTTATTCATTTATTTATTTTGGTTTTTTTGAGACAGAGTTTCTCTGTTGTAACTCTGGCTGTCCTGGAACTCACTCTGTAGACCAGGCTGGCCTGAACTCATAGAAATCCACCTGCTTCTGCCTCCGGAGTGCTGGGATTAAAAGCATGGGCCACCACCACCTGGCTTTTTTTTTTTTTTTTCAGCTTAGGCATCTGACTTTATGCATGCAGTATGAATTAAAAACAAGGTTCACCAAGGTGTCACAAAGGCCAGTGCCATCATGAATTTAATGCCCAGAGGAAAGCTCCTTTAGTACCCACGGAGGGCTGGTTAATATTTTGTTAATAAGTTTTGTCTGCTGTGGGTGGTTATGTTTTCTAAGCTCACTGACACAGGAGAGTGGACAGCTGGCAGGGAACATGGGAATGGTAAAGATAATCAGCAGAGCTGCCATTAGCAAACCCCTGTGAAGAACAGGGAAGCCAGGGCCACAGCTGCACAGCAAGCCTGGGTGCTAAGCCCCCGAAGGGTGGCGGGTTGAGGGGGCGGGGAGCGCTAGCTCCAGGTGAGTTCCTGCCACCAAACTTAAGATAACAAATCAAGTCAACACTTTTAAGGGAAATGTCTCTAGATAAATGACAGTAGAATCACACACAGTGAAATTTATGGGTGCAGGAAAAGCACTTTTAAGAGAGATGTGTGGAGTGATGAGTATCCATGTTAAGTGTATAGTGGTGAGTATCTGCATTAGATGTGTAGTAGAGAGTATCTGCATTAGGTGTGCAGTGGAGAGTATCTGCATTAAGGAAAGAAATCACATGCAGTACCCAGCATGTGGAAGGTGGTGACATACAGTGCCTGGCATGTGGCAGGTACTCCTTAAGTGGCAAATCTTGCTGCAGTATTGTTTTAGCAGGCTTCTGTTGAGAGTTACACTTGTGCTAAAACTGACTGGGCAGTATTTCTATAAAATACGACAATGTAAGGTTCTTGAAAGATAAAATTCAACAGGTATAGTTTTGCCCATGGAGTTTAAGAATGATAAGCATAAAGGATTGCTCCCAAACTTGTGTCTCCACAAAGAATATCAATACCACAGATAGGACTGCTGACAGAGGGGCAGTGTCTGCTACCCTAGGAGTTCCACGTGAAGCAGTGACACTGTCGACAATGCAGCTGGGGCAAGGCATGCAAGCTGGATGTATGGGCTTTGACTTCAGCACAAGGCTGCCCTGAAGGTTACAACTGGGAATGGGAGTGGACACATTGGGACGGTCCCATGAGTCCTGTGTGGGCTCGGTCATGGGAGAGGTGCTGAGAGGGAGGTGCCACCTTCCAGGGGACCTGCAGACTGTGGTCCCCTGTAGCTGACCTGCTTTTCTAGTGTCAGTTGGGCCTGTGAAAAGCAGTGATTAGTTTCCACCTCAGAGCATAGGTATGTGTAAGGTGCTTGGGTACTCATGGTTGGGTGCCTGGGAATTTCCCCCTTTTGACCCTTTCCACTTTACCTTGATATCTGTCACCTGCAGGACACTAGATGGGCAGAGCTACTATTTCAGGGAGCTTCTTGTCTGTAAGCAGCCAGCACATAACTGTTTCTAGAAGCCACCTAGCCTTGTCTGTGTGCTTGTTTAATGAGCATTTAGTGAGATGAAGGGTCAGCTGGTTTCTCCCAAGGCCAGCCTGTGATGCCATCATGTACCTGTCCAGCCACTGGGGTCTTAGAGCAGGGACGAGCCTCCTTGGGTGCCTGTCTGCCCCTTCCAGGCTTCATAGCAGCTGTCTATAGGTTTTATATTCATCATGACCTTCAGAGCACAAGCAACAGAGACTTTGTGTCTGAGACATGAAGCTTTATAAATGCTCAGCTGTAAAAACCCAAAACCAGGTTATTTTTTAAAGCAAATGAATTCTGCCTCCTGTGAGCCTTAAGCATGTGTGACTTCTTTTTGAATTAAAATATATTTCTCCTTTTCGGATACAAAAGTTACTTCTATAGCCACTTGAAAATAATTTCATCTATTCTTCTGTTCAAAATACTGAGAAATGTGATCTTTTTCTCAGAGAAGCACCTCCCTCAGCCACAAGCAGACTGACAGATCTGCAGATGAGGAGGCAGGGTGGAGCAGTATGTATTATCATGCTGGTCAGAGGAAAGGCACCATTGCAGGCTTGTGTTAGCAGGAGCAATGTCCTGCTCACAAGGTCCTGTGCTTCTGGGTCAGGATGGGGTGGTGTGCGCTTCAGCTGGTTCTCTGTGCATAGCTGACTTTTCTCATAAACGTGGCCAAATATCTGACAGAATCAACAAGGTTGGAAAGATTTATTTGGGTTCATGGTTTGAGGGGATACAGTCTATTGTGGCAGAAAGGGCACAACAACTATGAATGTCTTCATAGCAACTGGAAGAAGCTCCTATTTTCCTGCTCATATTTTTCAACAGATAGGAAATGATTCAAATGGAAGAGAAGCCAGCCTATAAACCTCAAGGCTCACCCACATTGATGAGACTTCATGGGTGTAGCTTCTCTTTTTCTAGGAGATGACATCTCATGGCAAGCTTCCTATTCCTCTGGCTCTTAGAATCTTCCCACCCTCATTTCCACTATGTTCTCCGAGCCTTAGTTGCAGGAATTGTGTTGTAGATCTGTCAGTTGGGGCTGAGTACCTCGTGGTCATTTGTTCTCAGCCGTTTCATCTATTGCAAGGAGACATTTTTGACGAGAGGGGTAAGAAAGACCTATATTTTACCTGTGGCTATAAGGATAAGTATTTAGAATGTAGTTTATGGTTTAGTAAAATGGTTGTTGCAGGTTCTTTTCTGAGGTTCATAACTTCAGTACCCCTGGGTAGTTGGCTAGGTTTCTAGTATCAGACATGATTTCCCTTTTGTTGAGTGGGCCTTAAGTCCAACTAGAGAGCTATTGGTTATTCCCAAGGTATGTACGTAGTTATACAACTACTGTCTCACTCAGCAAGGAAGACACAGAGGCATTTTGTAGATGTAAACCTAGCCAGACCTCAGCAGAGGGGACCACCTGTCATGACAAGTGCCATACTGGACAGTGGAAACCTGAGCATCTCATCTCAGGGGTTTTTATTGATACCTAAGTTCCTCAGATGTTCTGTTGAATAGCAAGTGCAGATCATGAGAAATCAAACATCTTTTACAGAAACTGAACACCTGTAGACAATACAGATGCCAAGGCCTAGGCAGCCCTTTTCCCAACATTGCACAAAACGACCATTTTAAACATAAATAAACATCTGCATCATAAGCATGCTACTACTGCACTCTTAGTGTTACTGTGCCGTGATGGTTGTTGCTTCAGTTCACAGGTGTCATATCAGTGTAAGACTGTTGGTTGTTTCTATCCCTTGGAAGCTTGCCTGGAATCTTCTGGTACCATGAAAGCCGTTCCCCAATGACCCCAAACCAGCAGTAATAAGAATACTGAATGATGAGTTGTTGAGCAGGAGGACAGATGAGAAATAAAGAAAACAAAAGAAATAGCTGGGACCAGGAGGTCTTGTATAAGCTGTTGACTTATGCCAAACATATTTATTAAGAATATAGTATCTTATGTACTATTTGCTGGATAAAAGTGCCAAGATCAGCAAAATGCTAAATCGGACAATGTTGGCAAAGAGAACATGAGCTACTTCACATAAGCTGCCCTATGACTGAATCCACAGCCCAGGGGAAGAGTTGGGGCTCCAGAAATCAGTCTTGGCTTCAATGAGGCACTAGCTCCAGCATCAGACAGGCCTTGCCAAGTGCATTCCTGGAGAAGGACATAGAACTAAAGTTCCCTTTATCCTTTCATCAAGGGCCTCTGAGAAAGTCTTGGGTTGGTCTGGCTCCCCACACTTCAAGGAGTCTTGGATCCTCAAGGTTCTGTGTCTGAAGTATGTGATGTCTTCTGCAGTGGAGAGTTATCTTTATCCCCTGGGAGGCAAAGAAGGGCAACAGTAGCCTTCATTTTGGGAGTTATGGACAGCTCTGACTAACAATTTGAAAAGAGGTGTCTCATGCTGGATTGGGTTTGTTGATAGATGGTCTATGGCTCTTGCAGTGGGAGGAGGGGAGCATTGTCAGCCCAGATGAGAAAATTTCATTTAAATTGTATGTATATGTCTATACATACTTACATGTAATATATGTAATTTCAGGTAGATAATTTATAGTGTGATTTCTTATAATTTTTACAAACATGCTATTATTTTACTCCTCCTTCCTTCTGTATTAATTTACCTTTTCCCCTAATTAGAGCTTCCCTAACTTTTCCCATTTCTCCTTCAAACCATTTGTGCCCTGCTATTCCCTCTCTATTGCTCCTCCACCCCATAGTCCCTTTTTACTTCCTGTTTTTTGCAGTTATTCCAGGTTCTGTACTCACTGAAGATTTGAGACTAGGAACCACAGATGAGAGAGAAAGTATAGTGTTTGTCTTTCTGGATCTGGATTATCTCACTCAAATTGATCTTTTCTTGTTCCACCCATTTGCTCGGAAGGTTTATGGTTTCTTTCTTTTTTTTTTTTTAATAGTATTTCATCTGTTTTATATATACCACATCTCATTATCCATTTGTCACTTGAAGACATTCTGGTTGTTTCCACTTTGTAGCTATTGTGAGTAGTGGTAATGAACATGGTTGAAGAGTTACTTACAGAGTAGGTTGTCAAGTCCTTTGGCCTTATGCTGAGGAGTGGGATAGCTGGCTCACATGGTAGATTTACTTTTAGCCGTTTGAGGGCTCTCCACACTGAGTTTCAGAGTGGCTGGACCAGTTTCTAACCACACCTGCAGTGGATGAGAGTTCCCTTTTGCCCCATATCTCTGTTGTTGGTTGTTATGTTGACTGTTGCTATTCTGAGTAGGTAAGACAGAATTTCTAAGCTGCCTTCTTTGCAGTTCTCTAGTGCTAGCGATGAAGAACATTTTTTTTTTTTAGATATTTCTTAGCATATTTTCCCCTTGTTTTGAGAACTCTCTGTTTAGATCCCAGCGGCACCCCCAATGGTTCATTTGTTTTTTTTTTTTTTGGGGGGGCGGTTTGCCACCTTGTCTCTGGAGTTCTTTATATATTCTGGTTATCA
Source organism: Cricetomys ansorgei (assembly GCA_026225945.1). Classification (NCBI taxonomy): domain Eukaryota; kingdom Metazoa; phylum Chordata; class Mammalia; order Rodentia; family Nesomyidae; genus Cricetomys; species Cricetomys ansorgei. The sequence continues at coordinate 2,139,390 of JAMJFZ010000320.1, forward strand.
ATCCTCCATCAGTTATATACTCTATATGTATAAAGAGTCTCTCCTCCCATTATCTGGGCTTCCTCTTCAATATTTCAGTTGATTGTTGTGCAGAAGCTTTTTAGAATTTTAAGAAGTTTCATTTGTCAATCATTGGCCTTCATTCCTGGGCAAATGAAATTCTATTCAGAAAGCCCATTCCGGCCTGTGTCTTGTTGGGTATTGCCTGTATCTTCTTCTAACATTTTTAGTATTTCAGGGTTCATATTTAGATCTTTGATCCATTTTTTTGAGGGGTTTTTTTTTTCCCAATCAAAAATATTCTACGGATTTGAACAGAGGGTTCTCAAAAGAAGCAAAAATGTCTAAGAAACATCTAACTAACTGTTCATTGTTCTTAGCAATTAGGGAACTGCAAATCAAAACAATTTTGAGATTCCAGCTTTTCCACTCAGAATGCCAAAGATCAACAAAAGAACCTACAGCAAATGCTGAAGAGGATGCTGGGAAAAAGGAACCTGCATTCACTCTGTACCTTGAGCATATCAATCCCCAGCTCTCTAAGACATTTGTCTTGTGTTAACTCTTCAGAAGATCCATGGTTAGAGTAGTTGAGCTGCAACAGTCGGAGACTAAACTGGCTGTGATTGGATCAAACAGGGAAGCAGCTCCTGTCACAGGTGGCCCACTCAGAGTCTGGAGCATGGATACAGCTTTCAGCTCTGTACCACTGACCCCTTCAAGATGTTGCCTTTGCCCTACCAAAGACAGAGCATCACATGTGATCATCACATTCTCCCAGTGCCTTCTCCAGCGGTCACTCTTCAAGGGCCAGCTGATTGTACCTTCACTACTAGTGGGCTGCATGGTGTGAGCATCTGAGTCAGCTCGGGGTGTTCCTGTGACTCATGAGGCTGAAATACCAACACCCTGCTATTGGCTGACTTAGTTCTTGGTGAAACTTATTTTCCTGACTTATATGGCTGCCTTCTTGCTATCCTCACATGGCAGAGAGAAACGGGCCGCAAAGCTTTCTTCTCTTACAGGGATTCAGGTCCTACCAAGAGAGCCTACCCTCCTGGTTTCCTCCTGCCCCAATCATGTCCATCATGCTGGGGTCACAGCTTTGACATATGACTTTGGGGACACTGAGACAATGGTACTGTCTTCCACATATGTTATTAGATACCAGTGTTAATACATAGTAGAGGCTTTGGGCCAGGATAGAACTTGCTGAAGTGTGAAGGGTATGTATAAAAGCTGTGGGCTGCAGGCTCAGGGGTCCCTATTGGCCATCTTAATATTTGGCATTTGTTTTTCTATAGTGTCGTGTGGGAGCCGATGGGGGATGGGAAGAAGGTCATTTCCCTGGCAGATAGCCATATCCTGCTGTGGGACCTCCAGGCAAGCTCAAGCCAGGCCACGGTGAGTAAAAAAGATGAACGTCTCACTGGGTGGTCTTTGGAATTGGACCTTTTGGCTACCCTTCCTGATCCACACATTTGAAATTTTGAAATTAATTGTTACATAGGGATAGATGCAGGGACTGGGGATCAAACAGAGAAGTAAGTGCTAGGCCTTATGGGTAAATGCTGAAAGCACTGTGAGGTGATATCAAGCCTCACTGAAGATGGCTTCAAGTTCCAGTGTGTTCTTCTCACGAAGGCTTTTTCAAAGAATGCTTCATTAAAGTCACACTTTGAGGAGGGACACTTGTACAAGCTTAATTCCATATTGCTGGCTAGCTTTCCAATGTATTTACACGAATTTCAAAAGCAAGTTCTAGCACTTTCTTGGAGATCAGTTTGTTTTCAGGTACTCATTGTGAGTATTTTGCCTTTTTGTAGAGTTAAGTATTGGGTGTATTTTTGTGTTTGATTCCTTAAATCTTTCTTTTTAAAAATGGTTGTTTACAGGCACTTGTAATTTCATTGTACTTGTCAAAGTATCAGTTGTAGAAAGAAGAAAACTCAGGAACCTGGGAATGACACCTTATAATGTCATGTCCCCAGGTGCCACATTGTCTCCTTCTCAGCATCCATGGCATGGGGTCCTCAGATGGCCATGTTTATGTTTATTTGTTTCCATAATGCTTACTGAGCTATTTCCTCTCTTGGTGCCTTACACTAAGAGGTACTACCTCTTGGGTAAAGAGAAAATGTGAGTGATGATGGATCGTTATTGATAGGAGGCACAGACACGAGATTTCTTAAAAACTGGCCATACTGTCAAGTGAAGTTTGAGTTAGCCTGTTCTCTTAGAGCATTAGTAGTATTTAAGAAAAAAAAAACCAAAACAACACATCATTTTAAAAAGACAAATCGCTGTATTGTATAGGACAATCCCAAAGCCATAGGAGTTTGTTTGTCTTTTGTCTTTTGTTTTGTTTTGTTTTTCTTTTTTCTTTTCTTTTTCTTTTTCCTTTTGGTTTTTCCAGACAGGGTTTCTCTGCTGTCCTGGAACTCACTCTGTAGACCACAAACTCACAGAGATCCGCCTGCCTCTGGCCTCCCAGTGTTCGGATTAAAGGTGTGTTTTTTAGGCAAAAGGTCAGACAGAAGAGGTAGTGCCTGAGCTATCCCGTGGACAGGTCCAGGGCTGGGAGCGTGCTAGTGGTCCCCACCTTTAGGAGATACGGCAGAGGGCTGGACTGTAGACGGTCAGCTGTCCAGTCCTTTCTGGCAGCGGTATCTCAGCTGTCAAAGCTTCCAAAAAGAAAAGCAACGCTCCCCCCCCCTGTGCACCAGGCAGGCTTTGTGATGACTCTGGGGGAAAGCTAGCAAGCCTCCAAACACCCTTGGTGTCCCTGCACTGGGAGTGTGCCCAACGGAGGCCTGGATGGCCACACTCAGAAGGCCCCACTTGTCCTTCGCTGTCCTGCACTGTGGTCAAACAGTGAACACATCTTCACAGCCAAAGTCATCGCTAAAGCATTTCATGGCGGGGTGATTAATCTGTAACTTATTTTCTGCAGAGACCAATTTAGTTTTCTCTCCCCCTTTTTTATCTGCTGTCAGCACTTCTGTCAATATCCCTTTGTGACCCGGCGCTGTGGTATTTAATACTGAAACCTTCCCATCGACCGCAGCCGCCTCACACTGGCTTCTCTTTCTCTGTTGTTTGAGGGTATTGCCTTCTGCGGTGAATCTAATCTTATGCTCACTGCATCATTACGTTCTGCAATTAAATTGGAGATCCTTTGCCATTTATAATCATTAGCTGAACCCCGGGCAGGCCTGGGGTGGGAGGGTCTGTGGGGCGTGTGGACCCCGGTGAAGGCGTGGGCAGCCTCCCTGCTTCCATCTGCTCACTCATCCCCACATCCTGCTGCCTTCACCTCTGTAGACAGCAGTGACTGTCAAGGTGGCAAAGCAAAGACCCTGGTGCCGCCTCAGCTAGTGTCCACACAGGATTTCCTAGAGGTGGCGGCTCTTCAACACGGTAGCTCTTGGGAAGGAGCAAAGCATGTTTCAGAGACGCAGTGTTGCCTAGAGCTCCTAATCAGTGCTCACAGGAGTGCTTCCTCTGACTTGTGAGTGCCTTTCCCAGAGCCAAATGCAGTTTGGGAATATTTCTCCTCCCATGTTGCCTGTCTTTTCATCTTTCTGGTGTGGGCTTGCACAAAGAGCATGGTTTTTTTGTTTTTTATTTTCTTTCTTTTTTTTTTTTTAAATGTTTCTATTTATTCATCGAGAATTATAGACATGTTTGGATTATCTTCATTCCCCTACCCCAGTTCCTCCCAGACCCTCCCCCACCTTCCTCCCCACTCAACTCATTTTTAATTAGCATACAAATTAGCTTTCATTATGGCTAATTTTTCAAACAAAATTTGTTTTTGTTGTTTCTCTTCCTACCGTTCTACTATCCCTTTACCCAATACCTTCCCACACAAAAGGCTTTTATTTAAAAAAAAAAAAAAAGACTTTTAAGTGGCACAGGCCTGTAATTCCAGCTAATCAGGATGCTGAGGCAGGAGAATTGCAGGACCTGAATTCAGTCTCCAAAACTGCAGAAACCTGAACTAAACAGCATCCCCAGGCCCTTATCAGCCTCCCAGACAGCACCTCACATTGTTAGCCATGCACATTGTGCTGCATCCCCAAAGTCCACAGCACACACACAAGGCTTGCCCTTGAGTTGGACCCTGTGGTCCAGCCAGATGCAGTGATGGGGCTCCATGCTGCAGTGCCCTGCAGGGGCTACCACTGCCCTCAAGGCCCAGTGCTCAGCCTGTTTTCTTTCTATTCTTTTTTGCTCCTCCGATAACCACTTGTCTCCTTACCTTGTCACCTTTTGCTTGGCTTTGTCTTTCTAGACATAGAACTGAGACCTGACGTGTGTAGTCTTCAGCTCGACTTCCCTCACTTTGTACATTCATGCACATTCATGCACAGTTCCTGTGTCTTCTCACAGCCTGATCACTACTTCTTACCTGAGTACTGTTCCTCTTGGGGATTGTCCTGTGGCGTAAGTCTGAAAACCCCTAGGAGCCTTGGATTCTGAAGGCTTTCTCACCCTGGTCTTCCTCGGTACCTGTTTTTATGTGTTCTACATTGAGGTCCATGAGTCAGTAGAGTTAATGTTTACCTAAAGTCTCCCATAGGGGGATTCTACCCAGAGGGATCATAAGGCCTCCCCCAGACAGGTGAGTGTGAAAGTTCCTGTTTCTTTTCAGAGGTTTTCTTCTTAGTGTTTGGAGTGTTCACTATCTAAAAATTTCTTGACTTATTTGTATGTGCATTTTGTACGATACAGACTTCCTTAAGATGTTTCTGGGTCTGGTCTGCTGGTATTTGCTGCTTGTGGCTTCTCCAGCTTTACATTTGGGACACGTGGGGCTGAAGGAAAGCCTGGAAATAACCCAAGGCCCCCTCCGGTCAGCCTTCCGCTTTCGTCCTCCTGGAGTTGCCTTACGTGTCCTGCAGCGGTTGCAGTGTTGCTTTGCAGAGCAGAAAGAGTAGAAGAAGAAGTGCCCACCGCACTTTCTATTCAATTGATCCCTCCTTTTGTGTCTTCCCTTCCTGTCTCGCATTTGGAGACCTGGATGGTATGAGAATTCTGTCGTCTCTAATCTGAGAAAAGCCTTAACATCTATATGCATGTGGGTGAATGCTGTGTATGTGTCTTTACTCAGCCAGTGGCAGGGAGCACAGAAGGAGGAAAGCAAGCAGGCAGAATGAGCAGTGGCAGCTGGCTCCACAGTGTAGACTACAGGCCTTGCCCTCTATATATTTCTTGTGACCTGGGCCAAGGTTAGACTGTGAGAGCCAGCCCTGTCCCAGCCTAGGCTAGCTGATGTCAGAAGTTATTTCTGGCAGCTTAGGAGAGGCAGTTGGTAGCTTTGCAGTGAACAGTTACATCTCTCCAGTGTTTGTGTACATTTGAACTGAGACACAGGCCTTCATGGCTGTGTGTTCTTTGACCCTCTGACTTGGCAGATGAAAGGGCCAAAGAGCATTCTACAAGGGCTTGATATGAGTGACAGATGTGGGACTGGTCTGCTTATTCCAGCAAAGGAGATCCCCAAGGCTCTCACCTCCCCAGCCCCAGCTTCTGTCCATCAGGATGGAAGGATCTCAGTGACTGGCTCATGACTCAAGTTTGAGTGTCTGCAGTGGCCAGTAACATTGTGCCCAGGAAGGGTGAGTTTGATTTTTGGGAAAAAAATTATTTGTAACAACATGCCATAAACATGATAGTTAATGAAGCTTGTAAACTGGTTGATCGAATTGTGAAAAATAAATGAAAAACCAGTTTTCCTATGAGACTCACATTCCAGTGTGTTGTGAGCCTTGGCTGAATCTTGAAGGTAAATGTCACATTTAGAGCCTAGACTTATATTTGGGACAGCTGTGCTGGGTATAGTGGCACTGTAACATGAGTATCTGGGGTGCTGAGGCAGGAGCATTAAGTGTTCCTGGTCTCCTTGAGGCTACAGAGGGAATTCAAGGCTAGCTCGGGCTTTATATGTGAAGCTGTCTTTACCATGCATATCTTACTGTGTCCTTAGATTTTTGTAAACAGTGCAGATGACTCACTGACCCCCAACACTGAGCTAAGTGCTGGTGTCCCTGACACCAGAGGAGCCTTTCTAGTAGCAAGTAGATCGACATCTTTAGGACTGAGGTATTTACAGAAAGGAGCTGCTAACACTGGAGCTGCTATGGTGCGAGCCATCGTCTGCATGTTCTGAATGCCTGCCACTCTGCATCCAGGGTTCTCTAACAGGTGACACACTGCAGGAGCTGTGGATGCCTTGGCATGGGTCAGGGCTGAGGTGAAAGGGTATAAGCCAGGGAATGCCTGTCAACCATGGTGGCACTGCAAGCTTTAGGGTGGAGGCCCATTTCTGCTTCTCTATAACAGGTTGATCCTGGGAAGGTTGCCTTGACTGCCTGTCCAAGCAGCCTTACCCGCATCTCCGAGTTAGAGATCATGGAATGTCATAGCAGAGTTGTGTATGGGACAGAATCCTTCACTGTGGTATGGCTAGCACTTGGCACATGCCCAGTGGACAGATGGGTGGGTGAGTGGGCCACTGAGTCAGGGGCTAGATAGATAGGTGCATGCATGGATAGATGCATGGTTATGTGGGTGCTTAGGTAGATAGATGTGTGTACATATAGAATGCTGTAGTGCTTGATGTCCAGACTGGATTATGGATAATGGTCACAAAGATCTTAGAACAGAGGCAAGAGCTAGAGAAGAAAGAAACTGAGGTGCCCAAAAGTAGGTTGTATTTACTTCATGGTTAAATGACTGTTCCCAAAGTCAACAAGTGATAATCATCAGTCAAGCATGAAAGTCATAGGTGTGTCCATGTACACCTTGTAATCCTGGGTCTTGAGAGACCCAGGCAGGGAGATCTCAAGTTCAAGGTCATCTTGGGCTACTTAGAGAGCCTCTTTCTCAAAAACCAAAATGAAATGAAGTCCCACAAAGAACACAATATAACTTTGTTGTTGCTGGCCTTACTCATTTTTGGCCTTAGTTGTTTCTCATAAGAGGTCCTTGTTCTTTGCCAAAGAATTGGCCATAACTATGATGGATTCTTCAAAAGGTTACTGGGATCCTATTGGCATCACAGAAATAATTTTTGTATTCTGGTCCATCTTGGTAAAGATTTGTGAATTTGCACATATGGCCTTCTGAAATCAAAATGTTCTGTATAACAAGGGGGAGAGCAAGCCAGTAGTGGCCATGCCACAGCCTTGAGATTTCTTCTTGCAGGTTAATTAGTCTGCCCTCTCTAAGCTCAGGCTCCCTCATGAATTCTATCCCCACTATCTCCAGACTTCATCACCTTTGCTCTGACCTCATCCCCAGGGCAGCTCAGAGCTCTTGAAGTGATCCATGTGTTGTGTATTGAGTCATGACAGAATTGAAGAAAAATGTTTAGGGCAGCCACCTCATGCCAGACAATTGCTGTTTTATTTTATTTGATCCTTGTACCCAGGCCTACAAGGACTGTCTTTTTGCGGACCTGAATTACTTTAGAGGATGCCACACCTCCTGATACTTAGTGACCTGCCTAGGATAACCCTCAGAAGCTGGCAGAGCCACATGACTCCTGGGCTATAGAGTTCCTAGTTTAAGATGGCGATGGTGGTGGTGGTCGTAGTCAGCACTTTCAGATGGTGTTGCAAGATGATAGGCTGCATTTGGCTGCAAGCACAAGACGGGGGCTTTAGAAGAAGGGAATTGGACAGTCTGATAGAAGAATAAACAAGACAAAGCAGTTCCAAGGTCATGAGGGTTTCCTGATTTATATCCTCCTGCTCTGCCATATCTACACATCACTGCTGTTTGTCATGATGGTGGCAAGACAACTGCAGCAATTCCAGCCATCACATCCAGATTCCTGCAGTAGTATCCAAGAGAAAGCTGATTCCTCTGTCCAGGTCTTAGAAACAATCCCATGTCATATCCTAAACTAGTCACTGGCTAAGGGAACATGTCCTCTGTGCTTGGCTCCAAGCAGTCTCAGGCCCAAGCTGGGAGGGGCTCGGGGTAGGGTGGTCAGAGCTGTCACACAAACAAGCTGCTCCTGCCTTGCCCTTCACACAGCCTGCACGGGTCATCATGCTGCCTGCATTGTAAGCACCATAGGCCTGCCTCTTTGTCACCTTCCTCCTCCAGGAGGGTAGAGGTACTTGCCTGTCTTTGCAAGGCTGTGAGCATAGCACTTGCTCCTGGCTGCTTTCTGGTTCAGTGGCCATGGCAGTAAATGTGCAGTTCTTTGTCTTTGCAACTCTAAGGCTGTTCTGAAATGCTCCCATGTGAGGCTCAAGGAGGATGCAGGTCACCACAGTTTGTTCATTGGAAGGCATTTCCGTTCATTTGTGTCCTGGTGTTAGTGACAGCTCATCTGAAAGTGTTTGTCAGGTGCCTTTAATCATCCTTTTTGGACCAGAAAGCCCTGAATTAATGCTGAAAAACATGTTTGTCATACCCTGTGGAGTTCTTGCTAAGCATCTCCATGTTTCAGGAAAGCAGGTGTGATGGCCTTCCTTGCAGCATGTGTGCTGCTGCCCTGAGTGGGTCATTAATAAGGTTTATCTTCTCTGAGCCTCCTTGCCTCAGGAGTCTGTACACTTGCCTGATCAGGAGGCTTGCCTGGGAAACTGCTCTTGGAGGTTGTAGCTGCTGTTGGCTGAGCCTCTGCAAGGTTTCTCATAGTTGCTCCATGAAGTAGAGCTGGTTAGGGGCCCAGGGGGGTGAGTTGACCAGGCCAGGAAGCCCAGGGTCAGACTTCCGATTATCTTGGCTGTGGCCACCATAGGCCTTTTCCATCTCCAGCCCCCACTGAGGACTGGCTCATCTTCCCATAGTCTTGTTTCCTGTCCTCAAGGGCATCCTGGTTGCCACCGTTTCTCCCTGCCATGGTCCTCACACCTTCCCCACCCCTGCCCACATCTCCTGCCCCTCTGCCTGCATGGTCCTCACACCTTCCCCACCCCTGCCCACATCTCCTGCCCCTCTGCCTGCATGGTCCTCACACCTTCCCCACCCCTGCCCACATCTCCTGCCCCTCTGCCTGCATGGTCCTCACCCCTGCCCACATCTCCTGCCCCTCTGCCTGCATGGTCCTCACCCCTGCCCACATCTCCTGCCCCTCTGCCTGCATGGTCCTCACCCCTGCCCACGTCTCCTGCCCCTCTGCCTGCTGTGGTCTTCATACCTTTCCCACCCCTTCATGTCTCCATTCTTTCTACTTTTTTTCTTGTTCTTGCTCCTGCCTTAAGTGCCTCACTCCTGTGTTTCCCAGCTTAAGTTATGGCTGCTCCTCAGGACAGTCCACTCCTTCCTGCAGCAGGAGAAATCTTGGGAACTTATAACCATCATTGTTTTTCTGGCCCAATAGCCAGCTCTGCGTGGCTGGCCCTGGCTCTATAGTTGGGTTCTTTGCTTCTGTCCTGAGCCTTTACATGTAGGCAGATATTGAGTGTGAGAAGGCAGCGCTTACACAACAGTAAGCACTTGTTGTTTGGCCATGTGATTAATTGGTAATTGGCTGATGACTTATTAACTAATAGCTTATTGTTTCAGCAATGTAGAAATGCACACAGGTGAAGTTCAGCAGGGTATTTAGGCTGTGCTTAGTTTTGACGGATGGGCTTTGCTACAGAGTCCTCATGGAGTGGGTACACATCCTGGGGCTGTGGAGGCTCTATGAAGTTGTGCTGCCTGAGGTTGGAGTTGTCCCTTTTGGCATGGTGCCAGGAAATGTTCCACAGGGCTTCACCACTGAGCTTGCTCTGTCCCCTCACTGGACCTGTAAAGACATGACCTGGGGCTAGAGAGATGGCTCAGTGGTTTAGAGCACTAACTTCCAGAGGACCTAAGTTCGAGTCCCAACACCCAAATAATGGTTCACAACCACCTGTAACTCCAGTCCCAGGGGAATCAATGCCCTCTTCTGGACTGTGAGGGTACCAGGTACACATGTGGTGCACAGACATCCATGTAGACAAACACTCCTTATGCTCTCATGGTCCTAAAGACTTTGACAGTGAATGGATGTGTTCAGTGGGAAATTGATGAGAACCTAGTGTTGAATAGGCAAAACAAAACATCCCTGCTTATCCATCTTATGTGTTTTAGTATATTCTCTGTCACCAGTGAGTTGTCATTAACCAGAACACTAGGTCTTCAGGAGACTAGACTGTTCGGTTCTGTGTAAACCTTGAGAAGATACTGTGAGAAGATTTTTTTTCATTCACACTGTATTTGGAGATTAAAATATTGAGCCTAAGTTGCCAACATTAAAGCCTCAGACTGGCTATCCTGTATCCTTATTGTGATAACACTCAAGTGGGTGTTAATATTCACATTGTCTGGTTAGAATTTCTTTTGAATCTTGAGATAGGGTTGCTGGTTAGTTCTCCCCTTTAGTAACTGTTTCATCATGGCTGCTGGCTCTTACCACCTTCCTGTGTCTCAGCGATTCAGGTGCCTTGTTGTGCTTTCTGCTGCCTTCATAGCAGCTTCTTTCTCAGTCCTCAGTATGCTCTTCACTTGCTCTATGATGTCCCCTTGTAACCCAGTCAAAGTTTAAACCTTCCTTCTGTGTGCGTTTTTGTTGTTGATTGTAGTACTGGGAATAGAACTGGGCCATGTACATTCTAGGCAAGCAGTACTCTACCACTGAGCCACTTGCCCTAGCCTTCCTCATTCCCTGTGCTGAGTGTTTCTAGGCAGCCGACCCATGTGCTAACTGAAAGGAAGCACTAGCAGAATTGAGCTCCCCTTCTGCAAGGGTAGGAAAAGCAAGAGCCTGTTTTCCAGACACAGTGAACTAGAGAGGGCAGAGAATACCAGTATCACTAGTGGAACACCTTTCTTTTGCCCCCAGCCCACACCATTCACCCACCTGGCCTCTTTTGACTGTCCCTGATTGGTGGCTAGGATGTCCAATACCATTCTCTGGGAGTAGTATAGTGAGCTCTGAAAGCTGGCTTGTGCCAGGCCAGTGATGGCCTGCCAGGTACTCATCTACCCTCATCTCCAGCCACCACCCTGACTGTGATGATCTTGAGATAGCCCTGTCTTTGTGGGCTCTAATTTTCTTCATCTAATCTCATCCTCTTCCTGGGTTGCTGTGTGAGCTGCCTGTGTTGATGAGTGTAGGCCTTGGCCTACAGAGAGACCTGTACTTCCAGCTCTTCATCTCCTTCTTGACATCTCGTTAGGACCCTGCCTTTCCACAGTACCCATCCTTACTGCTCTGCCGTATGCTGCTGTGTGAACAGACTGCTGCTGTATGTCCTGTTTCATAAGAACTTAGTGGCTAGTCATGCTTACCTGCCATATCCCCACATCCTCACAGGGCTCAAGGGACTGTTGAGCCACACCATACACACTTCACTTCTGTCTGTATGCTCTTTCCACTGTTGCTGCTGGCACAGCTCCTTCCACTGCCCACCTTCAATACCTAACACATTCCCCAGGCCCTTCCCATATGATGGCTGCTCCTAAGCCCTCCCTGGAGTCCCCAAGGGCCTAGGGATCCTTTTCTCCTCTCTGCCCTCACAGCTCTCACTCTGTCTTCTTTTTTGGGGGCCTTTTTCTGGTACCTGCCTCAGTATCCCCATAGAACAGGGTGAATGCCTTCTGCACAGAACAGAAATGACCCTCAGCTCTTTATAAGGGGGTGAAAGGTCAGGCCTGTGACATGAGGCCTCTGGGTCTTCAGACCTGGGCTCCTCATCCAAACGACTTGCTGAGTCAGATAGGAGCATGGGGGCTTGCAGGCTGTGTGTGATTTTCTAGGATAGAGAAATAGCACTGCTAAGAGATGGGAGCGAAGTCCTTTTGGGTGGTGACCACTCACTGCAGCAGATAGCAGGACAGAGAGATTTGCATTGTGAGCCATACTTTGAAGAAGTACTGCTTGTGCATTCCTTGCTTGTAGTCTTCCTGAAGGGGAAGAGGGTGCCTTCCCCTAAATGCCTAGGGAAGAGGAATAGGAGGTGTACCTTCTTAGTCACTTTTGAGACATTGTTTGGGTACCCATGGCTATTTCCACAGACTCACTGGAACAGGCTGGTCCACCATCCTCTTCCCTTCTAGGACCTCCTATGCCCTACCCGCCTATGACCTCTTCTCACACAGGCTTTGCTGGGTGATGGCTTCCTAAGAATCTGGTCTAAGGAGAGAGCTGCAGTTTTCATAATGCTTCATCAGACAGGCCTTCACTTCTGTGCAATGGTCTCCTTGTACCTAATCAGGACTGTTGAAGAATCTCCATTGTCCAGTCAGCTCTTTGAAAGCAATGTAAGGATCTTGGAATTGCAGCCTCAGAATACCTCTGTTCTGATGGCCTCCACTGGTAAGAGGAAGGCCCTAGCTTCAGGTGAGAGTGGTTTCTTAGTCCTCCCCAGAAGCTCTGATGTCTCTTCCATCCTGTGTTCTTGTGCTTTGCTTCCTAGTGCTGTGGTTCAGACCCAAAGTTCCTCTCCTGGCTGGAGGGCACATTGACACCAGATCCCACAGTCAGGCCCATGTTCCTTTCACGGCTGGAGGATAGATACATTGACACCAAATCCCACAGTCAGACCCAGGGTCCTCTCATGGCTCGAGGGCACATTTCACCAGATCTCACAGTTAGACCTTTGTTCCTCTCTAAGCTGGAGAGCACATCTACACCAGATCTTGCCACAGGACATTGTGCCCCATTACCAACCCCTTCTCTCCCCTCTCCCTGTCTGCTCCCAGCTGCTGAGGCCTGGCAAGGCTCCCTGAGTGATTGACCACACAACTTCTCAAGGGACTCTGAGGAGCACAGTTTGAAGGTTTAAATGAATTAATCAGTAGTGAGTTTGGGCATGCATAAGAGAAGGTAGATAAGTTCACCAGATGAGTAGAGCTTCAAACAGAAAATGAAAAGACCTGTGGGCCTTTACCAGAAGACCAGGAGGAGAGTGGAATAGGCTTCTCTCCCAGGCTTGGAGCCAAGACCTGCCTTCTCTCAGCACTCCAAGAGACAGATTTGTGGGCCTCACCAGCCTGTGGAGATTGAGTGAACCTGGGCGAGGATCCTATGATCCTCATGATAAATGGGAAAGAGGTTGTGTATTGGGAACAGCATTTGATTAAAGAACATGTGTCATTCCGGAAGGAGCTGGCCATGGGGACTTGGTTTTTCTCTGTCTCTAGGAAAGCCAGATGTTTGAGTTATTCCATATTGTTCTCTTCAAGTTTGAGCTGATTGTCTCTAATCACACACTTGAAGCAAGCCCTCCATAATAGGGGCTATTAATGTGCCTTCTATTTTTTGCTGTGCTCAGTTTTATTTTATTTTATTTTTCCAATAAGGTTCAAACAGTCTTGCCTTTTAAGGGATGGAAACAAAGACTGAGCCTCCTAATTATTCTAATTATTTTTATAAAATCCTGAGAATATTATAAAGAGTTCACATTTCTTTTCTCTCCTTTGAACAATACCCATCATGCCCAGCTGGCCAGCTCAGCAGCACTGGAAGGAAGGGGACAGCTGAAGTTCACCTCGGGGCGGTGGAGCCCACACCACAACTGTACCCAGGTGGCCACAGCAAGTGACACCACTCTGCGAGGATGGGACACACGGAGCATGAGGTCAGTGGTGTGCCCACACGTTGGATCCCTACTTCTTTCTCCCTTCCCTTCCTTCCTCCTTCTCTGAAGGAATTGATTGAAAGCCAGAGGCACTAGAAACACGTGGCTTGCTGTCTTTATCTCATTTCTATGGGAATTATCTTCACCCCAAATTAAGCTGGCAGGTCCATTGCAGAGAGCTGTCATGTTGCTGGCTTTGTGATGTCCCTTAGCTTTCCCTGTGTCAGAGGCAGTGTAGAAAGAAACCAAGGCCAGGGCTTTGTGGTACCTCACAAGCCCCATGGCAACACAGATGCTCCATCTCTGTGATTAGCACTGCAGGCTGGCACTTTCAGTCCCCAGCCTAAAGCCTCCCTTGTGGAGTTGTCTGACCATTTCTGTGCTATCAAGAACCATACCTATTGGGCAATCATATTTTGTCATTTAAGTAATTATACGCAACAACCAGCAGTTCTAATGGAACAAACAAGAGCGATTTTTCTGTTCCAGTTGTGATTTTGATAGGCAGAGGAGTGATGGTGGGATGTCTGTTGCCATGGCAACAGGAACCTGCACAGGCTTCTTTAAGATGCAGTTTATCCCCTTAGCACACCATCATTTATCACTGAGCTGAAGAGACGGATGTCATGTAATAACGTGAGTTTCTTCCACGGTGGGGGAACACCTTTAATTTTAGTTCTGAGGCCCCTGTGAAAATCCAGGGCTGATAAATAACCGGTCGGCACTCCTCCCCTGTGCATATCTGCACAAAGGAGTGATTTGGCTTCCTGATCAAGCTGGAGGCCGTAGACTCAAACCGTGATGGATATCCTATGCAGCCCACTTCACCTTGTCCTCTGGGCCTGTCTCCTCACTGCTCTTTGAAGGATGTGAAAGTGAGAAGCTCAAAGACTGGCTCACACACCAAAATGCAAGATGTGTATGGCATTGGCTGGCAACTCCCCACAGTGACCTTGTTGTGCCTAGTTGTCTATGTGAAAAGCACTGACATCCAAAGGAAGTGTCACCACAGCGGAGAGAGAGCCTTTGCTCCTCTCATTGACAGGTGACTCCTTTGGCAACAGCCTTTTGTTTTGGTCTAGCCAGGCTACCTGCACTGTTTCTTCTGCATGTGTTATGTTGAAGTTGTGCTGTCAGAAAGTGAAGCAAGAGTAAGTCAGAGCACAGTGCACCTGTGCACTGACTGTGCATGTACCAGCTGCCCAGCTTTGCTTTTTTCACATGAGAGTTCCTAAGGTTTGGGGCATCTGGTTTTTTGGGGGAAGGGATACCAGGATATTGAAAAGGTATAGTACATAGGAGCCAGCTGAAGATGTAAAATGCCAGACTGGGGAAACACTTCCATGGGTAAAAGCACTTGCCCCTTGAGCCCGACAACCTGAGTTCACATCCCCAGGACCCACATAAAAGCCAGATGCTTCAGCACGAGAGTCTGACCTCAGCCACACCCCTGTGATAGGGAGTGATAGGAGGCAGAGGCTAGGGCATTTCCAGAAACTCAGGGGTGGCTGCCTGGTTTACACAGCAGTAGAAAAAAAAAAAAAAAAAGCCCTGTTTCAAAACCTAAAGTGAAAAGGCAGAGCAGATACCTGAAGGTTGTCCTCTGACCTCCACACAGGTACACCTGTACTCATACACATGCATATTCGTGTGCACACATCCCACACATGCACACATCCCACACTTTCTCAGAGTGGGGAATCCAACCTTAGGGGAAGGAAAGAAGTTGATAGGGTTCTGCTGTGTGGAAGGTAGTTATGACTTCCGGGTGGTTTCCCCAACCCCACTGAAGCCATAGCAAGTAGGGAAGCCAGTGATGGCATTGGAGGCTCCAGTTTCCCCTGAGGAAGAGGAGAGCAGTGAAGTGTGGATAGGAATGACATGGCAGGGCTATGCCAGGTCCAGCACTAACCAGGGCCACTGTCCATCCTCACTGGGAGTCCTGGCTCTGTTTTGGGTACATGGTATCAGAAGGACTATAATGACCAGAATTTTTGAATTTCAGACCCTGTGAGGGGCAGCCAGAGAAGTGGGCATGGGGTGGAGTAGGAGGAGAGGAAAAGAAAGGGGAGAAGAGAGAGAGAGTGAATATGAATATATATATAATATATATGCACACATGTGCACGAACAGTTCATATGTGCGTGAACAGTGTACACATGTGTTCAGGTGTTTGTGTGTGTGCACTAGCATGTACACTCTAAACTACCATAAGGCTAATTTCAAACACCCTCTTCCCACATCTCCTGCCTTGAGAATTGGTAGGGATGTGAACAAGACATGGAGAGCAAGACAAGACAAGCCCAGCAGAGCAAAACCCATCGCCTTCATTTTTCTTGTAGGTTTTCCAACTTTTTCTACTTGTCTTTTTCTCTCTACACTTATTTCCAATGCCAGCAGCACACTTCCACCTTTGTCCAGTCTTTCCCTCATGTTCTCTTTCTCATTCTGTGCTTCCAGAGCTGCCAAGACCCTTGCTGTCTAGTCCAGCTTCTCTGCATGGCCATCAACATCCCCTTGCCCCCTCCTACTCTCAAGATACCAAGTACATTTTTTAAAATTATATTCACTCACTAGAGTGTGTGTGGGTATGCGGAAATTAGAGGACAACTTGAAGGAATTGATTCCCTCCTTCCATAGTGTGAGTCCCAGGAATCAAACTCAGATGATTAAGCTTGGTGACAGGGACCTTTACCCCCTGTGCCACCCCACTGGCCCACCAAGGCACACTTTGAATGTGGCTACAGGCCATTGTAAACTCGTCCAGTTGGTCCAGGAAACCTCATATACATTCTTGGGGTGCCAGCACTGTTTCTGCGTGAGCGGTTTCTGCAGGGGGAAGAATGTGGACAAGTCCAGGCCCTCACACTGGGATTCCCTCTGCTCAGCTGCCAACAGGGGCATGGGCCAGCTCTTCCTTCAGTTGGGTACTTAGGCAGAGCCCTGGAAAAGTGAGATGGCTTTCACAGCTCACTCACTATTTACATGTGCCGTTCTTCTCCCTCTAGCCAGATATACTGCATAGAGAATGCTCATGGGCAGCTTGTGCGTGACCTCGACTTCAACCCCAACAAGCAGTATTACCTCGCCAGCTGTGGAGATGACTGCAAGGTGAAGTTCTGGGACACACGGAATGTCACTGAGCCTGTGAAGACCCTGGAGGAGCACTCCCACTGGTACAGAAACTCATTTGTATGCTGCTTTAGGGAAGAGGGGATTATGTAATTTATTTTGCTAATTACTTTACCATTTGGAAAAGCACAAACCAGCTTAGTTTGTGCTGCTGTGAATCATTCAATCAGCCCAGTTTTATTCTTCCTAAAGAAACACTAATTCCAAATGTGAATGTTTGTGATTTATAAGTGTAGGAAAAGAAGAAAAACACCAGATTTGGTTCCTCTTTAAACCGCGCCGGTTCAAGTGTGGAAAAGTAAATGTGCACAGATGTTCACACAGCATTGTTTGCCACGCAAGGAACCTGGAAGCGACCCAAATGTCCATCAGTAGGGGATTGGTTAGGTAAATTTGGTGACATCTATGCAGGGGAGATTACGCAGCTGTCAGAAGGAGTGAGGCGTATCTGTATGTGTGGATATGGAAGGACGCCCAAGACCATTCATCCTCTCCAAATACTGTCTGGATGTGTACCATATGCTGAGAGAAAAAGAATGAGATGCAGACTAGTATATATGGCATGAAATCATGCTTTTATTCCAACAAAGCCTATATGTACATGCACGTGTGTGTGTGTGTGTGTGTAAAATGTGAATATAAATATGTATGCATATGTAATATCTGTATGTGTGTGCATGTGTTGGAAATGTGTGAGTGTATGCATGTATAATATGTGTATATGTGTAGAAAATGTGTGAGTGTGTATGTCAATGTATGTATAGGAAATGCCTATCTAATGTGTGTATGTGTGTGGGAAATGAATGAGTGTGTATGTGTGTGTGTGTAGGAAATGTGAGAGTGAGTGTGTGGGCAGAGAGAGAGCCACTTTCCTGAGGACTCCTCTCTAGGTAAGGAAGCCCTCTAGGGCTTTCCTTTCCTAGGCTTATGTCTCTGGATCTGTGGATCTCTTACCAGAAGCAGTGCTGTGTCTGCAAAGCCCCAGGGCCCTCCTGTGTAGTTCTGAACTGGATGAATGGTTGTAATTTGCTGCAGCCGGAGCAGGAAGCCTAGCTGTACCCACCATGCTGAGCACAGCTGTGCACGTGAGGCTTGATGCACTCTCCAACCAGGCACTAGAGCCTTCTGTGATCTTAGCAGAATCAGAAGGCCAAACTCAGCAGGGCCCCTGGCCACTGTGAGGAGGCAGTGGCCCCAGTATCAGACCAGGCTTTTAGTTCCTTCCCAAAAGTTCCCGGGCGTCAGCGTGTATGCTGCTGATTACATTACTGTACCTAGTGTGGCCCCTTCCAATAAGGTCAGGGCCACACATACATATTGAGTTCACTCACAATTGCTCCTCTGCTATGACCGTTGCAGGGTGTGGAGTGTCCGCTACAACCACTCTCATGACCAGCTGGTCCTCACTGGCAGCAGCGACAGCAGAGTCATCCTGTCCAACATGGTGTCTATCTCCTCAGAGCCCTTTGGCCACCTGGTGGATGATGATGATGTTAGCGACCCAGAGGAGCATCATGCTGAGAAGTAAGGGCACAGCTGCATGTGACTCTCTGGGCAACAGACTCCTTGAAGGCAGATGACATCTGGGGCCAGGCAATTTCCATGTCATAAGGATGATGTCCCCTTCCTCTCTGTAGTTACAGACCACAGAGCTGGAGGTCATTGGCCCTGAGATGAGGAACAGTGCAATTATAAGGGGTCTTCCTTTGTGCTTTGAATGCATGTATCTGTATTCTTCACAGTCTTACTGAATGCCACATGCCATATCTGAAAGACTGTTACGGTCTCCAGATTTGAACACCCGTAACAATATGAATGACACTTCCTGGACCTTGTCTCTCCTTGTGAAACTATCACAATGTGCTCGGGATACTCAGTGGATGGTTCATAGTGCTGACCGTTTCCGTGTAGCCCTCAGCTGGCTAATATTTGCTCCACTCCTGGTCAGTGAGTCAGTCAGGTCTCCTCAATCCTGAGATGCTGCACAGAATGCCTTGGTATGCACATCCCAGCCACACCATTGTGATTCAGTGTTTCCTGAAAGCCCTTTGCCATGTACTTGTTTCCCATGCTAATTGTACCCGTTACTGAGAGATGGCTATGGTAGTACCCTCTTCTTGTTAGGGCTCCTGTCTCTTGGACATATAGGGCCCTGAGGTTGCCCCTATAGCTGGTGATTGTAGAGTTCCTGCCTGGGCTCCCAGTGCAAGTCAGCATGAGTGCTCTTAAGTGCATTGTGAAAGAAGGTGTCAGGGCCTGTAGCTTGCTTTGTGGAACCCACACTTGAGGGAGATGTTCTTGTCCTCCAAAGAGGTTTTACCATCTGTGTGCCAGTGGCCTCCCCCAAGGAACACCCCAGAAGTTCATGCTCAGATCGCAGAGAAAGGAGGCTCTGGAGCGAAACCCAACGAGTCAGACAGCTCGGGAGCCCAGGGCACACTGAAGGCCTTTGTACCGCTCTGTGTCCACACTCCTTTGTTCACCTGCTTCTGGATAGTTCCTCTGTGAGGAGACACCTCTGTGTGGCTCACCTGCAGGGCCTGTCCCTCCACTGTCACTTTCCTGTCGGTGCACTGCTGAGCACAGGTGCAGAGCCTCCAGCAGTTCCTCCCGGGTGCCGTGTAGACTTGGCTTCTGCCAAGGAGGCTGTCTCTCACCTCCTTTCTGCCGGGGGAGAAACTGACTCGTTCCCTTAGTCTGCTGAGTGATTAATGTGTGTGCTGCCCCCCATGTGGGAAACATTAAGAAGCAGGGCAGGGATTATGGCTGGCAGACTGTCCTGATGACTTCCTGCCACGTTGATGGCACTGAATTCAGGAAAATGGGATTCCCTGTGGAGACTCTTCCTAGTATTTGTCATAAAGTATTCTTTGACCACTGGCAGGTCCACTTGCTGGGAAAGTGGGGGCTTCGTGATGCCTTAGACTCCAAGCTAAATTCAAGGGTGGGTGGTGGGTTTGAAGACCTCCAGCTATCTCTCAGGGAAAGGAAGCATTCTGTGTAGCTCTCAAAGCCCCCAGACTGCACTCCATTCTTGGAAGTCATTCTGTGAAATGTGGAGAAAGTGCCAGGGCAGCTGTGCCTTCTGAGAAGCAGCCCATGGACATGGAGCAGGTTTGCACATTTCAGACAGGAAGCCCTGGGGTTTCAGATCTCATGATACAGGCCAGGAAGCCCTGCTCTTTGGGACTGAGTGCTGTATGCTCACTGCCCCGGGATTCTCTGTGAGGACCACTCGGGCTCATGTCTATGGATGTAGGGAGAGGATGTTGCCTCACCCAATACCAGACCGAGGTAGGCTACACACCTGAACAAAACCTTCCTCTTGGTGCCTTGGGCAGCTTCAGCCCAGAGATCCTGCACAGAGCCTTTTATACCCATACTGGCTACTCAGTGCAGCAAAGAGCTAGCTTGGCTCCTTCTAGTGTCCTTTTGGCTCACATGCTAGCAGCTTTGCTTTTATACTCTACTAGCCATAGTATCCCTGTTCCTAGACAGAGCCCTCATAATATTCCAGACAGATGATCACCCTGGAAACTCACAGTGCCAAAGATGGGATAACAAGACACTCGTGCTATCTATAATCCACAGGTTGTACCCTGTCCCCATAGCTGTCATGAGGGCTCCTGGGCATGCTGGCCCAACATGGGCTGCATGTGGTTCTTGCCATGTTTTTCTCTGCAAATTCTCACATCCTCTGTGCCTCACTCGGGTCTCTATCTCTTGGGCTGTAGGAACAAGGAACCCCTACAAGACAACGTTATCGCCACCTATGAGGAACATGAGGACAGCGTGTATGCCGTGGATTGGGCCTCAGCTGACCCATGGCTGTTTGCTTCCCTGAGTTACGACGGGAGATTAGTTATCAACAGAGTCCCCAGGGCACTGAAGTACCACATACTGCTCTAGTGGCCCATGGTACTGCTGGTTGGTACTTGGCAGATTCTCAGAAATCTGCAGCTATGAGGTAATTCCCTTTGCAGACAGATCCCTCTGTGGGAGAGCCAACATTGCTTCCTACAGGAGCCCTAAGGGACATGGTGGAGCTTCTGCCAGAAGCTCATCTGAAGCTGTCGGCACACTGCTCAGCATGGGAAAGAGCCATGCTGGACACAGCCGGTGTTCCTGTGTGAATTGGTGGCTGTCCAGTTCCCGCTCAGTCTGTTTTCTGTTCTAAGAGTGTTGGGAGTTTAACTTTTAACCAGTGTATTTCCACCTCGATATTCTCATGAGATTACAAACTTAAATAAAGTATGTGGGGTTTCACACAGCCTCCTTCTTTCAGGCTCTCTGCCTCACTGAGGAAATCATGTGGCTCTTTGTTCTATCACAACCTGGAAAGAATGAGTGCTGTGGACAGGTATGCTCTCCCCCCAGTGCCATCTCTTAGGCAGAGCTCCTGTGGACTGTCGGCCCCTGGTGTGATGAGTGCCCAGCCTTGGGAGCCTGAGCTGTTTGTGGTTCACTGTAGTGCCTTAGTTAGGGTTGCCATTGCTATGATGAAACACCATGAGCAAAAAAGCAAGTTGGGTAGTAAATGGCTGATTTGGCTTATGTCCACATTGTACTTTATCACTGAAGGAAGTCAGGACAGCAAAGGGAACCTGGAGGCAGGAGTTGATGCAGAGGCAGTGGAGGGGTGTCACTTACTGGCTTGCTCCCCATGGCTTGCTCAGCCTGCTTTCTTACAGAATCTAGGCCCACCAGCCCAGGGATAGACCACCCACAAAGGACTGGGCCCTCCTCCGTCAGTCACTAATTAAGAAAATGCCCTACAGCTGGATCTTATGGAGGCATATGTCATATGCC
This sequence comes from Cricetomys ansorgei, assembly GCA_026225945.1. Lineage (NCBI taxonomy): Eukaryota > Metazoa > Chordata > Mammalia > Rodentia > Nesomyidae > Cricetomys > Cricetomys ansorgei. The sequence continues at coordinate 2,160,908 of JAMJFZ010000320.1, forward strand.
AGCACATATAATGAAGTTCTCACTCAGCCTGTGGGGCATCCTTACTTCTGCTTGTAGTACCAAACTCTAGCTGGATAGGTTTTTGCTGGTCTCTGTCCTGTCAGAAGTCAAGATAGGTAGACCATGGGTGACCAGCAGCCCATTCCACCATCAGTTCTACAGGGAGCCCTGGACACTGCTGACCTACTGTCTTGTTTGTAGCTCTGTCTGTGGGTCCTGGAGCCTTTTCTTGTATATCTAACACATGATCACACCTGAGAAGTCACCTTGGCAGTAGACGGTATCCATTTGTTCCTGTAGACACTGCTTCTCTACCCTGATGTCCCACTTTTCCTTCCTGTCAGGAGAGGGAGTGACTCAGTAGTCAGTGCCAGGTCTTGTCCATCAGATTACTGCATCAGTTTGAAGCCCTGGCTGACGTCTCTGTACCCTGGAAAGTGGAGCGCTTGCTTTCTCTGGACAGCTACATTGCAAGCCCAGAGATCACATCCTGACCTGGCTCTGGGTGCCTGGGCACAGGTAAGGGAAGGAATGTGTGCCTGGACATGTTCACTGCCCTGCTGGGTGACGGATGTCATTTTCACTGAGCAGTCTATAGATTTTTACAGTGTAGAACAGTTTGTCAAACCACAGACTCTTCCCTGCTATGTCTCAGGCTCTTAGCTCTTGGCATGACGTTCTGGATCCTCCTGCCTGTGTGAATTTTGTCTTTGGAGACTTTCACAGAGCATCGTGCCTGGATGACTGTTCCTGGATGTCTTGCTTCTTTCTGTAGGACACCCTCTGTTGTGGGAATTGCAAGTTCCCCACCAAAGGATGTCTGTGGCTTGTGGTGATTGTTAGTCTACAGAAGAGCTATCCCAAATGCATACATAGGTCCCTGGGAATAGATACTTTTATTTCTGGGCACAGCTTGGTCAGCTGTGGCACTAATGTCAAATCCATGCTACACCTAGTAGCACATGGCAATCAACCCCCAGTGACCTTGTGGCCCTGGGTCTGGATTTTTCGTCTTACCCTTCCAGGTTCACTGGTGCTGCTTCAAGTGGACTCTTAGAAATGGATTTCAGGTCCAGGTGTGATATGCATACTTTTATATCACTGCACTCAGACTGAAACAGGATTGCTGTTTCAGGCCAGCCTGGGATACATGGTGAGACCCTGCCTCAAAGAAACAAACAGGGTTCATGGTAGATATGTGTATAACTTTGTACCCTGACTAGTGTTTTCCAGGCTGCATGGCTTCCCCTCCGTGTAGAGCCTGTCCCTTACCCTCAGCCTGTGCTTCAGCCTCACACTGCAGACAGACCTTGCCTCTGCTGCACAGCTCATGTACTCATTAACCATCTGATGTCCTCCTTGCCAAAGCCTGTAAATTCAGTTGATTGTTAATTGTGTGTTTAATTACTATTGATTTTGACAGTCCTTTATTTTGGATGTAAGTCCCTTCTCGGCTATGTAATTTCAAATATCCTCTGTTGTCCTCACCTCGTTGTTTGCTGAGCAGTATCTTTTACAGAAAGAGAGAGAGAGAGATGAAATCAAGCCTGCCTAGCTTTTCCCTTTATGGTTTGAACCTGCCTGAACCAACTCTGTGTGTTTTCTTTTGAACATTTCATGGTTCTACACTTAGTTCCTGGATCCATTTGGGATGGTTTTACTTCTTTTCATCTGGCCATCCAGGCATCCCAGCATCCCTTACTGCTGTTTCTTTTTTGCTATGACTCCTTTGTCCACATCAGGTCCTGTTTATTGGCTGCTCCTTCACATTTCCTTCCATTGCTCTCTACCTCATTAGGAATTCCTTTGGACCTTTATGATTATTTTCCAGAATTTTCAAGTTCTTTGGAGCCTCCTTCTGGACCCTGTGACCAATACCCCTGAGGATTAAGTCCCCTAGTTGCTACCTGTCTCATAGCTGTGCCTGTGTCTGGGTCCAGTGGCAGAAGAACAGGACATGAGGTCCTCTGATTGGTTAGAGAAGGGCCTACATCCTTAGTCAGCTTCCGTGGCCTCTGTGGCTGCTGCTACAGAGTCATATGGGGAAATTGGAAACCCTTCTATCTACCTGCTGCAGGAGAATCCTGCCTTCTATGAGTGCTCCAGAACCTTCTCTTGCTCCTCATGGCAACAGGGTCCTGCCAGGCCTTCCCTAGTCCTACCCACACTCCTTGTGTACAGAAAGCAACTGAAAGAGAAAACTGCTTCACACTCTGAATCCCAGTGCTGACTAAGGCTGGGAGAAGCAGGGGCAAGTAAGGCAAGAGCGGGGTGAGTTGTGGCAGCTTTTGGTCAGCCACTAGGTCTATGCAGGCCTGACCTTGGCCATCTTTCTCCATCTAGTTTCATAAAATATAAAATGCCTTCCTCAATGATTGACACTTTTGAGGACACTGGACTCCGTGGTCCCCATCTGGAACAAAAGGTCCCCATTGCAGATGAGGGCCTGAAGCTCAGTAGGTACCAAGGGTCCCATGAGACCTCCTCAGGGCACATTGGCTCCCTGCATCCACATCTGGGCTTCCCCTACTGTAATGACATCCCCCGGAGTGATCAGCATAGTAGCCATACCTGCTTAGGTTAGGGACCCTGGGCATCTTCCTGGTTCTCCTTGTCTCCTTCCCATTACAGACAGCTTTACAGGAGCACTTTCGAATTCTGTCCTCCACCAACCTTCCCCAAGGCCAGTGTCTGTGGGCAGTTCTCCCAACTCTCCATTGGCTTGTCTTTATCAGCAGGTGTCTCTGCGTAGTAGGTCCAACAGTCTGGGAAGTCTGCTCCTCCCCCAACCCTGCCCAGAGTGTCACATGTCCCATGCAGAGAAAGGAAGACGACAAGCCATGTAATATATTTGTCATCTCCAGGGCCAGAGCTTCTGCAGGTCAGGGCAGTGGCCATCACAGAAAAAGGAGTGGTCAGGAAGTACCTAGAAGAGTAATCTCTGAGTTTTCTGGGCCAGGGTGCAGGAGAGCAAAGTAGGAACAGCATGAAGGAAGGGTGAACAGGACCTGGTGTGTAGGGATTTTAGGCTGGCTGGTCAGGTCTCTGCTGGAAGAGGAGTAGGCAGCCCACTTCTCAGGGCAGCAATTTGGGGTTCCATGCCCCTTAATGGGGTCTGTGTTTCTTTCTCTTTGCTAGGGTGTCATTTGTCAAATATGATTGGATTGTACTTAGCAGGGTTTCAAATGGAAGCTGCCATGAGGGGTTATCCTGAGGCCGCTGTGCACACCTTGCTCATGGATGCCCTCAGTGACCTGCACATGCCAGACTGAGGGACACCAGGCTCTGCTGGACACTGAGACCAACGTGGACAGGTAGGCCTGTCGCTGAGGCTGCTGAGGCAGGCAGGCAAACAGCAGGCTCGTGGCAAGAGAGCTCACACTCTTCCACCCACAGGAGTCACTTGTACTGGCACCCTCATGTACTGTGCATGAGGATACATGGAGTGCAAAACCACATGGCCAGCTGTGAACAGAGGTGGCCCAGTGTGACATCCGAGACTGAGTCCATCCCGAGCTGTGCCAGCTGATAGTGGATAGGTTCTGCAGGTGTGGCAGGGATGGCTTGAGAGACCTCTGGCATGGGACATTCCCACTTTCCCTTTAGGGCTGAGGTGAAGAGCAGTGTGGTTTGAAAAGTCAGCTGGACTCACTTGGCCTGTGCTAGGTTATCATCCATGCATGCAGGCAACAAGAGTCAGCTGGGAAACACACTGGCAGGACCCCATACCGGTGTGGACCTGGGATGGGCCACAGGAGCAACTGGGAGGCTTGGGCGTTCTGCTCTGGGTGAGGTGAATGAAAGTCACCCCCAAAGCACATCCATGTCTCAGATGGAGCCTGACCATCTAGAGATATTGCCAGTGTGGCTCCTAGAGTGAATGGGCAGAGATATGGAGGCTGGATAGGAGAGTGGAGGAATAGGGAATCAGTACCTGTGATGGGCTTGTTTATGGTACTAGTGGGGAGACGGTCAGTCATCCCCTTGAGGTAATTTTCAGGTACCTGCAAGATGCTCAGGTGGGCTTGCTTTCTTGAGAGTAGTTGATGCCCAGAAGGACCCCTAGCACTTCCTCAGTACGTGGAAGCTGGTGAGCCTCCCCAAGAAGGATGGGCATCTTCGTGGAGGAAGAGCAGATTCCAAACCCTGTTTCTCTCTTGAAGAGCTGTCTCACTCCGTCCCTGAGGAAGCACAGGGTTTACAAGTAGGTGGCATGTTGCTGGTCGGGAGCCTGCCTCTCAGATAAGCTCAGAGTTGTGTAGGAGGCATCTCCTCGCCTGTGAAATGAAACCACAGCCCCTGTCCTGGTCACATGGGCCTTTGTCTCCACTGGAGGAGACACACACGACAGCAGCTTGTGACAGGCACACACATGGCCCAAGTGTGTGCTGTCCCTGGGGTGAAGGCTGCAGGTGTGCCAAGCATGGTGAAGCACCTGAGTGAGCACCTTGATCATATAGCACCATGTTGCATGCCCATCAGGAGCCACCTACATGACCAGCCCCAGTGTCCCCATAGGCAGGGCTGTCAGGACAGGCCTGTTGATCTCCTCGTCCTCAGCATCTGCTTCTGGTTGTTGGCTTTTGCCAACAAAGAAGTAGCATGAGGTCACCATGGAGGGGACAGCTGTGTCTCAGTTCTCTCCAGAGCAGAGCTACAGCACCAGCAGCAGCTCAGCAGAGGAGGGGGAACCCTGACTCCATCCAGGTCACCAGCTCACACAGATTAACCACAGGCCCTGCCATGCCGACCTGTAACACTGCTCATGGATCACTGTTGGAATGCCTGTCACCACGCTGTGATTTAAGACCAGGCATGCCCATAATTCTTAGTGCCTCCTGCTCATGCCTGGCAGTTCCTTGGTGCAATGCCTCACAGCCTGCTGAGGAATGGCTTTGGTGGGGGTGTGCCCTTCGACACAAATACCACACAGGCTCTGCACTAGCCAGACCACCCTCCTGGGTCCTGTGCAGTGCCGTGCACATGGCTGCGTGTAACCGAGCACTCATTGTGTCAGGACACCCAGCAGCCCCCACCACGGTCACAGAATGAAAGGGCTGCACTTTCTGGGCTGGCTTGGGTACTGCTTTGATGTATAAAATAACTGAGCTGTTCTTAAGGTCTGCAGCTATCAGCAATTGTTAAAAGCCTTTCAGGCCAATTACACAAAGAGCTGGAGCTGGGAGCATTTGGGCAAATCACCCCACAGCCCATCTGCAGCAGGGCTGTGGCTTCAGCATGAGAAGGACCAGCAAAGGGACATTTGGGAGTGGTGGGCTAGAGGTGGCCTCTAAACACAGCAGTGGCTGCAGGGCCCTCTGTTATGACTGTTGGGCTTGAGTTGTGAATGGGTGTTGCTGACTGGTATCTTGGTCAAGGTTCTTTATCTGAGTCTCAGTTTCTTCCCACAGAAATGAGACCACTAAGCCTCACTTTATACATGGTGGAGAGGCTGCACTACTCTGTATTTAGTGGTGGATATTTTTAGGTTGCCAAAGAACTGTGCAGAACGTACAAAGTTCCACACACCCTCTTCATCTCCTCTTGATGTGTGACAGTTACACCTGTGACAATTACACCTGTGATCCAGGCTGACCCATTGTGATAAGTGACCCTGTGGTGTATGATGAGCTCACTCTTGGTGCACACTTGAGGTATTGACAGGCACACAAAGCCTTACCCAGCATCATTCCAGTGCTGATCAGGACAGGTACAGGTCATGCTGTACCATCAGCTGCTCTGATTATGAATTCTTCGCTGTGTTCATCTGAATAATATTTCCTGGTTGCTGATTCCTGTCTGTCTCAGGGCCTTCTTGCCAGCAGTCTTCCAGCCTTTGAAGATGAAGATCCAGAGGTTTGGGATCAGCTAAACCAGATGGTGGAAGGAGGCCAAACAGCAGGGGATAGCCTAGTAGATCCTACGGTTCAGTACTTTCCCATGTCCTGGCTGCTGGCCTTGTGGGGACTCAAGGGGCACTGGGGCAGGTTCTGGGTGGGGCAGATACTGTGGTACACATATTAGAGTGTTTACTAGGACAGATACTGAGGTATAAATATTAAGGTAGGTGCTGGGGTAGATATCCAGATGGGTACTAGGTGTAGATGGGATGGATATCCAGGTAGGTACTGGGATAGGTACTAGGGTAAATATCTGAGTAGGGACTAGAATAGATAGTCAAGCTGGGGTAATTATTTGGGTAAGTACTAAGGTAGATGCTGAGGCTGGTAGGCACTGGGATAGGTACTGAGGGTAAATACTGGAGTAAGTGCTGGGGTGGGTAGTGGGGTATATCTTCAGGTAGATCCTGGAGTGGCCAAGGTTCAGAAGAGGATGTAACTTCATCTGAGGGCCTTGGAGGCTGAAAACCAAATAGCCTGTGTCAGCCGAGGCTCTAACCACCTCACTTGTCCCTACCAGGTGTCACTGGCCTCATCTTGGTACCCACTGGGTGGTGCTGGCCTTGTCCCTCAGCCATATGTGGGAACAACAGAAAAGGCATTCTTCTCCAGAGGGTGGGTGGGACTTCGAACTCAAATATCTCCAGCATCGCTAATTTCTCCACTGTAACTAATGAGTCCCGTAGCTGGGCCCTAAGCCAGAGCCTACAGCTGGGTGTCTATTGTAATGAGCTACCTCAGGCTGCTGGTGGCACCTCCCTGCGGCTGGCCCGAGGCCATCGTTAATGTCCCAGGAATGGGTGGCCACAGAATCCTGAGTTTTCCCTCAAGTATCTTTAAGGGACTCTGCAGCCCATCACTGCTGTCCGTTCTTCATTAGGGATGGCAAGGTGCCATGTCCATATTCCTGTGAGGACCCGGAAAAGCATTGAGCCATCCCAGGCACATCCATCCATTATAGCAACTGCATAGCTGAGGCTGTCTGGACGCTTTCCTGTTCCTGGGAGAACGGCCTCCCTCTTACTGTAGCCCCGCCCTACAGCATGCTGCTTGCCTTTTGTGTGGGCAGCAGCATGCGGGCAATGACATCTAGGAGGCATACCTGGCTCCCTTAACTGGGTAACTTCCTTTTTTGCTGTATTTCTTTTTTTAAGCAAGAGTAAGAAATCACATATTTATCATCATCTCCCAGCAACAGAACCCATACCTAAGAAAAGAACTCTTAAGAGTTTTCCCTGCTCAGCGCCTGGCTTATCTTAAACTGTCGAAGTTGATAGCCCAATCCACTTTTTGATGTAACTATGATGGTTTTAGGAGATTTAGACATGATTTTTTATAGCGTGAAAAAGAAAAATAGAGCGGAATATATGATAATGATGAATCTGCCGACTTCTGCGTCTGAAATTGCTTCTAGGCACGAGTTATTGCATAATAATTCATGCCCTGTTGTGTCTTGCTGCTTAATAAACGTATGGAACGGCCTGTGCTGGAATTGTCTTCCTATTGCCGTCTCAGAGCTGGCTACACTGTGGAGGGCAGGGGAGGGCTGAGGTCTGCGGCCCTGACTGATGAAGCTGGCAAGGCTGGAGGCAGGGGACACAGGGCCTTTGCCCACAGTGCAGGGGCCAGGGGAGAAGACTCCACTGGCAGAAACCTCCTCACCCAAAGGAGGAATATTCCATGGAAGGATATCCTCTGGCTTCTCTAGCTTCAGCCTCCTAGAAACATGGACCAGCTAGGACCAGACTTGGTCCTAGCATGTGTTTCATGTGGTAGCACATAGTAGGTGAAAGACATTTTCACGGGTTGTTGGCTGGACCAGCTTCGGTAGGACAGGGTTTCCGTGAGACCACCAGTCGTTTTAATTGGGCCGTACTGTGTGAGTGCCCTACACACAGCCCAGCTGTGATCTCCCATGGAAGCGTATCATAGGAGTGCATTGTCCAGGTTGATTCTATGTCTTTAACCCCGCCCCCTGTCATATGATTTTTTTTTTTATTTCAGCATTGATAGTGGAGCAACTTGAGCCAGCTTCAGTAGTCCCAGCTACTTGGAAGGCTGAAATGGGGATTACTTGAGGCCAGAAGTTCTAGGCCAGCCTAGATAACATGAAGACCCCACTGCCCTCTTCTAAAAAAGGAAAGACAAGAGAGGAATGAAGGAACAGGGAGAGAAGAAGGGGAGGGGAGAAGGGGAGCAGAGAGAGTTGAGAGGAGAGGAGAGGAGAGGAGAGGAGAGAGGAGAGAGGATGTTTCTTCACTCCATGTTGGACAAGGCCTGCTCCTGGAGCAGGCATCCCTGCTGATGATACATCTTGGGGTGCCCCAGACAGGGCTACTATCTATACCCTGGGCTCATGGTCACATTGGGCTATCACACATACACAGAAGTCGTGTAATTGTCAGCTCCTCAGGCACTGAGCAGGGACTCAGGAGGACCCTGCTGCCTCCAAAGTACCCCTCAGCTCAGAGAGATTTTTGACACAGTCCTCAGGTTATCTAGCTTGAAGTAGAGTTAGGTTGGTGTGTCTGCCTTTGTGGTCTTCTTACCTGTGGGCACCTCTCGTTCATTGTTAGACATTCACTGATACCTTAGTGCAACAGTTCTCAACCTGTGGGTCGAATGACCCTTTCATAAGGGCTGCATAGGGCCATCCGCATATCAAGTATTTACATCATGATTCATAACAGTAGCAAAATTACAGTTATGAGGTAGCAACAAAAATAATTTTATGATTGGGGGTCACCACAACATGAAGAACTGTATTAAAAGGTCTCAGCATTAGGAGGGTTGAGAACCACTGCCATAGTGACTTCAGTTAACAGAACAGCCGTGGCTGGCTAACTTCTGGTCCATGCCTGAGGGAATGTGTGCCCAGGTACTTGCTACCACTATTTCTATAGAAACTTGAATCAGTCCTGTAGGACAGAGGTCATCTTACTATTCTGTAGTGGAAACATGGAGGTACATTGAGTTGCTGGGTTTTTGGGATTAGTGGAGGCTGAGGTGACTTCATGGACTGGGTTCTACCCTGGCTGGCCCAGCCAATGGCCGCTCTTCTGCAATGTACCCCCGCCCAGTACCATCAAGGACTCATGGTATTTGGGCTCGCTCCCTCAAGCTGCGTACTACATAAAGTGGTCTCATATCCAGACACAGGAGCGGTTTGGACCCCCATGGGGAAAGAAAGTTCAGACCAAGGGTAGAGTGACCTTCATTGGAGACTCTTGTGGAAATGAAATTTGAGTACATGTTTTGGAGTTCAAGACATCTGTGCAAACTAATGAGTAATGTTTGCAGGAGGCATGTTTGAGCTTGATAAGAAAAACATGGTGGGCCTTGGAATCTCATTTGGAGATAAGTACAGCCTGGTAGATGTCTGGACAGTAAGTAGACAGGCCTGTGGCATGTGGCCAGCCATGTGACATTCAGTAGAGATAATGGTTTCCAGGAGACTGCAGTTCCTGTAGCAGGCCTGGCTCCATGTTCCTTCCAGGTAGGCCTTTTGTTGGATCCCCTGGGCACCTTCTTTGTACTGAGTCCATCTGCTGCCCACGTCTCTGTCCCAGTCTCTTGAAAGGAGACTGACCCAGGGCACACATGCTGACTAAGACTGGAGGAGGGGGACAGAAAAGTCTCAGGTTTGACAGCAGGCTAACTGTAGGGTCAGGAAGGGAATAAAGGTTTTGTTCTCCCCACTGAGACAGCTCAGCACCCCTTGTGCTTGTGTTTGGCCTACTGTGTGTCTGCACCCATGTCCTTTCATGTTGGGAGCCAAGGCCTTGGCCTACTGTGTGTCTGCACCCAAGTCCTTTCATGTTGGAGGCTAGGGCCTTGAACATGCTGGGCAAGTGCTTTACCCCTGAGGTGCATTCCAGCCCTCTGGGTTCACTGATATTCCTACTTCATGATTAATATATTAATTTTGAAGCAACTTTCTCATTTGAGGGCTTGTATTGAGAGGTTTGAGGCCAAAAGGACAGAAAACGTGACTCATGCTCACCATTGAATTTTGTGCACTTAATAGTGCCTGGGCCACTGTCCTCTAATAAATGTCATTACGAAATGAATAAAGAGGCAGATTTTCCTTCAGAATGTCCAGATCTTTTAGGAAAGAATACAACATTTTAAGGATGGCTACCACATATTGTAACAATAGGACAATAGACTAATTATCAAAGCTTCGTCTCCCTGGGGTTGAGGGCAGAGGGTGTGTTCTGTCCTGTGGTCGCCACAGAGTGGTATTTAATATCACTCATTTACCAAGTGTATATTGGGTCTCAGGGCTCTGCTAAGTGCTGGGGACAAAAAAATAAATAAAATGCTATCTCTGTGGAGCTCATGATGCAAGGCAAGGAAGCAGGGGTGTCAGCAAAGGGCCCCTCCTGTCCAGGGTATAGGATCTAGTCCAGGCACTTGCCTCTTAGTAGTAGTATCTCTTGGTGAAGCCAAGAGAAGATTCTAGATACAGAACTGGGAGCTCTGCTTCTTCTGGCTGCTTTGGGTCCTCCCTCTGCCATAGAATTCAGAGCCCCAACTTTAGAGACTTTCTGGAGCAGATTCTAGAGTGTCTATCCCTGTGTAATTAAGAGAACTCCATCAAGCCCCTCCCTTCAGAGCTTAGGGAAACCCTCAGAAGAGGGGGAGGAAGGATCATAGGAGCCAGAGGGGTCAAGGACACCAGAACATCCACAGAATCAACCAAGCAAGGCTTATAGGGGCTCACAAAGACTGAAGCAGCAATCTAGGAGCCTGTGTGGGTCTGCGTTAGGTCCTCTGCATATATGTTATGGTTGTTAGCTTGGTGTTTGTGGGACTACTAACAGTGGAAGTGGGGGTGTCTCTGACTTTTGCCTGCTCTTGGGACACTTTTCTTCCTACTGGGGGTGCCTCATCCAGCTTTGATATGAGGGCATGTTATGTATTATATCGTTACTGTATCTTGTTCAGTCGATGTCTCTGGGGGGCCTGCTCTTTTCTGAAGGGAAACGGAGGAGGAGTGGGTCTGGGGGAGAGGGAAGATGAAGGAGCACTGGGAGGACTGGAGGGAGGGGAGATGTATGATAGAAGAGAGAGAAAGAGAGGGAGAGGGAGGGAGGGAGGGAGGGAGAAAACAAACTCCACCTGGTGGGAGTGATGTTCCAAGAGCACCCTAACCTCTGACACCAGCCTTGACCCCTCTCCAAGGAAACCATGATGAAGGAGGGGCTGGAACTCATAGGGCCCCTGCAGTAACCCCAGCCCACTCTGTCTTCCTGACTGTCTCATCAGCTCTCCTCCCAGCCTGGGGGAATAAATCCAGTGTGACCGTCACATGTTCACAACTGAATACTGCTAATATGTGTTCCTTTTGAAATATGCAAGATGTTGGATGTGATTAAGTTGAAGGAAGATTAAGACTCCTTTGTTTAAGCTGTAGCTTCTGGGCTAGACTTATAGGGAAAGGGACTTACAGTGCTTGTAAAGCCACCATGCAAGGGCGTGTTGTACAGAAACACACTGCAGTGTAGGGGGAGCCTTTATCAGACACCCTAATACCTCCATGCCATCCTGCCTTGATTTGGATGTGGCCTGGGCAAATAAGAAACAGGTGTTTTCCTGAACATTCATGAGGTGCCACCAGCATGTTGGGTCTAGGAACCTTCCTGCTGCTGTAGAGCCTCTTTCCTGCTGAGTGATTTACAAAGAGCTTCTTTCAGACAGGTTCCTCGCCAGTAATCAAGAGTTCACAGACCAGCTTTTAAAGATGAGCTGCCCCATGCTTCTGTCCCATACCCACTCCATTTCACAAAGCCCTCGCCCATAAGGTAAGCCTTCTTCCTTGCACATCTCCAGGTGTGTGTTACACCTGGTAAATCCATTCTGAGGGGACTGTTACAGAGAGAATTGGATTAGGATGTAGGGGAATGGGGTGAGCCAAAAGTCTCCTGTTCCTTGTTGTCTAAGTCAGTGATATTAGCTGATGACATTATGGGAGTCACACCTGCTGGGCATCCCCAGCAGAGTTGGAATTCAGAGGCCAACCCTCTTGGGCTTGGGCTTGAATTTTACCTCTGCCTTTTGCCATTAGCCTTCTCTGCTCAGTTTCTTCATTTGTAAAGTAGAAATAGCATCTGTTGGGTCTTCCAAACTCAGTGCTGTGCCTCATAATAAGAACCACTCCTTTATGTTGTGAGAATGGTGGCTGTAGGATGGCTGTTAGGTGCATCACTTTAACCACTGCTGCCATTACCATCCTGCAATGCTCAAACCCAGGCCAGCTGAGGAATTCCTGCGGGTCATATCCGGGCTGTACAGATGAAAGTCTGTAGCTGCTTACAGCCTAATTCTGGCCACTTCTGCAGATAACAGTCCTACAAGTTCTGATACAGCATGCTGTGGGGGCTGTATCTGGGGTCCTACAAAGATGACTGTGGAAAGCTTGTTGCAGGAGCAGAATCCATTTCAGACTGAAGTGCCCGGGGCTTTCTGTTTGTACTGTTATGGGATAGTCATGATTTGTATTTTGCAGTTACATACACTGGCCTATAAATTTGCATAAGTAACTGCTTCATTCCCTGTAGGCAGGCATATCAGATCTGACTCCCTTTCTAGTTGTTCTAGTGAGATACGCCTGCTTCTGCCCAGTGAGGCTGAGCCCCCCTCCCCCTTCTCTTTGTTTCAGTCTTTTACTAGGCACCCCTGGCTGGCCTGGAACTCTGTATGTAAACCAAGCTGATCTCATACTTAACAGAGATCCTCCGTCTTCTGCTTCCAGAGTGCTGGGATTAAGGGCATGTGCCACTGTGTCTGGCATTCCACTTTTGTTCTTAGTCAAGGTGCTGAGTTTGCCCACTGCCCCTGTGCCCTCAGCAGGACATAGCAGACACCGGCTGGCTGGCTGGTGCTCTGGATCACTTTGCAAAGGTGGAAGGAGAGGGACCGTGTTCTTTCAGCTCAGGTTGGAAAGATAATACAGACTCATGAAATGAGGACAAATCACCAAGGCAAATCATTTGCTCTGGATCTTGTTCAGAAGTGTGGCCAAGGGTCCATGGGAGGCATGACCTGGTTGGCCTTGAGTTCAGAGAGAAGTATAACAGTGTCCCTGCTCTCAGGGAGCTTAGGTGGTGAGAGAGATGCCTGCAAACAGGTGATTTAATCCTAAGGGGAACCTGGAAGATGTCTTCAGGCTTTGGAAGAAATGAGAGTTGTCTGGCAAAAAGGCAAACGATGGTATTAGAAGATACCCGGGGGAAAATATGCTACTAAAATGACCAAGGTCTGTGCATGGAGTATGGGTGTTCAGCTGAGGTTCATGAGATGCAGCCAGAGAGAAAGAACTGACAGGTAGCAGTCTTCTACCCTGGATGGACAGGTTGATGTGGGTGTCGAGTCCAGCTCTAGTCCACTCCGGGGTCCTTGGCCTCCACGAAGGGGGATAAACAACGAAGTTTGACAAGTGAGCGCAGTACCTCACTCTTTTATGGGACCCTTAGGTTGATACGCTTACGCGCTTTAATAAGACACATAGAATACACTTTATGATGATGATGACACACAAGAGCGTTTTCTTTAATAATAAAAGTAAAGAAAATAGAAGTAAGTTAAGAGAGAGAAATTAACAATGTGCACATTGGGGAAAAAATTACAAGACTCCCCTCAAGACAGAAAGCTGTCCTGACTGAAATAGCAAAACTGTAACTTCTTATCTAGCAGGTGTTCAGGCAGTGTTCATCTCCTCCTGGCTGCAGGCTTCTAATCATCAAGGTTAGTTCTAGTGGGTAGCTTTAACACAATAGTCTATTAATGAATAGCTGAATTTTAAGTCTTTATGCTTGCTACAAATAAAGGGAGGGCAGGCATTCAGGGGTGAATTATCTATTTGCTATTTCAAGCTTGCTAACATACTGTTGAGACTTAGTTTCTGTTCTTGACTATGGCTGTGTCTCTATGGGAAGGTCAGCTACCAAGAATAATTTTTTTTATATCTCTACAGAAAGCATGAATAGTATTCACACATGCCAAAAAACTTGAAGGCCAGTAAGACTGTTACAGTTACTTTGAGATAGCCTTGCTCCTCTCCCAGCCAGCCCAGGAATAGGTTTGAGTTTAAGTATAAGGCCAAAATAGACAATATTATTGATGAGAGGCTTTTGTCACCATACAGTAAAGATGAGAAAGGGGCAAGGCAGTTGGTGGGCTTCAGACTCCTAGCTAAGGGAAAAACCAGGATCCTTGTCAAGCTGGTTACATCCACAGCCTGGGTATCATCAGCCCCCTACAGGTTGATGTATATCTATGATAGCCAAGCATGGATTTCTGTCTATGTATATTCCATGAAGAGAGATTTTTGTGGCTTCTTGCTCCATGGCAGGAGGGCTCCATGTGTGCACCATGACAGGGGTTCCTCCATGTGTATGATGGCAAAGGAGCCTTGTGTACATACTCCATAGTTGGGATTTCTCATGTTTCCACAGCATCATGTGGACATGAGTCTGAAGAACTTACCTCAATAACTACAAAATAGCCAGGAAAAAGCAGGCATTGCCAGGATACTGTTAGAATAGTATAGGTAGTGGGGTGTGGAGATATCTCTTACCTTAAAGTTCTTACCTTACCTTCATGAGGACCTGAGTTCAATCCCCAGGCCCCATGTTAAAAAGCTGGTGTGTTACCTCCATAACATTTGTGCCACTATTGTACCACTATATCCTGCAGGCAGGTCTTCCTGTAGCTCACAGGATTCGTAGCTGGGTGAGATTGATGGTTACTTTTCTCCTCTCGCATGTATAACACCTTCCAGCACTGTGAATGCTAGTCAGTAGTAGGTATGAAGCTTCTGTTTAGGCACCATCCCCATTTCACTATGTTCCGTGACATAAATATGTGGTATCTTCAGCGATAAAGTCTATGGTCAGGTTGTAGAGACCAGTAACATTGGCAATGGCCTGAAATGTTGGGGAGGGGGTGTCTATGGGACCTCTTTGGCTGATGACTCTAAGAGACATAACCCAATCTTGATACTAAGGTTTTACTTGGTAACATAAAATGTATGAGTGGAGTTTGTCTCCCCCATTTCAATGATAACTCCATTTAAATTCCTTTTTTATATGTATATATTTTAGGAAGCTTCTACAGTCGTACGTTTCCGTATGGCTTTTTAAAAGGTCTTTGGTGTTTGTTGACCCTCATATTCCCTCATATTCCATCTTGCCCTTCCATCCACTCCATTTAGTCCTCCTAATGTAGTTTCTCCTTTATCTCTTTATAACACTATGTTCTATTTTTTCCCCTTTGGAAGATCTCCTCCTCCCTTGGTCCTTTACTAGAAATCTAACCTCTGGACATTATAATTGAAACACACATACACCTAAAACTTAAGATCTCACATCCACATAATAAGAGAACACACATAATGCTTATCTTTCTGGAGGTAACCAACCACTTTCTAACAGGATTTAAGGCCTAGTCCATGAGATGGAACCCATAGCTGACACTGTCGACGAAGATAAGATTTTGAGACTAGAGAGGCCACTGGCCTAGGACAAAACCTACTACAATTATTCTGCTAAATGAACAGCAATGAAATGACTTGGAATGACATATTGTTATACCCATAGATCAGAGCATTGCTCAGCCCTCATTAGAGAAGCTCCTTCTTGCTCTAAATGGTATTTAGCACAGAGACTCACAAATGGACAATGTTCAGAAAATGAGGGACCTTGAAGCACTCGGTCCTAAATGGTCTGTATCACACCCAGCCCCCTCAAGGCTCAGGATGTATTCAGAAGAGGAGGCAGAAAGATTGTAGAGGTAGTTGGAGTCATCCAGTTCACAGCTCATGTGAACTCACAGAGACTATGACAGCATGCACAAGACCTGCACAAGTTTAAGCCAGACAAAATCCCAGCAAGCAAAAGGGGAAGTGGGCACAAAGGCCCACCCCTGACAAGATGCTATTTGCAATTGATACCTGCTGGGAGAGGGAAAAAAGTCAGTTTCTCTATCAGAGTAACCACACTCCAGGAAGACTCCATGTGTTTTGTTTTTGTCTTGTTTTGAGGGAGAGAAAGAACATAAACTTGGGTGGGTAGAGGGGGGAGTATTTGGGAGGAGTTGGGGAGAGAAAAGAATGTGATTGAATATAGTATATGGAAATTATAATCTAAATAAAAAAAGAAAAGCTGAGTAGGTGTGGTCATGCACATTTGTAACGTTGACAATCGCAACTTTGGAAAGACAGAGATAGGTGGATCTCTGGGATTTACTGGTCAACCACCCTAGCTTAATCAGCAAGCTCCAGGCCAGGAAGAACTCCTGTCTCAAAATACAAACTAGACAGTGCCTGAGGAACAACACCCAATGTTTGTCTTCTGGCTTCCATCTCTCCCCACATGTGTACCTGAACACCTACAAACAATGCACACTCACCACACATCCTTGCTCTCCACATGCGTACCCCTCCGGTCACGCCCCCCACCCTCTCCCCTTATACCTTCCTCCTCCCTACTTTCCACATCCTCCACACACACATGCACACACCCTCCACATGCTCTCCACCTCCCCTCCCCCCCACCTCCCTCCATACCCATCCATATACCTCCCCACACCTACACATACACCCTCACTCCTCCTATAATGTAGATAACGTGATATTAGCTTGTGGGACTAATGAGAAAATGGAATGCTTTTACAGGATGAAGTAGAAAATGAGATGGATTGTGGGAGTGTTGGAAGGAGAATCAGGGTCAGAATATGCTGGAAGGGCCTTGGACCTTATTGCCAAGAAGTCCTATACCACAACTTGTGGCAATTGGAGGGAGCCCTGAGTGAGGGAAGTCATGAGTGAATGTGTTCTGATGACCTGGGCACGACCATGTCAGGGAACCCCCGATGCCTCAGACCCAGGAGGAAATAGCAAAGCCTCCCACCTTCATGGGGTGAGGCTCAGAGGAAAATGGCGATGACTTCCATGGCAGGTCTGGGTGTGGGTGTTGATAGCATATACAGAAAATGTCCACCATATCCCTCCCCCTCTTATAGAGATTGGCTAATTCTGCCTTCTTGATCCAGCTGTATAGCACAAACTCTGCCTTCTTGTTCATTATGTAATAACCCCACCTCCCTGTACATTGTTACAATAACCCTACTACCTCCCTGTACAATGGTGCGATAACCTTACCTCCTTATTCACTGTTTCAATAACCTGACCTCCCTCCCTGCTCATCTGAGCTTCTGGGGTGATGTGACTTTTCCAACTGAAAGCACAGTTTACCAGAACCCAGATTTTCTGGGTATCTGTGTGTTTGTCTTTTCTTCATTCCCTCACTGCTTCTTGTCAGGCCAAGTCCCTGGAGCTATGCTGGATGATGCACCAACTCCTTTTGTAACTTTAGACAGTGTAGAGTGTAGTGTGTCAATTGACACCCTAGCTTAGCGACTCTGTCGGTAGAGTATTGGTCATTGCTTCTGCTGGGGATGTGGTCAGGGCTCCAAAAGGCATGTGTATTAGGGGCAACAAGATACTGGTGGAGCTTAATGAGTACTTGCCTTTCAGTGTCTAAAACTCTGGAGTTCATGCATGGCATGCCAGTTGTCTGAGCATCCTGGCCCAGCCACTCTACCACCAAAAAGGGGACTGAACTTCAAATTATCACCACAAATTAATACTTTGCATAGTATGCATTATATTTGTATAACAAATAATTTCCTCCCTTCTTCCTTTTAAGAAGACAGAGGGTTATAATTTACTTCCCTTTCCTTTTCTGTGTAAACTAACTTCTTATAAAAGAAAGAGAATTCTACTTTACTGACTTGGATCAAGGCAGATAATAGACATTAGATATGCAGGGCAAACCCTGGAGATGGCAGAGCGAAGTTCAATTGACCTTGTGCCACAAATTAAGCTGCAGCCCACTTAAAGTGTCAACAGCAATAAATTAAGTCATCGTGTTTGAAGGACACTGGGGATGCCATGAGCCAGGCCAGGGTCCATTGAGGGGACATCTCTTAGGGTGTGCTCTGAACCTCCTCCACTAGATTGTGCTGAGCATCAGGATGGTGCCAGATGTGGGAATCATCGTCCGACAGGGGTGGGGTTAGCACAGCAAAGCCAGGAGGATTGCCTTTTATGAAAGAGCATTAGCATTCACTAAGGTAGGATCCTACTATTGCAAGAAGTGGGCTGAATTGCCAGACTCAGAGAGGGTTGATACCGTTTTCCTTTTAGTCTGGGGTCATTCTGTCTGCAGTCCCCCACGCCCATAGGTCAGTAATGGCTTTAGGCAAAACATGACACAATGTAAGAATCAAAACCTGACTGTTGGATGACTCTGGGTCAGGCAACCTCAGATAAACTGGAGGTTTTAATGAGCTGGTTAAACATCTCGTGCATAACTGCCTTAAAAGGCAGTAACATTGGCAGATAATCCCTGATTCTCATTCACTCTGAACTTACCGAGAGGACTAAGACTATGCCTTTTCTCTTTCCCTTTATCTCTTCTCCCTCTCCCACTTGTGGCTTTGTAGGTGGTCTGTGAATCAGCCACAGCACATCAGCACACTGCAGTGTCCGGAACGAGAGACCTGTGAGCCTGTAGTAGCAGAGGACACTCCATGTATCTTGAGAAACAGGCGCCTCACCCCTTCCCATGATTCCTGCATCCTGATCCCTCCTTGCTGGCTGATAATATCAGCTGATGCCCATATGGCTGGAATATAGGACACAGGACTCAGTGGCCTTTGGTCACTGGTGTCAGCTGTTGTTCACTAAGCCATTGATTTAACAAGATTGGCAGGCAAGTCAGATATTGCACACCTGACTATACCTGGTTAGTGGCAGAAAACAACCCGGGTCCCTTTTCAGGCTCTCCCATCTAGGCTGAATCCCACAGGTAGATTGAGCAGGCATCTAATGAAGGGCACAGCTGGACTATGGAGATCCAGCTTGCTCCTTACAGCCTACTGTTCATCTGCCATGCATGGGCACTCACCAGGCTCCCCCTGGGTCAGAATGGGTGGAGCTTGCATCCAGCCTGCCTGTCTGTCATGTAGGCATGCATTCTTTGTGTCTGCTTGTTTAGAAAGGTGCCATCATTAGGATAAAAGAGAGGAAAATGAAAACAAGCAGGGCAGATATATTTACAAAAACTGAACTAAATTCTTCTGTGGACTCTGAGCAATATAGTCAGCCAAACCATCACAGAGTTCTGGTCAAAAGAGATGGACTGTTCACATGGAGGGTTCCCACAATGATCCTAGCTGAGGGCTGAGGACATCAGATCTGGAGGCACACACTTGACTCAGCTCCCCAAGGTGCTGTGCACAGCCAGGAGAGAGGATGGCAAACTTCTGAGGCAAGCATGGTGATAGTATTCTGGATTTCAGAGGTACCTGTGTCACAGTGGGGTTGCCTTTCCTGCTCTCTGCATGGAGAACCTTTACAGCTTCCATAAGTTGTGTTTTGTCTACCGAGTCTCCTGTATCTGTTGGTGAGATTGTGTGGTTTCCTTCAGTTTGTTCACATGGTGTATAACTGGTTTTCAAATGCCCTGGAAAGGTCCTCTGCTCATATTTATTATTATACAATACCACTGCTTTCAATGGCTAACTTGACAAGGAGTTTTGCATCTACATCCATGAAAGCTAAGTCTCTGGCTTCCTCATCTGGCACACCATTACCTACTGTTGACGTTGGCGGAACTGCAGTAAAACTATCTGGGCTGGAGATTTCTTGGTCAGGAGGTTGAAATTACCCAGTAGGTTTCCTAACTTCATTTTTTTCTGTCCTCCCTCCTTCCTTCCCTCCCTCCCTTTCTTCCTTTCTTCCTTCTTTCCTTCCTTCCTTTTTTCTGTCCTCCCTCCTTTCCTTCCTCCCTCCCTCCCTTCCTTCCTTCATTCCTTCTCTTGCTCTTTCTCTTTCTCATTCTATTTTTTTAATACTCACTTTTATTTTTTAATTGTGTATACATGTTTGTGTCTGTGTGTGGGTTCGTGAATGTGAGTGCACGTGCCCACAGAGACCACAGAAGGGCATTGGATGCCCTGGAGCTGGAGTTATAGGTGGTTGTGAGGCACCAATGTGGGTGCTAGGAACCCGACTCTGCTGGAGCATTTCACTCTCCTCTCTGAACCATCTCTCCAGCCCTGCCCCTGCCATCAGTTCAAACACTGAGCTTTGCTCTTCTTCCCTCTGTCTTCCTAGTGAGACTGACTATATGCAACCGACTTCAATATCTATAGCGTTTTCTTGTAATCCAAAGTCTCTAACTGAAGCCTTCTTTGAACTTTGTTTTTTACTTCTTACGCATTATACTTTCCTACTTTGACATTTCCATTGCATAAATGCTGTTTCTCTGCAGGTCCTTGAAGCCTTCTGGCTGTTTCAACAGTGTTCACCTTAGTCTCTGGAGCATAGTGATAATAGTAGACGTAGATAAACATAATCCAGATGCTGGGTGCATCTCAAGGTTGGCATATGCTGGCTGTCTTTAACCTTGAGGATCAGATTTTCCTGATTCCTAGGATGAGGAATAATCTTAGATTATATGCCGTACGTTCCATGTTATGAGATATGAGTGCTGCTTAAGTCTGTGGTTTTCAACCAAGGGTGTTCTTGCCTCCCCCAGGGCATTTGGGAATCTTTGGAGATAATTTTGAATATCCCAGCTGTGGGGTATTACTGGCATCTAGTGGATAGAGATCAGGCGTGATGTACGGCATCCTGGAACACATCAAACAGTCTCCACTCACAGATATTCAGCCACAAATACAAACCATGCATATGCCAAGAAAACCCTTGTTTAAAGCCGGAGGAGGCGGGCTCAGATCATGAGGACTGTCTCTCACAGGATGCAAAGTGATTTTAGTGTGTGCCCTGGATGGAATTTCATCTCCCAAATTCACATGCTTTAGCTTAATCACAGTATAATGGCATTTAGAAATGACTAGGATCACATGAGGCCACGAGGGTGGTGTTCCCATCACAGGATTAGTGCCCTGATAAGAAGAGAGGCCAGAACAATCTTTCCCAAAAAGGACACTGGATACCTGGAGTCAGAGAGAATGCCCGACCAGCTCCTGGCCCTGCTGGTGCTCTGGTCATGGACTTCTGTCTTGCAGGACTATGAAAAGTCAGTTTCCGCTGATGAAACTGCCGGTCTGCTGTGCTTTGTAATTGGGGCCTGGGCTGACAAATGCGCTGTGGTTCTTCCGAGCTGCTCCAGTCTTCACAGCTTGGAAGGAAGCCACCATTCACATCAGATCTCACATCGTGAGGAAATGTTCTCGTGCTACCTGATGCCCACTGCGAACCTCTATACTGTCTGGATCATAAAGACACCCCGCCCAGGCTTTGAGCTAGAACATTCTGGTTTCTGTGTCTTAGATTTATCCTCTCCTGTGTACTCTGCAGCCCACCTGATGATAGGATTGATGGGTGTGGTCAGGGCCAGGTGGTGAGAGGGAAGAGGGAGAAACAAGAGGGATTCCCACTTGTGACCAATTGTGAGTGCCCCAGTGGCCCCACCCTGTCCCTGTGCTCATGGTCAGCCGAGTGCAGAGAGAGCCAAGGGTTCCCAGGGTGCTGTGGCAGAGTCACAGTTGGAGACACTCAGGCTCTGTCCCCAGGCTCTGTCGCTGTAGGAGGCCTGCGAGTGTGGCCTGACTGCAAAGCATCTGAGCCACAGACAGGCTGAGTCAGGCTGAAGTGTGTGTTAGCTTGTTACCCTGATAAACATGCTGTCCTGGACGATCTGAATCTCTCCCTGACTTGACCACTGAGGGCAACATCAGAATGGCGACGAGGTACTCCAACTCTCGTCTCCATTAACCCCCATCAAACGGGTCCATTGGTCTGACCCTCCGATATCACTTCTATTTTTTTCTCTCTCAGTATTGTTGAGAGAGAAACCCAAGCAGTCTTTGGAAGGTCTGAGCGGATGAGGTGTTGCCCTTATCATAATTCTTGGCACACTCTGCTGAGCACACACAGAAAAATCGTTAGTTACCCTTCGCTTTGACAGAAGTATCATTTTTGCAGTTGAGATCTGCAGATAATTAAAAAGCACATGGCTCCCGACTCCCCATCGCCGCCTTCCCTCTGATGATGTGGTGCCCTGAATAGAATCCTTCCCAGGCACTCTGACTGACAGCTGGAAGGATCTAGCCCATCCACCTGGGAGTGCTAGCTCTGTAGACAGGATTTCGTGGCACAGTGCCCGGGGAATCGGCACACAGCCTGCCCAGATCGCCTGAGCGATGTGGTCTAGTGAAGCAAGGAGGGCTCCTGAGAGAAGACAGCTCTGCCCAAGCTTTGATTTGTGTGCTGGCTGCTGTGTTTAGAAACTCCTTTAAGAACCCATGTTGTGCAAGTGGAGGGAGCTGCTCACCTGAATGATTCCTTAAGCTGTGGTGAGGCGCACTGTGCCCAGCTTTGTTAAAGGGCCCAGGGGAAGCCGCTCTCTCCAGCCCCCACCTCCTCTGGGAGAAAAGGGGACAAAGATGAAGGTTGCTGCACTGGACGGTTCTTAGTCCAAGATGGCTACAGGCTCCTAGGAGCTTATTATTGCCACCCATCCCCAGGTGCAGTCAGAGTGCTGCTCAGACTCTGCTGGCAAGGTCATGGGAATGTGTTCCTGCTTCAAGAAGCCTTCTTGCTTGGCTATAATTACAGGTTCACAGGAAAGAAACAGCACAGGGAGGGCCTATGGATTCTTTACCCGGATTCTTTCCATAAAACATCTGGTAAAGCCGGTCCTATAAAATCGTACAATCAAGCTATCAGCCCTGACACAAACCATCCTTTTACACAGACTTCCCTGCCTCTGGTTCTGCCCATTTGTGCCTGGGTATGTGTGGTCCTTCACCACCTTTGCATGGCACATGGTCAAGACAGCGTTGCCTCTGACCACCCACCCTGTGCCTGGGACGAGACCCCTGTGTGAGGACAGATCACTGCAGATGGACTGTCTACCTCCCTGTATAGGTGGACTGAGGCACTGTCCCACCAAAGAAAGAAGTAGGGAGCAAACAAAAGACACTGGAGAAGTCCTGTCGGCCACAGCTCTGGGAGCAGTGTATGCCTCTCAGAGCATGGCATGGTGGTGGCTGCTCTCTACTGAGCATTTCTGCTGGGGAAGCATGAAAAAGATCCAGGTGCGCCTGCTACTGAATGAGTGGCCCCCTGAGTATTTCGAAATCCCCTCTTCCAATGGCTCTCAGTGGGATAATGCTACTTCTATTGAGTTCTGCTGGCACATGGTGGTGGCCAGCAGAATTATTTTCACAGCACCGGGAGGGTATTCAGACACTATAGGATTTTGTGTCTGGTAGCCACATACTGTGATGAGGAACTTTCTGGAACATGTGTGAGAAAGTCTTTCATCACTCTAGTTGTCACAACTGTTCCTCAGTCCATGCTGTTCTGTGCCAACAAAACTAAGATTTGGTTCATATTGTGGCATGTGGGTCCCAGCACACTGGTATCAGTGTTCTCTTGAGAAGCTGATGCATGGTCTTTTGCAGTGATGGTTGCTGTTACTGGTGTTAGTGTTAGTGTGGTGCTAGGGAGGGGTTGGCATGGCTAGTGTGTTATTTGTGTGATGCTGGTGTGGCACCGGCATTGTTCTAGCCTGCTGTTGGTATGGTGTTAGTGTAGCACTAGGTGATGTCTGTGTGGTGTTCTATGGTGCTAGGAGACAGCTGTGATGTTCTGGAAGAGCCCTGCCTTTGGGCCACACAAATACAGTTTCAAATCCAAGTTCCGTCCTTCATCCCAGCATCAGAGCTCTCCGTGCCTGTGTCTTCTCTCAGCCTCACAGTAATACCTATTTCTGTGTAAGTATAAGAAGTGAGAGAATTCAGAGCCGTGCTGCACTGGGTGCCTGACTAATCACTGAGGAGTTCAACAGGGTTTCTCACCTTCAACTGATGAACTGAAAGACTTTTCTACTTCCTAATGCTGGGGCTGCGTGTGAAGCTATGCCACGTTCCATCTGATGTCACTGTCTCCAGGATGCAGCATGCTTTATAGGGGACAGAATTCAGGGACACAAGTCCACAGAAGGTGTCTGTCTAGATTTGCTCCACACATGTCTGTGTGACATAGTACGACAATGTGCTCAGGTACTACAGAGACATTGGACAACCTAGCAGTTAGGGAAAGTGTTTGAAGAATTGGATCCTCTTCAAAGATTGTCATTCAGCACAACTCTTTACATTCTCAGAAAACTCCAACAAACCCCTAGTATCACATGGACTAAATGGTTCAGAATCCGAGTATTCATGGTAAGTTCTTTCTTTGTCCTTTCTCTCCCTTCTCCAGAAGGATTCCAGCTGACCAGACTCTGTCCCTCATGCATAGACCTCTCATCTCTTTGGTCCCAGGCACCCTGAATATTGCATAGCCCTAGGAAGTGTTCCTACATACACTGCCTTCTCCCCTCCTGCTCCCTGGAAGCCAGATGCTGTGCCTGTCACGTATCTGTTGTTTGCAAGAGAGGGCTAGATTTCTGCCTCATTATGACAGACTGGGCTCTCAGTGTTTGTCTCCTTCCTGCCTAAGATCCCTTTAAGATGTGCTGGGAGAGGAGCTGTCAGCACATGAGTTTCAGGAGACTGGGATAGTCTGGGCATTGTTGCCCAGCAGGCATGAGTTTTGCCCAGCAGCACATGATGGAGGAGCAGACTGGGGAAGCAGAGTGGATGCTGGTCTACAGAGGGCCACAGCAGAGGTGAACTGAGTAGATTAGAGATGGCCAATCCCAGGCAGATGTGCCTCTCGAGGCGCCAGCAATGGCAGCTGGTACTCCACTCTGCAGACAGGCCAAGCCCTTCTCTAAAGATCTTGAAAGTACAATCTTGGTTCACATAGGGCAGGGCTGTTGGAATGTTGGTATCTCAGAGTAGAGATGGCTAATTATAACATTTGGGGACTCTTGCTCATTTCCAAAGAAAAACCTGCCACCAACCTGCAGGACTGCTGTCATTCAAATTCTCAAATATACCTGGAGGGGTCTGGCAGTGTTGTTCAGTGGTAGAACACTTACCCATAAGGCACCAGGCTCTGTCTTGACTTCATTTCTGATGCCCACACCACAAATAATCCTTCAGATGTGATTGGAAATATTCAAAAGCGTTCAAAACAAACAAATAGGATAAAAATAGCCTATGTAGGCAAACAATAATGAAATCCCCAGTAATTAGACTCCTCAGAGACACTGAAGTATAAAATGCAGGCAGAATACATGAGCAGTGTGCTGTGAGAACAGCTGTACCTCAGAGGAACTCTGGGAGACCCGAGGCTTCCTTTCCCTCCTTGTTCTCCTCAATTCTCCCTCCTCAGCCCCTGCTCACATTTTCTTTTTCTAGCACCACCTATATTATTTTATACATTAAACATGTGCATCTATTAAAGATTTACTAAGCAAACAGATTTAGTTAAGCTTATTCAAAGCACATGAAACTTGTCTGGCTCTAGTACCCGGGGCCATCAAATATTTACTGGCATCAGTTCACTGACCCTCCTTGTCTCTGTATCCAGAGAGATCTCCAGGCTTCTGGCTTAGGTCACTCATCGTCTGCTGCCCTTCAGGAAGCTTCCCAGCTGTCACCGGACCACGCTCCTACCAACCATCTCTTCATTCTGTGAAGTCTAAGCAGATCTGCTTATGTGGCGTGGAAACGGCACACATGTTGATGGGACACAGAGTGGGAGGGCTCGAAGTGCTCACCACTGCTTCTCTAGGACAGACAAGCCAGGAAAAAATGTGTGTACAGATCACTTGCAGGAGAATTCAAAAGGACATGACCTTACGGGATTCCCACAGAGAAGAGAGGCGCAAATTCATTTGTGTGAACAGTGATCGTATTTACTTGATACTGTTTGAATGGGAACCCTCTAAGAATGCCATGAACCATAATGCCAACTCTAGTAGTAGGGGTAACCAACTGCTCTGATTGGATTTGAGGCCCACTCTACAGGAGAGACCCCATGCCTGGTACCATACACCCAGTTAAAACCCCATGTTTTGGGAGGTCATGGGCCCTAGAGGAGAGCTTTCTACTGTTGTTTAAATAAATTGATACAACATCAAACTGCCTTCTAAATATCTACTTTTATACCCACAGACATAGAAGCCTCTCTTTGCAGTGAACGATGGTGAATGCAGAGACATGTGGCTGCCCAGCATGTTAAGAATAAGTGGCAATTGAGAGCTCAGTCCTATGCAGGACATTTATACCACCCCACCCAAGGCTCAGGTAACCTTGAAGAACATGAGGAAGAAAGAATGTAAGAGCAGGAAGATGGAGAGAAGAGCTGCGAAATGCCATCTTTGGGCAGGACATTGCAACCTTGACTTCACAACAGGTTTTCTGGCCGGCACTGGGCTTACACATGACTTGCCCCATCAATAGTCAGCCATGCATGGCAAGGTGTGAATGGGCCATATCCCTTACTGCTAAACTTTTGGCTACTGACAGATTCTAGTAGGGGAGAAGTCATTGTCTTTAGTTGAGCCTTGTAGCCACCAATGGATAGTTCCAAACCCATGGTCACACAGACGATCCTGTTTATTTGTTTATTTTTCTTTCTTTCTTTTTCTAGACAGAATTTCCCTGTTGTAACTCTGGCTGTCCTGGAACTCATGGGCAGTGAGTCCAGGCTGGCCTTGAACTCACAGAGATCTGCCTGTCTCTGCCTCCAGAGTGCTAAGATTAAAGGTGTGTACCACCAACTCCCAGCTGGATGATCTTGTTTAAATTCAAGTGGCTCACAAAACAAAAAGACAGGCACATGGGAAGCGGAGGGATTGAAGAGGTGGGAGGAAGGCTAGAGGCGCAGTGATAACAGCCAGAACGTACTTTATACATGTATGAAATCGTCAAATAGCAAAGTTAATGAGTAATTAAAAATAAGAAGAAAATCTAAAGGCTTCCCTGTCACCTGGATGTCAGAGGCCAGCAGGTGCGAAACGGTGCTGCTCAGGAACCTCCTCTAGTCTGTCCTGTAGGAAAGCAATGGCTTTGACCATGCCCCAGGGACACTATCTCCAAGATGCCCTAAGGGGGTTGGGTGACCCAGAGTGACAGCTGGAGGACCAAGAAGGGCCAAGAATCTCCTAGAGCACACACCACCCAACCAAGTGAGCTCTCTCCTCCGGCTACCAAAGCACTCCCAGCCTTGCAGGTCCTGGGTTCCCAGGGCCACAGGTGGCTCAGCAGGAAGCATTGGCTCTGGCAACACTTTCCCAAAGGACAGGCAGCATAGGGTTTACAAGCTGGGTCCTCACAAATAGGCTGCTTCTCTCTTTAGTCCTGTCCACAGTCTCCCGGGAAGAGGCTTCCAAGGAGTGACAGTGGGCTCCCCAGCACAAAACGCCTTCTGGTCACCTTCTGGTGACAGCGTGGACTGCATGTTCCAGTCTCTCCTGCGACTGATCCTCGTGAACTCAGAAACACAGCACTGCTTGTCATTGGATGTGCTGGGAGGGGCTTGTGTCAGTGATGAGTGTCACACCTCATTTCTAATCTGGAAAAATCACACCGTGTCTGCCATGAGCTGCTGTGTCCATGCACAGTCAGCTTTGTGTTCTGTGCCATTCCTCCACGGTTGACATCATACCTTAGGGTAAACTCGTTCCTAGTGATCATACCCATGCAGTGGGCCCCATGCAGTGACTGTGGTGCTCAGGGACACCAGCACCCTGTACAGCCTCAGCTCCTTCCTCTTCTTTTCCCTAACTTGGCCCACAGCATGCTCTCCTGTGGTTTCTACAGTCCTGCCTGGTTGGGAGGCTCTACCAGGGCCAGAGTCTTGGTTCTCAGGTATACAAACTCGTCCTCTGCTGTGCTCCATATCCCTACAGGGCTACTCTGTTTCTCAGTGAGGCTACAGGTGTCCACCAGGCTAGTCTCCTTTTGGACCTGTCTGCAGTCGCTGCATACAGCAGGTATCTAATGCAGAGTGATGCTCTTTCCCTGGTACCGAACCCTGGTAGTGGTCATCCTTCCCCTTGGTCTTCATTGTTCTTTCATGCTGCTCCTGTCCCCCTTGTCCTTCATGACGGTGCAGGGCAACTTAGGAAATTCAGAAGTCCTCCTGAGGAGGATAGTTAGCCAACATTTTCACCTTGCCTAATCTGCATGATCTTAACAGAGTCTCAAGAGAACCGGATAGAGACTGGCATCTGAGGCCAGTGTGGTTGGGGTGGGCAGGGACGATGATGTAACGAGCATGGTACATCAGCATACCTGATCCTCAGGGACACAAGTGAGGCTCTACAGGGAGCTGTGGAGTAGGTAAGGACAGGGCCCAGTACACAATGGGTCATGAGCATACAGCATGAACTAGTAGGTAGGATTGGCTGGAGGGTACCAAGAAACAAGAGGACTCAGGTCCAAGTTCTCTAGGATTTCACTAGTTTAAGAAATTATCTTGGACTGGACAGAGGGCTCAACTGATAAAGTACTGGAGCTGAGTTCTCATACTTGGATCACCAGAACCCAGAAGTTTGAAGAGAGGTAGAGTAAGGGACATTAGGAGGAGCTGGAGGGAGGTACTATTGGGTATGATTAAAATACATTGTATGAATATATGAGACTTTAAATGGACACAACATGTTTTTCTTCAAAGCAGAGAATGGTAGCATGTTCTTGTAATCCCAGCTCTGGGAAAGTGGAGAGAGGCAGATCTCTGAGATTTGCCACCAGCCAGCCTAGACTTCTCGGTGAGCACCAGGCCAGAAAGAGGCTGTCTCAGAAAACAGGTCAGATGGTAACTGAAGAACAGCTAAGGTTGGCCCTGACCTCCACATGTGTGGGTATGTGCATATATACTCACAGAAACCTACACACACCTACATACACTTGCATACACACCTACGCCCACCTACACACACACACACACACACACACCTACAGATTCACACCGCAAGGAATAATCTGTTCAAACCCTTCCACTTACTTATTTTTAACACATCCCAGGACAGGAATGTTGATTACTTCTTGGTAGGAGACCTGAGCTATGGGAGGACTGGCTTAGGAGGGACGAAGACATTGGAGTTAGGGAATGCCTTGGGGACCAGGATGAAACACTCTTTTCTGACTTTGGGGCAGAGCTCTGGAAGGAGGTCCTCAATAGGCAGGCAAGCTGAGGAGGCCACAGTCTGGTGCAAGTTAGTGGTCCCCCAAGACACAAGGGTTCTTATGGCTAAGGAAGTAACAGACAGGGAGGAGGGCTAGGCCTTAGAAATGACCATGATAGAAGCGTAAAGCCTCTGAGCAGGTGATGCTGGATCTCTGTGGGCAAGCAGAGTGGGTATACAAAAGTGTAATTCAAGCTCATTCCATATGTGCAGTAGACCCAGGATATTGAGTCGGACTAGCTTCCTGGGAGGAAAGGGTATGTTTTCAGGAAAGCCTCCCTTTATTGCTGAAAACATAACCGTTGTGGTTTTAATTGAGAAACTTGGACGAGGCATGTTCTCAAGGGAAACGTGTTTGTGTTGCCACAGTGAAGTAAAAAAAAAAAAAAAATCATTCCAGGGCACTGTGGATGTAGCACAAGGCTGTCTGTTTTAGCCTTGCACCGGGCCTTCCCCAGAGGCCAGAGAAGACTACAGAGGGCATGCTTGAAGGTTTACCCAGCTGTTGTTTTAATAAAACACAGATTCAGCCTTTAAAAATTTAGGAGGCAAAGAAAGTAACTATGGGAAAACTCTGTTCCTGTTAGCTCCAGGAGTCGGGGGTTGAAGATAAAGCCAGCCAGAGCACGGGGATCATACGCAGTCCATGAACATCCTGTTGAAACTGCGGAGGCCTGTGCCTCTCCAGGCCAACTCTTACCTGTCCACAGCTTTGCCACATAACCTAGACCAGGCAACAACCCTTCTTCACCCTCCAAAGCTCCTTCTTGAAGCTGATACCACAGCCCAACTCAACTCTCTGGAGAACACCTCCCTTCCCAGTCATATGGGCACGTCAGTAGATGTGTTCCCACATAGCTGTTACTCAGATAGAGCCCAGTGAAACAGCAGGATCTTAAGTCCCTCTTCTCCAAATCCACAAAAGAGTCAATCTGTGTTTCACCTTATGCCTGGAATCCTGAGCACAGATAGGAATCTGGGCCCTAGGAACCTGACCTGCCCCAAACTCTCCATGCTTCTAGGTTGCAGACTTGCCTCCCGATGTTTCTTCTTAGCTCACAGTGACTCATGAGAGAGTTCCCTACCCCATGCTGCCTTCCTAGGCAGCATGTAGCCTAGGGAGGCTTTGTCTTCTAGGATGGCTGGGGCAGCATATGTATGCATCTCACCCCTCTCAATGCTGCTTCTGTAGCTACCTCCCACCCTAGTGTCTATATTTCACACATCAGACCATGGATTCCAAAGCTACCAGTGGCAAGGATGAACCAAGGAACCCACTGGAAACAGAGGCAAAGAATGCTAGCCCAGGTGCCACCCTGCTCCACATCCTCGGTGTCTCTGGGATCAGTGCTATTACTGTCCTAGTTATAGGATGGAGTGGTGGTGAATGACATGCCCAAGGTCACATGCTAGGAAAGGTCCCAAGCAGGTTCTAGAGGCAGTTTCTACTCTGTGTGTTCTTCAGACTTAGGTCACCGAAGTCTCCTAGTATTCTGTGATACCAAGAACCCACATTCCTCTCAGAGGTGGGACCACTAAAGCAAAGCCATGCCAACTATCACCAAATAAGGACAGAAGGAAGGAGCAGGGGAGATGTGGTGGATTGATTGAGAATGGTCCCCATAGGCTTATGCTTTAATGCTGGGTCCACAGTTGATGGAATTGTTTGGGAAGGATTAAGAGGTGTGGCCTTGTTGGAGGAGGTGTGCCACTGAGGGGAAGGGCTTTGAGGTTTCAAAAGCCCATACCCAGGTTCCTGTCTTGGGAAGAATGCTTTCCTCCCTGTTCAAAGCAATACCTAGAATAGATGGCTCTGGCTCTGGCTCTGGCTCTGGCTCTGGCTCTGGCTCTCTCTCTCTCTCTCTTTCTCTCTCTTCTTCGTGCTTATAGATAAGGATGTCAACTCTCAGCTACTGCTCCAGAACCCATGCCTGCCCACCTGCTGCCATGTTCCTGGCCAGGATGATCACTTTAACCCTCTGGAACTGTGAACCCCAATAAATATTTTCTTTTATAAGTTATCTTGGTCATGGTGTCTCTTTACATCAACAGAAAAGTAACTAAGACAGGTGCCATGGAAAGCTGTCCAATGGTTCTATTATTTCTCATAGAAAATGAAAAATGTCATATATGTGCACTGTACATCTACATTTCATCTCCCTTATACACCTCCATCTGTCTGTCTATCTGTTCACCCATCAACAACTCTTGGATTTACTTTGTATCAAGCCTTGGGGTAGAGGTGCAGGAGCATGCAGATCAACTGTTAGGATCTAGAAGGTTCTGTGTGGTGGGTATACTAAGGCAAGCCTTCTGTCTTAATTAGGGTTTCCATTGCTGCAATGAAACACCATGACCCAAAAGAAAGTTGTGGTGGAAAGGGTTTATTCGGCTTATACTTCCATATCACTGTGTATCATCTGAGGAAGTCAGGACAGGAACTCAGGGCAGGAGCCTGGAGACAGGAGCTGATGCAGAGGTCATGGAGAGATGCTGCTTACTGGCTTGCTACCCATGGCTTGCTCAGCCTACTTTCTTATAGAACCCAGGACCACCAGCCCAGGGATGGACTGCCCCACCATCCATCACTAACTAAGAAAATGCCACACAGGCTTGCGTCTACAGCCCAATATCATGGAGACATCTTCTCAGTTGAGGTTCCCTCTTCTCAGATAACTTTAGCTTGTGTCAAGTCGACATAAAACTATCCAGCCTCCTTTTCCACCCCTCCCTAGGGAGCAGGACACCTGGCTCACCAGCTGACAGTGCTAGCAAACTGAGATGTGCCAGTTGTCCCCATCAACATTTCTGATGTTGTGTGGCTTCCAAGAATGGGGTCACAGCTCAGAGCCATCTGGGTGGAATGAAGCCCATTTCCAGAGGATCTTATTTTCTCATGGAGAGGACTGAACAAGTCCTGCTGGTCTTGGATGCCATACACTTCTGATTGCCTGGGTCTCTCAGCTAGAAATGGACCAAGGCTACAGCAGGGGCACAAGCTTTCTGAGCCTAATCCTGCTGTTTGGGGTTTTGAGGGCTCCCTCAAAATAGCTGAGCTATGACCCTGACACCATGACCCTGTGGTCCTCACTTTCTGTTAGTATCCACCCCATGGTCTTGGGATCACTGTGGCTCATGGAGCTCTGTGAGTTGTGGAGGGGGCGGCGGAGCACCAGAGCATTCCATGGGCCCTGGGGACTTTGATCTTCTTGCAAAGGGCAGCGAGGCAATTCCTATTCTGGGGATGCTCTTCACAATAAATCTAAGTCCAGTTTTGAGAGATTGAAGTCCCTGGGAACGAGGTTATGGGGCAACTTGACGGACTGGAGGGAAGTAGATCACTGGGACGGATGACAAACGGAGCAGAAGGTCTAATCAGGAAGAAGGATGGTGGTCTAACTCAGCAAGGTTTATGGATGGTGGCAGGAAAGTTGCTGATGTGCTCTTTCCTCTGGGAGGACAGAGGTCAGGGGCTTGGGGTCAGAGAATGTAGGGCGATCGATGGGAACCTCACCAGAAGACACGAGCACTTGGCAGGGCTGGGACAAGGGAGATTGTCTGCTGTGTTCATTTGTTTACGCTAGCTTCGTTTCACTGAGGGTTTAACTTGCCTTATGGGAAATACCTTGCATAAAGCTGATGTAAATAAATGATGCCATGCCACGCCTAGGAAAGGGTTAAGTCAGAAGGAGAAGTGAGGGGCCAGAAGGGAAATGCAGGGAAAGCCCACATCACCTTTTTATTACACAGGGGCAATGGCAGGCATACTCTGCATTTATGCTATGCTAGGCTCCACACTGCACTCTTTGCAGCAGTTAGTGTCACCCTCACAAGACAGGGACTCAAGGGAGGTCTGTACTGTTGCCCAGGCCCTCCCAGAGCAGTGCAGGCCATCTCCCTCTTCTCCCCAGTATGAGCAGCAGTTCCAGATCTCCTTAATGCTGCCATCCTTTAATACAGTTCCTCATGTTGTGGTGAGCCCCAACCATAAAAATTATTTTTGTTGCTACTTCACAACTGTCATCTTGCTACTGTTACGAATTGTAGTGTAAATATCTCGGATGGTCTTACGTGACCCCTATGGAAGGGACCCCTTAAAGGGATCGTAAACCCATAGGTTCTACTGCTCTAGAACATGGTAAAATGCGTGGGATGGGGTAGGCAAAGATGTTGAGAATGTGAGTGTGACTCCATGGATGCTGACAATTTCTGGGACGGGGAGCCCAGGAGCACCGTGTTTCACACTGATGAATCAGTTTGCTCAACAGCCTTGGGCAGCACAATCACTATTATGGTCTTTTTGCTGTGAAGGGAACTGAGGCTTCTGGGGGTTAATTAACCCATTGGGCCACACGGTTGGTAAGTGACAGGGCTGGAGGTGAGTCTGGCCGAGCAGCTTTCTTCCTGGCCACTATTCTGTGCTGCAGAAGCTATGGCTCATTGGTAAAGGCCATTACCTTTAGCAGTGTCATTAAGAGAGATCTGGATAGCTCACATGATGGGTAAGCATGCTCCCTCCCACCTGGGTCCCTTGCCTGCTAACCTGGGCTGACACATAGGCACTGGCTGGGAGATGAGATAGATGGGGCTGTACTGGTTCTGGGTTCTGTCCCAAGAATCACGAGGCAGCCTCTGCCTTGCTTTTGTCCTCAAAGCCATATAACCTGTACTGTCCTATTGAGCAGGGCTCTCAAGTGAGACCACACAGACAGCAAGTATTGCTCAGAGACAGCCCCACCCAAACACCAATGGGAAGATGCCATCCTGATCCCCCAGACAATACAGCATCCCAGGAAACACCCTGAGTTGGGAGAGCTCTCAGGTGACCATGCCCTGTGTCTCTGGGTTTTGTATTGGTGACCTAGTAGAAGGACAGCAAAGTCGAATCCTGTCTCCAGTGCTGGGGGCAAGCTAGAGTCTGGTGGCAAAAGGCAGACTGTGTTACTCTGAGCCATGCTACCCATGGTTCCTGCCTTTGGGTTTCAGAAGGGGGCAGGAAAACACAGAGGGCTGCTTTTCTGAGTGCCAGGGTCAATGGGTCTGATCAATATTTGTTTAGCATGGAAAAAGTCTCCAACCAGAGGAAGGAACACTGGCCAGCAGTAACCAGTTGTTGCCACTTGCCTGTCAGGGCGCCCAGAGCAGGTCGGCTGTGGGGGCTGGGGTAATGTAAGCCATGTACCATGGGCAGCAGATTGCTATGACGTTCCTGGGATCTTGGGGAGGCAGAGTTTAGAGATCTTACTTCCATCCAGCTCTGTAATATACCCACACAAGTGACAGCTGGCCTTGGCCTGGCTCCCCACAGCATGAGCTGGACCCCATGGCCACAGGACCCCCAGTCAGGACACAAAGGAGCAGTGTGTGTGATTCTGTCACTTTTCTGCCCTACCCATCTCTGGTGTATAAGCTGCTTACCGAGGCCACAGTGACAGCTCTGTTCTCAGTCACGGAGAGGGACCAGCCTTACCTCGCTTTCTTTACCCTTGTCTACTGGCTTGGTCTGCTTTGGTGCCAGATTGATTATTAATTATTAATAAACTAATTACTAATAGATTAATTATTAATTTCTGTTGTGATAAAAAACACCCTTAAAAACACAGGAGGGGTTCACTTGTGGCTCATGGTTCAAGGGTACTAGTCCATCATGGCTGGGACATCGTTGTGGGGGAGTTTGAGGCAACTGGGCACTTGGTGCCTGCAATCAGGAAGCAGAGAGCGAGGGGCACTAATACCCAGAATGCTGTCCTTTTTATTCAGCCATTCACCCCATCCTCCAGGCCATGATGCTGTCCAGTTAAACTAAATCTTTTCACCTCGGCCAACTTAATGCAGAAACTTCCTCACAGGCACGCACAGAAGCTTGTCTCCTAGATAATTGTGTAAAGATGACAACATTAACCACCTTAAGGTGATGGCAGTGTGTGTGTGTGTGTGTGTGTGTGTGTGTTTGTGTACATGTTGGGGAACAGGTATAGACTCTCAGACAGCAGAGAATTGGGATTTGGTGAGGACTGTGTCCCGTTTATAGATGGTGCCTCCTGACTGTGTCCCTATGTCCCTGGGAATGCAAGGCAGCTCTGAGACCATTTTGCTTCCTCTCCATCTCCTCTCTCTCTTTCCTTGCCTCCCTCGGTCACTGAGGCAGCAGAAGCGTGGGAAGTTGGAGGCTTGCTCAGAACCCAAGGGTGCACAGTGTGAGGGCTGTGCTAACCTTTAACCCAGGCACGCCTGATCACCCGTGTCAGAACAAAACCAAGAATGGAGTTGTGCGAGGAAATTCTGAGTGCTTGTGAAAAACACTCGGAGAAAACAAGAATCTTGTGACCTCGGTTTCTTCAAAACAAGGAATTGTTCTTGGAATGCGTTTTCATGCTTCTCCCAGGTGCAGTGGATAGGAGTGCGTTTCCTTCAGATTAGTCATTACAGCTGGCGATTGCTATTTGTTTATACGCCTCTATGGCAAAACATGTTTTTGCCATGTGCAGCTTGTCCTTGTGAGTGTACACAGCTTGAACTCATGAGAACTTTACTCTGAACTCTCAGAGTATAAATTGATGCTCTGAATATAGTCGGCTATTTCATCAGACTTTACTCTGCCTCATTTTTAGGCTCCATTTCCCAGGTTCCATTGTCTTTAGACTGGTAAAGCTTGTGTCAGCAGTTCACAACCTGCGGGTCATGACCCCTTTGAGGTCGAATGATCCTTTCACAGGGGTCGCCTAAGACCATCTGCATATCAGGTATTCACATTATGATTCATCACAGCATGAGGAACTGTGTTAAAGGGTTGCAGCATTAGGAAGGTTAAGAACCATTGCTCTAGAAAAACCACACTTCCCCCTGGAAGGAGCTTCACATAGAAACCAAACGTTCTTCAGGCAACTTTCCAGTGTGTGTCTGACTCACACAGCTCCTGCTCACACTCAGTATCCAGGAGAAGCTGCCTTTCCCTGCTCCCTTTGTCCAGCAAGGCTGATTTGTAGCCATGCTGATGAGTCACAGTTCAGTTGGATCAGGTCCGTGCAGTTACCTCGCATCAAGAAAAAGGGGTGATGAACCTGGCCCATTAGCTCTGAGTTAATGGTGTGATAATGGCTCCATATTTCTTTTTCCTGATGTGCGCAGGAAGCTGGTTCACAGCAGCGGGTCATCAACAGGGCAGACCCGGGGTAAAAACCCAGTTGTGAATCTCTCCAGCTATGAGACAGTCCTCACTGTGTGTGCATGCATGCACATATTGCTGGCAGGCATCTGTGTGTGCACACATGCATGCACACATGTGAACACACCGTGAGCTATGTGTACAAATGTGTATGAGTCTTCCTATGTGCATCTGATTACATCTGTGTGCATACATATGTGTGTATATGTGCAGGTGTGCTCGTGTGTGCATTTGTATTGAGTACGCATGTCTGTTTGCATGTATGTTCATAAACATGCGTGTACTTTGGGCATTAAAAGAAGAAGAAAGGGACAAAGATAGTTATTAGCATGTCAGCACTGCCTTGTGGTCTGCTTGCCTTTTCCTGAGAGGGCCAATTTGCCTCCTTTCTTTTGTTCCTTCTACAGAGACAGCCAGACAAATGGAGACACATGGCCTGCTGGGTAGGGGTCTGGCTTATTGGGGAAGAAGCACATTCTGGAAAGAACTGAGGTGGGAGGGGAAGAGGGTCCTTTCCAACTTTTATAAAAAGCCACATTCAACCCACTCATTTTTCTCAGATGCTCTTCAATAGTAACTCTTGGTGGTATTTCCACCTTTTATGGTTGACCTTTGGAACCATTCACTTGCAGTGTGTCCTCAGAGGTCCCAGGACACAGTGCCTCACTTCAGCCTTCTGGGGTCACCCATGAGAGGAGAGTGTAGGCGTAAAGGGGCAAGGGTCCTGTGGCCCTGGAGAGGGAATGCACTGGAGTCTCCAGGCCTTCTCTAAGGAAATTACCTCTGGCACATGCCTGGATATATCCCCAGGATACGCACACATGTGGGTATACACACATATGCATGTGTACCAGAGAGGCAGAGCTATGTGGAGGATTGTAGGGGTCTGGACGCACTGCACTGTTGTCTGCTGAAGGCCCATGGGCTGAAGTAATGGCTCCTAGAAATTACCAGCTGGGCTGTGGTAGTGGGAAGCAGGGATGTGTTAGGGCTCCCAAAAAGAGGTAGTTTGTGACCAGTTGGCCAATTCCATGATCCCGTGGCAGTGGGGGTACTGGCCAGGGACCCTGTGTCTCACCCCTTCTCTGTAGCTGTTCCTTTTGTCTCATCTTGATGATTATTCCAGAGAGAGTTGTGCTGTTGTTAGTTGTTATTGTAAATTTAACACACACTAGAGTCATTGTGAAGAGGAAGCCTCAACTGAAGAATTGCCTCTGTCAGATTGGCCTGTGGGCATATCTCTGCCCCCCCCAACCTCCCTAGGGTCTCATGTATAATAGCTCTGACTGTCCTGGAACTCACTATGTAGACCAGGCTGAACTCAAACTCAAGAGATTCACCTGCCTCTGCCTCCCGAATGCTGAGATCAAAGGCACACACTGTATTTTCTTAGGAGAGCCCAGCCCACTAGGGCGGTACCATTCCTAGGCAGGTAGGCCTGGGATACACAAGAAACAGCTGAGCAAGCCAGAGGAAGCAAGCCAGTAAGCAGTGTTGCTGTGTTCCTCCGCTTCAGTTCCTGACTCCAGGTTCCTGCCAGTCTTTCCTGGAAGTTGAAATACACAGTGACAGAAAGTAAGCACAGACAGCCAAAAAGCAAATCAGGTGGTCAGATTTATTGAAGCCACAGCATTTCCACTGGCTTCACTTCTGCTTGCTCACTGTGACAGCAGCCACCGTAAGTTCTTTATCCCATTTTAACCTTAGTTACTAATGTTATAATCCTCAACCCACACAGCATACTTCAACAGCAGTATCAGGTTATAGGGAGGTGAAAAAGCTAACGAGGCCTCAGGAATGCAGGAGTCAAAGCAAAGAGTAAACACAGTGCTAAGAGCACAGGTGATTGGTTGTCAGATGTCTCTGATATAGTGCAGGAAGCCCTTGGGCCTCTGTGTCTTGATTTAATTGGCAAAGTTTGCAGGTGTTTTTAGTTTTTATTGTTTATCAGATGGTGCCGCATGCTTAAAGATGGCGGTTGCTTCCCTGCACAAATGTGGCCAAAAGCCCATCCACCTTGTCTCTGTAGCCATTGGGGAACACCTTGGGGGTGAGCTATGGATGGGAAGCTCATGCTCCATTGCTTGAATGTTTCTACCCAAACTCACACTGATGTTTAATCCCCCATTGAAAAGTTTCAAGACTTTCAACAAGGCGATACCTGCAAGATGACTGGGTTGGGAGGGTGGTTGACTCAAGGCTCGATGGGTTATTTTGGATGTGAGCCTGCTTCAGTAGTCAGTTTCTTACCTGAACCCTCTAACCATAGGCTGCCTGCCCTGGGTTACTTTGGGATTCTGCAACTATTCCCAGTAGCAAAAAGCCCTGACCTCAGACTCCTAAGCTTTGCCGATTGTGAGCTGAACATATCTTTTTTTTTTTTTTTTTAACCACCAAACCTGAGGTATTCAGTTATTGCCACAGCAGAACAACCAAGAGAGATCATGTTTAAGCCCCCACTTTCTGTTCCCTTTGGGGTAACTCTAGAAGGGGAGTTGGTAGTCACACGAGTGGAGCCCCCATGCCATTCTCATGGGCCCTCGCTGCTCACACCCTATGGTGATTTTCACAGGGATTGAATAAAATGGAAAGCTACAACTATCCGCATCCCAGGGCCTCCTGTGCAGGATCCATCTTTTGAGATCAACGTGTGAGCTCCAGGACTCCACAGGGCCATCGGAGTCTGAAGGGGAGGGGAGCAGAGCCCTCTGCCGTCCTTAGGCTTTCAAGATCTCTGGGATGTCAGTGGGCCACAGGTGGAGCAGGTAGGCAGGGTACAATCTGCTGTGTCTTCTCTGGTTCTGTTGACCTGTGATGGAAAGTCTGGCCCCTGTGCTTGCATGGTCCCAAAGATTACTGTCCTGGGTTTATTATTATTGTTTATGATTTCATACATGTATACAATGTATTTTGATAAGATTCATCCTCCCTTCTCTCTCTTGTCCTCCCTTTCATTTCTGTCTCTCTGTCTCTCTTTTTCTCTGTGAGTGTGAGTGCTACTGAGTTTAATTAAGATGGCTTGCATGAGCCTGGGGCAAGGATATTTACTGGAGTATGGGCATCTTCACAGTGGCTACATCACTAAAGAAAATGATTTCCCCCTTTCATATGTCCAGTTTTTATCTCCTTTTCCTCTTCCAAAGAGACACAGTTCTACCTGGACGAGTGCCACAGCCAGACACAAGAGCTCTCCATACCGTGTGCTGGGGTGACACTCAGGGATGCTGACCTGGCCTCCTCTTGAGATCCTTGAACGTCTTCTTGGCAGTGAGGCTGGGTGCTTCTGCTCACCTCTGGATTGGAGATGTAGAAGAAGCGCCGATAAACCAATAGGAGCTTGTGAAGTGTGAGAGGCGGGGGCAAGTTAGCAGGTTGGAACTAGAATCAGGCACTTGCCAGGGATATGCTTTGCAGAATCCTAGGGCGGACGGAGCAAGTTCAGCAGGAGAGGAGAGGGTTAAACTAGCCGCTGTTGGCTGAGAGCGGTTCCTTCTTGCAGAGGTCTATACCCTTCCCTTTAATAAGGGGGACAAACATGGCACTCGAAGCAGCGGCATTCCTGTGCCAGACAGGGGCAGAGCCATCCTAAGACAGTGCTGTACGTGGCATTGCTCATTTAATTTAAGGCTTAAGCAGCCCTGCAGAATATATAAAGGCCTGCGGATCACAGGGAGGGTTCATATTTTATTTTTCTCTACAAATAAGGCAGGCATGGTGGTGGTGACTGACACCTCCAGCAATGAATTCTGTCCTCTCTCAATCCAAGGGAGACCACACACAGTGAATTTGCCCTGACTGAGCTGAGAGCACAGGGTTTAAAGAGACAGAGTTCATATTTTCAAGCTACTGTTTTTTCTCCCGTTTTCTCATGTTTAAAAATCTCCATGATCTTAGCTCTCAAGCATGCACTTTGTTGTTAACAAAGGCAGAAAACCACCCATGCCTCATTGTTTGGGAGACAACATAAAGTAGAAGAAAACCAGAGTGGCCACATCTGAGGGTGGTGACGGTCTGCTGAGGGACTCTGAGATCCGAGCTGAAGATCTTCATGGCTGTTGGTCACCGGGTGATAACCTCTCTAGAGGGTGACACCCAGCACCTGTGTGGCAGATACACTGCTGCACCCTTTAGATACAGTCACATCCTATAGTGATCCTCTGACCTGTCTGTGACTGCCTGTTCATTAGAAACAAGGAAAGAGGGAGGGGGAAGGAAAGGAGTAGAGAGAGGAGCAAGAGAGGGAAGATGGGCTGCGAGATCTTTTCTTCAATCTCCCCGAGTGAATTAATTTCCTACTATACTCCCCGAGTGAAGCAGAGAATATCTGCAAAGAGTCTTGGCTCTGAGCCCCAGACTGGCTCCTCCTGGGGTGATCTCTCCCTGCAGTGTTGGAGCTGACCTTTTGCAAAGATTCCCCTTTATTCCAATTATTGATTCTTTAATGGTGTCTAATGATGATGTAAAGACACTGCCAGTGCAGCCTCGGCTCTATTGATCGCTCTAAGGAGCTGCACGGAGCCGACCCCGCACGTGTTCCTCTCTCCGACACCCTGCAGACTTCTACCTTGTGCTGGTACTCTCCTTCCTTGCTGCTACAGAGGGTTTCCAGTTCCAGCCCCTGCCCCTCTGCCTCACCCAGGATGCTGCTGCTCTCCCCCTTCCCCCCTCCCTGCCACCAGGCTTGTCCAGCTCTGGGCACCCGTGTATCTCCCCTTCTCGTCACTCTAAATCCTACCTGTGCTTTCAAGGCACATTTCAAATATCATTTCAAATGTCAGGCAAGAGAGCAATCTTTTAGAAATATAAATCAGACAAGGTCGTTCTTCAGCTTAAACCCTTGAATGGTTTCCGATTGCCCTTTCAGTAAATCTGAGGCCTCTGCCCGGCTGCCCCTGGTCCTTGCCTCCATCACTCCCTCTATCCTGGGTGCACCCCATAGCTACCTTCTGGCCCTTAGAGAAGGCCTGCTTCTTCCTGCCTCAGGGAGTGGCATTGCTGTAGCTTGGGGTCTTTTCCCTACATGTGGTCCTTCACATGGCCAACTCTGATTCAGATGCCAGACCTCAGTTCAGCTATCATGGAGGGAGAGGGAAACCTTTCTGCTCCCTAATCTAAGCTGGCCCTCAAGGTGTCCATGCCCCAGTCTCATGCTGAGAACTTATGATGTCAGGTGGCATTAGGGCTTTGCAGAGGGAATGGAAGTTAGCGTTTAAGGAAGGGAAGTGGTCTAACTTACCCAGTGTAACCCCAGGTCTTTGAGGGGGATGAAGAAGGTGGAAAGGTGGCAGGACGGAGTGCTGAGCCACCTGTCAGTTCTGAGGAGAGAGGAAAGCACAGGTTGTGGGTTCTGTGGTCACAGAGATGACACCAGCAAGGAAATCTCAGGCCACAAGGAGTGGATTGTGCCTGAAGAGCCACATCCTAGACACTGGGCTTCACTTATGTGTCTTGGGACCAAGATTACACTGTAAAGCTGCTGTATTGGCCATGCGTTTCTGTAGCAAACAGGAACCAGTGCTGCCCTGTCCTCCTCCAACCCAGACCCGTGGTGCTACAATACAGATGAACCTTGAGCATGTATATGAGTGGGCTTCATTGGTCTCAGACAAGCGCCATACAGTTTCTTCCCTCGGAGGTTCAGGAAACAAGCTCTGAGAAACAGAATAGATATGTGGCCTCAGGCTAGGGCAGATGTGTAGCATGCAGGTGATGAAGATTTCAGTGCTTCAGAAGGCAGGCAGAGCTGCCCTGTTGCCCAGGTCCATAATCATACTTAGCTCACAGGCTGAAGCAGTAATTCTGAGAGGAAGTCTCTCTAGTTCTCTCTCTCTGATGGCAGTTGCGCCCATAATCAGAAAACCTCCAGTGTCTCCTGCTTGACTTCATTGGAGCTACTCTTGGGAGTTTGGGGGGGAACTGATGAGGCTTGTATGGCTTGCCCCAGGGGCTGTCCTTGCATCTTGATTCATTCATCTCTTAAAGAGTTCTTAATGTCCTTCCTTGGAGGCTGGGAACTGCAAACCTTGGGGGTATATGGTGGCTTGGCCCCTGAACAGTGTGCATGGCAGCCATCCCAGAAGAGCTTCCCAGTGGACCTGGCTCTGAGCTGCCCTGGGTGCCCCAAAGTGGTGCTGTTCCCAGTCACCAGCCTTGCAATTCCACAGGCCATCTCTTCTCTGGTTCTGCCTGTGGCTGTTCAGGGAGAACTTTCAGGGACACTGTAGCATCTGGCAGTTCAGTCCATCTCTGTGGATGAGGGGAGAGCAGATGGCTTGGCCTTTTGGAGTGGCATGCAGCACCGCTCCTTGGAACTAGTACCGTCCCTCCTGGGGGAGATGCCTGTCAGGTGGATACCAACAAACAGGACACTCATTCTTCAGGGAGGGTCTTTGCCTTCCAGAAGTGAAGCGACCACCGTTAAGAAGGAACCTGGACGCTACAGAGAAAGCCCAGAGAAGACAGGTGTGCCTAGTGTGCATATTCTGTGCTGTGCACGTGTCTCTCTGTGTGTGCTCACACACGCGTGGGATGGCAGTCACAGGCACAGCGGCAGCTGTCAGCCCCAAAGCATCCTTTCGACTAGCTAGCACTTCAGCATCTGTCGCAGAGATGGACAAAGATCAGCAGCTGCTGGCACACTTCTCTGTGAATCTGTTTGCCCTCCCTGTGGTGTTCCTGACCATGGCAGAGCTGCTGTCTGAGGCTGGCTTTATGACCCAGTAGCCTGAGGCTCTGGCCTGGGAGGAAGCCCAGTGCATTTTGCTCAGGATGTTGGGTGGTTGGTGTGCTGGGCCTGGCCTTGCGGAGGCCATGTCCGTCAGCCATCTGGAGTGGTGGTGCAGGCATGACACTATGCATCAGCCCGGGGACCACATTGAGCTCGGACTGCAGCTTCTGGCACTCTTTCTGTCATGATGGAGGAGGTCTCTGCTTCTGGTAAACCACAGCCTCAGCCAGAGCAGTACGAGATAGCCCTTGGGGCTCTGCAGGTCTGTCCTACATGATAGGAAATCTTCTTCAGATCTCTGGCTCGTTAGGCCCACTTTCCCAAAACCCAGGGATGAGGCCAGGCAGC
Source organism: Cricetomys ansorgei (assembly GCA_026225945.1). NCBI lineage: Eukaryota > Metazoa > Chordata > Mammalia > Rodentia > Nesomyidae > Cricetomys > Cricetomys ansorgei. Next base: position 2,204,174 of record JAMJFZ010000320.1, read on the forward strand.
ACCATGCAGACAGTTTATGAAAAAGAAAGTTAACTTAGAGACTTAAGTGAATAGCAGGGGGGAACAATGAGGTGGGCGAAGGCTTTGCTTCTATAGGGGCCTTGAGGCAGCCCCTGTACCACTTGCTTAGGTGAGGTTGCTTGCAACTCAGCTCACAGAGCTTCTGCGATCTGGAAGCATGCTCCACTTTGCGAAGAGAGTCCCAAGTCATCTAACATGTTCAGAACCATAATCCGCATATAATCCCTGGCCTCCTTCTCCAGCTTGCACTACTCCCCTGATAAGAGGCAGAGGGAGCTGAGCAGGGAGTCACAGCCACTTTAGAAAAGAAAAACAATGAGCACTGGACAGGTTGGGCCAGTAGAGAGTGGAAGAGGTGAGGAGGAACTTGGGTCCTCTGATCTCAAGCTGTTCCTGATACACATTGTCCTTCCTTCTCTGCTTCCCCATGTGCAGTTAGGAACCTCTTCTCATCTGTGGAAACAGTGCCTGGCACACGGAGACACAGGACCCTCATGTACTATGTCCAGTGTGTGGCATGGAGTCCCCCATGCCTCTGTCTCATCTCAGTCTTCTGGGTCACTGATATCATACCAGACATCAATAGAGTCCTTAAGAGCCCAGAAGCCCATTGGATGAGGAGGGGCAAGTCCAAAGGGAAAAGTCAGGGCATGAGTGGGCAGAAGTTGAGGAACTCATGGGTAACTCTGGAGGTCATACGAGGTGCATGGCCCTTCCCATCCTGCCAGGACCTTGGGCTCTGGCTGGGTCTGTAAATGCTAATTATGGGTCCTTAAGACCAACACAGATCCCTGTAGCAGGTTACCAGCAGAGCAAGTTGACTGTCTTTCTGTAAAATGACAAGAGTCCTGTTTCTGTTAGGACATTTGTAGTTAGAGAATTCCTGGGAAGTGTCTGATGGGTGCTACTGGGTCTAGTGGAAACTGCTACATGGGGTATAGGGCAGGGTAGGGGCTGGAGGTGGTTCAGTGTACAGAAGGCACCAGAATCCTGCCCTCCCTGCTTCCTTGTTTTGCTGAGGGACAGGCAGTGTGACAGTGGTTGCAGCAAGCTGTCTCTATGCATCTTCAAGTCCTTGCCAAGGGCATACTCTGCCTCTGCAGTGCTGAGTAGCAGAGCCCGCGTGGCGCTCTCGGATTGTCTGGGGGCTCTACTTGACTCGAGGGTCAGCATCTCCTGGGATAAATCATGGTGCACTAGATCAATTGTCAAGGTTTGGCTGACTCATTTGAGAGGTTGGATTCATGCTGTGCCATTTCTTCTTCCTGTTGCAATTTTTTTCTAAGGAGCGTGGTGTCAGAGTTTTAGTGCCTCATATTTCCTGCAAATGATGGCAGTAAGCTAGCTGTATGGTGGTGGCAGGGCTTCACATGGTGCTGTTTGATTTGATCCAGTCACAGCCGTCTTTGAAGCAGCAGCTGCATGCAGAGGCAAGTGGTGTTCCCAGCCCATCACGGCTTCGGTGCGTCCTGCCTCCCCTGGACACACTTCTTGAGCAAAACACATGGCGTTGATATTAATGTGTGTCTGTAACCCTAGCGAGAAGATGCTGTTCCTTAGAAATGATATATTTTTAATGCTAAAAAATGACACTTCCTACCGGTGTGTCAGTTTGCTTGGCTTCTCTGTAGATCCCCATAGACCAATGGTTCTCAACCTGTGGGTCACAACCCCTTTGGAGGTTGAAAGATCTTTTCACAGGGGTCACCTACGACCAGCTGCATATCAGGTATTTACATCATGATTCATAACAGTAGCAAAATTACAGTTATGAAGTAGCAACAAAAATAATTTTATGGTTGGGGTGGGGGTCACTACACCATAAGGAGCTATATTTGAGGGTCACAGCATTAGGAAGGTTGAGAATCACTGCCATGGATGGAACCTGGAGAATACAGGTGTCCCTAATCTTGTGCTGGGCATTGATTCTGTCCCCATTCTGCTTACATAGGTGCTATTATACCCTATCAGATTCAACATAAATACAGGGGTTGTCTCAGTTGGTGAAGGGCTTACTGTGTAAGTATGAGGGCCTGAGTCCCGTCCCCAGAACCGGTGTGGTGACAGGTGCATGCCATCTCAGCACTGGAAGTCCCTGGGACTTGTTGACCAGTCTGCCTAACCTAAATCAATCAGTAAGTAAACAAGGTGGATGGAGCCTGGGAGACACACATGAGGTTGAAGTCTGGCCTCCACACGTCTGTGTTTAGGCTGCATATATGTGCAGGGGGGGTGAATGCATGCACACACACACACACACACACACACACACACACACACCGTGAATGGTGCTTTCTCCGAGGTCTTTGTTTTTGGAGGTGCTGACACTCACCAGAGAGATAGCTCCGTGGTTAGAGCAACCACTGCCCTTGCAGAAGACTCGGGTGCATGCATATACTTAAGCACACACACATACACATAAGATATCACAAATATTAAAATAAGTGCTGACTCCCCTTCTTTTCTAGCATTTCACATTTTCTACCCCTTCATCTCACATCTGTCTGTCTCTCTGTCATCTCTGTTTCTGTCCCTCTCTCTTGGAATAAAACGCATTATTCATCCAAGATTATGTATTGATCTACCCTCGCTGACCATTCTTTAGCTGTTATGTTTTGTGACATCCCTTAGAAGTCCACCAGCCTCCAGTGGGTGTGTTGCTGGGCACACACACAGCTTCTTAGTTGTCCTCCCAGTTAACTCGATTTTCAAGTGAAATGCACCTGTTTTTGTTACTGGATTGATTCTGAGATGGGGTATCACTCTGTAGTCAAGGTTGGCCTGAAACTCATAGCTGTATCCTTCTTCCTCAGCTTCCTAAGGGCTGGAATTTCAGGTGTCAGCCGCAATACCCAGCCACATCTGATTTAATAATCCTCTACAGAATATTCTGTGTCCAGGCCTCCCGAGGGCCTTACCTGTGGCTCCTGCTCATCCTTCTGTGTGGCATATTTTATTACCTTTCTTTTCCACTGGCCAAAACAAGAGATGACAAGGAGCCAGAAGGCCATCACACAGGCACTGTGGGATGAGAACCCTTAGGCACTGTGGGCTACCTTCTCAGACCAAGGGCCACATTGCTTTGTGCTGATGGCTCCTAGACTCGCCGCCACACCCTTGGCTCTGTCCTGAGCTTGGAGAGTGCTGTGTGTTTTGCCTTGGTTATGTCACCCATTTTTTAAAAGATAGTTTTATTTGAACATGAAGCTTCTCATGTGTACCTGTGCTTCTGTCCTTTCTAAATTCCCTTGCCTGTTGCTCTTTGTTCTTTGAGGTGGTCTTTGTGGTCAATTTCACTTAAAGGATTCTATTATAGCATTGACTGTGTTGCTTCCAATTCATAAATTAGTTTGGCAAGAGCATGCATCTCCTTTATACCAATCTGTAGACACGGGCACTGTGTTCCCCTTTTGCTGGGACCTTCTGTCATGAGTCCTATGGGGACCTGGCTCTCAGCACTAGAGACTGATGGATGTCCTCTAAGGTCAATCTGGATAGTCAGTGTGACTGATAAAGACAGCTTCTCTTTCACTGCTGCCTGTTAATTCTCCTGGGGGAATTGTGGCTTTTCATATTTATATTCGTAGATTTTAAAAATAAGTGTTTTATATATGCATATAACAATAATTAATGGAAAAAAGAGGCCATGAATTTGAAAGAGAGCAAGGAAGGGTGTACGGGAGGGGTTTAGAAGGAGGAAAGGGAAAGGAAAAAGATATAATTGTATTATTATCTCAAAAATAAAGGAAATAATCAAAACATATTTTTATTTTGCCTTATTTTATGTTTTGTTTTTTTGAGACAGGGTTTCTCTGCTGTAACTCTGGCTGTCCTGTAACTCACGCTGTAGACCAGGCTGGCTTCGAACTCACAGAGATCTGCCTGCTTCTGCCTCCCAAGGGCTGGGATTAAAGGCGTGCGTGCACCACCACTGCCTGGCCAAACGTATTTTTAAAGTGTGTTGTTTTAAGATTTTTTTTTAGAGTAGGCAATTCCTTTGTTTGAGAAACGTCAGTTCTCCCTCTTTCCCAATAATTACATATATGGTTATGTAGCTATATGTATGTATACATGTATCTTTCCATCTGTACATCCATCTCTCTCTTCTTGTGATGCGGTGGAAGGATGCTAGACAGACACATCAAGCCACTTCTCCTAAGATTTCAGTGAGAGAAGCCCTGGACTTACCACCAGGCAATTGTGTATAACCCTGGCTGCTGGCTCGATGGTTTGAGTTCTGTACTTCACCATGCTAAAAAGTGTCCCCTCGTGGGGAAGTTTCTGCCAACAGCTTCATCAACACTAGCACATTCCATTCTTCCCGGGGTCAGGTTTGCTTTGTTCCAGGGTGGGGGTTTTCCTCAAGGCTGTTGAGTACAGACTTTCATGTGTGTTACAATTCCATTTGTAATGTCGGTGTCTGTCGCCTTCCGACATACCTCATGTTTCTTCTCATCCACACTGACTCAGGTTTCCAGGACACCCTGGCTTGGGGAATGCAGGATCCAGGACCGTCTATCTTAAATTCTCTGGAAACCCCCAGCACAGACATTACTTGTTCTACGACAGTCTGAAAGCCAGCCTGAAAAATGCTGGGAACTTGAGGGCAGTAATTCTCGAGTGCCATTTTCAATTCTATACATGGCTTTTTGTTTATTGCTTATTGATTCAATTATGGCGACTCATTTTCCTAGAGAAGAGAAAGCATACATTGTCTGGATGCCCACATCAGGAACAAAGCATGTTATTGATCTTTTTCTATCTAAATTGAGGAAATTGGTACATTTATTTTCTTTTACCTTTTCCTTTGGCTCTCTTGTTTCCCCATCACATTGTCACTAAGACCTTTACTTCTTCACAGGAAGTGTTTATCATTAAAGATTGCGTGCACAAACTAATTGATGACTAGGTCTGTTTGATCAAGTAGCTTCAATGACATCTAATCTCTTTTGGGGAGTGTTCATTCACATTGAAGACAGAGATGAGCTACCAGTTCTGAAATCTCGGCGGGGTATAGAACTTTGGGGTTATCAATATTCCTCTTGTGGAGGAGGCAGGGTCTCTGCTATGTAGACTAGGCTGACCTCAAATATGCAACTGTCCTCCTGCCTCAAGTTCCTGAATGCCGAGATGACAGGCCAGAACCACTACACCCACACTAAACTTTACTTTGAACTCTGCTACTCTCTCCTTGTTTTCAAGCCTTTGAAGTTACGTAAGGGAAACTGAGGCTAGACTGACAAGTGTTTGTGGAAGAGAAGCTTGGTTTCCATGCCTGGGTTTTTTAAGAGTCCCTCTTCTCTTCTCTTCTCTTCTCTTCTCTTCTCTTCTCTTCTCTTCTCTTCTCTTCTCTTCTCTTCTCTTCTCTCCTCTCCTCTCCTCTCCTCTCCTCTCCTCTCTTCCCCTCCCTTCCCCTCCCCTCCCCTTCCTCTCCTCTCCTCTGCCCTCCTCTTCTCTCCCTTCATGATAATTTTTCTTTTTTTTTTCATGCTGTGTTATTTGTGTCTCCTGATACTTCAGAAGGCACCTTTAACTCTTTTGGGGCATTACTCCTCTCTTAGGTTATTCCCGAGTGAAGTCTCTTCCAGTTTTATGTCAATTTGGTATTTTAATGAGTAACTGTTTTAATTTTTTGGTGTTTGAGTGTTTGTCTGCATGCATGTCTATGCACCATCTGCATGCAACGCCCACAGAGGCCAGAAGAGGGCATCAAATCCCCAGAAACTGGAGTTACAGACAGTTGAGAGTCGCCATATGGGTGATGGGGACTGAATCAGGTCCGCTGAAGGACAACAAGTGCTCTGACCTGCTGAGCCATCTCTCCAGCCCCTCAATTTGATATCTTACAAACTGATAATTCAATTCCAGTTCAGTTTCTTTTATATAAACAACAGCTTTCTGTTTGTGTGGTTTTGTTCTGCTTTTTTTTGAGATAGGGTTTTATGTTTCCCGAGATGGCCTTGAACTCGCTGTGTAGCTGAGACTGACTTTGAACTCCTGATCCTCTTGACTCTACCTCCTGGGTACTGGGGCTATAAACATGTGCCACAGCGTCCAATTTTAAAAAACAGCTTTATTGAGGTTAAAGTTAATAGGCTATAAAATTCACTCTGTAAAGGATACAATTAAGTGTGTGTGTGTGTGTGTGTGTGTGTGTGTGTGTGTGTGTGTATTCAGGATTGTGAAGTCATGACTAAGGGTTTTAGAACATATTTTTCATTTCAGAAAGTACACGGGACTCCTGACTACCCTCTCCTTCTGCCCACTGCTAGTCACTAGTCCACTTTCTACTCCCACGGATTTATCTATTCTGGGCATTTCTATAAATGGAATAACTTAGTGTATGACCCTTTATAGCTGATTTCTTTGAATTAGCGGTGTTTTACGCTTCATCAATGTTGTTGCATATACCATTACTTTATTTCAAAAATTTTTTTATTAGTTCTTTGGGAATTTCATGCGATATATTTTATTTTGACCATATTCGGCTCCCACTCCTCCCACTAATGCTTCCCAGATCCACCCTTACCTCCCTACCCTTCCGACTCCATGTTCTCCTTTTGTTATTCATCCCTTCCTATTGTCAAATAATATTCCGTTGTATGGGCATACCATCCCTTGTTTACACATTTATCAGTTGATGGACATGCTGGTTGTTTTCACTTTTGGCTATTATAAACAGTTCTTCTATGAATATTTGTATATATTGTATAGACTGGAGTTTTGATGACTAGTATCATATCGATTAACTTCAGCAGTATGCAAAAAATCTTGCTACTATGTAATATTCTAATTCCCTTCCATTGTGCTGTTATTTCTTGTAAATTAAATATTTAAAAAAATCTGTAATGTACGTGTGTGTATATGGTTATGTGTGTGTATAGTTATATATGTATGTATGTTTATGTGCATGTGTACATGTCAGCACATTGTGTGTGTGTGTGTGTGCGCGCTATGATGTACACATTAAGTTCAAAGGACAATCCAGGTCTTGATCTTCACTTTCTTTCTACCTTGCTTGAGACAAGGTCTGTGTTGCTTGCTGTTGAGTACACCAGACCGACTGACCTGAGATCTTCTGGGGATTCTCCTGTGTCTGCCTCCTGTCTTGGTGTGGGAACACTGAGATTATAACATGCACCACTGCGTCTGGCTTCAGATGGCTCTGGGACTCTAATTCAGATCCTCAGACTTTGATGGCAAGTGCTTTACCCACTGAGCCATGGCCACAGCCCTCTGTAAATCATATCCTCAGTGCAGAAGCCCATCGGTGCCATTTCATGATACTTACTTATTCAGTCTTTTCTTTTTTCTTTTTAATTAGAAAATTTCTTCTCTCATATAATACAGTCCAACACCCTTCTATTCCTCCCTTCATTCCTTCCAGCTCCCCTCCATCTTCCCTATCCCCCAGATCTATCCCCCCCATCCTCCCACTCCCACCTCACCTCTCCCCAAGAAATCAGTCTTCCCAGGGTTACTGCTCCACCATGGCACAACAAGATGGAACAGGGTCATCCCCTACTTCAATGCTAGACTATGCAACTCTGCAGTGGGACAATGTGCACAAGGGCAGGCAAGAGGTTCAGGGATACACCCCTATTCCAGTCTGTATGAGTTCTGTAAGAGCACCAAGCCACACAAACTCAAGACATTTGGGGGATCCAGTAGGTTCCATGTCTGTTGTTCCAGGCTCTGTGAGCCCCTAAGAGTGCTAATCAATTGATTCCATGTGATTTGTTCTCCTTGTGTCCTCGACCCCTCTGGTCCCAGCAATCCCTCCTCCACTTCTTCTGTGAGGTCTCTTGAGCTCTGCATTGTGTTTGGCCCTGGGCCTCTGCATCTGCTCCCTTCTGCTGCCATAGGGATCCTCTCTGTTGAGGACTGAGCTAGGCATTAATCTATGAGGAGAGCAAAATAACAATAGAAATTCTCTCCTGTCAGTGCTTGATTTCAAATTAGAGAAGAGTTAAGAACAGATTGTAGACATGCTGTTTTTATTTTTTCCAAAGTGGTTACCTCTTATCATTTATTTCTTCATGTGGGCCTCTCTCTTTCTCTAGTGTCCTTTCAGTTGAGTCTTGGGGACATCTTCTACTCCCCCCTCCTATCTCTTCTCTCTCTCTCTCTCTCCCTCCTCTCTCTTTTCTCCACCCCCTCACCCCCGTGTGTGTGTGTGTGTGTGTGTGTGTGTGTGTGTGTGTGGTGTGTGCGTGTGTACCTAGTGGCAATGAATTCTCTATTTTGTCTATCAAGGGATGTTTCTATTCTCTCATTTTTCCCACATTAAGATGTTTCTTTTGAGGCCGGGCTGTAATGGCACACACCTTTAATCCTAGCACTGAGGAAGCAGAGGCAGGTGGATCTCTGTGAGTTTGAAGCCAGCCTGATCTACAGAGTGAGTTCCAGGACAGCCAGAATTACAGCAAAGAAACCCTGTCTGGAACAAACAAAACAAGACAAAACAAAAAACAAAACCAAAAAGATGTTTCTTTTGGCATACACTTAATTTTTCAGTTTTGAATATTTTCAATGTATTCTATTCCTAAAGAAAAGTCACCTGTATTTTCTTGATTTCTGTTGAGCCTGAAATGGAGACTTGTGTGGCATTGCCACTTCCAGGCCCTGCGCTTCACCCCGATCCTGTTACTTATTCCCCTTCCACTGCAGGCACCGGTGCTGCAGGCTGCAGCAGGTCCCAGCGTGCAGTGACGAGGCCCGGAGCAGAGCGCTAAGGTAAGCTCCAGCCCAAAGGAAGATGGATCTTTATTGCTGCAACTTTTGTTATTTAGTGTAATTTTGAAATAGATGACTTTTGGATGTTTAGTATTTTAAGAATAGATGATGGATGGGAATGTCTTCCTTCATCCTGTTCTGCCTCAGCCAGCACCTCAGAGTCTGAGTATTCCCTTTCCCATGGATCGTTCTAGAAGGTTTTTCATGCCAACGTGCCACACTCATCCTCACCGTTTCATAACTGACACCCTGTACCCCGTGTGCTGCCCGTGGCTCCTTAATACAAGACGCAGATCTTTCTGTATTAATATTTTATGCATGTTTGCAGCCACCCAGCATTCCAGTGATGGCTGCATCATTATGATTTTTGAAATAGTGACATTTCACCACAGACATATGTTAAGTACGAGACGTCTATTTATACCTCCAGGGGCTTTATGTGCTTAGTTCGACATTTTGTGCTTTTCTTTAACTCGTGAAATTTTTATTCTGCTTTTTTTTTTTTCCCCAGCAAACATTTCATCAGCTCCCTTCTTTGTTCTTTGTGTGACTCACCGTGGAATGTTCTGGGTGGCCCTTGGCATCCTGAGTCATCCTTCATGCCTCTCTTTCTATTTGCTTGATGTTTTGAATCGTTTCTCCGCCGTGCTTTCAGGAAAATTAATTCGGTCTTCGTGTACGTAACCGCTATCTGAATTTCCAGACTTTGTTTCTAGAGTTTGCACTTGGGTGTCTGTCTCTCCTTTCCTCAGGACCCTCGTCTTTATGGTGGCTTTGTTACCATGGGACGTCCTCTCTTGTTGAATGGAAACTTCTGGAGAGGCCAACTTCTGCCTGCTGGATCCTTTTCTCTCTCAAGAGATCCACTTTTTTTTTTTTAAATCTTTCAGGCTGCGCTTGGTCTCTAAACATTTTGCTGTGCGTTTCCCTTGGAGGTGAAAGCACAGATTGACTCTTCATTGGCTTCTGGCCTCCTCCTTTATCCATCTCTTCTACCCTTTCTCCCTCTTTCTCCCCTCTCTCCCTTTGTTTCATTTCTTTTTCTTCTTCACTTTGGTTCCCCACAAGGCCTTTCCAGCAGTGCAGTGTTTGCCCCATCTTCATGGAGAGGCAGGTGCCCTGACTGATGCATGGGGCTTTCTGCATACTGTGTGACATCCTGCCCTGCTCAAGAATTCCCTACACAGAACTGTTGCCTCCTTCCTCACCTCCTACGACTGTTGAGGACGTGTGGAGCCAGCTCGGTCTTTGCCCTGGTTCTTGGGTATTGAGCTCCTAGAAGAGACCCACATCTTTCCTAGCTTGTCCTGGTCCCTTTGCACTTTGGTATCCCACTGGAGTCTTGCCTCATCTGCTCCAGTTTGCCTCATCTGTCAGTGTAAATGCTCCCTCTCTTCCATGGAGCATCTCAGACTCAGGTTTTCTCCCAGATCTGGCTCCAGCCTGGATTGGTGAGTTCTCATTTCCGGTCTAAAGCATCTGAGGGTAACAGGAATCTGCACAGGTAGTGCCGCCGTCAGGAAAGGTTGGTGAATCAAAGGGTACTGGGAGTCATGGAGGAAATCACCAGCGTCAACCATCAGAAAGGAAGGATATTCTGGCAAAGCAAGGAATGCTGGGAGTCATGGAAGGAAACACCAGAGTTCTAGGAGTGAGGGAGGAAACAGGTAACAGCGGGACTTAGGAGAACAGGGAATTGTGGGGCTTTGGTGTCGATAAAGCTAGGGAGTGGTCACTTAACAGAGTTTTTCCAGTAGACAGTGGAGGCGAGAAGGGTCACAGACAGGCTCTGCGCTGTCTTCGATCAGAGCAATCTCTCACGGCCCACAAGCATGCTTGCTTGCTTTTTTAATATTCCTACCCAACTCTACCTTATGAAGGTTTTCACCTCAATCAAGTGATCTGCTTAACTTGTAAAACACACAACTGGATGCGCACAAAAATGGGCCCTCACGTCTTCCTCTGGAAATAAGGGTGATAAATTGGTTAATTATTGTTTTGGAATCAACGTGCTATTCAGGCTTCTGATTTATAGCTTGCGTTGCAGTAGGTAACTTCCCCTTTTCTCTGGATCCGTCTGAAGCGACTTAGTGTTCCATCTCAGTATGAGCCAAAGGAGGTTTGAAAAGTAAGTTGAAGAGTTTAGTAGCTTTGTAACAATAGCATAAAATGTGGAATAATGAACTGTAAATGTGTCTAATTACATAAATAATGCATTTGTGTAATTGTCAAGTAAGGGCGTGTGCTAATGAACCAATTATTTTTAATTGTAGGATGCTTGATTGTTTCAGAAATATAATTGATTGTAATCAAGAATCAATTAAATGTTGATAGTAATTATGTTTATCAAGCTTAAATACATGACATCATTACACCATAACTACTTCAGGAAGAAGAAAGTAGAATGAGGTTATTATAAGTGAGGGGGGAATAGCTCATGTTTATGCTGACAGCCCACTGGCGGGCCTGCGCAATGATCCAGGGCAAGGGAAGCACCCCTTAAGGCCCACAGAGTAGGCTAAGGAAGCCAGGCCTCTCCAGCGTAATCTCCCTGGAGGTGTTGGAAAAACAGATGTGGGATGGCCAGACCTTCAGCAAGGGTCATGCTGGGGGCCATGCAACAGGGATCCTGGCTTTGTAGCTTCTTTTGAAGTTCACATGTCACCTCTTTGGGGTGTGCTCTACCCATGTTGGTACGAGAGACTCCGGTTCTGAGTGGAGAAATGAATAGAGAGACTGCAAAGAAAAACACTAGTGACTGGAGTCATTCACCTAGAGGGCTTGCTCACGAAGGTAGCGTCTTTTTGTTCTGTTCTCCCTGGGGGTCTCCATGAGGAGCTGCGCTATGGTGTCTGTATGGAGGAACAAGGAACTCTGCCCTGGTTATACGTGGCTACTTAGAGTTTTCTAGCAACTATCTAAAAAGCACCCTACCCCTCAGCCTGGGGAGATCGCAGCTCAGCCCAGATGGCAGTGAAAACATAGAGCTTCCTGTAGAGTATATAGAGCTGTGTTCTGGGTCATGATTGGGCCTTGGCACACTCTCCACTTGGTCCAGCCTTGTCTCCTGCGGTTCACTCCTCTTTTCTCCAAATAATATCCCCAAGGGAATCCCCCCCCTTTTTTTTAAACCTAGCATTAGCCTGGCCCCTGCTGATCTGACTTTTCCTTACTTACAAGGCATTGAGTCCCTTGCTGCTTCTATTCTCCCCATGCTTGCACATAGCTGCTTCTGATGTCTAATGTGTGACTCTGTTGTTGCAGAGGCTGGCCTAAAGATCAGCCAGGAGAGCTACTAACTTTGTAAAAACTCTGTGGAAATAAGAATAGCCATGGAGAGTGCCACAAGCAAGAGCTGCCTCTAGCTCTGTGCAGACCCAGCGTCTCTGCCTACAACCTACATGTGGTGTATTTTATCTTTGCATTATAGGCTAGCATACCAAGGCCCAGAAAGGGTAGCCAGTAATCTGCCAGGGTGAGGACAGTGGGTAGTCCTGCAGGTACCTGAGCATCAGCCTCTCTGCAGACAGCTTATTAGGACACTGGGGTCCAGCAGAAATGCTGGAAGTCAATTTTGCTTCCACAGGAAGCTTTTATGGGGTGCTATATTTACACTTACTTCCTCAAATGGTGCTTGTTCTTTTTCTAGAATTAATAGGCTTTGTTTATTCATGAGCCATCTAAACACCCAAGCCCCAGCTTTCCTCTTGACACTCTCAGGCCCAGCAGGGATTCAGTTTCTTGCTGGGAAAGTGGATTCTGCTGGACAAAGCCTGCATCTCCCCTTGGCTGCCACACAGCTGTTCTGCTCACCCCTAGTGCTGGGAGCACTCCGCTCTGCCTTGCTGTGAATTCCATAGCACCAGATCCAGTTACTGTCCTTCATGAGTTTGCTAGGGCAAACTGAGTTTCTCTTGTGTTTAGAAATTTGATAATACCTTGTGTATACACAACCCTAGACAAGGATTAGCTTTTCATTTGGAATTTATCATTTATTTAAATTTGTTTGTGTCTATCTCTATGTGCATGTGCATGCCACAGCCTGCAATGTGGAGGTCAGAGGACAACTTGAGGGAGTTGGTTCTCTCTTTCCACCAGGTGGGTCCCGGGCATCAGGTTTGGCGGAAAGCACCCTTATCTTCTGAATTATCTTGCTACCCTTCCATTTGGAATTTTGAACCTTGTTTCATTATCTCCCAATTTCCAAAATTACTTTTGAGACTTCCATTCTCCAGCTGAAGATGCTTGTGCCTCCCTTCTTAGTATACACACACACACACACACACACACACACACATTCACTTCACACATACGTGTACACAGACACACACACACACACACACACACACACACACATACACACAGACACACATACATATACAGACACATATTTACAAATACATGCACACAGACACAGACAAATACACACACAGACACAGATACATACAGACACACACACAGACACACACACAGACACACACAGACACACAGACACACACACACACAACGTAGACTGTGGTCAGGATTTAGAAACACAATGAACCTATTCTGTGAGAACAAGGCAAGTGTGTATAAATAATGAGACTCTGTCCTAAGTCCATGCCCATACATGCTGGTGCCAGGGAAGTCTAGGACCCAACTCTGCAATTGAGGCCAATCCTTGTGGGATGTGTGTGACTCAAGCGTACTGAGACCTGGGGTGGTGAGTAGAAAATGGGTCTGATGGGGAGCACGGAAGGCAGAGTTGAGGACAGGAGGTGACAACATCGTGGTTTGGATCCTCTGGGATTCTTCAGTCTTGCTACGAGACCCACGCCCAACTGCTTGCTCCTCAACAGACCAGTTAAACTGAGGGACAGAGCATTAAGGCAAGGAGGGTGACCTAGAAACCTAACAAGATGTCCAAAGACATATCATACTATGGATGAGTCATAGCAAACTGTTAGGATCTGCTCACAGTGGTGACAGTGGTTGATTGGTGACTGTACAGTGGTGGACGTCTCCACATTGTGGTGACTGGTGACTGTACATTGGTGGGCATCTCTTCACTGTGATGGCGAGTGGCTGCATACTGGAGAACATCTTTAGTGACCAGGGCAAGATGCAAACAACAAATTGCTAGGATGACTTATATCTTGCCCTGGTCCCCTAGTCATGAGATGCTTTTCCATACTGCAACTTTCAAGAGAGACATCATTTCCTCGGCTATATGCCACACCGACTAGTTTGCCCATGCGCAATTCCTGACATGTTACACAGGCTTGAGAGAACTTCCTGATGATCGACATTGCACACTAATGGAAAAAGTCGTTCTTTACCTGATTATTGTACAAATCTGGGCAGACAAGATTGAACATGAATAATTTGACTTAGTCCTTTCCTATTTATACGCATTTTATTATTTTTTCACTTGCCTTATTGCTCAGTCTAAGATTTCCAACACTTTGCTGAGTAGGGGCCAAGAGAGTAGACAGCATCTCCATATTTCTGATTTTAGGAGAGGATGTTTTTGTTTTTTTTCCCATATAATGTTGACTTCATAGTTTCTTGTATACAGACTTTATTGTGTTGAAGTGTGTCCATTCTGTTAATTTCTTCAAGGATTTTATCTTGAAGGGATGCTGAACTTAGTCAAATATCTTTTCTGTATCTATTGATCTAGTCATGTGCTTCCTGTCCTTAAGTCTACTTATGCTTTACACTATATTGAATTTATTGGCTTGTGTGTTGGGATATCTTTGCACCTCTGGGATTAAACCACCTTGGTTACAGTGTTTGATCTTTTTAATGTATTGTTGAATTGGTTGGCAAATATTTTATTGATATTTTTGGTATCTATGTTCATCAGGAAAATTGGTCTATAATTTGTTTTTTAAAAATTATATTCTTGTCATAATATACAAGTTTGTGCTAGGGTAATCTTGAATTAATAAAACGACTTTGGTAGTGTTCTCCCCTTTAAAATTTCATGGAATAATCCAAGTGGTATTGAAGTTATTTTTTAAAGTATTAAGCATAATTTAGCAATCAATCCCATTTTGGTATTTTTTTCTAAGTTGGGAGACTTTATTTTTATTACTGTTTCACTCCCATTGCTCATTATAGATCTGTTTACATCCTTTATAGTCTCCTCATTTAATTTTGGTATTTCATGTGTGTCTAGAAGTTATCCATTCTAGACTTTCCAATTTTGCAATAGCAATGTAGGTTTTCAAAGTATGCCCTAGTGGTCTTTGGGATTTAATTGGTACCTGTTGTAATGTACCCCCCCCCCCATTTCATCTCCAGCTTTCATTAATTTGGATCCCCACTCTGTGTCTTTTGGTTAGCTTGGATCAAGGTTGGCCAATTTTGTTTATCTTTCAAAGAACCCAGCTTGTTTGGGTTCTTTGTTGTGATTCTTTGTTGTGTTTTTTTTTTTGTTTCATTTAATTAATTGCTTCTCTGAGCCTTATTTCTGTCTATTAATTTTGTATTTTTTGTCCATATTTTTCTAAGGGCTTGAGATGCATCATTAGGCTATTAATTTGAGATCTCTTTTTTTAAAATCTCCCTTCTTTTGACAATGTGACTAGAGGTATAACTTTTGCTCTTGTAGCTGATTTTATTGTATCCTTCTTGTATGTTGTGGTTTCAGTGTTTTGATTCTAGGTATTTTAAATTTGCCAGATTTCTTCAACGGCCCACTTGTTGTTAAGTGGTGTGTTTTTCAGTCTCTATGTATTTGTGTATTTTTTTTGTAGTTTCTCTCGCTGCTGACTTTCAGTTTTAGTTCATTGTGATCAGATAGAAGATAGGGAGTTATTTAAATTCTCATGTATTTATTAAGACTTGCTTTGGGTCCTAAAATGTGGCCTGTTTTGGAGAAAGTTCCAGGGGCTGCCGAGAAGAATGTGTACGCTATGGCTGTTGAGTGGAATAGTCTGTTAAGTCAGTCCATTCAATCTATAATGTCATTAAACTTCAATAACTCTTCATTGCTGTTTTGACTAGATGACCTGTCTCTTGGTAAGAGTCGGGCATTTAAGTCACCAACTGTCATTGTGTTGAAGTTAATCTATGCCTTCACATCTGGTGGTGTTTATGAAACTGAATCCATGGAACTGATGATGTTTCATGGGTTGTGTTTAGAATAGTGTCTTCATGGAGCAGGTCCTTCATCAGTATACACCTCTGTCTGTTCTAATGTTGATTTGAAGGCTTCTTTATTAGATGTTAGGATAGCTACTCCACTGTTTTTTGAATGCCTTTTGCTTGGAATATCTTTTCCCATCCTTCTAATCTAAGGCTTTGTCAACAAAAAGCATTTGTTGCAGGCAACAAAAAATTGGGTCTTGTTTTTAAATACAATCTACTAGTCTGTGTATTTTGGTTGGGGAATTGAGGTCATTAACATTTAAAATTATTACTTGCGAGATGTATCATTTCCTTGCTTTCTATTGTTTTTCCAATGTTCATACTTTCACAGACTTCATTACTTATCTATAATTCTCGTGTCCACATGAATGAATGTATTTCTATTTCTGTTTGATGTGTAGGATATTTAAAGAAGTATGCTCTGCAGTGCTAGCTTTAAAAACCCAAAGTTTTTAAATTTGTATTTATTGCAGAAGGATTTTCTTTCTTCAGTTATAAAGGATACCTTTGCTGGATATAGCTCTCTGGGTTGGCAGTTATCTTTTTTTTTCCCAGGGCTTGAAGCACATTGTCTCTTGACCTAGATTATAGAGTTTTGTTGAGAAGTCTGTTATTTGGACAGGTTTATTTTATTTAATTCAGCCTTTAGATGCAACTTGGTGCTTCTGTCTTGCAGTTGTCCATGTTCCTCTGTGTATTTAGTGTTTTGCTATAATATATTTGGGGAGGTTCTGTTTGTCTGTCTTTTGTTATAAATGCTTCACCTGGATGATCATGTCTTTTCTAAACCTGGGGATTTTGAACCATGATTTTATTGAAAGTGTTCTCTGTGCCTTTACCTTAACTTCCTCCCACTCTTCCCTACTTAAAACCAGCAAGTTTAGTTTCACACCAAAGATCTTGCATGTTCTGTTTGTACTTTACTGTTTTTCTTTATTGTTGTCTGTATGTTCTAATCCAGTGTTCTTGTCTTCAGGTCGCAATATTCTGTCTTTCACATAATCTGTGCTCTGTGACAAGACATTTTCATTAACAGAATTTCCATTTGATTTTTTTCTATATTTCTCTTTATTGGATTTATCATTCATGCTCTGTGTTGTTTACCTTATTTTATTTGGCTCTTTAATTTTATTCTCTTTCTAATTCATTCAAGAATTTTGCATGGTCTTTGGTTTTTTTTTGAACATTCTTTTAGTCATTCTTTTGAATTTGTTGTCTGGGAATTTATTTACTGCCCACTTGTTGGACCATCACTGTGGAGTTGCTGACCTCTGATTTTCACAGTTCTCATGTTTCCCACTGGACCTTACATATTTTGTACTAATTCATTGGTTGCTTCTCTAATCTCCTGTATGTTTTTAATTTGAAGCATTTGCAGTGTTCAGGTAGGATTAAGTAATGGTTGTGTTGATGGCAGTGCCTTCCCTCTGAGCTCAGTACTAAACACTCAGCAATGTGCCAGGGCCTGAGGCCTGATCCCAAACAGTTCTTAGGGCAGAAGACTAAGAGGCAATCCTAAGTTATGGAAAGATTCACCATGAAAATATAGACATGACCAATTAAAAAAGTCACCTTCACGGCTCCAATATCATTAGAGGGATAAAGGTGCAAGGGTAATATGTGCACTAAGAAGAGGTTAGATACTCACAGAAGGAACATAAGAGGAGAAAAATTAGTGAGCAGTGTTAGAGCAATAGAGAAAGAAGAGGGAGAATTAAATAGCAAGAGCAACAAGGAAGAAACAAGACAGGGAAGATTCAGCTAAAGACAGAAAAGAAAGAAAAATGCAAGGAAGCTAAGACAGAATAAAGAGTAGGAGATGGTAAGATCATGATAAATGATGGGAGAGAGAGCAAGAGAGAAGAGAGAGAGAGGGAGAGAGAGGGAGAGAGAGAGAGGGAGGGAGGGAGAAAGAGAGCAAGATGGAGGTTTTACTTAAAACTAAAATGGAGTAAAAAAATATGGAGTGTGGAGAAGAAAAGACAGAGCAAGAGTAGAGGTTCAAGTATTAAAATCTAGGTGTGGTAGTTCATGTCTGTAATCCCAATACTTGGGATACTGAGGCAGGGAGACCACCAGCCCAAAGTCAATCTGTTGCCTGTGGTAAGTTCAATCAACACAAAAAAATTGAAAAAGGAAATGAAAAGTTAGGACAAGACCACAAAGTCCTTAAAATTAGACATTAAAGTAGAGAGAATAGGAAATTTAAGAAAACAGAACATAAATTCATGTTATTATTTAAATTATTCTGTGTAGCCTAAGCAGCCTTTATTTAAAAGGCATACCATCAGAAAGGAGTGGGGAGGGAGAGGAAATGAATAAAATGAAATAGAAATATAGATAAAAAACTGAAATTAAAAATAACAAAGTTAGAGAGCTATTAGGACTATCTTCCCTAGGGAGCTTGGCCATCATTGGGTTTAGGTTGGTGTCCCAACCCCTGTGGGAAAGCCTTTGTGTTATTTGGCATCACCGTTGACTTCTATATTGTTTTCTTGAGAGCCAAAATGTGTGGTTCAGTGCTCTCAGTGGTCTTTCTGTCTTGGGACTGAGTGAGCATGATGGCAAGGTTCTCATTGGCAGGCCCTTAGACCCTGGTGAATTTTCAGCTTCTGGGCTTGTGTCAGGATACTGTGTTGGACAGCTTAACTGCTCTGTTACTCTTCTATCGCAGCTCATTCTCCATCCTCCTTTGCAGAGCTCTGATAGCTAGATAACTTCCCTATTTGCTGTGACTGGCTTTCACAGGCATCCGCAGCTCCTTCTGGAGCTCTCCATGGTCCTTAACCAAAGCTTTTCTCTTGTAGCTACAAGAATTTTGCAGTTCAACTCAGGAGCCCTATCTGATTGGACACAAACCCACTCAGCAGCGAGCCTGGTGTTAACTGTAATTTGGACTCTGTCCTGTTTGCTTTCCTTTGGTCTATGCTCCTCCTTCAGCTGCTCATATCTCCCCCCTTCATTCTGAAAGTGCAGTGAATGCACTTGAGGCTCTCACATTGGTCTCTAGGTTTGGTCCCTGACCTTTTAAGTTGCCCATGGTCTGCACTCAAACCTGAGAACTCCTCTTATTATGTTCCATTTTCTTTTTTTCCCCCAAAGTATCTTTATTTTTAATTATTTGTATCTGTGTGGGTTATGTGCACATGAGCGTGGGTACCTGTGGAGGCCAGAGGCACCAGATCACCCTGGAGTTGGACTTACAGGTTGGTGTGGGTTCTGGGAACCAAATTTGTGTCATTTGCAAGAGCAGGGTACACTCCTAATCTCTGTGCTGTCTCTCCAGCCTCCTTAGTCACTTTCAGGACCTCCCTACACTCACTCATGTGGAAGGATGGCCATTCTCCAAATGTTCCCAGTTCATCTCCTGAGATCCCAGCAGTCTCGAGTATACAACAACCATTCTCTTCTTTTTCTTTAAAAATATACTCTTAAATTTACAGATTTTAATGAAACAGGACTCAGACTCACTATCCTGCCTCAGCTCCTCTATTATACAGGGTTCTCTAGAGTAACAGAACTTATAGAAATATATATATATTCACATATTAGGATGATTTACAGGCTGTGGTACAGCCAATCCAATGATGGCTGCCTATGTACTGAAAGTCCAAGAATCCAGAATTGTTCAGTCCATGAGGCTGGATGTCTTAGCTGATCTTCAGGATACTCCAGAATCTTGAAGAAGTAGACTCTAATGCCAGTGAAGGAATGGACTTGCTAGTGAGAGTGAGGGTAGGAGGAAGCATGGAAAGAGAGAGAGATTCCCTCTTCCATGTCCTTTATAGAGGCTGCCATCAGAAGGTGTAACCCAGATTAGGGATATGTCTTCGACCTCAAAGATCTGGATGGGAACTGGATCTTCCCACTTCACATGATCCAGTTAAGAAAAAAAGTCCCTTGTAGGTGTTCCCAGATGTAGTAGTCAAGTTGACAACCAAGACTAGCCATCACAGGCCCCAAGTGATGGGATTACAGAAGTGTACCACCATGCACAGTTAAATGTACTGTTTTGTATTATTCTTCTATTTCCCATATAATTTTATAATTACTTTAAATTGTTTTGAACATAGACAATTAGCTTTTGTATCTATTCTGATGATGCAGCTGTCTTTTTAGGGTGAAATTCTCTTCAGCATAATTTCAGATGATAACAAGTGTGAATCGCATCTGACCACAACCCCTTCCTACTCCTTGTTATTTGTTTACCTTACGTGCATGCATATGTGTGGAGTTATGTATGTGTACCGCATGTATGCAGGAGCCCAGGGAGATCAGAAAAGGCATCAGATCCCCTGGAATTTGAGTTTCAGATGATTGTGAACCACCATATGGGGGTTGGGAATTGTACCTGGGTCCTCTGCAAGAGTAGCGAGTGCTCTTAACAACTGAGTCATCTCTCTGGCCCCTGATGCTTGTTTTTTATGTGCCTTAGTTTTCCTGAGCACCTAGAAGGAAAGTATCAGAGAAGCTTTTCTGGCTTTAGATTTTCCTCAGGTGTGAGGAAGTTGTCATATTATTTCTGAGTTATTGGTCTCCTCTCCTTCCCTAAGGTAGATCTAAATGGTGTCAGCTCAGCTAAGTCAGGCTGTTTTCCAGAATTCATTTCCCCATGTTACTTCTTACAGGGGTACCCCATGCTACTCTTTGCACGGGATGGGGTAGGCATGTAGCTCTGAAGGCTAGTGCAAGGGGCGTCAGATGGTAGTCATGCATCTATTGTCCCTAGCTTTTTCTCCAGACCCTCTTAATCATTTGAATCAATGTGGTACAATGCCTGTCCAGTTTTAGATGCTTCTCTCCAGTCTGTCAATGACCCCTTTCTTCCCCTTTTTATTGCATGAACCCTGGGGTTTGTGATGGGTGGTGAGGAGCTGTTATTCCTTGTTTGTTTTTCTCCTATATTTGTGAAAATTGTACATTATGTCATTTAGTAAGGTATGCCTGAGTCCTAACTCAGAACTTCTGAGTGATCTAATTGGGCACAGGTGAGGAAAATGTTACTAGGATGAGCGCCTAAAGATGAGACAATACTGAACTTAGAAGAGCCCTCAAGTCCAGTGACCTAATCAGAGAAAGGAGGGGAGGTTTACGTAGAAGGACAAGGATATAGTCGGGGAATGGAACGATATGCCACACTCACCCTTATTTTTTGAGAAGGCTCTTACTGTACTTGAGCTCATGGATTTGGCTAGACTGGTTGCTGGCAATTCCCAGGACCCTCCAATCTCTACCTCTTCGATGCTGTTCCTGACTTTTGTAAAGGGGTTCTGGGGGATCAAACACGGGTCCTCATACTTAAGATGCGCCTTGTGAACCAAGCCATCTTCTAATAAGGACCTCGATCACATTGGATTAAGGCCATCTCTGTCACCTTGGTAAAGACCCCGTGCGAGTACAGTCTCACTGAGGCATCCACTCTGCCACTCATAGGCTCACGGTTCAGGCACGGTCACAGCAAGTTCATAGCTTCCCTGGGAACCTGGCAAAGAGCCACCTCTAAGAATTGCCACAGTTACACTGGACTGAGAATCACCCCACCCCCGACTCTTAGTGCATGCCTTGAAGTATTCTCTCCTAGGATGCTTGATCTGGAGTTCATAGACATTACCTAGCATTTCCTGAGATCTCCCGCAATATAGCACCCCTAGGTTTTGTAATTGTTTTAGTTAGAGTTTCTATTGCTGTGACAAAACACCATGACCAAAAAATAAGTCGGGGGACATCATAGCACATCACTGAAGAAAGCCAGGGTAGGAACTCAAACAGGGCAGGAACCTGGAGGCAGGAACTGATGCAGAGGCCATGGAGGGGTGCTGCTTACTGGCTTGCTTCTCATGGCTTGCTCAGCCTGCTTTCTTATAGATCCAGACCACAGTCCAGGGATGGCGCCACCTACAGTGGGCTTTTGTCATCTCCCCCCTCAATCACTAATTAAGAAAATGCCCTACAGGTAGATCGTACTGAAGAATTTTCTCAAGTTTCTCTCCTTTTCTCTAGTTTGTGTGTCAAGTTGACATAAGACTGGCCAGCACAGTAATACTTAACTAAAAGTCATCTCTTCCTCCACTACTGCTTTAGTGTTGCTTTCTACTATCAAAGTTGCCCGATGCTGCCTTGTGTTGGACACCCAAAGGCCTATTGCTTTCAGACCTCTTTGCATGAGACATCTCTGTCACACAGAGACCAATGCTGAATATTGAAAACCTGAAATGGAATGGCAGTTGTCCTCATGGTAAAACTCTTAGCCACTCCAGTGGTCTCGAGGTTCCTTTCAGTCTCTAGCTCCTGGGATTTGCCCCTCATCTCTCCTGACTCCACTGAAGAGTTGCTCTGGGTATTTCAGAAGCCTCATTCCCACCTTGTGGATGGGAAAGGTGTGTCCTGCTTTGCTGCTTCAGACTCCAGGCCACTCACTGCCAAAGGGAAAGCAGTCAGCTTCCCTTTCAGAGAGCCAGGAGGGCAAGTGCTTAGAGGAAGCAACTACTGGCTGCAACATACAGGCAACAGGACAGATCCTTCTGGGCCATGGATCTGGAGAGCGGGGTTAAATTTTCCACCCATGAATTAATTTCTGCCTCCTTATGGGGGGTGGGCGAATTTGTGGGATCAAGTTGAGGCAGCAGCCTGCCTTCATCCCTTTCTTCTACCTTGGGTAGTGTCATCTGAGAAGGCAGCCTATGGAGTGAATATTTGGAGAGTCAGGCTCTGAGGTCCCTGGGGGACTAGGAGGACCCTAGAAATGTAGCTCTGGCTGGTCCAGTGTATATGTCAACCTTGTCCCAGCCTCCCAAGTATTGGGATTATGAGTTCCATAATGCTCATAGTGCTTTGCATGAAGAGGACCCAGGCTGGCAAGGTTGAGGCTCAAGGTGGCCTCCTGGTGGGATCCTGTTATCCCTTAAAGACTGCCACGGTTTGTTGCAGACTGTGTTACAGAGATTAGATTCTTAGTATATATTAACCATGGAGGTTTGGAGCAGCATTCCCTGAAAGGGATGGGGGCTTGTCAGAGGTTTTTATTTTAAATGACAGGATTATGCCTACACAATTGTACATTCTTTATGCACATTTTTAAACAGAAGAATGAGAACTTTTCAGAGAAAAATGAAATCCTTTAATTAGAAAGCACTGAATAAACAGTGCAGGAAATCTTACCCCCACTTCCAGCTCTGCCCGTGTCCTCAGAGGGCCCAAGAACAAGAATGAAGACTGCAGCTCTTCCATGGAAAGTGACCCTGCTGCTAGGCAGAAAGAATGACACCCTCAAATGGTGGAGCCAGGACAGACTCAAAGTTGGAGTGTCCCCAGGGCATGGAGAAGCTGCCACAAGTACACATCCCCTGGGTGGACCATTGGTGTCTTCTCCAAAACTCCATCAGTTTTCATGGCGAGGCTGGAGATGGTGAGTCGGAAACCTCAATTGCTCAGAGGGGCAGGGCGTCCATCAAGGAGTGGTGGGACCCTGGGCTGTTGGAATGGATAAGGTTAGAACCATTTCAGACCCACCAGAGCCCACAGGGAGATAGAAGCTCAACTTACTGTAATGGCTCACAGTCAGTGGCTCTTGACAAGGGTGACATTCTCACAGGGGACGTGGAAATGTGTGCAGAGTTTGAGCATCCTGGGTACAGTGGGTTTTGCTGACGTCTCATAGATGCAGGTCAAATGTACCACCCGCCATCCTAGGTGTGTAGCGTCTTGTGGATGGAGGCCATGTGTACCATCCATTAGCCCAGGTGTATAGTGTCTCATGGGCGAAGACCAGATATACTACCACCATCCCAGCTGCATGGTGGCTCCTGGCTCTACCATCTCCAAGCTCTGTATTTATAATGTCTCATGGGTAGAGGCCAGGTGTGCCACCATATGTGTGGGCACAAGGCACACACACACACACACACACACACACACACACACATAGTCTAGGTGGTAACCATGTCCCTAAATGCATTCCACTGACGTTGCTTTTCTTAGTGTTTCAGAGAGAGAATTCTCTAAATCATCAGATCATACCTTCCTGGTCTCAATCACAGTTCATGCAGACGGCTCCCTGGCTCAGTGGTTACCTCCCTTGCTGTTTCTGGTTGGCCTGTCCCTGTCTGTGGTCCTTGTTCATGCTGTGTGATACACTAGGGCTGCTTAGGTAGCAGGTCCGTGCTCTGGCTGCTGCCTCTGCATGGAATGTTCCTTCCCACATGTGTCCAGCTTATTTCTTCAGCTTCACCCACTGGCAGAACTCGAGACATGACATCAGAGCTGCCCCACCCACAGCGTCTTAACACTCTTTAGCTTCTATGTTTGTTCCAAGCACCTGCCCCATTCTTGCTAGCAAAGTGTCTACTCGATTGCCCTTGTTATCCGTATTCTTTACGTGTTGGAGAGCACAGTTGTAGTGACTGTGGCAAAGCCTGGCATGCGTTGATGCTGGATGCACGTTTGCCAGCTAGCTCACCAAATCATTAATGGAGGGGGGGGGAATGTAAGCTTGATAAAAATGTGTTTATGAACTGAATATGACAGGATAATAAAATCCCCATCAACACGTTTAGAAACATAAAACAAGCACTTGTTGGAACGCTCAGATGTCATGGGTCGCATCAGAATGTGTGGTTCTAGCCATCAGACAGATAACGGATACATTGGGAGAGTGGCAGCCTCCACTCCCTGCCCCTTCTGGGTCCTGACCCCGCTTCTTCCCTCAATCCCCTTCCTTCACCTCCTTTTTTTCCCCCTCACTACATGGTTAAAATTGATAAATAGCGAGGATCTGATGGTGAATCAACGCAATCTAATTGCACAGCATCCCTACAAGCCTGATAATATAAATATAAAGTTTGGAATATGCAAAACGGTGCTTCAAATTATTTATAGCCCAATATATTTGCAGCAACAGTAAAAAAAAAAAATGTTCAGATGATGAATTCCAAATGGCTAGCATGGAGAAAGGAAGAATTAGGGGCCATTAGAAGGAAATATGAGGCTTCAACTTTACCATTCATACAGAAATATTTTAAAAGATTTATTTGAAAGTTTGAACGTGTCTATGTGAGTGCCTATGTGTGTGCACATGTGTGTGCCTGTGCATGTGTACAGAGGCTGGAAGAGTGCAGCTGATGTCTGTACCTTCCCTCTCCTTGAATCTGGGCCTCATATTATCTTGGCCAGGCTGGAAGCCACGGACTCCCGGGTGGTTATATGTGCGCTGGGATCCAAACTGTGGCCCCTCGTGACTGCACAGCAAGCACCCTTTACTGAAGAGCTGCCTCTCCAGTACCTGTATCCACGTTTAAAACATAAATTATAGATGACAAATGGTACTGCTAGATGGGGCTGGGTGTTCGGGTGTTCTGTAGTTTATTCTTTGTACTTTGCTGGGCAGTGTTTAATTTTTCATAATCACGTGACTGACTTTTGCTGAACTGAAGTAAGCACTATAGAAGCAAGTACTAGAGTTATCTTCATCACTGGACTTCCTTTTTTTGTGAGACAGGCTCTCGCTGGGTAGCACAGTCCTGGCTGCAGCCCCTCTGCCTCAGCACCTCTCTGCCACCTGTTTCACCCCTTGTGAGACGTCTGGTTATTTTCTGTGTGGGTTGGTTTGGGCTTTGATTTTTCTTTTTACCGTTCTTCATCGTTCAGTATAAGTCCCTTTTCAGATATGTGGTTGGAAAATATTTTTTTCCAGTCTTCTTGGTTTTCGTGTTCTTAACAGCCTTAAGTTTCTTGTTTTTAGCTTGTATTTTGTGTCAAGGAAGAAAATCCTTCATTTTTGCCTTAGGTCTGAAGTTTTCTGTTTGTCAAAAATATATAATTTACATTTTACGCTTAATCTTTGATTCATTTGGAGCTGATTTCTGTAGTCATGTTTCAGATGCATGTATACTTTAATACATGGATGCCCAATTGCTCCTGCACTATTTGCTGAAGACCACATTTCCTGTGTTGAGTTTTACTTTTGCACCATGGTCAAACATGTCAGCTGCCACCACCAACCTACAAAGTGGGAAAGGAGGAAATCTGACTCTCTGTTTTCTATTTATTAAGCAGTTACTAAGCAAGCTGGCAAAAGCAAATAAGAATGGACTTCTGAAAAATCTGGAATCTAATAAATGACTTACAGCAGCCCTGAAGACTGATGTTGCTAGTCAAGGCCGTAGAACCTCAGCTTGAGAGCACTGTGACATTTTCACCCATTGCTCCGCCCTTGCTAAGAAAAAGGCAGCCATTTTCCTAGTGAAGCCTGTTGCTGTCAGTCAGTGGGAATCTATTCTGTAAGAGTTTTGTTTTTATTTCTTCTTTCTGCCCCTGGAGGATCAGCTCAAGGATCCACCTTTGTTTCAACTGCCCCACAAAGTTAGAAGTAAGCTACAAAGAGACCTGGGACCCCAAGGAACCCAGCATACTCTTCCATATCCAATGGGGGTGGGGTGGGGGTGGAAGGGAGAGAAAGATTCAAAGGGCCTCAGGGACGTGCTGACCCCAGGCTAGAATAGGGTTGTCATGTGGTAATCTGAGGGTTCCACCTACCATATAAGGTTACCTGGAGGCCTGAGCAGGCTGGGGAAACTTTCATGAAGATAGCAATCATCCAGAATGCCACATCTGGAGATAGGTTATTCCAAGGGTATATGGTTAAGCTAGGCCTCAAAAGGCTAAGGCTTCTTAACCTGTGTAACAAAACATCCACCACTAGGTCCAGGTGGGGCACTAGGCCCAGGTGGGGCATTAGGCCCAGGTGGGGCATGTGGGGAGTGGCCCATCTCCACTTTCAAAGCCACGTGGCTCTGCTGCTGCTATGTTACGATGGGGGAGCAGCCCAAAGTAGACCATGCGTCTGTGGCTAGAAACCAAAGAGGGTGTGAGCTTCCCAGAGGACCCTGCAGTTCCGCATTGCCCCCACAAACACGTCAGTGTAGGCAGCACAGTCAGCAGCTTAGAAAAGAACAGAAACAGCCTTTCCCCACACCGTCTCACCACAGCTACAGTGAGGCATGGTTTCTGTGGTTCTTTATCAAAGAACGAGTTTTGAATACACAAGCAGGAAAGGCGCCCTACTTGGATCCTTTCCTTAGTTGTCCTGAGACTCCTTCCCTGCTGACCCCTCATCCTCTCTCTTCTATGACTATGGAGTTTTAGAGTTTATTATTATTATTATTTTTAGTTTTAGTTTTTTTGCTGTTTCAAAAAGAAGTTCTAAATATGTCTATCTTTATGTCTGAGGACTTGCACAGGGTGAGCACTAGCAATGAATTAGTGAACTTATTTTTAAATTCAAACTTAAAAAAAAGTTCAAAGTTTAAAAAAAAAATGTTTGCTGCTCAGAGTTAGAAAGTCTCTGTGATAGTTTGAGTGTGAGCTGTCCCCCACAGGCTTGTGTGTTGGGATCCTCTGTCCCCAGCTGGTAGTGCTGTTTGGGAAGGTGGTGGAGCCTGCTGGAAAGCCTTGCCCCACTTCTGGCCCTCTCTCCTTCCTGACTGTGGGTGCAACTTGACCAGCCACCTCACTCACTGGCCACCGTACCTTCCTGCCACCATGTGTCCCTTCTAACCAGGCAGCAGAACAAACCTTTCCTTCCCAAGTTGCTTCTTGTCAGATGTTTAGTCATGGCAGCAAGAATAATAACTAATACAGTCTCCTTACTTATGCCCATATTCCCTGTTTTTAGAGTGGTCACCATTTTTATTCCCTTCCCCACCTCTGACCCCTGTTTGTCTTAAGGTAGAGTGAACACTTGGTCAGGTGCTTATCACAGTATACTGGTACACAAATAAGCCTTAATTGATTAGATATTGAGATTTCTTGAATGGAATGGAAATGAGCAGAATGCTCTCATCCACAAATCTGGACTGAGAAGAAGTTTCTAGGGAACCAGAGTTAACTGAGATGGATTATTCAGCCCTTGTCTCTTGCTTTAGTGGAGTCACCAGCTCCTCAGACATAGTGAAGTCCAAGACCCAGGTGATACATAGACCAGGACCTTCTCTGCGTTTCAGGGTGTATGGTTAAGCATATACCTTGAATGTGTCAGAGCACCTCAAACTGAGACCTCAGCTTGGCTACACAGTCCTCACCATCTTGTCACCTGCACAGGAACCTTGTAAGTTGAGTGCACCCCATATGCTCCTCAGGGAAGCTACTCAAAGAGTAAGTTGGCTATAATCTCGGAGATTTATGGTGGCAGCCTGGAGCCATGCAAAGCACATCTCTTTGGAATCCTCTGGCCCAGGGAGATGAGTCCTGCTTCTCCTTCTCTAGGAAAGGAAGTGACTTGGGGGGTAAGGAAACCCAGAGCTTGTTTAGCCTTCTCCTGTGTGGCAGTGTCACGCACCACACCACAGCACACCACATCTGCTTTCTGATGGTAACGACAACACAGAAGGCAAGTGAAATTAGCTTCAATTGTAAATGAGGATGTCACCTGATGACAGGAAGCAGGCTAAGGCTGCACCTGCTCAGGACAGTCACCCTAGATGCCGTGGATGGTGAGGCAAACAGAGTGTGCTGTTTATGAGAGAGGGCATAGAGCTAATCCCAGAAAGATGATTCAACAACTGGATCTGCTCTTGAAAGGGACATATCTCTGGGATGCTAACATTGACTCTTTGGGGCTGGGGAGACAGTTTATTCAGCAAAGGGGTTACCTGATAAGAAGGGGGATCTGATGTCTATCCCCTGAACCCACATAAAAACAGCTAGACATGGTGGCATGTGTTTGTAATCTCAGCACTGGGGAGGAAAGACAGGCAGATCTCTGGGACTCATTGACTACCCAGCCTAGTTTAATCAGCAAGCCTTGGGTCCCAGTGAAGATCCTGTCTCAAAACAAAGCATCCAAATGGTGCCTGAGGAAGGACATCTGAAGATATCCTCTGGCTTTCACACACACACACACACACACACACACACACACACACCCCTACACACCTACATCCATCCCCTGACACATACACAATTCAGCTTCCTTGGTATTCAAACCAAGAGTCACACATGCTGAGCCTTGGGTATCCTTCTGTTTCCCAGAGAGGGTATGATTCTCCCCCAGTTCCTGAGCCTGGGACAACTATCCATGGCTCCAGATAGAGACACTTACTCTAATTGGCAGTGTCTGGTGAAGGTAGTTTGGGACATGGCAGTGCGGCAGAGGCTGAGCAGAGATGGGGAACTGCCTCTCTTGGTGGCCTGGCAGCAAGGGCTTTCTGGAAGGCCTGAAGTTGTGGCCATCAGCTGGGACACATTTAGGTCTGGGTCATACCTGGGGTATATAGCTTGCTGCAAGCCCAGTAGCACCATATTCCAACATCTATTACAAGGCAAGGGGCTTTTTAGAAAACAAACAAACAAACAAAAACAAACCTGCAGGTTGGGGGTTGTTTGAGGAGTAAGCATTGCAGGAAACTAGGGAGACAGTTCCTAGCCTCCCTTTACCTCCTCTGGCAGTTGTGGATAAGTGGGTCTCCTGAAGACTCTGGGAGCCTAGCCGGGCCACAGCCATTAGGGAGAGCAGCCCTGTGAGCTAGAGTGGAGGAAAATGGATGCCGGCTGGCCTCTGAACTTGCTGTGCTGGGGCAGCCTGACCTGCTGTGCAGAAGGAAGTGCATACAGTCTGTTTTCTCCCTCTCTGAGACTCTCTCAGCATGAAAAACAACTGATTTTCATTCTATGGGCTCTGGGAAATAGCCTTTGTTCCTGCTGGCCCTGGAAAAGTGGCCTTAATCCAAAGTGATTACCCACCGTGCACCAAGATTTATTCTTTGCTGATAGCCTCTCTTGCTGCCTGAGTCCTGGG
Organism: Cricetomys ansorgei; assembly: GCA_026225945.1. Taxonomy (NCBI): domain Eukaryota; kingdom Metazoa; phylum Chordata; class Mammalia; order Rodentia; family Nesomyidae; genus Cricetomys; species Cricetomys ansorgei. The sequence goes on from JAMJFZ010000320.1 coordinate 2,233,857, forward strand.
CTCAAATTGCCCACAGCCTGTCACGGGGGCCATATGTCTTTCTATTCCCGCGTCAAGAATGACATTGAAGTCACTTTGTCCTTTCTGAAGCTTTTGTGTGTGCACGCGCGTGTGGCACCGACCTCTATGGTGGATGCTGGCAGTTAAAAGAAGCCATAAAAACCTCAGGGGTTAAAATGAAGCCCAGGACAAAGGGCCAGTTCCCACAGAGCTTGCAGAGCTTCGCATCTCTTCCGTCTGCCTTGTGCAGCTTTGGGACTGCTTCTGTGTTAGTGTTCTTGTACATGGGGTTAGCTAAGGTCCCCGAGGAGTGTCCAGGCAAGGACTCAAGCCATGGGGTGGGTGTTCATTGTCTTTCTTGGCATCTCAGAAAGGACAATCCATAGGGGCTTACAATTTTGTTGCTCAGTCATTGAAGTTATATGAAGAGAATTCTATGTACTCGTGATACTCCACTCCTGGCTCTATCATTTGGCTTGAGACCAGGGTCCAGAGGAGAACTCATTGTATTTGCTTCTTGTACAGAGAATCAGTGCAGGTGGCTGTCGGTTCAGAGCGGCATCAGGTCAGCTGCCTGCTCTCACATCGTCACATCCCTCCTGTCATTTTGTCTCCTCGTGCCATTTGTGTTGTGCAGGAAGCAGGCGACCCCACTTCACTGATGCCAGCAAGTGACAGAGGGGCACACACAAAACTGGAGCATGGAGATCGTCTTTGGCCTCCCTCTCCTCGACATGTGGCTTTTGCTGTTTTGCACTTTATAAAAAATAAAATAAAATTTCAAATTAACTGCAGTTTAGCTCTATCTCAGATTTTAATTGCTTGGAATTAGCGCCTGATTTGCATAGTACTTGATTCGCCAATTACCCGTGACCATGGGGTAATCTGTGCTAAAACTTGGGACAGCTCCTGATTGCGTTCCATCAGAGAAGGGGCCGGATTGTCTGTGAGGCTGGGATGGGAAAATTCCCAAACGGGCTGTGATTTAATGCTTCCATGTGCATACTCTCCATGCTTTTGTTAAGCATGCTCATGTTAAGCACCTTCTGGAAGTTCACTTTCCAGAAAGGAAGGCCAAGAGAAGTCGAGGGAGCTTACCTGGCTTACAACTAACCCCTCAAGCTATCACATTATCTTATAGCCCAAGGTCATGGCTGACCTCCAACTCAATCTGATTTCAGCTGTCTAGCATCACACCTTCTGGAGTGTGTGTGTGTGTGTGTCTGTTATTTAAATTGAGAAGACCTGTGAGTCAGAATCCAGTGTACTTATGATTATCACTGAGGCAGGGAATTTGCATGTGGTGTCTGGGATAGTTCAACTGTCATCTTGATACAATATCCAGGAAGAGAGAGGTTCAATGAGGAATTGTTTATATTAGGTATGACTATGGGCCTGTCTTTGGGCCACTCTGCTGATTATGTTAATTGAGATGGGAAAAGCCACCCATTGTGGGCAGCACCATTCCCTATGTTTGAGTCCTAGACTATAGGAAAGTGAAGAATGCTAAGCTGAGCAATAGTAAGCATGTGTGCATGCATGTATTTTCTCTGCTCTTCACTGTGGATATGACTGGCTGCTTTAAGTTTCTGCCTTGACTTCCATACTATGATGGACTATAACCTGGAATTGTGAGCGCCGTTAGAGCCCTTGTCTCTCCTAAGTTGCTTTTGTCAGGGCATTTTATCACAATAGGAAAGAATACTAGGACAGGGAGTCAGGTTACTGTTCTAGCCAATAGAGACCCAGGATGTCTGGGTTATCACGTTATCAGTTCACGTTATCAAGTCCCACAACTGAGAGTGTGGGCTTGGCACCTAAGTCTAGTTTGGGCTCTATATCAGTGGTTCAAGAGTGGGGCATCTTGGGATTGTCTCTAATTAGAGGTTTGAAGCCACTTAGAGGCTGGAGCTACAATTGTCTGCAGGTCTGTCCCCAAGGACTTTTTCCACTGCTGTCCCAGGGGCCTAGGTGATTGCTCTTGACAGAGCCATGTCTTGTGTCTTTCTGACATTATAGGCGACATGTAGAGGCAAGTACTTTGAGAAGCTGGTGTGACACTTTGAACAGGGTGTGGGGCATCTGTCAAACACTTGTCCCCAGCTGATAGCGCTATTTTGGAAGGCGTAGTAGGAGAGGCCTCACTAAAGGAAGCAGGTTACTGGGGGCATGACGTTGAAGGCTATCTTGTCTTTCCTTCCTGTTTCCTGGTTGCCATGAGGTAAGCTGCTCTGCTACTGTGATGTTTGGCCTTGCCCTAGCCCATAGCAATGGGCCAAACACCCATGGATGGAATCCTCTGAAACCACAAGCCAAGCTGTTGATCTCAGGTATTTGTTTCAGTGAGTCAAGCAGCATGGAAAGCCATCCTAGGAGAAAGGAAGTATGGGCCGTGGATGGGAGGCCACAGGGTTCGGGCTATCCAGGCTGCTGGACCCAGAGTTGCAGGATATAATGTCTGCCCCATTACGTGTTGGCTTGTTTAGGTCTTATCCTTGGTTTGTGCTCCATCCCTTTTCCCTGTTGTAGTGGGAGTGATGACTCTGCCACTGCATGTTGGAAGTATGTAACTTGCCCTTTGAATTCCACAGGGGCTCACAGCTAAGAGTTTGCCTTGAAATTCCTGAGGCTACTTTGGATTTTTGATGGCACTGGATCTTCTGAGCTTGTGTGGGAAGAGCTGTGCATTTTCAGCAGCATGTGGGGAAGCTGTACCACATTAGGGAGAATTATGACTCTGTCTGGAGAGTAAGTGTGGGTTTAGGACATATGTTTGAGTGTCCAGCTGACTAGTGATAGATGTGACTGTGAACTTAGGTTGAAACACACCTTGGAAGTCAGTAGAGCACAGTTCTGGGGGTGTCTGTGGGAACATCTCTTGAGAAGGTTAGCTAAAGGAGAGACTCATTCTGAATGTGGGCAGCATGTTCAGTTTGTGGTTATGGATGGAATGAAGGGGAACAAGGAGGAACCCACAGCATAGGTGTTCTCTCTAACTTTTTCTTGACTGTCAGGAGGTGGTCAGTGTCCTCTGCTGCCATAATGCCTAACATTGACTCAGACCTGAGGACTGTAAGCAAACATCTCTGAAATCTCACTGAAGGGAGGGTACCAACAAGCCAGGGTATTACTTGGCTTGAGACCTTGGTAGGAGGCAGCACTGTGACTGTGGGGTGGGGCAGGGCTCAGTCTGCAGTCATGGCAAGGGCTGGCTGTACCACTTGCTGTACCCAATCAGTGAGATTGCTGGTGCTGTGTTTGGGGGTACCTCTCCTGTAGGTAGAGAAATTCAGCCCCTGTACTCACGGCTCACTTTGGGATAAACTCCCTGCTTAGGGTCAGACTCTCAGATTTAACAAAGTTATAGAGAGTTTTTGTTTTTTTCCTTACATACATAATAACGACATACCCACTTCACAGGAGGACAGTCCCATGGGAGTGGCTGTCTGACAGCTGTGTCTTGGCCATGGCCTTCTCCTGGCCATCTCTATGGTTAGGAGATGTCCTGCTGAGACGAGGCTCTGAATCCTTCATGAACAGCCCCTGAGAGTATCTTTAGATCAAAGGCTGCTGGTGGGAGCAGCACAGAGCCTGAATTCCCAGCAACTTCCTGGTCATTTGTCTCTGGTATCACTTTCCTGGTTGAACAATGTGGTCTTGTAACTTGTGTTGGAACCCAGAGATTCTGAGGGTTTGGGGTTGTCAGCACAGCATCTTTTCTGCTTTGGAAGACCTCATCTTATATTAGTTTGCCTGGAAGTCACCCTGATTGCCTCCTGCTTGTGTTTTGTCATGTTCTTGGGGGCTATGGGGCTGCCACTCCCTGAAGAAGGTAGGTATGCTCCAAGCTCTGTATCCTGTGTCACCAATGGTCCATGTACAGGTCCCAAGTGGTTCCTGTACTCACTGCCCAGCATGTTGGAATGAGGGTCTTCAATTGCTGTCAAATGACTACATTTGAGGCCATGCAGTTAGAACTGCCTTTGAGTGACCCAAGACTCATGGATTTCTTTCTAGACCACCCTATTTCTACACTTATTCTGTCAGTCCCTAACAGAACCCTGTCTTTCATCTCCTAACACACAGTTACTGTTAGAGTGTTGGCCCAAAGCATAATGCTAGCTTAGGAGACAACAGTCCCACCCAGAAGCCCCTTTCCCAAAACAAAGGAGGCAACGCACTATTCTAATGTGGTCTGGCAGGAGGAGTTAGAGTAGGTGTAAGCTGGGCTTACCTTGTGTTATTGGGCTACAGGGCACATCAGACTATCAGCTATCTCAGCCTGTGATACCCTTGCATTTAGGTCTTCCTCTGCTTCACAGCTCAGTGCCCATCATACAGCATCGGTGAGCAAGTGCTCTGGCTTATTCTCACTTGAAACTCAGATGTGTTACCCTTGGAAGAGGAGGTCTCATTCCAGCTCCCAATGCATGCCAGCACTGTCCATGCTACCTGCAGCTCCTACATGCTTTGATCCACCCTAGCACCTTGCTCCTACTCTTCTTACTCTAAGCACTGTCTGCTGCAGCTCTTGTGTGCTCTATGTACAGCCTGCTGCAGCTCATATGTGCTTTGACACACCCCCACTGCCTTGCTTCTGCTCCCCTTACTTTATGTCCTAGTTTCATTCCTGTTGCTGTGATAAAATACTGAGACAAAAAAGCAACTCAAGGAAGAAAGGATTTACTTGTCTGACAGTTCCAGGTTACAGTACATTATTGAAGGGAAGTCAAGGCAGAAACTTAAGTATCATATCCACAGTCAAGAGCAGAAAGAGAATGACATACAGATTCTTGCTTGTTATTCTCAGCTGGCTTTCTCCTATCATACTGTTAAGAATCTGCTACCTAGGGGATGATGCTGCCCACAATGGGTGGGTCTTTCTATACCAACAATAGAGACAGTTCTCTACAGACATCCCTCACTGACACTGTTTCAAGATGCTTGGTTGTGTCAAGTTGATGATTAAAAGTAATCACCATATTCCTTTTGGATTTCTACTTGGCATTTCTCCATTTTCATCCTGTTCACAGTCTAGCATGCTTTCTATATATTATTTATTGCTTTTTAATGTATGGACACAGAATCTGAGGTGGAGATGTCCTGTTTCTTCTGATGTGTATAGTGTCTTACACAGAGCGAGTTATACTAAAGTTTGTTAACACACTAATGAATATGAGTGTGTGGAGTTCTTTGATGAGCATATATAGGTAGGTATGTTTGCACATGTGCATTCTTGTGTAATGCATGCCGAGGCCAGAGGCAGACATCAGATGTCTTCCTCAAATTGCTATCCACCCTATTTTTTTTTTTTTGAGACAGGGTTTCCCATTGAGCCTGGAGCCCATCAATTGCTTAGTGTGGCTACCACTGAGCCCAGAGATCCTCCTGTCTCCACTTCACCAGTGTTAGAATTACAGGTGCATGCTGTTGCTGCAGATTTTTTAAAACATGAGTTCTGGGGGATTGAACTGAAGTCCTCATGGTTGTGTGGCAAACACTTTATGGACAGCCATCTCAACCAGCCTTTGTTTTCCTTAATAGCTATGGTGCTGAACCTCCCTATACACACCTGAGGTATGCAGGATGTGTTCTACCACAGCCTTGTGGACAATACCTAAAGCTGCTGGACTTATCTTGGTTCATAGCTGCCTGGGCGACTCTTGAGGTGAAGAGGCAATAGCAAGGAACCATGGACACTGGCTACTGACTTCTGGAAGCCTGAGAATATGTCAGTGGGAATGGATTCTCTTCATATTGCTGAGAAAGGATCACTTTTGCCCTGTTGGTGGGGCTTGAGTTCATGGTGTTAAATGAGGGGAAAAGAAAGGCATGGAGCTCTTAGATTTGCTGAGCGCCATTTTATATCTGCAAAGGAAGTGGTGTCCATGCTGTCCAGCTCATGAAGGGACGAGTCCTATGTGGTGTCAGTAGCCTCTGGCACTGGGGTGGTCAACTCCATGTTTGGATGACACTTCACACTGCATTCTGTGTAGTTATTTGAGTATTTGCCTTGATTAGATCTTTCCTATTTTTTGAGGAAATGTTCATGGTAATCTAGTTTCCTTATTGAGCTGAATAATATTTAAAACCACAAAAGTAGAGGAAGCTCCCGTTGGCAGTGTTTCATTGACCTGGAGGGCTGGGAGTTGATACTGTAGATGTTCAGGCTTACAGGTGTCCAGGATTGCAGAATACCCAGGCATCCATCCTGAGAACTCAGCCAATGCCTTTCCTTTCAGCCTATAGTACAATGAGTGAGCCTGTGAGGAGAACAGGAAGCTGTGGGGATCTATTAGATGGTCAGCCCCCTCAGGGTTAAATTTCATTACACTTCAACCATGCTTACATTGTTAAATAATAGTGCCTTCTGTCAACTTTAATGTTTCTGTGTTTCAAAGCCTTTAGTCTCAAGAAGGTCATAAATTTCTCAGTAGAAAAAGTCCTTAGACCATATTTATGTGGAATCCTCAGTTTACCACCGATATTTTAAAGTCTGTAACTTTAGGAAAAGAATAAAAAATCATGTGTAATTCACATCATGGCTTTGGTCTCCTTCTCTCTCTCTCTGTGCCCTTCCCCTCTCCTTCTACTCCTCGTTCTAAACACTTTGAGAAGGGTGTCACCGTGTAAATCCGCATGTGAAATATCAGCCACAATAAGTAGCATATTAATAATCTTGAGTGGGATAGAAATGTCTTCTGGATATTTGAGAAAGCTCATTTGTAAAGCTGGATGGTAAGCCTTTCTCTGCGCTTTTCAAGAGGCAAACGAGAAGTAAAGTAAGAGAGCAGCAGGGTCATAGAGAAGGGAGAAGGGCTTTGGGACAGAGAGGGAGGGAGTGAAAGAGATCTGGGTACATTCTGGGACTCAGAGCCTTGCTTTCTGACTCATATCTCTTTGCTCAGGTTGAGCACCAATAGGGGAGGAATGGACTTATTTCTGCTTATAGATCATAGGCTCATCATTAAATGGGAAGCCAAAGCAGGAATTCCAGCAGGAATCTGAAGCAGAAACCACGGAGTAAATTTACTTACTGGCTTAATTGCTGCTGGCACATGGTTATCTGGCTTTCTTATACATCCCAGGTCCATCTGCCTAGGGATAGTGCTACCTACAGTGGGCTGGGCCCTCCAACATCAATTAGCACTCAAGACAATTACCCACAAACATGCTCACAGGCTAATCTGATCTGGCCAATTTCTCTCTCAGATGACTCTAGGCCATGTCAAGCTGATAATCAAAGCTAACAGGGCAATGGCCCTGGGACCCTTCATTCTAGAAGTGTAATATTTGTGGAAACTGGTTTCTGTGGGAGGGACGACGTACAATCATAATTGACACTGGTAGGGCTGAGAGGCTGATTAGACCAGAAGGAAAAGATAAAGGGAAGCCAGAGCTGCCTAAAAGATTGGTGTGCCCTCACGTCCCACCTTGTCTCTCATGTCATCTTCTTGTGACCCTTGGATGCTGAACTTGACTTGCCAGCCCTGGACACCAGCACGGGCAACATGAATCTACCTGGCCAGGGCTTCTTCTTCAGTTCCTCATGGCCACACAGCTGCCCTGGACCCTTGATTTTCTCTCTCACTGGATTCGTCCTTGTTGTTCAGATGCCATGCAACATAACTGAAGGCTCATATTGTCATTGCAATATTTGATCCCAGCTTCATTATTCATCATAATTTCAAGGCCATGTTAAAACAGTCTCCCAGTTTTACACAAGAGTATCTCCCATCAGGATTTGAGTGTTCACAAGGTGATGATATTGAGATGAAGACATGTTCTGAAACAGACTCAGAGGAGAGAGCAGCCATCTATCCCTGGTGTCATGAGTGTGCTATGCCAGAAACACACATGAACAAATTTGTGTCTTCACATGATATCAGATTTATTGTTACTGAATAACAATAAATTCGTTAACTATAGTGGTTTCAATGTCAGCAAAATTTTCCAGATAATCCAGCTTACCTTGGTAGCCTGGCTGAAGCCATACATGCTCTTTTATTCCAATCTTAACTACTAATGTTAACTCTCACCCCACACAGCACACTGTAATAATATCTACATATCTGTATGTATAGATATGAATTACAGAATGAATACCAGTCAAAGAGGCTGAAGCAGAGTTCAAGAGGTTTCAGAAGCTGGCCAACAGAAATGCAACTGGAGTCTGTATTGATAACTAAGCCAAATAAGCAGCAGGGAAGAAGCTACCATCGAGGCCTTGGGAGAGTCAGGGTTGAGGGCAAAGATGCATAGCTGAGTCTACCTGTGAGGTAAAAGGGCAAGAACCAGCTCAGAGCAGAAACAGTAGATCCAGGTCCAGATGGGCAAGCTGGTGGTGTGCGGATGGCAGTCAAGTAGGACCTGTCGGCAATGGGAGACCAAATCTAGCTGAAGCCTGAGGGGCAATTGAGAGTTTCTCTGTTGTGGATGCATGCATTGGGCATTAGATGATGGGTTGGTGAGAGTCCTTGATGCATGCATTGGGCATTAGATGATGGGTTGGTGAGAGGCCATTGCTATCTCAATGCTACATGTCCACCACTTTGAGGTTTAAGTGAAAGAGTCACATGCTTCCCTCAGTTGGCTGTGTTGGATAAGGTATTGAGCTGACTTCTCAATTCTGCCTGATACATTTACAGAGCCTTTTCTACTCAAAGAAATAAGTAATTTATCCATTTGTGTTGCACGGATGGTGATTTCTGTGCATTTGATGATTTCCTGAAGAGTGCAATCATCCTCCACCTTCAAAATAAACTCAAAAGCTGCTTGTGAAATGGACTCTCTCAGGCCAAGCATGACCTCTGTTTCACACCACTGGAGTCACAGCAGAGAATCGCATGATGTCTACACATGGACACACGCTCAACCTCTTTCTAAGGCTCTGCCCTGGGCTGGCTCTAAGTCATGTGAGGGATTTGCTGTACATTGACTAACTCAGCCCTCGTGTGATAGCCAATATGCAGGGGAGTGAATGGAGGTTCATAAATGGCAGGATTTTGCAACTGGTTACCAGGCAGCACCACAATCTAAACCACATGCTTCTGGCATCCACTCTGTAAAAAAAAAATAACTATAAAAATTAAAATACAATTATAGCATTTTCCATTTTTGTTTTCCTCCTTCCAGCCCTTCTCATGTACCCCTCCCCCCACGCATAGACTCCCTCATGAAATCATGACATCGTTTCAAAAGATTATATTGTAATGATGTCTAAATATATAAATAAGACCTGCTCGGTCCATTTGGTATAACTTGCATGTATATGATTTCAGGTTTGACCACTTAGTAAGGATGACCCAGTAGGGGGCCTCATCCATCCCCCCTGGAAAGACTGTGTCTCCTGATCTCAGCATTCCTTCGTTGCCTATATTCTTTGTCTATGGGTGGAACCCTGTGAGATCTCCCCCTTCCACGTTATCGTGTTTATTTGTGATATGCTTCTTCTGGTTTTGTTTAGGCAGCCATATTGTTGAGGTATCATGTGTTAAGTTTCTTTGTCATCTCTAGGTGACACAATCTCACAGCGGATTTCCTGGTTCTCTGCCTTAAAATCTTTTTACACCCTCTTCCACAATGTTTGCTGAGCCTTAGGTACAAGGAGTTGTGTTATAGGTGTTTCTCTTGGGACTGGGATTCCCCGGTCACTTGGTCTCTGAATTTCAACCAGCTGTGGTTTTCTGTGATGGTCTCTGTCGCAATGAGAAGTTTCTTTGAGAAAACTACATTTATCTTTGGATAGAAGGATGAATATTTAGAATGAAGTTTTGGGATTATGCTGGTTTAGTAAAGTACTAGACTTTCCTCTAAGATCCATGACTTCATTAGTCCAGATGTTGACTAGGTTTCCAGTCTCACACACGATTTCCCTTCTGTTAAGAGGGCTTTGGCTCCAATGAGAGAGCTGTTGGACACCATCAAGATGTGAGTGCCACTCTTGTATCCACTGGGTCGTAGCATCATGCTGGTTGTCATTGTGTCCATAGGCTCTACAGCTGGGTAGGACTGTTGGTTGTTTCCCTCCCTTGGAAGATGATATAACACCTTCTGGTACTATGAAGCTAGCCATAGAGAGGGGGCATTTGAGTGAGATACATCTCAGGTCCTCCAGGTCTTGGGTCTGAAGTAAACTGTATCTTCAGCAATAGGGGCTTCCCTTCAACTTCTGGGAGGCAGCAACCAGGAGCAACAGCAATTGCCCTTATTGTTTGGGGAATGCTTTAGACTTCTTTGAACAACAACTTCAAAGACAGTTTCTCATGCCTGGTGTTGGGGTTCTTAGTCTATGGCTCTGGGGGAGGGGCGGGGAGAGGAAGCGTTATTAGTACAAACAGGACAACTTTATTTAAATTATTTATGTGTAAGGAACCGAGAGAATTGTGGGTGAGTGAAGTCCTGAGTTAGTGTGTGTTGTTGGACATGGACGTGGCTATGTCAAGCCTCCAGTGCCTCACACTCTCAGGAGTGACAAAGCCATACCAGTGTGAGGCTCAAGAGGGATTGGGAATCTTTCCTTGGGGTTGGAATATAAGTGTTTATGGAGATTGATCAATGTGTGCAGAGACTAGCAACTATAGCTTCCTCCTCCAGGATGTTTACAGCCTGAGACCACTGGCCTACAGAGACTAGCTAATCTCTCTCTGTGCGCCTTGCCTAATAAACACACTGAAGTCATTTATGGGTTGCTGGTGGTAATAGATGTCTCCATCAGAGCAAACACATCCCTACCTGATCCCAGCTTTTCTGTATATGTATCTGTATGTCTGTCATTTCTTCATTGTATCACCATCCCTCGTCAGGGTTCTAGGACTGAAGCTGCAGGACTCAACAGCATATACATATATGTATATATGCACATAGACATACACAGTGTGTACAATTTTAGACAAATAAATAATAATATGATTCCTCATAGCCTTTTCTCACATCCCTGGTGTTTTACTGTTCTCCCCACCTCCTTCTGTATTGACCTCTCTATCCCTTCCTGAATTAAAGACTCCCTTTACCCATTTACCATTCAAATCACCTGCTTCCCTTTCTGTTGCCCCTCCCCTCATCATGGTTCCCCTTTACTTTCCTAGTTTCTACAGATACTCTAGGTTACACATTCACATCTGAAGATTTGGGGCTAGGATGCAACAGATGAGAGAACATGTCACATTTGTTTTTCTGGGTCTGGGTTATCTCACCATGATCTTTTCTAGTTCCATGCACTCATCTGCAAAGTTCATGATTGCATTTTCTGTGTAGCTGAGTAATATTCAATAGCATGTATGTGCATTTTCATTATCCATTCATCTGTAGAAGAACACCTAGGTTGTTTTTATTTTCTAGCTATTGTGAGCAGAGAGTAATGAACACGGCTGAGAAAGTATGAATGGAGTAGGATGTTGAGTCTCTTGTGAAGGGTTAATTACCTCAAGCCTCATAGACTGAGATGCTCTGGACAGGAAACTTAAATTGACTGATGACATCAATGAAAACCCCTGATGGGGTGATCCAGATATAAAACCTTCTGGAATCTACCACTTTCAGACTTCAGGGGAATTGACCTGCAGATGAACTCTTCCATCCCCGAAGTTTCCCCTTTTCCATCCTATAAAACCCATGACCCTCGCACCATGAGCACACAGTCTCAGCTTCTGTGGAGAGAATGAGGCTTTCAGTTGTTCTGATTAAAGAACAATTCTATGTCAGATGTCTAGCCTTGATTTTCACATCACCTCCAGTAGTCCCGATCTCACATTTGGTGCCAAAACCTGGGGTTTCTCTCCCTCTCTCTCATGTGTCTGTCTGTCTGTTTGTCTGTCTGTCTCTGTCTCAATCACTGTCTCTGTTGACTGTGTACCGAACCACACCCACCACAAACTCACTGGGAAGGGAAGGCATGACCAACACCTAGAGGTATCCCAGACCTTGGCCGTCTCCAGAACTTTGAGAGTTTCTTGGCTTTTGTCCTTGACTTTTGCTACCTGGTTTCTATAAGCATGGGACACCTTCTGAAAATCAGGCATTGTCCTCTGGCTATTATCTGGCCCTAGGTGATGACCTGGTGAATGGCCATAGTCTCTCTCTCTCTCCCTTGCCTTTTGAGATGGGTTCCAAATTGCCCTGCGTGAGATCAAACCTCAAAACTTTAGGTCTTGCTGACCACAGACCCACTATTCTTATATGGCTCTCTATTCAGATCTGGTCCCAATATCAATTAGACAGTGGCAGCACCTGGTCCAAACTCAGTAGTTTTGATTTCCAAATCATCACTGGCTTTTAGATAACTTTACTAGACAAAACAGCAGAAGGTCTGAAGCCCTCACCTCAAAGTCTCTTTTCTAGTTTTACTCCTGTTCTGTTTTATTCTGTCACTTCTGCATTTCAGGCTTTATCATCTCAAACTTCCAAACCTAAATCCTTAACTCTCAGATGCTGAGCTGGCCGATAAGCCTCCTCCCTATCAAAAGCAGAGCTTATGTTAAATTAGCAAAGTTTCCTGTCTAAGCTAAGACTATGAAGCTGGTTGGAATTTGGACTTCCTACTCTGGATACAATGTGTGTTTGTCTTCCAACCCTTTGTTGTGGATCAGGTTTGGCCTTTACTCTGCAAAAGAAGAGCAAAACAGCCTAATTCTTCCCGATCCTGGAACTGGGTTGATAACGTTCCTTAGGAAGTCACTCTTCTGCAACTCTGAGAGAAACATCTTGCTGTGATTCTAGCTACTCTATTAGCTACGTATGGACTCAGCTACCCAGAACTGAGATTAGCTGGGTGGTATCTTTCCATAAGGTCACCACTTCCTATATTCCGTTTAGCGTCAGGCTTTTCTTTAAACTTTTCATTTCTTTGAGCACTGGACTTAGTTCCATTACACTTCCTGAAGCCCCCTTTCTCCACAGACTGTATATTCTGTATTTTCCTTTCTCAGTTTGCTCCTTTTCATTATAGATAAGCATAAGAGTGACCATTAATAACCATACAACACAGCTAATACTAGGCTGTCTTGAAATCTCCTTTGCCAGTGCCATCAATTCAAAACTCTTCAAATTAGCCTTAGGCAGAATTTTTGGACAAGGGTAGAAAGCAGCCTATTCTTCACCAAAATATCTCTAGGCCACTCACTATTGTTCTCTGAAACATCTTGACCTGGGTCCCCACATTTCAAGTCACCCTCATCACCATCGTCTTCCATGTTCCTGCTAGTGTGGTCCATTAAGCCCCACTTAAAATACTCAACTGCTTTGCTAATCCAAATTCCCAAAGTCCACATTCTGCCAACAAGCAGGTCAGACCTGTCACAGAAATAACACACTTCCTGGTATCAGCTTCTGTCTAAGTCAGTGTCCCAATTCTGTGAAGAGACACCACTACCACAGGAACTCTTATAAAGGAAAGCATTTAATGGGGCTTGCTTATAGTTTCAGAGGTTTAATCCATTTTCTTCACAGCAGGGAGCATGTGGCACACAGATATGTTAGTTGCGAGTTCTATAACCAGATCTGCAGGCAGCAGAATGAAAGCCACTGGACCTAGCTTGGGCTTAAGAAACCCCAAAGCCCAACCCAGTGACATACTTCCTCCAATAAGGCCACACCCCCTAATCCTTCTCAAATAGTGCCACTCCCTAAACAATCAAATATATGAGCCTATGGGGGCCATTCTTATTCAAACCACCACACTAGTCCACTGTATGTTAAAGATGCTGTCTCACTGACATAAGACGCTCTGGTGATGCATACTGTCATCACATGGCTGTTGTGTAACTCTGGATCCTTGACATCTGTTAAACTTTATCATTGGCCCTCATATGGATCCTCCTCCGAGATCTGTAACGGGTGCCCTTCTGCATCACCTCCTTTGTCAGCTCAAAGCAGTTAAGAGATCCACACTTCTAAACCCGTAAAATCAGTCCACGTGACCTCTGAAAAGGTGACTAATGGGCTATCCAACTCATCCTTCCTTCCTGCTACTCTGGGCAGTTTTCCAGAACTCAGAGCTAAAATGGTTGGACTGAAGCCTTTTTTTTTTTTTTTTTCCATCAATTAATCTCTCTGTCTCACCAGCTCTCAGAAAACCTTAAAGAAATTCAGATCAGCATAACATGCTTCTACACCCGCTTGATTCTCTGGCTGCTGTGATATTCCAGAATTAAAGATCTGACTACTGCTGAGGATGGGATCTGTGCCCTTTTCCTGGAACAAGGCTGCTTCCACACCAACAAATCCAAACTGGTTCATGATGGTGCCAAACATGAAGGGACCAGACCCCAGACCCCAAAAAAAATCCAAGGCCAAGCGTCCTCCTATGGATTGGCTTTTGGATCCTTCCCACTCAGGCTCCTACCCTTAATCATTCCTTTCTCCCCTGTTATCTACATACTTACATTTTATCTTGTCTTTTAAGTGTTTTACTTACTGGCCCCACCTCCCTCCAAGTAATATTTTGGGTCAAATCTGCTTTTGTTCTTGATGTTTCAGAGAGAGGCCTGGGAACATAGCCTCTGCTCTTGGTCCTGTTACTCTACACAGTATCGTCTCAATCCTTTGGTTCTCAGCTGGGGGTGATTTTACAGCCTCTAGAAAAGGGTCATTGCAATGGTAGAGTGCAGTTGGAACTGGAACCCAGTGGGTAGAGGACAGGGAAGTTGTGCTCATTCATGTTTTTTATGAATAAGTGGAAAGGTGTTTCTGGGGGACAAAGTCATTCTACAGTCTCTGGGAATCTGGCTAACAAGTGCCCAGACACAGAAATTCCATTACATGCCTACTGGTCTATGTCTATGAGTTCACAGTAGAAAATAGCCCCTGGGAGTTACAACTTACTTCCCACAGCTTCCAGCCCAGAACTTCTAGTCTAGTAAGGAGATTTGGGTATGTTTACGATCATTTCAAACCCTTAAAGGGTACCCCCTGCCCCCCCATGCTGAGTTCTGTCAGCCTGAATGTTGTGCTAAGGGACAGTGCCCCTATCCTTTTGTGCAGGGCTTTGGGTTAGCCTCGGTGGTGTGAGGAACTGCTCTGCTCCATGCTGTCAGCAGTCCCTTCAGAGCTGGGGTGCACAGGAGATACTGGGGGGATGTGGAGGCCCCTTCCCATCAAGACTCTTCTCCAGTTGTTTCCTCCCTGGAGTGTGGGTTATTCACTTAAATATTCACTGTAAGGACCACCTCCCATCAACTGTACTCCCTCAGGGCTGAGGGAGACAAGACTCAGAGCTGTGCTTGTCCCCGTTCTGGCTGGAACTGGTTTTGATGCTCCCCTCAGAATCAGCAGCCGTTGTGTCAGGCTGTCTTGTACTACTTTGAAGAAGGCTGGTGCTTTAGGAGGCACCAGCTCCTGCTGAGTGAGAGTCTAAGGGCATTCAGGTTAGTCACTGTGTAGCAGGCTCAGAACCAACGGCCTCACAAAGTAGGCATGACCAACATGGAAACTGAGGTACGGAGGTTAGGTCAGTTGCCTGTAGTCTAACACATCCGGGTAATGGGGAGCTGAGTCCTGCTGATCCCGAAGCTTAGGCTGTCAACCAGTTCTTTCATATTGCCTCCCGTGGTTACAGCAGGGACTCCGTTTCATTCTTATAACTTATATCCTTTAAGTGTAGAAAGCACCAGAGAAAGGTCTTTTTGGAGGAAATGAAACATGGGCTAGTGTTAGTGTTTCGAAGGGGAGCTGAGGCTCAGAATGTGAACAGGCTTGCCCATAGTCATGGCAAGAACGTGGCCTAGTCAGGCCTAGACCCAGTCTGCTCCTCCCTGAGAGTCTTCTCCACACTGCATTCACCCTTGTTCATGTTAACTCAGGTGCTTTGTGCTCCTTGCTGACTATGCTTTTGAAAACAACCCATTATGATGCACAAAGGACACAATGTCCTTTATCATAGAACTCTCAGCAGCTCCAAGGCTATAGCTCTGCGTCTTCTCAATGGTTCTCCCAACCAGGTAGTCTGGATTCTGTGGATTTGGATCTTGCCCCTGATCAGACATCTGCCCATGGCCCTGACCTCCTCCAGTGCTGGAGTTCAGGCTTTCTGCCTCCAGACGTTTTGTTGTAGGAACTGCTGTGATTCTCCATTTCCTCGGGCAAGTTCAGATTGTGTTTCGGCCATCGGCAATGGAGATTTCTGAAAACATCTGTGATGCGGAACAACTTGGCTTCCCCTTGCACTTTGTCGGGGCTGTTCAGGTGGCTGTCCTGATAAACATGCCAATCACGATTTTTAGGAAGGTCTTTGTCCTGGCTGACAAAAGTGAACAGGGCAGAGTGCATGGATGTATCTACTGCTAGTTCCTTCTCTGGGGCTGGGGCTTCCTGTCCATACAGCAGAAGAGGAAAGATTTCTAAGTGTAGTGTAGGTAATCAGGTAGTTTTACATGGATTCAATACTTTAAGGTAGAATAAGCTAAATAAAGATACATTAAAAAAATCCATTTCCTGACGTGACAATTCCCCTTTAAATACTTTATTACTTTTTAAAATTGCTTTCAATGTCCCCAAGAAAAATTACCCCTACAGTGACAAATGGCTTGTTTGTCTCAGGATCAAATTGTGCTCGTGGTTAACTAATCTAAGAGCTTGGGTTAATACACAAAGTCTTGAAAAAAAGCGTGTTTTTCTCTAAGCCAATTATTTCTTCGTATCCCACATGAATTATCAGGGGTCACTGTCAGGGGGCATCAGCGTGATTTTTCATGAATTATTTTAGATTTCTTATCCTCCCTCCTCGCCGAGGTTTTCATATTGCAGCTGCTTTGCCTGTAGGGTGCAGATGTGCCCAGAGGAAGTAGGAGGCAGAGAAAACCATCTTGAGAGACACTCCTCTCTCAGGCTGCTCCTCAGGGACAGATGAGAACCATTTGCAGATGATCCTCACCCTTCCATCCGAATCCTGATGTCCTTTCCCCCAGAGCCGTGGGATGTCGCTCCCTGCAGTCCATAATGCACACTCCTCTTGGCTTTTCTTCATGCACCACCTCCCCACTTCTCCCTTCCTGGCCTTTTAATATACAGTTCCTCTTCCTGAAAGGAAGCATAAAACTCGTTTTTTTCCACACCTGGTAGTAAGAAGGAATGCAGAAGGTCAAAGCTCCAGATCTGAGTGGGGCCCTTCAGCTGCCCATGCAGCAGTGATTCTCCCTCTTCAGCAGTTTAGCAGATAAATGGCGAATCAATAAAGCTTCCTCATCAGAAGACACTTGTGATTATTTGTAGAAGATAATTAAACAACTGAATGTTCAGTATGCTTTCCTTCTACGAGACACTGGAGTCTATTCACTAAGGAGATCTCTCTCCAGCCGGAAGCAAGGAGACAAACACCAGTGGCAGGGTGGTCCTGCTACTCTGCAGGGGAAGGTGGAGGGATGTCCAGTGTCTGGAACCAATTCTGTGCCTCTGTCAGCCCCTAGTGCACCAGATGAGTCACCAGGAGCATCTGTGTATTGGCAGACTATCATGTGATATCATGTCCCCGTGTGGCTGAGCCCCAGGATCCTCAAAGCTGAGAAAGTAACTGTTGCTTTCCCTACCTGCACAGCTAAGCCCAGCATTTGGCATATAATACAGACCCAAAGCTTCCAGAATCCATAATTTCTTATTGGAAGGAGTGTACTTAACTCCTTGTAAGGTCTGGGGAAGCTCCTTGCTTAGCCCTGTGCTGGGGTACTTGGTCTCATCTCTATGGAGGGTGTTAGTGTATCTTTGTCCACCAGCTCACATGCTGAGTGGGTGAGAAGAGACACATCCCATAGCTCCTTTCTATCTTTGTGGACTATGGAGGATTACAACCACTTCCTACACTCCTTCATGCCTTGGGCACTGTTGTCAGTCTCTGAGTGCCTTGTCACCCGTGTTTCCTTTACTTCCGTCCACATTTCTGTGAGTCACATCTCAGTAGCTCTTTTTCAGCTGCCTTTCCAGAATTCACTCTCCTTCCTTGCTCTGTTACCAGCAGCATTTACACTTCCCCTACTAAGGAATGCTTAGTTTCACTCCTTTGAAGAGATCGATTTAGGGACTTGGCGTCACCTCCTGGATGATCAGATTTGTCACATAATTTAGCCTTTGGTTTTGAGACAAATGTTTCAAGATGTTGCTCTTTAAGCTACTATGCTTGTGCTCTGTCATGCCAGGCACTAGAGGTGGTGGAAACTTGGGCAGGATGCTCCCCAAATGGGCTTTTATGCCAGAGTAGGAGGAAGCTGCTCCCACATACCCATGGCCCATCTACACTCACATCGGATCTGTGGCGAGGCTGCATTTCCCCTCTAGACTAGAACCTTGAAGAAGAGGCTGGGAATTGATCCTTTTGACTTCTGATAACTAATAAGGGGCCTGGATGCTGAATTTGTACCCCGAAAATATGTGTTGAACTCATACCTAAGGCAAAGACACAACAACACGAGATTTCGCTACTCTTCTGAGCTAGATATATCCCGCCGTGAAATGCTACGGTGCTCTCACAGTTAACACATTTGCATTGGTAGAGCCTTGGGCTTTAATCAAGGAGGTGTAATCTGACCAATTCAGATGGGCAGCGTGTAACTTTCCGTTCTGAAACCAGTTTTCTGCTATAAACTTTGTTACTGTGTGAATGTAATGAAGTAAAATACTGGTTTAACTGCCTTTAAACATCCTTAGAAACTAAGCTATTCCCAGTAGCAGGTTGTCTGATATGAGGGTTTCTCCTGCGTGTTTCATATTTGTCAAGCTGTACGCCGAGATACTCTGCTTATGATGCCGCGTAGTAAAAGGAAGACAACCGTGCAAATACGCATGAAAGTTCTCCGAGTGTTTCTGATCATGACCAATGTGACTCCATCTTTTGATACCTCAGATCTGTATGTGATTATCCCTAGTAATAACTCACCGTGTTCTGAATCTACAAGCCTGCTACTTCCTATCATTCGAGCCCTGCACCTTTCATTTGGGAAGGCTGGGTGAGCAGTTCTGCTGAGGGTGACATGCTTTGATTCCCAATGCTTTTCTTACCGGATGAAATGAGGGTTTTTAATCTCTCTCTAATTAGTGGCATTTTCGCTCCTGTTGAGGAACGGTGTGTGCACACATCCTTAATTTGTATGTTTGTTTTTTTTTTAGAAAACTCATGTCAACAGCTAAAACTAGACAAAGTGTAAGCAGAATTTAGAAAAGTGGGGGAAAGGAGCAAGGGAATGGGGGGGGCACATTAGCATAACCATCACCAGTGCTACGGCCATCATCATTGCCATCACCGTCCTCACGGTAATCATTACTTTGTCACCGTCCTTAACCTCATCATGCCCACCATCCCCAACATTGTCATCGCACCATCATCGCCTTTGCCACCTCCGTCGCCTTCGCCATCGTAATTACTGCCGCCTTCCGGTCCTCTCTTCCATCATCATCACCATCAGCCTTTCATCATCACCAGCGTCTCTCTTCTCATCACCGTCATCACCGTCATCACCGTCATCACTTCCGTCACCGTCATCACCGTCATCACCGTCATCACTTCCGTCACCATCATCACCATCATCACCGTCATCACCGTCATCACCGTCATCACCGTCATCACTTCCGTCACCATCATCACCATCATCACCGTCATCACCATCATCACCATCATCACCGTCATCACCATCATCACCATCATCACCGTCATCACCGTCATCACCTTCATCACCGTCATCACTTCCGTCACCATTGCTGTCATCCCATCACTTCATCACCTCCACCACCACCGCCATCGTTACCGCCACTGTCATCAAGAGTTGTCTTCATCATCACTGGCACCATCATCACCACCGCTATCGTGGTAGCCAAGTCTACCACCACTTTCATCATCATCATCTCCAACTTCACCATCAAAACCACCCTCACCATTACCACCATCGCTACCATAATCATTATCATCAAAGCATCATCATTACTGTTACTTCAGCCTCAGCACCACATCCATCACCGTCTGCATCACCATCACCATCTGCATCACCATCACCATCTGCATCACCATCACCATCTGCATCATCATCACCATCTGCATCACCATCACCATCTGCATCATCACCATCACCATCTGCATCACCATCACCATCTGCTTCACCATCACCATCTGCATCACCATCTGCATCACCATCTGCATCATCATCACCATCTGCATCACCATCACCATCTGCATCATCACCATCACCATCTGCATCACCATCACCATCTGCATCACCATCACCATCTGCTTCACCATCACCATCTGCATCACCATCTGCATCACCATCACCATCTGCATCATCATCACCATCTGCATCATCACCATCACCATCTGCATCACCATCACCATCTGCTTCACCATCACCATCTGCACCACCATCTGCATCACCATCTGCATCACCATCTGCATCATCACCACCACATGCATCACCACACTATCAACTCTATCATCATCTCCATCATTATCCCCATCTCTATCATCAGTATCGCCACATCATCATTTTCACCACCACCACCGCCGTTATCATCATCATCATCACCACAACTGTCACCATACATCATAATGACTATCACCTGCATCATTATCGTCCTATTCTTCATCATCATGACAATGGTAATGAGAATACTACCCTACTGACCGCTTAGTCTGTGGCTGTTGTTTACACAGAAGTACATCTTGATGTGACATTTCAGCGTTGCTATCAGCTTTTGTGGCAGGTAAATTATTGTCTCTGTTTCACAGAGCAGGGATGGGAGGACAGGGGAGTTTAAATAAATTGGCTCAGGTCTCTGAGCCAGAGAGTGTTGCATCTGGGATTCAAATGGCTATGATTTGAATCTGAAATCCACCCAGGCTTTTGTTCTGAATGCTCAGTGTCTGTCTTGTGGCACTATTTTGAAGGCTCCTGGAAGTAGGTTACTGAGGGCAAGACTCTGAAGGTCATGCCTGCTTCTGGTTTTCACCTGCTCTCTGTTAAGCACTGTGAGAGACCGCTGCTTCACACTAACACTGCTGGGGACAGAGCCGCTCCCACTGCTGTACTGTGCTTGCCATGGAAGATCGAAATTGCCATGGAACTACTTATTTCCCTGAGGTAAAATAAATCTCTCTTTAAGTTACTTCTGTCACAGCATTGAGAAAATACACAAACTCAGCAGTCTGACTCTGGGCTGTAGCCCTCACAATTAGTCTATACTAATGAATATGGTATAGCTGTTCACACGCTGATACTTCATGTTTATGGCACTTCACTTGACGGACACAGGTTAGGTGGTTGTGGTCTTTGTTGGTTTTTCTTTGAAACGCCCCTCCCCTGGACTGTTATTCTCGTTTCTTTAGACGTGCCTAGTTCCCTTAGGTGCTGTATCTCCTACAGGGAATTCTGAGTGTGTTATGGACATGGCTTGAAAGGTAGATAAGAGCCAACTTCCTCATTGGTTCTGCTCCATGGTCTGCTCTGTGGCTGTGGGCATCTTGGTGGCCTTTCTTGTGAAATCTCCTGCACCAGTGCCCTCTGGTGATTATTATCTATCCTGACACTAAGCATGTTCATCACACTGGATTTGCCCATGAACAGAGGTGACCTTGATGTCCACAGGTAAAAAAGTAATTTATATATCTCTACCTCTTTCTCTGGACCACTGCTACCATCCTACGGATGCCTGGATTGGGGCTGGAGAGATGACTCAGCAGTTAAGAGCACTAGATGCTCTTCCAGAGGACCTGGGTTCCATTCCCAGCCTCCACACGGCAGCTCACACCGTCTGTAACTCCAGTTCCAGGGGATCTGACACCTCATACCAATGCACATAAAAAATAAAAATAAAAAAGAATGCCTGGATTGAGCTGTAAAGGATGCAGACTTGGAAGACAGTCAAGTCCTTTGAGCAGTCTAAAGCTAGCCAAGTCCAAGGTGCCTAGAACACATTGATCTGTGGGCAATGACCAGTGGTGGTGGCTTTGCTCCACAAGGTGTGGCTGGGCAGTCATACATCATCCTATCAGACAGTGGATATACCTGCACCTGGAATCAGCCTGGGACAGAGGGACTGATGCACAGAAGGGGTGTTAGGCATTGGGCTGCCTAGGGAGACTCCACTGAACACTGCTAAAGCCCCCCTTTGCCTGAGGTCAGGCCACTTTTGTGGCTAGGCTGCCCTTCTTGCCATGGAAAGTTCTCTATTCTTTCCCACACAACGCTGCCTCCTCAGTATGGTGCCCTACTGATGAATGAGAGATGTCTCCCACAGGCTCCTGTGTCTGAATACTTGATCCCTAGTTGCAATACTTGGGGTGCTGCTGTTTGGGGAGGTTATGGAACCTTTAGGTAGTGGAGCCTTATTGGAGAAAGTAAATCATTCAGGTTGGGCTTTCTGAGTTTATACCCTTACTTAACTTTCCAGTTTTTGTTCCAGTTTGAATTTGTGGTTGAAGGTGTGGCTTCTCAGTTTCCTCCTCTGGCGCTTGCTGCCATGATGGAGTCTTATCCCTCTGGGTCTATAGGCCCAGATAAATGCTTTCTTCTTGTGTGTTCATGGTCACAGCAACAGAATGTAACTATCAGCCTCTTATTTTATTCTGAGACAGGGTTTTGCTTTGTAGCATAGCCTGCCATGGAACCGGCTGTCTCCCTGCCCCCGTCTCCAGAATGCTGCGAGCTCAGGTGTGCGCTACCATGCCCAGCCTATGCTCTATACTGCCTTGATCTTATTCCAGGCAGTTTTTCAATAATCACACAAAACCTAAGTACACTGAGGTTGTGAAAGCTGGGGTTGGTGAGTAAGGCAAGCTGGCTGTGGTTGATCTGTCTCCCTCCTCCCTTGGACAGCAGCTGGCATGGCTACCACTGTAGTGTAAGGCATTCCTTGGATGAGGAGGGGACTCAGACACCAACACACACTTACCCAAAGGGGCATGCCTGATAACCCTATACTGGACTGCAGAAGTGCAGGCTGGAGCATCTCAGGAGCCAGTTGTTGAGATCTGAGGCTCAATTTTCCAACTCGCTCTGACTTAAGGTGTTACTACGGACAAGTGGCCCGTCAGACTTCTGATTGTTCTCTTGTACTGCCATTGTTGTTCCCTTTCCACACAATTTAGATGCCATGTATTTGACATGGCTGTGCCTTGGGTCCCCATCTACCTCTAGCAGAAGTGAACATGCCAAGGGCACAGACTCAAACTGCTATAATCCTGATATCCCCGCCCCCAAGTGTTACAATATAAGCAAAGACCTACAGACTACAAGACCTTTATTTTGAGGTTTTGATAGTAAGAATTCCCATCCGCTGCTGGCTGGCCACTGACCCACAGAGCATTCCTGCGATCTGCTTTGCTCTGTGAAGTATTGGTGTTGCTTGGCATAAGAGACTCTGTTTTTAATTTTTAATTCTTCCATTTCTCCATCCCCAACTGATTCCATTAGAAGAATTTTTTTTTTTTTTTTTACTAAGCTATAATATTAATCAGGTTAGTTTTTTGTTAGCTATCTTTAAAAATTTATGTTTTCATTAAAGAAACTTATGTGTATAGGTGTTCTGTCTGCATGCATGCCTGTGCACCACATATGTGCAGTTGCCTGTGGAGGCAACAAGATGGCGTTGGATCCCCTGGGACTGGAGTTGCAGATGGTGATGAGCTGCCATATAGTTGCTGAGAATTGAATCTGGATCTTCTAGAAGAACAGTCAGTACTCTTAAAAGCTGAACCATCTCTCCAGCCTCATTCTCTATTTCTTTTTATATGTCCGAAGGGGATGTGTGTGTGTGTGTGTGTGTGTGTGTGTGTGTGCGCGCGCGCGCGCACTTGTGCGTGTATGTACATATACGGTAGGGAATTGTATCTCATGATGTGTGCGTGGAGGTCAGAAGACAGCCTCAGGCGTTGTCCCTTCCCTTCCATTTTGTTTGGGTAGGTGTCTTCGTTCTGGAAACTCACAACTCCCACGGATTCTCCTGTCTCCGCTTCCACCTCTCTGAGGAGAACTGGTGTATCAAATGTGTATTACTGTACCCAGTATATGTGGTTTCTGGGGATTCAAATGCAGGTCCTCGTGCTTGTGTAGCAAGTTCTTTACCCACTGAGTCATCACCCCAGCTGCGTTCTCTTTTTAATTCAGGCACATGTTTGCTTGAGTTTGACCTTTTCATCAAAGGTCCACGAGGTAAAGCCTTGTGATCACAGTGGTGCTGTTAAAAGATGACAAGCCTTTAAGAGGTGAGATCCGATGGAAAATCTTAGGTCATTAGGAGCATGGCCATGAGGGGACTGAGGGACCCTGGTCCCCTGTTCTTTCTCTGATGGACATCCTGGCCTTGAAGAACTATTCTACCACATGCCTCTGCTGTGCTTGCCACAGCCTCAAAGCAATAGCACCCGCTGGTCCCAGGCTGGAGCCTCTAAAACCATGAGCCAACACAGCCTTTTTCTCTTATAAGTTGACTGCTTCAGGTATTTGTTACAGCCATGCTGACTAGCACAGGATTTATTTTGTGAATCATTTGGATTACAGACTAAAGCAGTGGCCTTCCAGTTTAAGAGAAAGAGTCAGCTGTCATTACCGCCTCCCAGCCAAGAGGGAGATGTGTTGCCATCTTCTGGGGTCACAGACTTCAGAGTTACTCCTGTCAGGAGCTAGCTAAGACTCAGACTGACTTCCCCTGGCCCCTCCAGTATGCCAGTTCTCCATGAATACAAACTGTGGCAGTCCTACTGCCAAGATGCCAGTTTGGGGCTACTGCAATAGAAAACACAGAGCCTTTTGTTCAGAAGTCATTAAGAATTTCAGGATAGTGAGAGCAGAGTCTTGGGCAAAAAGTGAACCCTTCTAATCTCGGGGACCTCTGTTCTTCCAACGCACAGAGCCAGGCTTGGTTCTCTGCCTACTTTTTTCAGTGTGTCTAGGGAGGTGTGATTCTCCCAGCGTGTGTTCTAGATGACACCTTGCAGCTGATGCTCTGGGATGATATCAAGCCTGGGCAATGAGCAGGACTCTGAAATAGGAGACACTGAAGGAAAATTCTCCTAGCCCATCTTCTGAAGGTACATTTTTTTTTTCTTTCTAGAATTATATGTCCTTACCATGTGTGTTAGTTATTTTTCTTGTTGGTGTGACCAAAATACCTGACAAAAACAGCGTAAGAAAACACAGGTTTTTTTTTTTTAATTTTTAAAAATTTTTTATTAAGTCACAGTTTGAGGGTTTCAGCCCATCATGGTGGGGAAGGTGTGGTGGGACAGCTCAGTTCACAGCAGCGGAAGTGGGCAATAGAGGCTGTGCAAATCCTGGGAGACAGGACACAGAGAACAAAGCAGGAACCAGAGGTAAATCTATCATTGTCAGGGTCCCGCCCCCAGTGACCTACTTCTACAGTCTAGCTCAGTGTCTTGAGGTTCTATTACCACCAGCTGTGGACCAGGTGTTCAAACACATGAGCCCGTGGAGGGTATTTCAGAAGCTCTATGTTTATTGGTATTCGTATTAATAATATTGACTTTAATAAAGTCATCTATTTTATTACAAAAATATTTTACTTACATAAATCTTAATGTCCTATGCATATGGGGCAACTGAGGACTTTCCTCCCCTTCCCTGTTCCTCTCCTCCCTTCCCCTCCTCTCTTTTCTCTTTCTATTATCTCAGAGTGAGAGCTAAGAGGATGGCTGATCACTGTGGGAGGGGGAGGAGAGGAGACCTATGACTTGCCCCCCCCCATCTACCCTGTTCCCACTTTCCAGTTGCTATGAAGACTAAATTATATAAAACCACTGATGAGCTGTGTTCAGTTCTTGCCTCATGTTAAACACATAGTAAATGGAGCTATTATTCTTAGTAAGAGAATTGCATGCTGGGACTGTAGCTCAGTAGGGGAGAACTAGTTCTGGTACAAACAAGGCCCCTAGGTTACAGTCTCAGCACAAAGAATGCAAGGTGCCCTCGAGTATGATTACATGGCTGGCACTTTTGGGGGGCAAAAGGTTTCACAGGAGGCTGGAGTCTGTTACTATACCTTACCCATCATGATAAACTAGTCTTGAGCTGCTGCTGGCCAGAATGAGTCCTTCTTTCAATTGTTAGGATTTTTTTTTTTAATTCACAGTAAAAGAAAAGAATTATCCATATTACCCAAGAAAAACCCAGTATTCTGAGGGGAAGCCTGGGCCTGGGGATCAGTGGGAACCATGGTTGTCCTTGCTTGTCCTTCTACCCTGTGTCTCTGCTCATCTATGCTTGGCTGAGTGGCAATGAGACAAACTCCTGCTGCCAATTATCACTCCTGCTTAGCAAGATACCAAGGAATGGGCAGGCTTCCACTGGCTCTAGCAAGCCCCTGGGAGCCTCACTAACTATGGGATATGGCTGCCATGGAACCTAAATATCTCTGTGGGAGAAATGGGACAGGTGGGTAGTAGGCTGGGGAAGGATGACAGATTTGGGGTGGAGGGTTGAACCCAAGGAACTCCTGGATAGACAATGTGATTGAAAGGCATACTGGTGTTTGAAAAGGGATCATCTTTTTATAATAAAGAATTTATAGAGAATCCTGAGAGGTAGACCCAATTCTTAGATTTCGAGTACCATATAAGATTGAAGGAAAGGAGTCCGAGTTGGCATGGTATCTAAGATTCCCATTGATGAATAGTTAGAAGTTTTAGGGACACATGCTTACTTGATATCAGTAAATGGTTGGCCATGTTTGAGACCCCTGCCTGAGCAGAGTCACAGTCATAGTTCTGTGGTTTCCAAAGGCTGAGTGGTTAACACTAACACACGTAGGACACTCATGAGCCACGTTATCCAGGACACGGTTGTTTGGCAGGTTTTGTGATATTGACTGATACATTAGCTGTCCTGAAAGCCGCGAGGCAATGGAGAGTGGATTACTTGGTTTACTCTTTTGCTGTATTTTCTACAGAAACTATATCTTGGAAAAGATGAGCAATATTCAACTTGCATTTGTTCAGTAGGTAGCTTTTTTCTTCTGAGAATATTGAGCTTGTGCGGATGGGACCTAGGGCCAGGATAGAGTCAGTGAGGGGGGTTTGCTCCCAACTGCCAGGAGCTGGTTACTTCAGGAGATTTAGTATCTGCAGCACCTCCTGGGGTGAGATGTGTCTCTCCCTGCTGGTCTTTCTTGCCTCTTCCCTGACCTAGATGCAGATACCCCCCTGGGTCACCTGGTCCCATGTCAGCAGGACACTGAGCATTCTCTGCTGTTTGCGTAACAAACACCTGTCTTCCCTACAGACTCTTCACTGTACAGGCTCCTCTCCTCCCCAGAGGTGAGTTAACACCTGGCAGCCTTATTGATCAGCCATATTGAACACATTAAAAACAGGGTCTTCTTCAATACTCTTCCCACGGCCAGTTCTGCCTCCCTCGGTTTTTCTTGCGTTCTGTGTGGAGCAGCCTTTGCGTTGCACAAAACCTGGCACAGCCAGGTGCTGCACAGATGGGAATGGACACACATTGAACTCCTACTGGGACAGCCCTGCAGGTGTGTTTTATTCTTACTATTTTTTGAGAATTTCATGCATGCATGCAATGTATTTTGATCATATTCACCTCCCATTCTCCCCCTAACACCTCCCGATCCATCCCCTACTGTCTCCCAATTTCATGTCTTCCACTCTTTTATTTGGTGGGGAAAGAAGGATGTATTTTGATTTACAGTTCAAGGACATAAGCCATCGTTGTGAAGGAAGTCATGGTGGCAGGAACTTGAGGCAGCTGATCACATAGCATCTGTAGTCAAGATAAATATTGATTCCTAGCTCACTTTCTCCTTTTTACTCAGTCTGCCACCCCAGACCATGGAATGGTGCCTCCCATATTAAAGGCAGGCATTCCTACTTCAATTAACTCAGTCTCTAAATTTTCTGTTATAGACACGGTCAAAGGTTTGTCTCTGAACTCTGTTCTAAATCTGCCAAGTTGACAATCATTAAACATCACATTGCAGGTATCTAGTTTTAAGAGTAGAAAGGCTGAGTTACAGAGAGGAGACCAAGGAAAAGTATGGGGGCAATTTATTTTTTTAATAATAATTTGAGTTTCATACAATATATTTCCACCCTCCCACCCCTGTGTCCTCAAAGGAGGGGGGGAGAGAAAGAGAGAGAGAGAGACAGACAGACAGGGAGAGAGACCAAGAGAGAGAGAAACAGAGAGAGATAGAGAGAGACAGAGAGAGAGAGAGACAGAGAGGGAGACAGAGAGACAGAGAGAAAGGAAAATCAAGTCAACCTTGTGTGGCAAGAGGCATGGATTGCAGGCATCACCATGGTCTTTGGAGGCAGTAGGCTGCTCTGATCATGGACATTCACCTGGTCCATACTAGCCTGAGATGAAGCATGACAGAGTTTGACCTGAAGTTGGGCCTCACCGCAGGCCCACAGACATTTTTCAGGTACCTGGACACCTGTCAAGCACCAGAACCTTCCATAGGCACCTGGTCGTCCAGCAGTACCAGGACATCCTGCAGATACTTGGATACCTCATAGGCACATGGACATCACACAGGCACCCTGAAATCAACAGGCACTCAGTCATCCCTCGGGCGCCCAGACATCATGCAGGCACCCAGATCTCCTGCAGGCACCTGGACATCCCACAGGCACACAGACTTCTCGAAGGCACCTGGACATCACACAGGTACCCAGTCATTCCTCAAGCACCCAGACATCATGCGGGTCCCTGGATATCTGGCAGGCACCAGGGCCTCCCATGGCCTCCAGACATCCTGTGGGTGCCCAGATATCTCACAGGCAACAGGACATCCTGTGGGCACCCAGGCATTTGAAAGGTACCCAGATATCATCTAGGCTCACAGACTTCACACAGGCACCCAAACGTTGCCCAGGAATCTGGCCATACCTCAGGCATCCTGACATCAGATAGATATCTGCCCATCCGGCAGTCACCAGGGCCTCCTGAAGGCACCTGTTCTTCTCACAGGCTCCTGGACACTGCCTAGGTACCCAGCCATCACACAGGTCCCCAGACATCTTCATCTCCTGGTCCTTCTGCAGGTATCTGGCCATACCACATGCACCTGGACATCCTGAGGGTTCCCTGGCTGTCTATAGGCACTGGGTATCCTGCAGGTCCCCAAATACCATTGCCTGGACATCACCAAGGACTTTGGACTGCCTGCCACAGTCAGCGCCTCATGATGCCAGGGTCCAGTGCCAGGCAAACTCTGGTGGTGTCAGCAATACAGATGGAGCTCTAAACCATCCTGTCCATATGAGCATCCCGAGGCCTTCAAAGTTCCTCCCCAAAGGAGGAAGCTCAGCCCTACGTATGGAAAATTCTTCAGCTGGGACCTCTTGCTGTTGTTCAGAATCAGGGTGCTCCTGAGGTTTGGTAGCACATTTCAGAGTCAGGTTCCACTGAGACTGTAGGCAGCTGGGCCCTGCCCCCACCCCAGTATCACCATCCATCCTGCCACCTCGGCCTTGAGCCTGCAGCCCTCTGGCATCACTGTAGTCTGTGACCTTCCCTACCCCATCAGAGAAGGCACCAGTAGCAGCAACTATAGCCGCAGGAGCAGAGGCTTGGCTCTGGTATGGTAGGCAGTGAAGTGGCCAGGTGGGTCTAGTGTAGCCAGAAGGCTGGTCCTTTGTGTGGAGACCTTGCTCAGAAGATGACACATTTTTTTTTTTTTAAGCTAGGATATCTTGCCGATTGCTCTGGTTCAGGGTGATTCTGCAGTTTGGCAGCTTATCTGCAGCAGGACCCACTTAGATTCCAGGTTGATGGGCCCCACCCTGCCCTCAGCACTGTTAGTCCGGCAGGCAGCACTGCAGTCTGTGCTTTCCCCACCCCAACAGGGAGGGTGCCATGAGCTGCAGCCACAGCGATGGGAGCAGTGGCTCTGGTCTGGTGGTCACAGGAGGACTGGTCCCTCCTCTGCTCTGGGTGCACTCCCATGCTTGCCACCGCCTTCAGCCATGTATTTCTTAGCAGTGCTCACCATTGTTCCCCAGCCTGCAGAGCCCCCAGCTCTGTGTCACTTCCCCTGAGTTTCTTTTTTCGCCATCTTGGTTGTGCCAGCACCATGACTGTTCTTCTGGTTCAGATTCTCTCTGCCTGCAGTGGGGCAGGTGTGTGTGGGGTGATAGTGGCTCCTTCCTTCCAGGGGGACCCCTGCATCTGATCCCGCCAGGGTTCTGGCTCCACATCTCCGCAGTGCCCCGAGCTGAATTCTGCCATCTTTCCTCTTACCCCTCACAGGCAGTCAGTCTTCCAGGTCTGTTGTCCTTCCAATCACACCCAATTCTCAAAAATCTTTTTTGCTGAACTTGTTTGGGGGTGGTGGTGGCTGTGGCCCTTTCCTCCCAGGGGGACCCCGCATCTGATCCTGCCAGGACTCCAGCTCCACATCTCTGCTGTGCACCTTGTTGTATTTCACTGTCTCTCCTCTTTCCCCTTATGAACAGTTCATTTTCCAGGTCTGTTGTCCTCCCAGTCATTGAATTCTCAAAATTTTCTCCATTGAACTTGACTACAGAATAGTTTCTCCATGTCCATGAAGCAAGAGGCTGGAAGTAGCCATATTGGTGGGGTAATGGGGCAGGTAGCCAGAGCCCCATCAGATTCCACAGTCTGCCCTGCTACCATTTTGAAATCACCAGTAATTCATTTTTTAAAAATGTTTTTAATTGTTAGAATGATATCACTTCTCCTTTTCTTTTCCTCCCTCAAGCCTCTTCCAGTTATCCCCTTCAAACCCTTCCCATGCTGTCCCCCCTCAATTGATAGTCTTTTTATCTTTGATTATATTTGTTATACACACACACACACACACACACACACACACACACACACACACAGGTATATACAGAGGTACATATATTTGTATGTATATACGTATATACATATATACACATATGTGTGTGTGCACAGATATATATATATATATATATATATAAAACCTTCTGACTCTGTTTTAGTTATTTGTGTATATAGTTTCAAGGCTGACCACTCTGCACTGAACAATCAATAAGGAGGCTCAGCCCTGAGAGAGGCTAATTATCTTCCCAGCAGTCAAGAATTGTCCAATTGCCTATAGTTCTTTGTCTAGGGGGTAGGATCTTGAGAAATGTCCCCCCTTTCACGTTGACAGTCACTGGTACTGTTATTGTTCCAGACTTATTTATGCAGTTCTCCTCCTCCTCCCCCTCCCCCCTCCTCCTCCCCTCCTCCTCCCCCTCCTCCTCCCCTTCCCCTCCTCCCCCTCCTCCTCCCCCTCCTCCCCTCCTCCTCCTCCCCCTCCTCCTCCCCTTCCTCCTCCCCCCTCCTTCCCCTCCTCCTCCTCCTCCTCCCCCTCCTCCTTCCCCCCTCCTCCTCCCCCTCCCTCCCCTTCCTCCTCCCCCCCCCCTCCCCCTCCTCCTCCCCTTCCTCCTCCCCCTCCCCCCCATCCCCCCCTCCCCCCCCCCTCCCCCTCCCCCCTCCTTCTCCTCCTACCCCCGTCCTCCTCCTCCCCTTCCTCCCCCTCCTCCCCCTCCTCCTCCCCCATCCTCCTCCTCCCCTTCCTCCCCCTCCTCCCCTCCTCCTCCCCCTCCTCCTCCTCCCCATCCTCCCCCTCCTCCCCCTCCTCCTCCCCATCCTCCTCCTCCCCTCCTCCCCCCCTCCCCCTCCTCCCCCTCCTTCCCCTCCTCCCCCTCCTTCTCCTCCTACCCCCGTCCTCCTCCTCTCTGTCCTCCCCCTCCTCCTCCTCCTTCATCTTCATAGTCATTGTTGTCATTGACTTCATCTCCATCTTCTATGACCCACTCAATCTAGTGTGTGCTGCCCATATACACAGTTTGGGGTCACCCACTGGAGAGTGGTGGGCTTACCAGAAGACCCACCTCTAAGGAAAATTGACTCTGCCTTCCTGAGAAGCCTCCTTCTCAGGAACTGCCACCTCCTGAGCTCATGGAACTCACGAGCCTATTGACTGACTTGATCTTATCCAGGGCGCGTGCAAACAGCCACACGCGAGTTCCTGAGTCCCGTGGTATTTTCACGTTCCGAAGACACTGTTTCACCGCAGTTCTTGCTCGCTGACGCTTAAGATCTTTCTTTCCCCTCTTCCTTGATTGTCCCTGAGCCTTGGTTTTATTTTGTTTATGTGCTTCCTATCTTTTTTAAAAATTTTGTTATGAAAAATTTAAAACTTTAAATATACTTGAAGAGGCATTGACCCCATGATTAATCAGTTCTGTCATCGCCCTTATATGCCATTATCAATATTTAGCGATGTTATCAGCTTCTCCTATCTGCTTATCAATGTCGACATCGGACATGAGTTTCACCTGAAAATGCTTTTGGTTATGCATTTAAAACTAGAGGGGTTTTGAAGTGTGATTATGGTACCATACCTAACAAAATTAAGATTAATAATGCATTGCCCTATCTATCTATCTATCTATCTATCTATCTATCTATCTATCTATCTATCACATATCTATCCATCTATCATCTATCTATAATCTACTCATCTGTCTGCCTGTCTGTCTGCCTGCCTGCCTATCTATCTATCTATCTATCTATCTATCTATCTATCTATCTACCTACCTATCCATCCATCCATCCATCCATCCATCCATCCATCCATCCATCCATCATTTGTCTGTCAATCATTCCAGCAATGAGGTCAATGGTTCTGTGGCATGTAAAAGTCAACAGTTCTGGAAACAAGTTTCTGGAAGTTACAATTTCTCAGCTTCATGTGCAGCTGCTTGCCTTGAGCTTGCCACTGTCATCCCACAGAGCAGGATTTGAATTAGATGGCTCAGCCTTCCACGTAAGGGCTCCATTTCAGTTTGAGGACTTTTGAGCAAGGCTCAGGGCCATCCTTTGTAATGTGTGCCAGTGTTTTCCATCCCTGACTGAAGCATTACCATGGCAACAGAGAGCATGTGAAACAGACAGGTTCCAGAATGAACTGTTTGAGGCACACCAACGCAGAGCACAGAGGGAAAGCTTTATTTTCTACATGATGGCACAGCTGCTGTTAAGGAATGTTAAGTTGCTATTTCTTTCTTCTCAAAAAGCATTGCTGGTACAGGGCATGGGGATGACCTGGAAGACTAGAAGGGAAAGGAAACTACCCCAGATCTTTAGTCCTTGGTAGGGCCCCCTTGCTGGGCCTGGGTGGATTCCTGTCTGAGTCTGTGGCTCTGTGGCTCCCCCTGCAGGTGAACCACTGTGCCCTTCTCTGACTTAGTAGAGTCTCTCTGTCCCGAGCTTTCTGTGGGACATGGGATGTGACAGGAGGTAGGCGGACAAAGGATGGTACAGACTGGAATGCTGAGAACAGGAAGCACACCTGTCAGTCTATTGGAGGCTGGGAGCAACTCTTCACTGAATATGGCAGAGCTGAGCTCAGGATCAGTCAGGTGGGTGGGGGAAGTTTGGGGTGAAGGGTACAGAGGGTAAAGGGTGGGTGGAGATGGAGAGGGTGAAGGGTTGGTGGAGGGGGCTAGGTTGGAGGGGAGGTGGGTGGTGTGACTTGTAGGTCGCGGTGCAAGTGGGGCAGGAGTGGATGGAGATGGGGGTGTGAAGGTATGGTGGGGTGAAAGCAGAATCTGACTGGGTCCTGGGTGAGCTGGGTTGGAGGTGTTGCTAAAAATACCAGGAATGCTCCAGCAGGCAGAAAGGCTTTTGAGCACAGTGCACAGTGTGACAGGCTTAGCT